>JAYKQN010000001.1:15125000-16567500 GCA_036785175.1 Eupleurogrammus muticus
TGGGGGTGACCGGAAGAGGAGAGTGACAGAGGAACAGTGATGCTACTGTTTACATAACCAGAGCTCTGCACGCACACACACACACACGCACACACACTCACACACACATGCACGCACATATACATGCATTCAAACACATGCTCAAACTGCCAGGACAGTTCATACTAGCTTAGACACTCACACACATACGCACACACACACACACACACACACACACACACACACACAGACACATAATCAAGGGACTCACTGACTGAGTCATCACACACAGAGGCTGAATCACTGTCACACGCACACACACACACGCAGGTTGAAAGAAGGGGAACAGAGGTGCTATGGGCCGAGCTGAGCGGCAGCAGCTGTGTGTGAGTGTGTGATAGCTCTGAGGGGTCAACGCCGCCGTAACTGCCCCCTCCCCCCCAACGCGCCCGCCATGTCTGAGCCGAGGACCAGGAGGCCCCGCCCCCTGTCCCCGGGGTTCCTGTCCCTGAGGTTCCTGTCCCTGCTCCTGTCCTCCCTCTGTCTGTCCTGGTCCTCGGCGCAGCAGGCCGTCCCCGTCATCTCCACGGCGCAGGGCCGCATCCGCGGCGTCCTGACCCCGCTGCCCTCCGACCTCCTGGGGCCTGTCATCCAGTACCTGGGGGTGCCCTACGCCAGGCCCCCGACGGGCGACCGCCGCTTCCAGCCGCCCGAGCCGCCCTTGCCCTGGCCGGGGATACGCAACGTGACGCAGTTCGCCCCCGTGTGCCCGCAGTCGCTGGACGAGAGGAGCATGCTGGGAGATATGATGCCGCCGTGGCTCACGGCAAACCTGGACATAGCGGCGACGTACCTCACTCACCAGAGCGAGGACTGTCTCTACCTCAACATCTACGTCCCCACCGAGGAAGGTGAGCGGGCGGCGCGTGCTGCGCCCGAGGGCCGAGCCCAGTCAGCACGGATTTACATGTTCACGTTCGTCTTGTCCCAGAACAGGAAAGCAGAGTGACAGCGTTTGCTCACCGGAGGAAGGGGGGGATTTAAGTGGGATTTCAGGATAATTTTAGCTGTTACAAATGGCTGACACCCCCTCCGTCCTCCTCCAACCACCCACCTCCCCAAACCCCCCTTAATATGCACTTAATATGCAGACACCTGTGTCAGCCGCCAAGGGGGTTTACGCCTTCACTTGTGGCGGGAAGTGGGAAGGACACAGACTCGCTCATGCATACATATTGGTTCATACACATGCAAGTGACACCCCCCCCCCCCCCCCACACACACACCCACACCCACAAACAAACACACACACACACACGCAGGAGCAGAAACGCCCCGCTGAGTGATCAAAGGTTCCTACATTCAAACAGACGTGTGGGAGGAAGAAGCATCTCTCTCTCTCTCGCTCTCTCTCAGTTCTGTTCTGTTCAATTCAAATGAGCTTTATTGGCAAGATTGTTAGGACGACGATATTGTAGCAGCATGAGCATTGGGAATCAATAAAACTGAATCAATACATTTCATTAATTAAGAGGCGCTCAGTATATATATCTATATATCTATCTATCTCATTATCTCTCTCTCTCTCTCTTTCTCTCTCTCTCTCTCTCTCTCTCTCTCTCTCTCTCTATATATATATATATATATATATTATAATTAAGTCTTATCAGAGGAAAATATCTTGGATTTGGAGCAATTACTACAATCTTGAGTTTTTTTGACTTTTGTCATTCTATCTGTCTTGCAAGAAAATTAAATCTTGTCATGTAAAAATATCTTTTTATGATGCAATTACTTTTTTTTTTATCAAGACCAAACTGACCCAAACCTATCTGTCCCTTTTATTTTTTATCCATCCATCCCCCCGCTCTCTTCCCCAGACATCCATGAGGAGGGGGGCCAGCGGCCGGTGATGGTCTACGTGCACGGCGGCTCTTACACGGAAGGCACCGGAAACATGATGGACGGCAGCGTGCTGGCCAGCTACGGCAACGTCATTGTCATCACCCTCAACTACCGCCTGGGAGTTCTGGGTAAAAAAAAATCACTTCCCTACGGTATCTCATGTAGCGGTAAAGTACACTCCAATCATCTCCCATCCTGTGTATTGTATCATGACTCAGAGCAATCGGTGGATTTAATGAGTAATAGCGGCTTTATACGCCTTTAGTGGTTATTTCTGCAGAGCTGGGTGGGCTAATACACCGTAGGACTTGGTGGAGACTGTAGGCAGCTCGCCGGTGGTAATGTATGGTGAGATAATTAATGTTTAAAGTGGCTTTATTAGAGTAACAGCAAGCAGGGCAGTAATTGCCAAGGTGCTTTGGGTTTGCTGATAATACACCCCGGTATCATACAGATGTACTGTGTGGTAATTTGCTTCACAATGGGTGTTAGTCTAAAGGCGATGAAATGCAGGGCCCCGCTTCTCTCATAAAAAATAACAAAACAAAATAAACATTGAAGGGTTTTTGGAAAAATTTGAATTCAGTTTGATTGTTCTTGGTGTGCCCCACGATTGGCTGGCGACCATCTGGGGTGTATCCCTGCCTCTCGCCTTAACGCGCTGGGATAGGCTCCAGCAGACCCCTGCGACCCCGAAAGGGAATAAGCGGGATAGACAATGGATGGATGGATGGATGTTCTTGGTGTTGAGCTGTTTCATTTTTATTATTAGCTGTAATAAAGAGATAGAACTAATGCAGTTTCGAAGCATTTTACACTGAAAGTGAATGTAGTTTCCTTTTGTAAACCGTTCACTTCCTTTTTTTCTGTTTGGCGATATGACAGTTTTGTTCCAATATCTTTTAAATAGACAGCATTTCATTGTCATGTCAAGATTCTTTTTTACAGAAAAGAAGAATGACGCAGAGCCAACATTTATAGCGGATATAAAATATAGATAAGACATTGAGAACAACAAGGTTAAAATCTGGATGCCAAGAGAGATGTAGTGATTAAGCATAAAGTATATTCGCCATCTGGATTGCCTAATTATAAAATGTAAAAAAATAAAAAAAAAATCAGTTGCTTTTTCTTGTTGGAGTGAAAACATGCTTATTGTGGGTGTGGAAATAACCCCCTCAAACCATTTTTCCCACTTCCAGCATCGAGTCAAATCTGACCCTTTTTACCTCCGTGACTCTGACTCACTGCACTCTGAGCAGCGAAAATCTCATTCCCAGCGTTTCTTTCTTTTTTTTTTTTTTCTAATATTAGACAACGACGAAGCCTCGGGGCTGAATAACTGGAATGTCTTAGAAATCTGGGATCAGTCTGTTTGTGGTGGTAATTATAAAAACAACGCAACCTGAGAGGGGAAACCAGATGGACGAAATACTCCGAGGGCAGCACTTACTGTACGCGAGGACATGAGGCGGTGTTTACAGTTTCTGCCTTGCGATAGCACAGTTTTCCTCCATATTTATTACAAGAAGCCAAATGTACAACATGCATATTATTCCATCTGCTGCGATAAACCGTGTGCTCACTCTCATTACATAATGGATGTCCTCTATTTAATAATGCATACAGAGAAATTAATTAAGTTGTGCCAGCACTTTGACAAAATATGTGCATACAGTATTAGTTATTAAATTAGTTATTTGATTTAGCTTATGCAGTGGTGATCAAAATGATAACCCACATGGTCCAAGCACTTGAATTATGTAGATGTATGTTATTTTTTAAGAGGAAAAAAAATGAATTTACATGATATTAATCAACCAAAACTGGCTTGAGAAAAATAAAAATAAACCTCAGACCTTTGAAAGCATTTAGATTATCTGTAAAAACAGAAAGATTTAAATGCAGTTTTAGACAAGAAAAAACATCAGAGTGAAAATGATTTTGTGTCACGTCTTTAATTAGATGATGGAGCGCAGGGAAAAAGAAAAAACTGCAACAATCTGCTAGAATTGTTGTCACCAACCTGAACTTAACACAGGAAGTTCTGAGCTGCAACAACAATTAGTTGATTGATATAAAAACACACAGCGACTGTTTTGATGAATGTTCAATCATTTTATTCATTTTTTTAAAGGAGAAGATGTGAAATATATAATTATATGGTCATTTGTGATTTGTGAGGATTTGCTGCTATTTTTGTTCTTGGGCGGACTGGACGTTTTTCTTTTTTTTGTGCTGTTTTTAGGCTAAAACCGGTTAATAAGAACATAGCGGGCGGATTAGTAAATGATTAGTTTCAGCCCTAATCCTGCGTTTGTGTGTTTTTCCATCACCTCCATCTCTATGTGTTTATGCCACTTCCCACATCAACATCATCATCATCATCTTCATCACCACCATCTTCACCCGAGTAGCAGTGTCTTCCCCATCATCGCCATCCCATGTTGGATTGTGTGAGGTGAGCCTGTGCCTGCCCCCCCCCCCCCCCCCGTGCACACTCGTGCACATCACCTTAATCAGTTGGAAATGGAGCATCTTTTTATGGAAAAGTGAACAACATGCATAAATCTGAAACATTGACCCGGATCTTACAACAAAAAAACCCAACATCACACAGTATATTCAAAAGCATCCTGAAACTATTACAGTCTAATTTGCCAATATACCCCTGTTTTGCATGAGGGAAATTTCGGATAAATTGCGCGTAAGTGATTAAATTAACGATGTTGCATTTTTCCTTTGCTCATTATATGTGTTCAGTGGCAGCTCGGGGTTCAGAGAAATGAGCTTCTGCAGTAATGAGATATACTGTTGTGGAATGAGCCATTAGGATCCTTTCTGTTGACTTAATAACATCAGCAACAAAAAGGGAATGAGAGCGGGCTGCTCTCGTAACCGCATGCAACGGCACATCCCCGGCTGCCATGCATATATACGTATGAATATGTATGCGCCACCTTGATTTTATTCGGCCTTTACAAGAGAAATCGCAGCGGGGGCGCATTCATCTTTGTCACTTTCCTCTTAAAAGAGCCGTGCATATTGATCTTAACGGTGGGGATGCTGCTCCTAACCCCTGTGTTCTCCTGAGGGTTTAAGCACAGCCGCATTGTGAGATGAAATGCTTCTGTCTTCAGAAAGTCAGCAGTTAACGCCTTGTGATCAACTCCTTGTTTTTTTTTCTTGTTTTTTTTTTTCCATTGTCCCCTATGGACCGTTCGATCCATTCATCTTTGATTTTGTGTAAATCTTTCAGCTTAAATACCGCGTGTGTCATAGAGACTCCCCCCCTCCCTTAGGTTTTCTGAGTACCGGCGACCAGGCAGCGAAGGGGAACTACGGCCTGTTGGATCAGATCCAGGCTCTGCGGTGGGTGAAGGAGAACATCGCAGCCTTCGGCGGGGACCCCAGCAGGGTCACCGTGTTCGGGTCCGGGGCCGGGGCCTCCTGTGTCAGCCTGCTCACTCTGTCTCACTACTCCGAGGGTAAGAAGCACATTCCTGCTGTCTTCTTTCTTCATTCTTTTTTTATTTCTTGCTCGCAAAAAAAACCCCAAAACGACTTTTGGATCCACGGAGAGCGATTGTAGACAGACGGACGGGCACCTGTGGTTGGTAGGTAGCTGTCAGAGGATTAGGAAGCCAAGTCAGGTCTATTTGTTTAGCCCCAAAAAATCACAGACATGCTTCAGGGGTTTTACAGTTTGTTCAGCAACACAACATCAGCTCTTTAGTCCTTAGACCCGCGATTCCATAAAAAGAGGGGAAAAAAAGGGAAAAAAAAAGAAGAGCAACAACAAACTCTTACTCAGCAGATGTGTGTGTGTGTACAGAATGATACACACATTAGGGAAGCGGATAACAGATTTATAAAGATTTAGACAGATACAGCTTCCATTTTCTGGTCTTCATGCTTTGAATGAGCCTTCGAATGCTGTGAATAAAACAGTCTGGCCATGACTTATGTAGCTCAGAGCTGTTTTATTCTAAACTCGTAAGTCGTGCTCACTCGAACCTGGCGCTATAACCATGATACTTTTGAATAATGGATCAGTTTTTCAGCGGCTGCTTATGCTTGTGCGTGTATGTAAATGTATGTACGCCGCGTAACCGTTCAGACGTGCAATCACATGATGGCCAATCCGTGTGTGTGTGTGTGTGTGTGTGTGTGGGTACATCCATAAATATATAAACGCCTTTGCCTTATTCATCCGTATTTGTATGCTGCGCCTCAGATCTGTTCCACAGAGCCATCATCCAGAGCGGCAGCGCTTTAGCCAGCTGGGCCGTCAACTACCAGCCCAGTAAGTACGCCCGGCAGCTGGGCGAGAGGGTGGGCTGCGGCATCGACGACAGCACCCAGCTGGTGGCGTGCCTGCAGGGCCGCAGCTACCGCGAGCTGGTGGAGCAGAACGTCACGCCGGCCAAGTACCACACGGCCTTCGCACCCGTGATCGACGGCGACGTCATCCCGGACGACCCGCAGATCCTCATGGAGCAGGGCGAGTTCCTGAACTACGACGTGATGCTGGGCGTGAACCAGGGCGAGGGCGTGAAGTTCGTGGAGGGCATCGTGGACTCCGAGGACGGCGTCACCGCCGAGGACTTCGACTTCGCCGTGTCGGACTTCGTGGACAGCCTGTACGGGTACCCAGAGGGCCGAGACACGCTGAGGGAGAGCATTAGGTGAGTGGGTCTGTAGTTTAGGATCATTTTAGAAAGTATTTGCTTTTGAGAATGAGAATTTGACATGAATGTCTTAAAACCTGCAATTGTCACCGATCAACATGCAAGATGTACTGTCAAAAAGGACTATCCTTCTGTGTTGATCCATTTCTTGGATGCCATGACTTCCTGTGTCCCTGACTCTGTGAGTTGCCAGGCAACCGGTGCAGAGTCAAGGCACGTAACCAAATCACATTTATTTTTGCACAAGGATTAAAGAAAGCTTGTATGAGTATAATACTACTAATAATAATACGCTAGAATCACGACTCGGCTCGATTGTCAGCACTGGTTTCATAAAACGATTTTCTCATGTTTAAGGTTGAAGACAAATTGTGACTAAAAATGATACTTTAAATATTTCCAACAAAATAAAAAAAAAAGAGGTCAGTTTTGCATTGTGTCACGATTCATATTTCCCCTCATTATTTTGACTCGTCACATGTTCCTATTGCTAATATTTCTCGTGAAGTATGGTGGCTTTCCTAGAAACAGTATATAACATGTATATTGGTGCGTTTGAAGTTTCCAGTCATTATACTAAGCTAAGCAACTGCTTGTTGCTTAGCTTAGTATGAAGCTAACTATATATATAATTAGCTTAGTATAAAGCAGTTGCTTAGCTTTATGCTAAGCTAAGCAACTGCTTCATATATATGTTCATGATGATGAATTAGAGCTTTTCATCTAATGCTTAGCAAAAAGCAAATAATTGTAGTTCCCCAAATGTTGAACTGCTCCTTTAAGAAAAAATACTTGTATGCATGTACTTGTTAAATAAATATCCATTTATAATCATATACCCCTATGCAAGATATATGTATTTTTTGAATAGCAAAGGATTTGTTGACTAGACCTCATCAGAAATGTCTCCTCCGTCAGGTTCATGTACACGGACTGGGCTGACCGCGACAACGCCGAAACGCGGCGGAAGACCCTGGTGGCGCTGTTCACCGACCACCAGTGGGTGGCCCCCGCCATCGCCACCGCCGACCTCCACGCCCAGTACGGCTCGCCCACCTACTTCTACTCCTTCTACCACCACTGCCAGAGCGACGCCACGCCGCCCTGGGCCGACTCCGCCCATGGCGACGAGGTGAGGGGTCGTGTTGCTAAGCACGGTTGCCGTACCAAAAGAGGTGGTGATAACAAGTGGACGTCATTCACTGTCATGTTGGATCTGTGCTGTTATCTGAAGAGCAGATACAGGAAAACAAGCCAGTGATTAATGTTGGAAGGATTTTTTTTTTTAGGAAGGATTCATTCTATCAATCAGCAGCTGTTGGTTTTGATGGATTATCTTGGAAAATGCTGCTTTATTTGATCTGTTCCAACTGCTCGGTGCCTCAACAATCTTCAATGAATGAAGTTACGGCTGAAACCGATAATTATTTTTCATCATGGGTAATCCGTAGATTATTTTGTAGATTATCGAATTAATCATTACTAGCATCAGTATCAGAAACCCCCAAAAAATCTAAGCTAATGAAATTAATCCATCAATTATTTTTTCTGACCAACAGTCCAAAAAAAACAAATATTTGACAATGAGACTGCAAGATGTATTTTTCCATAAAAATAAATAAATAATTAATAATAGTGTAATTTTAAAGCTGTGTTATGTGGCCGTTAAAACTGCCATTTATATGAATATTCTTACTACTACTTAATAACAGATTTATGTCTTGTGTTGCACTTCCTCTGATTTCTATGTATTTTTGCCTTTGCTGATGTAAATCTACTCATCTGATGCCAGGACACTGAGTGGGTGTGTCTGTCATGCATGTATGTGTGTGTGTGTGTGTGTGTGTGGGGGGACATATTTCAGTTAATGTGATTGTGGATGAGTTGTCAGATTGAAGATGAATTACACACAAAGTGTTTCCTTCTTACCTGAGGTGGTGTGCCTGTTGGCGTGATTCAGTGATAGTTATGTTTAGTGTTCAGGGAGTTCATGCAAACTGTTAGTCTCTCAGTAAAATCTCCTGACATGTGTGTGTGTGTGTGTGTGTGTGTAGGTCCCCTATGTGTTTGGTGTGCCAATGGTGGGACCCACTGATCTGTTCAACTGTAACTTCTCCAAAAACGACGTGATGCTGAGCGCAGTGGTCATGACGTACTGGACCAACTTCGCCAAGACTGGGTGAGACAATGATTTCAGTCACAAACCTTCACTGACAAGATTTGTTTGGCATCCTCACACAAAACAATGAAACAATAACTAGCTTTTTAATGAATAAAGCAAGCAACAATAACGGCACTATATATATACATATACACACACACAAACCAAAACAAAGGCTAAAGTTCGTGAATAAATAAAGCCCAATTAAAGGCCGAAAAAGGTTGGTCTTAATTTGCTTTTAAAAATATGAACATTTTCCGCTGCCCTCAGGTCTCAGGGAGTCTCACTCTGTTCCAGAGTTGTGGATCATAGTAATAAAAAGCTGCAATTAAAAGGCCTCTACCAGAAGACCATTCTGGAGGGTTCATAGACTAAAAGCAAATCTGATGAATAGATAGGAGCGAGGCCATTAAGAGCTTTATAAACCAATGAATGGACGACCATAGGCCCCATGAAACAGAAAGTACAGACTTTTTGTTACTTGTTACCCGGGGAAACAACTTATTTGAGGTTTTGATCAAGGTACAAGATGGATTTTGATTAATTCCTCATATTAGAGTGGACCATGAGAAAGTGGGCGGAGCTTAGTGTTTGTGTAATGCAGGTATATATATATAAATATATATATATATATATATATAACTTTATTTTAGACTCCCCTGAGCCATAAGTCATCAGTTTTATTGTTTTATTTTAATGTAAAAAATACTATTAATTAAAATAAGAACATTATGATTTATAACAAGTAATACATGAAGAATTAATACAGAGACACTGGGGGAAAACGTATTTGCATATTTGTCACGGGGCCTTTAAAAAGAAGCAAACAGGCAGAGACGTTACAGTTGGTGTAACACACGTGTATTCAGTTTCTTCCTGATAAATAATAATAAAAGTCTTGACATTTTATTCTTTTAATAGAGAGAATCGCTTCACAATAGTGAAATAAACACCTGATTCATTTCTCTTTATTTCTGACCATACAAACACACACACACACACAGACACACATCTGTTTCTGATTTCTGTTTTTAACATTGAAATCTCCAGCCACATGGAAAACAACGGTAAATGCAATCCGGGCTGCTCATCCCGTTTTTTAAACTGCTGTCAGTAGCCGGACAGATGTTGATGTCAGATGTTGTCAGACAGCTGTCAGTTGTTTATTTGTTCTCTGGCTCCCTGCAGAGACCAGGTTTTGGCAGCAAAGCGCTTTGTTGTGTAACTGTGGACATTCGCTCCTCATCTTACAGGAGCAAATATGTCTTCAGAGCTAGAAAGATACCGGAAAAAAAAGAGCCTCTGAACTTTAAAGTACTTTTTTGCGTTTAATGTGTTGATTAATTGCAAACATGAAGAGAGAAGATGGACCCATTTGTCAGGATTTACACAGACACACAATAACAGGAAGGATCGGACGTGTTCATTGCTATTTCTCAACTATTCTTCATTAGCTAAAAACAAATTGAGGGGGGAAAAAAAAAACAATTGGCGGCAATCGTATGAGACAAACCAGATGAGCTGAAACTATCCCGCTGTCAACATTCCTGTCACAATAAGTAGTTGAGCTGAGATTAATGTGAGAAGCTCAGAAACATTAGGATGTGTTTGTGATATCTGCATGCTCCGAAAATAATGAGCTGGCTGGCAGAGGATATTATAGTTGTTGTTTGACGAGTAAAAAACAACTGTCACACACAAGAAAGCAGCTCTGCAGACTAATTCAAGCCTCTGAAATCCTCTGTCTCCTATGCGTTTCTTTTGTTATTTTTCCTCCTTTGGGATGTTGGCTGAGGAAGTCTAGGTACTTTTGTAGAGCTTCAAAAGGTCCTGGAGGTAAAGGCCGTGTCCTGAAAGAGGAAAGAAAGATTGAGTTTCCCGTCCTGTTCTTCCGCTTCTGCTGCAGCCCGTTCACCGACCGGCGTTCAAAACCTGCACAATGAGACAGCTCTCTTGTTCAATATGCTTTAATTTAAAATTTACTGCCTTGCGGCTACAAAAGCTTTTGTATATCCCATTTATCAAATTAAAAGTGAAAAGATCAGTGGGTTACAAAGGGGAAAATAGAGTTGTTAAGAAATAAAAAATAAAGAAGAATCCACAAAACTCAATCCGGCCTGATAAGAGCACCTTTAATCTCCCCACTCTGACATGATATACAAGATAAAAGCAATTGTTGCGGATGGACCCTCTTTCAGCGGCGCTTCGGGGTAATTACCAGTAATTAATTCAATCGAGACTCGGCCCACTGAGACTCCTCGTAGTTACAGAGACATCTGCAGTCTAGACCTTGATCTAAATCACAGAGGGGCCTTGGCTGTCCCACCACATACGCCAGCAGGACGCGGCTCACACACATTCTGACCATAGCGTATAATAATAACAATAAAAAAAAGAGAAAAAATGCATTGCAGGTTTTTTTTAATTTTTTTTTTAAAGGCAATTACAGGCACGTAAGCAGTTCCCAGACCACAGCCCGTCCTGTATTAGCGCCACAGAACGCTGCAGAGCAAAATCAATAAAAGAAAGATGTGAAAATTTAAGTGTGCACTTCAATTATCAACGGGGGAACTTTCTCCGAGGGAAGAGATGAGAGAGCCGGCCCTCTGATGGAGCCGAGCGACAGCTCAATTTGCCGGGGAAGATTTGGTCCTCCCTGATGTATATTTTGCGAGCTGCTGCGTGGGCGGATAAATCTTCCGATCGTTTGTGGGTTTTCACATAGGCTGATTTTTTTCTTTTCTTTTTTTTGCTGTTGGTAAGGTGTTTGATTGACAATTGTGAAGCGTGCTGCTCATTTCTATAGAAACAGTGTCCGTCATGTTTGCAGATGATACAGATTAGTAACGTGATGCCTGTCCATATTGGTGATTTGTCAGAATAATCTCAATCTACCACAAATACACACACACACACACACACACACACACACACACACACACACACACACACGCACACACACATGCACACACACACACACACACACACACACACACACACACACACACACACACACACACACACACACACACATGCACACACACATGCACACACATTCAGTTGTACATTAACATCACTCAGTGATGTGCATCTGAAACACCTTCAAGCTATGTCGAGTGTTTTTCTCCGTCCAAACATTGCTTGCTGCCACTTTGTCTTATGTTACTTGAATATTGATCAGAAAGACGTTTGCCAGCGCTGGTAAAATTGTTGGACAGCATGAGAGAAATTCAGACTTCTCATAGAAAAGAAGCCAGATGAGATCAATCTTTCCGGAGTTTGGAGTCTCTGACATTTAAGAAGCTGAAAAGCAGGAATATTGCACACAGGAGATGGTGGAATTTTTAAAGGTCTCATGTGTAAGATTGAGCAGAATCTAATGGTACAGACTTAACAGAAGTGGAATATAATACTCAGAAATATATTACAGTTAGAATATAATTCAATCTAAATATTGTTATGATGTTATAACCTTAGATTGATCTGTTTTTTTATCCACATGGTAGGCTCGTTCCCTCAATGAAACTGCTATGTTCCATTGCTATGTTTCTACAGTAGCCCACATTTTACATTTTTGGGATATTCAGTCGCTCACAATCTGAAATCTCACCAGTAGGAACTACACACCGTACCTTTACACAAAATAACTACTAAGGATCACATTAATTGCCAACTATTTAATGTCTGAATTCTTTGGTTCCAGCTTAGCAAATCTATAATAATAAACCAATGATCTTGGGATGTGTACTGTTGATCATGACAAAAAAACCTTCAGGTTTAGAAAATAGTGATCAGTATTTTTCATGATATTTTTGCCCAAACAACTAACTAAGTAATCAGTGGATGAATTGACTTTCATAATAAATAGTTGCAATAGTAATTAATAGTTAGCAACTAATAATTTGCAAATTGCTGCAGCTCCACTGGACAGACAGTTTAGGAGAATGAAAACCTGAATAGTGAAGTCAACCTGATGTTTTATTTACAATGAAATAAGCATAAAATAGCAAAATTTGCCCATCACAAGGCCCACAACAATGAATAGATTGGTTGCCAACTATTGGAGAAACAGAATAGTTGGCGATTGATGTAATAGTTAGCAACCAACTTTTCTGGTTTCTTTAGTCTTCTATAATGATACGATTATGCTTTTTGGGTTGTGAACTGTTGTTGACATTTGGGAAACAGTGATCAACATTTTTCACCATTTTATGAGCCAAACAACTAATCCATCCATCCATCCATCCATCCATTTTCTATACCTGCTTATTCCTCATTAGGGTCGCAGGGGTCTGCTGGAGCCTATCCCAGCGCGTTACGGCGAGAGGCAGGGATACACCCCAGATGGTCGCCAGCCAATCGTGGGGCACACACACCATTCACTCACACACTCACACCTACGGGCAATTTAGAGTTGCCAATTAACCTGAGCATGTTTTTGGACTGTGGGAGGAAGCCGGAGTACCCGGTGAAAACCCACGCAGACACGGGGAGAACATGCAAACTCCACACAGAAAGGTCCCAGACCCAGGCCCAAGGAGGTCTTGAACCTGCGACCTTCTTGCTGTGAGGCAACAGCACTACCCACTGCTCCACCGTGCCGCCCCTAATCCATTAAACGTTATCAGTAATCAGTAGATTAATCGACTACCACAGTCATTGCTTGCAGCTCTACTTCACACAGTAACATTAGATAATGGCTCCTGATCCCAGTTTGTGCAGCAGTGTTTCGGGGGCTGTTAAAAGGATTGTCTTGTTGAGCATTAGTTATTAATTGCTCCTTTTTGTTCATCTTATACATTATAGAAAAAGCTACTATAAAACTTACATCCCTCTCCGCAGTGACCCGAATCAGCCGGTCCCCCAAGACACCAAGTTCATCCACACCAAACCCAACCGCTTCGAGGAGGTGGCGTGGTCCAAGTACACCCCTAAAGAGCAGCTGTACCTCCACATCGGCCTCAAGCCCCGGGTCAGGGACCACTACCGCGCCACCAAGATCTCCTTCTGGCTGCAGCTGGTCCCTCACCTGCACCACGTCAACGAGCTCCTGCAGTCCGTGTCCTCGTTCACGCACAGCCCGTCGCCGCAGGACGACACGCCGTACTCCTACACCAAGCGCCTGTCCAAAGGCTGGCCTCCGAGCAGCACGCGCCACCCGGGGTCACAGGGGGGCACCCCGCAGCCCCCCGAGACCGTCTTAGGCCAGGGCGGAGGGGAGGCGGGGGTCCACGTCCAGAGCGAGGACTACTCCACGGAGCTGTCGGTGACCATCGCGGTGGGCGCGTCGCTGCTGTTTCTCAACATCCTGGCGTTCGCCGCGCTGCTGTACAAGAAGGACAAGAGGCGCCTGGAGCACCGCAGGCCGCGACCCCTCCCGCCGCCGAGGCGGGACATCACGCCTGCAGACGTGGCGGCACACCTGCAGGGGGAGGGGCTAATGTCCTTACAGGTGAGTCAGCTTGGGTTATTTTGATTTCTATCAATCGAGTTTGATTTATGAAGCAACTTTTATTCATAAAACACAACAAAAGTGGTTTTAGAAAAAAAAAAACAAGAATAGGCAAGATAAAAAAAACAAAAAAACATAGACATAGTCATAGTGGTACATAATGCATACACATAACCTCATACACACATGTAATAACCTACAGACGCATAAACAGTAAAAACATGATTGTGTGGTTTTTGTACATGCTGACTCTGTGGTGACCTCATTTTACATTATAAAAATAATAAGGTTATTGTTAATTATCACATGTATTATAAGCGAGTGGAGATTTAAGGGTTATGGGACTATCAGTGTGTTTGTGTGTGTGTGTGTGTGTGTGTGTGTTTGGATGCAGGTGCATGAATGAGCTGTGTTCCCATATGCTTCTTTTGCCAGTTCCCTCATGTCACACACACACTACAGTGAGCGATAAATATCAGATGTGTGTTCTTTTTATTTTTTTTTATTTATTTTTTATAGCTGACCAGTTCTGTTAATTGACAATTGAACTACATTGACGTTGCTCAATATCACAGCTGCTTTTGTAATTATGTTTTATTTATTTAGCATATCAAATCTTTTTATGTGGTGTTATTGGCTATTTTGTCCACCAGATAGATCTGGTGTGACAAGTGAACATCAAGCAGAGCCTTTGTATTAGCTCACATTATTGTGATTTATGCTTGTGTTGTACATAATTTTGACTAGGACAAAACAAACTAGCCTTGCAGAGGACCATGTAAAAATCAGCCCGTCAGGAGCAGCTTAGAGGATGATGACAGATAGCAGCAATGGAGTCTGATTATGTATGGGAGGCTGTATTGGGTGTGAAGCTCTTACTGGGTAAAGGCCAAGGAACATGATTGACTGCTTTCACATGAATTCTGGTAAATGGAATTAAAAATAATAATAATAAAAAAAGCACTCCCAAATATTGAAGGATGTTTCATCTGTTTTATTTATTAATTTAATCCAATTTAATTGATTATTTCTTTGGTTCATAAAATGGTGTAAGTTGTCTACCAAACCTGAAGATTGAACCTAAAATGCTGTTTTTGTCCACAACCCAAAGATTATCAGTTTACTATTTTAGAAGACTAAAGACACCAGAAAATAATCAGATTTGAGAACCTGAAATAAGAGAATTAGGTTTTCCTCTTAAAAATGACTTAGTTAATCAATTATAAAAATAGCTGTGAAATTAATGTAATGTAGTTGATTAATCGTTGCAGCTCTATAAATAGATAATTTCCCTTAGTGAAATTTGATGCGAGACTCCGGGGGGCTACTGCTAGAGTGTGTAAATTATGAGTTTCTACAGAGATTTCGGACACATAATAGTAACAGGCTGTGGCCTGAGCCTCAAAGGTAACCACGGCAACTCGAGCTGGTTGCCAATGACGACGGCTGCACTGCAGATAGAGGCAGACAGAAATGTGGAGAAAAACAGATTTTTTTCTCCCTCTGCGCTGGTCTCCCATTTTAACTCAGACTGACAAAACGTTAGCTGTCTATAACGCGGACCATTATCACCGTAAGGACATCACACACGTTTGCTCTATACACTCCAAGCCATGACGTCACCCGCCGAAGCATCAAGATTCTGTCCCATAGGCTCAAACTTTCTGAAAAAAATGATCATTGTCATTGATCATTGATTAAAACCTATAATTCTTATCAAAATGTGGAATATTAGATTTATACGTAAGACATGTGTCTACAGTTTAAAGTTAAAGTCTGAAAGTATGACTGATTCTCTTAAAGAAATCTTGCGCAAAAATTTCATATTGTTCAGATAAAAGTAATTGCACACCATTCCGGATCAAGACACATGTTTTGATATATAATTCGCTTGGGTCCTCGCAAAATGTAGAATGAGTTAGGTGCTAACATCCCTCCTAAAGAGTAATAAGAAAACACAGTACACAGAATCCACAGTATTACAATCCTAGGTTAGTAGTTAGAGCTGTAACATTTACTTAATTAAATGATTAGTTTAATTTTAATAATTGTAATAATCACCAACTAACTGATAAAAAAAAGAGATTTTAGGTTTCTTCATATTTGGGAAACAGTGATCAACATTTTACACCATTTAAGAACCAAATAGTTGCTCACTTATCCACCGATCCGACGTTTCAGGTGAAGCAGCTGGAGTGTGACGCGGCCTCAGCGAACGAGCGGAACAACACCCACCACCACCACACCCTGGACACGCTGGACGCCCTGGACGGGATGGACACCCAGGACATCTACAGCACGCTGGACACCGTGCGCCTCACCTGCCCGCCCGACTACACCCTCACCTTGCGCCGCTCGCCCGACGACGTGCCGCTCATGACCTCGCTGACGCCAGGGTCGCTGCCCGTGACCCCCGGGTCGCACCCCGTTACCCCGGCGACGCCAATGACCCCCATGACCCCCGGGTCGGTGGTGGGGATGCGGATGGGTCATCCTCACCAGGGGTACACACACCATAGCCCGTATAGTAACACACACCTGCCACACACACACATCTCCACGCACACACACTCCACCACGCGTGTATAACCGCAGCAAGATGCTTAGAGGAACATAAATACGACACACACTCAGACTGACACACACAAACACACACTCACACACACACATACACACGACAAAAGACTTAAATACCTCTACTAATTACCCTGCAGGATTGTTACAGACAGAGTGACAGAAAGACATTTTCAGTAACAGGACGGAGAGACAGACAGCTGTGTGTGTTGCATGAAGACAAACTGGATCCCAGGAGATGCAGTTCTATGCATCAATCTCTCTCCACCCGAAACGACTTTGGATATTAAACCTTCTGCTTTTTGTACACCTGAGGAGAACGAGGAGGAGTAGGAGGAGGAGTTTCTGTCTCCTGTTGTACCCGAGCAGAGGAAACGCTGGGGCTGGGAGAGCAGAGCCGACATAGAACTCGAGGGAAGAAGAACCACACACAGACTGTTGATGTCAACTTGAACAACCTGTGAAATGTGAATGTAGCATTTTCTTTTTTTTTCCATTAAAAGATCAAAGGCCCTATCTGCCAAGGATCAAAACTAAGCTGCGGAGAAAATAACACAATTCAGCGCGAGATGGATGTAAAAAACAGGCCGCAAGGAAGTGGGGATTAAAAGAAAAAAAAAAAAAACATTAGCTGAAGGAAAAGTTAGCGAGATGGTGGAAAGAGATTAAGATTTGATTGAGAGGGATTTAAACAGAGAGCACGAAAGACTAAGAGAGATAGAGTTATATAGAAACCCGAGGAACGGAAAGTGTGCCAAGAGACAGAAATTTAGCTTCAGGAGAAGAAAGAGCCTCTGAAGTGTTGCCAGATTTCCTGAGGAACCACTCTAACCAGCTACGTGTTAAACTCTTGTAAATAGAATGGGAAGATAAAGATGATATATTATGATTTATAGCATTTACCTGCTCTTGCATTAAAACATGACTTATTTAACCACATTATTGCTTTCATTTCAGATATTACTATATTATTGTATAGATGTCCTGAAGCAAGGCTGGTTGTCTTTCTATCTCACCCACTGTAATATGTACACAGTACCTTTATTTAAAGGCTATATTTGCTATGCACAGTCATTTCAATAATTCTTAACTATGTATGCGTCTAGATACTTGTTTGGTAGTTGAGGTATAAGACAATTTTCACACCATCCTGTCTATTCGTTTGACCATCGGGTGATGAGCTAGTACTGTGTAGATAATGCAATATTGGTTTGATGATTGAGCACCAGCCAAAAACCATGACCCTTAAAGCCTTTGGATCCTTTTCCCGTTCCTCCTTTCCCTTTCTCTGCAGACAGACAGACAGACAGACAGACAGACAGACAGGGGTGGTGATGATTCAGGGGTCCCAGAAAGTCCACCCCCCCACTCCCTCCCATTCTATATGTCTTACACCTTTACCAGGGGCCCCGGTACTTTTTAATTGGAGCCTCTGTTTGAACTACCAAACGCTGACTGAAATCGTCACCCCCTCCCTTTTTTTTCTCCCCCCCTAAGAAACTGGCCAAATGTTTGTTGCTGTCTGCCACATATTTTTTAACGCATGGTGTTTGTTTCGCTTGTTGTCAATTATCTGGAGCCTAATTTGATTGATGAGGAGGAGCGTGGTTGGCGCCGGGGAGGGACGGCCCGTCGCGGCTTTTTCGCCGTAGTTGACTGGATTTTGAAGGCAAGCACGCCTCCAAACATGCTCCCGTTTAAGTCCTAATGTCCCCCTAATTGAGCGATATTCCTTGTCAAATTACCGCAGAGGAGTGAAAAAATTTTACTGGAGCTTTCTTTTGGAATCGATGACTAATCTCGTTTTAGAGACTCTCGCTATATTGAGTTTCTGAGTGCATTGATAATTTCCCTACTGCTAAATGATGAAAAACGGTCAAATTAACTGTAAAACCGAACGCGTTAACGCATTGATTTTGTTTCACTTGTCAATTTCCCAGAGCCCTATTTGATTGATGAGGAGGAGCGTTGTTGGTGCTGGGGAGGGACGGCCACCGACACTTTTTCGCAATAGTTGACTTGATTCTGAAGGCCAACGCGCCGCCAAAAATATTCCTGTTTAGGTCTTCATATCCTCCTCCATTCGCTGTCAAATTACCGATGAGAGGTGAAAATGTTTCACGGAAACTTCCTCCTGGAAAATAATGACTGTTTTTATTTTCGAGACAAGGTGCAGATGTCACTATATTGAGTTTCTGAGCATATTGGCAAGTCATTTATCAGCCGCTAAATGATGACTAACGAATCAAATTAGCGGTAAAACTAAACAGCCGACCCCTTCCCCCTTGATACAAGCCAGTAAGTCGACCACAGGCTCCAGCCCTGATGTTTTCCCGCCCCTTGGCCCCCCCCCCCGGCCCCCGTGTCCTGTCCACGCCGCCCCCCCCCCCAGCCTCGTCTGTGCGACTACATACAGCTTTGTCACAGTGAGGCCTATTTAACCTCCTCTCATCCTAGGTAAACTTCTTCATGAGAGATTTTAGTTAACCGTCAACAGAACACATTGAAACAGAAAGCTGAAAACTTGTGGATGGCAAGCAAAGAAGTTTTACAACAACGATATGAAATAACATTTAACGGATGTTTGATTGACTGAATATTTTTTTCATATGGGTTTATTGACTCAGCGGATGGCTGGATTGTGTCAAGCATAAAACATTTCTGCTGCATTTTTGAAAAATAAAAATATCAGTATTTTACAATTTATGAGCATTTTAAAATGTCTTATATGTCTTAATTGTGGATATTTATAGTAGAATTAGAGAGTTTGTTTTTTTTTGTGATTTTTTGTCACTGCTATATAGAGAACAAGAGGGGACATGGATGTTTTTTTATTTTTTTTATTTTTTTGTGCAATTTATAACTACTTCATGCATGGAGCAATGCCAAAACTGTTATGTGATGTAATCCTAAAAACTTGGTACCAGATAGTTTAACTCTCCTAAAAAGGTTTAAAAAATTAAAAGCACACGCTATTAACTAGTTTTATATTCTAGGTGGAATAAAATTTAGCCCTTGTTCAGGTACACCATTTGTGTCAAAAATGGCACAAAAAAATTAAATTAAATTAAAAATTAAAATAAAAATTATTAAAAACGGCATTAAAATAACAAAAAAAAAACAACCTGAACATAATATATATACTTTGATAGATCTGATAAATTCTTCTCTAAACAGTATTTAAATATTTCATAACAATTTAATATTCCATTTTATAAAAAAATAATTATAAAGGTTGTGTGTGCAATATCGATCCATTTAGAAAAGGGAGTTACAGAAAGTAAATATAGATCCAACTCCTATGTAGATCTGCAATTTAATAAATCAAGGGCCTGTTTTATAAAATATACACACAAATTAAACACAAATTAAAATTATGTTCAAAAAACATACCATCCAGGTCTCTGTACTAATGTAAAATAAGGGATGGTAAATATTAATTATTGATAACTGCAATGATCTTATATGTCTTACTTTTGTTTTATCGTGATTATTTGGGTTTTGGTTCTAGTGAAAAAATCTGTAAAAAATCAGACGTCACCATTTTAGGACAATACAGCAGCCTGCCGACAGTTAAATGAGTAGAACAATAAGAATCTTATAATTGTGCAGTAAATAAGGAAGCATTCAGTTAGCTTAGCTTAGCACAAAGACTGGAAACAGATGCAAACAGTTAGCACAGCCCTATTTATAATGAGATTTGAATTAATGAAAAAAAAAGAAAAGATGACAAATTAACGCGGTTGTTTGTTTGAATGTTCATCAAACCTCAGCCGTGCAAACTGCCTCCCCGTGGATTACCTGTGGTGCTCCAGTGCAGAGCCTGTGTTGTCGGATACTAAAGTCCCTGCTGCAGCAGAATAGATAGAATAGATAGAATAGATAAAACTTTATTGATCCCACAACGGGGAAATTTGTGTGTTACTGCAGCGTTACAGATAAAGAAAAGAAAAATAAAGTTGAAGAAGATAAAAAAGACTTTAGAAAAATAAAAAAACACACACCACAATGTACAAATTCGCAGAATTTGTTAATCCGCATACACAGTATGCATTATCGACAGAATGGAGAAAGAAATGCTAATAAATAGTAAGAACAAAAAGTATGCATAAGCAAAGCATATATACATACATACATGGACGTACATACCTACATACATACACATACACACATATTTGCATATATATATGGACATACATATCCACGCACATACCCACATGTACACATACATAGCTAATGCACACTTAAGGTGCAGGGTGAGTGTGAAGAGGAAAAAAGTGACCAGTGTAAAAGTGACAGTGACTACAGTGAGGTTTATGTTTATGTTATGTTATAGAGTCCTATTGCTGTCGGGATGAATGATCTGCGAAAGCGCTCCTTCTTGCAGCGAGGGTGTTTGAGTCTCTGGCTGAAGGAGCTGCTAAGCGCACCCACTACCCCATGCAGAGGGTGATGGGGGTTGTCCATGATGGATGTCAGCTTTGCCAACATCCTCCTCTCTCCCACCACCACCACCGACTCCAGAGGACATCCCAGTACAGAGCTAGACTTCCGTACCAGTTTGTCAATTTTCCTTCTGTCCCCGTCTGAGCATCCGCCTCCCCAGCAGACTACTGCGTAGAACAGGGCAGATGCTACGACGGAGTCGTAGAAGGTCTTTAACAGGGTCCTGCACACACCAAAGGACCTTAGTCTCCTCAGCAGGTGAAGTCGACTCTGGCCCTTCTTGTACAGGACATCAGTGTTAGTTGTCCAGTCCAGTTTATTGTTCAGGTGAACACCCAGGTATTTGTAAGAGACCACTGTCTCAATGTCTTTTCCCTGGATGCTCACCGGTGTGGTGGGGAGGGACTTCCTCCTGAAGTC
Organism: Eupleurogrammus muticus; assembly: GCA_036785175.1. Classification (NCBI taxonomy): domain Eukaryota; kingdom Metazoa; phylum Chordata; class Actinopteri; order Scombriformes; family Trichiuridae; genus Eupleurogrammus; species Eupleurogrammus muticus. The sequence continues at coordinate 15,146,629 of JAYKQN010000001.1, forward strand.
CACAACCATCTCCTTTGTCTTGCTGGCGTTGATTTGGAGAGCGTTGATCTCACACCAGCTGACAAAGTCGTTGATGACCCCCCTGTACTCCTGGTCGTTCCCATCTGATACACACCCGATGATGGCCGTATCATCTGAGAACTTCTGTAGGTGGCAGTTGTCCGAGTTGTAGGTGAAGTCTGAGGTGTACAGACTAAACAGAAAGGGTGAGAGCACTGTACCCTGTGGCGCCCCCGTGCTGCTGACTACCACCTCAGACACACAGTCATGAAGCCTGACATACTGTGGTCTGTTGGTGAGGTAGTCGATGGTCCAGGCCGTCAGCTGCTCATCCACTCCGGCTCCCTCCAGCTTCCCTTTCAGCAGTGCAGGCTGGATGGTGTTAAAAGCACTGGAGAAGTCAAAAAACATGATCCTCACCGTGCTCGCCGCTTGTTCCAGGTGGGAGAGAGATCGGTGCAGCAGATAGATGACAGCGTCATCCACACTGATGCCGGGCCGGTAGGCGAACTGCAGAGGGTCCAGTGCTGAGCTCACCAGTGGGCGAAGGTGGTGCAGAATAAGCCTCTCCAAGGCCTTCATCAGGTGAGAAGTCAGGGCTACAGGTCTGTAGTGGTTGGGCTCCCTGGGCCGTGCGATCTTAGGCACTGGAACTACGCAGGAAGTCTTCCACAGTTCAGGAACCCTTTCCAGGTTCAGACTCAGGTTAAAGATGTGCAGGACCACCTGACAAAGCTGGTCTGCACAGTCCCTGAGCAATCTGGAGCTGATTCCGTCTGGACCTGCTGCCTTCCTGACCTTTGTCTTCTTTAGCTGACTTCTCACCTGGTCAGCTGTGAGGCAGATCTGTGGCTGGTCCGGGGAGGGGGGAAGGGCTGGCTTTGTTGTTGGTAGGTGTAATGGGGTGGGGGGAGGGGCTGGCTTTGATGTGGGTAGGTGTAAAGGGGGTGTGGTGGGATGGAACGAGGAGAGTGAACCTGGGAACAGCACAGCGCCAGAAGAGGGGGGAGAGGGGGGGGACAGCACATGGAGGGGGGTTGATGGAAGCTGGGGTGTGGGGGAGGTTGTTGGTCCAGAATCGAATCTGTTAAAAAACAGATTCAATTCATTGGCCCACCCCCGGTCGGTGGACACTGCTACTCCTCCATTGTCCTTGAGGTGACCAGAGATCATGTTCATGTTTCTCCAGACCTCTCGGACATTTTTTGATTGGAGCTGCTCCTCCATCTTCCTCCTGAAACTGTCCTTGCCACTCCTGATTTTATATTTCAGTTCCTTCTGCACTCTCCTCAGTTCCACTTTGTCCCCCGACCAGAAGGCCCTCTTCTTTTCATTCAGCAGGGCCTTCAACTCTGGGGACACCCATGGTTTGTTGTTGGAGAAACACCGTACCTTCTTGGTCGGCACAGTGTTCTCCACACAGAAGTTGATGTAGTCCGTGATGCAGTGGGTGAGGCTGTCGATGTCCTCACCATGTGGCCTGCAGAGTTCTTGCCAGTCTGTACATTCAAAACAGTCTCTCAGGGCCTCACTGCAGTCCTCAGACCACAGCCTGATCACCTTCTTGGTGGGAGGGGTCTTCCTCACTAGGGGGGAATAGGAGACATTACAGTAAATCAGCGTGGTCAGCGGCCCCTGCCAGCTGGCCAAGGAGACCCTACGAGATGTGAGAGAACCGAATTCATGGCTGACTTCCAGGCCAGATTGATGTCTCCCACATTGTGTCCCCGCTCTAATCCCATTAACTAGATATAACTGCAGTTAATTTGATTTATGGGAGGCAACACATCTGAAAGCAGGAGTTCAAGCCATGACCAGGTGTTTTTTTTTTTGTTTGACGTCAACATGTGCAGGAAAAAGACTGCGAGACGCCGGCGAACGCTGCTGAATAATGACTCCTGACGTTGTTTCAGTCGGTTTAGAGACAGAGGCGGATTATTAGTGAAGCTGCAGTGGTCCACACGTAATTTGGTTAAACACCTTGCACTTTCTGGGACATCTTTAAACTTTCAAAACATTTTAGTATTAAAGGATTATTTCCACAAGTACTAGACTGATATATAAATAAAATATATGAAGCATCAGGAGACTATTTTAAGCTAGCTGGATTTAATAAGATAGTATAAGTTCAATTTAATACTAAATTGCAAAAAGTGAAACCTCTCCAGATGAAAATATCTTGCTTTCGGTACAATAGGACCGATATTCATACAATCATTGCATTCCATTTATTCCATTAGCAGATCATTTAGTTTAATATTTTAAAATGTTTATTTAACAGCGATGATACATACAACATTGTAAAAAAAAAAAAAAAGGAAAATGCGATGTATATAAGACGCCCAACTTCAGCTTACTAGCTGTCTTTTGTTTAATTTAATATTGCTATCTGTCAATAGGAATAGGATAATTGACAGTAATTCTACTCAATATTGGACTAATTGTACTAAATAGAAAATTTTCATCTGATAACATTTATATTTTTTGGTTTTTGCACTTTTTGCTTTATGCAAATCGTGTTTTTCACTGACATGAAAAAAGCTGCTCTCCTATTTAAGTGTGATATAAAGACAGTGAGGGAAGTGCAGAGGCCCATGATGACTGTTGCCGTGTCATTTTTGAAAAAAAGGGGAGTCACGACATGTTCTGCGTGTGCACGCTGCACAAAATAAATAAATAAAATAAAGAAATAAATATCTCTGTCACGCTTCCAGTGCAGCATCAGAGACTCAGGTCGCGTCGTGGAGATCAGGCTTCTGATTCCAGAGAATTATCCATGCTTGTGTTGCACGCCGCAGCCAGACACACCGTGACAATGTCACCGCGTTTTTTTTTCTTTCTTTTTTCCTCTTTTCTCTTTTCTCTCCGAGGGAATATCGAGGGAATGAAGAGGGTGGAGGTGAAGATAAAGCAAAAAAAAAAGAAAAAAAAGAAAAGAAAAAAGTACTCGAGCACGAAAATATTGAAGGAGGAGGAGGAGACGCGGAGGATGCATGATGAATGATAATGGGACGTGGGAGGGAGAGTAAATGAGATAATGTTAAGGATGGTAAATAAAGGATGCAAGGAGGAGGAGAGGAGAGGGGGGTGACAGATAAGGGGAGCTCATTAAGGGACGGGACATAGCTGCCTGGTTGTTTATTGGCTAACTGGCCCATTGTACTTAATCACTCCTGTCCAGGCATGCACACACACACACACACACTTATGCACACACACACTTGTGTCTTTCTCCACAAACACGCACACCGTTCACGTTCATGCATGCCTGCCTCGTACTCACTACACACTCCTGCATGTCTCATAGCAACTTGAGTCACCGAATCATCTTCTCCGCGGCCCACTTCACCCCCCTCTCTCTCCACCTCCTCCTTATATCTCCACAGCTCCTTTCGCCTCCCTCTCGTCCCCCTCTTCCCTTTGTTTCCTTTGTGTATCTCGCAGCCTTTTGCTCCCTCGCTCCCTGCCCCCCCCCCACTCCGATGGTCCCTTTCCTAAATCGCAATCTTTTCCCCCTCTTCCTTCCCCTCCTCTCTCTCTCTCTTTCTCTCTCTCTCTCTCCCCTCTTCATGGTTTCCTTTTATCTAACAACCTTGAGGTGATCTTCACAGCGCCGCTGCTGCCGAACATGTGAGGTCACAGTGTCTCCTGTTCTCTCATCTGCCTCGTTCCACTCCTCCTCTCCTCTCGTCTCCTCTCCTCCTCTCCTGTCGTCCGTTCCTCCTTCATCCGCTCTCCCCTCTCACTCCATCCCTTTGCTTTTGTCCTCCTTTTTTCTCTCCTCTCTCTTTATCCCCCACCCCCCATTTGCCTTCCTCCCGCTCTCTTTTATCCCTGTTTTATTCAGTCTCTCCTAAACTAAAAGGCTGTGGAAGGAGGTGATGCACGGTTCACGTGTTGTGTGCCTGTGTGTGTGTGTGTGTGTGTGTACACACTTGCTGCTGCCATGTCTGGCTTTCTGAGTGGCTTCAGCCTCTCGTTGTAGTGATGTGACGCGCTGAAACATCATCTCAAGCAGTCGAGAACCCTGCGGTGTTCTCCCCTCTCTCTCTCTCTCTGATTAATTAAGCGTGGGATGCCCTCGTCCCACCGTCTCGCTCCCTTCCAGTCGACCGTCCGTCCAGCTGTCTCTCTCTGTCCCGCCTCCTTCCTTACCTCCCCGCGTCCCCCCTTCTCACGCCAGACCTCCTCTCCGTGGTCGAGTGGCTACCTCGCAGTCTTGGCCTGCTTTTTTTTTTCCACGGAGGAGCGTCAACAACAGCAGTGACTTGGTCGGCCCAGCTGAGGTCAGCATTGTTCCTGACAAATTAAGAGCAGCAGAGGAGTCCTGCTCTTACAGGAGAGAGTTAATGGTCAAGTTTGTACACTCATTAAAGACCCTCAACATGCAGGATTTTGCATTTATTATTTATTTTTTGTATTGCTCCGTTAATTATTGTGGGGGCTGCTCCCCGTAGAAAACGCTCCGTCTTCAGCTATTTGAGCCGTGGCTCCACAAAATAGCTTGCTGGAGCCTTATCCCACACATTTTGGGTTAGTCATGCATGTCAGAGGAGCCGCGTCCTCCTCTGCTTTATGTGCCACCAACCTCCCAAGGAGTGAAACAGGAGTTTTTTTTGCAGAAAGCTGATGTTTTTTTTTTTCTTTTTAAGGCACATCTGCGATTAGCAGAGTCGATTTGACAACATCCAATAATAATATAAGATAAGCAAGCGTACATTTATAAAACATGATTACAAGTCAGGGGGATCAAACAGTTTGACTTAACCTCATGTAAACTGCACAGATTTACACGATTATCCGTCTACGGTGATTTACAAACGTCCTCCTTCTATCAGTTCATTACCTATGGGGGTGATTTGGTTTATCAGGCCGCTGCTGCAAGGCAGGATTGCTTGTGTGTGTGTGTGTGTGTGTGTGTGTGTGTGCGTGTGTGTAACATTCTCACCGTCCATCACTCTCTGATGTCTGTGTGCTGCACTCAAGATTGAGTGTGTGTGCATGTGTGTGTGTGTTGTTGTTGGCCTGTTATATCACCCAGACAGGAAGGAAGTGCGGCTTTTCAGCACTGACCAAACAAATTGTGCAAAGTGCACACACACACACACACACACACACACACACACACGTACACACACATGCCCTATTACCAGGGTGTGAACTGTGATTCTGTGAAGATAAAATCCGATCACCTCACACCCTGCAGCCAATTGCCACAGAACTGTAATTGTTTATTTTCTGTCAGTTAAATAACTCACAGGTTCTCCTGCTGCAGTTTTACACCGTGATTTGCTCCAAAATGACATTGAAGCCTAATTGCTATTGCGAAGTGACCTTCTGTGTCACACTAACGCTCACCGCGCCTCATTTATTATTTGTCGGGGGCGTTCGTGCCACATTAAAATGAGCTGAATCACTGTGTGTACTACATTAACGCGGATTGTTATTGTACGTTCTATTTTATCCTGCCATGTTTTGCTAGCGCGAGTTCAAGTGTTAACAGCGTTTTCACCAGACTAATGTTTCGCTACCTCGGCCATTAGATGTGTGACTTCTTCTATTTGAGGTTCTGGCTGCTGTTTGGCTTAAAAGCTTTTCCTTGTACGGCGCGTTCCTCCTCGTCCTTCCAGGCCCTCTGCCGCTGGGTTCGGGTTCGTCCATGTGGGGCGGAACAACACGCCGCTCTGCACCTTTTTTCTCTCGCTTTGATTTTTGGAAACAGAAAGATCAAGCACAACTCATTCCGCGTAAGATCTTCGCAGACAAGCGTGTCGGGAAAAATAAATAAACTTGACTCGACTTTGCCGGGAGCGTGCGGCAGGCGTGCTGATTACACGTCTCTGCAGACCTACAGTTTGCGTCAGATCTTTTATAAGTGCTCGTTTATCTCAGTATAACCACGCCACGCTGATCCGCCGCGGCGTTTCCTGCATTTACAATACTTCAGAGCGCAGAGTCACTACTTCTTATGAATAGGATCATTTAAAAAATACATATTCTGGATTAAAACTCCCCGGTAAAGGTTTTTTTTTAAGGGGTTTTAGATGTGAGGGTCTAAGAACAAGGCATGTTGTGTTGCTATTGTACAAACTGTAACGGCCATTGGAGCAAATCTGTGATTTGTGATTCTGGGCTATACAAATACATTGAATTGAACTGAACTGCCCAGTTCATTCTCCCTGCAGATAAATGAATTATATTATGGGCATTAACTAGGTCAACTAGCTCACATGGTGGATGATTCTCAGTGATTTCAGGTCTGACAACATTACAATCAGTATCACATTTATATTTCATTGCTGTTAGGTGGAAGATTTGTACACGTCAACATTGTGTCTTTCATTCACTTCATTTGAAATGGAGGCAGCTGAACCCGAAGATCTAGTCACAAACTATTTTTTTAAATACTTTTTATTGGTTAAATATGTGCAAAGCCCCACAGACAGATGGAAAGAGCGACTAATAGCATTGATTCAATCAAATAAAAGACTAACAAGTTCCTGCCACTCAGCGATATTTTATTTTTATTTATCACATGCTCTGCTTTCAGCAAAAATATGTACATCTGTCTTTTTCTTGCTCTGCTTTTCTTTTACTGCCTGGCACTATATGCTGTTTAATTACAGACAGAGACCATGTGTTTGCTGACTCCCGCGGTATTACCGTGCACCTGTTATTCTCTGGATCTGTTTATGCTGTCTGACGGCGTTTGTTCGTCATCCAGCCCCCGGACGCGGGCTCCGGCCTCGGTGGCCTCGCGGGCAGCCCTTACGAAAATTAACCATGGTTTTACCATGGGAAATACCGTGGTTTTACCATGGTTTTTTGGGTCATGGTTTACCATGGTTTTTTTGTGGTAACCATGGTTATACTATGGTTTTTATGTAGTAACCATGGTTCTACCATGGTTTTTGGAAGTACCATGAACCAACCATAGTAATACTATGGTATCCAAAAACCATGGTAGAACCATGGTTACTACATAAAAACCATAGTATAACCATGGTTACCACAAAAAAACCATGGTTAACCATGGTTACCCAAAAAACCATGGTAAAACCACGGTATTTCCCATGGTAAAGCCATGGTTAATTTTCGTAAGGGAGGTTCCCTGCAGACGGACGCTCCTGCTCATCCAGTCCGGTCATGTAGCGGCGGACGGATGAGACGAACAGAATCACTTAGTAGGCCAGCCAGGTACCTGCGCTGCCTGTGTGCACTGATTCACTCCACAGATGAGCAGCCGCAGTCCTCCGAGATTCATGTATTCCTAATTTTATCTGGACTGCACCTCCAGACCTGGCATCCATACCTTTTTTTTTTTTTTTTGTGTATGCGAATGCAGCCGAGTGCATTTATTCTCCAGCTTTTTCGTGTGTTCCAGTGCAGGTTTGTGATGTGCCCTACACAGCAGGGATATATACTGTAGAATCATTCATTTAATGTTTATATTTTGGGGATTTTTACATTAAGCTTTTGTCCCTGTTGAAAATTTAAATTTACTGACAGAGCCATAAGAAATTATTTATTTATTTGATCATATAGTAATATATTTTTAGGGTTTCAGTCTGTTTAATGGAGATCACTAGACTATATGCGGCCATTTTATTTTTTTCAATGAACATTGGATCAGTCCGGCCCTTGGCTTGTTCCTACATTTTTCATTTGGCCCCCATGTCCATTTGACTTTGACACCCTGCTGTAGATAGACATCTGCCAGGAGATTACTGCATCTGTGTGTAACTCTCTTGATATATTCCATAAATAGGTTCATGAGTCCCATTTGAAGTTGATGCGGTAAAAAGGTTGTTTCAGGAAAACCGAGCAGAGAGGCCCGAGCCGCTCGTTTTCAGAGGTTTCCGTCGACCTGTCAGCGTTCAGACCATTAGCCGTCTCATTATTGGCCTTTCAGCGATTTGGACCGAGTGCCAAAGCTAAACTGTCTCTGTCCCTGTGTTATTTAGTGGAGACACAACCTGCAGCCAGATGGTTTGTTACGCGGGACCATCTGGGACGTCTTCGCTGGAAACCGCTCGGAAAAAAAAGGGCAGAAAGTACTCGGCAGGTGACTGGATGGACCATCTGCGCGTCACCTATCACGGGCCGTGTGCGACGCCGTCTCGGGATCAGGAGATAATGTTAGAGGCTGATTGGTCCAAACCGCTCACACATTAAATGGGGGACTTGAAGCCTGGTGAGATGGATTCTAGTATGAGAAGGTTGCCCTAAAGCAAGCTGTGGCATGATATATGTTGTTATATGTATTTACGTATTTATTTTTAGAAAAGAGGGCTCTTTACTTTTCAGCATTGATATTTGCAATTATTCTCGTGCATTTCCAGTATAACTTCTCACCCACTGGCAATTGTTGCAATTTTTTCTATGATTTATTTCTCAATCCAGAACATTAATCAATGAAAACAGCATCATTAAATATAATTGAGATCCCACTGTCCAATCTTTAGCTCCTTAGCACTGTCAGACATATACAATTTTTTCCACTAAAACCACACTCGTAGTAGTTAATGCAATGTGAATATGATGTTCTACAGCAAACAGAATGATTAAAAACCTATTTAGTGATTTTTAGTTAATATTTTTATGTATTAAATGCATAATACCTTCATATAAAAAAAAAAGTTTTCACCAAAATCTCACATGTAGTTATTCGGGCATGGTGACTATGATGTACAGCAAACAGAAAAGTCATTTTTTTTTTTTTGGTGAACATTTTTCATCAACTGAAGCATGTAAATTGCAGACGGTCCCTAACACAAACCACGGTACGTTGGTGATGTCGAGACACTTATTATAGTTAGTATATCAGAGTATGATAATGTGTCTTTATACTCCTTCAAGAAAAAAATATACAATAATGAGCCAACTACTGACATTTTTCATGGCAAGCCAGAACCTTTGCGCCACTTTTTATTTAGGCTACATTATTTAACCAAAATAACAGCGGTGGGCAAATAAACCTTTTGAGGTGAATACGGTACAGAGAGGTTACATACTGCACAAATTTTAAGACCCAGATATCAAAATTTGAGACTTTTCCATGTCTTTTTAAAGGTGTTATGTGGGAACTCGTCACTTCAATGCTCCTGAGACTTTTTGAGGCCCCGCAGCGACCCTGAGTGTGTGATCGACACAGAGAAGTGACACCTCTGAAAGCTGTGTCGTCTACGGCGGCCTCGGGGTGCAGTGACAGAAGGAGATGTAGCAGTTGTAACAGGAATCACACCCGCTCCCACCGGACACGGGCCAAACATACTTCATACTTTAATTCAATTCCTACTGAAGATGACGAGACGAGAGAAACATGAATCAAATGATGCATCAGACATCTACATTTTGGAGCCTGGGTTATAATTACTTTACACGCTATTTTATTATTTTACAGTTCAAACATCAAGTGGTAAGTCGTCACAAGCTGATGCGGTTATGATCCTGGAATAATGCAAATGTGGATTGTAATCGGTTAAAAGCCACCGACCACAGCATCAACAGCAGCTAATAATTGCTAGCAGCAGGTTGTCCAGAGTCCAGCTAATCAGATCGTCTCGTACTGTTGTTGTCTTTCTGTTTTTTTTCGGGCTTGAGACGGTTCGCTGGCTCCATTATTCCACAACAAAACCGCAGGGCTGCGCTCCCGGCCACAGCTCGCTGAGCCTCCCGGTGTCGGGGAAACAAGGAAACAGGTTCGAGGGCGTCGTGGCCAGCTGGCGAGGAGCCGCTGTGTGTTTGCTGTGGGGTGAAAGGAAATGAAAAAAAATGGCGTAATACATGTTAAAAGTTGGAATTGGGGAAAATGACTCGCAACCACAGACTATATCTATATCTATATATCTATCAAGTCAAAGTCAAAGTCAATTTTATTGTCAATTTCTTCACATGTACTTGACATACAAAGAAATCGAAATTGCGTTTCTCACTATCCTATGCGTATGCCTATATCTATATATCTATATATCTATATATCTATATATCTATATATCTATATATCTATATATCTATATATCTAGATATATCTATATATCTATATATCTATATCTATATACACAAATGTTTCATGTACTGCTATTATATTGTTAAATACCTCTATATATTGACCAAAAGTTATAATGATTACACAAATTTGGTAATGTATGTACGTGGCATCACATAAACATAATATCATAGATCCCTGACGTCTGTCTATATAGTGAAGGTTTTTTCTCTGGAACAATTGTTCTAAACAAATGAAATGTGAATATGATTTGAAATTTCCCTGAATTTTTAAATGCGCCTTTAGAGCTGCAAATGTCTTTTAGCCCCCATCCAGTGGCTTTCACAATATTTTTTATAAAAATTAATGACAATGATTCTTTTTTCTTTAAAATTGTCATGGGCCTAAAGGGATTCTTAGGTAACGTGATGCGTATATGTGTGCGAACAAATTTGTTTTACCTGTAATATTGAAATATATTTACAGGACAAGCACAGGAGAGCAATTTGGAAACTGCTGCAGCAAATAAACTCATTAAAAGGCCTGAATGTGCTTTGCAGCTCAGATTTATTTATTTATTTAGGACCAAAAAAGTGTCTTTTTTGATAAGGAGCGGGCCCCATGGCGTGGAGGTCTGGGCTCAGAACGCCACCCAGCGCTGTTCTCGCGTTCAAGACCAGGGTCACTGAGGTGCACTCGCCCAGTCTGACCATCTGGTTTCAGTGAATTAGGAAGTCTATGATCCAGTTACAAGTGTGTGTGCTGAGCCCCGGGAGGCGCAGCGCGGCGACCAGCTTGTTAGGACTCCGATGATTTAAAGGCTCGGCCCCAGAAGTGTGGAAGTCGCATCATCCGTTGATTTATTTGCCCCGGAGGCCGGTTCACGGACGCAGGAACAGGCAGAGTCAGCCTCCGCAGGTGTCGTGAGGGGAATGTGACAGACAGACAGTCAATTCCCCACGCGAGGGAACAGCGGCGGAAAAGCCGCCGCTAACAAACCGACGCCTCGGACGCCGCGCGCCAACACCCCGGAAATGATGCCGTTTTTTTTTTTGTTCTCGCAGCAGATGCTTCTACAGAACGGATGACTCACACCCTAATAAAAGATTGTGTTTGTTTTTAAGCAATGAATATGTTTCACACATCATCAAACCTTGAAAGAGTCTTCTTAAAACACAACTTCTGCCACTATATGAATATTTTGGATTGGTTCTGAAATCCATTTTTTGTTTGCTTAATTGTTTCCGTCTATTCTTGGCTATGAAAGCTGTGAGATTGACCTCAGTCTCAAGTTGAGTGAAGTGTGTAGATTTAGGAGTCAGGAGTATCAAACATAAGGCCTGGGGGCCACAACCGGCCCTCTGAAGGGTCCAATCTGGACCACCGGGTGACAGTAACAAATGTGATTAAATGATGGAGCCGTTCCCGTTTTTTTTTACTGAAATGTGATGGGAATTTAAATCTTTTAGGGCTCTATCTTTTAGGATAACATTTTTAGTTTTAAATCAGTAAGTTGATTATAATGCAGGCGCTAACTTAAAGAGTAAAACTAAATATTGTTCAGTGACTAAATGTTTTAAACTGAAATGCAAGTAGACTGACTGAAAATGGAATAACTGAGACATTATATTGTGACAATTGTTACTTTTTTCTTATATCATCTCTCCTGTCTTGTAAATCATAGGTTATTTCATCATTTTAATTTCTATAATGTATTTATTTACATAAAAAGAAGGAGAAATTTGTAGGTGTTGCTACTTGTACGTCTATTCTTACTGGTCGGACACACTTGATATCGAATTGCGCTGTATGTGATTGTTGATGTTTTAATGCAGAGAAGAGAAAGCTCCTAAAAGTGTTGGTTTATTGATGACAAGCAGGTTGTATGAAGAAAAGAATCAAATCTTTAATTTGTCATGGCGTGTTACCATAAAACAAAATGACTCGTCCCTTCATTGCAACACCTAAAACATTAAAAACAAGCCTGACATTATGGTAATAAAGTGCCAGTATATAAATAGATGCCTTAAAATCTTTCCTGTGTGGCTGTGGGGTACAAGAACTATTTCTTCGCCTGGTGCTGCCTCATTCCAGGGCTCTATGGCGTCTTGGGGGCAGCAGCAGCGTGGCTGGATGACGACATGAGTGGGTTTTGTCAGTCAGACTCACCCCGTGACATCGAGCCCCGTAGGCGTCCACCAGAGGTGCTCTGACCGCCGTGCCGGACATCTGCAGGGCAGCGCTGTGAAGTCACGGCGTCATCGCCTGCGCCAGAATTGTTGTTCCTCGTCTCCATGTGCTGTGTCAATATTTTTCAGGGATTGAGGGTTCTTCCTCTATGTTCAAATTTCACTGGGGCAGATACAATTACAGGGGGATTGTTCCCTTCTGGATATAAGCACCAGAAGTCTGGTGCACATGGCCCAACTACTGGGGATTGCTCTCTTCATAAAAACCCATTGGCCACCTAAAACTTTTCAAGATGAATAAAATTGCAAATATTTCCCCTATTTGCATAATTTTGGTGTCAAATCATGGGTTTTTTTTTTTTTTTTTTAAATTTTCACCAGTGTTTGTGTGTGTTTTAAGCAAGATAACTCAAAAAGTTCTCAATGGATTCTCATCATACTTTCAGGGAATGTTAGGAATGGTACCATGAACAGACGAGTAAAAATAAGACTTTTTGTTGTTTGGTAGCATTGCATTAAATTGTACCTTCAAATAGGCCCCATCCTTCAGGGCAGTGCCGGTATCTCACACCTGCATAGCCTGGTCTGTGCTCTCCAGCTGCTTCTGTACTTCACTATACCAGATGCCAAATTTGGATATTTGTATATTTAGCAGCATATAAAACCTTTTCCTGGCGTGGCTTGGCTCTATTTCTACGCCACGAGTCAGACGCCGCCGTTCGTCCTCGGCTTGTCTCTACGTCTTCGCGGCTGGCGACATTATCCTCACCGTATTTGACGTAGTTCATGACAGTGTTTGTGTAGTCCTCCGTGTTAATTCCAGAGCCATCTGATGACTCTCAGCATGCACACACACGCTAATCTGTCCCGGAGCTGAGAGTCAGCTGCCAAACTGTCACCTGCCCCATAGTTGGTTTTACTGTCTGAATTATTGAGATGGAGTGAGTAAAGGATACGACCTGCTACGTCCTCTCTGACATTTGTATACACTGGTTCAGGGTGTTATTACCTGTCACGGGATGTCTCACTCTGCAGCAAAATGAAGCGAAAACTGTCACGGGTCGCCAGCACCATGAATATTAAACACATCGGTAAGTCAAAATTTGTCAGAATAAGTCCCAGCAGAAGAATAACAACTACTCATTCTAACATTATGCAGTTTCTTAAATGTAAATTAGAGAGAAGGGGTCTATTGTTGCTCCAGTTTGTGATTTTGGAAAATATGAAAAGTGTCCTGTGGAGAAAATGTCCATACGAAATATTCTTATTCAAAGCAGATTCATGCGTGATTATTTGTGTGTGTGTGTGTGTGTATTTAAGGCTGAATCCGACAAGCGTTTATTTTTATTTACTCTGTTGGCTGTGTTGATGTGTGTGTTTGGAGGAGTCGGAGCAGAGATAAAGATACAGAGCAGCACATGTCAAGCAGAACAGAAAAAAAAACAGATTGAAAAAAGACCATCGCAGTCTTTTTTTCCCCCTTTTTCTATATGCATGTGTGTGTACGTGTGCATGTTTGTGTTTGTTTATTACAGATGTAAATGTATCTTTACAGATGTCGGGGGTCAAACCCCGTTGGCTACTTTTTTTTTTGCAGGGGTCAAACTCATATTCCTTCTCCTTTGAAGTCATGTCTCCACCCCGCTGCCGAACGCACGACGAGAACGGCATTTTCCCCCCCCCCCTTTTTTTTTTTTTATCTCCCATCGTGCTGCCTCTGACAGTTCCGTGCTGTTTCACTCTTTCTCTCTGGTTTGCCTGATTTATTGTTTGCTCCCTCTCTGCCCCCTCCCTTTCAGAATAACTCATGTTGTAGACCTAAAGCTGCACATCTCTGCTGTATGAACAGTCTGATGGAGGTCAATATATGCTGTCCGTCCAACAGGTTTCTGTCAGGAGAAGCAGATGGATTCACCATTTCACACCGGAGGTCAAATCCCCACGGTCAATTGCTTGAAAATCCACAAACCTAAAAATCACTTCAAACAAGCTCCCTGCTCTCTTATCTTGATTCATCCCTTCTTTTTTTGGGCTTTTCTTTTTTATTGCCTCTGTCCCGCACGCACACACACACACACACTGTAGAGCTGTCTTTCCAAACCTTATGGATGCAGGTGTGTTGAGGCCAACAAACAGGTGTTCGTATGTAAGAAAACATGTTTGTATGCGTGTTACAGTCGGTCCGTGGGCGTGTCCGGTCAGAGGTTGTGTTTTAGTTTTAGCTCTGACACGTGTGACTCTCAAAGTGCAAACTACTACCCCCGTTTCCAATAAATCGCTGACATTGCATGTGTCTATGCGTGTGTGCACCGGTTTGTGTGTGTGTGTGTGTGTGTGTTTGCAAGAAAGATCAAAACCTGTATGTTAAAAGCATTATGTTTCTTTCCAGTGTTTCCAAGAAAGTGTGATACTTTCTATGCTTTCTTTATCAATACAGATAAATAAAAAGAAGATTTGAACCTTTGGTTTCGGTTATGTGTGTGTGTGTGTGTGTGTGTGTTTGTGTGTGTGTGTGTGTGATGGAATAACCATGAGTCTGGGAATGCGGCCCTTCTTTTGGCCAAAGAGCATCGTGTAACTCTTGTTTTTTTACTTCTCAGACAGAAACAGTTGTCTCCTGTTTTTTTTTTTTTCTGTATAACTCTGCATTTGTACTCATGGGTGGTTTGGTATCCGCTGGCTGGGGAAACACTTAGACAAACAACAAGCTCTGCAGGAAAGGAAGGTTTGTCTCTTGCAGGAATCAATGGCGTGCTTAGAATATCCATCCTTCATCTGAGTTTCATCTTCAGCAAGGCCGGAGTTTAAACCCAAGTTGCAATGCGCTCTGTCAGGAAGAATGTTACTGCAATATTTTTGCTCTGAGGGACAAAAATTGCTTTTGGATACACACATGCACGCACACACACACACACACACAGAAACAAACACACACACACACCTCTATATATATGTAATTCCAGGAATCTGTCTGTCCTTCTGTATGTGGCTCACATATCTCGCAGCCGTTCATCCAATTCGCTTCACTCTTGTCAGGCGTATTTCTCGGCGACCAATGAGCAGCGGCGTTGAGTTTGGAGCAATTTGGACACACGACACATTATTAATAAACGTTGAATAACAATTTTTTTTTTCCCACGATGTCGACTGCACCACACACGTCATTTTAAAGCCAAACAGCCTGTTGCCTGCGTGTGAGGCGTTTAGGGAACATGGCGAATTGAAGCGTCTATGTGATGTGTTTAGGGGATGAGGCTGTTACCTCATATTAAGGAGTACATACTTTCAAACAGGCCTTAGTGCAATAAATCAGACTCTATCAAGATATATAGAATATCTGCAGAGAGGCTTCTTAACCACAGGAATATGTTATAAATAGGACCATTTTTTGCATTAATATCAAAGAATTATGGCTGTTAATGTTATTGACATTAGTTCAAAGTCATCACAGTTTGATAAAATGTCTCTATCTTAACACAAGATCTTCATCCGTTGCCATAACTTTTTTTTTTGCTCTTTTGATACCACAGAACCGGTTCTCTTTCTTACGGCAGCTCTTTGACTTACGATTTATGCCTGCGACTGTAACCTTGGCCTGGTTTATTGTACGTCCACTTTTCTCCAGATCACTTCCTCGGCCGTTCAGTCCTTCAGGAACTGAGCTTGAACAACTGTAGCTGAAAGCAAGAAGAATTAGAAGCTTGCACATAATGAACGTTAAAAACAAGTATCGAAGCATGTGCAGTCTGCATGTATTGTGATTAAGCATCCACACTGCTGAAATCGCATGTTCTATCAGGACAATTTCTGAAAACCTTGCCCCCTGTCCCTCCCTGTTGTGAAAGGACAGCTGTGATTTTAGCAGCGACACAGGTTTGCGTTTGTTGCTGCAAGCTTTTGCAGATATGAAGCTATTTGCTTCCAGCAAATGCAGCTCACACAACCCGGGTGGTAAGAGTTTTAACATAGAAGCGTAAAGTCTGAGATGCATTTGAACAGTTTTATGTAACATCAGTTTTACCTCTTGTTTCCATCTTTTTATTCATTCATTCTCCATTGTTCTTGCAATATTTCCCCGGTACAACCTTTGTTTCCAGATGGAAGTGAGGGGCGTTTAAAGAGTCACCAAACAAGCAATTACAAGTTTTTGGAGGTGCACCAAATAAAAAAGGAAACGGTGCAGACAAAAACACCATCTATATAAAAACACATAGTTTTTTTTTGTTTTTGCACGAGTAATAACAACAGTAATCCTTCCGGTCCGTCTGCCTCCGTCTGGTCCGACTCGTCCAGCTTCTGTCAATCAGACCGCCTGGTCCACCTGATCTGCTGCACTGTATTTATGAAACATGTGTAAATGTGTGGACGAGCACCACAAGTCATGTCTCTTATCATAGGCCCTCTGAAAAAAAGGAAGGAAAAAAAAAAAACAGAAAATCCTATGGATCAACTGATTCAATGTTCCGGGGTGATATCATAATTCACCCATATTTTTCTCAGAGCATTACTGGAAATTAAAAATAAATTGGCCAGTTTGCTCTGGCCCTGAATTTAGTGTGACAAGGAAGTGTGCGTTGGATCAGATTTTGGCTTCAGGCACTAATCTCTCATGAGATCCTTTTTCTTTAATTATTTCCACACAACTATTAAATTGTACTTAAACTGCGTAAAATCTTTAACCTCTTTGTCAAATTAGAATAAGAAGCAGAGGGGGGAGACAAGAGAAATATTAGCTAATTTGGCATCGGTGTTGGAACAGGCCCCGGATGTTAATCTGAGCTGGATACTTGGCTCAGTCCTCGTCCTACAGCTCAGGCATCGCTCCAGAGAAACCTGGAGTGCATCAAATCTCTGCTGCATTATTATTCACCAGCTCACGGCACAGGGTGTGTCCCACAGTCTCCAGCGTAAGAACACAGTTTCTATAATCTATGTTCTTTGACTTTTGTATCAATGATCATCAAATCTGTGCCATCGCCTCGTGCTCTTTTGATGCCAACAGCTGTGAACTACAGGGATATACTCGCTGGTCATCAGCTGTTTAATATTATTAATAACGTGTGGCTATCAGGCCGGAGAGGAAGAGAAAATATTGAAAATGTCTGGACGACATGTGGTTCCTGTTTGTGGAAGAAAGACACAACCAAAATCAAACCGAACCAATCTGGCCAAAGTCGGGCCACACCGGGGGAAAGCAAACAGGATTCAGCAGGAGGGCTTTTGTTGTGTGTGTGTGAGTGTGTGTGTGTGTGTGTGTGTGTTGGCATGTGCACATGGTGCAGGGGAGACAAGTGTGAGGGTGAGGGAGCCGTTCAGTGCACGAAAGTGTTTGCATATGTACGTTTCTATAGGTGTGTGCGCGTATACTGAACCGTGATACCTGCTTCTCTCAGCCTGAGAGTGTTACCATGTGTCAGTAATTATTATTAGATGGTCACACAGAGGCCAGAGGGGATGATGTTTAATACCTGTGCAGCTGCGAGTGTGTGTGTGTGTGTGTTTGTTGCTCAGTGGGTCAAGGGTGTGTTTACCACACTGTAACTTGTGTTCCTTGATTGCAATTAATGTGTTTTTGTTCTGTTTTCTCAGGGCGTGTGCGCTTTAACATTAGCCTCCTGTTGGTGTGTGAGCTTGTATTATTGTGTGTGTGTGTGTGTGTGTGTGCTTCCACACAGGGAATGGCCTACATTATTGGTACCTGGATCAGTGATCAGTGTTATTGCTCCCAGCAGCTTCAGGCAAGCAGCTGCTTCATTCATATTGACCAAGAATTGCATGAATAAGACTGAACATTTGCAGCATTCACACATACAGACAGCGTAGTGATGCAGTAAAGTTCATATTTCAGGGCAAAACACATGATGAAGTCTTATCGCGTCACACTAATCTGTGGACCCATGTCTCATACATCAAATTTAAATAAAGTGTGGGATTTATTTAAATAGTTTCCTTATTATGCTGCTTTTGGGAAATAGGCTGCGGCCTGTTTACCCATTACTCATTTTTCTGTCCTTTTTGGTACATTTGCCTCCTTTATGCTCGCTTTTATTTATAGTTTTGCCCTTCTTCACTCATTATTTCACCCCGATTCCCCCCCTCAGCTCACAGCCACAAATCAGCCCCCGCGCCTGATTTATGGTCCTTTTAGCGGCACAGATCTGTCTCGGGTCGTCTCGGCTTCGACGCAGATTTGCTTTTTCAGTCTGAGGCAGCCGGAGATCCGCAGACCTGTCACATCTGCGCCGAGTCGATCCGGTCTCAACGCGAGTGCTGATTTTATTATCAAGCGAGAGCCGGTCAGAATGTTGAGCGACTGACGATAGTCTCATAACCACGAGCTCGTCTCCGTGGTTGTCATGGCAACGTGGCTTTTGATAGCGAGAGAGAGAGAGAGAGAGAGAGAGAGAGGTCCTTACGTCTTGGGTGATTTTACCATTCTGGGGCATAAGTGTGTGCGCGTGTGTGTGTGCAGTATAATTGATAAAAAGCAGCCTAAACACAAACTTTCACTCTCCACGTGTGTTTTTAATTCATATTTATTTACTAAGGAACTATTAAGGCATTTTTATTTTCCAAATGTCTTTTTATTTGTTTATTTTGCAGACATCCTGTATTAAACAAGTGAGACAGTTTTTTACAGCATCCCGCACTCAAAGCGACTTTTGACGATCTGATTTGCTGCTTTTTCTTCTGATCAGAGGCATCAGTGATGGTCTAAGCACGTCCTCGCCACGGGGGAGTTCTCTGCTGCTTTCTCAAAGGTCGTTCTTCGGAGGGAAGTGTGCTCTTTATCACAGCGGCGAGAGACTGTGACTCAGCGGACGCAGGGCGTCTTGATGAGCTCATAAAACCGAGAGCGAAATCTGTTGAAGATTACTCAAATGCATTGGGTTTCATGGGTCAATTAGGGTCACGTCTTAGATTCAGCTGCAGAGGCTAAAGGTCAGAATCCTTCTCACCACCTACAGACACCACAAGCAGGTAATTTATATGCCGGGGTTTGTTTTTGTGTTTTTACATTTTTTTTTTGATTGTTTGCACACATTTTCTGCAAAGGTGACGCATGCTTTCAGAACTCCACACACTAATCAAAAAAAAAAAACCACACACACACACAATGGGCAAAACCCTTCAATTCCTTTATGGAGAATTAAACTTTATAGCCAAAACAATGTTGTTTCTTTTAAAAATGGTATTTTGTTTTCATGTGACACACACAAGCTATCATAGTAATCAGTTGAACACTATTGAGCTCAATGTGAAACGTTTGGGGACAACTAGACAATTTAGTGTTTTCCATTAAAAGGTCACACATTTATTTATCAAATGAGGTGCAATATGAATAGAAAATATGGACATTGATAAGGTTAGAAATAATTATTTTTATTTGAAATTATGCAGTAATAATCATCCATTAGTTTCTAATGGAATTAACAAACACAATGTACCATGAGAACACTGGTGGGATGGTTTCTAAAAATGGGCCTCTATACACCTATGTAGATTTTACATTAAAAGCCAAACTTTAGCAGCTGGAATATTCTTTTCCCACATTAACAATGTAAGAGTGTATTTCTGATTACTTCAATGTTATCTTCGTTTGGAAAAACAGTGCTTTTTTGTATTTTTTTTAAATAAAGACATTTCTAAGTAACTCCAAACTTTTGAATGGTAGTGTGTGTTTTTTTTGTTCATCGTTACTTTCTACAGGCAGTACACAATGGTGCTTTTAATACCCAAAACACAAAATACACTGTAACAAAAATATATTTTATTTCACCCACAAAAACAATGTACACAGTGTCGATCCCAACCAACATAAAGTTGCACACAATGCGGCCTCCGTACGAAACAGAAGAATTTACTGTAAACAGTTACAGCCACAGCACCTCATCCTCATCATCACATAGCACGATGAATCCAGCCACGAGAAGCTTCATCTGCTTTCTCTCTGCATGCGTCTCTCACGGCTTGGAGAAGGGGTTTAGGTGTTTGTGGAGTTCAGCCAAACACTCTCCATCTCCGGGCATAAAGCGCTTTAATAGCACTGAGGAAGTGAGAGAATGGAGAAAACTGCGTGATATGTGGTGTCCCATGTGCCGGGCAATTTGCTTTAGAATTTTGAATGTCATTGCGCTCGCTTTGTGGGGGGAAAAAAGGTGTGTTTTAGGAAGAGCAGTTTGAATGCAAAGCAGGAATTGTGCTTGTAGTTTATTGAACCAGAATTGGTTGATTGAGTTCCATGATGTGGACATTGTGTTTCTACAGTATCTGTGTTAGCAACTGGGAAAAGCTGAACTTATTTGTTTGGGGAAAAAAGCAGGGATTAACTTTTTACTGTCTGTTCTCAACATTTTAGCTCGAGTGTGTAACTTCTTATAAGAACATTAAAGCAGTACACGTTTTTTTCATGTTGCTGCAGTTGCTCCTGTTTGCGATAACTGTTCGGAACGCAGCGTTGGCTGGATTATCTCCGTGTCTGCATCCTTAATCCTCTCAGGTGTATTTCACTGATCCCAGTGCTGCTGTTTGCATTCTCTCTGGATCACACTCAGAAGGGGGGAAAAAAAGATACCCTTCTCATCATGTAGCTGGTAGCTTCATGTCTGCACAATACAATACATGAAGCTACCAGCAGCCGCGATACACGATCATATCTGTGATTTGGGATCTTTAAACAAAAAATAATGAGGGTAACAGAGGAGGCTGCAGCTGTTTGTTCAGGCAAGTTTCCTCGTCTCCTCTGCTGCCTGCGTTAACATCAGGAACTCTAACTCGCAGGATGCAAGTTTTCTACTCATATGTCACGAAGTGGCAGCCTCTCAAATGATCAGCGCTCACTACATTTATCCAGATTTGTGTCATTTCGACAACTCCTGTGAAATGAGGAGGACTGAAAGCTAGAAATCCAGATAATTTACAGCATGAATGGGAATAATTGACAACTACAACTTGTCAAATATTAATGTATTCACTTTATTTTGATGGATCAAACTCGACTCTGCTATCTTTAATGTTGTCTGTACATGTTGGCTCTGAGTTAAACCACGGAACTAAAAATATTAGCCTCTTTCACAGCCTTATGTCAAATCTGTCACGATCCGGTGTGTGTGCAGCTCTGCAGGCGGCAGCCTGAATACTTTATGAGCTGATGTGATTATCATAGCTGGAATATCTTACATGTTTTATCCCTGTGATTGTGACAAGTCTACATATCCAGAAAAGCAGCATGATTGAATGAATGAATATATTTTATTTAAATGTCCTCCATCATGGTGCCAACATGGGCATAAAGGCATTATTTTTCCAACAACATTGCTCAAACATCAAAACAAAAGATGAATAATACAAGGAAACAGAAGCAAAAAAATGACCTGCAATGACCATATGAATAATATTTGCACATATACATATATATGGTGTTATCAGTGTCTATTGTGCAGTTCACAAACCATATGTGATATACAGTATATTTAGTGTTTATTGTTTGTGGGGTTTTATAGCACATGAAGTGATGTAAAATCAAAATTTTGCACCAAATTGTGCACATCTTATACAGATTTTTGTCTGATCAACTACACACCGTTTTCTTTAGCATGATTTGCCACAATCCTAACATTTTTAGAAATTGTAGAACATTCTTCCAGTTGTTCACATGCACAGAAATATTTGCAGACAGACAAACATGCTGTTGAAACATTTACTTTTTAAAAATGTTCTTTTCTCATTTTTTTTTCAGGGCAACATATGCACAGCAGATATATTTACAGTGGAGTGAGCAAATACATGCTCACACAAACAAAAAAGGAAAAATCTCAGGGAAAAACTCTGAAAAAAATAAACACAGGCACTTTTAGCCTATGTCTATGCCTATGCCTATAATTAGCCAATGCAGTCATTTTGGCAGTGTTTCGAAATGGCATCTGAACATATGACCTTATGTCGGATGATTGTGTTTTGAGGTGGAGTTTTGAACAGCAAAATGTGTGGAAACTGTGTTTGGAGTCTTGAGAAGAGGTTTTTGCACTGTGGGTGTCATTTAGTGTGTTAGCAACTGGAAAAGAAAAAAAAAAGAACTCTAAACAGATTGATTGCCTCCTGTCCTAAATATTGCAGCTTGTTTTATCGAGTAATTGCTTACACTTTGTTTTTGTTTCCAAATAATCATCGGCACAAGTGTGATCCAGATCTCGAAGTTTTCTCAAACGCAACAACTTATCTCTGTCAATTGACATGTTTGTGGCCGAGTCTGAGCTACCAGCCATTCACCACATGAGAGGGTCGGGATCTGCGGGAAATCCTGGGGAATTTCCTGTTTGTGGCCTTTTCCTTTGCCGTACCAACACATCAGCAGCCTGGCCGTCTGTCTCCTGCAGGCGTCTGTGGGGTATGTTCACTGGGTGCTTGGTACACTGTGTGTGTGTGTGTGTGTGTGTGTGTGTGTGTGTGTGTGTGTGTGTGTGTGTGTGTGCACACCCATGTGCTTTAAACATGCACACTCATTATCTATAATCTGCATTCTTGTGGATATATAACATGTTCCAGGACCTTTGATCATCGCTGACCTACTACCTGTCTGTCCCCAGCTCTTCCTGCAACTTAAACGATGAAAACTTTGCTCTAGAATCGAGGGCAGGGAGAACTGTGTGAATGTGTGTGTGTGGTTTATGGAGGTTTCTGGCTTTACTCTGACTTTCATGTACTGTCAGGCTGTTTCTGTCTCCCATTGTAAAATCTATAGAGTAACTGGACACACATGTTATCACGAGTCTATAGGGAACCAGGTTGTGTTGCCTCATCATCCAAATTATGAGCAAAGAACCATTCGGAATGAAACCTGCTGCTATACAGTATATATATAATACATATAGTATTTCTTGGTGTAGTAACATTACTTCGATTAGTAGAATAAAGTGAAACCAGTGGTAAGAATGGAACAAAACAAAATCTTTGTGTTTCATATTTACATCATTTATATTCATTTTCTAATCATTTATTTAAAAAATAAATATTTTAATCTACTTTGCAGTATCTCAATTTAGTCCTACAGTGTGTTAGTTTCAAAGTGTAAGTGATTTCCATTCTGACTTTATTAATTTTGCTTAGACTTTCACTTCATAAAAATGTACAAATAACAATTTTAATTATAGAGAGAGAGCAGATACATGAAGATCAAAGACGGGAAGACATAAAGAAGACATGAAAAGGGGGGACAAGACATGGAAGCAGCATTCTTTTGTGCTAAATCATGTCTCCCTTGATTTCTAATCTCTTCATCTCTGTTACTGATTATCTCTTGGTGTTTCTCTCCGTCTCCTCCCTCCTCTCTACCTGAGGATTGAGTCTTACATTGTGTTTTAATGCTCTGAATCATGGAGATGGGTGGACGGATGAAAGAAGAGAGGTCAGGATTAGCCTCTTTAATCTCCCAGACAGTCCCCTCGCCCTGGACGCGTGCACGCACGTGCACACAGACCGAGTCAGGCAGCGTGAGTGTTGCCAGAAGTCAGGAATGGAGCCTCAAATGTGATGCGATTATTACTGGATGAAGATAATCCCGAGTGTGTGTACGCACGCATGCTCACATTGGCCTGTTTGTGTGTGAGAGTTTGGCCACTGAACCATGTGTAAATGTCCAAAACCCCGCGGAAGATACCGCTAATGCCGCTAAAGACTTACTCGGACCTCACTTCACTTTTCATCCTTCTTTTCCAAGCTCCTCTTCCTTCCCGCGCTCATATCCTCCTTCCAGCCGTTGGTCATTCTCTTGCATGTTGTCCAAACACACTTCTCTCTCTCAGCAGGACACCGGCATCAGATGATCATAGGATCGCTGGCTACAAAATCGCCCGTCACAGCTGATGATTTCAGAGCGTATCAACCATGGAGCAGGAACCCTTCACAAACCAGTCAAAGACATTCATTTGAACTCTAATTATAAGTACTAGTGCAGCGCAGCATGTACTCCTATAGAGAAGTGGAAGTTTAAGAAAATTGTTCATGTCTTAATGCACAAACTGCACATTGGGTAAGACAATAACATGCATTGATATAAGGAGTGCATGCAAATACATTATTGAAAGAAAAGGGTGAGGATTTATTTTGTTATTTTATTTACTGACTATGAGGGCGACACGGTGGAGCAGTGGGTAGCACTGTTGCCTCACAGCAAGAAGGTCGCAGGTTCAAGACCGCCTTGGGGCCTGGGTCTGGGACCTTTCTGTGTGGAGTTTGCATGTTCTCCCCGTGTCTGCGTGGGTTTTCACCGGGTACTCCGGTTTCCTCCCACAATACAAAACATGCTCAGGTTAATTGGCAAATCTAAATTGCCCATAGGTGTGAGTGTGTGTGTGAATGGTGTGTGAATGGTGTGTGTGCCCCACGATTGGCTGGCGACCATCTGGGGTGTATCCCTGCCTCTCGCCATAAAATGCGCTGGGATAGGCTCCAGCAGACCCCTGCGACCCTGAAAAGGAATAAGCGGGATAGAAAATGGATGGATGGATGGATTTACTGACTATGTCACTTTTGAAATAATGTTGATAGGCCAAGTTAAACCAGACTTTTAATAAATATCTTTTTTTTTCCATTTTTTTTGTTTACCAGACCTCATAATCAATCAATATTTGGTCTGGGACCCATCTGTTTACTTATTCGTATTTTGGCCTGGTGTATAAAAGCCCAGAGAATTTAGTGGGCACTACAAATGCTGCCGATGTACGTGGCTCAAAGCCAATCACATCAAGCATGCCTGGTGACGTACCCGATACCCAATAGTTTAGTGCTGAAAGTTGATCATTTTTCAAAATAAACTTACTTCGCTGAGGGGAAATTATGTCCTTAGGGGGAAAGATTGAATTTTACAGTAAAGTGTATTCACAGGCAATGAAGGCTCGGTACACCCAGACTAGTATAGTGTAAGAACATGGGCATATTATTGTGGTATGTATTTACAAATTACAACATTCTTATTTACAATAACTTGAAGCCCAGATTCTGTTTTGTTAGGTGATAGTGTTGGGATTTCCGTTTGTGACCACATCTCGGAGTAAGATGGTTATGGCCCATAGTAGGCTGTGTTAGCATGAGGAATAAAGTAGCAGCTAAACCAGCTAATGTCTTAGTGTGTGGTTTTTGGGAGACTTTACAAGACTTAACATTGGCTGCATGATCAGTGCAAGAAGAAATGGGACAATGGAGCTTTGAAATGTAGCAAAAGTGCTCGGAAGCAACATGAGGAGGAGCTGTGATATGGAGCTTTACACTGCTGCAGGATAATGGGTAATCGGATTTGAACCTTTTTTATATTGTAGCTTGTATTATACAGTAGCCAGACAAAAAGCACTATGGCCGTGACTCAACCTGGGTTTGCTGCTTAAAAGCCCCTCTACCCCTACACCACTGCAATGCACCGACGGGATTTTTTACAAGTTTTAAATATCTATCTAAAAAAAATTCCACAAGAGGATATACACGATCGTGTCATGCACAAGCTATATCTGAAAGTTGAGGTTGAGGCAGACATGTCACAGCACACAGATGCTCCTTGAATTATAGATAGATATTTTATATCAGAAGACTTCTGCTGTTTTTCTCTCTCCTTCCCTGTCTGCGGTTGGTTGTGTGATTGTTGTCTGAAGCACCCTGCCTAGTTACTGCTTATTATCTTAAGTATAACAATGTCAAACTGAACTTCGATTGAATCAGTGTTTTCTCTATATCAGTGATTCTCTGCTGGTTTGCTCAGTCGTCTCAAGTGATCGCTGCTAAAATAAATATCCAGCAAAATGTTTGCAGCCACATGAACATTCAATTGCAACATTTTCATACTTTCTATTCCCGGTAAGCTTAGCAGATATGTATCAACTACATTGGATTTTCTGGTTTATGTTCAAGAAAACATTTATTTGTCCCCTTATTCCTGGAATGTCATTGTTGTGCCAAAATGGGCCTGAGCACCAAAACTCCTGAGAGCCCCTGGTTTAGTTTGTTTTTATATGGTTTGCATTACAATTTATGCACCAATTGATCTATATTTACTTTGCCCGTCTGTTGGTTTCCTGTTTTGTGTGTGTGTGCGTGTGTGTGTGTGTCACACTGATCATTTTACACCACAATGCCAAAAACACTTCTTTCTTCACTCCATCTGGTCAAAGTTTACACAGTGTGCCCTCCTCCAACACACACACACACACACACACACACACACACCCACACACACACATCATGCCCATTGACATTTGACACAGACACATGCACGTGCATGCATGCACTCGCGCACACAACACACACATAGTTCACACTCTGCCTACAAGTGCAGCGCAAAGAGTAAAATCTTAATTATTTAGTTTGCAGAAGGAGCTGAGGACAGAACAGTAGAAAATCATTGATGATCAAACGTCCAGAAACATAAGAGTTGGTAAAATATTCATGTAGTAAGGTTAAACTACATAGCTTGACTTCTTTAGATATGCTGTTTGCTACATTACTGCTGTAAGATGTCTGTCAAAAACACTAGCAGGTGTAAAGTAAGATGACTGGCAGGTTCTAATTAAGACCAGAATGCATGGATGTAGCTGAAAAAGTTGTTTATGTACTGCAGAAATTCTGCACAACCTCCATCCATCCATTGTCTATCCCGCTTATTCCCTTTCGGGGTCGCAGGGGTCTGCTGGAGCCTATCCCAGCGCATTTTATGGCGAGAGGCAGGGATACACCCCAGATGGTCGCCAGCCAATCGTGGGGCACACACACCATTCACACACCATTCACTCTCACACTCACACCTATGGGCAATTTAGAGTTTACCAATTAACCTGAGCATGTTTTTTGTATTGTGGGAGGAAACCGGAGTACCCGGTGAAAACCCACGCAGACACGGGGAGAACATGCAAACTCCACACAGAAAGGCCCCAGACCCAGGCCCAAGGCGGTCTTGAACCTGCGACCCTCTTGCTGTGAGGCAACAGTGCTACCCACCGCACCACCGTGTCGCCCCTCTGCACAACCTATCTTCAAAAAAGAAAAAATGCTATCCACATCAAAATAATGAAATTAAATTAAAATTAAGAGCTACTCTATGTTCTAAAGTAACTTAGGTTCATCACTACGAGAAACAAAAGTGTTTATAGAGCTGATGAAAAAAAGGAACTTCCAGGTTCTCAAAAAAAAAAAACCTTGTTAAATCCCATAAATCCTATTGAAATCCAACAACTACCCTCAACAGTAAGTCATGATGTTTGCTTCATATGTCTAGATAACGGCAGTGGCGATTTAAAAAATGAAATAATACAGTTGCTTATTAGAAATCAACTGGGAGGCTTTAAACTGACATTGAGACATATGCTACAAGTGGAGAAACACAACATTTAGCTGTTTTCAGATCAGTACACAGCCATATGACTATCTTCCATCTAAAAAAGCAAGAAGCGTGTCCGTGCCTTGTGTAACTCTCTGAGTGTTTGTCACATTAGATCAGCTGTCAGATGCACAGGACATACTTTAATGCATCATTTTTGTAGATTTTTTTTTTAAAGATACTGAAAACGTCATTATTATCATTGAAAAAAAATGCCAGAGACTTACTATATGTATCACAGCACTATCCTGCAGCAGCATGATATAGTGTAAAGCTCCATATCACAGGACTCCTCCTCATGTTGCTTGTATTGTAACATCTCTTATAAACCACACGCTAGGCTGTTAACTGGTTGCTACTTTATTCCTCACACTAACACAGACTACTATGGGCCGTAGCTGTCTTAATTGCATTCACAAACCCTCGGCAAATCCAAGCACCATGAGCTAATAGAACAGAATCTAGGCCTAAACTCATTTTCATAAACACATATTATGTATTTATTAGTATTATGTCGAGGTTGTAGTAGGAGATTTATCATACATGCGGTTGTACTGGCCTATCAACACAAAACTTATATGTAGATTAGGATCTGCACTTTCAACATAAAGTGTAGCCTGTTTCCTAAATGTATTTCCATGCAAAATTTGGCTCTTAAGACGATTTAACAGTCCAACACACCTTCATTAGGGTGTGTTGGAAAGTTGGAAAGTTATTCATTACAACAATATTAATGATAATAAACTACTTTTTTGCCAAATGTGATAAATAATCAACTTTTACGTCAAACCATCAGCAATTACAATTCTAATCTCTTCTTGATTTCTGAAGTTTCATTCATAGTGGGTTTTAAGCGTGTTAGATGCTTTTTTTACACACGTTTGTGTTTACAAGCCCGTTCTCATTTTACAAAAGTGTCTGTTACCTTGTTAGCGTGTTGAGTTACTGTGTTGAGTCTATCTAAGTGTGTTAATGAGCTGCTCTTCCTGAGTTGTTGGCCTGTTGATAAGCTCAGCAACAGGTTAACAGCTTTTACTGGGGTTTTACACTGGTGTTTAGGTGTGTGTGTGTGTGTGTATGAGAGAGAGTGTGTGAGTGTATTTGTATGTATGTCTGGAGCCAAGGAAAGTTCCCCCCGGGGCGTCGGGCTCCTCATTAACCCACTCTTCATCTTTCCATTCCTCTCTTTCCTCTTTCGGCTCAATCCAACATTCCTCAGTCTTCCTCCTCTCTTCCTTTCAATAAACCAACGTTCACATCAAAGACTCGTCCCTACGCTCATTTCCTTATTCATTCAACTTTTTTTTTTTTTTTACATGTTTTTTGTCCTATATGCCAACTTCAACAGTTCCTTTCTCTGATGCATAAAAGACTGATACGATTATAACACATTTACTGGATAATCATGTAGATATTTTTTCTGTGCAAATATCGCCATTCGTGGAAAATAAAGGGTCTTTAATCCTGGATTTAGAAGCAGGTTGCCAGAAAAGAAACGCGCTTGATAAAATTAATTGTTTTATGACCCACAGCTAATCTTTTTGTTTGCAGGAGAAACATATCACATATGGGTCATAAAGGGTTAAGAAAAAGATATTCAGTTTTTGTATGAAACCAGCTTACATTGGGATCCTCTTTTTGATCGGCTGCCATCTTTATAATGAAAAGACAAATACCACACAGCTCACTGGGCAAAAAAAAAAAGAAAAATACAACATCTGTGTTGCCATTTCAAAAATAGTTTCCAATAGTGTGTGAGTATTTTTTTTTCTTACTATCCAGCATGTGCAGAAATGTACAATGCAGATGTGTGTGTGTACTCACTAGCATTTGCATCCAGTGAAATTACACTGTTATACTATGCAATAAACTGTGGTCACTGTGTTTGAAAACAGCTGAAGTGTAATTTTTATAGTATATAGCTACAAGTGTCAAGAAGCCTGAACATATATCTGATGTGTTTTCACTCCATCGGTTCCCTGTACAGAACGTCCCCTCAAGTGGAGTGAAGTGGAGTTTAAGTGTTTGCAATATTGCCACTGTCGGGATGAGAGAAGCCCGTTTATCTCTCTCTCTCTCTCTCTCTCTCTCACTCTCTCTCTCTCTCTCTCTCTCTCTCTGTCTCTTTCTTTCTGCTCCTTGCATGCTCCATTTCTCTTTTCTTTCCCTCTCTTTCTCTCAATTTTCCCCTTCCTGTGGCAGTCAGAGGGGAATGACGACCATCTGCAGCCCTCCTGCCCCCTGACATCTGGAGACGGGCTGAGACAAAAAAACGACAAGAGTACACACACACGCACACACACACACACACACACACACACACACACACACACACACAAAGACGACACACAAACACAGTCTTTACTGTAGGCAAAGGGGAACAGACAAGGAATGTGTGTGGACTAAAAGGAAAGACGGCGGAGAGGAGCAGAGGGATTTAACGAGGCCTAATGGCAGCAACAAATCATGCTACTGTTGGTCTGTCATCATTCAGAATACAGTGAATAACGTTGATTTACTGTATTAAGAAAGAGTAGATGATGTTCTACTACAGCGATGACTCCCGTTTGCATATCCTCATTCTCATTTGCATAACTACCTGTACGTTGTCAAAGAAGCTGCCTTATTATTTCTTTTTTTTCCAGCAATCCCTCCTCATTCATTTATTTATTTATGTATTCAATGGTTAATTAAACAGAGCAGACATGATAAGACAGTAATTAACTTTGCTGCAAATGCGCCAAAAGGATATTTTTTAATATGCACTTTCTGGACAGATGAACCCTAAAAAAAAACCCAAATTCAGAACGGCTATTGTAATAAGATGAGCAGGGCAATAACAAAAGGAGATTATAGAGTTTTTTTGTCTCTCTCAGTTGTGCAATTTGCTCAAGATCAGAATCTCACCTGAATCCTCTCAATCTCCGCGGCTGCGATTTAGGAGCAAAGTGAACCTGTACAGTTTTCACTTTTCTCTCTTCTCAGAAGTTGTTTTAATCAGGATTTGTGTCATGGTTAAAACTTTTAAAGCCACATATTCGCATGTTTATCACTTGCAGGACACTTCTGCAGTTTATTATCTCTGCTGGCTGTTAGACTGTGGGACTTTCAAGTTATGTGTGCAAAAAAGTGACAATTCCTGTGTATATCTGAGACAGCTGTTATTTTATGGATTACAAGTGTCTCACATGTACCGACTCAAATTCTTTATTCTATATTTGAAACATGCATATTGTTTGATTTAAAGGGAACCTATTGTGCACATTTGCAGCTCTATATTTATACTGTCATATTGTGCACAGGGCCGTAAACACCATTGAGGACACTGAGGTCATGACCTCAGTTAAGTTTTCCCTTTAAGTTACATTCATTTAACAAAAGTGTTAGCAAAAGATGAAAACCAAATACATAAAGTCCCTCGAATTATCATGACATCAATGCGGCCTCACATGGCAAAAGTATACGCAGTTGCTACCCAAATTTTAGATGCATTTGAATGAATTAGAGGTTCCAACATAAGAGACTGTGTCATCAATCAAAGTTAACATTTCTTACTTAAAAGGCACAGGATGACCAGGTAAAGAGGAGGAAAGTTGAAAACTGTAAAATTCTAGAATGAGGGGGAAAATAATGGAGTAGCCTATAGATGCATGCAACAGACAGCCAACAGAAATGCTCACCTGTAACCTGCTGTAAATGTAGCCTTGACTAAAATATGAAAAGGCATGCAATGGATATGTATATTAGGTCTTGTCTTATGATTTGGCTGTTTGAATGGATATAAGTAGTAAATAATTTGACTATATATATATGAGGTGTATATCAGGTATATACTGACAGCAGTGATTATGAACATCAGCGGTAGCGGCTGATGTAGCACCAGTGAGATCATCCGCTAATATTTGGTCCAAATATCTGTCCAGAGCCCCGGTCCTCTCATTTGTTTTTTCCCTTCATTGCGGCAGAAGAGAAGCGAGAGCGGGATCCGGCTCGTTCCAAATACCTGTCTGAGTCTCCTCTTTTGTTTTTCATCTCGCCTACTCAGGTTAACATCATGCAGCAGGTCCGTCCCTCGCTGAGATTGGCTTTTTTTTTTTTTTTTTTTTTACAAGGCGGAGCAGTAAATGTGTAATCAGCAGGAGCCCAGCACTGGTTACAGACACCTCATCAGCGTTTCTGTTGAGGCGCTGATCCTGGCAGTTCTTCAACCACTGCTCTGCTGGGAACCATTATGACCCCTGCATTGATGTGTTGGGCTGAGGCTGTTTTGTGGAGGCGTTTGTGCTGTGCATGTAGAACGAAAGCGGAGACACAACGGAGATACAGCGGAACAAACTGTCTCCGCCTTCAACCTCCAAAACGTTTGTTCAGGTCCTGCACGGATCTCCACCAGCTCCATTAGCCTCTCAGGCAGGGAGAGCTTCCTTTATTTATATCTGAAGACAGCTCTTATCTTTTAAAAAATAAATAAAAATATAATGAGATCGGTTGAAGGGGGGAAAAAAAGACTTTTTCTGATGGAAGGTGTCAGGTTATTAAAGATGCTCTTATAAAACTCTCTACAGGGTATTACCACCTCTACAAATGATTCTATTGGTTAACACCCACGTGTACGCATACATACGCATGGTTAAAAAACATGAACAAAAGATCATTATAACAACATACACAACCAGAAAACCTGTTAAAATAC
Organism: Eupleurogrammus muticus; assembly: GCA_036785175.1. Lineage (NCBI taxonomy): Eukaryota > Metazoa > Chordata > Actinopteri > Scombriformes > Trichiuridae > Eupleurogrammus > Eupleurogrammus muticus. Next base: position 15,178,857 of record JAYKQN010000001.1, read on the forward strand.
TGAAACAACCATGTATTATAATGCACTGACAGTAAGAATCACCTTATTGTGCTTTAGAGCAGCAGTTCTCAAACCTTTTCAAATGAAAGAACCCTAAATAAACACAATTTAGAAAATGTATTCCAATCTGCTAGTATTTCTGCTTTAATATGTTTTAATAGTGTATAAATCCATGACCAAGCTAATCATACACTGTGTCATGCTGCGACTTATTGATGGAGCATTAATAAAAATAAATCATTCATTACTTTTTTCTGGGGACCCCCTGTAACCCCGTTAAGGACCCCTGCGGGTCCCCGGACCCCACAGTGAGAACCCCTGGCTTAGTGCCTTAAATGAAACATTATGCATATGCATCATATATTGCCAGACGACATGAAATGATGATTAAAAGCCTCAAAATATATTTGATTTATTTTTCACGATTACATTTTCGAAAACCCAGAATCCGAGGTGGGAGAAGAGCAGGGGAATTATCTTTCAAGGATTTTATCATTTTCCAAAACTCAGTCGCGTTGCCTGAGGGATTTCACAAGCGAGGACAAATAGGAGTCAGATTTGTCTGATACAATTAATGCTTTCTGGAAGTCAGTCAGGAGATTGGTAGATCTGGCTGTCGTCCAAAGCAGCATCTCTGACAATAAGAGCTTTGGAAATGTTAGTGTAAAATGTGTTGTCTTACCCAATAAAGAAAGAGTATGTTGTAATAATGATTCAAAGTAATAGGTTGGAATCAGAACTGTTTTACATTTTTACAAGGTAAGAGTCAAAAAAACAAAAAAAATCCTTTTCTTTTCTAAGGAAGCTGGTGATAGTCTGGAGGTTTTGAACTTCTAACACGTGCAAAGGGAAAATTGTATCGGCCGCTGATGCAGAAACTGCACAAGTGGATTGTTTGTTATCATGGTTGATTTGTTTGGTCGTGAACACAAATGAGACCGACTGAAATGTTTGCTTGAAGAAGTGAGCTGGAAGATTGTCCAGTGAACGGGAGGATGATTTCATTTCAGTAATGACATTTGATTAGATAGTCTGATGCTAAGTAGTGACTGACTTAAATGCTCGCAGTATGAAAGGTGTTTTATGGCAAAGGTCAGGGAGAGTTGGAGAAGGAGGGATAATTGCATTCCTAACAGCTTGAACCTTATTAGAGAAAAATGATAAAAAAAAAACTCTTTGCATTTATCAACTCAATGAAATGTGGAGGAAGGGTTTGCGGAGCCGCTGATAATATCAATCTGGAGTCATGGTTATGTTTAAATATGAAATGTAAAATGTATAATTAGTGCGTGCAATTTTAACATTTTATCAGATCCGTATTTTCAAGGTGAGTTAAAAGATTTGCGATAATGTCTAAAATGTCTGCACAGCTGGAATTAAAAGGTTCCTTGAGGAGCAGAATGTGAATGTACCTGCTGAAGATAAAATTGCACATGTGCATGAAAATAAGATATTACACAAAATAAACGTATAAGAAACTGCATTTTCTCTGCAGAGAAGGCTATTCAATAAACAACCAGGATGAGCCTATAATTGTTTGCAGCTTCAGTTGGAGCCTGTACAAGATTAAAATAATCGATCACGCTTAAAAAGTCTGCAGCTATTTTTTTCTCAGGGAAGCATACATGTGCATTAAAATCACTTAGGATCAGAATATTATATTCAGGCAGCAGGGATTCACACAATTTTTCTATAAAACCTGTTTTGTAATTTTATACAGCTACTAAAATACTGAGAGGTTTTGTTGACCCGTCCTATCAGGGGGAAACTGGAGATCCACTTTTTCAGAAGGCATAAAAACCACTGAACCACTCAGTTTCTCCAGCGTGGGAGGTAGATCAAAGTTCTGCTGAAACTTCATAGATTATCTGAGTTTATTGTCATTTCGTGCCTTTGTCCAATGAGAGTGTGACAACAGGATGACGTCTAGGTCAGGAGGGAAGTTTTCAACATTATCAATCACTTCTATCACTACTCACTCATTCATTTGATTTATTTTGGTGCTGTGCTGTTACAAGACGCCACTTTTGAGCAAATCTATAACCGGTTTTACAATATGTGGAGAAAAAACACAAATAAAAAAGAGTAGAAGAACAAACACAAGACTAAAAAACAAAAAAAAAATCATATATACATTTTATTGATAAATGTTTTAATTTTTTCTCTATTTTCAAGATATCGGGTGATTTACTTTTTTTTTAGCAAACTCAAGCTTCGTGGATCATCCATATTTACAAAATCAACAATCCACTTTTATCACACTGAATAAAGCATCAAGAACTTCAAAAAAGCAAAAGACAGTAGAAAACCAAATGGAAATCTGTTGTATTATTTAAAGACGTTGAACATACCCGCGTTTCTTTTTCCAGATGAGCGTATTAAGTGAGTTTGGATTGGATTAGATTGAAGAAAAAAACACACTTCAAAGTGATGTGTGATGAATAATACTTAACAAAAACACATTTTCCTTCCAGAACTGGTTTAATATATAATTTCTTTAGGACTATAAAACATTTTTGACCCACATAAAGGGAAACTGATACAAGAAGATTCAACATCCCCTGATTTGACATTTGATGCACGGACACAGACGGCTAATTTATCACAAAAACGTCAGTCTGATAACGTTGGACGCAGGTTTCAATATTGCTCGTAAAGTTAGGAACCTTCTCTCAGGTCGAGTCACTCTCCTGCCTTGAACTTAACCTGAGTACAGCAGCCGTCAGGGTGATAAATGGCTTAATTGTGGTCTGAATTAGTTAGAAATACAAGCTACGGACGTGTATGAAGATAGTATTTCCACCAGAGTGGGTTTAATCAGCTTCCTTCATCTCGGTCACACTTACGGCTAATTCAAAGGACAAGCTCTTGTGAGAAATGATGGATTATTTCCCTACGAGAACAGAATCAAGATGATGCCTTCGGCTTTCTAATGGCAGAAATGACTCAAAGAAATTCATTCTATAACCAGCTCTGGAAGAACAATGTGTTGACAAGTCTCTTCGAATTTAATTCATTTAAGACGCTGAACACATGACTAATGTGTTATCTTACTGTCAACTAACTGATTAGTTCCAGTGTAATATGCTTTAATCATAGTGTTGTGTAACTCAAAAGCGTGGTTGGAAAAAAATGTGAGTGCAGATGGTCAAATGGATCAATCTAAACACATATAGACCAAGCTGCTGAGTAAAATATTTGTTGCTCTCTGCATCTCTCCTGTTTAGAAGTACAGGATAAATAGTGACTGCACTGTCAGCTGTGTGTTATGTAAGGGAAATAGCTGAGCTACAGCTGTATGACACTCAGAAATGTATTTAATTAACGTTTTCAGCAGGTTTCTGAGCGAGCCCAGCCATTACATAAGGAGGTCTAGATTCTTTTGTGAAGGTTCAATGCAAAAGTCAATGTGTTCTACTGAGATAATTACAGATTCTGTCTGTCTGACCTGCAGCAAAAAGGGCAGCGAATGTGTCTGCTCTGTTACCTCTGTGCATGTCTGTGAGTGTGAGTCCATATCTCAGGGAGAGAAGAGGAGAAGGAAATAAGGAAGGTTGTACTGAGCCTCAGCCGGAACACACTTCCAGCAGCATCGTTTCCATTTAATTGTCAAGAGAGTTTTCTTATTGTCGCAAAAAGCTACAACTGCAGATATGATCTTGACGCGATGTACAGTATGGTGTGTGTATGTTCACAGTAACGTTGGTTTAGCTGCTGGCAGTGTTGGGAAAGTTCACTTTCTACATGAACTAGTTCAAAGTTCAGTTCACAAATTTTAAAATTAACCAGTTCAGTTTATAATTCCAAACTCAAAACTGTGACCTAAGTTCACGGTTCCAAGGATTGAACTAGTTCAAAGTTCTTTTTTTCCAAGATGTTTCTGTGAGTTAATATTTTTCGAAATTATTTTAACATCCCATAGAGAACAAAAAACATCATTTTTTTTTACCAGTTTTAACGTTGAAACTATGTGTCAGATTCATCTTTGTATCCAATTTTTAATCATCCTCCAACTGCAATTCAGTATTGAGGTGGCAGCCCTCTAAATACTGACATTTCACTAACAATTTGATGCCATCCTTCCAGTCCATGCAAAAAGTAAAACTGGAAATACTGCAGTTTAAAAAGTCTTTATTCTGAAAAAAAACAGGACTGTAGTGCTTAAGGTTCAGTCTGGGTCAGTACTGACTTTTTCATCAAATCCTGTTATTGGTCATAGCTGTGGTGCTGCCTTCCTCCATGCTCCTGGCTGCTGCTCTGTGTTTTATGACGCATTTGTTAGCGTGACAGGTATGACAGCTGCTGCCAAATCAGCTGGTTTTCAGCTCCACATTAAGGTCTGTTTATTGTGACTTTTAGCTGGATTTTCACCTGAAAGGACTTAATGAAATTTGGCACACTCTTGAACAAAGTTCTACTATGAAGGAGTGCCGTTCACAGACAGAATATACACATTTAAATGTCCATCAAGTGAAAAATACAGTACATCCAGTTCACAGTTACCCAAAATATGAACAAGTAAATATTTGGAAATAACAACTTTCATTTAATTGCCATTGTAATACTTTTTACTTTGTGTTATTTCTGCTTTTGTAAAGGTTCTTTTAATTGGATTCTGTGTAAAACACTTTGTGTGTGCATATAGATATTTACCTATCTGCATAAACATACAGGTACACATACAACATTACAATAATTTAGTGTCACAACTAAATTAACGATGTTCATAACAAACCAAATAGTTTAAAAATTGGTTGAAATTGTAATTTATTTTTTTTATATTTTTATAGTTTCTCTACCATTGGCTTAATACTTTAAGAACATGGATGCTGGTCGCTGGCTAATCGGACAGCAGCGTTTTTATACATAGATATTTATGGAAATATTGGGCAAAAGAAACACCCACCAGACATTGCTGAAACAGAAGAAGCTCCACCTTGTGGCAAAAACGCAAACTAGAAAATCTACAGAACAGTTACACCCTACATAAAACACATTTAGCATTAGCCATTTATCAGACAGTTATTTATATATTGATAGAAAAAAACAGAGTAGATAAAGTAGAAGTAGGAATTTGTTTCTAATAGGAAGTTGTGATTGTTTTTTTCTTTTACATGTCAGCTGGAACTGGTCATGTTTAATGTTGTCGAGAGATGAAGATGAAAAAAACCTGATGATTAGTATATCCGTGAAGACGCCGGGTTCGCTACATCAGATTCAATTGAACGAAAAATGAAGCCAGCTGCAGATCCTCAAATGGCCACATGAGGCTGACCTGAGTTGGTCTCTCTCTAGATAATTTCCTCCTTTATGACAACTTTACAGGGATGTTTTTTATTCACCTGTGTAACTTTTATAAAGGATTAAACTTATTGATAATTAATAGAGTTACCACTTTGGGGGATAAGCACCTGACTGTCTGCTAGACATTGCTCCCGCCTAGCTCCACACTCCGAATAACTGTAGTCCACAAAAAATGGGCGACAGGACAGCCATCATTCAAACCTTTTATAATCAGAACGTATTCCATGGATTCCCACTCCCATTCAGCACAACAACAGTTATCTTAAATAAGGCAAAACCCACCTCAAATAAAAGTGTGTGTGTGTGTGTGTGTGTGTGTGTGTGTGTGTGTGTGTGTGTGTGTGTGCGTATTGGGGGTTGTGAACTGGTGATTCTGGTGCTGGTTGTTTTCATTAAATTATTTGTTATTGTGCAAAATCGCTCTATTACATATAAGTAGATGCTCTTTTCTTCTCCAGAGGAAACATTTACTGTAGCCTGACACAGGGCAATGTCCCCAAAGTGTTTTATTATTATTATTATTCTCATATCATATAATTATATCCATTATGACGTTTCCATATCTATTCCAGCTGCCTGTGTCTGTCACGCAGCCCCAGAGTCTGCTCCACTCCGTCCATATATAACCATGCCGAGCCTGTCGCAGTCTCTTTGCTGGTGCTGCTTGGCCTGATGCCACTTTTAGCCATCTTAAAAACCGGCTAAATTACAGCAGCAAGCCGTGAAATGCCATTTCATTCCTATTTAAGGTCACTTTTATGGCACTCTGCCTTAAATGGTGTTTGTGTGCTGCAGACGCTCTGACCTAATTGTATGACTCATCTTGAAGGTTCTGATAATATGTCATGTTGGTAATAAATATTGGCTTTATTTTACTCTGCTAAACAGATCCCTCCAATAAAATAAGGCTTGAATTTAAAGTAGGATGTGTCTTTAAACAGGGTGACCTGGGGGGAATATTCAGTCTTGAACACTATAGTACCAAACAGTGTTTTTTCTGGTAGAATCAATAAAGCATCACACATTTTTTTCCCTAAATGATATACGGTATCAAGAGATTCTAAAAAAAGATTCTTTGACAAGATTGTCTCTGCATGACCAAAGTGTGTTTTAGCTCGTGTCGCAATTATTCTCTACCAGAGCCAGCTACAGTCAGCGTGGTATTTTTTGGCGTGTACTTTACTCAGATCGTGAATGTCAACTTTCAAGCTAAATTAGCTGAAATAGCCTTCCAGCTCTGAGCTGCGAGTATGAAAACAAGGCTCGAGGGACCCGAGGGAGCTGAGAAAACCTCTGAAAAGCCTGAAGTGTTTGAGCTAGTTAGCCCGACAGCCTTGTCACACCTGCGTGTGAATGGACTTTATGGACCTGAACACTGGGCTGCAACCACTGGGCTAATTTGTCTCAAAAGCTGTGGCTGAAATGGAGTCACTGCGAAGTATAACATCGTTAAAGTGACACTTTAGACTTGGGGGGGTTACTCCACTGTTTCAGGGCAAATTTGTTTGCCTCACGCTGTGGTCCAGTTACGCTGCGCTCGTTTGTGAGGGGCCACACCGAAAAAAAAAACTGAAGGAAACAAGCCCCCGAGGAATTCCGAGTCCCTAATGAGGACACATTTGAACAGAGAAGTGAGAGATACACTATTGGATCCAGCTGAGAATGGTTTCAGAACGAGAACGTCAGCGTGTTTTCCGTCTGATGTTACGAGTAGCAACTAAAAAAGTGTCACCGGTAAAAAGAACAAGGGACTAATTATTACACTTTGCACAGGAATCGTCTTCTATGGTTTTTACTGCTGTTTTTATACACAGATAATCACATCCATGTTCTCCTTTCTCTTAAGTATTTGTGCTTTAACGTTAGTAGGTGTTTGCTGTTTTATGGTGTGTCTATGTGTTTTTTTTTATTGTCCTTGTGTGCATTTATTGTTGTGTTGCTCTTGTTACTCTGAGCTGTTTGGCACCAAAAAAGTGAATTCAAACAAGACAGTATTAAAAATACAACAACTTGCATCTCTCTATAAAACTAGGTGTGTCTGTGTGTCTGTGCCTCTAGTATCTTTCTGACTGTTTGTCAGATCATCTTCAGCTTTGGAATATAGGTTGCGCATGACACAACGGTGTGCATCCTTTTTGTGGATTTTTTTAGATTAATAGTCAAAACATCATTATAATCATCGCAAGTTAAAATCCCATAAACTTACACATCACATGGCTATCCTGCAGCAAGACTTTTGTTGCAGGGTACAGCTCCATATCCTCCTTATGTTGCATTCTTTAAAATTCAAAGGTCCTCCCCTTTCTTCCTGCACTGATTATGCAGCCAATGTATTGAAAGTGTTGTATCTTCTCTCAAAAACTACATGCTAAGATGTCAGCCAGTTTAGCTGCTAATTTATTCCTCATGCTAACACAGGCTACTGTGGGCCATAGCCAATGCCGATGCAGTGTCTTTCTCCAAGACACGTTCACAGACTGTCAGGAAACCCCAGCGCTATCACCTAATAAAACAGAATCTGGGCCTAAACTCATTTATTTAGAAGCATCTAAACTATATTGCCAAAAGTATTCGCTCACCTGCTTTGACTAGCACATGAATTTAAATGACATCAGCTCATCTGGGATGTCCACAAGGTTTAGGAGTGTGTTCATGGAAAATTTTGTCCATTCTTCCAGAAGAACATTTGTGAGGTCACACATTGGTGTTGGAGGAGAAAGCTTGGCTCTCAGTCTCTGCTCTAATTCAACCCAAAGGTGTTCTATCTATGGGGTTGAGGTCAGGACTCTGTGCAGGCCAGTCAAGTTCATCCACACCAGACTCTGTCATCCAGGTCGTTATGGACCTGGCTGTGTGCACTGGATGGTGGAGTTGGATGGGTGAGCAAATACTTTTGGAAACGGTTGGTATGGGTGGAGGGAGGAGTAGTTTATCATAGATCCACAAAACATGAAAAATCTATGCATCCACTTCCTATAGGCAATGAACTAGTTTTGTAAAAAGTGAGTTTTTTATTGTTCATTGTTCCCAGTATCCTCCCAGGCACCACTAGTGAACATTCCAGAACATTCCTGTCTTCTCGAGCCTGTTCACACATGACCTGGCGATGCTGGCAATAGTCGGGGTGTGTAGCCAAGAATCAATAGAACAGCAGTGATTAGCAGACAAAGGGGAGTCCTGTCCAACGTGTGACATTTCACACCTGTGACAATCCACCAGTGTGAAATGTCACACGAGGTCAGATCCTTAAACGGCCTCTTCACTACAATTCCTGCTTTTGGTCAAATGTTTTCTTCCCTGCAGATTTCCTCTAATGCTACATTTTACTGTAAGATTGCATGTTTCAATGGAGCTTAAAGCTCATACATCTACACTTTTCCTGATTTTATTTTAAGTTTTTATCCTCTAACAAGATATATTTGCAATTGTAGTAGTATAAAATTAACTCAGTGTAGTTTTATAGACTGTCTCTGTGCCTCACTGGAGCTTCAGAAAGCTCAGGTTGTGTTTGATCTGGCTTATAAATATTCATGAGCATCTCGTCTGATTTTCACATGGAAGATGAGAAAACGTGTGTGTGAGAGGGTGCGGGCAAGTGTGTGTAAGCTACTACGTGACATCACAAAGTCAAGGAAGTACAGACAAGTCATGGAACAGCCAAGCTTCTAAATCCAGGCTCCATTTTTCTGGGTGTTTGCTGCAAGCTTTTATACAACCTCATGAAAATGTCTGTTTGGATGACATTTATCTTTATAAAAGTCACACACCATTACAATCTATGACTATTTTCCCCAGAGAAGAGGGAACTTTAACGCACATTTTGTAATTTAAAAGGGAACTAAGAGTCCTTTTCATCAATTGCATGCCCAGGGGTGATTCTAGGATCAGAGATTTAGGTGCTGAGCACCCAGAGACCAGACCAGATCAGACCTGTCAGACAAGACAAATTTCACTGTTTTGTACATTTTATGCAATTTCATTCCCACATTTACATAAGAAAAGCATCACATTTTTTGTGAAATAAATAGAGCCCCTTGTAGTGAGGACCAAAAATTCCAAAAAATGGACCTTTATTTTGAAATGCAATGCACAAAATGTAAAACAGACTAAGATAAATTGACTTTTCAGGGGGTGTTTTTCTGGCTTTTCCCTTCTTGTTTTGTATTCTATAATACACATACATAAATAAAACGACACTTCAAATAAAACTTCTAAAAGCTGCTGTATTTTTTAAATATTAAATTAGTTTTATAACCTTTTCTAGCATAAACAAAATTAAATCTCTTGAGTTGTAAGGGTTTGGGGACTCAATTTAACTATAAATGCCTATGACACACATATGATTCAAAGGCTCATAGAATTTTGAAAAATCACATAACATAAGTTTACAAAAGAATGACGGAAAATGAAAGAAACTGACAGAACAATAGAACAGTTTGTCAGCAATAGACAACATGATTGGCTGATACGTCTAAAAAGGCTTCAATAATCATCTTAAACATTTTAACCCGGCCTCGAGTAGATTCACAGTTCTAATTAGGGCAAGTTCACGCATTGCTAAGTAATTTATGTTGTTTGCGTCTGTCGCGTAGTCTAATGAAATCATGTGTAACCCTGGTAATGATCCGACCCTGCAGACATACTTTTATGAAGAAAAACCTGGGGGACCCTCGGAGGAAAAGAGCAACGTGGAGACAGAGCAGTTTCACACCGCTCCGCCCGGGACTTTTGTTATTAACATTTTCTGTGACATTTTCCTTTGTGAGTTGGTGTTTTCATGCTGATTTAAAGCCTCTGTCACTGGCTGCATATCTATGGGACCACAGGAGACCAGACCTCACGCCTCCAGATGCACCACAGCAGCCCCCGACTCTCCTGACCACAGGCGACCTCCTTCTCCCCCCGTTGACCCTTCTGCTCTTCATCAGTGCTGATCTTCATCGCCCTGCTCTTCATCAGTCCTGATCTTCCTCAGCTCTCTCCTTCCTTACATGGACTTGTAAATCTCCCCTTGCTCCGTGCTGCCTCTTGATCCCCTCATTATCCCTTTGCTCCCTCTTTCTCTTCATTTCCTCTCCTTCAGTGACCCTTGCTTCTCCCTAAAGTTGGACTGATAAGAATCTGATTTATTCTTTTTAGTAAGGGTCGTGTCCTTTTTTCTTTATGCTCAATGCAGCTTTTTCAGATGAAGTGTACAGTTAATTTCATTTGGACAGTTATTATATGAATCAATTTTTTGTTTTTGGTTATGTTGTTTTTTTAATCCTTCGGAATTGGCAGACTCTGATTGTACTAAAAAATGATTATGTTAAAAAAGATGTAAAAGTTGTAATACAAACTTGAAAAGAATTGGTTGCTGTATCTTGTCTCTTGTACCGTGTGTCAATAATTATCCCTGAATGAAATATATATTTTGAACATGCAAAATGTTAATTTAACAAAACCTACTAACTAACTTAAAGAAAGAAATTACCAATTAACACAGTTTTTGTTCTTTTACATGTGTGTATTTATGTTTTTATTTCTGTTTATTTTGTCATATTAGTACTTCATTAGGCTCATAGCATAATTTCCTAAGTCATATTTCAATGAAAAAACTGTTTTTAGAAATCCCATATATATATATATATATATATATATATATATATATATATATATATATATATATATATATATATATATAGAGAGAGAGAGAGAGAGAGAGAGAGAGAGAGAGAGAGAGAGATATTCATATTTTTCATTGATATTGTATACAGCATCCAGATATGTCAACAAATATGCAAAAAGAAATAGACAAATCATCAATTGTGTAACAAACAAAACGTGATTTCATGATTTAGGCAGACTTGTGCCTTGACTCAGGCTTTTTTGTTGTACATAAATGCAAACTATATCTATCATAGGTTTAAATACATAGTTTCTGATCCCTTTGACTGATAGAAATTACATTTAGTGTCTGGACAAGTGAGAAAATCTCTGCCATTTTACTTGCGTCAAAACTCCCTAATTCAAATGAATGACTTCAGCAGATTGTGTTTTTGGATTCTAATAAGCGTTGTGATTGGCCAATGACATAGAGGCATAACGACAGGATGATGAAGCAATGTTATAGGAGTAATTTATGCAAATATCTCAATTTGGGCAAAAATTACAATTTCAATTATGCTATAAGGCTAATGACCAGTTTTTATTATGTATATTATGTACATGCTGTGTGTATATATTTTACATAGATTTTTATTGTGTATATTGTATATGTATATGTGTATTTCTATATCTCTTGCTGCTGTGAGAATCCAATTTCCCAGTTGTGGGGTTCATAAAGCGATTAATCAAAATTAACCAAGACCCATAACGTAAATGTAAACACTTAATATTCAGATATAATAAATCGATTTCTCCATGTTCAAAAGGGAGTAGTAGGTCATTTATTTGTTCTGACCCCTTTTTGAAATTCATATTTCATGAATATTTTTTTACGTATAAGCAAACCATCCAGATTGAATTTACAACTCAATATAAATATAAACGATTCACGCAATTCTCAAATGTATTAATATAAACAACGATCCTGATTCATTATACCGCTCAATTCAATTCATAACAAGTACAAACAGATATTCCAGTTCAATGTGCGAAGCAAATATCCACCTGGTGTTAATAAAATGAAGCTTAAACAGTTTACATAGCTCGTCCTCATCCATGAACCTCTTTAGAAATGTTTTTTTTGTTTTTTGTTTAAAACTGATTTATGTTTGTTTTAACCGTTAACCCGGGACTTGCTGAAGACAGAGTGTTGTAACCTGGACCCCGTTGACCGTCCTGTTCCCTCTCCTCCGGCCAGAGGCCTGAGGGTCTAAAAGCTCAGGGGTCCGTGACCTCTGACCCCTTCTCTGCTGTGTATGTTTAAGATTTACTCGAGCCGTATATCTTCCTCCGTACATCATTCACGAAACAGAAATGTTGACTATTTCTCTGTATCTGTCTCACGTCTTGATTGAAACGCTCTCTTCTTTGAAGCTTCCCGTACCGTCAGGTTTTCACTGCTGCAGCTTCATCGCCAAGAAAGTAATGACTCCTTCGCTCCTGAAACTAAATCCCTGCTATGAGATCAGTCTTGCATAATGATATTTTTGCAGGATGTATTTCTTCCTGCCTTTAATTTTCTGTTTGTAACTCTAGCTTTTTAACTGCTAAGTGCCTGCTCGCATGTTCATTACAGTAATAGTGCAGCATGTTTTTATTACCCTGGTCCCTGGGTTATGTCATTTATTTAAATACATATTCGATTTGTAGCTGATTATTCCAGAGAACTCATCACCCCTCTGTTATTTGTGGATATGTACTTCATACCAATTCTCTACTGGAGCCTGCACTGCAAGTAAAAAAGAAAAGTATCTTAAGTCCTTTAGTCGAGTATATTGAAATTTTCTTCTCTTTTTCATTTCAAATCAATCCACCCACACGGTGCTGTCTGATTCAAGCGAGTTCTACAGAGAAGATTATTGGACATTGTCATTATTAGGTTATTTTACTATGATTAAGGTTCAGAGCAACACTGTACAAAGGATTTTTTTGCCCATCTACAGTACTATACAGTAAATGGTGAAAACAACATAACTCAATTTAATCCTCCCCCAGCTTTACTCAGCACAGAGATACACTGTGTGAAACACACTATAACAGCATCACATATAGTTTATATCTCTCTGCGGTATCAACTTTTATAGAAATACTTGCAGAAATGACCCAGCCTGTGACCACGGCTACTGTACAACAGATGGACAGCAGCGTCTTCACATAACTGGGGAGCCATCGCTTCTGTGTCTGCTCCATAATGTGCAGCGCTACCACAGCCCTGGGAAATAAAATTCTGTGAATTGTGAGCTCTGACCGGCTGCGTTTTACTCATATATTTACATTGTGTGCCGCTTCTGTTCACTAATTGAATCATTCATTTTGTTAACACATGCACACTGAGCGATCTGATTGTAATTGGACGGTTGCAAGTGCATCCGTTCACACGTGCGTTTCAGAGTAACGCTTGTGATTGGATCTTGCTTCAATATGCAAATAGACATGTAAAATAATTTCCGATCGCAACTCGGATTCAAGCTTTTATTGCGTGCACATTAGGCTACTGAATGTGATGGTGTCACTGTCTCTCTCACAGAGGAGAGAAATTAGTGCATTTCACTTTAGTGTGAGAGTCTCTACTGGATTTATCTGTAATTTCTGGCCACACAGAGCAGACAATTTAATTAGCGTTTTATTAGCATTTTATTAGTTTTATGTACAGTAGATTAGCTGAAATGGCACCTGGGCTGAGGCCACCAACAAAAGTTGTTAGTCCCAGATGCCTGGAGCATTTCTGTGTGTTTACTGGATCTGCTGCTTTTTTGCTGTTGCATTTGTTCTGGGGATTCAGTTTTTTAATTGTGTATTTGCAACATTTCTGCTGTTGTGTTTGTTTTGTATTGTATGTGCATTTATGAATTGTCATCGCCTCTGAATATCTAGCATTTTTCTGCTAATGAATTCGACGTGCGTCAATGCAACGTGTTTGTCCTTGTCAGCCACCGTAGCTGATGCACAGAAAAATGATGGATTGCACCCAGACTCTAAAATGCCTTCACACAATCACTGTGGCCCGACAGGAAATTGTGAGGATTTAGATATGGAATAGAAATTGAATATTTGGAATAACAGGACTGAAGTGAATTAAAGAAGTTATGCAAAAAAAATCAAATATTTATACTTTTTCTACAGGATTTAAAATGTGTGCATGATTGCACACAATCAAACAGTGTGTACTATATTAATACCACTTAAAAAAATGAAGACACTATAAAAAGTGTTAATTCAACTTCAAAAACTCTTAAAACAATCTCTTTTCACTTTCTTTTCCAATTTCGTGTCTAGAACTGCATGAACTGCTGCCTTATCAAAAAACAAATGAAACCCTAAAACACATATCGGGTATAAAGGTTAAATATCCCGCTTGTGCAGGAGCCAACTGATACTGCAGGATGCTGGTTTCAGTGAAAGTGGCTGGTGTCAGTGTCTGAGCTGGACAACCTGTCTCTGCTGTTTTTAACCATTACTTTATGACCACAGAGCTTCAGCTCGGAGCCCTGAGGTCAGGAGGAATGTAATTGAGGGTCTTGGCTTTTTTTTTTAATGATAGCTCTTGGCTTCCTGCCCCTCCTGATTCCTCTATTACTGCTTTCACTTTTCCGAGTGACCTTGACAGAGAGGGAGCTGATAATGATCATGATAATGAATGCTATAATGATTATTTTGCTTCTATATTGAATTTTATACATGCATGGTGCACCGTGTGAATATCAACAATACATAAACAAGGTGATGGTTGACGAAATGATAGTGTTTCCATGGCAGTAATTTAGTTAAATATACCTCAAGATGACATATCTGTGTAAATAGCTTTGTACCTTCAGCCTGTAACTTCCGACCACCCCCTCCACTGTTTTTTAGCTTTACCGACAAAATGGGAACACATACGAAATGTTGTGTAATTTAAGATGAAAAGAAACACATTGCAGTCAAATTCAATCATTCTGAGACTGGAACCGGGAGAAGAATGTTCCTTGGACTGCAGCGAGTTTTCTGTTTTCCAAGCTAGATCAAAAAGAATCCCTAACACACATGAATAGGGATTGTACAGTATCAGCGAACTGCTCCTATTTCTCAGCTGTTTACTTCCCCATTTCATGACTCAGCACTCTCGCAGTTGACCTAGATAGCATCAACCTCCAGAGAGAAGAAGATAAAGATCACTAATGACTGGAAAATTTATTGTACTTTTTAGATTTTCGTTGGTTTCTAGTTTTAGTTCCACTGGCATGTTTTCTGTTGTACAATAAGTCGTAAGTGCAGGTGAGAGTAAATCAGCAGGTATCAAACATTGAATGATGCATTCATTTATTTGTATTTAATAGTAAAATATCGACTCCAAACTGCCTTTTTATCGACCTTGAATTCAGGTCTTCCACCTCCAGTCTCCCTACATTCATTCATTTCCCAGAAGGGGCTGTTACATCATGTCTTTGTTCATTTCTTCCTTCCCTCGTGTCAGACAGGCCGTGATTCATTCATTATGATCCAATACATTCCGATACAGTGATGAGTAGTATTGCATTGAAGTGATCTGGGATTGAGCCTAATGCTTTTTGCAGCCATTTCACAGCTACAGAGAATCACCCACCAACACTGGAGACATGAGGGTTTTACAGAAGGTTGGTGGAAGACTGGGTTGAAAACTATTGATTATCATGAGGGAATGATCGGTCATTGTAAAGCATTACATCTTGCAAGGAGGATTCTGAGGTGTGGAGGCAGATGTGCTGATCTTCTAATTTGTAATTTTATTCTGACATTTTTTTTAGTACAAACCTTGACATCGGGATTGACCTTTAGAACAATGGGACCCTGCAACAAGTGGAAAGCCAAATGATTACAGTTGAACACTCTGTCAATGTTCTTGCTTATCTGTCCAACTCTCAATATGGACGCCAATAACAGCAAAGACAAGATGGTCTTAGTCTTCTCAACAGGGCCTGCTGTACCTGTCCTGTAACCAGGTCACTGGATCCCAAAGGGTTGGCAGGGGACGGATGGTGTTCTGGATTTTGGTTTTATAGACTTCAAACACCTTAATATGTGAAGCCTGCCAGCACAGGAAAGGTTGGAATCGTATCAAAACCTGGATCGATGGAGCTGTGACGGACGCTGACACTGAGATTCCAAACTTGATTGCGTTAAGGGGATAATACGCAGGGTGATAGGTGTGTGTCTTTATTAGATCGAATATTGGAAACGGCAGAAGGGACCATTTGGACAATGACATTGATGAAGTGTGCATGTTTAAGCATTTTAAAGACACCTTTATAGCAGATTAGGAACAATGTACAAGCTGGTTGACAACCAAGAATGTCTACACAAACTGATTCAAAATCTTGGAAAAGCATCAGGACTAAAGATGATTGGATTTCTTTTTTTTTGGCTCGAAATTTACTAATTTAGCAGAAACAGGAGAAAAATAGTGTAGTGATCCAGGGAGGCATTGTTCCACATTGTGTAAAGAAACAATTGCTTTTCAATTTTATTACTTTATTTCAGATCCGACTATTCTTCCTGGGGTCCAACGTTATGAAAAATAATTTTCATAAATGTATGAAACCAAAGAAAAGAAACAAACAATGCTCTTAAAAATATGCACACACATGCATACAGTGGTGTGCAAAGTGTTAATTCTAATCTACACCTGCATAACCGTGTGTGCAAAAGTGACCCCCCCAAACCTTTTAAAAATAACTAATGTTTATTACACGTGAGTTCAATTTCTCTAGCCACACCCAGGCCTGATTACGGACCTGCATAACAAAGTGAAGGAGACAAAGATCCTCAAAAGTCAGACATCGTGCTGAAATTTAACAAAAAAAAAAAAAAAAATACATGAATATTTTAAAAACATTACTTGTTGAAATGTAATTACTTTGCAAAGTTTGAGGTTATATTGCTGAAACACGATGTTTACTGACACAGCTTTGATTTGCACAAGTTGATTATTGGACCTGCTCATTTCAGCATTAATCTGATAGTATTCTCATGGCAGGGTGCACGGTCAATTATGTCTGGAGCGACTCCAGCATGATATTTAGCTCTAGGAAAGTAAACAAATTGGTTTTTAATTTGAATCATTTTATAAAATCAGGTCCACTAAGAACAACAGGAAAGAGGCTTTTTGTTACTCGACTGATCTCCAGTTCTACTAACTACAGATATTTTAGAGGCATGGGAATCTTTTAAAGGACAGAGCCCCGGATAAACTCTATCTTAGAGAAGAGAGGTGCAGGAATAAAATGTTTTTGATGTTCACTAAAACACAAAATCATATTTTAATTGCTTAAATCATAACTATTTAACTTAGGGATGTGAAGACGTCCAACAATTTGCAGAGAATAAGAACATCCCCTGTAAACTTTGGCGATCCCCGAAGCAATTAAAGCTGCAGATTAAAACTCAACCTAAAAATGTCAGCTTGAATATAAAAGGGGAAATTACACAAGAGGAATCTAAAGTGCCTCTTTACGTGTGTAGCTGGTGACCTGGATGAAACGCTTTGGATAAAAGCATCTGCTGAAAGAAATGTAAAAAAAAATAAATAAAAAGGTCAATCGTACATAATGGGCTTCGTAATGAAGGACAGCTGTAGGACTTTTACTCACCACAGGTTTAACCCGAAGTGTCTTTGGATAAAGTGTCTCTGAGCGAGGTGACACAGAGGCGAGCTGAAATAAAACCTGCAAAGGTGAATGGATGATACACACCCAGGTCTGTGAATGATGCTGCAAAGGTCACAACACCTTCTATACCATATGTTGTTCAATTTCTATGAATCAGCCAATGGTTCCTAAAGATTAATCTGTATTATTCCACTGTATACAAAGGGGGATCAAAGTTGTTTCAGGTAATAATAGAGCAGATAGAGGAATATATCTTTAAGAATGGTATTTTTAAATTCACTGATTATACTAAAAGGTAAACTTTGTGATACAGTTCTGCTTGATGTGCAAAACAGCATTTGACGTGGTGAGCCATGGGATTTTACTGTATAAACTGGAGAATCCTGGCCGCAAATTGGGTCAGATAACATTCATCAAAACGATTCCAAAAGGTTGATGTCAATGGGACTTTATCAGGAGTGAGAATTAACAGCTGTGGAGTTCCCCACGGTAGTGGCCTCTTTTATTTTTGCTTCATGTCAATGACATGATGGCTGTTGCTTCCGCCCTCTATTCCTGCTCTTGTTGTGCCACGGCGGCAGGAGCCTGGTTGAGAAGCTGGAGAATGTGAGCAAATGGTTTTCTAATAATATCTCTCTCTCTCTCCATCCAGGAAAGACACAGTCTCTTTTCTTTGGGACCAAAGTAAAATTAGGCACATCACCTGGCTTCAGCCTCGTTAAGGTAGTTGCAACTAAAAACTGTGTCGCGTATTCAGGATGTGAACTGGACCAGTGTCTCAAAGGGGATACAATAGGTCAGAAGTTACAGCCACAATCTGTCCAGAAATGAATATTTGTAGGTCTCTTTCACACCTAACTGAGCAGACTCAGTTCGCTTGCGGGGCTGAAACTTGCAGCTGTGTTGCATTTATCCCCTTTTTTCCACTCCGCTCTCACACAGCAGTTACTGAACCACACCAAAGTTGCAGCGACCACACCAAACCTAATGAGCGTCAACAGTCAACGTCACAACGGTCGGAACGGCGGCTCGTAACTCCTGACTGGCGGACCTGCTGGATTCAGTAAACATGGAGCAGCATGTGGAGTTAGAGGTTGGGAGGCAGGGTGCGTTTCACTGTGACTGCACACAACCTGCAAATAGACCTGTTTAAAGTGGACCAAACCAGGACAGCAGCAAACCTCAGATATGAGAATCTTGAAATTTCTGGTTATGGCACTAATTCTAATTCTGTACGATTATGTGAAACATGTGCAGCATACCAGTACTCGTGAATTTTTTCATTTTTTAATTGACATTTTTTAAATTTTAAATTTTTCAGTTTATTTTTGTTGTAAGTATAAAATAGTTTTTTATTTCTTTTTTTATATTTTTAAAATTGTATTTTATTTTTACCCTTTTTTTAAATCAAATGTACTGTTTTAAATTTTCTCCCGATGCTTTTAACGTTGAATGTTAAGCAATTTGATTTGTTAATTGACCTTGTTGTTGAAATGTACTATATAAATAAACTACATCCCAGACAAAATGAATGAGTTATATTGAATTTATCCTCTCGTACCCATGTTGACCTCTTTCAGTTCACAGAACTAAACCAGTTGTCAATTGAGGGGAAGAGCCAGTATTTTGAAGCTGGGTTGTACCCATATTACTTTTAAAAAATACTCATATGTAAGTATTTGAAAACACATTTTATACTTGTCAGGCCACTAGACCAAGAGATGTAGTCCCCTCTAATGTGGAAAAAACATATTCCTATGTCAAAGAATTAGGAATGATTAGCCTTTTTCAAAACAAGATGTTCATGGTTTTAAAATGTGATTCGCAGGTTGTGAAGGGCATGTCTTCATGTGTTTTGAAGGATTTTTATGGAGCTTCATGTTCTCTGTTGATGGTGTTAATGTACTCGCTGAAGAACCATGACATGACGGATGATGTAACATCTGTTAAAAAAAAAAAAAAAAAAAAAGTTCACCTCACTCCTTTTCAAAGATTCCTGCAGATGTTCCCTTGTCAAGCTTATAAAAGTCATTCAAGATTAATTTTACAATCAGCGATTCAGATTGGCTGATGTGAGGATTTGGAACATCCCCCCCACAACGCTGACCCCCGAGCTCCGCTGACCTCTGTGGCGGGTCCACGGCAAAGAACCCAGCTTTAACAGGACATATCTGCAAGTCTGAGTAGAGAAAATGTTATTCTTATAAAACCACATGGATTAACTTGATATAACAGGAGCCCCGTCACCAGACTTGCCACTCACACATAACGCACGTGCATGGGAGGGAGTCTCCATGTCATCATCTGATGGTTTGTGGATCTATCTTTAACCTTTTTTTTCTATTTAGTAGAGTCTCCCCTGCATTTTCTGTTGGGCTTCATTTTTTAGCCCCGGGGGTTGCTGCCTGGCCCTTAAAGGCAGAGGGAGGGGAACTCACTGTGTTTACAGGACACAACAGCTGAGGGGGATCAGTCTATTTCGGTTCTCCACTCAGTTAAGTGTCTCAGGAGGAGGTGTGATCTTTATGGGGAGCCTGGCAATCTGAGATCACACCAAAGAGAGAGGAATTTCTTATTAACTCCATTATTTCCCACAGAGGCAACATCTGAAACTATATTGTGAAAGGATGAGAAACTACTGAAACTGCAAAATGTGCATATCCTGTTTCACTGTCAGTTCTAATGAACAGACGCTGTGACAGTTGGAGCCCTAAACACCACCAGCATCAGTTTTCTTCAGGTGTTTTTTTTTTTGTATCCAAAAGTCACACGGAAATTACACATAATGGGTTTTGAAGGTTGAATTTTCTTTCAACTGAACTTATTTTTAATCAAGAAACTTTCATTTAAGTCAATGAATTGTGTAATTATCCGCCAGGCGTCTGACAGTGAGGAATAAAACACCTTACAGCTTTTAGACCTTGCAGTGCAGTTAGTGAAGGTTACAGAAAATGTAATTGATCATTTAAATAAATTCATAAATCATTTTTTTTTTTGTATTTTTATGTTGAAATAATCAAATTGGTTCACAGGACTTTTGGTGGCTGGTTCTAACATTCCTGGAGGGGTGGGAGTGAATGTGGGTGGAGTAATTCTGCCTCATGAGCTCAGATTTTGGAAAAAGAAAAAAAAATCCTAAAGCAGCTGCAACTTAATGTCAAAAAAAAGAAAGTTATAAAGTTAATGCAGTGCACTGATGATTTAATCCGGATAAAAGCCATTATGGGCTTGTCTCCCCACAGTGTAATAGATGGAGATGTGTTTGTTAGGGAAAGGTGTGAGAGGCGTTTAGTAGGAGCTGGGACGCACCTAGAGTCCCGGAGGTTTCCACCAAGCCCCTCCTTTACGCACCCGCTGCCTCGGCGTCACTGGAAGTTCACTCCAGTCCAGTCCCCTCTGCTCAGCTCCAGCACGTCCACTGTCATTCACGCAAACACAACCTGCGGTGCCAGACGCGCTACTTCTTCTTTTTTTCTTCTTTTCTTTTTGTTTTTTTGTTTGGCGCACCAGAAGAGGAAAAACATGTTGGATGTTATGAAACGGCGCCTGTGATTGATTTTTTTTTTGTTTTTTTAAATATATAAACCTTTGTCATGTGGAGTTGATAACTCTTCATTTTTGTTCCCTTTCAGTGTAGGTGACAACTTTTTTTTTTGGGTGGGGGGAGGAGGGTGATTTCCTCAACCCACCACACGCGGGGCTGAGAGGCGCACAAACCGCTTTAATTACACTGTCAGGTTTATGAAGCGCGCAATTGCGTTTAACATAAGCAATTGATGGGGAAAACAAATGGTGGTGAAATAACACACTCCTCCGGACCAAAGGATTTCAAGGTATGCTCCCATCAACCGTGGCCGTGCATTTACAATAATCTATACAGTGCCTTCAGTTGAGAAACTTTTCGCTGTTATCGCTTCACCGTTGGTTTGATGAGGCTGAATGGCTTACGTGCATCTGTGCGCTTATGTGAGTTTAGATAATAGAGAGAAAGAGAGAGAGAGAGAGAGAGAGAGAGAGAGAGAGAGATCTATAGTATCCATCATTCATCTCATTTGCTGCGCTTGGTATGTGCGCATGTTTTCTTAGAGACAGGTGCAGTGTGTCAGTGTGCTTGGTTTCATTCTTGACATACTTACTGATTCCAAGTCAAATTTGTAATTTTTTTTACTCTATAAATAACACTGCCTTGACTGTGTGTGTGTGTGGGGGGTGGGGAGATCAGAGATCCTCTCTGTTTTCGCCACATCTCACTGTATTTGTTTTCCATCTCCAACCTGGGCTTGCCCTCCCACTCCGTTCTGCAGTGATAACCCAGCCGTAGCCGCTCCTCCCGTGCACTTGAGATGATGTTTGGGAGCGTGTGCGTGCCGGCGGCGCTGCTGGCTCTGCTGGTGCTGACCCTGGAGGCTCCCGGGGGCCGGGCCTGTCCCAGAAGCTGTAACTGCTACCAGGCCAGCGAGGTCCACTGCACCTTCCGCTCCCTGCTCACCATCCCTCCTGGCCTGCCCACACACACACGCCGCATCAACTTAGGGTAAAGAAACACACACACACACACATGCACAGGCTGAAGTGCTTTTAATTAAAATCCAAGGCCCCCCCTGATAGACCATTGACTTTAATGCATTAAACAGGGTGAGGCACAGGCTTGCTGTGTTTCATCTCATCTCATCCAGTCTCATGAGAAAACCTCAGCTCAAACACTAAATAAAGTATTTTTTTATCTGTAGTAAAACAGAATGTTAGATTTTTGCAGCAATATCCTAGCTATATTTGCTCTGGGATGGTAACATAAATTGATTCTGACACTTCTGTAATCACCCCACACGCTGTAGCAAGTTTAAGTACACCATTTTATTCCACATTTATTGTGGACATGTCATATTGAGCAGGAAAACTAAAAAAAAAATAGCCCTGGGGACTTAAGTGGTTATTTATCATGCAAACACATGCACAGAACGTGGAATTGGGTGTCAAATAGTGACAGTACAGTTAAGTAATGAGCTCTCGTGTTGACCGGCTGACATCACCGGGTGACGACGGCGATTCCGCGCAGGTTCAACAGCATCAGCACCATTCCTGACAGTTCACTGGCCGGGCTGAAGAGCGTCGAGCTGCTGATGCTCCACAGCAACGACCTGCATCACCTCCCAGACGCGGCGTTTCGAGACATGAAATCCCTGCAGGTAAAAAAAAAAACCCTAGTGGAGAGCAACACTTCCTCACATGCATAACTTCTGACTCTTTAGCAATGTGTGCTTTTGCAGGACACAGATGTAAGAATGGAAACCAGGGAGGAAAATCGCCACAAACTATACCTTCTTTCATCCCCCAACAGCCTCAGGCAGGGACATGCATGTGGGGACTTCTGTACTGTTTCATGTACTTTGGTGGGGAATGTCCAGCTGCTCTGCATGTGTACCCTTTATAGTGTATGTAGTAGGGATCTGCTTGGCTCTCTACAAAGATGAGGCGAGTTATACATTTACAGTTTGGTAAAAGCAATTTCAGCTGTTAACAACATTAGCAGTATAAGAATATACAGTATTTGTCGAAAATCGTATAATCGTAAACATTATTTTTTTTTTTTTTCTAAAAGACCTGAATGATTATATAGATATAAACATGTAAGAGCAGAAAAGATGTTTTTATATTGAGTAGAAACGGCAATCACAGACTTCAGTAACTATAGTTGGGTTAAATATAACATAGGCACTCACAACAAAAGACAAGATACAAACAAAAACACACATTATCAGGAATTAATCTAATAATTCGGTTTTGCAGTTATTGGGCATTCTGCTCAATGCGACATTGACCTAACATTGATGAGTCTAGCATATGTTTCATTTGAAATGAAGGCCTAAAAGGATCAAATTTGCATTCGATCTGTGAAACCAGGACAGAAATCTAATTAACAGTTGCTGCACATTTTTCAGCACATTTTTTTCTTCTTCAAATTTCTGTACAGCTGATGCATAATTAATGCGCCGTCATACTTCACTCGACTCAGTGACAGGAAACATGTCGGACATTTCAGAATCAACCTCAGGGCAGAGTTAGCAGCCCATTAGCAGCGCAAGTGGTATTACTCAACACACAATTGTTCCCTTCATCTCTCAGGCAGATGCTGATAGATATGCCATTGTGTGATAATAGGATCTATATTTTCATGTGCTGACATCTTCACGTGCTAGATCTGTCAGCGGCTGGAACTTTTCCAACTAAGTAGCCTCCCTGGAGAGCAGATTTATCATAAGCCTCACAGAAATACAATTCCACAATGTGGTTTTCATGGTGTGCCTTCTTAAATTATTGTAGGTTCTCCACAGGACTAGAACAGCACTAGATCCCCTGGAGCCTTCTAGCTTAGGATAAAGGGCTGAATTTCATATTTGAAAACTTAAGGACCCCCAGTGCTACAATTTCTCCTCAGTTTCTGCTGCTTTGACCTGATAAAGCTGCAGTATGAATATATCGCCTGCTTATATGCTGTGCAGGGCTTAATGTCTGTTTTGCTCAAATTTACGCAGTTAATCATTTCTAGTTGAAAAAAAGATTTGTCACCCTATACTTCATCCTGATTCCAATCACCCTCTCATCATTTGTCATAAATTCAATTTACAAGTATGTGGTGTCCAGGGACAGAATGACAGTCATAGCATTTACTTGTTTTCTTCATCAGTTTAGTCTATGATTTGATTACCCTTAATCATTCATTTCCTCCGCTCACTCGTTTTCCCGCACCCACAGATATTAAAGCTGAGCTATAACAAGCTGAGAGAGATCCCCTCGTTCCTGACCTTCTCTGGCCTGACCTCCCTGCTGCGTCTCTACTTGGATCATAACCTGCTGCGGTATATCCACCCCCGGGCCCTGCTCCAGCTGCCCAGCCTGCGGCTGCTTCGCCTGCAGGGGAACAGGCTGCATCAGCTACATCCCCACGCTTTGTGCACGCTCTCCCTCCTGAATACATATTACTTCTCCACGCTCAGGTGAGACTCACCACTTGAAGCATAAAATGAAATAGTTATAAATCAGATAGGTATATATTAAATATTGATTTGCTTAACTCCACTGGCAACTATAATTACCAAAGTTTCTGACTGTCACTTTCTACTCAAAATAATAATAATGAAAAAAAAACATAAATGTTACACATACATTTTTTTCAATAACATAATAAAAGACAACTTAGATAATGATTTTTACCAAAACAAGTCAACATCAATCAACATCCTTTTATTTCTGCCCTTAATAAATTAATTCCTACTGTGTAATAAAAGTATTTTAAATGTTTTTGTGATAATTTATGTTATGTTATGTCATTTTAATATATTGAATAATTCATAATATTTGGAAATACAATGCAATAATACTATTATTCATTGCCCTTTTCCCATTACCCTACAAGACCCAAAAGAGCAACTGATAAACAAAAATAAAAGCAGCAATAACAACTAGTGGGAAAAAAACAGCAAGTTGCAATGCTCACAAAATAAACACCACTAGTAATAGTAATAGAAACAATATTAATCGTAAAATAAAAAAAGGAAGGAATATCATAAAAAATAGTGACAAAGCCAAAGCAATATACAGTCCAGTCCCGTTACAGACAAATTCTTTGCTGTAGCAGATTTGTTAGGACTGAAAGCTAAAAAGCATCCTGAGGGAGAAGTTGCAACTCAGATATCATACTAACTCGGCAACTACATTTATATGTTTTGCATTAAAATAGCACTTCATATTCTTTTGCACACTGCACTTTATTGAGCTTCTTCAACATCTAATAGTGTTACAGCAGTGGTGAAATGCTCATTAGTGTCAGCCAGTCATTATCAACATGCATTTTTTTCCTTTTCTTTTCCTTTTATTTATTTTATATTGTGCGTGTTTTATTAATAATGTGATAACTATAACAACAACCTGTAGAATTGTATACATTGCACCTTTTAACTCGGTGAATTACCTCTCCCATCTGGTAAAAGGGATAAACACGTATAAAAAAATGGATAGATGTCACAATAGTGACTGACTTTTCACAAAGAACAATTACTATCATTTTCATTATTGATTATTGGCTTTTAGAAGAATACAGTTTTCTTATTACACTCATTTAGATCCACTGCTGAGTTTCAAAATGTCTGACTTGGGTCTGAGCATAAAGGTGATGATGAAAATGTTAAAAAATGATGGATGATTTTCTCGCTCCTCATCTGTTACTGCCCCCTCCCACCCGTTCATCCATTCCTTAATTCCTCTGTGACTTTGATTCAACCTCTGTGTCCTCCCTCCCCTCCCCGTTTTATCTTAATCTATTATTTCCTTGTCTTTCCCTCCACCAGACACCTCGACCTGTCCAACAACAGTCTAACCACTCTTCCCAGAGCGACTCTGCAGACTGCACCACTGCTGGAGACGCTTACACTGCAGGCTAATCCATGGAGTTGTGACTGTAGGATGAACTGGTTGCTCCCTTGGAGTCTGGCTCACCCAGGTGACTCTCACCACAACATCATTCATTTTCTCTTGGTGTTTTGTCTCCCACATGTAGTCTCTTAACAATAAACATTTGTGGCGCCTTTGAGCCAGTTCAGATTGACCAGATATAATAAAATGTCAGTGGTTAACACTAAAACGACCACGGAGGGGTCAATTGACCTTTTTACCTAAAAAGCCCACAAGAGGGTCATTTGACCCTTTGGACCCCCTGTGGACACTCCTTTTGTTGTGGAAATGTGGCTGTTAGCGGCTCAGAGAAGTCACTTGAGTCACAGAGTCGCTTGAGCCTGTGTGGGGGAGGGGAACCCAAGGCAAGCTTTTAGTACTCAGGTAGGTTAGTGTGTTTTTGCATGTGTGTGTATGTGTGTGTGTGTGTGTGTGTGTGTGTATGTGTGTGTGTGTGTGTATGTGCCCATATGGTGGATTTATAAACATATGGTGGATTTTTATGCAGTAAATCATCAGGATGAACGAGAATTTGGGATCAAAACTCTTGACATTTATTGTTAAAAAAAATCAAAACAAAACATATTTACAATGAATAAAAAAGCAACTGTTTTCCCAGTTTTCGTGTGGAAGGTTTTTGCAGAAGTAACTGCTATTTTTTTGCCAAAAATAGAAAAAATATATTTACAAAAAAGCATATTTACAAAGAATGCAAATGAGTCAAATACATTTGAGCAGTCACTCACAATTCTGGCACTGCCATTGCTCCTTTCTGCATTTCCCACATGTATATTTGTAACAGTCAACACAGCGCACAGTTGCACGATTGTCCTTGCATTTGATTTTAGCCTGACACTTGGCTCTTTGTCCGAATCTGGTGTGGAGGGTTGTTGCCGAAGCAATTGCTCCTTTTGGGGAGCCTTAGCCCGTCAATGCCTTAGCCCTCCTCAATATTGAGGAGAGACCTCTGTTTTTTGCCATGATGTTCATACTCTCCACCTCCAAGCAGAGAAAAACACCTTCTATGGTTTCAGTAGAATATGATGGTAGCAAGGCATTATGCATTCTTGGATGCCATGTTGAACCATGCCTGGATGTGTGGACCATGGCAGAAATTGTGGAAACATTGCCCCATACAATGACAAACGTGGGTATGTCTGCAACATGATCTCCTAGAAATCTGTGAAAGCTGGCAAGGATCATTGTGACACGAAATCTGTGGTACTGGCACGGATTTTTCCAAAATTCCCTGTTGGGGGACACGGAATTATTTCATGTGTCCAAAGTCTTATTTTTGTCTTTGTTTTTTTTCTGATTTCAAAGATTATTTACCCTCAAAAACATTTCTTACTGAAAGGTTAGGGTTAGGGTTTGTTTAGATCTGATCACAATGTGTCCTGCTAGGATTCTTGTGATAGGATTTTGTTGCCAATCCACCACGTTAAAAAAAAAAAAACTGACAGGATAAGGTTAGGAATTGTTTTGATCAAAGCACAACGTGAATTGCTTTAATTCATAATATTATATGTATTATATACAGTATACTGTATCAGTTACTATTTACCTGTGGTGATTTCAGAGGCTGACAGCCCTTCGTAAGAAGCTATCTGCCCCTGTTACCTGTAAGGTGTGACCCCCTCACCCCACACACTGCCCCTAACAGCCTCATTACCATAACAAAATGAGTGATTAGTGTACTCGGCAAAAGCTGTGTGGGTCAAATGACCCCTCTCTGGTCCTTCTAGGTAGGCAGAAAAATTGTGGTCTTTCTAGTGTTAATGCAACATGTGGGTTGCTAGGGTGACTTCAGGAGAGGAAAGAGATAAGGAGAGAAGAAACACGAGGAACTGACTGATAAACATATGATTTCTTGGTTGATAATACAGTCTGTAATATGTCTAAGTTTGCAGTATTATATGTCAAATCCAGCCAGATGATAGAAAGATGTATTCAGTTTGAATCAAGATACATCTGGTTTTGTTATCTTGATACATTTGACATCTGTCCACCTGCTTGTCATTACAGTCGTCTCCATTTCCGTCCATTTTCTGTTCTGTTCTCCTTCGACCTGTCTCGTGGCTGCTATTGAGATGTCAAAGAGTGCAGGACTGTGAAATGTCTCTCATTGATATGCCAGACTTAACCGCCATAACTAATCCATGATGACAGCTTCAATGTGTGTTCAGGCAACTGAAATAAAGGCTAATGATTGTTAGAATAATGAAGTGATTCATATTTCTGAGGTATAGAGTAGTTAAAGTAACCATACCTAATTAGTACAAGATATAACACATAATGGATGCTTGAGACGATACAGCAAAATGTGCCATAATATACTTGTAGAGGTGCTATGATGTTACACATCGTTGATTTGCGAGGAATGGTAATTTTCTGTTTTTTTCTTTTTCATTTAGGATTATTGAAATGCCCCACTGGTCCAATGTGTCCAATCTGTGCAGCACCCAGTTTACTCCAAGGGCAGGGTTTGCTTGAGCAGAAGGAGCTATCTTGCACCGTTCCCACAATCCCTTCCCCAGGAAGAGACACGCCATTGGAGACAGAAGTCGGTGACATCCGGCAAAGTGACTCCTTCATAGACCCTCTAGGCACTGCCTCCTTGGGACTCTCTGATGACCAGGGAAACAGTGTTGATCTGATCTGTAACATCACTCTATCTATGGACTCTCGGTATATCACTCCTCCACCAGATCTTTCCCTTTCATCATCTTCCCCTCTACCCCTCGCTCTATCACTTTTGCTGGAATGCCCCGTGGAGCGAGAGAGCTACGAGATCCTTTGGAGGATCCTGGCTTACTACAGTGAGACCGCAGTAAGCCTCGAGAGGGAGATCATGCTGAGTAAAGCACCGATGCTGGCATACCGCTATAGGCAGATAGCAGTGCCAGGGGGCTATTATCACACTGGAGTCAAAGCTTCTGTTAAACTCAGACCACAGTGGTTACTGCAGCCAGCTATTAGCATTCAGCTTAACAGAGCACAGTCTAATGCACAGAAAATTCACCTGATATACTCAACGAGAGTGTCCACTCATCCTGACCAGACTGGCCAGACACCTTCCCCTGCTTCTCACCCTTGGGTGCTCATTTTGACTAATCGTACCACTACAGCACTGGCAGCTGTAGCAGGCAGCAAGGTAGAACTTCCCTGCCCTCTTCTAAACTCCGGTAATCCCAGAGTGCAGTGGCTTCTCCCAGATGGATCCAAACTCATCTTCCCATCCAGTAGCCAAGATGGTCAGCTCCGGGTCTCTGCATCCGGGTTACTTATACAGAAAGTAAAACTCTCAAATGCTGGGATCTATTACTGCATAGCCCAGGCTGGCAGGGATGTGGATGTTCTCACCCTGCGTCTGGCAGTAGAAGAGTCATCCATTCCACCTTCAGGAGAGAAAGTGGCACCTTCTGTCACAGGAACCGTTGGGGAACCCATCAGTCTGTCCTGCGAGGCCTCTGGTTCACCAATGCCATTTATGAGTTGGGTGTTACCAGATGGGAATATAGTACGGCGGGGAATAGCTGTATCAGGTGGAGTCACTATTCAATCTAATGGGAGTCTTTCTCTGCTTAACCCAGCTTTTAGAGATGCTGGTTTTTACCGTTGCATTGCAATGAACCAGTACGGTAGCGACGCTCTTTCCATGCAACTGGAAATAAAACCTCGAAACGCACTGCCACTTAGAACTCAATTTCCTGAAGGGCCGCAGTCAGCCGCTGGCAGGTCAACCAAGATACGAGCCTCTTTACTAGGTCAAGAGGAGGAGGAAGGATCAGGGAGTGAAGAGGTGGAAGAAGAAAGAACAGTTGTTATCAACAGGAAGCGCCCAAGGCCTCTCCAGCCACCCCCGGGCAGGCGTTATCCAATCGGAAAACCTAGAAGACGTTGGCCTGTGAAAGAAGGTACCCTGAGAAGAGGGGGGCGACCTGTATCCTCCACTGAACAGAAAAGAAATCACTATGACAACCGACACAGAGTCAACCTAAACAAACAAAGGATAGATCCCCTGAAATGGGCTGATATACTGGCTAAGATACGCCAAAAGACAGCTTTTCCTAATAACAGCCAGCCTGTCACCGCAGGAATGACCACAGTTAGACCTGCGAGTAGAGGCAAAGAGGGAGACACAGGAAATCAAGAGGAAGATGATAACACAAGAAGAAGTGGAGAAGAAGGAGATGAGTTAGAAAAAGAAACTGAGGGGTCATCCGTCGATGATGCTGCGCTGCAAGAAGAAGGCCTACAGCCCATTTACCCTGTTCACACACAAACACAGACATACACAGAGACAAAAACAGACACTGAGACAGATTCAGAGAGAGACAGAGGGATAGCGGGCTCAACAAAACTACAGACAGATCTAGAAAATGAGACAGAGACACAATTGGAAGCAGAGATTCATCCACAGACAGTGACACAGAAATATCCTGTCACATCTGAACCTGTCGCAAGTACTAACAACATTGCCTCAGAACCAGTTGAGAGAGAAGAACAAGAACCAAACTCCACTCCATCTAGATCCAGTCCTCAGAACCCGCGTCAGGGGCGCTTCCCAAATTTTGTACCAAACTCACGGCTTCAAAACCCAGGCAACACTCGCAGGAGGATCGGGCAGCGGAGACGAATCATCAACAGGCCTCGGGGTCGACCTACAATTGTGCCCCGACCTCTGCCCGACCCTACGAGATCCAGGCCCAAAACTGTGACACCAGCCACCACCACAGATCAAATGAATGTGATGTTTCTGGCATCAACAACCACATCTGCATCTACTTTGTCAACACAGAGCGACCACCTAAAGACACTTTCTACTGCAAATTTTGCAGTACTGGATCCTGTGTCTTCCTTTGTTCCTAACACTCCTGCTATCTCTACTTTAGAATCTGCCTCCCCCTCACAGACTCCCTCCTCCACTGTTACATTATCTCCCACTCACACAAAGACACATCTAGACATAATGACTCACTCAGTCGACAGACCAGACACTGAGGAATCCCTCCTCTTTAACACTAGAATGCCAGCATCCACTCAGTCTAATGTTGTGACAACACACATGCCAGACGTGCCACATGGGACATTTCAACACAACATAGACTCACATAGAACCCCAGAAAAAGATCTTGATGAACCCCTAAGCAAACCCACTTCACTGGAAAATAATTTGTTGGATGTACCATATGAATCCCAAGCTTCCACCACTCACTCTGCTGTTTCTACGACAACAACAACTTCTTCAACCATTTCTCCTGATGCTCGTTTGACTAGTATGACTACAAATATCTATGTAATTGAAGCTACTGATGACGCCCTTCTCACAACACCCACTGATATTTCTACAACTACAGATCTCATCGAATCAACTACAACTTCTACAATTACTCCAACTTCTACTGCTACTAAAAGTACTACAACTCCCACCTCTACTACTAGTCCTAGTCCCACATCTACTGCTCTTCCTACCACTATTACAACCACATCTTCCCCTTCTAGTATTACATTTACAAGTACCACTATTGCAAGTAGTACTGCAATTTCATTCAAAGCTATTCTCACAACTATGTCTACAACTACTAAATCTACTACTCCTTCTCCTAGTACTACTGCTATCTCAGCCAAAACTCCTATAGCTACTACTAGAGCAGATACAACTCTTACACATTCTGCTACTGCAATGACATCAACAAGTACCAGAGCATCATCCAGAGAGGGGACAAACACTGACTCCAGAACCAGGAAGCCTGTATCTGGTCCTCCAAACCAGAGTCTACCCCCTACTGACTGGAAAAACCCTGCAGCTAATTCAATTCCAGATTCACACAGCAGCAGGCCACAAAGGCCACCGTCTCCTTCGCTCCCTGCTTTCCCTGGGGTGAGTTCAAATCAATTCAAACAACATTATATTGATAGTTTGTGGATAGAGAGAAACAGAGGCCAAACCGGGACAAGAATCTGTTCTTTATTTGCAAAATTAATTGCAAATTTATTTATTTTTTCCAAGTTCCTCAGTCATTTTTTAAAGTGTGGTTTAAATGCAGTTTGCAGGTCATATACACAGTTCTGTCTTTGATGCCAGCTAAGTGCAAATAAAATTAACATATCATTTGTAAATGAGGGCCCAGGAAAAAGTAACACACATTAGGTGCACCCACTTTTTTGCACACCCACCTTTGTGTGGACCTTGATTGACATTATCCATTCCCCTAACCACTAACCTGAACCTTTAAATTAAAAACAAGTCCTATCCAGCTAGGAAGAAGTGAAGATCAGCTAAAATTTACCCACTTTTCAAAAAAGTCCAAAGTCTGATTTATATATACGTTATATACACATATGGCCCTCAAAAGATAGATGTATCTGCACACAATGGCACACACAAACACACACACACACACAAACACACCACGGGCACACAGATACACACACCCAACACCCATCTGTGAATTCCCATGGGCAAAAGCTTAACAGAAATGTATTACATATCTGAAAATAGTCAAATCTGTATCAACATGACCTGCTATTAAATCT
The DNA here is from genome assembly GCA_036785175.1 of Eupleurogrammus muticus. NCBI lineage: Eukaryota > Metazoa > Chordata > Actinopteri > Scombriformes > Trichiuridae > Eupleurogrammus > Eupleurogrammus muticus. The sequence goes on from JAYKQN010000001.1 coordinate 15,211,418, forward strand.
AAAGGATGTATTTGACCATTCGTCAATTTTATGGATTTTCTAGAACTCTGCCAGAGTCAATGTCAGATCTGAGGAAGAGATAAAAAAACACATGTTCTGTAATCAATAACACTATTTGTTTTGAGAGCCTAATCTGAAGGGATTTAGAATAAATCAATTTTTAATTAATTTCCGGAGCTCTCCTAGGCAAGCCTCACAAAACCCAACTGCTGGGTCAACTATGTCAAATCATATTGAATTTGTGAACCTATTCCACAAAAATGCTTAAATGTTTAAAAAATGGAAGTGATTATAAATTATTCACAAAATCTTCTACCTAATTATGTCAGCAACTGCCAGTTATTTAAGTTGGGGTATTGATTTTTCTGAAAAAAAAAGTCTTCATGCTGATTTTTACAGTATTTAACTTCATCTCCTTCATTTTGTAAAGTTTAGTAAATGTTGATTTTTATTCTGGTTGACAGTTATCAACTTTATTCATTGTGGCTACAGTATCTCATTGACAAATTATAACACCAGGACTAAAAACATGCTGCAGCTTTGCAAGTTGAAGTTTCATTAGCGGAGATGTGCAGATGACCCCTAACAGTTTTGAGTAGCCTAACACTCAACCTAATAATAATTCCACTATTCACTATTATAATTTGTATAATCTTCTTTAATCTTTTTCATAGGCCCCAGTGGTGAGATCCAGACCACGGATTTCAGACCCACACGTCAGGACGGTGTCATCCCCAGCAGAGAGCACTGCCAGGCTGGATTGTGAAGCTCAGGGCGAGCCAAAACCCTCCATCACTTGGACCAAGGTCACCACAGGTATATTGCAGCAGATAAGCACTCATTTATTTCAGCGTACACATCTCAGCGTTTTATGAACAAGTTATACTCTGATGAAATTACCCCTAACACCCAGCATTACACACTGGCATGCATACAATGGGGCTTTTTCTCTAGATTGCCATGTGGGAAAGACATATTACAAGAAGGTAATGGAAGATATTGTGCACTGCATCACTGACGTCACTTCACACTGCACCACTCGGCGCTTTCCTGTTCCTCCTTTCCTCTCTGTTGCTTACTCACTCTTTAACTTTCTTTCTCAACTTGCTTCTGTTTCCCTGCCCTCTGCCTGTCTGTCTTTCTCTCGGTCCCTCTTTCTCTCTCTCTCTCAGGAGCAGTGATGTCAATCCATTCCAGGGCTCAACGTTTTGAGGTTCTGCCAAATGGCACGCTTGTCATCCAAAATGTTCAGCTCCAGGACAGGGGCACATACATCTGCAGCGCACACAACGTTCTTGGTCGCGACAGGTGAAGTTACTATTACCAGTTTTGAATATTAATGCACGAGAGACCATTCATTTATGACCACGAAAAACACATTGTTTTTAATGTCAACTGCATAGCCCTAACGCAAATTGCACAATAAGTACTATAATGTATGTTGTTGTTTTTTTCAGACGCAAACACAATGGAACCCCCTGATTTAGCAATTCCCACTACAGAATCAAATCTTTGTGTATGAATTTGGTTCATAGAGAGAATCAGTGGCATTGTTTCTGTTTAAGTATCGGAAGGAAAACAACATTCTTGGGTTAGGGTTAGGGTAGGGTTATACAAATTCAAAAATTATACCTGAAATACAGCAATCTGGTGGATTTGAAAGCAAAATCAAGAAGCTATAGACTATTAGTTATTACAAACAATGCATATTATTAGCTTACTGATTGAGCTACTCACAAATTAATCTCACATCTGTATTCTTTTTCATATGTATGTCAAAATATGTAGTTTTTAATACTCTTAACATATGACTGGACAAGCATGTTTTAGGCAAATGTCTGTTTACTATTGTTAGAACAATGATGAGCAGTCTGAATATTATCCCTAAACCTCAGTTCTGCTTTTACAGTGCTCAAAAATATGGCAAAAAAAAACTAAACAAGCTTTAGTCATACTTATGTGTCCTAATTAAAATTGAAGATGAGTCAACCATATTCAAGGTATGGACAGTGCCATACACAAACGACATTGCTGTCAAGAATATAAGACCAGTTGGTTGTAAAGTGTGATGTGTACATTTTTGAGGAATAAATAAATGCATATTTGAAATGATTAAAAACTGTTTTTGTGCTCTATTCTTCTGTAACAGGTTGCTATCCACGCTGGAAGTGCGAACACGCCCTCCAAGGATGCAGATATCAAGCTACCGGGAGAATACGATTCACCAAGGTGGAGAGTTGCACTTGGAGTGTCAGGCGGATGGTGTTCCAGCCCCTCTGCTCTCCTGGGTTCTTCCGGATCGTTCTGTCCTGACTTCCACTTCCCCTTCCAGCAGTCGGATCACCATGGACAAAAATGGAACCCTTCACATCTCTGTGACTTTACCTAGTGACCGAGGAGTGTATCGCTGCGTGGCCTCCAACTCGGGAGGTGCTGCCAGTGCATCTGTCCGTGTACACGTCTCATCGTTGCCCCCAGTGATACAACAACCCAGAGAGGAATACTTGATCCTGTCCCCGGGAATGCCCATTTATGCTCACTGCTCCGCCCGAGGTGCTCCGCCTCCATCTATGCGCTGGCTTATCCCAGACGGGACTGTGGTTCGCCCCTCGCAGTTTCTCCATGGCAACCTGTTTGTCTTGCCCAATGGGACACTGCACATTCGGAAAGTTGGGCTAAAGGACTCCGGAAAGTATCAGTGCACAGTGAGTAATGCTGTTGGTGCAGATAAAAGGATTTTGAAGGTAGAAGTTAAAGGAGGAGCAGAAGAAGAAAGAAGAGAGGGTGGAACAATAACTGCTGCTGAAAAAACTTCTTCACTTATTAAAGACAAAATTTTGTCCAATCCCAGCTTCCCCTCAAAATCAATCAACTTCGCTAGACCTTCCCCTCCATTGTCCTCCAATCAACCCAAGACCTTGCTGGTCACTCCCAACCCTTCTCACCAACGCATTTCCACTACCTCTCTCACAAAAATCAATAAAACAGCGACTGCCTCCCCCTCACACTCTACCAACTTCAACACGACGAAACTCTCCCCTCTCTCCCCACCCGCCACAGCGTCTGCAAATAACACCAAAGTCTTACCCAGCACTGTAAACAACACAAGAGCTTCAGTTTCTTTCCACTCGTTGCCTGTGTCTCCATTCAGCAAAGCCCGTATTGTCTCCACCTCACCCAGCTTCACCACTGTCCACTATGGTGATAATTTGCAGCTCCAGTGCACTGTAACTGGCAACCCACCCCCCATTATTATTTGGAGGACCCCAAGCAGGAAACTTGCAGACATGCACTTCAGGTACTGGGATTTTTGGCTGTATGAGAAATAAAAAACCTTAATTTTGTTGGTTGTGCAGTACTATTATATATTATGGTCATTGCTTAAGTGTCGTATTTTGTGTTTATGCTTGAATTAAAGCTTTGACCAACGTCTGAAGGTGCATCCTAATGGAACCCTGTCAATCCAGGCAGTGACAGAGAAGGATGCTGGCGACTACCTTTGTATCACACGCAACAAAGTCTCAGATGATTATCGGCTCCTCCGAGTATCTGTGGCGACCAAACCTGCCAAGATTGCACCCAAGCAGCCTTTCAATCAGATGGTATCATACGGTAAATCACTGAAGGTAAGCTAAATGAAAAAGAAGGAAATCATCTTTCATCTCTCTCCCAGCTCCCAATATGATTGTTTGATAAATAAAAACAACATTATCAAGAAAAAAATAGAAGGATAAATAGTCTTCTTGGGAATTGGTGTTTCTTAGTTTATTCAGTCTATTCAGAAATTTAGGAACAGATTGCAATACCTAAGATCAAACAACGACAGAGTTTTACTGTAAATCATATCAATCATTTCTTTTAGCTCTGTTTGTGTGTTGGCACATTTTCGACTGATTGAAGCATTGGTTATTGATCAAATGTGCTATATTTGTTTAAATTAGAAAGAAAAGAAAATATCTTCTGGAGGTAGTACTAATTAATTTACATTTGTGTTTAAAAAGTGTATTGTTTAAATTGTTCTTAACATTTCTCAGAAACACAGAGTACAAACTTTTAAAGGACAACAGCTTTTAAATAACGATTCTCATATCGGCAGATGGACTGTTTGGCATCAGGACTGCCTGACCCGGCGGTCAGTTGGAGTCTACCAGATGGAACCATGGTGAACAGTGTGTTGCAAGTGGAAGACAGAGGAGGGCGATCGTTGAGACCAACTGTGTTTAACAATGGGACGCTTCTGGTTCCAGCAGTGGGGATGAGAGAGGAAGGCGAGTACACATGCTACGCTCAAAATCAAGGAGGTCAAGACACTATGAAGGTATGACAATGTTTCCAGCTAGTGATAATCCAATGAATCCAAATAAACAACACCAATTTCTTCTTTTTATTTCTTTATAATAATTGCTTCAATTAAATTCATTCCTTAAAGGTCAAAGTTAAGGTTATGATGACATCTCCACCGATCATCACCGATGAGAGAAGCTATCGTGTCATTAAAGTACGTCAAGGAGGAACTGCCACCATTCGATGCCGGGCCGCAGGAGATGCCACGGCAAAGGTGACATGGTTCTCCCCTTCCCAGCGTGTCATCCCATGGAGTTCTGGATCCGGTTTCTATTTTGAGCGTGTTGTAGTAGTTCCAGACGGAATCCTGGAGGTGCGTCAGGCCCAGAAGATTGATGCAGGAAACTACACATGCCGAGCAGCTAATTCTGCTGGAGAAGGACACATGGTGGTCGGCTTGGAGGTGGAAGCCCCAAATCATGGACTTAGTGGCCAGGTGGGAGGAACAGGTTGGAGTCCAGGAAATGGAGCTGGTAGCGATCATCATGGTAGATCAGTGGACAGCATTAATAATGCAGGGATCAACCAGTATGAAATGAACAATGGTTTTACAAGCAAGCAGAATAGCAATAACCAAAACAACACCAGCTCAAGCAATGGTAATGGAAAGACAAGAAACACGGTACCAAGCAATGGTATTAACATAGCAAGCAATGGCTTTAATCCTGATACTCAAAATAGATTCAACAGGCCTCTGAGTGGAATAACAACACAGTTTGATAGCATAATCGGCATTGGGGGAAGTGGGACAAGGAATGTAGGCATCAAAACTGATAATATTGGAGTTCATAGAAATGGACCTGGTGTTTTGAGTAGTGGAGTTAGAGGAGATAGTGTAGAAAGAAATCCAGAAACCAGTAATAATGAAGTCATTGCAAGAAAGACTGGTGATGATGGAAGCTCTAGCAGAGACATTGGTAGTGGTAATCCTAGAAATGTTGGAGGTTTTAGTGGCACTGTGACAAATTATGGAGCTGTAGGAGGAAATGGATTCAATGATAATGTAAGAACTAGTGGTGGTATGAGTAGAAATGCTGCTAATAACTCAACTAAAACAATTGTGGGTGTGGTGACGACAGTGAAGCAGCAGGTGGTGAAAGGCCAAAATGTTCTTCTGCCATGCCCCTCCACGGGATCCCCTCCCCCCCGCCTGGCCTGGCTTTTGCCCGGTAATGGCATTCTGCCAGCTCCTTACTACGGCAGCAGGCTCACTGTGCACCGGAATGGCTCGTTGGAGCTGAGGGGCGTGCGGATGAGTGACAGCGGGACCTTGGTGTGTGTGGTGAGAGCTGAGCGAGGAGAAACAAGGATACAGGTGGAGCTGGAGGTCTCTGATCCACAGGAAGAGGCTCGACGTGTGCAGAAAAATCCAGTTTCAGTAGAAGGACCTAGATCAGGAGCCTCACTGGCTTCACCTAGGGAAGCAGCTATGGAAGGACCTGTGCAGAAAAGTCCTCTTTCACTAGAGGGACCACATTCAGGAGCCTCAGCGCCTTTGCCTCAGATACCAGCTGCAGAAAGACCTTTGCATAAAAACCCTGTTTCATTTGAGGGACCTCGCTCAGGAGCCTCAGTGACCTCAGCTCAGTCAAGGTCCATATTGCCTGAGACACTTCATCAAAGAATTCTAGTTACGCAAAAGCCTCCGCAGAGGGGTCCAGCTTTGCCTCGTCCAGTTGGTACCACACCTCGCTCTAATGGTCCTGTTTTAAAACCAGCGCTAAGCACCCGAACAGCCTCCCTGGTGAGCATCATTAATGGAGAGACTCTTCGTCTCCCCTGCCCCTCTCCTCAGTACACCCGGGGCTCTCTCTCGTGGACCTTGCCGAGCGGAAAGGCTGTGACCCGGGGTGATGGCGGTAACTACTTAGTCCAGGAAGATGGAACATTAATAGTGCGACAGGTGTCCGTGTTTGACCGAGGCACCTACACCTGCAGATCCACCAGCTCAGATTCCTCCTCGATTTCAGATGTCACAATCCCTGTCATTGTCATTGCCTATCCTCCGCGTATCACGAAAGGCCCCTCCCCGGTGACCTACACACGCCCCGGGGTCGCAGTGGAGCTGCCCTGCCTCACCATAGCGACTCCCCGGGCGACAGTTACCTGGGAAACACCGGACCTAACGCAGCTGAAGGTGATGAGTCAAGCCCGTATCTATGGCAACCGGTACCTTAGTCCACAAGGTTCTTTGGTGATACAGAACCCGACAAGTAGGGACACAGGATTTTATAGGTGCACTGCCAAAAATGTAATAGGAGTGGACACCAAGGCAACATATTTGCATGTTATATAATGGGTCTAAACAACAACCAAGCACAAATTCAAACATGGAGAAGCTTGATAGACTCGTGAACGAACTTCTCAGCTGTTAACTCAATGTGTCCCTTATGCCCAAAGGAACTGCAAAGCTCCGCTCAGGAGATACTGAAAAAACTCAGCAAAGACACTACTAATTTCACATACGTATACATAGTCCTATGTATGTGTTTATTAATGCATTTCCCAACTTTATTGTATTATTTTTTGTATGCGGTGTTGCAACATGCACATGCAGAATCTGTCATTATGCATAAACAGATAAGAGGGTTATGTGTATATACAAAACTTAACACTAAAACCTATTTTTAAATGATGCTGAAGTTACAAGTACTATACAATTGTAAACGTACACAATTGTGCTCATACATTCTTACATTTTACACAGTTTTAAACTCAATAATTGCTAACTGCTCAATAAGATAACCCCCTAAAAGCAAGGACATCTCTACTTTACTCTGCATTTGTACATTCACACTGAACTGCAGTGTAATGTACAGTATGTCACAAATGTGTCAATTATATGGACATGTTGTCCTTTACAGTTGTCTATAGTTAATATAATGTTAATATTATGTGTGATGTCACATAATGTAATCTAATGTGATCTTGGTGTATATTTATAAAATATTTCATTGTTTCAGATGTTGCAGAATGTGACATTATTCACAAAAATACATTTCTATGCACGATTCAAACACTTTTTTTGTTTCTAATTGAATGCTATACACATGTTTATTTTATAAAAACAAACAAACGAACAAACAAACGAGAAACATCCAACGTTTGGATTTGGTTGTTTGACCTGTGGTAAATGTCCCATGACACAAATCGGTAGCCTTAAAATTTCATTTAAATCTGACAGGCTTCGGCATTATGAGCCATGCAAAAATCTGTATTTTGATAAGTTTTTGATCACGTCAAGACCCAGTTGTCTATTTTAAACATTGACAATGTTCTACTCACATTCTCACTGATGTCGGTGCTCACGTTAACAAAGCTTTTATCGCATCCTGTTACATTACCCTCTTCTTTGGTTTTCTCATGTTGTCCTTAAATTATTTGTCTTGTAAAGACTGTTATAAGACCGGTGTTTTGTATTTCTTTGTCATAAAGGGAGAACTTATTAAATATAATTATATATGTTTGATAACTCACTAGCTAACGATGAATGCTTGCTATATTTTTATCAGCTTCATTTTCTAAATAAAAATGGAAAACAAATTGTTTTACTCCATAAATGTCAACAGCCGGAGGAAAGCTCTGCTTGGAAGTATATATTTCAGCTAGAAAATAAGGTCTTGTGAATGTTTATAGATTCAGAGTGAGAAAAGAAAACACCTAGTGGGAGTGAACAGAGAGGCAGGGACATTTTCCTTGAGTATATTATGAGAACAGATACCCCTTATCCCCAGCTCAGCTGTCAAACCAGGAAATGGGGTCTTAAGTGTAGATGAGACACGTGTTGCTGACATCATATTCTTCTCCCTGGGAAATGTAATAAAGCTCACAGAGGCTGCAGCCTATAAGGAGCTTAAACTGTGAGTGCAGTAAATATATGTATATATATATATAATTATTCAGTCACTGTGCACAGTCTACTTCATTATCTATTAGAGGCTCACTGCCAGCTATCACTAGCCTGCTATCCTTCATTCTCTTCATCTTGCCTCAGGGTTTCCCATAGCCCTGCCCCTTGCCTCGCCTACACCCTCCAAAAACAACAAAACTGAAGAAAATACATTCCACTTTCCAACATGCAAAGTAGTGTAAAGTCTGTCAAGAACGACATGCAAGTCCATTAGACAATTTAGCTGCTACTTTATTCCTCACACTAACACAGGCTACTGTGGCCGTAGCCAATGTCATAATAGCAAACCTTGTAAAAAAAAGAAGGAGTTTAGCTGTTTACTTCAAGACGCTGCAGAAATTCTAGCATCACCTAACAGAATCTAGGCCTAAACTTCTTTATTTAAAAAAGAATGTTTAACAACAGCGTTCTTGCACACAAATTGGGGCCGGCTAAAGCTCAGAAGTAGCACAGTCATCCACCAGTCTGAAGGTTGTTGGTTCCATTCCCCGCTCCTTAGAGTTGCATATTGTTGTGTCCTAGGGGTAAGATACTTAACCCTGATTTGCTTCCGGTGGCTTGTGCTGTCTGTGTGTGAATATGTAGCTTCCTGATGTGCGGGTGGCTTTGTGTATCGCCACCGCCATCCGTGTGTGAAATGGTGAATGGACACTTGTAGTGCGAAGCGCTTTGAGTGGTTGAAAAATGCAGGCCATTTATAAATATGAGTTAAATAACTATTATATAACTACATAACCAGGGTCAAATAAGACTCGACCTAGCTCTCAATTCAAAATATTTTTTTTCTGTAGCCTGATGGAAGTGAGTTTCACAGCATTGCCAGTGAGGCTAGGGTACTTAAATCCTGAAAAAAACGGCCATTTTCTTCCTTGAGTTTTGATGCCATGTGAATCCTTTATCTGGGCCCATCTAGAATCTAGATGCGTCCAGATAAAGGATTCACATGCTTTACTCATATTGACTCTGGTTTTGGACTGGATTTGTAGACTCTGCCATTTTTACCCAGCGGTGAGCATGGAGACTAAATCCGGGCACTCACGATGCCCCTGTCAGAACTAGGTGATATGTGTAAATATAAAGTCATTGTCAAACACATACAAAATGTTTATATAATGAAATTATACCACATATATTTTTTTACTGGAAAAGCTTTACTTTTACTGTGTAAAAGTTTCCCGCTAATCTCAATGTGGCCATGTGGGAAAGTAGTAAAATCTATCTTTAGATATTTTGCTGTTCAATATCATTTAAAAAAAAGCTCCATATGTTGTTAACCAATCCAGATCTGATCGATCGTGAAAACTTGCAGGAAATTAAAACCCATTTCTGCAGAGTTCAAGCGTTCATCACTTTAGTTGAGTTTAGACTGTGTCCAGTGGAAATGTACGTTTACGTCAGTTTGACATTGGATAAGGTTCACAGTTGTTTTCTGTGAAGGTTTTTCATGTTTTGAATTACCTCCTTATAATATTGGAGCTTTTCCATCCATTGTGTCACTCCGATTTTACGGTTTCATGTTTTTAATCCATTTCAGCAAATTAATTAACGAAAGGCTTTCATCTTTCCTCAATTGGAACCTTTTACACAGCTTGACACAAAACAAGCAGAAGGAAAAAGGGATATTTTAATATTTTATTTAGCATCAATTAACTTATTAAATATCTGACAATAGTCATGACTTCACTGACTTTATGGAGGAAGAACCCAGCATATTCAGGCTGCATCACACCATACACTCTGTCATGCATGTTGTACTAATCCGATGAATCAACATTCACAGGTGATCTATTGATCTACATTCTGGCTGATTTGTCAATATTGGTGCTAATACTAATGCAGGCTCGCCACATGTTTCAGATCATTGATGAAGCTCTCTTACCTGGAACCTCAGTTGTACACAAAACTGCAACATCTGCAACATCTGCTCACGTTTAACTCGTGTCATCACACATTCGTCATGCCAGCTAAATCTGGCACATCAACAAGACACATGTTAGGTTCCGCCCAGCTTTCATGCATCAGAGTGAAAGGACAGACACCGGCGCGTCATCTGTTTCTGTACACGCTCATTTCTCTTTGTATGTTTACTGTAAATGGAAACCAGAATCAGCACAACTTTATGTATTTAACAGAGGCCTTTTCTGGCCAGAGGAGGAACTTGATTATACTTTTAGAACCACATGCACTCAGGTGACTCGAGATTTATTCTAAAATCCACTCTGTGACTGATTAGCTGCTAAAATAGTAATAAAAAACATAATTATTATTAATTATTCAAGTTCAGTCGTTTAATTTCATGAAAGTCTTCCTGCATCCACGAGAAGCTTCAGACAACTTCATTTATTCAATAGGTTGGAGTGAAAAAGACATTTTGCCTTGATGTCTCATTAGTTTCACCATTTTTTTCCCCTGAAAGTAAAAGGCCTATGAAAGAGAAAACACATTTTTCAGAGTTTGGTTTAAAAATTTAGAACTCTGGTGTTACTACTGTGAAATAAGACCAAACACTAATTCTGTTGAGAGCTGCTGAAACGTGGCTAAAACACAAGCTATGTAGAAACGGCTCTGGTTGTGATGTCACAGCACATTTCCGACAGGGGCCAATCACGACGTAGCGGGGTGGGAAGAAACTGGGTTTTTCGGACTGTGAGGCAGCTGCAGGTGCTTCTGGACCATAAAATCATGATCATTTTTATAAATAGACCACGGAAACCTAAATATTAAACTGGGAAAATGGCTAAATAGGGCTCCTTTAATAACATGAAGATATGAAAAGGACCTGAATTATTTCATTTCACAGCAATAATGATTATATAACTGGAAATAATTGGAAAATGATTCCTGCTTGGAAGAGCCTGTAGGAAAAAAAATCACTTTATCTACACCTATTATCTATTACTATTGCACACTTGTGTGAATTAGTGCTGATCCACCGACAATCCCACTATCAAATTTACGTTCGCGCTTCAATATGAATCATTTTCTCACTTCCTGCATTTGTAAAGAGGGAGTGATGATTATTTTTTTTACATGCATATTACTAAAGATCAATCTGTGCTGTGGGGAAGGACATAATCTCTAGCAGTTATTTGGAACTCAACCTTGATATATTTAGCTGTATCCTATATGCAATAAAGGAGAGACACATTTTCCACACTATAGCTTTAATGGGAACACGGTCAGAGGCGTTAAATGAAATGTTTAGGACATGTGCACACTCAAGTACAAACTAATAAACAACATGTGTTTACCCAAGACAAGTGATATACAGATAATCAAACACACACACACACCCACAAACACACACAGACACACCATCATTTCCATGGGGCTAATACTATTTTCACCATCTGTGCATAAATGGCCTTTCAAGAAGGAAGACTCAATTCAAAGCATCTGTCACCGACATACATTCAAAACACATCTCATCCCATCACAGGCTGTGAGTCACTGTGCTTGACAGGCGATGTTTAGAAAAGCCGCTTAGTAAACCCATTACGAACTCATGTTAGTGTTAAAAATATATATTTTTTCAAAATGCTGAGAATATATGGACCTCCATCGCCTTTTCTGCTCAATTTGTTTTCTGCAGGGATTTCAACACTGTGTTACAGAAAAATGCTTCACAGTATAGAACGTCACGCTTGAGAAAGTTCCCATCCCAAAATGTGAGCGGCTGACATTAATTACAGATGCAGATTGTGGCAGCTTCAGTTCCACCGTGTGTTGTGTGGAATTTATCAGGGTCCAACTGTGGATTGATTCATCCACTCCGTCTCTTGACAGGAGACCCAGCCCATGAGGGTCTGAAACAACAGCTCAGGAACAACGTCCCCCTACTAAGTGTTGCAGTTTAGTTGCTGTTCATTGACACAAATGCAAAAAATATGTTCAAATACAATTTCAATATAAGTACCATTTTCATTTTCTGTTTTCTGTTGTCTTTTGCTGCAACTTCCGACTTCTTTTGACTTCCAACGTCTTTTTTTTCCTCACGTCAGCTGAATTGAAATGAAACAGAAATGCATTTCATTGTCAAATAGTGTAGTTTCTAAAATGTAAAGAGCAAAAAGGAATGAAAAAAGCAAAACTCCCACTTAGAGTAAATCCAAGAAAACCAAAAACTAACGCTCAGCTCAGCTCTCTGAGTTCAACACGGTTCACGTCAACATTAATTTGAATTCATCGGAGAGACAGTGACCTCAGAATCACATTTTACACCAGGGGAGATGACCGGTTACAGTATCTCTCACGAAATATTGCCGAGAGGTCAGCTGTGAGTGTGTGTGTGTGTGTGGGTGTGTGTGTGTGTGTGTGGTGACGGAGATGTGTGTGCATCTACTCTGCACGTGATGAGTAAATTAAAACGTTATACATACGGATGGTGCTCCAGTTATGTCCTTGTGAATATATGTGCATGTGTGTGTGTGTGTGTGTCTGTGTGTCTGTGTATGTGTGTGTGTGCACCTCGCAGGGTGTGTTGGTCAGCTGTTAATGATGCTGTCATATCAGGGTGTCTCCTTTCTCAGGAGAAAAGGCTGACTCATGGGCGAACTGGCTGGCCTACTTTTACTAGGACTTAAAACTGGGCCACTGCAGGATGCTCACACACTAATACACACACACACACACACACACACACACACACACACACAAAGGGGCCCAGGTACTATTCCAAAATACCAAATTATGCGCCAAGACTAAAAAACCTTTGTTCAGGTGCGGGGAACAAAAGTTAATCCGTGGATGACAGATGAATATTTTTTGTGCAGAATTAATGCTGTAATCATGTCATCAGCCCTTATGAGAAGATTAATTAAGGTGGTATAAAGATACGCAGGAACCTTTTCCAAACAGGTTGGAATTACCCAGTCACTGAACATAAAATAGTTTGCCGTATTTCCGCATCATAATGAATTAAAGTGATTTCATTATGCCTGCTTCATGCAAATGTTTCTGGAACAAAGCACAAAGACACATATTCTTCCGAATATTCTCAAAAACAACCTTGACCCTTGGTACTGCACTGAATCTATAAAAGCAAGAGTGTGTGTGTCTGATGCTCACGTATCTCTGTTTGTCAGATCATCTCAGCTTTTGGATACAGCTTGCACATGGCACGATGTTGTGCATTGTGGAATTTTTGTGGATTTCTTTCAATAGATATTCAAAACAATATTGTTAGCATTAAAAGTTAAAGTCCCACAGATTTACATATCACAGCACTATCCTGTAGCAGCACTTTGGTTGCAGCATGAAGCTCCGTATCAGAACACTCCTCCTTATGTAACAATTCAACGGTCAGTTGTCCAGTTTCTTCCTGGGCAGATTGTGTAGCCAACGTAATGAAAGTACTGTAACGTCTTTCGAAAACCACACGCTTACACATTAGTCGGTTTAGCTGCTAAATTTAACAACGCTGGCACAGGAAATCCCAGCACTATCACCTAACACGACAGAATCTGGGCCTAAACCCGTTTATTTAAGAACACATATAACACGTAACATGCACATGTCGTTAGGAAAAAGTATAAAGACATGTCTGGTTTACTTGGTCTATCAACACAATTAAAAAAAACTCATAAATAGAACTTTCATAAATACAACAATTAACAGTTCAAGACATCCTTGTTCGACCAAACAATAAAAGTCTACTTAAGCTTCCACTTTTTTAAAGAAATACATACTTCCTACAGACACTGCACTAGTAGAAAAAATACACATTCAATTAATATGCTAATTATTTCCCTCCAAAGGAAACAACTTATTCTACTAAAGGAACTTTTTTTATTAGATCAAATATTATCATAACCTCCCACTTGCAGTGTCTCCTAATTCCATTATTTCACACAACATAATAAATGGACAAATTTCACAAAAAAAGAAATTCTTCTGCACTCTGCAAAAATGATATTTAAAATGTAATAGAAATAGAAATATGATAATCTCTCTTTAGGATGCAAAACATTCTCCAGTTTCCATTCAGTTGAAACATATTTTTAGGAGATGGCTGCAGATGATGCTAATGATCTTTCAGTCTCCACAATTAAGAAACAAAATGAGTCATTCACCAATAAAAGCCTGGCTCATATGAGCTTTATCTGGACATTTCCTTTTAAATAATAATGAAGACAATATGTTAACCAGGTGTGAATCCATGAGGGCAGCAGCGTTGGGAAATCCCAGCCCTCTGAAAGACCTCAGCATATTCCCCTGCAATAAAAGTATCAGAAAGCGGCAGATAAGGAGTCTTTAGATTTATGGGGGGGAAGCGGCCCAGCCTCCAGAGGGAAACGTTCACAGTTTATCTTTCTGAAAATGCAGAATGTCAACGTTTCAGACGTGAGGACGCGCTTCTGACAATGTTCCTCTTAAATTTCACTTTTTTTTTCCCCCCACTTAGCTGAAGGAGGAGGAGGAGGAGGGTAGGGCCGATGGTTGCATGCTTTCAGTTGGAAAATTTGCAGGAGACGCCTGTTCAACGCCACAGTTAACTGGACATTTTGTAATGTCACATCAGGCGTTTTACTGGCGCCAAAGACCATATTTAACTGAACGTTGTCTCCTCCTAACTTTAATCATGTGCTTTTTATGCCTAAAGCTAAAGATGGTAGAATAAAACAGTATTTGTGATATACGACCATATCAAAAAAAAAAACTTTGATACGATACGTAATGCAAATGATGTGCAGCAACATAAGATGTCAGCTTTTCCCTCTGGAGACTGGGTTGAGAGAAGCGTTCCTGAAGATATTGCAGCGTGTTTCCATTGTCATTATGGCCTCAGTAATTTAGAAAAGGAACCCTTAAAGTCTCACCAGAGAGAATAAATCCAGAGTCACTCTGGGACCTGTGCCCGGTAAAATAAACCAACTCTCTGGTGTTGTGGGAGAACCCTCGGAGACGAGTGTGCAACACACTTGTCAGGGTTTGCCTTTTCCGTTTCCGTAATGAAAATGTCACACTTGGGAAACGTGTTTACATTTAACACCCCGAGTTTAAAGCATTCGTAGACGCATGCCCCCGCCGCCGCCGCGCACATGGGTAACTTTTGATTTAGTTTTAACATTCCCCTCAAAATGCAGCATATAATCATCAAGACATAAATCGAGCAGCTGTGAGATTATCCCCCTTTCTGGGACGACAAATGCTCTGCACACACACACACACACGCGAACGACAAAGACACGCCGCCAAACACCAGCATGCTAATACGGGCTCCTCAGGTGGCAGAAATAATGAGGCTATGAATGTGCTTTAAACTCCGTAGCAGGTGAGCCCGCGTTAGGTGTGCAAGGATGGAAAAGATTAGCTGGGGGAGAGAAAGAGAGTGAATAAAGGGATGCATGAATACACAAACAAGAATGGGGGGGGGGGGGACAACAAAGCAATAAATTGGCAGATGTAAGTTTGTTGTGTGAAACAAACGCGGCTGATTTATCGGAGTGTTCAGAGGATTCCTCGGAGCAGAAAACAATAATTTCGGGAACAATCCGAAACGGAAAGGACGACGGATATGGACACATGGCTGTACAGATGTGGGCTGAATGGAGATATTATGATGGGCTGAAAGGAGCAGAAAGAAAGGTTAATGATTTTATACAATAAAGCGCATCGCTGCTAAACTCAATCAATGTTTGATTCAATAACATACAAAGAGAGTGACAAAAGGGAGAAAACCCTTATCTCCGAACAGAGAAAACAGCGGTAGCAATAATAGCATTCATTCACAAGAGATTGTTTGTGAATTGCTTTATATTATAAGAACATCACTGATGAACTCAATCAACGATTGATTTTCAAAAAATAACAGAAGAGAGGAAAGAAAAGTGCAGAAAACAGCTACAACAGTGACTTTAAGCTGCAAAATAACAGCATTGATTAATTAAGAGTTTGTTTGTGAATGACGTCGCTGACAAAGACTCCGACACAACATGTCTGGGTGCTGGCAAATACATTATACTGTCGAGAAATAGTGAGTAGACATAACGCAACAGTGATAAGATAATAATGAGAATACAGACATAATAAAAAGAGTCAAAATCAGAGTGGAACAAAGAGAAATAGCATCATGCTGAGAAAGTTAGAGGGCCGAGAAGAGGAGGAGGAGCAGGAAGAGATAGAGGGAGGAAGGAGGGGATGGAGAGACATCTGTTTTGTTTCAGAGGCAGGTTAAAGGGCTGATAGCCAGAGAGAGAGAGAGGATGAATGAGACAGAGGAGAGGGAATCGCAGAGAGTGGAAAAAGGAGGCCGAAAAAAGAGGATAAAATGTGCGGAAAGGAGTGTGGAAAACATTACAGAGATGGAAGTGTCTAATTGGAAGAGACAGACATTATTATAAGCTGCAGAAATCTAAGGGCATGTCTCATACTGTGTGTGTGTGTGTGTGTGTGTGTGTGTGTGTGTGTGTGTGTGTGTGTAAGGGTGTGTCTGCTCTCTAAGTGTGTGTGTGTGTGTGTGCTTTTTTTTGTATCAAGCATGTGTTTTTTTCGTGCGTCTGAGGGGGGAAAGACGGAGACATGCAGCGAGACTTACAGATAAAAACAGACAGATAGCGGAACGATCGAGGAAAAAGAATACGTACGAAAGAGAGCACGGTAAAAGATGAAAGGGGGAGTGGGGAGTGGGAGCAATAAAAGAGGCAGCGAGGGCTGGTTAGTATCAGGAAGCCCTAATAACACGGTCAGAGGCGGCTCGTATCCCCGCATTTCCTCGCAGAAACTTCCTGTCTCCACTTCTGCCACTTCCACTTCTCCACGCAGGGGGAGAAACACCAGACTGCCGCGGATAAAAAAAAAAAAAAAAAACGTTCAGGTGGCATGGCGACGTTTAGATTATTAACAGGTTTCTAAAATAAAAAGGCCATTCACGTTACTTTAGGTTTATGGCAGCAGGTAACATGATATGCCCCTTCTGTTAAATTAACTAAATTAAAAGTTTGAACTAAAACGAACAGGTACAGCAGTGGAAACGAGGCTCTTCCAAACACAAAGCGTGTTGAGGGAGTCTGGCAAAGAACCAGACAGTAATTATGCCCTCCTCCACTGAGAGACAAGAAAAGGAGGTTTTGCTAATGTTATCTCAATTTTATCTTCAACAAGGGGGGGGAGGGTGGGGGGCAGAGGGAGAGAATATGACAAAAGAAGCGATGGAGCCTCGACTAGAGGAAAATGGAAGAACAGGCTCCTCCATTTCAGAACCAGTGAGGTATCTTTTTCTCTATTCCCTGTCATAGCTCCATTTTTATTAAAGCTGCAGAATTGATTCTCCTTTCTGCACAAAGACTTTACAGATACAGCATCAGATCCACTAAATATACCCACTTCCCTTGCTCTAGCTTAAATATTTTAATACTTATTTTAATACTACATCACTGGCTCTCTGCTCTGCAGTGACTTGCAGAAAAGCGGTGACTTATGTACCTTATAGCACACAGAGAATGGTAATAGCAGAGGTAAATGTTTGCAAACACAGCCTGAGTATGATTTGCACGGCACAGTCTGTGTGCACGGCGTTGCTGAAGAAGCTGAACTGCAAGCCGGATCATCTTTGCCAACATTTTGAATTAGCTCGGTGACGGGTGAAAGAAAAACAAGGCCCAGTCAGAACCTGGGTCAAGTTAAAGGCCGGGTAGCATGAAACGCTAGAGGGCTTTTAATTTGAAGTGACGTCTTTCACATTCAAGTACATTCATGTGATCCATTGTTGATATGGAAATATTTATTGTAGTCCGCGTGGCAGCAGCTCATTTAACCACTGATAACTGGATGAATAATGAAAGCAGAGACAACGGCAGCAGGAGCCAGTCAAGCTGAACTTGTGTTCACGAGCTATTAGATGGATGCAAGAAACACTTTTTTTTTTCCTAACACAGAAAACGAGTTTCATAAATGTTGCAATTAGCCAAATATCATGGGTTTTATCTAATAATCTACTCCTCAACTTGTTGCACATAGTCATAAAAACTTTATTTATATAGCGTCTTCAGAATAAAAAAAATGTTTTTAATGAGAGCACAATCTGGATATAAAAAGCAACAGCAGAGACAGTGTAACAGCAGCAGGGAAAATGCCAAAAAAAGATCAAATAAAGCAATAAAAAACAAGAAAATAAATGACAGTAAAAGGAAAATCTGAACGGCAAAATTATATGAAGGTCAGGTGTGAAAAAAAGTGGGTTTTACAAAGTGATTTCAAAGACGACAGTGATTGTGCCGCCTTATCTCCTCCAGCTCTGATGGAAAAAGTCTCCATCGCCTTTGGATTTAAGCCTCGACTGAAGGACAGTTAGAAGGCCTCACACCGGGATCTAAGGTACCGGTACACCAGGGGTTAATATTTCTGTTATATAGCTCAGGGTTAGACCCAGATGTGTTTAATAGTGATCATTAAAATCCTCAAATCAATCCTGAAAGGAACAGGCAGCCGGTGGAGAGGAGCCAGGACTGAGGTGATGTGAAGTCGCCTATTAAAACCAGCGATAAGCTGCAGCTTCTCAGCTAGTCGGAGGGACTGGATTTGTAAATTATGCCAGAGAGGAGACAAGAATTTAGCCAAAAAAGGCGTGAAGATCATTAACTTGGAAGCATCTCTGTTCTACACTGTTCAATAGGTCTGTGGAGGCTGTTGTTCCGATCACGAATGAGTTTTATGTAGGTGTGTGTTTGCTTGTGTAAGCATGTTTGCACATGACATAGTGCAAATGCATCAGGGCAGATCATCGTTTAAGTCTTGTCTGTAAGTGTGTGTGTGTGTGTGTGTGTGTGTGTGTTTCTCCATGAATGACGAGCCACATCGAATGCAGGAATTTTGCAGCAGTCAGCAAACCTGCGATCTGACTTATTATGGTGTGTAAGTGGATTTATTAAATGAATTACTCACCTGTTTGACTGAAGACGCACAGAAATGATTCAGACCCCTTCACCTGTTCACATGCTATGTTGCGGCCTTGTGTTAAAATCATTTAATCTGCACCTCGAAAAGTTAAACAGAAAATATAATTGCAGATTTTGCAGATGAAATGAAAAAAGGAGAAGCTGAAATATTCAGGCTCTTTGCTCAGTATTTATTAGTGAAGCCCCCGCGGCAGTGATCACAGCCTCTTGAGTATGATGCAACAAGCTGTGCACATGGTGATTTCTGCCATTCTTCTCCACAGACCCTCTCAGGCGCTGTCAGGCTGGATGAAATCCAACCATCAGCCTGCATCTGTAACTCTTAGTCAAGCAGTTGCTGTAGCCTATTGAGTTTCTGGCGAAAACAATCCTTGGAATTCATCGAAAAAATGTTGTTTCCTTCAACTTAACAGAGAGAACAAGGGAGTCGGTGACTGGTAAAACCTCCTCGAAATATTTTGGGATGTCAATTTTTCAGGACGAGACACCGACTTTGAGTTCATTCAAGGTGATACGGGTAAATTTAGAAAGTGAATTTTGAGTGTGTCTCAGAAGCAGTGGACGGGACAAAACTTAACTTTAACGTTCACAAGAAAGCATGAATCTATCTATAAAAGCAAGCAGCATCATCGTGTCTGTGTCCTGTGTCTCGCTGACTGTCACGTCAACCTCAGGTTTCAGATATAGTTTGCACATGGCAGAATGGTGTGTATCCTTTTTTTAATGGAATTTCTTGACTTTCGTTACAGTTTAAAGCTTTATATCATGACTCTTCCTCATTTTGCTTCCCAGCGCTTTCATTACACTTCAAAAAGCTCCGTTGTCTCGTTTCTTCCTGCATCGATCATGGAGTCAACAATACAAAAGTACTGTAACTTCTCCTCAAAACAACATGCTAAGATGTTTGCTGGTTTAGCTGCTACATTATTACTTACGCTAACACAGGCTTCTAATCACAGACCCTCAGGAAATCCCAGCACTACCACCTAACAGAACAGAATCTGGGACAAAACCCATTTTTTTCTAAAGATGTAACAGTAACATATCCAGGTTGTGACAATACAGAGTAAAAAGCATGAGGTAAATCATAAATCCAGTTACCTTGGACTATTAACTCAATTTAAAAACTGATATGTAGATTAAGATCCACACTTTCAACATAAATTGTAGCCATTTTCTTATAATAACTATGTTTGCATGTATCTCCTTATCTCAATATATGTCCATGCCTGCCCAATGTACTATTTTCCTATTAGGACTATAGAACAGTCCAACACATCCTCATTTGGCCAAACACGAAAAATATCGACTTTGCCTCCACATTTCTATAGGAATATATACTTACCAGGGGCACTGCACTAGTATACTATAATTCCAAATAAGTTAAATTGGCAAAAATAGCAGCAGGAACAGCTTATGCAGGATGATTTATTATGATAAAGAGAGCACAGAAATTGTGTTTATTCCATTTGCGAAAGGTGAACATTGAGTTTTGCCTTATTCCAGCGAGGTCAACCGTAGCAAAGTGACAGTCTTATAGGTTTGCCAAGCCAATTTCAGCTGAGAAGCAGAGTTTCTGGGATATGATGGGATAGACTTTATTGTCCCGGTGGGAAATTTACACTACACGAAACAGTAAACTGACATTACATGCATCCAACACGGTAAAGTACAGCAGTAAAAACAACACTCCATCAATTGCACCTGCCCATCTGCATCATCACAATAAAAACCGCACACCATACAACACGAATGCATATCGCAGTAATGCTGTGGTGGAGAGTTACGACCTCTGCCAGCGGCTTCAATGATGAGGCAGCGGGATGAAGGACGTTGACGCTCACCCGTCGCTTTTCCTGTAAGACACTATAACACCTGGTGGTGCCGCCAGGTGTGACGGCCTCGAGCGAGTCATCGTATAAATCAGAGAAGACGGACCGAAGCTGTGCGTGTATGGGGAAAGAAAGCCCAGTGTGTGAAGACATTGTTCTCTGCAGAGATTGAGTAAGTTGCCTGGTTGCAGGAGTCAAACAAAAAACAGTTAGGATCTGAGAGAGTTTTGGGGTTTTTTTTTCTTTAATGAGCGGGAATTCGTGGACAGATGACAAAACCTAAAGTTGAAACGAGGTCAGGGGTGTGGACTGGGCTCCGAGCTGCACCAGAGACATGTTGCACCCTCATTTACAGAGTCCGTGGTCACGCCAGAGATTCACTGCACCGGATTGGATGACTCAACGCCGTATGACGGCTGGACCGGTCGTCAATACGTCCAGAACATTTTATTTTAATGTCATTTTTCAGACCAGTGGAAGATTCAAATCTGAAAAATGTGCTTAAAAAACACCATTATTTGGTTTGGTAGATTGCAATACAGAGGACAGGGTTTTGACAGTTGATCAAAAACATTAGTGTCTCAAAGCTGTGGACGTTATTGGCGGCGAAGGGTTTACAGTGGAGATGATTAGCTGCAGGCAGCAGCCAGATCCCGACCACGGCCGCCGCACCTCAGTGGATTCAAATAACTGCATTTGGGAGGTCAGAGGTCAGCTAAATGGCAGTAGTCCCCGGGTTTTAGCCACGTCTCCATCAAAATCAATAAATCCACTCTGCGCCGAAATGAAATTGTTGGAGATAAACGTTTTTCTTGACAGAGACGTGATCGTGATGAACAGTTCTCGGGGAAACACAGAAGGACAAACAGACAGGCGCAGGTATGCATTTTAATTAAAAGGCTCGAGGCTGCTGAGCTCCTGGGAATCATCAAGGCTGCAGACCAGAACTGTGTTTTAACACAATCGTGTACCTGAGCTCTGCAGGAAGTCCTTTAACCTCATGTATTTGTATTTGTATCTCTGATATGCATCACCAGCTTTATAGACATGTGTCTTTTCATGTCCAAACAATGTATCACAGGTGTATGGATGTGTCACAAGAAGAGGAAAGAAAAAATAAAGATGCAATTTTCTGCAATTCGACATAGGATATTACCAAAGATTATGGTGGGGGATTATGTTAAAACTTCACTTAATCAGTTTTGGTAGCTCTGTAATATCCCACTTCAATTATCTGTGCTGTCATGGTTACTGGAAACTGGAACTCACTCCTGCACTGCTGCCGCTTTTCCTGGAAAACAGGTGAACGCGAAACATCTTAAACGGCACAAATCCACATTGAAAAGACTTTATGAACAACACGATTAATTTAGAGAAGACAGGAAATAAAGCGGCGGATGAAAAGAAGCCGCAAACAGGGTAATCGGTGCAATTTCAAACACAATACATAGGAAGCAGCAGGAGGACAGATGAGACTGTGACTGCGCGTGTTTGGAACTAATTTATTTTATTATCACACGTTTAAAGGAGAGTTTGTTGTCAGACTGAATGTTGACGGGAATGTTGTGGATTAATTATTCCTTACAAATTGACTTGAGGTCGCTTTTCTCTTCTTTTTATTTGACTGTGATGCATTCATCCGCGATTGTTTAGATTGTTTGGCATCATTATATATGAAAGGAACTAGCTTGTTACAGTCTGACTGATATTTGTTGTTTCACTCAAACTTGCTCTAAAATCTCAGTGTCTGCCACAAATTTGGTATCAAATTAAAGAGGAGGCTGTGTTGTTGTTTTTTTTTATTCTTTTTAAATGAAAACCACTTTCAACCAATTTCTGTTTTGTTTTTCTGTTTGGATTGAGGAGGAAAAGGCTCATTTAAGTTCTCACTGAATAGCAACAATCGAGAATTCTACTGGGGTCTGGGGGGCCAATATATTTCTAAAATTCAGTTTCCTGTTCTCCATTATTAGTTATTGAGTCTAGATCAAAGAGTGGAAAAAAGTATTTTGATTTTATATAGTTCTAGTAGAATAGTTTCTGAATGCACTGCTCTGACCTTAATCCTAGTTGTATAAACAAAACTTTTATTTAGCTCATTTTATTCAAATATTATGATTCACTGCTAAAATCTCATCACAAGCTAAATCTGAATGATGGATCCCGTCCTCCACCAAACTATGGGAAACGCGCTATTACGAGACACGATCGGATCTTTTTGCAGATCATATTAAAAAAAAAAGAAAAAAAAAAAAAAAAGAAAGACAGACGGTAAACAAGAGGAAGAGGGATAAAGGCAGCGAGACCCCGAAAGGCAAAGAGGAAGGAGGAGAGAGCGAAGGAAGTATCCCCCGAAGCCCCCGGCTCATATTTAGACAGACACACAAACAGAGGGGAGAGTCTCCAGACTCCACTCACAGCCTGATTGAGATTCACCGGCTGCTGCCGACCCCGCTCGAGCATTCAGCAACATATAAAGTTGGCAAAGTTCTAAACTTACAGCCGTACAGGAGGATTTATTGGGACACGGTCGTCTCACCGTCTGGATGGCGACCGGCCTCTACCCTCCGACCTTTGACCTTAGTTTCCAGTACCAACACTCGCTTCCTGTTATTTGGGAAATCTCGGTCACGAAATGGAGATTAAATCACTCGTATCAGAACAGCGCGTCTTTATTTGTAGATAAAGTGATGCATATTTTTATTCGACCATCGTACTAATTTGCCTACCGTACAACTGGAGAACGGGGCTTTTTTTTTTTTTTTAATCAGTTATGACACATCCTTTCAGTTGCAACACAACTAAGAAGAGCTCTATTGTTCAAAACATTCCCCGGGCTGTTTCTGCAATCTGATATTGTGACAGCAGAACAATGGAAAAAAACAAAAAAACAAAAAAAACGGCCTTCGCTCTGGCAGTCTTCTGTCCCACTGCACAGAGCGTCAAGGAAATTTCAAGTGAAAAGTGAGATTCAATTTAAGAAGACATCGGTTCATGCGATGTCTGTTATACTTTCTGTGAATGGCGAGTGAGTGGGACTGTCTGGTGGCGTAAGAAGAATGAGCTTTGAAGGATTCAAACTGTACATTAGTGTACTATCCATTTACATGATACACTTTTAGATCTTGGTATTTTTTTGCATTATTTTTACCAGTTTAATAATTTTTGTCACACATTAAGTTACTGTAATAGGGAAAAAAATTGAGCAAACTTTAGTATGGGCTGCACAGCCAAGCGGCATCAAGGGAGCACACACATTCCATGTACAACACATTCCACATCAACCATCACAATAACATTGACTTAATTTTTTTTAATTCATGTAAATTCTTGAGTAGATGTTTCTATAAAAAAAACTAGATTTGTAAATTACCAAGACCGATTTTCTTTATTTGAACCAGCCCTATTGCTGTATATACACTGCAATACTGGACCAGGATTGGTTGGATTAACTATTCATGATATTGAAACAAGACGGTTTGAAAGGTTTTTGACTGATAAAAAGTCCATGACTTAAAAATATGAAACAAAACTATTAGTTATTAATAGGGGTTATAGCTGTGGGTGTCCTCAACAGTTTTACAGGCATCTCTTTCGTGGTCAATAGGAGAAATTATTTTTGGGTCACATAGGATTTTTTTGACATAATAACGCGAGTGGCTACTGGGAACAATCGGTGGTATTGCTTTCCTGGTTCACCTGGAAGCTGCGATGGATCCTGTCACCTCGTCCTCCTCCTCGTGAGCCACAATTCAATATATTCAGTTATTCTATTTAATGTCATATTCAAATTTTCGTGTAGGAGTGTATTGGTCTTCAGTGTGTGTGTGCAGTGTGTGTGTGTGTGTGTGTGTATGTGTGTGTGTGTGTGTGTGTGAGTATAAGACAGGAGGCATAGCTGGAGACATCAGAGACGAAGATTCTCTTTGGGAGAGACGAGGATGGATCAGGATCAGGAATCATCAGAGGAACAGACCACGTTAGAGGTTCCAGAGATAAAGTTAGAGATGCCAGACTGAGCTGGTTTGGACATGTCCAGAGGAGAGAGAGTGAATATATATGTAGAAGGGTGCAGAGTTTTGACGAAAGTCAAAGAGGGAGGCTACGGACGTGGTGAAAGAGAACATGAAGGTAGATGGTGTGAGAGAAGAGGACACAGAAGACAGGGTTAGATAGAGGAAGTGTGTGTGTGTGTGTGTGTGTGTGCACTTGTGTGTGTGTGTGTGTGTGTGTGTGTGTGTGTAAACTGTGGCACCTACGGGAGCCCAAAGCGGCCAAAAATATTGACTGAGATCGAACCGTATGTAATTGATGACAGAGCAGAGCACAGAGTGCTGAGGTAACAATATCTCTGCTGGTGATGCACCTGGACCTGTGTGTAAGTGTGTGTGTGTGTGTGTGTGTGTGTGTGTGTGTGTGTGTGTTTTCTGAAGCCGTGCTCATTCCACCAGCAACACTTTGAGCTATTTGAATAAATTGTGTTTTTCTTTTACAGTTTTAACTGTGCTCCGGGGTTTGATCTTTAAACCTAACGCGGCTCCTTCTCCAGAAGCCTTTAACTTTTAATTGGTCCGTTGTGACAGCGGCCACAAATCCTGATTTTAAGCACCACCCCTTAAAATCGGAATTTCAGCGAGCACGGAGAAACTTTTTCACTTTCAGATGTTTTCAGATGAACGTGCAAACTGCTTAGAAACAACCAGCTCAAATATTCAACTCTAGGAGTATAACATAAAACGTGAATGGAGAAGGACATGGTATTTTGAAAGAATTTCAAAAATAATACTATCGGTAATTAAAAAATAAATATAAAAATAAAAGATTTGCAAAAGGATGTCTCACAGAAATGTTTGGGTTTGAGACCAAAATCTATATATTGACTGCAAAACTCTTTTTGGATTGTAGAATAAAGGCAAAACATGAACTGGATGAAACAGCAAACAACAGTTTGGGATTTACAATTAAAAGTTTTAGAACCGCAACCAAAGGGAGCAGACTTTGGAAAAAAAAAAAAAAAACATTCAGATTTGCAAAATTTAAGAATTGCAAATTCAAGATTTGTTTTTGCAAAGGAAACTCACTTAGCTTTGAAAAAGCGTTTTACTTAGAATAAAACATGCTTTGATTCTAACAAAATGTAGCTCCACAGTATGTCTTCAATCTCAGTAGAACCCAGTAAAGAATCATTTTAATTAAATTGTGGGTTCCCCAGTTGAAGCTCAGGACACATTATTTGCAGATGATGTCTCTGTCTCTCTCTCTTTCTTCCCTGATGAATCTGCTTCTGTGTCTTAGCCTCAGCCTGAATGTTTTAACACAGACAAACTGAATCTGCTCCTCAGTCTCTTATTTTACTGCTCATCTCAATACCAGACTGAAATTCTCATGCTTTCCGCACCGGGTTTTATATTCTCCCTTCTTCTCCTCCTCCCCCTCGTCTGTTCCGTCTCTGATCCTCTCTATCCTTCCTTTGCTTCATCATCCCTCCTTTTTTTTTTTTCCCCCCCCGCAGCCAGAGGCCCGCTCTCCATTCCCGAGCTGTCTCTCTTCATCTCTCTCCTTCTTCCTCACATCAATATCGTTCAATCTCTCGCTCTCGCCGTGAAGAGTGACCCTTCAGTCTGCCATCGCCTCTCCGCCTCCAGACTCCTCGCCATCGCGCTCCCTCCCTCTCTCTCTCTCTCTCTCTCTCTCTCTCTCTCTCCTGTGGGTAAACTTGACCCGTGCTTCGATCATCCTCTTGTCATTTTGTCATTATCATGCCGGCTGAACCCCTCTCCATCTCTCTTCATGTCCCCTTCTCTTCCCTCTCTCCCGCTCGTCCCTCGCTTCATTTTGCTCTCCTCCTCCCGTGTCTCCAGTGATGATAAATACTTCCATCAGTCTCCCGCCATCCTTCAGGAGCGTCACCTCTCCTTCTTGCTCCTCCAGTCCCTCGCCTCGCCTCGTCTCTCTTTCTCCTTCGACACTCCAAACATTCACGTCTATACTCGCACACGGCCAGACACGTCGTACCCTTTTTCCGCAAAAGAAAAAAAAAAAAAAAAATCCGAAGTTCAACTGAAACCAAGATGAGGCTGAGTCAGACAAAACAAATTCATCTTTCAAACTTAGGGTCTTTTTTTAGCTGGGGAAGCGTCCGTGGAGGCAGGAAGGGGAAGGAGGACTTCTGTTGATGGATGAAGCCTGGTATTGGCTCCGGTAGAATTTTAAAGGAGGACATTTTGTCCCCCGTCACTTCCACAGGAGACGTATAGAAACCTCATCTCCCCCCGTATGCAGCCGGAATGATTACAGCAACTAATAATTCTTTCCATATGGGCATGGGAGTAATGTTTAGAGAGGCTGGAAAAAAAATGTAAACTCATCCCTTAATTTGTTGCTGTAACAGCCTCCGTCTCTCTGCAGGATCTGGAAGTCTGACTCGTATTAATTGTTCCCGTTGAGCCTGGAGTTGTAAGCACGCTAGTGCCGGATATATCAGGTTATGCTTCAAAGATCCTCACCTCTTCTGAGACATGTGGGTTTTTTACCATAAAAATGCTATAGAACCTTTAAAAAAAATAAATCCTTGAAATGGCATTTCGCCCTTCTGTTTCAATAAAATTCAAGATTATCTTAAAATTTGCAAATATTCCTCATTTCAAAACATTTCCAGATGAACGGATCCAACGGATGAAGGATCTTTCTTTGCTAAAAAGTCTATTCTATGTCCACCAGAGGCTTCAAGTGTCATTGTGACATTTGTGCATGTCGTATACTGGCTGCAAGCCGGTTGTGATGTCACAAGTCACACTTGTAGCTCCGCCCCTTAACCTCAGGTTTTCAGTGAGAAACTGTCCATTTATCATCGTGCACGGTGAAGCTCAAATATCCAGCAAGTGGAGGCAATCAGATTAAAGATTGAAGATTTAAGATTCACCTTAATTTGACATTAAAAGGGCAAAAAGTTGTAGTTTTTTTCCGTACTTTAAAAATACATTAAATAAATAAAAATAACTTTTGTGGTTGTTTTAGTTTAAAAATATAATTTAATGCATGTCCTGTCTGTAAATGCAAGTGTCTGAGTTTCTTAATGTTGAAGATTTAGGCCCCTTTTAAAACAAAATAATATATTAATGTGTAAAATCTAATCTATTTCATTCGCATAAAATGCCTTTTTTTGTAAAGGTCCTATATCAAAAGAGTTATTCACATTTGTTTCTTTTTACACCACAGATATGATCTAGTTTATAGAAAAAAAATTCCACTGTGTATCACAGTGCTTTAAATTGCAAATATCATGTTAGGGGGAACAAAACCTCAATTATAATCCAATGTGTACATATGGAACCTTTAACTGAAAAGAAATATTTTGAAACATAAGTCAGTGGTATAATATATATAACATAATTACTTACAGGTATGTAATTGAACTCATTTTACAGATCTTATCATTAGAAAGCCAAATCATTCAGAAGATTTTATGTGTAATTAAAGCTGTATTAATTATGGATATTTACTGTATTTTATGTAAATGAATGCATTTTTTTACAGTGTATAGACCATGTGTTTATGTAAGTTCACATGTTCTTGACAAGTCCATTGAAATGTTTCTGTCATAGCATCACGCTGGAAAAATGGGAGAAGATGATGAAAATGAGTGCGTCCAGCCGGGCGTCATGTTTACGACACCACGACGAAACAACCGTGACTACGCCTCGCAGTCATTTGACCTGCGAGTAAATGCCAATCGTTGCCTTCTCCCACCGGAGACACGAGCCAGATGTTTAGTGGCCTTTTTTTTTTTTTCCTTTTCCCTTCAGTCCATCTCTCCGAAAGCTTCCCGACAAGACCCTGTTAGGTTTTCGATCCGAGCATCGGGAACGCGACCTCCCCAATTATTTGTCCCTCGCTCGTCCGGACTCTTCGCCGTGATTTCTCCCACTTCCTGAGTGTTTTTTTTCGGGTCTGCACCTGGGGCCGCGTTCATAAATCACTTTTATCTCACCGCCAGGACGACGACTCCTAAACAGCACTAAAAGTTCCTATTAGACTTTCCTCTTAAAAACCTATTCACTGAGCTGCCCTTTTCCTAAGTCGGCTGCAGGAGAGGTGGCAGCTGTGGATGATGTCATGTTTCGCCAAGCTGCGATTGGCTGTTTTTGGGCTTTGCGGGCACGACGCCCATCCTGCTTCCCTCTTTAAGGAAACACCCGGGTGAATAACCACATTTAGGAGCTGGTTTTAACACACGCTGTGCGATTCCCTTAGAACGAATATGTAGACGCGCCCATTAAGGAGAATTTCTCCTAAATCAGCAGGTCAGGGGCTGATTTAGCCTGAAGATGTTGTGTGAATCATCTGCAGCGTTCTCCTTTTAACCCTCCAATATGAGATTTTTTTTTCTTTCTTATTCTCTCGTTTGTTTTGACATCAGCCGGTCTGCGTCCTGTTGGTCACACCTGGAGTGCTTCTCCTCCTCCGTTCTCCGTCCAGTGCTCTAACAATCAGTCATTCCTCACACGTCACTCCTCCTCCTCCTCCTCCTCCTCCTCCTCCTCCTCCTCCACTGACCATCGCATCATCTTTCCATTATTCATCCGTGCTGTATGTCCTATATATTCCCCCCGCTCCTCACCAGCCTGGACCCTGTCATGATGAGTTATGGAGCCAGGATCTGCGCCGTTATGAATGTTTCGAAACCGTTTTCAGCTGTATTTACATAATGTAGGGCCGAGAGCAGGGGGGGTGTCAAACACGCGGCCCGGGGGCCAGAGACGGCCCGGCCGAAGGGTCCGATCATGCGACTGCGGCGTAACTAATATGATAAACCTGTTAGTGTTTCTTCACAGAAATGTGAAGGGATGAAACATTTACAGTTTTGATTTTTCTAAATGCTTTTTAAAATACTAAATATTGTTCACTGACTGAATGTTTTGAGTTGAAATGCAATAGTACACTGACTGAATATAAAATAACTGAAGTCTGTTCACTTTACGCTTTATCCTCATGTCATCGTTCATCTTTTGTAAATCAATGGTTTACGCCATAAACTCAATCTGCTTTGTGGGCCACATACAGTGCAATTTGATCTCTACACAATTGTAACCTAATCGCGTAAATATCTATAGTGATTTATTCACATAAAAAGTAGGGGAGTACTTTGTAGGTGTTGTTCCTCATTCAATTTGTCCCGGTCCGACCCACTTGAGACCAAATGGCGCTGAATGCGGCCCGTGAACTAAATTGAGTTTGACTTGCCTGCAGGCTTTACATTATAAGCGTTTTGTCACATATTGGATTGATTTTGAAGGAAATTGTTATTTTACAACATGTGACCCCGTTGTTTTTTTGTGTGTGTGTGTGTGTGTGTGTGTGTGTGTGTGTGTGGTGCGTGGAGGCACGTGTTAATATATTCATATACTGTACGAATTCGTAAAACTTTATTTATCCCGGAGGTGCAATTACTGAGGTGAAAAGTGGAACAAGTTTCCAATGTGCAAGTTTTAGCAGCGTTTTGTGGAATGGAATGTTTTAGGGGCACCAACACAAGTTGTTCCACACCAAGCAATACAATTTTTACTTATAGACATTTGATCAATGTTTATCTACAAACATACAGGAATTAAATAAAAAGTATGGCCTGAGAGGACTGACACCACCTTCTTTGGGAGGCCTGGGTCTGCTTGTTTTGAAGCACCTGATGGTTTCATAAAAACGAAATTGAACCAAATGAAGCACCTTTTGGTTAAATGGAATGTTTGCTGTGCACCAACTGCTGTTGGTGTGAAAGCAGCCTTAATTAGTACAGAATCGTTGTGTTCGCATAACCTTATAATGTTACTCTGCCATGTTTCTACAGGACAACAGGACAGACAAAGCCAACAATGGCTGTAGAGACGCCTCCCATTAATCCGTTGGTTTCCGTTTCCAAACTTACAACTAGATGTCAGCAGAAAGCTCACATTCTGCCTTTAATAATAATACGGGTCACACATTCCCAGGTATTATTGTACATATTTCTCATGTGGAGTTCTCTCAGTGCACAGTTATCCAGTGACCTCATTGTCCCGCCTCTCTGGCTTTGCCACACGTTCATAATTGTTCGAGCACAGAGGAGCCTGGATCAGGTTTTTCCTTCTATGTAAATATCGTAGAGTAAATTTGATCACTGCTAGATAGTGGAAACAGAAAGCTCTTGTGTTAAAACGGGGGCCTCAAGTGCCTAAAAATTGGAACCCGATAGCCCTCATTGATCACGAGAGTCCCACCGACCATGTGGTATTTTGTTGCCTAATTTATGTCAGACCACATCGAGGGAGCCTATGAAAAATAAAACGCAAACCCTAAAAATGTCTGCATCCTCCTACTTATTGGCTTCACCAGCAGCGGTAGTGAACACATGCAGGCCTTACATTAAGTTTTCAAACCTGCTCATATAAGGTGACTGACATCACTGTAACATCTGCAGCACGGGGTCGAAATATATGTGTGTGTAGATCAAGGTGTAAGCTGTGGGAGTGGTGCACCCCTTTTCAGAACCTGTTATTCCTCCAAATTCCCAAATTGCCCCCTTAACCAGAAGTAATTTAGCATTTTGCTGCAGTTTTTTTTTTTCCTTTTTACCCCCTGAATCAATGCGTGCCTCTGCAACAAAAAGCCTGTGAGCTGTTGCTCATGAATGTTAAACTGAAAAACAGATGAGAGTGCTCGAGCCAGATTCTGTCAACTACAGAGGCACAAGGACAGGCAGGTTCAGGAGTGTGTGTGTGTGTGTGTGTGTGTGTGTGTCTCTGCGTGGTACAATTGTCCCATTAGCCCACTTTTTTTTAACTACCTGGACCTCACCAAACAGGCACCTCCTTAAACACTTCCTGCCAAAAAAAAGGGGCTGAATGTTGAATTCTAGTGTCGACTGATGATTGTTAAAGCGTGTTCTGATATATCGGTCAAAATAAATTCATCGCCTGAAGCCTTGCCCCCCGTGAGGGTTAATTTTGACCATATGGCTCGACAACGTGACACACACACAAACTAAAACGACAGACCCTGCAGCACGCTAAACAGGCACACACACACACACACACACACACACACCGGCACACAAAATGTTTTGGTGCAGTAGAACTCCCCCAACGAGTCGGGATCAGAGTTAGAGCTAAATTGAGATACGAGGGCAGAGTTACAACGTGCAGGGATTGAGGGAGGCTTAGAGTCAGTTCGAGTTGTTGGTGGAGGTGCAATGCTGTGTGTGTGTGTGTGTGTGTGTGTGTGTGTGTGTGTGTGTGTGTGTGTGTGTGTGTGTGTGTGTGTGTGTGTGTGTGAGACAAGATTTTATCTTCCGGGACCAATGCTGCTCCACCACACTGACATTTATGTTAAAGACACAGATGCGCTTGCGTCTTTTTGTTCACCGGGAAAAAGGACACAGACACACTCAGACCTGATATGCACTAATGGCAGCAGCATCGTTTCTTTGGGTTATTTATTTAGACTCAGCTAACAAGACTCAGCACAGCGTCCTCATCAGAGAAGCAACAGGCTACCAGGCAGCCACATGTGAAGGGGCGGAGCAATCACTCAATACACAATTTGTACACACCTGATTGGTCAGGACACACACACTGAGGCTGAGTCCGAAAAACCAGCAACCTGCAAAAATGAAGAAGCTACTATCTAGAGCATGCAAATACCTTAGTAGGCGTTCAGCAGCTAGTCTGTAGATGGTTTTCTACACCTGGTCATATTTTGCAGTGTGAAAGTGCACCACACTAAACTATCCTAGAAGTTGTGCAATATTGGAGTGAATTAACCCTCGCATGCATATTTTGCATTTTTTGCTGTGCTTTTGTACATCCACTGGTAGTAACTGACACTGGTGTTGAAACATAGCTCATGATGCATGATGTATAATTGAGTAGTAGATGATTAATCTCATATTTCTTCAAATATAAAATCAAAACTCTGAAAATCGTTATGTAATATGTCAACTTAGATGTTACTTGACACATTTTTTTTTTACCTGTAATGATATCTTTTTATAGAAGGTAAAAGCCGAAATAAAACTTTTACACAGTGTACACTGTAGTGAGCAATGCTCTAATTAGAAATTGTCCAGAAACCAGATGAAGAAATAAACTAATCAAATAAAATAAGCATCTCCAAGTCCACAAGTTATGTTGAATCATAGGAAGGGTCAATATGAATAATCAAGTCTGTTTGGTTGCAGACTGTAAAGTTGATGTATCCAAAACATCCTTTTTTTTGCAAACTTTCTACTTCTCTGTATTGTTTTATTTTGACAGTGCACATTAATAAACACATAATCTGAAAAAATACATGTAAGGAAGTCTCTAATAAATAACATAAAATACATATGGAGTTTTATTCAATTATCTTATCACCAGTTTCACATGTAACATACCAACGTTAAATATATCACATACATTTACACAGACAAGGAGCCTTCATCCTGACAACAGATGCTACTCAGTTCATTCAGTTATCAGTTATTATAAAAGAAGAGAATATTCTAGGTAGCTATTAATCAAATGTTCACAAGTTTGACAGGTTTTTAGCCAGATTTTGAGCTGTTTGGTGAAGTGATTTGTTCTCATCATATACAGGTGCATCTCAAATAAATAGAATATCATGAAAGTGTTTTTTTTCATTATCTGAAAACCATAATCTTCCTAATTAGAAGAAATAAAAGCTTGAACAAACCTTTATCCACAATATTCTGATATTTGAAGATGCAGCTGATCCTCTCACACGTCTTCCTGCTTCTTATATTCACTAACAGCCTTGTTGAGGTTCTCATGTTTCGCTGATTTGTATCAGGACGGTGTTTGCGACGCATTTTCTGTAATGTGTTTTTGCTTTTTTTCCTAGCATGTCCACATGGAGCGTATCCAGCACACAAGTGTACGGTAAGTGCGATTTGTGCGGCGACTGATTGTTTCTCCCCCTCCACAGGTGATTGATTCTCTGATGGAGACGCGGCAGCCTGAATAGCAACATGTTCATCTGAGCTTTGACATCTTATATTCTTTTTTTTTTTTTTTTAATTCATTTTTGGAGTGTTTTTTTCCCTGAGCAGCCAGAGTCAAGGAGGCATCGGGGAATCACGCCTGTCCTGCAGAACAAACACCTGTGCACTGGTCATAAAATAAAATATATATACATTACTACAAAAGAGAAATACATAGATGGACCGATAAATGGTTGATCAATTCATGGATTGATTGAACACAGGAGGTGCAGAAATGTGGTGGTGGCGGTGGGACGAAAGTGGAATGTTTCCTCCAGAAACTTGTGAAATCTGGGATTTTTCGTTTCCTTTTTCCAGTTTGAGCATAAATGAAAAACACTTGTGCCTTTTTTTGTTTTTCTATGAGCGGAGCAGTTTGTAATAAGGTTCTGTCATACATGTAAACACACACACACACACACACACACACACACAGCAGGTATCCACATGTGTACAGTAAAGCATGCATGGATGTGTAAACCTGAACATTTTTTTTTCTTTTCTCAAAATATTTTGACAATCCTCAAATAACAAGAGCACAATAGAAGAAAAGGAAGAAAAAAAAAGAACAGAGAAATGAATCCGCCTTTTTTTGTGGGTCTGGTCATAAAGCTTCACCCACATCACATGCGATGTTGTCATGAGTCGAGCAGTGTGGGAAGAGTCTCACGGAGATCCAGGCCGGACGCGACCCCTGATCGATGTCATCCCCGGCTAGAAAACACGTTGAACCACAGTCGCTCTGATTTCCAGCTCCCCCCCCCCCGAAACGTTTAAACACATTTCCTGAATCTGTGGCTCATTGTCTCAAATGTGTGTGAGTTTTAACCACTTTAAAACACCACCAATGTCTTTCAAAACGAACCACTGCACTCATAAACTCTGTTCTCTCTTCTCAAAAGTGATTCTTTCCACAAAAACAATACACACAGTTCCCACGAATATCTTTTTCAGTGTTGCTTCAACTCGAAAAAAAAAAAAATTACTGCAAATAGATCTTGAATTGACACAATCACTTCATCAGATTTGGAAATAACGCGTGATTGTCTGATGAGCTGAATTCACAACAAATGTTTCCTATTTAGCCAAACTCCCCAGTAGCTGCACTGAGATGTAAACTGAGAAACACAGCAGTAAGAAAGCCTCAATCTGTGGATGTAATGATGAAATCAGTGCACAATACACAAAAAGGGGAACAGAGCAAGTATTTGTTACTGTATTATGGTATAATATTCAGGTTAATAAACTGCCTCCTATAAAACCTCCTCCCTCTTGTTCTCCACACGCTCCGTCTTTGTCTCCAACACAGCCCAGGTCAGCCGAGGCCTCGTCTCTGCTAATTAAAGTGTTTCTGCTAATTGAGTTTGACCAGGTGAGAAGTGAGTGAGACCATAATGTGATTAGAGTCATCTGGGAGTTTTTACAGGTGAACAGAGTGTATTAGACGGTGCGATCTTCCTGATTCCATATAAAATGTGATCTGGAATGATATGAGATGTTGGTGTCATGTTGTTGATGTGATCCATCAGCTGCAAGGTTTCAGAATTGTTTGCCCCGTTAAATCGTTCATGTGTGTATGATAGCAGAGTGAAGATGCAATTAGTTACTGACTCCTCCTCATCTAACTTCTTCACCTCTATGTCCACCCTTCACTTCTCTTACTCTCTGCTTCCATATATATCCAAACCTTACGCCTGGGTCAGTCGTGAATCATGTTTAGCAAGATGAGAGAGACTAAAACCTTTTTAAAATACAGTTTTAAGAAGCAAAATCAGGTGTCTCTAAATGTACATTTGTGTGTTCATGTTGGTTTCTTGGCATTTTGAAAGTCCATTTGTATTATTTGTTTGAAAAAAAATCACTATTATGTGTGATTTTTTTTTTCCATATAAATATTTCATTTGCCTAGAATACAAAAGTAGTTGATAGCAGCATGCGTTTCTAAATTTTTAAAACCCTTTTTTTAGAGAGTTAATTCATCTGCTAGCAAGTTTTTTTGGATTAGATCTGGACCACATGACACTTTTGTCATTGTCCTGTCTACTTGTATATATATATATATATATATATATATATATATATATATATATATATATAGTGCTCAACACCTGAATAGCAAGTGAACTCATTATTAAAAGTGTTTTACATGTGTCAATGTGGAAAAGAAATTCATAGCACAACGGTAGCGTGTTATTAATTTGCACACAGTGCAAAGCTGAGGCTTTCAGTCAGTTGGTTAATGCATCAGATGAAAGTGTTAATGGTTCCAGAGATATCGCTTCAAGAATCACTGTTTGTGTTTAAAGATTTGGATAAAAAAAACCAAAAAACCTGAATAGAATAGTGTAATGCAGCTGCATTTTGTCACTGTGCAGCGTTTTAGTCCCTGGTTTCGTAGCCCGAGGCCTTTCAACCCACTGCAGACAATGTTAGCTTTGATTTTGAGGAAATAATAAAAGGCATAAAGTGAGTTAGGAGGATAAAGAGAGCACGCTGTGTTGGGCAGGGACTGTACTGGATCATAATGGTATGTGACGGCTTTACCACAGAGGTCTGTTATAGTTTTATCAAAACCTTCATCCACACAGAGCAGAGCAGATCATACAGTAATATGGTTAAATAGCCACAGCCACTCTGGCCTCATTTCCATGTATAAATAGATTTATTGGTCTCTCCTTGCCACACATTTACACCGAAATAATCTGCTATGTTTGTTGGGCTAACAAATCGCTTTACAGTGGAACGGTGATAAAATGGCGCAGTGGAAAGGCACGTTTAAAGGGTCATTTCACCTTTTGTGAATGTATAGCCGTGTAATTTAAGTAGCCCACGTCTAATAAACACAAACAAATCTGCTTATTTGCTTTAGGGAATTTGTCTCATTTAACTAGTCTCACACGAGGAGATCAATACCACTCTAGTCTAAGTGTTAAAGGTTATGGATCCGCACCCGGGAGACAATTAGCCAGATGCGTTTGGTAACCGACAGGATTCTGAAGAATTTGCAAGAATTAGGCAACAATTTAGATGACGTAATCTGAGGCGACAGATACTCGACAGAAGGCCGCTGCATGAGTTTCATCATCAGTGGCAAAGACAGTGCAGAATCTGACTGAAACAATTGGTATCAGTATTATTATTTTTTTATAATTCAACCTTCAAACGAGACAAGACAAGGCTAGGAGAAATTTTCCTGCAGATGGTTGAAAATATTCATTTTTTGTTTTAAATCTTCTAACCAAAATACTAAGCACAAACCCACAACTAAAAAAACAAAGGCAACGACAGATTCCAGCCTTTAATCTTTGGGTAACATGCTTAGTACAGGGGAGATATTTGGAATGAGCATTATCTGCAATATTCCATCTGTTCGAGCTGCATGGGTCAAACGCGGCGTTATAAAAATGCTTTATGTCTTGTCCTGAAACACTGACCTTTAGGGGAATCTATGAGTCTGTTCGGGACGTGATATATTGTGCTCATGTTTGTGCACCAACGTGCACAGGCGTCGGTGCCCGTGAACACAGGTTATGTGGATGCATATGCATATTATGTGAGGTTTTGCCCGACCGGGCCGCCGTTAACATTAATCTACGGGCAAAAGTCATTAGGAAAGAGTCAACTGAAGCATTCAGAGACGGAGAGAGGTGGCTTCCGTAATGAACTTGCTGATGGGATTTGAGGAAGCGTGAGGGATATCTGGAGGGGAGACGAGGAGGAGGAAGGGAGGGAAGGAGAGGAGGATGAAGAGAGTGGTTTTGAGGAGATGGAGGGGGGGGGTTTGCGGAGCAATTACAGGCTTCTGCCGCAGCAGAACTTTGATGTTTTGACAGCCAGACGCTGCTGGAGGGAGACAGTGCAAGTGTTGATGATGATGACGATAATGAAGGATGAGGACGGTGCAGTGGATGGAGAAGTTCACGTAATCTTTAAGAGTCGTTTGTTGGTTATTTAATCTTATGAAGACGCGTCGGGCCGGGGGGGTGGGGGGCACGCAGGGACAAAACGCCCACCCGGCCTTGGTCCTTCAGCTACTGACCTTCTGAAAATTAGGGGGAAAAAAATCTCTTTACTAGACCAAAAAATGTTTGATTTAAATACATTTAGGATCATTGAAGCGGCAACAAAATGAGGCAACAATCATAAAAAATACAGGATATTCAGTTTTTTACCTCCAGCTAATGAAACATTAAACTATGTTACAGAAATACTACTATCACAATATGTAAAATATACACAATACATAATGTGTATGTATCTGTTCCTGAAATAAGGCGTATTTGCACTACAAATGTGCATAATATTATTAAATAATGACACGTATGTGTAATGAATATGAACACAGGAAGAGTGTCAGGAATGAGTTGAAATCTCCCTCATTCCCCCCTTCTCTGTCCACAAAAACACAGCTGAACAAACACAGTGTGGCTCTGCCCTCTAATGGTACGCAACAAAAACTACTAATGGCCTAACAATATATATGTGTTGCAAAGGTAGTTTCCTTGCTGTACAAATTAATGCAAAATAGAACAACATAATGTGAAAATATTGTGAAATGGTAAAAGATCTGTTGAGAAGAAGAACGAGTGGGACTATATTTATAACATAACATAAACATAAATCTCACTGTAGTCACTTTTCCTCCACTTTACTTTACTTCACTTTACTCTTCACACACACCCTGCACCTTAAGTGTGCATTAGCTATGTATGTGTACATGTGGGTATGTGCGTGGATATGTATGTCCATATATATATATATGTAAATATGTGTGTATGTGTATGTATGTAGGTATGTACGTGCATGTATGTATGTATATATGCTTTGCTTATGCATACTCTTTTGTTGCTATTTATTAGTATTTTTTTCCATTCTAAATATGTCCATAATGCATACTTTGTATGCTGATCAACAAATTCTATGAATTTGTATGTGGTGTTGTGAATTTTTTTAAATTTTTTTATAACTTTTATTTTCTTTAGCCTTTTTTTTCTTCAGCTTTTCTTTTCTTTTCTTTTTCTTTACTCTGTACGCTGCAGTAACAAGCAAATTTCCCCGTTGTGGGATGAATAAAGTCCTATCTTATCTTATCTTATATTTAAAATCTAAATATGCTCATTTAGGTTTATAACTGTATTGGTAATGTAATTATGACAAACAGATCCTTGAGCTTCTCTTCATTTGTTTGTTGTAATATGGTTTCTGTTCCTGTCTGTGACCAACTATTTGTTAATTATTAGGGTTTTTTCAGTCGTATACTAATTGCCTTCATATTGTCATGACTGCGGCATGTCATTTTGTGCAAAATATTTCATTAGAAAATGAAAACATTTTTTAAATACCTTTTTAAGAGAATTAAACTTCAACTTTGAAGTTGTGCATTAACGACCATTAGATAAACCATTAATACTTGTAACCAATGCATTGACTACAAGTATCTTGAATGCACATTTTCTGTTTTACGCTCAGTGTGTAATTTTATAAAACACCTAGTGCAAAACACACTTTTAAAGTTAGCAATGTTACCTTGAAAAAAACTGTGTGAACATTTCTCTCCATTTTGCCAGCTGTCTTTTTTCACGCTGATACACGTGAAACCACTTTTAGATAACGAGTCCACTTACAAACGTGAGCTCCACGACCACATAATGGCTGAAAAACCGCATATTCCAAGACACGTCAACGGAGCGGGTCTCTGCACTGTCTCGTTGGCTGAGATGTAAGTGGAATCAGGAAGAAGCTGCTGTTGTGCACAGAACATTAAAAAAAAAACTACTGCCATATGAATATGTGCAGGTGACTTATATTCTTGTATGGTTGGTGTTAGAGTTCAGTGATGAACCCATCTGTCTCCTTCAGTCATGGAGATGTAAGCAGACACATGATTTAATACTGTAGGTATTACAAAAGCAAGGAGTTTTGTCGTTTTTGGCAGATGTTATTAACATGTTATTGTTTAGGATTACAAATCCATATTTTAGGTTTTGAATAGTTGCTGTGTCTTTACTACATATATAATAAAACTGCAATTATTGAACAAATGAATGAGTGTGTGGTGCATTATGTGTTCATCAAATGATGAGTTCTGCCACTTTATTGATGCAAAAAGAGTTTGAAGCGTTCTGCAAGAATCTTTTCTGCTTTTATTTAATGGTCTGCTGGTTTGGTGTACAGCAAATTACTTCGGTATTGAACAGTTTCAAAAAGCAACAATCACAGAATAATACAAATTTAAAAGGATAAATTATCATATAAAAATGTCGAAAACCTCAGTATAAGTGACAGTGACACACAGACACAATAGAGGCACCAGAGTTTAGAGGAAAACTATATTATTAAATTAAAACATTTTATTGCATTGTGTCTCCAAGCTGCTGATTTTCCTTCTTACAAATGAAAATCCTGCCTGAACAGATCCTTCACATGGTGAATAAAGCACCTAAATAACAGACTTCTGCCTCATGGCTCATTGACAAAATCATTTGGGCTCCAGGATGGACTTTATGGTTCCAACCCTGACATTTTGTGATATAAAGGTTGCACCACTGTATCTGCACCTGTTCTCAAATAAATCAAACCCGAGAAAAAAGCAAGTGCACAGTGGCATAATTCACTGCAAGATTTAGCCTTTATTTCACTTCTGTGACTGCAATAATTTTAACTTTTCCTTCAGTTTCAGTCACTGCTACATGAAATGTACTTTAAAATTAGAAATTAACACAAAAAAAGCTAAGCCAGAGCTTTTAAATGCTCTGAATACCTGGAATGTTAAGTGCTCCTGAACGCATCATGAACCACTAAATGGTTGATGAATAAATCCTGCAGCTTCACTAGGCCCGAGCTGTGTTTTCTTTTTTTACATTTTCAAGAGTATTTCCTCAAATTTGTGCCTCCTTGCAGCCGCAGAACGGGAAGGTGCCGCAGCACGGCTGGAGCCAGGGTCTCCACAGGATCTGCTCCCAGCTCATCTGGCTCGGAGCGCTGGCTCCGTGCGAGCCGGGATCCGTCAGGGTCCTCCGGTGCCTCTCCGCGGCTTTGGAGGCCTCCTCCAGGATTTCGGCGTACCGCGGCTCGGTGCCCGGGGTCAGCGGGCGGGACTCTGAGGGGTCGCGGGACAGGTCGAACAGCAGCGGTGGGCTGTGGCGCGTCACGTGTTCCCCGTGACACAGACACACTTTGGTGTCGTAGCAGCCGCCGGATCCCGGGGGGGAGAAGTTAGGGGTGAAGAAGTGGATCTTAAAAACGGAGTCACCTGGAGGGAAGGGTGCACACGCGCACACACACAAACACACAAACATTATTTAATACCAGTAGACAGTACTGCAGTAATAAAATCCTACAATTAATGAGCCTTTAGCTTTTATGTGTCGGGACATTGATTAAAATATTCTAATTTTTTTCTCATTACATTTAAAAAAAAAAAAAAAAAAAAAAAAAAAAAAAAAACACAACACAAGGAAAATACAAAAAGATAGTAGCCTGCTCGTAGGTTTCTTGTCAAACAGCTGATCTGAAGACACAAAATCTCTCCACCTGCAACTGAGCAGTTGAACATTTATATAAATTTATTAATTAATATTGTTGTATTAGAGTAAAACGTTTCCAAATGCAAGACACATAGAAACGATACTGCAGTGAACCCATACCAGACTCACCATAATGCAGCTTTTTTTTCTCATTATTCTTTAATTACACAGTGAATTGTAGTTTACTTTCAGTTAATTTGATTTTATTCGGTGTTATTCTATGTGTGAATGCCTGACCGATTTCTATTTAAAAACCAACATTAATGCGTGAGTGTGTGTTTCTGCAGAACTAAGAACGTGAGAAAAAGTATGCGTAAGTATGAGTAAGTTGTATGTGCGTGTGTGTGTGTGTGTGTGTGTGCTCACTGTGCGGCGGATGCCAGCGGACAGCGTTGAGGTAGATGCCGCAGTAATGAAACATGAACTCGTGCTCTGATCGCGTCGCCGTCCCCTCTAACAGCGGCATCAGGTTGTAACCATCTAAACGTCTGAGAGATGGAGAACATGTCATGACTTTTGGGGGAAGCAGGAATAATGCAGTACATTAATATATTGGCAGAGATGCCTTCTTCAGGTCAACATTTAACATCAAGTAGGAACATTTTGGTCTGAGTGTGCTGATTATAGAGAGTGTTCATGTTTGATTAAACACACCTGAAAGGGCAATATTCTAGCTAGGCCTAATAGTCACCTTAAAGTCGAACAACACATTAAAACAAACATGTGCAGCAAGTATCAAAGAGGAAGACTGATTAAAAAAGAAGATGCAATTGGCAGGACAAAACATGCAAGAATATATATATATACTGTGAGAAGGTGAGCCCCCCCCTTCTCACCGGCTCATGAGGGCGGAGCCACAGCTCTCCGTGTTGCGCCGGAGCCCGGCGACTGGACTTTACAAAACACACACTCACCACACGCACGTATTGCATTGTTTCGGGTTTATTGTTACGTGTATATGCTATGCTAAGTGCTTAGTGACATGGTCGGGAACCGGGTGCGGACACCGCGATCGCGATCGCGACGTGCCACGTCACCCGTTCCTATTACAAACTTTCACCACTCACCTCGGCGTGCAGTGCGGTACCCACTGCGCGTCCGGTTCTCTTTCCATTTACTGGTTTAGCCTCCGTCTGGTCATCCACACACAATCGCACACACATCCTCCTCCATTCATTCCCACTCACCTGCACTCACCTCCTAGTCCGACTCCACTGCTCCTGTGCGGAAGCGCGCGCCGCTGCAGGGGCAGTACTTATTGAGTGTGGCGCTAGGGGGTGCACTACCCGTTGCACAGGGGTGTGTTGTATTTTCTGGTCTATTGTAAATATGTATGTGTGAGGTATATGTGGTGAGATGGTTTTTTTCTAATGTGTGTTCTGTTATTTATCTACTGTGTTTACTATGTTATGTTGTGTTTACTAGTAAGCGAGCCAGTAGTTATTGGGGATATTGGTTTCCCCCCCGCTTAATGGTTTACCCCAATTAAGCTGGGGCAGGTGCATGTTAAAAGGGTCAC
Organism: Eupleurogrammus muticus; assembly: GCA_036785175.1. Lineage (NCBI taxonomy): Eukaryota > Metazoa > Chordata > Actinopteri > Scombriformes > Trichiuridae > Eupleurogrammus > Eupleurogrammus muticus. The sequence continues at coordinate 15,254,456 of JAYKQN010000001.1, forward strand.
CATTTTGACTGTTATGGGGGGGCCGTAGTAGACAGTGAAATTTTGATGGCTGAGTGTTGACTGTGTTGCTTCTGTTGAGAGAGCGAATAAATTGCCTTTTGTTGGCCTAATCCAACTCTGCTGCCTCTTGTCTCCACTTCACCTGGTTGCCCTGATCCCTTTTGTTGGGAGGCCACATCGGTCGCCTCACATTTGGTGGCAGCGGTGGGATCAGTGGCGCCACCTGGGAAGCTGGAGCGGAGACACAGGATTCGAGGACGAGCAGGTGGACGTGGCCGTGGGGTGCAAGACGGCTGGTGCGCGGCCAGAATGCACCGTCGCAGGCTGACCCGAGAGGACTCGGGGGAGAAGCAGCTAGACCAGGAGACTGCGTCCCAGGAGTCCGGAGGGGAGGAGCCGGAGGAGTGTGATCTGGCGGGTTTGCAGAGGCTCCTGCTCCAGAGTCTTCAGGCCCAGAGCGCGGAAGCTGCAAGACAGGAGCAGCGGTGGAGGGATGTCCAAGCCCAGCTGAACCGGCTACGCGATGATGTGGAGGCAGACCGTAGGCGTCCACCACCCCCGCCCTGGGCTCTTCAACCCGGTCCTCCAGCCCCAGCGGTGCCGGTGCGGCCGGCATCCCCAGGTCTGGCAGCCGCGGCACCCATACCAGCAGCCGACGGACCAGCACCAGTGATGGCAGGACCCCTAACCGGGTCGAGGGCTGCAATCCCCCGGTTAGAGGAGGGTGAGGATATCGAACATTACCTCACCACGTTTGAGCGGTTAGCTACGGCCTACCGCTGGCCAAGACAGGATTGGGCGGTGTTGCTGGTGCCCTACCTGTCTGGGAAAGCGCGGAGTGCCTATGTGGCCATGGATATGGACGATGCCATGGACTATCGACGGGTGAAAGAGGCCCTACTGCGAAAGTATGACATCAACGAGGAGGTGTATCGCCGGAGGTTCCGGGAGCCAGATGTTCGGCCTGGAGAGACGCCCCGGGAGCTGTATACCCGCCTCAAGGACCTCTTCAACAAATGGGTTCGGCCAGCAGGCCGAACTGTTGAGGAGGTGGCTGAGATCCTGGTCCTGGAGCAGTTCCTGCGAACCTTGGCCCCGGACATCCAAGTCTGGGTGAAGGAGCACGATCCCCAGGATGGTCAGCGGGCGGCGGAGCTGGTGGAGAATTTCATGGCGGCGCGGCGTGGACACCAGACGTTCCGGAGGGAGGCCCACCCAAGACCAGCAACTCGAGGTAGGTCTGAGGGGTTGGGTTATGTGAGTGGTTCAAAGACTGATGAGCCCAGTAGGTCGTCTGCCCGTAGGTCAGCTCCGTTTGTCAGGTCTCAGGATGCCCCAGGACATCGAGCTAGAGAGTCAGTGGTCTGTTTTTCATGCAATCAGGAAGGTCACATTAGGCCCGAATAGGAAGCCTAAACCCTCTAGCCATTGCTGTTTTCCCCGACCAGAAGAAGGGCGTCCCTTTGTGCTGGAGAGAGTCCAGACGGCACCAGTCAGGGTTAATGGGAAGAAGGCTGTTGCCCTGCTAGACACAGGAAGCACCCAGACCTTAGTGCAGCCCCACCTAGTCGAGAAGAGGGACTTGGTACCCGGGGCAAGTCTGAGAGTTTTGTGCGTAAATGGGGATGAGCATGAGTACTCGGTGGCTGAAGTGTACCTGGAGGTTGGAGGTCAGATGTATCAGATGACCGTGGGAGTGGTTGCAGGACTTAGTCATCCGGTGGTCATTGGCCAGGACATTGTGGTCCTGCCGGAGCTTGTGCAGGCTAGCCCTTCTGTTAGCCTGGTAGTGACTAGGTCCCAGTCCAGATCACAGGGTTCCCGGGAATCTGAGGGGGAGTCAGGGACCAATGACTGTGTGATACTGCCTTTTGCGAATGAGGACATCACTCCTCCAGCCAAAGGGAGGGGGAAGAAAACCCGCAGGCAGCGTAGGCAGGATAGGTTGGTAGGCACGGTAGAGAGAGCTGAGGAGTTGCCTCTTGTCCAGCCAAATGACGAGTGGGGAGAGGTGCCTGACAACTTTGGGCAGCTACAGAGGGAGGATCCGAGCTTACAGAAAGCCTTTGCCCAGGTCACTTATGTAGATGGAGCCCAAAATGCACCTCCTTCAGCTTTGTCAGGGGAAAGATATACTGTGAAAGAAGGATTGTTATATCATGAGCCAGGAGAGGGCAGGGCTGAGCAACTGGTGGTGCCCAAGCGGCTCAGGGAACAGGTGCTAGCCCTGGGACACAAAATTCCTTGGGCGGGGCACCTGGGCAACATTAAGACATATGAACGGGTGGCCGGCAGGTTCTATTGGCCCGGGCTCTATGGGGATGTGTTGAATTATTGTAAAACCTGCCCCGAGTGCCAAATTACTAGTAAGAGGAAGACAACTCCTTATCCCCTGCAGCCACTTCCCATCATTGAGGTGCCCTTTAGCCGGATAGCAATGGACATAATCGGCCCTTTGGAAAGATCGCAAACCGGCTATAGATATATATTAGTAATTTGTGACTATGCCACGCGTTATCCGGAGGCCTTCCCCTTGCGCAAAGTCTCTGCTCGCCCCATAGCACAGGCGCTGTTGCAGTTGTTCTCCCGGGTGGGCATCCCACAGGAAATCCTGACAGACCAGGGCACAGCGTTTCTCTCAAAGACAATGAGGCAGGTGTATGGGTTGCTGGGCATTAAGGGCATCCGAACCACTCCATACCACCCTCAGACCGATGGCCTTGTAGAGCGGTACAATCAGACTCTAAAGGGCATGCTGAGGAAGTTTGTGGCAGCGAATGGCAAAGACTGGGACCGCTGGCTGCCGTACTTGCTCTTTGCCTACCGTGAGGTCCCTCAGGCCTCCACGGGTTTTTCACCGTTTGAGCTGCTCTATGGTCGACAGGTTCGAGGTCCCTTGGATGTTCTGAGAGAAGCCTGGGAGGGACCCAGGTCACCCAAAACCAGCAGCATCCTGGCCCACGTCCTGAAGATGAGGGACAAGATGGAGGAAATGGCAGAGCTGGTGCGGATGAACTTGGGGCAGGCTCAGACGCACCAGAAGACCTGGTATGACAAGACGGCCAGGCAGCGAAGCCTTCAACCAGGTCAGAAGGTTCTGCTTCTTCTCCCTACCTCCGAGAACAAGCTGCTTGCCAAGTGGCAGGGGCCCTACGAGGTGGTGCGGAAGATGGGTCCGGCCACCTATGAGATCGAGCTTCCTGGGAGGAGGAAACCCCGGCAAACCTTCCATGTCAACCTTTTGAAGGAGTGGCATGAGAGGCCGCCGGAGTTGCAGCTCAGGGTGCAGTCGGTGGGGGAGGAAGAAGAAACGCCGGAGCAGTACTTCCCCACCAGTCAGCAGTCAGCCACGCTGGACTTCTCACATCTGACGGCTCGCCAGCAGAGGGAGCTGGCAGAGATCATCCCCCCCGGCCTGTTCCAGGAGAAGCCGGGTTACACCACCGTTCTGGAGCACTCCATCCCCCTCAGAGACACGACACCGGTGCGGCAGAGGATGTATCGTGTCCCAGAGCGACTTCTTCCATCCCTCAAGGCGGAGGTGGAGGACATGTTGGCGTTGGGGGTGATTGAGAGGTCGTCCAGTGAGTGGAGCAACCCTGTGGTGCTGGTGCCCAAGAAGGATGGCACCATGCGTTTTTGCATTGACTTTCGTCGGGTAAATGCCCAATCACATTTTGATGCTTATCCCATGCCAAGGCTTGAGGACTTGATTGAGCGGCTGGGTAAAGCATCCTTTATCACCACCCTGGACCTATGTAAAGGCTACTGGCAGGTGCCACTGACCAAGGAGGCCCGGCCCTGCACAGCCTTTCGTACACCGCAGGGGCTATTCCAGTTCGTGGTGATGCCTTTTGGTCTGCAGGGAGCGCCAGCCAGTTTTCAAAGACTGATGGACATAGTACTGGCTGGAACAGACTCTTTCGCTGCAGCATACCTGGATGACATTGTGGTTTACAGTGTCACCTGGGAGGACCACCTGCGTCATCTCCAGGAGGTGTTGCAGCGCATCCAGCAGGCTGGATTAACCATCCATCCGAATAAATGTGCCCTTGCCAAGCGGGAGGTGCAATACCTTGGCCATGTGCTTGGCCGGGGTATTATCAGGCCGCAGAAGGACAAGGTACAGGCGGTGCTGAACTGTCCCAGGCCTAGGACCAAGAGGGACATTCGGTCGTTCTTGGGGTTGGTGGGGTGGTACCGCCGGTTTGTGCCAGACTTTGCCCGTCGTGCGGCGCCGCTTTCGGACTGGACCCGGAAATCGGGCTCCTCCCAGATCCAGTGGGGGAAGGAGCAGGAGGAAGCATTCCTGGATCTAAAGGCAGCGATCTGCAGTGATCCGGTGCTCCAGAGTCCAGACTTTGAGCAGCACTTCACGGTCCAGACCGATGCCTCTGGTGTTGGTCTCGGGGCAGTGCTGCTCCAGGGGCAAGGAGAGGACAGGAAGCCTGTGGCTTACATTAGCCGCAAGCTGTTTCCCAGGGAGACCAGGTACGCCGCAGTGGAGCTGGAGTGCCTGGCGGTTAAATGGGCCCTGGACACGTTGAAATATTACGTGCTGGGTAGAGACTTTACCCTGGAGACTGACCACCGCGCCTTGCAGTGGTTAGACCGGATGAAAGACTCCAATGCACGGGTTACCCGCTGGTTTTTGGCCCTTCAGCCCTACCGCTTTACGGTACAGTACCGTGCGGGGAAACAGAACACTGTTGCAGACTTTTTGTCTCGCCACCCAGTTGGCGAGACTCCAGAAGGGGAGGGAAGTGTGAGAAGGTGAGCCCCCCCCTTCTCACCGGCTCATGAGGGCGGAGCCACAGCTCTCCGTGTTGCGCCGGAGCCCGGCGACTGGACTTTACAAAACACACACTCACCACACGCACGTATTGCATTGTTTCGGGTTTATTGTTACGTGTATATGCTATGCTAAGTGCTTAGTGACATGGTCGGGAACCGGGTGCGGACACCGCGATCGCGATCGCGACGTGCCACGTCACCCGTTCCTATTACAAACTTTCACCACTCACCTCGGCGTGCAGTGCGGTACCCACTGCGCGTCCGGTTCTCTTTCCATTTACTGGTTTAGCCTCCGTCTGGTCATCCACACACAATCGCACACACATCCTCCTCCATTCATTCCCACTCACCTGCACTCACCTCCTAGTCCGACTCCACTGCTCCTGTGCGGAAGCGCGCGCCGCTGCAGGGGCAGTACTTATTGAGTGTGGCGCTAGGGGGTGCACTACCCGTTGCACAGGGGTGTGTTGTATTTTCTGGTCTATTGTAAATATGTATGTGTGAGGTATATGTGGTGAGATGGTTTTTTTCTAATGTGTGTTCTGTTATTTATCTACTGTGTTTACTATGTTATGTTGTGTTTACTAGTAAGCGAGCCAGTAGTTATTGGGGATATTGGTTTCCCCCCCGCTTAATGGTTTACCCCAATTAAGCTGGGGCAGGTGCATGTTAAAAGGGTCACCATTTTGACTGTTATGGGGGGGCCGTAGTAGACAGTGAAATTTTGATGGCTGAGTGTTGACTGTGTTGCTTCTGTTGAGAGAGCGAATAAATTGCCTTTTGTTGGCCTAATCCAACTCTGCTGCCTCTTGTCTCCACTTCACCTGGTTGCCCTGATCCCTTTTGTTGGGAGGCCACATCGGTCGCCTCACATATACATATATATATATATAAAACTGACCATTATGCGTTTTTTTAATTGAGAAAAAATTGACTTTGAATTATCTACTCTCATGACGTTGGTTCTGGGTTTCAACGGAGTTCACCACCCATTTAGTTTTGTCCTAGGCATACATGGTGGTGGGTTTACCCACCAATTTTAGTCATTGGAGGGGCAAAAATAAGGTAAAAATCATCAAAATCATCATTATCCACTGTTTCTAGAAGGGTAACGTCTACATTTGAGTCTTCTTTAATTAAATTATTGCCTTTTTCTTTTTATAAGTAATGAGGTTGTAGCAAAACAATGTTTTTTAAGTAGCATTCAAACTTTTTTCCAAAGCTTTGGACCCATTCAGGAACAATTTCAGCTAATTTGATTCCAGGCAGTCTTATTCTATCTGTAAATGCCTGACTGGTTGAGTTCTGGTTTAAAAACCAACATTACCTCAACGTGTGTGTTTTACTAAGAACCTGAGCCTGTTTGTTTTTTTAAGCAGCATTCAATCTTTTTCCCCAAGAGCGAGGGACGAGGGAACGCTACGCAGGAAGTCTTCACCGGTCTGGGTGTGTGTCCTGGGCCAGATGTTTCAGTGTGGGGTACAGATCCATGAGGCTGGTGGGCTCGTCCACTGTTCTCCCAGCGGTCAGTCTGCCAGGCCAACGGAAAATACCAGGAACCCTGATCCCTCCCTCCCAGCCCCCCATGGCCTTCCCGCCTGAAAAAACACACACACACACACACACACGCACGCACGCACGCACACTTCAGACACTTCAACAGCCATGTTGCGTTGCAGTTTTTTCTGATTGCTTAGGCACTATCTTTGAAACTAGAGGCTATTTTTTTGAGTATTTATGCAAACTAACCACAAAACCTCAGCCCAATACACCGCACAAATCACCAACCAGGCACTGATAGTATAAATATGAAAACACACACATTAGCTCATTATGCATCTGCTTATAGCTCCATAACCTAAAGAGACAAATCAATGATCACAGGGATCAGTTTCCGAGTTTCTTCTGAAAGTTGACCGAGCTCCACAGCAGCTTCATCCTGATTCTATTTTCATTTCACCCGATGAGACAGTGCAGAGACCCGCTCTGTTGACATTTTTTAGGAATATGCGGTTTTCAGCCATTATGTGGTCCTGAAGCTCGGATTTGTAAGTGGACTCATTATGGAAAAGTGTTTTCACATGTGTCAATGTGGGTGAAAAAAATAAAACAACTGGCGAAATAACACATAGGCATGTTTTTTTTTTTTGCAATGTAACATTACAAATGTTTGCGTTGTTAAATTACTATGCGTTTGCAGCAAAACAGAGAATGTGAATTCAGTTTGACACTATGGGTAAATGGATTCGGCTGTGTGTGCTAATACACAATTTCATACTTCACAAAAATAACTGATTGTGTTTAATAGTCAGAGGAAAAACTGTAAGCAAATCATAACCTGAAAATGAAAGTGACCGTCAGGAAAAAAACAAGAGGACGCTAACCTTTATAGATGCTGTTCCAGCCTCCTTTCTGTCCCACCAGTGCATTGGAATCCTCGAGGTGTCCACCGTGGTCAGATGTGAAGTACATCAGGGTGTCGTTGGCCAGGCCCAGGGAATCCACAGTCTCTGATATTTGACCTAGAAAACATTTGACGGTAGTAAAATATATGGGTTTATGTGGGTGAATAAAAACAGTTTGTTAAAGGACAATTGTAGTTTATTACAACTCTGTTTTTTTTATTTAAGTCATATTTGCAGCTTATAAAGTTGTTATAACCCCAACTTCATACCTATGCAAATGGTTCAGTTAATCGACATGCTTAAAAAAAAAAAAGCTTAAAAACGCTGCCAGTTTTTAACGTCTTCATCTTACAACGCCCCCCCCTCACCGATGATCCAGTCCATTTCTTCTACGTTGTCACCGTAGCGACCGTGGCGACTCTTGCCGGCGAAGGCGGGGCTCTCGAACATCGGCGTGTGGACGTGAACCAACGAGAAGAAGAGCAGGAACGGACGGTCGGCGTTCCTGGACAAGGAGAGGTCAAACGGAAAGCTCGCTGAGATTTGATATTATTCATGTAGGTTTCACGTCACGTGATGAGAGGATAAAGCTCCAACAATGAATTGATCTAACTAACATAACAAATGTTTCCCATGTTGGAAACACTTATAAATGAAATGTACTGTTGTGCCGGGGCGACTCGTTCCTTTATGACAATGAACACGGGCACAGTTGTTTTTTTCGGGGTCAGTCCTGCATAAACCATCCTGTGGCTGTAAATACTCAGCAGCTATTTCAGGCGTGACAAACTCACATTTGTCACGCTCGAAATAGTCCCGGACAAATGCGCCATTTATTCCCGCGTTTTCGGAAAAAACTACAATGCCGAGGCTTTATTCGGAAATCGCTTACTATGTGTTTCTAAAGATGAGCATCTCTGGTAGAAATAAATGGGCTTTGTGCTGCTGGTTTTGGTCAATTTCACACAGTCTTTCATGCTGTCTTTGGCCCTGCAATCAGTGATTACACCGTGTGTGTAGATGAAATATGAAACTGCTCTGAGCAGATGGTGAACACCAGCTCCCGGATTTTTATTTTTTTTCTTTTCCTTTTATGCTGCTGATTTTTCAGTTTCTAAAAGAATAGATTAAATTTATCTCCCGCATTTACTACCTCCTTATAAAACGCTGCGCTTCTCCCAGCAACCTCTGGGGCAGCGTCTCCACCGTCATTGGCTGCTCGATCACGTCTTGGTTCCTCATGATGATGCAGTTCCAGGTTGGCAGCAGTTTAAAGGGCATGTACCACACGGCACACGCGAGGGTGCTGAAAAATACAAGTGGTACCAACAGCCACAGGCTGACTTCAAAAAGGCCCAACGCACGGACACACACCTGAAAAACACACACACACACACACATCAATATACCGTATATATACACAGAGTGTGTTTGCCACACAGTAATTATATATTGTAGTAAATTTACAGTTTTTATTTGTACTCTTTATTTTCCAGTGCATACTGTAGTTTGTGGTGTGATCAATATGCTGCAAATTGTTGATATTTCTGCCCAAAGAAGCAAAACCAATGCAACTTATAAGGTGATGCACAACATTACCACAAATTACAACCTAAAAAGACAAACTGGATGAATCAATACTGTATAATCGATGGGGTTGCCAACAATCACATTAATCGCCAACTATGTTGATAACTGAATTAAGTCTTTTTTCTGATTTATTTAGTCTTTTATAACAGTAAACTGATGATAGTGTTTTTGACTTTTGGTCTGGACAAAAAGAAATAAAATTTGGGTTTAATCTTCAGCTTTGGGAAACAGTGTTAAACAATCTGAATAGTCATAAGTTTGTTTGTACCATTCACAGGTATTGCTCAACTCTGCATTCAAGCAATGTGTAATCACTGATCAACTTAACAATTTTACACCATTTTATAAGCCAAACAACTAATTGATGAATCATTTCAATAATCCATGGATAGATCTCTTACCAGAATAGTTGCAGCCCTATACTTGACACCATAATGTCTGTCTGGGATTTTGGATGTTGATGCAGTTTCATGCTTTTGCCACTAGATGATATCAAAATCCTTCCTAAAAGTAGTTAATTGAAACAAGTGGTACACTGCGTCCTAAAGTACCTATACCTAGACATTGAAATAGTTTTATTTGCCTTCTAATATATATGGTATGTATTGATATCTTATTTTTTCCTAACTGTATTCACGATTATAATAGATTTGGATTTATTTATTTTTATTCCCTTGCGTTTGTTCTGTTCTGCATCTTTCATTGATTATATTATACTGGAAAAGTCCATAAAATGAATCACGAAAGTTTTATTTGTTCAGATATTCCATAGTTCTCTATCCCAGTAGACTCTCGGTTTATGTACTTCTGTGTTTTGCACGGCATTTATTTTTCCTGATTAGAAAACAAACCGTTTTCCCTCATGAGACCCGAGGGTCTGAGGACGGAGGCTCTCGTTATAGACTATAAAATCAACCTATGGCGCAGCTGCTTCTTGTTAGAGTCAGAGGTAACTACTGTCCCGTCGCCAGCGCCTCACCGAATTTCTCTTTCGAAATTTCGTTTCTTTCCCCCCTAAAGCAGGTTTCTGGCCGACGGGGCCTGCGCATTTCACAACTGCAGCCTCTGTTCCCAATCTTGTTTACAACCCCCGTGTCTCATTTCTTAGTAATTACGCACCAGTTATTCGGCTTGGGGGGAAAAACAGCTCAGCAAATCCCGGTTGCTCTTTTGTTTTACAGTTTCCTCCTCTGGCAACCCACATGTGTGTCTCTCTGCTTTTTTTTTCTGTTTGTTTTCGTAGTTAATTTTGTTTGGTTACTTGGATGTTACCTTTGCGTGCTAGTTTCCATAGAGCGGGACAAGAAGGCCGGCCTTACCAGCGTGAGGAGCGCGACCCCCAGCAGCGCGCTCAGGTCACGCAGCGTGTGCTGGAGGTCCGCCAGCACGTCGCTGCCCTGGCCGGGCACGCAGTCGTTGAACAGGGTGAAGGGCAAGCCGTAGAAGTAGTCGAAGCCGTGCTGGTTGGGGTGGTGGCAGTGGTCGCCGCGGCGCTCGCAGCTCACGCCCAGGTGCCATTTACCTGCAGGGGGAAGACAGGTCCGTCCATTTCAAGCAAACAGAGAGATTTTTACCATTGAGTAAATGACTGTGGGGACATTTTCTCACCGATCAGGCCAGTGCTGTATCCTTGCTGCTGCAACCTCTTAGCAAAGGTGGTCTCGGTGGGTGGAAGCCCCCCCGAACCCCCGAGGAACAGCAGCACCTGCACACGGCCTGTACTGCCCATTCCTGCACACACACACATGCATGCATATATATTTAAATATAAATATACATATATGGGACAATGACAAAACTGTCATTATGCTATAGTATAAGTATTCTAACAGGTAATAGTGAGTGGTTGAGTGAGCGAAAACCTATTAAATATAACACTCAAGAATGAACAAGTGATTTTGGGGCAAACACAACCTTTTACTCCCAATATAGGAGCTGTCATCACTTTTGACAAGAGAAAAAAATGGGTTTCATGTGTCGCATTGTCCTTTCGAACACTTTTTAATGGGGGGGGGAAAAAGGGGGTTGGATTAGTTAGGGCACAGGACAGGTCAAATGATACACTTTCTAGTAGAAAATCACATTTCGACTCAAAAAATAAAACAGAAGTAACAAGGATGCCTTTCAAACGTAAGGAGGAGAAAGTACAGATAACTGCATGAACTTGTAAGATATGGAAGTGAAATAAATACTCTAGTAAAGTATAGATATGCAAAATGTCTACTCAAGTAAGGTAACAAACATTCATACTTGAAAATACGCCATTTAAAAACATCAGACAGGAACAGAGAACAATAAATATCATATAAAAGTGACATCGGGTCATTGAAAAAGGCAACTGCAACAGGGACAAATCAGTTGCTGAGTCTGGTGTTCCTGCATCTTGGCAGAATTCATCCACAGCCAGATGGTAGCAACATGAACTTCTTGGATCAGCCAGTGTTCAGCAGACCTTCTTCAAAGCCCCAGCTGCACCCCTCAGAATTTGTTTCGGGGGGTCAAAACCGCCGACCTTTTGCGCAGTTTAACAACAACCTCCAGTTCGATTCCTGTGTGTGAGGCTGGTGGCCGTGTAGCAGGAGGCGATAGAATGACCTGAGGACTGAATGAGTACCTGAGCGGACAGCGTAGCGCCCCGTCATGAAAGCTGCCCGGCTCGGGGTGCACAGAGGAGCAGCGGCGATGTGCTGAGTCAGCTTCACGCCCTCAGAGGCCAAGCGGTCGATGTTCGGAGTCCTGCAGGGAAGTCAAAAAAAGACTGAAGGAAACGCACATATGTGTTTCAAGATAGACATGACGCAATCAACATGCTGGAGGGGGGTGAAAAGGAGATGGGCTCACCTGATGGTATCGTTACCGTAGCAACCTATGTCACCGATGCCGAGGTCGTCCACCATCATCAGGATGAAGTTTGGCTTCCTGTCCGCCCCGCCGTCCCCTGTGACATCACTTCCTGCGGCGAGGAGGAAGGAGAAAAGAAGAGGAACCGACAGGCTGGACCTAAACATGAAGCATTAGGGAGATATGAGGGATTTAATATGACTTTAATTTGATAAAACACACACAAACACACAGCTGTGCTGAGTGTGAAGGAATTCAAGGAGTGAAGGAGTGAGTGCAAGATTCTATCAGCGAATAAATACTCTGCAACTGACGACTGTTCTGATAGTCAGTTAATCTATTGATTATTACAATGATTTATCAATTAGTTGTTTAGTTCATAAAGTGGTGTAAAATGTTTCCCAAATTTGAAAATTATTTTGTCCAGACCAACAGTCCACAATATGTGTCCTCATATGAGAGGCATTCTGCATTGAAGCGGTGTGTAAGAACTTCAGCCATGTCATTCATTCGCTGCAGTTTGACTCATAGTAACCCTGTTATTTTACGATGTGATGTGGCTCAAAGCCAAAAGCTTCGCAATAAAACTCCTGGGATAATCAACAGGAACCAAAAACCAATGAACGTGTAGCAGCTTGATCCTCTCAGATAGGCTGCAACATGGACTTTTACCTCTGACAGCAGCGATGCTTGTTCTGCTAAAAGTGCAGGAAATAAAAATGCATTATAGTTGACAAGCACCGTCGACGTCTGCTGGACGCGTCTTTCACTTTCGGTTTGCTTCTCTCCTCTCTGTTTTACGGTGTTTATTCATTCATTCAGGTAGTTCTTAACCCGCTATGTGCACTCACCTCATACCTGCTCAATGAATGCACTGATTCATGGTAAAGCTGCAGAAATGTCACACGTTCCCTGTGCTGAAGGTCCGCCCTGGCGGTACCGTAATGACCAGGCTGTTAACGCACGGCCGCATTCGACTTAATGTCTGGAGTAAATGAGCCGCAAGAAATTTTCAACAAAGAGTACCGTATATGTTCTAAAATATCCCGTCTTACACCCAGGTTATTGTATTGTATTGTATGCTTTAGGGGGTAATTTGAGTCCAAATTTAAAAACGTCCCATAGGTAAAAGGAACATTTTCTTCTTTCAGGAAAAATATTACATATTTTACTACAGAATCTCTCTGATAAATGTCAGCATTTACTGTACAGGATAATTCAAACATATTGTAGCTGCAAAATTTGTGTATCATGGTTACTGATATATTGACAGGTAAACATTTTAACAGATTTATGACTATGTGGTTAATAATAATAATATAACAACAATAATAATAAGAAGAATGACACAAATAATAATTATTATAATATATATATAATTATAATAATAATAATTATTATTATTATAAAGTCAAATCAACAATAAAAAGGTAGGTGAATTAACAAATGGAACCAGAGCATTGGTTTTATTAATGCATTGGTTATTGGTTTTATTGAGAGCATTGGTTTTATTGATGCTGATTTTCTCTCTTTTTACAGCTGTTTCTAGGAAAAGCTCTGATCAAAAAAATAATATATTTTTACATATTTAGAGCATGTTTTTTTCACAATGGGACTTTGTGGTCTTCTGAGTATTGATTTGATGTGGCTCTAAAGGAATCAGGCAAATACATTTCGGACTGTCCATCTTCACAATGGTTGGATTTGCTCCAACCTCGTGTTCTGGGTGTGGAGCATCAGAAGAGAAGTGGAGAGTCACTGACTGGTCGTCACAGCATCTCTCAGCACAGATGTTGTCACTTTGCTTCACTGTGAGGTCAAAGCTCCTCCTGCCTTTCATCCCCGGCTCCTTCTCTCCTGCTAACCTGAGGTTTGGCTCATGCACAGAGAGAAATATTCCAACGGAGCGGATCCCACGCTCAAGGAGTTTGATGAGTAGCGGCACAGAAGTGAAGAAATTTGTCTGCAAAACGCCATGTATGTTTGTTTTTGCAGGAAGTTGTGACGCAAGGACTGTATCTCCTGATCGTCCAAACTCGGTTTTGGCACGTTCACCCCTTCACGCTCCCCTGGTACCAGTCAGATTCACAGAGCCTGCCTGAGATTCCTGTTGTTGCCCAAAAACCCTGAATTCCCAGGGATGGGTTATCTGATTCCATTCAAAAGGAATTATCATTTCATCCAGAGTTATGCTCCTCTGGCACTTAGGCACCATGGGCTTATCTTCCAAAGTTCGTCCTTCTTCTGTTCATCAGAAGGACCCAGGTTGTTGACAGACTGGACGGATGAAAGCAAGAATGGCAAAGTTTAAAGGAGGCGTTGCATCAGTGCCACGAACACGAAACACACTTCCTTTAAACACCGACAATAGGTATTGGTACCATAACTTACCCGTTCAAGTACATGGCTATACTCTGTTCTGGAGACTGTACTCATCAACTCCCAAATCATGTATATTATTAATTACCTTTTCTATCACTAAACATCTTTGGAATGAATGAAAAAATACTACAGATGAAATATTTACTTCTTGACATTGTTCCAAAACAGAGATCTGGTGGTTTGTTGGAACACAGACAAGATGGCCCGACTTTGTTTTTCATTTTTTTTTAATTATCATTGTTGTTCCTATAAAACATCTCAGAGTGTGAGGTGTTGGGATACGTAGCGTTTGTGTAGCTGCGTTCGGCCACTTTGCCTCTTGCCATAGAAACAGGTTTATTTGTTTACCTGAAGACAGGACTTTACCTGCTGATTTAAATCTGTGATTGAAAGCAGATAGAAAATGAGATGCATTTCACGTTCCTCTGTCCTTAGTGCAATGAGTCCAGAACATTAAGTCTTTGAGAAATTGTTGTTTTTTTAATTCATGGTTTATTTAAGTTGGATAAAAAATAATTATGTTTTAAGAAAAGGAGCATTTAAACAGTTGACTCTCTCTCTCTCTCTCTCTATATATATATATATATATATATATATATGTGTGTGTGTGTGTGTGTGTGTGTGTGTGTGTGTGTACAGTTATATTGTGTATCTGTTTTTGTTTACACACTATGCATTTCTATGTGGGACCATATGTGCACATGACACTTACATAAATAAATTAAAGGTACTAGAGAGTTTCAAATACATAATTATTGTAACTTCACATCTGTGTGTTAACAGTGGTTGCAATGTAAGGACTGATTAAAATAACTATATATTTTAATCAATTTTTTACTATATATACTATGCTATTTTTAGTTCATTTCTATTACGTAGTTCTGGGAATGTGAACTTGTGGTTGAGTGAATCATCTGAGCACATTATTTGTTTCTCCCTCAGACATCAACACAGCTGAGCTTTATTATTTCAACCATGAATGAAATATAATTTATTCTGATTGACTTGGAATCAAATCAACACCATTATCCGCTGGGTTTTTAAAGCTGCTTGATAGCGCCGAGGTTGTTAGCGGATGGCGGGTATGAAACAAATATATGCGCGGTAATTATATGTGCACGTGTTTGGCAGAAAAGAAAGTGCACAGGTTCCCACGTTTGACTGGTGAGGGCCCAGGTGTATCGTTGCGGACCTGTCACCATCAATCACTCACTGTGCTCAAACCTGCACACCAGTTTCCTTGTATAAATACCTGACATTTCACGTCATGTCCCATGATGCCCGTGGCACACGCAGCTGCAATAAAAACATACACACAGAGAGAACACACCGACTCCCACGAAAACTGTTTAATTAACTCCTTAAACATTATTTACACAATTCCAGAAGAACAACACAAGTGCCAGAAGACAAAAAAAAGAAGAAGACAGCTCCTACACAGAATAAGAACACAGAATATTTTAAATAAAAAAGGAAAGTCTTAACGCTAGTATAAATCAGAAAATGAATCGTCTAAATATGTTTATGAATCAAGATGTATACAGGATAGGATAGTGCTTCTCCTGTAGAGATTGTGTAAATAAAATCACCTGCAAAACATCTCTGCTCGTTGGTTTCACCGTTTTCTTTCCTTTGATGAAATTGCTCTTTTGATTTACTTGATGCAATTTTTTTCAGGAGGCGGAATAAGGCAAGACTGGTCATGCCATGATTGATGCCCTAGAAATATCTGGGAAGTGCACTTCAGGGTCCAATAAGTCCACGATTTCCTTCGTTGCGACGTTTGTTTGGTGTTTATGAGGAATCTCGGGACTAAAAGTGGAGTGGATCGTATGCTCGGAACACAAGCAGTGCATGTTCCAGGTTTAGGGATTCGCTGTTGTTTCCATTACATCAAATCAGTCCCTGTAAATGTTTTTTTGTGTGTGTGTGTTATTTAAGTGAACAGCAGTTTGCGGAGTGCACACAAAAGGGACGATCCCTGTATTTTTTAGGGAGCTGTGCTGTGCTGAAAGGCATCGGTGGCTACATCTGAAAGCTTGTTCTGTCTGTTGCTTTGTGAGTATTTTGTGCAGTGGCACGCGACGCCATCGGAGCAGATGCAGCGAGAGATTTCAGACACTTATTTCAATGTGTCAAAGAGAAACTCAGTCTATCACAGATTACAGGATAAAAAGGCATTTTTTTTTTTTTTCAAACAGATCTTCCACCCGGCGTCCAGCCCATGTTTCATTTCATACAGTAGAATTAATGGACATAACAGGTTATTAATGTTTGTCAGCTTGAGGCTAGGCTGTTAGCAACAGTCTCTGTCCTGTATTGCAGCTATATGGTACTTTACAAGTAACACGAGTTACATGAACTGCAGGGCTATGCAACCTCTATAACCCTATACAAGTTTAAAGGGAACAGAGCAAGTACAAAAAACCGCAAGGCAACAACAAAAAAAAAAGACATTCAGAAGTTAATATTTTTTTTTTGTGCTACAGCGGAGGAAAAAAACAAATTAAAACAACAACTCTTGGGCTCTTTTATGCAGTAGCGTTGCTTCCTGGGGCGTTTCACAATAAGATAAAAATACCAAAGCAAAACGGGGTTTTGAACCCGAGACAATCCGTGTCAGCTCTGAGGCACCACTGCTAAAATGTAAAAAGCATTCATATAAAAATCACAGATGAGCTTCCTAATGTAGAGATGAAGGACACGAAAAAAACACTGCAATACGGCAACTGGCTTGCTCAAATAAAGAGACACACAGAGATGAGAGTTCCACCGCTGGGAGGTTGGAATGTCGGTTCAAAAGCTAATAGTAATAATAATAATAATAAAATAACAACTGTGGATACAGCAGCTGTTATAAACAATAGTTTCCGATACAGGAGTCATTTTCAGGTTCAATCATAAACAGAATCAATCAAGAAAAATCAGGCAACGCCTTTGATACATTCATCTGTTAACCTGCCTGCTTTTAGTTTGATTCGTCCCAGCTCTCCAGCCTGTGTGTCTATAGATTGGTCAAGCCAAGCCATGTCAGTGAAAAGGCACTATAAAGGAGAAAGTACTGCATCACAACTAGACCGACACATAGCCTACTACGTCACGACAATGCCTAATACGCCACTACATGACCACTTCTGAAGTTTTTCCCATGTCGGGGTGAATGTTCGTTGATCATCGACAGAAACGGGGGGGGGGGGGGGGTCTAACCACACTTCACCTCGCCTTGGTGAACTTTAAAAATCGATTGGCGGAGGGGAAACAAAATTTAGTGAATAAATCGGTTTTATATTCTTTGTTTTTAAAGCCTTAAAATTTGGCTTAGATCATTTTAATTTTCACTTAGATTTTCAGTGATCAATTAGAAATGATGAGCTTCTAATTTATTTAACCGGCTGAGGAGAAGTGGTTGCCACCCAAAATGATTTAGAAGTCCCCTCACCAATAAAAAAAAAAACACACACACACAAACACACAGACACACACACGCATACAGTGACATCAGTGGCCCACTGAAAGATGTTTGGACCGTAAAATAGCAACCACGGAATCTGAGGATTAGTCATACACTACTGTTTCTATCCAGGAAATAAAGTGGTAGATGTTAAAGCCCCCTGTTACCCATCTATCCTGCATTTTAACTGCAGACGACTGTATTAAAAAGGTGAATGGTTGCCATGTGGATTTTCCAAAAAAAATCATATGGATGGCTCAAACGATGACAGAATTAGCGTCGAAGGAAAAAAAATCCACTTGTAAGAATTCAGTACAAAGTTAAACGTCTACAACATCGATATCTGTCACAATTTATATTCACGCTGAATTACCGTAACTAGATCGTAGCCATACAAATACATTAAAAAAGGTAGTTCTATATTTTAGCCATCTCATGGTCATACTTATTTTGAGATTTAATCTCTTAATGACTCTGGAAAAAAAAGTTATTGGATTTGGTTTAAAGTAGAAAGTCTGACCAATCATTTCAATAGATTCCTATGCTTTAACAATCATAAAATCCCTAAAGTTCACATATATTTACTCGCTTTCTCTTATCTAACTCCCCCCCCCCCCCCCCCCCCCCCCACATATATGCACACACAAGACATATAGACACACACACACTCCCTCTGTTTCACGCACACTCAGACACACACACGCGCGCACACACACAGCCTTATTTCAACAACCACACGTGTTCGGCCCTACTTTGGGGCCCACAGTAATCCAGCTCTACAGGGTAGAGCCTAACAGTGAGATTGCCACTTTACTTGACTGTAGTTGTTCCAGGCAGTCATGTGATCGTTGCTGGTCTAGGAGGAGTTCAGCAGGTTGCTAAGAACTGCAAAAAAAAAGGAAGAAAAAGTTTGTGTTGAGGTAGAAAAATAAAAGCACCTCAGAAAGAAAAGGACATATTGTGTGTGTGTGAGTGTGTGTGTCGTACCCTGCGGATCTGACTGGGCCTCTACTGCATCGGCTTTGCGTGCAGCTTCTGGATCCGCTTCTTCTCACAGAGATTTGCGTTAAAAAAAAAAAAAAACAGACAGGGCGTCACATGTCAGCGAAGAGCTCAGAACTAATTCAAACACTTCCCCACTCATTGATATAGATCACTTTGCGTCGTCCCTTCCAGCGAATTTGACAGAGGGCCTCATCCTCCTATAAATATGGATCCATACGGCTCCGCTGACCATAAATTAAACATGAGAGCGAGAGCACCCGGGGGCGCTTTCTGAAGGCCAGTAATATTTCTCCGCTCTAATTGCTTATTATCTCCACCACGAAAATGTGTTTCTGGTGTAAAAAGCTCGAATCCATCAAGTGCAGCGCACACAGATCTTCTCATTTGCTGTGATTGGAGCCGCTCCAGGCGACGATATGACCAATTACCCTCCTCGCTCTCCGCCGCTGACACACTGACCGACCCGTCCCAGAGAATTCCGCAATTCTTAAAATAATAGGTGGAATTCATGTGAATTCAGAGTTTATTAATGAGACTATCGACCGTGGAATCCTGGTTTCAAATCTGACTTTTGCCCCACTTTGCTTAAGCTGAATGGCCAATTGTTCGTGTTGACTGTAAATGAACGTTTCTGCTGATTTGACAGTATCAGGATGCAGGGTGTGGGTGCGTGTGTGCGTGTATATGAGGTTTCTGTAATTGAGTAAAGCTGAGTCTGCTTTGTCTCGGACAGATGGCTGACCTCCAGTACTTGTGCTTTTTTTTCAAATCAAACACACCCTGCCGATTTTACACTTGAGCCCCGTTAGACCCACCGACGTAAAAACATCCCTCAAAAGTAATAAACCACGAACGCTACACAAATGTGCAGCTTTCAATTTAATAATCCTACAAATGTAATGACTTTACCACGAATGCAACACGGAATTTCCCCACAACTGTAACAACTATTGCTTTAACAGCAGGTTTAATTAGGACTTCTAAATGGGCAAGAATGCGTCATGTAGTCAAATGTGAAGATTTTCACCTTCCTACAAACACAGTAGTTATCGCAGTTGTGGCAAATTGTGTGAAATTGTAGGAAAGGGAAATGATTAAACCGAAAACGGCAGATTTGTGCTACGTTTGTGAGACATTGTTCTGTTGCCGGGTCCATCACGCATGGCTAAAGCGGAGCGATGAAGATGCCGGTGGCTTGATTTGAGTTTGACATTAAGCCGCGATCCGAGTCAAGCATGTACAGAAACGTCCTGCATGGAGTCACTGACGCGCCCGGAGCTGAAGGGCTGACGTTACAAACGGTGTTAGTTATTATTCAACAAGCTGGGATCTAAAGCAGGATTTTGAGCTAAGTGCTGCAGTCCAGTGAATTATTGAAGGAGACATAAGGTGCTTTTTGTGATTTATATACTGTGATGTCTGCAGTTTATGTGAAACACGGTCAAAGTTGCAAAACATGAGGTCGATTTGGCTTCCAAAGTGTATTTTGAACAAAGAATTAAAATACTTTTACTAAAGTTTGAGCTAGGCTCGAAAAATCGATGGTTTAGGATTAAAACCGTGATTTCGATTTTCATTTTGATTTTTTTTTTTTTTGCTGTTTAAATCAGTTCTTGACTTTAGTTTTTATTCTTAGATTAGGAATATGGTATTTATTATTTTAATAGTATGATGGGAGTTTTTCTGATGCTTGTAGGTTTGCAGAAAATCAAAAATGAAAATAAAATGCAATATCTGCCACAAATCAAGATCTAACTATTTATCAAAATTGTAAGCCATTGAAAGTCTGCTATTTTATTTTTTAACTAAATCATGATAGAATATAACTTTTGACCTGAAACTGTGCATGATATGTGTGCTGTAAACCTGCCTTCCAGCAGCTGGGCATTGTGTTAGTTGATTAATCAGAAAGATGACTGGTTACCCTGTCTACCTTTGAAGCACAGTTTCTTCTTCTGATAGGTGATGTATCCGGTGACGGCCCCCACCACGGCCACGGCCACCGCACACAGGATCCCGGCCAGAGAGCTGGAGCTGCCTTCTGAGGAAAAAACCAGACAAAACAGCTCGCTGAGACAGCTGCATGAGGAACGTGGAGTCATCATTTTCCGGAACAATAAACCAACGCGTTTTGTAATAAGTAATGGGACTGTTTTGTGTTAAAATAGTAACATTCGCCGTCACCACTGTGTTCCATTATGCAGTTGAAATAATAAACGGCAATTTCAGCAGTGAGGATTAATGACATGACATTATGTTTAATGCATGCATGCATGTGTGTGTATGTGTGTGTGTGTGTGTGTGTGTGACAGAGAGATGCATCATCTTGTTCCAGCATTTTCAGATCCCATTTAATTCTCCCTTCCTATAATTTAAAACCTGAAAAGCATTCAGTGACAACATAAATCTGTCTGCACCTGTAACCCAGTTACTATGACAACACCATCTGAATAGTTTTCCTGCGCTGTCATAGCATACAGCGAATACCTCTTATAATCAATAGAAGGCACTACACACACACACGCACAGACACACACACAACCTGCACTGCTACAATGACCATCAATAATACATTGTAGTAAGTGCATTAAAATGCATCATAACAAGTACAACTCCTTCATTAAAATTTTAACACGAAGATGTTTTCACCACTGTAATTAACAACTGCTTCAACAGCACATATTTCCCACCACTCATAAACATATCACACTAAAAGCTAAAAGTACAAGAAGGAAATCGGTCCCATATCACATTTCACGTTTCCCCTTATTGTCTTTTATATCTTGTCTACTGTTTAACTCTTTATTGTGGCTGCAGGGGCTTTAGCCAGTAATGACCCCGGATATTCTGCAGGTGCAATATACAGTCAGATGAAAGGGAAAAGGGGTGTAAAGAGTAAAGTACAGGGAGTGGCCTTAGTCATAGGACGCGTAGGCAGCATGACTCAGGATTAATTAAAAAAAAGGAAAAAAAATGCGGAATGAGTCAGTGAAATTAGGTGGAATAAAACAAGAGAATGTAGTGAGTCAGTGAGCGAAACTAAAGGTGGGTGCAGATACCGACATGCATGCACATGCATGTGCACAAATAAATGCAGCCTGGTAGAAATACACACTACACACACACACACACACATACACACACACACTGATAAACTCACAACAGAACTATGGGAACAAAAGGGGAACACTTGTGCTGCAGGCACAGAGGGTAACTAGTTGGAGGCAGCACATGGGTGGGTGGATATGTTCGAAAACAAAAAGAGAAGAAGGATAACTTACCTTGGGCCTGAGGTAGATCTATTGTTTGGAAGAAAAAAAAAACACAGATTCAGTTTTACAAAATGATTTTTTTTAAACTGGTCTAACAGCCACATGTTATGGTAACTTTGCATCTTTGAAATAACAATGGATATAATGTGGGAGTTGAATATAATAAACGTGACATGAGGAACTGTTTATTCACTCTATGTGCTACCAGAGGAACATAGAACCATTTATTTAAACAAAGAAATATATATATATTCAGTCATTGTATTCAGAAACAGAAGTTATTATGCTGTAAAATGAGTAAACTGGAGAACTAAAATATTCTGAAGGAAGGACCGTCTGAACCTAAAACAACAGGGACAGACATTTTCTTACTTCCTGTTTGTATTGTCAGAGGCATGTTGGTAATATCCTGTGTTTTGTCCAGTTTCTAGACCTACATAAGCCCCACATCACTGCTATGACTGTTACTGCTGCACCGCTCCCTATCTGCGTGAGTTGGGTTTCATGTGGCACGATATGACTGCTTATTTTCGATGAGATACATACTTTAGCCGTTAAAAGAAGGAAAAAAAAAAAAAACAACACTCACCACCTCCTCCTGTGGCCTCAGCAGCATGTGCTAAACAGAGATAGAGAAACAGAAACAAGTGGTTAGGTGAGAAGCTGAAATGAGTAAATGATGCATGTAAATCTTTCTGACAGGAGAAAGGACCGGAGTGAGGAGACGGATTATTCTTTTTTTGTGGTGGTTCGTACCTCAGAGGCTTTAAGAGTTCTAGAGTTTCTGTCCTAACCGGTCTGGTATCTCTCTCTTTCCCCCCCCTCACACACACACACACACACACACACACACACAAACACTGAAGCATGAAGCTCCACTCCTGTAAAACCCGCGGAGATGCTACCACATAATAATAATATCTCACAGGTAAAATATCAGGGCGAGACACACACACACACACACACACACACACACACACACACACACACACACACACACACACACACACTTGCTCTGATGTTTGATTCGATCTTAAGGCACACAAGCGTTATGTCTCCTTTCGGCGTCTGCGTCTGCTTGTGACATCATAACTGCTCCGTACCTGTCTGGACTTGGCAAAGCCCGTAATGACAGAGCGCTAAAGAGGAGCCTTTCACTAGATTATAATGATTATAGCGACCCAGATGAATCAGCTTTCATGTGGGGAATAAAGGGTGAACCCTGAGAGGGCTGCTTCAGGAAAAATCTCTTGTTCCCGCTTTGCTGTCAAAAGACCCTGTGGCCAGTTATTATAGTTCCTCAACTTAGAGGAAAGAAAAAAAAAAAACGAGTCAATTCAGTCGCTTGTTGTAGGAACAAAGCTCATTAAATTAGAACAGCATTCATTACAATTATGATGCAATTCACTTAAAAGGATGATTTGGTTTGAGAAGGAAAACTAATCAGTGTTTGATCGTGCATTTGACTTAAATCACACACCTGTTTTTTTTTTTTTATTCAGAAATCCCAATGGTTGGATTTTCAATACATTCTTGGCTGGGCCGACGCGGGTCAGCGAGGTTCTGTCTGGGCCGCTGACGGCAGTGAAACGGCTTTCTGAGGTGGAACCACTGATTGTCAGCTGTGATTAGGTTCACGCCCTCTTCTGAGGAACTTCATCGCAACTGCAAGAGCCGGGGCGCGCACATGTTTTCTCAACATCCTCCAAAAAAAAAAACAACTGAAAGCTACGCTTTCACTGTTCAGTGAGAAGGTTCTGGAGTTCAGGCCGCTTCTCTCTCTCACGTTGAGGCAGAGGCCGTTCCGTTCCGCAACTTTTCATCACCTCCAGGATCCATTATTGTGAAGCGCCTTCTCTGGTCCCCAAGAAAAATATTACACAACTACAATCAGAACAGAACGCGGCTACGCGTCTGCTGACGAGGACCAGACGGATCGTGAGACTCTCTCTCTCCTCCCTATAGCGACGGCCTTGCAGCTGCTTTTTGCGCAAGTTGCAGGTCACAAGGTCATTGCAGGTGATGCTTCCGCTTTATATTTGCTGCAATGATTAGTTGCAAACTATTACATTGATCAACAATTATTTTAATAATTGATTATTCAATTAGAGTCATTTTTACGTCCAAATTTCCTAGTTCCAGCTTCTAAAATCAGATTATTTTCTGCTTTCTTTAGTCTATAATAGTAAACTGATGATATATGGGTTGTGGACTGTTCTAGGTTGAGTCTTCAGCTTTGGGGAACAGTGATCAACATTTTCCACCATTTTATGAACCAAACAACTATTCAATTAATTATTTCAATAATCTATAGATGAAATGACAGAATAGTCGTTAGTTGCAGCTCTAGTTTATACTTTTGGTAACAACTAACTTTGTGTTTTGCACCATGCTTCAGCAAAATACTGAAAATGTCGCTGACAAACAAACACACACACACACACACACACACACACACACCGACCCTGCAGACCGGCCATTGTGAAGTATCGGATTACACTTTTGGACGAATTTACCATCACGTGAAAACAAAGAGAGGTAAGTTATGTCCTGGTTTCACTATGGCGCTTGTTTTCTGCTCCTTTGTTGAGGAAATACTGTGTTTTAGCTGCATTTGTGTGTGTGTGTGTGTGTGTGTGTGTGTGTGTGTGTGTGTGTGTGTGTGTGTGGTGGGTGACTCATTATTGCAGCAGTGGTTTTGTTGTGTTTGGTGGTCACCGCTCGCCCTCTCATTAGCTGGAGAGCTAATATCTGCAAGGTGTTTCTTGTCAGATAACCCCGTGTTTGTTGTCGGACGTCGTTTGTTGAGGGCAGCCGCAGAAAGGAGCGGGCCAGCGTGCGCGAGAGCGTGCACGGCAGCGTGCACGAGAGCGTTAACCGGAGCGGGGCCTGAGCACTACACAGGCTGTAAGACTCAACCGAGAAAGTCAGCGCGAGTCTCATTTTTTTTAAAGTTATGTTACAAGCCATTACACCAAAAGAGAATTACAACATGTAAATGGCTTCATAAACGTTACACTTATCCCCTTTAACGGCCTCGGCCCATTTCATCCATCAGATTTGCTTTGAATCTACCCTCAGCTCCTCTGTTACTCGCCGTTTAACCCGTTTAAGTCCACCATCAACTATAGTCGTTTTTTACTCAAAATAAAAAATCTAAATGCTCATGCACTTTTTTTTTTAGTGAGATGACATTAAAGGTTCAAATATTATATTGTGCTATGACTTTCTGCCTCTTTTATGTTAAAATTGCTTCATCATTTGAAAGTCCATTTATATCATTTATTTTTTGTTATTATTTGACACAAAATGTCAAATGATGTAACTGAAAAAGAATGACTTATTTTAAATATTATATTTACCTAGAATATAAAACTAGTTAAACTAGTTGATTTTTTAAAAACCTTTTTAGAAGCATTAAACTGGTTATCTTGTACCAAAGTTTGGGGGTTACACCACATGACTTTTTTGACTCATAAATCCATGACCTCTGACCCCCACAAAAAAATGGTACCTGGGATAAATTTTTTTTTTTGTTTATGGGGATATTTGTGCAGGCAGAAACTATGGTTGCCAACATAAAAATTGTTGTGAATTAAAATTGTTAGTGGTTGAACTGATGTATTTATATGCATGAACATTTTTGAACTAAATTTTGGGTTATATGGGTTAATTATTCTAAGGTCAGGAAAAGTGCTATAAAAATAAAAGCCTGATTGATTCCTTCATTGAAAAACAGACACAGCCCGAGCCTCACGGGTAACCTCACGGGTAACTTGTGTAAACATAATAAAGTAAAACTTTATTATCCTTTTCAGTTATCACTTTCTATGCGGTTACTAACCCCTGGATTTCTTCCCTTGGCTCGGCAGGTCATCCACGGCGTCTCCTTCAGGCAGCGCCTCTTTCAAGTCTGAAAAATAATAAGGCGTAATTACTCGCAGAATTAATTAATCCCAGTGGGGGGGAAATTTCCCCTTTACACCGTCTCACCTCCAAAACAAGTCGTCGCTGTAACGCGGCACGGCAACTATTTAAGGATAATACCAACCAGGTTGGAAAGCTCCCCGGGGCTGGAGGCCCCCGCGGAGCCCTGATACGGCTCCGAGACGCTACCAGCTCCCAGGCCAGAGGGTGTGACAGATCATGTGATCTGCTGATGACTCCGATTAAAGGACATTATCTGGCGGGAACAACAATACCTTACACCAGCTCTGCATCTTTGCGGGGAAAACCCCGACCGACTCATACAAGGTGTGTGACTCTGTGTACAAAACACTTCTGGGCAGAGCGGGGCGAGGCGCTCTAGGATCCCTGAGTTATTTTATGGCTGATAGAACCTCAGAGGCGCGATTATCCACTGACCCGCTCCCTCACCTATGAAATGCTGACAGTAAAACACAGTGAGTAAGTATGTTTTCACGTTGTCAGGCACCATTTTTCACAGATGGGTGCAGCGTGTGTTAAGTAATGAAACCGTATTTTTTGAGCAGGAGCCAAGTTTTTAAAACTTGTTCTTCCGTGTTTATTAGCGTCTTCTGAACCGTCTTTCCTCCTCCTCATTAACCTTCCTGCTTTCCCTCCCCAGAGGTGTCGAAAGTCTTCATTACTCCACGTAGAGATACTAGGGTCTAAAAATATGCATGTTATCTATGTAAGTATCAACTCAAGCTTTTTACTCAGGGTGAAATTCTGGTTTCACAACTAATAAAAAGTCAAATGAATGATTAAAAATCAAAGGCCTGTCAGTCAAAATATATGAGTTGTGATCACTTTTTGTTCAGTTTGTATTGTCTCCTGTAGGTGAATTAAAAATCCATTAGAATATAACATTCAAGAATCTGAACAAGTGAAGCATTTTGGGTAAAATATATATATATATATATATATATAAATGAGCTGTCATTACTTTTTGGCAAGAAACAAAATGAAAACACACCGGAATATAATAGAAGCAACAGAATGTAAGAGCTAGAAATTACAGATAATTGCATGAAAATTTGGGGACGAGAAGTGAAATAATTAGTGCAGTAAAGTAGAGATACATGAAAGTTCCGCTTAGGTGAGATATTAAAGTATTTGTGCTTAGTTACTTGACACCTCTGCTTCTCCTCTTATCTCTAAACACTTCCCCTCCTTACTGAACAACTCCCACTCCCCTCCTGTGTTCACTCTCCTCTACATTTCCCAACTCTTTTCCTCTTTTCACCACAGTGACAGAATGTCCTCTCACCGGTTATCATGGGGAAAAGAAGTCGCCATAGCAACAACTTCCTAAACAGCCAATCGCATCCCTCCCCCCCCCGCCCCTTTCTTAGCGATATCACTGCGATTGTTCTTAAATGGCCGGCATCCACCATGTACCGGTATTTAACGTATGCAGAACAAATGTGGAAATCAGATCAATCAGTCTGGAAAGAGCAAGAGGTCACGTGTCCGAAAGCAGGACGGCGTTCGCGAGACTTTAAAAGAAAACACTGTAAAAGACGAACGGAGGGCGAAACTTCAATTGTGATAAAATCACGCTGAGGTAATTTGGGAGGTTTCCTACTCAAACTATACCGTCCCCCAATTAAGGAGGTAAAACAGCATGAGCCAAGATCCCAACTCTTAACCTTCCCAAGTAATTTGTGTGTGTGTGTATGGGTGTGTGTGTGTGTGTGTGTGTGTGTGTGTGTGTGTGTGTGTGTGTGTGTGTGTGTGTGTGTGTGTGTGTGTGTGTGTGTGTGTGTGTGTGTGTTTTTCTTTTCTGATGGAACTGCACATCTGTTTCGCATTAATTTGTTCAGAAAGTAGGGAGTTGCAGGCTGCAATGATATATGATATCTCATGAAAGCGAGACATCTGCATTTTTTTATATGACTGATGACACTAAACGTTGATGATACTAATGTTATGGATATTCCCGAGGTCAAATACTGACACGAGGAAGGTTCAAGGTTTTTCTCGATGTAGTGATGAACTTCAGTCGGCACGGTTATAAACATTACATTTGTATTTTTTTATAAAGCTCTGCTTCCAGATGGCTGCTCGGGGACAGGTAGTGGTGCTGTGGTTTTAACTAGTAAGTAGTATTAAGAATTTTACGAAGTATTTTAGCCCATTTCCCTCAGACACAATGTACATCTATACTCAGCTACTTCCCAACGTTTAATGATGTTTTAACAAGCTGAAAAATTCACAGCCAGGTTGAAATGCTAGAGCGCTAACAAAGATAATACCGAGCAGATACTAGGCATTCATTGTGAATGTCTGTTTTCCATGCTTTTATGGCTCTATTGCATAGTGAGGCCAATCAGTCCCTGTCAAAAGGAGTAAACACAGGATTTTCTGGTCATGTGATGTGAGGTTTTTGTCCTTTAGAGTAAAAAAAAAGATTTTTACAACTATACAGTAAAACATAGATTTTATATTACAGTCTTCAAGCAATATGGAGTCAATGTAAAGCAATAGAGGCTTAATCCGAAATGTAAAGTGCTGACAACTTGATCTGATGGTGGAATTATTTCAATCCAGGTTATCGTCAGTGTTATTTTAATTCAGTAGAATATAGATGTCTGTGTTAAATATAATGGAATTTCATAGATACCTCAGATATTTCACTTATAACCACAAATGTAAAAAGGTAGTAGAATTCACCTTAAATATATTAAATAGCAAAACAACATAACAATACAACAAACAGAGCATCAGAATCATTGTCACTGAAGTTAATGAAATAAAAGTTACTGTAATTACTTTGTCCTGAAGTTTTCTCGTTGATATGATGGAATGGGCCTTTGCGTCATATTTATCAGCAGTTGTTTGTGCTGTGACTTGGCCATTTGTTTAAATTTATTGTTCGGTTAATAAAACGCCGCTGAGTAATTTGGAGCTCGTTCAAATGACAGAGGAGAGAAGCATTAAACGAAAACACGCGGCATCGGTTCAACCTCCTTCTCAATTATTTTTTCTTTTTTCCTGCCTTATCAAATTATTTGTTTATTCATCTTGACAGATTTTTTGGGGGTTGGACTTGTTGGGTGCGTTTATAAATGCTCATGATTTAGTTTTATTAAGGGCGTTGTATTTTTGTTCATGACAAATATATTATATTGGTTGCCGTGCTGATTATAAAAACAAAATAAATTAAAAAGTAAAGATATGAAATGAAAAATACAACTCACCTAAATCCACCTCAGGTGCAGGATTTTCCACTTTAACTGTTGACAAAGACAAAAAACAGTCAATGTAAATATTAATTCATTCATTACTTACAATTAGCAGCCATTGTAATCATCCCAAAGAAATCTATGTTATATTATAATCATGATATTAGTGATGTTCCCTTGTCGTTCTGACCTGTAGGAACAAGGGCGTTCGTTTCTTTGCCAACATCTGCGACTATTTCTTCCTCGACCACTGGACCTGCCGGTTTTCCAGTGGCCGTATCAGTCGGTTCTTCAGCATTGTCTGGTACAGCCGGATCCACCGCTGACGTGGACTCGTCGTCAGCCTCGTCCTGTTAAAAATCCATCAAGCGGCATGTGAGCGTGTAGAGAGGTCGTATTAGCGTAGCGTTAAGGCTAATGGGAGCATTAGTCCACTCCCAATGATCCCTGTTTTAGGCTGCTTTAAATCTAACTATCAGGATTGAGTAGATTGGCGCCATTACTCACCTCTCCCTTTGTAGGTGGTTCCTCGGTGCTTGAGGCAGGCTGCTCAGCCACTGGATCCTGAACATCTGGATCAGCTGCAGGCGCTGGGAAAGAAAATCAATGTTAATTCATCATCCATTTATTCAAAATGTAACGGCGTGACGCTGATGCTGTTCGATGCAGGTCGCAAGAGAATTTTTCTAATCATTGCACAAGAACAACGTAAATTAAGAAAAATATATCTAATTTTTTTTCTTTAATTGTTGCCGTGCGAAAAAGAGAAGATCTGATTGATCAGAATGTTGCACAGCAACGGTGCATGAAATTATTTGGGAGCAAAGAACAGCGGTGTGTGGGCTTCACTTCCAGCGAGTGTATAATTTATGTAAATTGAAGAGTGAGGAGCTTTTCTCCATTGTGTCAGAGTGAGCATTTGAAATAGGCAGCGGCGATGTGTGAACAGCTATTGATCACCTTGTGTCGCCGGAGCAGCTTCCTCCTCTGTGTCTGCAGCAGGAGACGCTGCGTCTGCATCTGCGTCTGCGTCTGCACCTGCGTCTGCGTCTGCGTCATCAGGAGCCGCGGTTTCTGCTGCATCGTCTTCATGGACCTCTGGCGCCGTCGCTTCTGTGGCTTCTTCTGCTCCTTCGTCCGCAGGGGCCACAGGTTCCTGGGCTTCAGGTGCGCCGTCCGAGGCGGGTTCAGTATCATCCACATTTGCTGCTACATCCTGCATATGGAACGAGGAATTAAAATGATCTTCACATACTGCGAATATACAAAGGTTGATGTTAAATCAGCTTTCAGGTGGTTGGGGATTGATTCGTTAATGTTAACAATAGCTTTATGTTCTAATCACACCTGGTTTAATAAGAAATTATACTGCATAAGGTGCAGTTTACAAAGAACCTGAACTTTATCAATCTTTCATGACACCGACTAGAGGAAGGTCTGGCTCCACACCCTCAAAAGCTGAATAATTTAATGTGAGGAAAGAGACGGGAACATAACAGCAAACCAAACTACAACTGTATTCTTTCAGGTTGCAGATAACAAATATTCTGTAAGTTGATTCATCTTTCAATTAGATTTTTAGTTTGGGATAGGGGTTGGGTTAATCACAGTTTCCCAAAGCTGAAGATTCAACCTAAAATGTCCTTTTTTTATCCAGACCAACAGTCTACAACCCAAAGATCATCAGTTTACTATAATAGAACACTAAAGAAACAAGAAAATAATCAGATTTGAGAAGCTGGAAAAGAGAATTTTCTTTTTAAAAATGACTCAAAACAGGGCGACCTGATGCCAAGGCTTAGCCAAGTGGTTAAAGCGTGAACCAAATATGGACAAACATGCCATTAGTCCCCAGTTTCTGTCATTCCTCTACTATTTCTCCCTTTCCTGTCTATCTACTGTCCTGTATGAATAACAGGCAAAATGACAACAAATAGTAAATAATTTAAAAATAATACTAAATTATGAAAATAGTTGATGATTAATGTAAGAACTGGCGCCTAATTTATTAATCATTGCAGCTCTATTTCAGGTGTCACTTCAGGTATCATCATCTTATTTATAGGGGGCTGTATTTTAGCACCAGTTTTATGATATATTATTTGCATACAGCCAGATCTCAACTGCACTGCCGATGGAACCAAACATGGATGCTTTGAGATTGCTGATTTACCTCTACTGGAACATAACAGTGACACACCCACACACATACAAATAAAATAAAAAAAATAAATAATATTCCCTCACCACATCAGAGTCCTCGTCCACTACGGGCTCCTCCGTTGCGTCGACTTCCGGGGCCGCGGCCTCTGGAGCGGCAGCGTCCTCCGCTAGGTCCTGTTCATCTGCACGGAGAAAGAAGCGGAAAAAGGAGAATGAATGCAGCGAAGTGTCGTCCTCTGGGATGTATCGATTTAAAGGAAATAAAAAATGAAGGACTGTTCTGAAAACCCTGGTGCTTCAAAAAAAAAAAAAACAACAACATCAAAACGCCGTCAGAAGACAGCATGGCTAACATTTTCTTTTGAGATGAACAAAGGCCGCGTGGCTCCCTCTCAGCGTCCCGGGGGCAGGACGTCCTCGCCTTTGAAGGCGTTCGACTCCTCGAAAACACATCGTGAGACCGAAGGCACCGACCCTTCACCAACACAGTAATATTAAACATAGAACCTAAAAGTGTCAGCGATTAGTGTGACCCCTGGTAATTAAACGCTGGGCCTTAAACATGTTTATCCATCTGCTCTCAGTTAAAGTCATCTGTCCGAAAGGCCGTTAAAAACGTGATGGATTCAACACATTATATGAATATTACTGCTCACACGCACACACGGAGAGAGGGACACACCCCGGGTCTGATAAGTTCCTGATGTTAACACCCGCGGCCCAGATGGATGACACACACATATCAATCACATCTGACCTGCGTCAACACGGGCCTGTTGGAGGCGCCCACCGCTGCGCTGGCATCGCAGCTCCCTATTAATGAGAAAATACAAAGCGCACGTCTTTGTCACTCTGTGTGCAGTATGTAATTCCAGCGTGCCTGTGTGTGTGTGTGTGTGTGTGTTTGAGGCGGTGCTGTGACATTCCCCTGTTGCATGTGAATAGCTGAGGCAGCAAACTGTGCTCTGACTTTGGTTTGCTGATTTCAGCAGCACCCTGATGATGGTTTATCCGGGGCAGGATACAGCTATCAACCATTAACAAAAAAAGAAGATGCAGCCCATATAGTAATGATGTCACAAATAGTTGACGCTGCTGGTAAAATTTCAATTGGGTTAGTTTGAAAGAAAATTGCGAAAAGACAAGAACAGGAAGGCGGGGCAGGTGCCGAATCGCTGCCAGAACTACACTGGAAACAAAAAGAGATATATCAGAAAGCAATGAGTCACCACCAGAACTTTGCCTTAATCTCACAGAAAACAATTCTTTGTTAAAAGTCACTCGTTGCCATGCAAGTTTCCAATGACGGATCAGCGCGTTTGTCAAGACAGATTATATCTTATACATGAGTCAGTGAAGTGTTGAAGGAGAACAGCATGAACACATCTGAAGGTCAATAGACAGTGATAAAGCTGCAGGTGTGTGTGTGTGTGTGTGTGTGTGTATGTGTGTGTGTGTTTCTGTTTGACTGCATGACTCCATGTCATCACAGCAAAGAGTTAACCGTCTCAGCAGGCCATTCAGGCTAGAGATAAGAGTAAGATAAAGCAGTTCAATTTTTTTTTTAACATTTCATCGTTAGTTTGTGTTTATGTGTGAGTGAGTGTGTGTGTACGTGTACTTGTTGTTATAGACAGTAACAAATGTAAATTAGTATTTTTTCAAGGCATTGTGCTTAAAGATGTCATTCTCATACAACTCCTCTCACTCTGAGTGCATGTGCATGTGTGTGTGTGTGTGTGTGTGTGTGTGTGTGTGTGTGTGTCTGTTACAGAGAGAGTCAGGGACTGCCCCCATAAAAGCCCCCCCCACCCCTTTCTGTTGCCACACTATAGAACATTCTGTTCCCATCTATCAGTCTGCCACTTCCTCCTCTAACTACCTACAACACTACAAACACGCTCCTGTACACCCCCCCAAACACCATCTCTCTCACACACACACACACACACGCACACACACATGCATGCATGCACACACAAACTCTCACACACACACAGGGCTATTGGACTGCATAGAAACTCATAAAAAACACCTTCCCCTTCCCTTTTGGGTCCAAACACACAATGTTAACACACGTACAGTACATGTTCCCTCTCACACTCTGAGAGTAAGCCGTGTCCTGTTTTGTGTTAGTGCAGCAACAAACTGTTGCACATCCCTCTCTCCTCCCTTCCTCTCTCCTCCATCCCGTCTTTTTCCTTTTTTTTCCTCGCCTCTAAGCCTGTCTCCCCCTTTCTCTCTCTCTCCGTTTCCCCTCTTTCTCTCCTCCAAAACTCATGACTCCCTCTGTTTCCCTGCCACTGCTCTCCCCTTGAGGCTGGTGAGTCATCTGTATCTCCCTGACATGACTGCACGCTATTGTATGGGACTGTTTCCGCATGTGCAGTGTTAAACTGCAAAAACCGTCCCCAAAGGAAAACTCCTAAGTTAAACCAGTTCACACATGTGGGAAAGCATCGCAGTGTCAGTTACACTGTGTTCTTTTCAGGACTAGTCAACAGGGCTTCAATGGAAGTTACACGGATAAACTAACAGATGTATTGGATCAACTTCAGATTGCGTTGAGGGGTATTGTTACAACGCCGTATCTAAAGGTATTAAATAAGAAATAACATCAAATAAAACTTTGATATGGGACCAGCAACATGCCAATCCGCAGTTATTAAATCTACTCTATCTTGACCGCACCATTCTGCTCTGTGTGTTTGTTGGCTGGAACCGGCCAACATACTTTAGGACCTCAAATTTCTTTTGATGAGCTAAAATTTGCTTGATGAATGATATAAAACTGGAGCGGAAAGAGAAGCTGTTAACGAACAGGAAACGTCTTCATTGTGCAAAGGGATGCGTCTCTATGCCAAGAAGTAAGATGCAGAAGTTGTTAGCTTGACGCTCTCTCCCTATTTAACATCTTGCTGATGATCAGGATGCAGCCTTAATCTGGAATAGGGCTGCAACTAATGACTATTTTGATAGTCAATATATTGATCGATTAAGGCATTCCACACACCAGGCAAGGTCATAAAATAGAATTGATCACAAGGATTTGGTAAATCTGCGTAAATCTGATCATTATAGCAAAAGCCCTCAGATTGAGCCACTACGGCTGCAACACAGACTCTTTTCATAGTGGATTAATCTATTGTTTATTAAAACAATTAATCAATTAGTGGTTTGGTGCTTAAAATGACATAAAATGTGGAACACTGTTGCACGAAGGTGAATATTTAACCTAAAATGTCTTTTTTTTGTCCAGATAAATTAATTAATTGGAATTATGTAATCAGTTTTTCACAAAATGGTGTTAAATGTCTTTTTTTTCTGTACAGAGTGTTAAACAGTTCACAACCTAAAGATCATCAATTTACTAATATAAAAGAATAAGCAAACCAGAAAATAATCAGATTTGAGTACCTGGAACTGGAGAATTTGGACATTATGTTCTCAAAAGCAACTCAAATCGATTAATCATCTATGAAAAGTGTTGTTGATTAATGTGATAGTTGGCCACTAATCGTTGCGGCTCTGATCTGTAACAGCATAACGTTTCTGTGATTTGATAAAAATGACATTTTTACTGAAACTTTGAACACATCCCAAAATGTTTTGCTATGTTTCCTTGGTGTGGAAGTCGGCAGCGCCCTGCGTGCTTCCTCTCAGACGAGTCAT
This sequence comes from Eupleurogrammus muticus, assembly GCA_036785175.1. Taxonomy (NCBI): domain Eukaryota; kingdom Metazoa; phylum Chordata; class Actinopteri; order Scombriformes; family Trichiuridae; genus Eupleurogrammus; species Eupleurogrammus muticus. Next base: position 15,289,182 of record JAYKQN010000001.1, read on the forward strand.
CCATCTTTTCACTGCTATGCTGATGATACCCAGCTGTACATCAGATCTGCCTCCAGCCCTTACGCCTCAGCACCTGCGTTAAAGAGCTTTTACTGACTGCATGAGCACACATTTCGGCAAAGCTGAAGCTCCACTTATTGACACCTCATCTCACCTCCTCAATCGTGTGTTAGGTTTGACCCTCGGCTGAAGTTTTATACCTCCGAGTCTATTTTGTTCCTGGTATTTTAGCAAACAAACAACACGTCTTATGATAAAAGGGAAAACAATACTATATAACCAAAGGCTTTAATTACACCAACCCTTACCAATACTGTAGCAAACTCAAACAAATCTTTCAAATCAAATTCTAATCGAAATGTAAACAGAAAATAATAGTTACAAAATACAATTTAACAAACTCATCTGTTTTTCACACAAGCTTAAATCACCTTCCTTTTGAATAAAATGTTTAAATATACAAATAATCTGAAATATCTTCAATTAATCATCAAGATTGTTCTCTAAATTCAATCTTTCACAGAAGTAATTGCACTTTTAATTTAGTCCTGTTTTTTTTTTTATATTTTACATTAGTCGTCTCTCTGAGCTCATGTCTACATACCACACCCTTTTTTTAAACAGTTGCACAATTGCACTTTGACTTTTAATGACTGTACAAGACATCTATAAAAAAACGGTCTCAAAATCCCATCCAAACTCCGCCCCTCTCTGACCTTGTCAGATTGAGGCCTTGGACGGCTGAGGTTTTCACAGGGTCCCTGGCAGAAACGTCCAGAAGCTCCAGTACATTCAGGACAGGGCTGCCAGGATCCTGACGGGAGTGCGAAAACATGCATGCAGTATGCAACATTGGTTCTACTGCCACTAGCTGCCCGTGTCCTTCAGGATTGTCCATAACGTCCTGCTACATGCAAACCCTGCCAACGACCGCCACCTCTCCACCTACGGGATCCGATTGTACCACAAAGCCCCACCTCCGCCTTCAGATCTGGCAGCAGCTGGCTCCTCCAGGCCCCCGTACTAAGCTGGGCACCGCGGGGGTGTGGGTGGGGTGGGGTGGGGGGGGGGAGTGTGTTCTGCTCTGCTGCAGCAGCACCTGCACAGCACAGCCTGGCTTTTTATTCTTAACACAGCCTAAAACCTTGGTTTTCTTTGTGTTATATGTTATTTATACTGTAGAGCTTCACTATGAATGAGAAATGCCGTACTGGTTAAATGGTAAATACAGGGCTGCAACTAATGACTATTTTAATAGGCAATTAATCCACCGATTGATGAAAACGATTAATTGCTTAGTTGTTTCTTTCATAAAATGTTGATCCCTGTTTTCCAAAGATCATCAGTTTATCATTCTCAACAACTAAAGAAACCAGAAAAAATCAGATATGAGAAGCCGGAACCAGGGAATTTGATAATTTTCTTCTTAAAAATGACTCAAATCGATTCCCAAAATAGTTGGAATCTAAACAAAAAATCCACTAATCATTGCAGTGCTATTATTTATACTGTAGACTTTCACTAGGAATGAAAAGTGTGGTCCTAATTAAATGCATTGTTATGTATTTTATTATCTGCACTCGAATGACTACAAAAAAATCTGTTTGCCATAACTCAGCCTCCACGGTGTGTGAACGTTTTCTCGCAAGATAACGACAGGCTTCGTGGGAAATGTGGCATCAACTGTGATTAAACGGAAGGCTCGTGTGGTTGTGCAACTATGAAAACAGCGAGCGCGGCATCAAAACTACACTTAGGAGTGTTGTGTATATCACGTTTCACACACTTCATGGCTGCTCCAGTGCTTAATTCAGGCGCCACTATTTTAAAATCCAAAAGGTGACATAATGGAACATTTTACCTTGGCATGTCAAGATGTTTTCCCCAAAAAACTCTGATAAGTTTAATTTCTCTCGTATTCACCCTTTAATTCAGTAATTACACCAGAACAAAGAGGTGTATTTTCCATATTTTTAAGTTAACACTTCATACTGTACAGAGTGTACAACTAACGGGAAACTCTACTTTCTGACTCTTTGTACTTGCTGTGAGATTTTATAGTTGCATGAGTAATAAAGTGTGTACTTGCATGTGTGTGTGTGTAAACAATAACCAAGCCTTTCCCTGTAACAATACACCTGAAAGTGTGTGTGTGTGCATGTGTATATGTGTGTGTGTGTGTGTGTGTGTGTGTGTGTGTGTTTGCGTGTCAGGTGATATAACGGCTCATTGTTCCTTCAGGTGGTTCTATTGTGCGTTTGTGGGACAGAAAGTGCCGTGTTTACTCCAATCATGCACATTAAAACTGCCCCCATCAGAGCAGGAAACATGTGCGTAAGTCTATGTGTGTATGTATGTATATGTATGTGTATGTGTGTGTGTGTGTGTGTGTGTGTTTCACTTATCCGCCAAAAAAGAATGATTTACGTGTTTGTAGTTGAAAGTGTAAACACAGACAAGTCCGCACACACACACACACACACACACACACACACACACACACACACACACACACAATATATATACACACTCTCACCTGGCACACATCACACAGGTTTTGGCTCTTTCATCTGCCTCGAGACACACATGCTCATATATAACTCATGCACACACTCAACAATAATGAAGCACTCCCACATGTTCTGTACATTAAAGTTATAGCCCACACCCACACACACACACACACACACACACACACAGATGCTGAGGGTCCTGGGGGAGAGAAGGCGCTGTAACTAGCTGTGTTGCTGGGTGTTGCCTACAGCTGGGACTGGATCTAGTTACCTAGACGCTCCCTATCATTCATTCCCCATAGCATGTGCACACCATTCATGATGTGCACAATTGACCTCGCACTTCTCCTTCCCTTTTTTTTTCCTTTTTTTTTTTCTCTTTTTCAAACCCGCGTACGGGCTCGCATGCGAGCGAAGGAAACGCATCCATCTCGTGTCCTAAAGTACACCTACATCCACCTAGGTCACAGATCAGCAATTAGAAAGTGCGTGAGAGAAAGAGAAAGAACGGAGTGAAGTGCGTGCGTGTGTGTGCTGGTGGGTGCAAAAGGGTGGTTTCCCTTCCCGGAGCCTTTTCTGGTAATAAAAACTGAACTGGTACAGTGAGATTTACCACAGATGGCATCTGAGAGCAGCCATGTTCAACTGAAAAATTTGGTTTCGCATAATGATGAGGCTCGCTGTTCGTCTGACTCAGTTATCCGGGCCTTCCTTGAGCAGCCTATCTGCTCTGTTCTCCCTCTCACTTGGCTCTGTTTCTCTTTTATCTCCCTCCAACATCTCCCCCACTTTTTTTTTTTTTTCCCCCAGTGTCTGCCCCTTCCTCAAGGCTTCCTTTCTCTCCCTCGGAGTTTTATTGCACATCTGAACGATCTGAAATCATTTCATGCGCCGCGGGGAAGGGCGGCGAGCCTGAGGGCCAGCTGAAGAAGAAGAAGGAAAAGAGAGTAGAAATACAGAAAAAAGGAGAGTGGGAGATATAAAGAAAGGAATAATTGAGATTTAAAGAGAAAACAATATAAATAATTATTACTTATGGGAGCACAATGGGTCATTTTCACCACACCCCTGTGGGCCAAAACTAGTGTCCACAGAGGTATGGCCACATTACATGACACCGACACACCTTTTTCACTCATTAGAGCTGCACAAATATGAAACAATCACGCTGAGGATGAGGGGAACACAGCTTCAAGCCTTGAAAAAAAAAACAGAACAGATACAAACATGCGGGGCACAGCTGAAGGTGAATTGTGTTGGCATGCAAACAGAGACTCGCACACACACGGATGGGTGAGTAATTGGGTAGATTGGACTAGGAGAGAAAATACATGAAGGAAAGGGGAGACAGGTGAGAGCGAGATGGATATGGAGAGAAAAAATGGACAGCGAGAAGATGAGAGAAGGAGAGATAGACAAGGACATAGATAGATAGATAGATAGATAGATAGATAGATAGATAGATAGATAGATAGATAGATAGATAGATAGATAGATAGATAGATAGATAGATAGATAGATAGATAGATAGATAGATAGATAGATAGATAGATAGATAGATAGATAGATAGATAGATAGATAGATCTGATTTGAATGCAAATTGCCAACAAAAAAAGCATCTGCAGAGGCGCCTAGGCTGGTTAAATTAACAGAGGAGGATTAATTACCTTGCGCCCTGGCGCTTCCAGCCAAAAGGCTCCCTAATAGCAGAATCCACAGGTATGACATCATGGGAACACGGTGTTCTGGCTGCGGGTGAACCGGGGCTCAGTCTCCCTTCAAACAGGGACAATTAACCGGCGCGCAGGTTTCAGGTGGATCTGGAAGGCGGGTACGTGTGTGAGTGTGAGTGAGTGAGTGAGTGAGTGAGTGTATGTGTGTGTGCGTGTGTGTAGGTGTGCGTCTGTGTGTGTGTGTGTGTGTGTCTGCGTGCCAGGTGTGCGTCCTCGCGCGCGGCGTCTCCAAGGTGCTGCGATGCTCCGCTCTGCGCGCCTCTCCGCGGATCCGTCGTCCTCCTTTTGTCTGGATTGGAAGGGAGAAGGTCCGGCGTTTATGAAGGTGGGCGGGTCTGCGGCTGGCAGCAGACAGCCAGACAACAGGGCTGCTCCGGAGCTCCACCAACACGCTCATAATCATTCCGTTACTGACAATTTCACTTATTTATTTTAATGTGCGAGAAAAGCCTCATCTATCCAAATACGCGCCATAAAAGCTATTTATCACATATGCATAATTCAGATTATATCCTAACAACAGGTAATCGTCTTATTTTCTATTTTCTAAACGAATCCAGTGTCTGACACAGTCCAGACATATGCTGAGGAGCCTGAAGAAATGTAATAGCACATGTCCAGTGACTTTATACGTCCCCTCGGAGACATAAAGAAAATGAATAGGGGCTGATATCTCTCGTATCAACATTCCCAAGCCTGCAACACATGTCCAGATGATAGACGCTGCCTGTGATTTAGGTCCCTAATACTACTCGCTTGTTTGGTTTTGGCAATTCAAGGTTCGGCTGTTATTTAATGTTAGGTTTCTATTTGAGAAACGCACACACGCACGCGCGCGCGCATTACCTCATGCAAACCAATGTGAAAAGGGGGAACATTTTTCCTCTGCTTTTGCTCAACAGGCCGCTCAAAGACCACAGCCCCGTCCCTGCCTTGCCTCCTTTCCTCGTCTCCTTGTCTCCTCGCCCGCTCCTTTAAACCGCCAAATTGAATAGATTATACCGCTTCTGTCCGGCAGACGGCGCCGTCCACTCATGAGCTTACACGGTGGTAGACGAACCGGTGTGGAACCGTCCCCACCCCCCCACCGATGGCTGGAAATACCGCTGCCATTGTTGTCATGTATGGACAGCAAGGGCCAATCCTGTATTGGGTGGAATGAGTCCATTAATGAGTAGTATTATCTGAATGATCAGACCCAAAAGAAGGTAGGTAATTCTAGAGAGAATTGAGACTTGATATTATCTAAATAATTATTACAGCCAATGGAAAAAGAAAAAATCTACTCAACATTGGATTACCAATGAGTTATATTAATTTCTTTATATATTTACCTGTGAAAAGCCCCCCTCCCATTTCACCATAAAGCAGAAGAATACTACATTTGACATCTTCAGAATGTGCTCATTAAAAGCCAATTTGCATGACGGTTTGGCCATGAAAACAAATACAATTTGAAAGGAAAAAAAAAAAAAAAAAAAAAAAAAGATCAGACATGAATTCTCACACACTGACGCTCAGTAACACGGATTCGTTCTGCATCATCACTCTCTCTATATTACACGGTATAAAGATGCAAATGAAACTGTTTCTTAAAAGAAACATGTTTATTAGTGTCTTAGCATAATGATTACACAAACATAAAAAACAATCTCCAATTTAACACATTTATTATAAAAACTCACATAAAGCCTCAATTAAGGATTTCTTCAGTAAATTGATTATGGTTATTCTGAAACAGGAACAACTCCTGACAGAAACAATCTCTGCACAACATTCAGAAGTCAGATCTGTTTTGCACCAATTCGCCTCCGTATATGGATACCATGAAGGAAGCAGATTTGAGGATCCAACATACTGTGTTTGTACTTAAATCTTTTCGCTATTTGGTCAATATTTGACTTGAAGGCATGCTGGGAACTCGGTTGTATTATTTAGTACAGTGAAAAGAGGAGGCGCACTGACAGTAAGCACAGTGGCTCCAACCACTTTTCCTCCCCTGCTGAACTACACCAGTGTCTTCAGAACGCCAAGTGTGAGTGCCGTGTTTGTTTGGTTCAGTCCACTGAGGCCTATGGCTTTTTGCTTTTGGCACAAAATAACAACTCACCCACACCAACTTTAGCAGAAGTAGCAAACCAATAATCAAAATAAAGTTAAAGCTTTGGCGGACTGATGATTAAATGCACCTAGAAGTGGCAAATCAGAATGTTGTAGTTTAGTTTTTTTTTTTTTGTTTTTTTTTTTAAACATGGAAGTAGGACCTCTGACAAGTGTCATATCCAGTTTGTGTTGTTTCATCTAAAGGCAGGTGACTCTAAAATGAGTCGAATGAACCGCTGCCTGAAATGTGCAGCTTCTCGTGACGAAATATTTAGAAGCACTCTGGTGTACATTCCTTATTTTCAGAATGAGAGATAGAGAAAGCTAGAATAAAAAAAGAACACTGCACAGCTATTCCCAGCACACACTTTTTATACATTACTAGTGCAGGATTTTCCAAAATTATTCCTCTTGGACATGTGGTCAAGCTGTGCAACTGAGGAAGAACAAGGTATTGAGGATTTGGATCGACTGCAATATAAAGGAAACACCAGCAGATCGCTAAGACAGTGGTACTGTTAAGACACTTGGAATTAAAAAGGGAAGGATTGACTAAATGATTCAGACTTTTCACAGTAAGCATTTGTCTGTGTCAGAGAGAAAGAGAGGGAGAGAGACAATGAGATAAGAGAATCATTCTTAGTAGCTTTCATTTAGCCTCAGCAAACAAAGTGAAGGCAGTATCTGTGATCCCATGGTTCATCTCCATAAGACTGCAGTTTAACAATAGGATGATGCTCCCAGTCCCGACAATGCAGACAGTGATTGGCTGGAAAGTGGCTCACATTTTGTTGAAACACTCCTTGGCATTGGACCACACCTGGATTCCCTGAGAGTGAAATAATGACAAAACAAGACGATTTTAGGATGATAAAACAGTCTTTTAGAGGGGAAAAAACAGATCGGAACCAGCGACAGCTTAAAAAAATTAACAATAAAAAAAAAAAACTGTAGCGCAAAAAACCCCAAAACAGACATACCTTCTTACACATGCTGATCTGCATAATGGCATAGCTGATTAGTGCTTCACGTAAATCTTTGTCCTTTTGCTCCTTAAAACGTTCAATGTCTTCATAGGCCGTTCTCACAAACTCTCTGATGACACAATGGAAAAACAGTGACACATGCGGTTCAGTTATTGTATGTAGAGGTGGTGGGCAGAAGATAAGGTGGATGTGGAACAACTGAACAAACAAACCGGTAACTGGCTTGTTCCTTCTTGATTTAACAAACAAGTTCTTGATTTGATTTATCTGTACAATGTTTTTGGGGTTTCAAAATATAAACACTGATGTTTTTTCCCCTCATCTCCACATTGTGTCTGAATTTCAATCTCGTAATTAACACATCTCCTCTATGAAGGGGAACAGTTACAGAATTTCTCAGTGTTTCAGTTGCATTCGTGGTATGAGGGTTGCAGTCAAACTAAAACAACAGATTAGTCTCAGGCAGTGGGAAAAAGAGCGTGAGTGTGACCCCACAGACCAATTAGAGAAAGGTTAAGGACTAATTAGTCAGTGTTGATCCTACTGGCACTCGTTGTTCTTCTCCTTCAGCGCTTCCTCTCCCTCCTGGATACTCTGCTCCAGAGCTGCCAACCTGCTCTCCCTTTGCTCCTGGCTCTCCTGGCCAAATAGTTTACTGGTCATCCCCTTCAGTGAAAAAACACGCACCGTCTACACACACACACACACACACACACACACACACACGCATGCATGCACGCACGCACGCACACATACACAAATTAAAAGTGTGAAGTAATTAACTCATGCTAATGCATTCAATTTTTTTATATACTTGCCAAATGATATTGATTTAATTTGAAGTGCATGTGTGTAAATATGCAATTACAGCAATGGACATAACACAGACTGAGCATGTGTGTGTGTGTGTGTGTGCGCGTGTCCAGGATGTGTAATAGAAAATGAGACATAATGAGGCATTGTGAGAGTGCGTTACCCCGGTCACCAGCTCTTCTTTCTGCTGTTTCTTATGCAAAAGGTCCTGAGACGCTATTTCCAGCTCATACTGGATCAACTCATGTTTCCTACATACTGACCTTAAAACAGGCACAGACACAAAACACACACTTAATGCTCGGCACCATTTTCTATATTGACATACAACCAAAAAAGAAGAACCTAAAACATTTTCACAGCATAACTGCACTCTGTTAGTATTACAAACAGTTGTTGCTCTTTAAATACGGCAAAATACATGTGTGGTAGCACTGTGGTGCGATACGCTGCTTTGTTTTGAATGAAGATAAAGAACAGGAAACATGAGGCGAGGGCATGTGATTGGATAACAACTGTGGGTCCACCTGGGCTAGGTTGCCAGGTCATCAAAACCCTGTAACAGGATGGACACATATCTACAATCTTTAAATAGTTTTATTTAAAGGCAAGAAGCTTCAAACTGGAGTTGAAAAATGAATGAATGTTCACTGAATGGCAAGTTTTGTTCATATTTTGTCTTTGAAACAGACAAACTTACCGTACAGCTTCGGTGTAAAAAAGATATTCTTTCAGTTGATCTGCATAGTGCTCTTCCTCCTCCAGAATGTCATCTATTGATGCAGCATACCTAGCCAAATACATGCAAACCACATTTGCAAGTGAAATAAATGCTTAAAAAACGTGTGTGTGTGTGTGTGTGTGTGTGTGTGTGTGTGTGTGTGTTTGTGTGTGTGTGTGTGTGTGTGGTTGGTTGGTTATGGTTGCATCCACCTCTGTAAAAACATGCCACAAACATAAAACCTAATACAAATCAGCAGCTTTTAATGTAATAATCCCACTAATGTAACAGCAGTTGCCTCCACAAAAGTAATAACTATTAAGTTTTCAGGGATTTGTTATGTTTGCTGGAAGGTAAAACATTCAAATTTGTACTTCCTGCCCACAAATGTGAATAATAACTAATTTAATGAAAGTCTGCAGTTTATATAAATTCACAACTCTGAATATCTTTAACAGAAAACAACATTTTCTAACCACATATTCTTGTCCGACAGGTCCATGCCTGTTTAGACTGATCAATTAAATATTAAAGGTTTGCAAATGATTAATGACTGACATCAGCTCAATTAAATTAATGTTTAAATTATAAATTAAGGATGAATTATTTGTTATATTGACTTTATATGACATGTCTATGTCACTAGGGTTAGTAGAGTATGTTGTAGGCAACTGCTATTACATTAGTGGGATTATTGCATTAAAAGCTGCAGATTTATATTACGTTTGTGGTTTATTAGGTTTTTGGGATGTTGTTGCGTCGGCGGGTCAAACAGACGCGCGTGTGTCTTCTACTCACGTGTCCATGTGGTGACCGGCGCTCTGCAGTCCATCTCCCATCTCTTTCTCTATAGCGCTCCACTCACTGAAGGCAAAACAATGCATTTAAAATCAATCACAACTTTCTCTCTGCTTAGCAGTGCTTTTCATTAGCTTGAATACTAAACGCAGTAAAGATTTAACCCATTGTTCTTATGCCAATTTAAGTGTTGACAAGTAAAAAATATCAAGTCCTTACAGAGAAAAAATAAATGTAAGACAATCTACATATATGGTATATATAAGATTTACATAGAGCAAGTATATTAGCCAGCATTAACTGGATACAGTATATGCAACACTATGTATTTTTACCTCACCAATTATAAATGTAAAAATACAATAAAATAAGAGTATATTTCTCACCTGAAGACTCTGCCATAGTTTCCGTGGACTTTATAAACTCCATACAGCCTGTCTGCCACTCTCTATAAAACAACATCAGTTATTGGGAGCGAACTTTGAAAGGAAATATGGACGCAGAGTGGAGTTTGCTCTGTTGTCATGAGAGAATGACAACAGAGCAAACTCCATTATTCTGAAAGTCAGAAAGTAAAAAATCTATCAAGCTGAAGTCTCATATCTTGTGAGTAGTAGGAGAAACACTGCCAGTAAATTTTGGATCTGCTCTTGCAAAATAGCCAGAGAGGATGAGGAAGTTCAGGCTGCACGATAAAAAGTGAATATGGCACAATATGGAAATTACTGGTCGAACCTCAGCACAAAGGAATATATATTATATAGTGTTGATGCATAAGTTTACTCACTGCTCGCACTCTGAGTAGTTGAGAGATGACAGTGTTCAGTTCATCACTGTATTGTTTCAGAGCTGTGAATCTCCTGTAAGAAAAACAAAAAGATCATACCTAAATTTGTGTTTCTCTTTATTGCAGCTGTGTGACACCAGAATGAACAGATTGTTCTAAATGCGTTTTCAAATTAATTTTTATATTTGTTTTTATGGATACTCCCGGGGCAGCACTAACTTAAAAAAAAAAAAAAAAAAAAAAATCATTGTACTGCTTATCACCTGTGTGACCACTGGGATCGGGACTTTTTAATTCCGTCTATGCAGCACTTCTATAAAAAACAATTTCCTGATAACTTTGGAATACAACTGAATTCCCTGATTTGTGAACCCACGACTATTATACACTTACTTGTCTGGGTTCTTGACTCTGAACATGGCACTCAGGGACTTTATTCTGGAGTCAGCCTAGAAGGGAAACACAAACACGTTTACTCTGAGGGAGTTTTATATTGCTTACAGCAAAGAGGAGAATCTGTGCAGATGATCCGGTTTGCCGATCATAAAAGACGCCATGTGACTAAAACAGTTAAAATACCAAATAATATGCAGAAAAGGAATGCATGAGACACGGTACTACTTAAACAGCAAGCTGTTTACCTTGACTTGGAAACCAGTTTCCAGAACAGACTCCCTCCACCCTTTCTCCTGTGGAAACATGATTGAGTGATGATAGACAGGGTTATTAGTCATAACGTGTAACATGTGTTAGCGCTGACAATGGCAATACAACATAACACATGGTGCCGCACTGGTGTGAGTACGTTGCTACGGGCTATGGACGCGATGAAAGACGAATTTCGACATTAACAAGGGAGCGGTTATGTCCTCCCTGTAGCTGGATATGACATCTGAAGAGCAGCTTAGCATTATGCAAATATGTGTTATGTGTGAATGCACACAGCCAAAAGTGCAATGATCAGTTTGCAAACCCTGCAGAACTGTGATGTTATATAAATGGCAGAAAATGTGGCTGTGCACCCACCTCTGTGAGAAAGAGGAAGAAGATCCTGTCATTGGAAAGGACAGGGTGTGAGGCAACACGCAACAGGAAGTTTTCCAGTCCGACTCTCCGTCGCTCAACAAAGTCTGGGTCAAGGTTGTCCGCAGACAGCTTGTGCCACACAAATTCTGCCTGTAAAACAAAAATCTACGGTGTTAAAATAAGAGTACAAACAAAGAAAAAACAGAGGGGAAACTGGATAACTACAAAAGGAATTCGTTCTATCACAAATTCTAGTCCTATAGTGATTCACAAGGGATTCATTATACACAGCAAAAGTTTTACTGAATATCTAATTAAGGCAGCAACTAACAACTATTGAAACAATTAATCAAACAGTGGTTCATAAAATTATGTAAAATGTCACGCTGTTTCCCAAAGCTGAAACTGAAAGCTAAAATGTGTTTTTTTTCCCCCAGACCAACTGTCCACAGCCAAAGATAATCTGTTTACTTATTATAAAAAAGACTAAAGAAACCAGAATAATCAGATTTGAGAAGCTGGAAACATAATTTGGACATTTTATTCATAAAAATGACTATAAATGATTACTCAATTATCCAGAAAGCTTGCAAATATTGTATTAGTTAGCAACTAATCGATTAATAGATTAATCATTGCAGCTATAGAGTAAAGCAGAGAACACACCGCCTGCAATACTTTTGTGTATTGTAAGTTCCTCAGGGGAGGGTGTGAACCTAATCACAGGTGACAATCAGCAGTTCCACCTCAGATCCAGTTTATAAGATACGTGATTCACTAACTTCAGTGATGCCAACAGAACCTTGCTGACTGCATTTTTTGTGCCAAAATGTAAAGTGTAATAGTCAAAGCAAATAATACACTCTTAAAAGAGTTGGTGACATATCAATTAATCATTGCTACATCTACTTTATTTTTTTAAACAATAAAAACATGGGTGTTACTCACCCTTTTCTCTGGTAGTGGAGGGATAATAATGTAGGGGTAGGTGACCAGGAGGTATGTTCTGAGCAGCTCAAACTCACTGTAGCGCCTCCACAGAGTGTCGGGCGCGGCCGGCATCCCCCCATCAGGGACGGCTTCAGCCGGCCTGCAGACACAACAACAGGAACAAACCGTCTTCAGGCAAATTGGAGAAATGTTATGACAAGTGAGCTTTTGTTCGCATTGAGGGAAACTTGAGATGCACAAAGAGCAACAAAATTCTGTTGAGTCTTGATTATCACAATGGCCTCCTCTGAGTAGTGTTGGAAACAGTGTTTAAGTGAATCAGCTTGCACTAATGCAAAAAAAAAAAAAAAAAACCTCCTTACTACTCACATGCATCACTGCATTTAGGTCTTCAGGAGGAGTACGCCAGGCCGCCGGCCATATGTGATGTTATCAATGCAAGCTGTGGTGCCCGCTTTGCTCTTAACCAAGTTTCATTAAACAACCCAGATAAGTCTGCGTACCACGCAGTGGCCAGCGCTCAGCCAAATTACATTTTTATCTTTCCCTATATTGTTTCCACCTGCACACATTATCTACTGCAGCCTGTCTGTCCTGGAAGAGGGATCCCTCCTATGTTACTCTTCCTGAGGGTTCTTCCATTTTTTTTCCCCCGTTAAAGTTTTTTTTTTTAGGGAGTTTTACCTTGTACAATGCAAGGGTCTAAGGACAATGGATGTTGTGTTGCTTTTGTACAAACTGTAAAGCCCATTGGGGCAAATCTGTGATTTGTGATTCTGGGCTATACAAATAAATTGAATTGAATTGTATTGAATTATCCTCCCCACTGACAAAAACTTGGCTCTATGGACAGTCTCGAATTAGCAGCCAATCGGAGGGATTTATAAATGTGAGAGAGCTGCTTGGCCGGCGAAGGCCCGCGGCCGCTAACGAACTGTCTGCACCACATCCTGAAAATTGTTGTTTGACCGCTTTTCTCCCTTCTCCTCTGTAGTTTGGATTAGTTCTGCAATGCAGTGCAATTTTAGCAAATTAACCTGGGAAATTGTCTTCAGCCTCGCCTTTAGTCAAGTAAAGTGCTTAGATACGAGAGTCTTACTCTATGCAAAGTAAAACATTGTAGACACGGCTATATATATATATATATATATATATATATAAATCGTAATATGTTATTAATATATATTAATTATATATATATGTATATAGTAAATATATAACAACAATTTTAAAACTATTTTAATGCAACTAACGCAGGGAAACACAAGGAGAAAACATCACAGATGTGTCCGAAGAAGCAGAATTACTGAGACTATGATTACTTTGCGATTTGCGAGCAGCTTGAACTGTAGGCTAATACTATGCATTGATAGTGATTGATAGTCTATAGCTTCATGATTTTGCTCTCAAATTGCACCAGATAGCTGCATTTATATTTACTACATTCATTTTCTCTAACCTCAACCCCACAGAAAAGTGTGTTGTTTGCCATAAACTGAGATGATGCCACAGAATTTGATTGGTATTCTATCATAATCATTTTGTAATTAAATAGAGCACCTGTACCAATTAATGAGATACAGTAGCTATAGATTTACCATTTCATCGTTTAGAAGTTTACACTCTGCAGTCTTTATTAAGTTAATTATTCATTCAACTGTGCAGGAAAAAGTAAGTTAATGTGTATTTAGATAAAGTGATGATTGACTGAAACACTAAAAGCAAAAATCAGCATAAAACAACCTGAAAGCTGTAGATCACAAAGTAACATTACTAACAGAAAATGGATAAAAGACCATATATAAAGGAGGTGTTCTTCTTTATGACCTACCGTGTTTCTATGAGGTAGACAGTATAGGTTTCCTGCATGTTCACCGTGTTCTTTCCTGTTCTCTTCTCAGCCTCGGAGACATTTATCTCCATTTTTCTCAAGAGAGCTGTCTCTCTTTCCACCATCTACACAGCCCCAAAACAGATAAGAAAGGAGGAGAAAAGAAGACAGAGTAAAACATAAATATTTGTGACAAAGAGGGAGTATCACAATGTAACTACATCAGATAAGGCTGCTTGATTAATCACATTTTAATCTCAACTTTGGCTTTGATCGATTATGAAAACCAAATAATCCAGATAAAATTATAATTTTGCTGCGTTCCGTTTCGCCACGGTGCATTCCTGTCATCTTGTGCAATAAATTCGTGATGTGTTTTCAGTCCTCCCTGAAATATCCAAAGTGGCTCTGAGCGACAGCCAAGCTGCTGCATGTTCACTTCGGCTGGAGCCAAGATGAGAGATAAAGCCTCGAGGACTTTTTAGTTTTACACATTTGTTTGTAACTACTTCTTTATGTCTGATCTGCTTGGCTGTTTATGTGCTGGGGCAACTCCTACAGAGTAGAGAATATGCTGTTATGTTATAGAGGGTTTTATTCAGCTCATTGTGCATTTCTACTCAGTTATTGGGTCCTCTGTTTAGTAGAAAGTGAAGCTGCTGAGAGTCATGAGTAAAACGCCAATAAGAGAGAGTGGAAAACAGCCAGATACAAGTATAACATGCCATTACAAATTGTTCGAAAGCCAATTCTGGTTCAATACACAGTTTACACAAGTGGGATATGGAAACCTGAAGCCTCCGGGGATACACAAACACTAAAAAATAAACTTTCACTATTCTATGGATTCTGACTGCCTTCTTTTTTAAGTACATTTATTAACAGAAAATTGCTTCTGATGGATAAGAACAATTGCCCCACGATTGGCTGGCGACCATCTGGGGTGTATCCCCCTGCCTCTCGCCCATAAAGTGCGCTGGGATAGGCTCCAGCAGACCCCTGCGACCCCGAAAGGGAATAAGCGGGATAGACAATGGATGGATGGATGGATAAGAACAATGAATATCAGATGCTTTAAGACTGTTTCTCAGGTAACATTCAATTAAAAGACTAACTTTTACAGAAGTAATTTTTTTTGGTACTTTTGCACAAGTGTGGTACTTCTTATCACGCTGTAAAATTGTGCTTGAAACAGAAGCACTCTACTACTACTTGAGTAAAAGCAGGACATAATTGCTGTCAAGTAAAAGTCCTGAATTGAAAATGTTACTAAAAATAAACATAAAAAAGGTTCAGCTAAATGGTCTTAAAATATCAAAAGCTGCTCATTATCTGAATGTTATAAAAGTCATTATACTGTGTGTTTTAATCAGGGAATACATGACATACATAATCATTTTATTGTTATAGTTAACAGTTTAGAGCCAATTTGGGATACTTTGGATAAATTAAGACTAATACTGCATACAAATATTTGACATCTTTCAACACAAATACACAATTAGAAGATAGCTAGGTAAAAGAATATTGAAGTATATCAGTTTATGTTAAATATTAAAACTGAAAATGAATGAATTCAAATGAGAAAGCTCCTTAACGAACTTTTAACTGGGGGGGGGAGTAAATGGAAGAAGCCTCAGGAAGTAACGGAGGAGGTAAAATGTTGTGTACAGAATAAACACTAATTATCGTTTACAGGCTGATGACAGGCGTGTGCGGGTCACAAGACAAGAAGCTCCAGAGAAATGGATGCGGAAGTCGCCTTCTCTCACCGCGAACCGCGGTGTTTACCCGCAAAACACACGCAGAAGCAGGCTCATTTCACGCAAACATCACGTTAACTCACTTCAGTAATGTTGACTTGCTAGCTAAGTTAGCAAAAGCTAACGCCAGGAGTCAACTTTACACAGCAGCTTCGTAGCGACATTAGAAGTTATAACTTCAGGTCAACAAAGCTTTTAAATGTTCAACAAAAATGCTGAATAAACTGTTTTGGTAAACTTTAAAAAAAAAAAAAAGCGAAATGGAAAATTCTCCATATGCTAACATTAACTCACGTGAGGCCTGTTTGGGAAAAGTTTGCACGAGTGAAAACAAACATTCACACTTTCAACAACCGTTTCGCGAGAGAAGGAGGAAAAGTTGAGACCGTGTTTATGATGTTGTTCTCCGCCTCCGTTGAGGTGATGTCGGTGTTACCGATCACGGCAACTTCTTGGTTACTTCCAGACTCAGCCATCATCTTCTGCTGCCGAGCTGCTGACAGCTGAGCTGGCGCAGCGGAATCAGCCGACTGCGCATGCGCCGAGCGCTGAAGGCAGGGAGGGAGTGGAGAGGGGAGGGGGGAGTGGAGAGGGGAGGGGCCGCTGTGATCAGTTATGATCCAATTTAATTCATTTCACCGGAGGTGGATGAAGTACTCAGGTCCTTCAATTGAAAAGTAAAACACAATACTGTGCTATAATGATATACATAAATTCTGCATATTACTTAAATGAAAGTACAAAAGTATTTTCAGCAAAATGCACTTGCCATCAAAAGTAAAATTACTTATTTTGCAGATTGTTATATGTGTATGGTATAATATAATACATTATATACTATATTCATAGTACTAGAATTACATTGCTTGTTTTTATCATAACTTATTCAAGGCAATTTAAAGTTTTATTAGGGTACACTGAAAATGACAATTTATTGTTTTTTTAGGGCTCTTAACTCCAAATGACATTGAGTGTGTATTATTTTTTAGACTCAAGAGGGCATTTTAGGACATGTTTTAGGACACTTTAGTCCACATTTTCACTCAAGAGGGCGGATTTTAATTCAAAATTAATTATTATTATAATTAATTCTGTGTTTTAGGGTACTTTGGTGCTTGTTTTGCTTTCAAAATGGTTTGTTGCATTTTTTTACTCCAAAAGGCACCTTAATGCATGTTGTTTTCCTAGTCAGATTAGTGTGTGTTTCAGGGGACTTTAGTTCTTATTTTTTGCACAGTACAGCATATTTTATTAATTAAGTTGAGGCTCTAAGGACAGAATTATTGTATTGCTGTACATTGTAAAGCCCCCTTAAGGTGGCTTTTTTTCTATTAGGTCAGGCCTTTAAAGTAGCACTAAATGGGAAAAGTGCAAGTATCTTAAAACTGGAAAAGTCAAGTACTATAATTAAATAAATATACTTAGTTACATTCCACCATTGAATATCACAATATCCTTTTCATGACTCCTGTTATTTAGCACTCCTGTTCTATATCCTGTATCAGTTTTAGTGCTCATCTTAAACAGGCAATGTGTTTGTCCCGTTTTGTTTTCCATTGTTCTTTGTCCTCATTGTTTGAAACAGCAGGAAATTAGCTGAAAAATGTGTTGGTCACTTTGTTGCTGTTTGTCCTGCAAAAAAAATCTATAATAAAATCAATGAATGGAATGTCTATACTAACTGGTAGTGTATGCATGAATAACTATAACAATACACATTATCCATCAGAATGGAAACAATTTAATATCAGAACTATCTCGGTCCTATATTTGAATAAACTGTATAAAACAATATGAGAAATAATGCATCAATCCAGTTAGAGATTATCATATCCATTACAATTCAATTACAAACCTATTACCTTGCATTTGTTTTTGAAAATGATGAATAAAGTGTTGAAAAAATTCAAATCAACAAAATTTGAATTGTGTCAAGTGTAGATTTTGCAAAGATGCACGTGATAATGATGCAAAATTATTCATGATTGAAGCAGTTACTGTTTTCTATGATTCATTACAAAAAAGTTTTTAAGCTGCTGTTTCTTTCCCATAACTTCCTTTGGCATTGTTTGCATTTTTGTCACCTTCTTTGTTTAGCAAGGCTGACACCTAGTGGTAAGATTTCTGTAAAGGATTTGTTGATTTCCACTTTTTGCAAAGTACCCATACTTCTGTCAATGTTCTTAAATTTTTATTTGAAGCAACAATGGAAAAAATAAAGAGATAGGAACATTTCAAATATGCACATTTGATTCAGAAGTTTATTAAAGTGCAACATTTTAAGTGTAAATGTTTTCCCCAGTATAAGTAGAAAGTAGCCATAATAAGACAGTGTGAACCTGAGCTGCTGATATAACCTGATTAAATGCAATGCACATGTATGCTATGAAATACTCTTTAAAAAGAATATTACAAGGTTTTTTTTTCATTTAAAAAAGGACATACAACATCAATAGGCTAAGTAGTTGAAAACTTCCTACGTTTCTACCAGTGCTTTTATCATAAAATCTGAAAGAGGTGATGGATTTCTTCACTGTGGTGATATCACTGGTCCCTCTCTCATTGGATGTAGATGGTTGTGGGCCCAGATGTGAATGAGAGGGATGCGGTGCGCCTCAGGCTAGTAAACAGCACAGAAACACGGCCTTTTAGTTCCTGTGGTCACGCTGTTGTGCAGCGTTTAATGTTTAAAGAGAAGGGTGGAGCAGCATTTAGCAAGGAAGCATTTTATATAGATGCCACTGGGCCTGGAGTAGGCCGGTGGAGCGCTGCTGGAAGTGATGGATGAAATAAAAAAGAGAGAGAGAGAGAGACATGGAGACGATGGCAGGAGAGCACTGATAGTATGATTAACTGTGGAGGAGTGCGCAGCAGGTACGGAGGGGATGGAGACAGATGAATGGGGTGATGGTGGGATGTGGTTGCAGGCTGCAGCGTGTCAGGAAACCCAAAGCCTGCGCTGTGACCAGCCGTTGTCACAGCAACAGCATAGTTACCATTCTTTCCTGCCACTGACCTCAAACCAGTTACCGCCACTTCCTGTCCGCATACAGGGGTGCGCGTGAGCACGCACATGCACACACACACACACACACACACACACACACCTCTCGCCTTATTTGGGTGACTGTAATCATCCATTTGACAACTTTTTAGAGCTGCCTGACCAACTTTCTTCAACATTGAAAGTGTGTGTGTGTGTGTGTGTGTGTGTGTGTGTGTGTGTGTGTGTGTGTGTGTGTGTGTGTGTGTGTGTGTGTGTGTGTTTGGGTGTGTGATTATGCCCGTGTGTGTGTGCGTATGTGCATGTATCTTCCTGTCTTGTCTAAATTTGGAAGCTCTGACTATAATTCAGATGAGTAAATGCCAAATGCCTGGAGACAAATAATTGCTGCAGTCAGTTATATAAATTAGCTGCAGAGTGAATGCATGATGGGGAATCATTACAAGAATAAAAATAAATAGTATAAGCCTATTCATCATTTTCAACCATGCCTACATTTTTTCATATTACTTTAGGCCTTGTCTAATAAAGTCTTTAAGTTCAACTATTTTTATTTAGTTCAACTAAGTTTATTTGACAATTTTATACTATAATAAATCCAGTTTTATTGTTTTTCCATTGATGAGAGAATATTTGTAGTACTTATTATGGAAGTTTGAATGTTGAACAGCAGAGGGAAGCAAAAAGTCAATAATGTTGAAGTATAACTATGGCACAGCTGTCTGTTTAACATGCAGCATTGCAGAATCAGTGTGATAAGAATAAGACTTATTATTATGCAGTAGGACATGATGAGGCGTGCTGCTATAATATGATAATGAATGTTATCATTATAGTGTGGTGTATTGTTGTGCTTTCAAACAATACAAAAATATTCTCAAACATTTAATAAGTAAACATCACTGCATACAAATATAGATAGACTGTTGCTCTTCCTGAATAGTTGATATGTACATGGATTGTGTTTTAGTGAGTATTATATCTATATAAAACATCTTATAAGAATATATTGTGGTGCATTTAGACTTCAGATATATTCTGATGTGTAGTATTTTAAAGTGAAAGTGTCTGTTCTGGTGTGTTTCAAGGGCTAATTCTTTAGAGGCCAATCCTACACTAGACAATTTTATTCATTCTTTCGCCCTCTGATCAGTGAATTAGATAAAGATTATTTGCATTTTTTAAAAATCTGAAGAATAGTAAATAAAAATAGTATAATATATGTTTTTTCATCGCATTAGATTAATTCAAACACATGATTTTATTCAACATATTTGTTGGATAGTTTCAAAAAAGTTGTGCTGTGTGTGTTTGTGTGTGTGTGTGTGCGCATGTGTGCGTGTGTTTGCGTGCTGTATACAAGTCTGGTCACGAAGGTCATAAAGAGGAAGTCCTTGTGGTGAGTAGAAAGGAACACATGTTTTGTTCCATGTCATAGTCTCCGTCCTTCATTTTCCTCTCCTTCATCCATCTATTCCTGCCTCTGACAGTGGTGGAAAACTCATACAGTGTCCAGTCAGTCTGTGTTTGTGCCTGTATAGAAAATGCATGCGTATGAACTGCTATATATAATGAAATGAAGCTTGGTTTGGTTTGAGTTGACGTGTATTTTTACCTTGTAATAAGAAAAAATCTTTAACCACCAATGGTGGATGTGAGGCTGCCAAGCTTGCTGTAGAATTTCAGCACTTCACCTTTGCCACCAATTTAGAGAAATATGAACTGTCTGTTCAGATTAAGCAGAAAGAGCAACGTTACAAGAGGTTTGAGAGTTGATAGTATTAAACATTTACTTCTCTGTGTAGTTGAACCACACATAAACACCTGGTAAGCTCTGAATGGATCAGAGTGGATTAAAAAGTGGAAATACTGAAGAAAGTTTAGTTAGAGTAAAAACTCTACAAGATCAATCCAGATCAATCAACAAATTCTTAAACATTACTTGATTGTATTCATACTTTGACTTATTTAGAAGCAATTTCTAATCAGTAAAGGTTGGAAAATTGTGTCATGTAATTAGACGTATGAGTAAAATCCATATTAAAGAAGGAGGTGATCAAAGGAAAGTCATATTATAATATAACCTTTTATACTCATTAGGTTCTATTTTAATAATAAAAAAAATACTGCTCACAAGTATTTGCTTGGCAGTTGTGTCTCTTCTTTTCTATTTACACTACATTTTTTTCCAGATTTTCTGCTGTTTTCTCCTCCCTGTGCATCACCAGGGTGTTGACAAATTACTAGGACGTGTGAGTGTCATTGAACAGCTCTCTGCATGACCAACGCTGTTACCCAACAAGCTTACACATTGTCATATATCGTATATGGCCACTAAGTCTCATTCACACACACACACACACACACACACACACACACACACACACACACACACACACACACACACATGCAAACACACATGCAGAGTGTGAGCAATGCAGTATAATAAGCAGCGTGGCAGCGGTGTGGTCAGCTTTGCCCCATGTGCAATCGTTGAGAAGCCACATGAAGGCCTCTGGGTATTAAAGGACAAGCCTTGGTTGGCTGGGAGGGAATCTGTCATGCAACAAGAAAACTGTGTTTTTCACCCTTTTTTCCCCCCTCTTTCATTTCTCCTCAATCCCTCTTTTTCTTTACCCCTCTTACCAAGTTCTGTCTTTCACCAAATTCTCTCTCCCTCTCTCTGTCCTTCTGCCCATTTTTTCTTCCTTCTCCTCCATTTCTTTCATTCTGTGGCATATTAGACTCAGTTGTAATATTCTCTAGCTCAAAATGCTACGACCACTGGAATGTTCCGTCAAAGAGGTGGGCGGACCCGGGGGGCGGGACAGACCAACATAACCAATTAAGGAGGAGATTGAGGTAAGACGGACAGCTTCTAAATGGTGTAATAACAACCTACTAAAATGTAATTACAATGCAATAGCAATATACACTTCTAATGACAGGATGTATATGCCAATGTGATTTCCTAATTATGGCTTTGGCATAATGGGTGACTGTTAACATGGCGTGGAGATTATAGAGAGGTGTCTGAATCCAGAAATTTAACCACAGTGACTTGTAACCGTGTTGAGGTGCATAGTGGCCACTCAGAAATATTGATCCGATTGATTGGTGTTGAAGAAGAAGCCTGCACGTGAGTGAGCTGTGATTACGTAGTTTGGTAAATCACCAAACCATCATTAAATCGTCTGTCCAAACAATTAATCTTTTTACTCTAACTTTATCACTACTCTGTTTTTTTCTCTTTTTATTTGAGCTGTTGGTCCATTTCCATTCCTCACACAGCTGACATGTCCACCCACTATCCATCAGCCTTTCAGGCTGTTCATAGGCCTGTGTAATGCTGCCATCCATCCATCCATCCATCCATCCATCCGTCCATCCATCCATCCATCCGTCCATCAATCCATCTATCCATCCATCCATCCATCCATCCATCCATCCATCCATCCATCCATCCATCCATCCATCCATCCATCCATCTCTCCCTCCATCCATCCTTCCATCTCTAACAAGAGGAGTGGATGGTGGCGTCCATTATTACAGAGCATCCCAGAATAGAGTCTCGTTTTATTACAAGTCCCTCTGGTCGCCGTGGCTACCCAAATTACAGGCCAGCCTTCTCACACATAAAAAAGGTTGCGCTGCCGAAAACCAGCCACCTCAATAAAGGATGGATTAGAAAATCCTTTGCTTTTTTCCCTTCCTTCCCTTTTTGAAAGGTTTTCTGTTCATTTTTTTTCCCTCTGGTGTTTTGTTTTATGTTGGGGTACAGCGGTCTTCTTCAGTGGTTTTGCTCCCCGACCCTGCGGCGGGAAAATACGCTCACTTGTGGGTTTCTGTGGAAGGCAGTGGTGGACAAAACATCTGCTGAGAGCAAGATGTATGTAAGCATGTGTGTATGTGTATGTGATTTTCTGTGTGTTTGTGTGTGTATGTAGGGACACTGCCTTGGCATCCTATTTAAATCGACAGTGATAACAAAATCGAAGGAGAACTATTCAATTTAAGCATAGTTGTTTTTTAAAAATCAGTTAAACAGGTGTGTTATGAAGCTTCTATTTAAAACCGTAAAAAAAAAGGTACAAACATTATATTTAGATTTCTTTTAGTATATCTTAAGAATGAAATTCCAACCATCAGGTTTACAATGTTCAGAGACAGAGCTTGCCTCATGACAATGTTTAATATAGATACCCGACATTTTAAAAAGTAACAGTAAATGTTTGCATTTTCAGTTTATGCTCAGGTAGTAACATGCCTGACATTCCAGGCTTCTCCATCTCTACATGTCTGATATGAAGCAGGTAGGATGAGGTGCATGTGAGTCCTGTCAGATATGCATTTATAAATAGGATTATGAGGCAAGCTGATTTATGTAACAATAAATAGATATCTGCTTTTTGCGACTAATGCTATTTATATCCGTCCAATAAATATGTGCCAATTATGCTTTAATCACTTTATTTTCTTCAACAATGTTTTAAGTTAGCTCTGAGTGCACTGGTGTTATATAATACAGGCTGCAACACTTAGATTATATGGTGTTGTGTTTAATTTAGATTTGTTTTGTCGTTTCTGTAGTGAATAGTAAACAGTGAGTAAACAGAGAAAAGCCCTTTAACAGCTAGGAAAATAAAGAAAGAACGGAGGAGGGATCTGTCTTCCAGGACTTGCAATAGATGTCGTTGTGTGTACAAGGCAGGATGGAATCTACTACATTACAGTGCTGATACTGTGTGTGGTGGCACATGGTGTAATAAACGATGATGTAGTCAACTCCATGGCAACAGGTTGTGGTCAGGTAGAAATCAAAGAACATGATGGATATGAAAAAGATGGGGTGGGTGGGTGTTTCTGGCTTTTTCTTTCACATCCTCTGCTTTTGAAAAAAAAAACAAAGTCTTTATCATGTGGGAACCAACCGGAAACAGGCCTATGACCCATCGCTTGAGAACCCAGAGTTTTACGGGAAGTGTGAATGTGGTGTGCGATTAAAGGATGGGATGGGGTGTGTGTGTGTGTGTGTGTGTGTGTGCATGTGTGTGTATGTGTTTGTGTGTGTGTGTGGAGTGTGCATGTGTGCATGCTATTATTATGCTGCTGCGGTTGTAAAGATGTATGACACTTACAATGGAGTAAACAAGAGCAGCACGCTATCTAAAAAACATGCATGAAAACATCATGCTTCTGTTGTGTTCATGGTTTTCACTCTTAAAAATCAATTTGATTCAATTCAATTCAATTTCAATTCAATTTATTTGTATAGCCCAGAATCACAAATCATAGATTTGCCCCAATAGGCTTTACAGTTTGGACAAATACAACACAATATCCCCTGTCCTTAGACCCTGACAACGTACAAGGTAAAACTACCTAAAAAAAACCCTCTAACGGGAAAAAAAAATACGGAAGAACTCTCAGAAAGAGTAACAGAGAGGGATCCCCCCTCTTCAGTGATTCCTCATGCTGCCGGGTGTTGGACTTCGACAATCAAAATTGTCGAAAACGACAATCATCATTAAATCAGTCAAGTTATTCAGTTGACTAAAATCGGCTGTTCAAAATGACACAATTTATCATGAAATTATTATTGTTTCAAAATGTAATCCATTGCTGAAATGGCTGTTTATTCAATGATCAAACTATCAATAGATCACTATTATATGTAATGGTTGCATTACTCTTACTGTATAGTTTTACACAACTGAAGATGACTCTATTCAAGAGATCATGCAAGTTTCAGGATAATAAAAACCATTGAAATCAGTTACCATGGAAACACAATATATACACATGTACGACTTGTCCAGACCATGGCTTCAGATTTGACCTCACAGTATGTATAATAATTGTGCTACCTATCATCTGAGGAAGAATCCTTCCACTATCCACATAGAGGTGTAAGGCATTTGATCATCACCCTCACAAACACAGGCCACAGACGCTGCACATAATGACATCATAGCAGACCAATGTCAGAACTGGACTCCTCTGACATGATTTTAATTGTATATCATCAATAAACAGTATTTGTTCAATGATTTCACTGTTTTTTTGTATGTTTTACCATGTTTTACCACGGTGAATGTTATCTAATCGGCTTGTAATATGACCTTGTGTCTGTTGTAAGGGACGTGTGACTAAAAACCAGTCCTCGTTAGTATAGTGGACAGTATCTCCGCCTGTCACGCGGAAGACCGGGGTTCGATTCCCCGACGGGGAGGTTGTTTTTTATATATTTTTATTTTTTTCCTTTACTCTGTACTCTGTACTCTTTTACACCTGTGCTTAGCTGCAGTAACGAGCAAATTTCCACATTGTGGGATCAATAAAGTCCTATCTCATCTTATCTTATAAATAAAGTGCATTATATTATAATTATAACCACTGACCACTGGGCAGAATGTGTTGCAGGTGATGAAGGTTGTGATTGTTATGTCTAAACTTAAATTTGTCCAATATTGTTTTTTAACCCAAATACCTCTCATAATACTCATCTGTACTTTGTTATTAGAACGGCTGGTAAATAAATTGGTGAAGAAGAGTGAACATTGTTATCCAGCATGTTTGCATATGTCAAGTTGTCAGTGACCACAAATGAGTCTTAAGCTCTTGCCTCTTTTTTTGGGTCTTCGGTAAGTGAAGTCAGATTGAAGTGGATATAGGTTGTAAACAAGCAGGATAGCTAAAACTAGAGTTTTTGTTGCTCTGAAGTGCATCTATTCATCACAAAACTGCAAAGGAAATAAAGAATTTCTGTCAGTCGCTGTAAATAAGTGGTTGTTTAGCTCTGTATTGTTTGGCTGCTGGTTCACTGAGTTTTTGTAAAAGGGAAATAAAAGCGGTATACTGTTGAACTCACCAGGGTGTACCATCAAGTATCAGAGAGGTAGCAACAGAAATGTGGAGAGCGCTTTGACTTTCTGACGCTATTCAGGTTTTGATATTTGACAATAAACATGCTTGGTGTTTGTGTTGTGTCTGGTGTGTGTAAAAATGCGTTATACTTGCTCCATAATTAGGGCAGCGTTGCTGCGGTGAGTCTCATGGTTTCCCAGTGGAGGAGACCTTAGAGTTTACCAGGTTAAAGCCAAATAATAATTATAACTTTGACTTAATTATAATTAAGTCAAAGTCAAAGAAAGAATTATAATATTGACTTGACTGCGAGATGCAGTTAAAAGCGCGGACGAAAGCGAGTAAACTGACCTCTCGGCTCGTTTGTATCAAATCCCAT
Source organism: Eupleurogrammus muticus (assembly GCA_036785175.1). Lineage (NCBI taxonomy): Eukaryota > Metazoa > Chordata > Actinopteri > Scombriformes > Trichiuridae > Eupleurogrammus > Eupleurogrammus muticus. Next base: position 15,315,458 of record JAYKQN010000001.1, read on the forward strand.
CGACTAGAGTGCGGAGCCACAGCAGAAACGACGGAAAAAATGTGTCTGCGGCGGTGGGAGTCAACATGTGTTTCCCTTTACCTTAACCTGCATCCACCCTCGGGCTAACCCCATACGGTTATCTCTGCTACGCCTAAACCAGAACCTAAAGCCTCGAGCCGAGCCGCAGAGATGACACCGTGGGACGTGGAGTTCTGACAGGAACAGATGGTCACACAGACCCGCGCTTACATCGCAATGTATGCTTCCATATGTGACGGTGAGCGGCGGCCCAGCAGGTCGAGCCGCTTCTCCACTTAATTGCAAGGACGCTGACCTCCGAGTCGCTCCGAGATGGTCGGCCTGCTCCTTCCTTGGGTGATTTACTGCGATATGGGTGAATCTAATTCGCCGGATGAACTCGCAATAAAATCTTATATAAACTCGTGTTCTGCTCTGACTCCCTTTCTTTCTTCCTGCTTTATCCACCCCCCCGCAGGGCCCCCTCCCTTCTGCCTTGTCAATCAGTAGAAGGAGGAAAAAGTCATTAAATCTCTCTGTTGGCCATATATGTAATTACAGTCTGCCTGTATGTTGCTAAATACGCCCCGGCGCTAGTCTGGTCTCCCTGGTCATGTTTTTTCCTCCCACCGGCCGTGTTTGAAGCTCTTATAATTGGCAGAGGCAGCGTGTCGGGATTAGAGGCTGCTGGTTTGAAACCCCGACACCCCCCCCCCCTTTCCCCCCTACCCCCACCCCACCCCATGCAGACAACCACAACCTTCAACCCAAAAATTCCCTCTTCCCTCTCTTAATTCCCTTTGTATTACATGCACAGGGATGCAAACTAGTTCTCTAGGTGTTATCAGTGGGTTCGTCTCCATTAACCTTCATCCACTCTGACCTTCATTTGTTTCCCGCCGACTTGGGTCAAACGCTAACCATCCAAACGCTCACGTGTCCTTCCCAGTCCCCGCACAGTGTTGCGTAACATATGTAAATGTGTAATGAGCTCCATCGTTAGCCTCCTTAAGGGTTTTTACAAGTGTTAATTAAGTCGTTGTGTATATTTGACTGGTGCCGGCAGGATGCCTGTGGTCGCTTGTCTACCTCTCTCATCAACAGTCGTCTTATTCAGGGCACCACTCGGCGGCGAACAGGCAGCCGCTGCAAAAAAAAAGACACATTTTGGAAAATGTGTTTCCGTCTTTCAGAGATACCAAGTTCATTATTTAAGTTGGACAATGTTTACATCCTGAAACTGGATTTTTTTTTTCCCTGAGCGGTGAGGTCATTTTACTTAAAAAACTTTGGTGTGTGGATGTAGTGTAAACCTGCCCCCGCTTGTGTTTTCTTTTTTTTTTTTTTTTTTTTACAGTGCTACAGGGCTACCCCTGTCTCACTGGCAGTAGTAAAAATCCTTGTGGGTTTAGACAAATGAAGGTTGTTTGGGGCATCAAAGCATTTAAAGTTGAAATGATGGAGCTGATGGTCAGTGATGTCAGCAAAGATGTTGACTTTGTCTGAGTCAGAGCAGTTTCTGGTCAGTAGAGCCCCTAATTTCTCGGTCTGTCCCTCTCTGTCTCCCTGTTTCTGTCTCTCTTTTAACCTCTCGTGAGCTCACATCATCTCGCTCCTTCTCTCTCACACTTCTAAAAACTGCTGCTCTTTCATCCAGTGTGGTGACCTGGGCCAGGAGTGTATGCACTGGGTTCACAAACCTGAACCACGCTTTATATAAACTGTGATTAATCTATATCCACTACCGGCGGAATTTCCACCTGATTAAGACGATGCAAAAATCTTTCATCACTTTGTAAATGGATGTTTAGTTTTTCTTTATGTCAAGCTTGGGAAAAAATTACAATACAGTTTCTTGACCTATTGCAAAGACCTGTAATAACCAAAAAATGTAATTTAAAACTTAATAAAAAATAATATATTTGCAGGCTACATAAGCAGGACTTTTTTTTTTCCTTGAGTCAAAATGAAATGTTAAGTTCATCCTGGCCATGAACTATGGAGGCTGTGCGGTTCACTGCAGCACTATGCTAATTTCTTTCTACTTTTTTGGGCCACTGCCGTGTTTGGCTGCACACATTATAATACTTTGACTGTACTCTGATCAGACAAAAAATCGGACCAAAAATAGGATCTTAGAACTACACTATATTTGTGCTGGAATAAACTCAGAATTTCCCGTTTAACGTGACATCAAGGCACGAAGAATCGTTCATTTCCAGGTGACAAGATGCTGAAAATTAATCCGTTGTATAGATGCGTTAACTTCACCTCAGTGCTGATGCTTGACGGGAAAGGAGTGCAGATGTTGTTGCAGGGGAACGAAGGCTGGTGGAGGTATAATTATGGTAAGGTAAAATGAGGCTGTTGATGGCGAATGAAGTCGAACGACATTGTTGACTGGGTGTTATTTTCAGGCCTTCTGTATGTGTGCGACACAGACCCAGTGTCGAAGCACATGCTTATGAACCAGCAGACACTTCTCCCAGGATCCATTTGTGAACAAATACGCGTTGAGCACGCCGAGTAGATGACAAACGACCTGGGCAAAGTATTTAAAGTTCCAGAGGTGTTCCTCCTTTGCTAATGGTCACACCAGTGTTACGGAATTTCCCAGACGACTTCATCTACCGGTTTGTCTTTGGTCGACTTTCAGGAAACGGTCATCGATGCCCTTCGAGCTGCCTCGACCCGTGGGGACGAGGGATATCAGAGGACAGCCCTGTCTCCTCTTTTTGCCACATGCGTGCATACATGAGGGAAATCCATCCATCAGATGTTTTCGGCACCTCTTCACAAATGCACACAGGTCATGTATGTTCTGCTCCGTTTATGCTCACTGGCTGAAGGCAAACATGCAGCGAGCGCACAGTTGACAAGTCAACACATCCACTCTGTCTTCAGTAAATTCATTCATACCGCAGCTTTTTTCTTTGACACAGAGAGTAGTAAAGGCACTCTGTGGGGAAAATGCCATAGGTTAACACAGCAACAACAGAGGTCTTGATGAAAATTCACATGTGCAAAATTTCCTATGAGCTTTGCATGAATCAGTTGTTGTGTTCTAAACACAAAACTGACTGGTAAGCAGCAGTATTAATATGTCAGTGCAGAAGCACTTCTTGACGTTTGATACAATCAGTTGAAATAAAGCCTGCTTCCTCAAACACCGTCCATGAGTTTGGTTTTTATGTGTGCAGCTAAAAGGAATGATTTCAGGATTGCTAAAACATTCTGAAAACTGGAAGTAAAAGCATCATCACACTTCTAAATAAAATAAACTTTGGTACTCAGACCTAAAAATATACCTTTCAATTCATACTACGGAAAAGCATTTTTTTGTAATTACACTAAAAAGTAAGACACTTACTTTAATTAGCTAATATCAAAACAAATTACAGAGATATTAATATGAAATCAATCACTAAAACCTAGGATAGAATTACACTGAGGACACTATGACTATAGAAAGATCGAAAAGAGGTGGGGGATTTATCTCAAATCATCTTACTTCCAAAATATATGTATATCACCCTGAATATAGTATATATATTCATATTACTGTATGAAGCAAGAAACCTGCATAGCTCTCTGACTGTTTGTCAGATCAACCTCAGCTTTCAGATATGCATGGTTTGAGCATGTAACAATTGTATTTATGCTTTTTTGTGGATTTTTAAAATTTTATTTTTTGATATTCAAAACATCATTATTATCATTAAAGGTTAAATTCCCATAAAAGTACATGTCAGAGTGCTTTCGTTACAGTGTAAAGCTCTGCATCACAGCTCCTCCTCATGTTGCTTCCCAGCAATTTTGATACAATTCAAAGCCTTTTTCTTGCTCTGATTGTGCAGCCAATGTAATGAACATATACATGAAAATTAAGGAGCTAAGAGATTTATCATATCTGGTTTTACTTGGCCTATCAATACAATTTAAAAACGGACATGTAGTTTGAGATGTGCACTTCCAACATAAATTGTAGCCTTTTTCCTAAAATGACTGTTTGCATGTTTCTTCTTATCTCAATGTCTGTCCATGTTTCACCAAATGTACAATTTGTCTATTAAGACTATGTAACAGTCCAACACATCCTCATTTGCCCAAACATGAAAAATCTTCTCTAAGCTTCCACTTACATACATACGTCCTCTCCAGGTACTGTACTACTATCAATAACAATAGTAACAGTAATAATAATAAAAGTAATATAGAGTTTGTCCGTGCTTCATTAGCTTTCTGCTCTATGTTAAGAAGTCTCATTGATGTCTCTGTGGCCTTTTCACCCCTAATGCCATGTTCTACTCGGCACGTAGCCTCTCGCTGCTCTTTTGAATAGACTTTATAAAAACCATTGTAACCATGAGAACAATAGTGACGTATCTGAGCAGGCGTCTGAATGGGGAAGTGTTCATTCAATAAACAGCCAGACAATAAAACACCATGTAATTTCCCCAGTTTCTGTTTAGCTCCGTATAAATATTTCTTTGTCCTTACACATCGTTGCCAATGAAATAATCTGTAATTTTCAAGTTTACTTTACCCCATTTTGTTTTTCCTAGCCTCGCAGCAGCAGTGGGCTATTTATACATTTTTTGTTTAATTTCTCAGCGAAATGCCTCACTAATTCTTACTCTCCCATTACGCTCTCGACCAAATCTTTTTTCTTTTCCTTTTTCCCTTCCTCTCTGTTCTCGGACTGGGTTTCCTCTCTCCTCACCTACTATACATCTCTGTTAAAAGCCTGTCCCTCAGGCTTTCCACTTGTTCTCTGTTACTGTGCGTACACTCCCCCCTCCACCCTGCCCATAGGCCAACGCCCCCCGCCCCCACCCCCACCCCAGACAGCTGTCTCACCGCAGCACCGAGCTACGATGTGACACTTTGCTATAAATATAAGCACACATAGACGCATACAAACACATACACACATACTATAAATACCATCCCTGTGCAAAACACACTGCTGCAGTATAAATATTTAAGTATAAATGTGTAATGAATTTATTGATATGTTGCCCATGCCAGCAGGCACTGTTTTGAGCCGCAGAGTGGTGAACCAGTGTGGCGGGATTGAAGTGGTGCTGAGGGATTGTGGGAATGCATGTTCCGAGTTAGGCAGCTGACCAATCAGTGGGCTGGAAGCTGGAAGCCGCATCACAGAGAGAGCTACTGATCAGTACCAGTCTTCCATCCATCCATCTCGCTCGCTCTTTTTTGCTCTATCAGGCCATCTTTCCGTCTTCGAGTTCTCTCTTTCTTTCTTTATCTCCGTGCTCGCTTTATTTCTGTTCTCATTTCCCCCCTTCTAGCTCTTCGTGCATGCATGGAAATCCACGCAAAATGACGGATTTGGTTTCGATCCAGGCTTTCACCAGATTTTAACATGTATTCTGTATAGTGAACAAACATCAGTTGTCAGAAGTGTGATCTTACTTGACGGCGACGCCTTTACAATTCAACATAATCCGTTAACCAGACGTACCCGAATAAGGAGACGTTTTATGATTGAACATTTCCTGGTTTGAATCCCCAGACAATGACACAGGAGCCAGACTTGTATGTACAGTATATATGTGTCAGCTCTATCTATTCTCTGATTAATTGCATAGCTTCTTGCTGTTAACAAACCTCTTACAGTAGACACTGTGGCTATTGTTGCGGTCTTAGTTCTATTGGGAGTAGCCAGTATTACTTCCTCTAGATAAGACTCGATTAACTGCTGTTTGTTCAATAAAATTGTTCCAATGTCCCGATTTCCTTCCTCTGTAGTAGTTTGTCCTTTCTCGTTTCATGGGAAAGTGAAGTAAATTTGTTTTTGCTGCATTGCAGAATTCGCAAAATGATGTAAACCTTGTACACGTAGACCCGTCCTGTTTGACTATTTATGCCGTTACCCTTTATTTAACTGCGTAGATCTCGTCGGGCTTTGCAATGACTTTTTCAAATGACCAACAGAAATGACAGAGTCGAGAAAAGCATCCAGAACAAAACTTTAATGTTACTTCAAAGCAAACCACCGCAAATGTGTTTTCTCTCCAGAGTAACATGTTGATGGCAACAGATGTTCAAATATTCAGTTTGGAGTTCCTGAGGCTTTCGAAGGTACTTATTGATTGGACGGACTTTTGAATCAGGCGATTCGTTTAAAAATATCTTTGAGGAAACCTGCGCGTGAACTTATATTGGTGTGAAAAGACGAAGAATTCTTAATGCGGGTCGTCATGGGGATAGTAACACAACAAAACAGTCTCCATAAGGAAATATTGATGTCTTACATTTCTGCAGCCACGTTAAGTGTCCACGTTTTCTGATATATGCATATTTTCACAAATACTGTTTTACGATGTGACAACGCAGTGGTTACAGTGTGGTTATGCTTAGGCACAAAAAAACTTGGTTTGGGTTAGATCAGGGTTTGGGTAAGAAAGGATCCAATAAAACTCTGGTTGAATGGCAGTAAAATGACGACATGTCAGTACAAATTGTCTGAATAACAATAATGTCAAATTGGTGTCTCCTGCAACTTAAGTCGATGAAACAAAGCACTGATCCATCCACCCAAACCTCCTGCTAGGAAAAACTGGACTATGTCACCCAGCTGAATATAACCATTCCTGTTGAAAACTAAATTGAGATTAAAGGAAGAAAACTCACCTGAGAGAACTCACTGTTGTTGTCTTCATATTCTTGTGGGAACAGTACATAATAATGAAAATTGGTAAATATATGAAACTATCCTCTGTCCCATTAGCAGGTTAGCTTTAAGCATTAAATGTAGTAGTGGTAAAAAGTACAAAAGAACAAGGACAATTAAAGAATGCACCATAATACCTTTAACAACCCAAACATATTTAACTCTCTAGGGAGCCAATCACAGAACAGGGAGGGTGCAGCGAGGCGATGATGAAACACCGAAGCAACTGTCGATCCAACATGGCGGCAGACGGTAATTTATGCAGCCTTGGAAAAGTGTTCTAAGTTACTTAGACCACAAGTTGATTGAAAAATTAGCAACTTTTTGTGGTGAACTATTGAATCATCATCAGGTACCTGGCATGTCATTGGGTAGGACAGGATTGATGAATGGATGGTTCTCAGACGGAATATCAATATACTTTGAGATGAAGTCTGGTGTTAGCTAATGACACTGACTTTAAGAAAGCAGGGTGTGGTGTGACCCTTGTCAACAAATAGTTTTTCCTCTGCAGAAACACTGCAGCTGTCGCTAACTCCTTCTAAATTCCTCCTGCACAATATTTGGAGCAAAACACTCTCCCTAACTAGGAAGGCGGCCCCGGTGCTCATCCAGGCACTTATGATCTTGGATTACTGCAACTCCCTCCGCACTAGAGTCGACCGCCAGACCTCTGCACCAAAAAAAGGAGCAAAAAAAAAGGAAAAAGAAAAACTAGTGATACATGTAATTTTTGCCTGCACTTTATAATTCACACTCTCAGCCTGGCCTCAGAAAAACACACTTTTCGCACCACATGATCAGAGCTGCTTGTTTGGGCGGAAGGCGCGTTTCTGATCACACTTGGCTCTCGCTCCGGACAAGATCATTTTAATGAAAATACACGAACGGACGGCTGTCAGAGAGAGGAATAAAGAAGAAGAGGACAAACTGATAACCTGTCCCCGCTCACTATTATATTGCTCTCTCTTTCTTCACTCCCTCCCGTTGTGTTTACATGTTCTCCGTCTGCTCAACCGAATCCTCCCGTCATCCCACTTACCCTCCACTGACCTCCTCATCCGTACACTTTCTCCCTCCCTCATCTTTCATCTGCCTGCCTCTCCGCGTTGTGCCCAAGCCACGTCCTTCTGTCCTTCCTCCAGCTGCAATCATCAGAGGTCACTGTTGCTCCTCTCCGATTCCAGTTAGCATGTGCACGAGTGTGTGTGTGTGTGTGTAACTCTAATAAGCGCCGTTTCCATCTCCCCCCATATATTTGTACTTATTTACGAGCCAGAGGATCGTATTGTCACAGCTGATCTGAGGTTTTCACACTCCACTCAGTTTTTCTCTTCCATCGCTCCCCTTTCTTCCTTTGTACCTGTCCGCTGTTCCAGTTCTCTTTTCAGTCTCACTTGTTGTTTGCGTCTCTTCATTTTTCTCCATCTTTCCCTCACTTTCTCACTTGCACTCCCCCACCCCCACCTCCCCACCCCCCCTCGCTCTCTCTCTCTCTCTTTCCCTCTTTCTGCCCAAAGTTCTGCAGCCCAGCTGGCATGGTTTTCTAGTGGTGTAGTAAAATATAAATATAATAAGGACGTTTTTGAGCTGGTGAATCCATTCTGAGCAGAGAAACATCACCACAGAGCCCACAGATGTGGCACACGCTCAGGAGAGAGAGAGAGAGCGAGGGATGGAGTAAAGGAGGAAAAAAAAATCCCTCATTTGACATGGAGAAAGTACAGCAGGAGCACTGGCTGCATTATTGTTGGCATTACCCAGCTACCGGACTTGTTATTAGGACACTTCATACAAATTTGACTCACGTCTTCGTCAACAATCTTTAAGCAAGTCTCCAATCTTGAGAGTCTTACTCAGCCCCTCCGGTTTCTTATTTTAAAACTTGGCCTTTAAAGGGACGTTTCCTTCAAAATGATCTAATTAATAAATATACCGTTCAAGTGTATTTCATGAAGTAGTAATTTGAGTGGCGGGTTGCAGCTGCGTTTAGGTTAGTGACGCTATGCGCGGGGACGTCAGTGCGCTGACTTCTGGCTGATAAATCGCCCTTTCGTTTCAAATAGAGCTTTTTTTTTTTTTTTTTTTTTTTGCTGGAGTCCGTCATAGTTTCCCAGTGATTCTTTTTAGGAAAACAATGAATGAAAACTGTTTGTATTATGGTGTCTTCTATTTTAGGTGAAGGGCAGAAAATGTGAATCCGAATCGGTCCACATTTGTGTGTGTGTGTGTGTGTATGTGTGTGTGTGTGTATGTGGCAGCCCAGTGCAGACAATGCTTAACTTAGGGCCTGTGGCTACCTGCTTGCGTATGTGCACACACACATGTGTGTGCTGCCGTCCTCCCGGCATGTGCTTTGTATCACAGTGCAGTGAACTTCAGTCCCTTGGGCAGCTCTTTGTTTGCTTTAGCCGTGCGGTGGCTAGCCTAGCCCGCTAACTCCGAGACACATTTAGCCCTGCGCTCCACTTTTATATCATCCTGCTTTTATTTTCCTTCTGTCTGCTCCCTGACCAAACATGCTGCTGTGAACCGGCCTTTAGCAAAAAAAACGGGTATTGGTGCCACTCTCGACCATTGATAGACAGATTTGGTCATTGTGGCTTCCACTGGCTGCCATGTTAGCTCCAGCTTTGGCTCCGGAGCGGCCCTGGCCTGGCCGAGTGGCGCCCGCTGCCAAAAAATGTATGGCGAAACGTGTGAAGGCTGCAGTTAAGCGTGCCTGCGCACTCAGGAAGTCGTCCAGTCGAGCTTTATCCTCTTGTCTTGGAAGATTAAGGCTTACAAGGTCTCAGACAGCACCACGCCGATGCTTAGAAGCCGAGCGCATAAAGACGTAGTTTTTTAGGTGTTTATTGTGGTTCTGGGGTTGGACGCCGGAGTGTGTGTGGAGGGACAGAGGGAGGAGGAGGAGGAGGAGGAGGAGGAGGAAGAGGGCTGGCGGTTTTAGCCACCAGCTGCTGTTACCTTGAGCATAACGTCCTTTAACCCCCATTACAGCGATTCACCACAAGCCACAAACACGCTAGCTACCGCTGACTGCAAAACAACCCGGACTCACTTGTTTACCAGTTAATGTGCCGTGCATCCATCCACTCTGCCGCTCCTCCTGCTCCTTTTTTTTTTTTGTATTGAGCGGCCGCTTCACATCTTGCGCTGTCATGCCCCCCCCCACCCCCCCACCCCTCTACACCCTCTCTCATTATCTCTCCGTGTCATCCCTTTTCACGTCCTCTCCGTCTCTGTCCTCCTCGGCTTTCATCTGTTTCTTCCTTGCTTTTGCCCGGCTCTGGTCCTTTGTTGGTTAAAACGCCGGTATGCGCGGGTAACCCCGGTGCCCATGCGAGAGGGCGACGCGCCGCGGACTCGTCGAGGCCCCCGGTGTCAGCAGATGAAAGCGGGAGGGAGGCCGTTGGGGCTGGCACCCATCTCCCTCTGTCCTGCCGCCGTGGCCTCTTATTTCACAGAGAAAATTAATAACTTTAACAAACATCAATAAGCCAGGGGGGGGCACTGACGCTCGGTCGGCCTGGTTTGTGCATGTGTGACCATACATGCTCGTCCTCCTGCTCCTGCATCTGTGTGAGAGCTAAAAGGGGCTGACAGGGGCACAGCAAGACAAACTGATGAATAGAAAGGAGTTGTTTTTTTTTGGATGGGGGGGTGGGGGGGCTCCACTCAGATTGTTGCCTGCCCAAAAGGCGATGATGACGGAGCCCCTTTCTTGAGGCGGGAAGGAACCGAGAGACGGACGCATGAAGGGAGGGGAGAGATGAGAAAAACGCGACCACTTCTGAAGCATTGTCGACAGCCGTGCTGAATAGGCAGCGGGCCTGGCTGGAGCCACGCCCGCATTTATGATCTTCAAAGGAAGGATGACACACACACACACACATACACACACACACACACGCTCACACACTCACGCACAACCACAAAATGTCGATAGTTACAGGAAAATATAAACTTGCGGCTGAACGCAAATTTGCATAAAGATTTGTGCTCTCGCAGAGGACACAAATAAACGCATGCAGGAGCTGCAGCCTTCAATCACATCAGCAACAGCTCTGCGGTTGTTTTTTTCTCAATTGAAATGCAACCTGTTTAATAGCTGTTTAGTGATTATGGTCAAATCTTTGCATTGATGCCTTACACACTTCACCATAAGAAGAGATAGTAGAAGTGTGATTGCCCTTTGAAGAAAAACAGATGTACAGTGTACATAGAATAAAAAGAAGAAGAAGGCATGCAAACAAAAGAGGGCTATTATTTCAAAGGTTTCAGTCATAACTAATCAGATGTATAAGTTATCAGCAATGGTAATGGCAGATGAAAAAAATGATTTCACAGTGTGTCCTTGCAGCACGTTGCTACAGATGCACGGTGCCGACCTGCTCATCGTTAGCAGGTTTGGGTTCAGCCGCTCGCTCAAGAACCAGAGGATTAAAGCATTAGTCAAATTGAACATTCTGGGAAATACTTTAGAGTTCAGATGATCCCGCTTGTGTTAAAAATGAAGCCGATTTCCCGTTTCCAGAGACGAAGCTGGAACCTGAAAACATAATTCACTTACAAACACCTCTAATCTGTGTAATTTCTCTAATGGTCATTGTTGTCTACCACCTACCTACTGGTCCTGTAGTGCAACGTGTGCAATTTAACAGACGTTCACATTCTTTAAATAATGAAGCAGCAGCAGGATTCTGTAGGAATTTATCCCCTATAACTTAAAAGCAGAGATTACTCTTTAAAGATGGGATAAAACTTCCTTATCAGAACTTTTCCACTTCACAAAGCTGGAAACAAATTGGGGAAAACAATGAGACCTTTATGACAAACTCCGATCTCTCTTGACCAGCTCGTATGTTCCATACCAGGAAAGTTTTTTTAATGAATTTGCACAAGTGCCGGTTGATGTTCTATTTCAGCTAAAAGGCAAACACAGCTATAGATGGATATTTGCTCTGTGTGAATCTCCCTCTCTTTGCTTTTCTCTGTTCCATCGAGGGACATGAAAAGCTGCGGCGCGGCAAAAAATACTTTATGGTGTTTGCACTCGCAAATAATAAAACATAAATTGTGGAAACCCTCAGCCTTGTACAGTTCAGTTCATTCAAAGGAGGCTGCCCCGAGAAACAGGGGTGAGACCGCTGATTTTCTGCTGGCAAATATTTGAGGAGCTAATTTAGATCGGATTGGTTTGCTGGTGTTAAACAGTGTGTGTGTGTGTGTGTGTGTCAACCACACACAGCCAGTAGCCAGGAGCCAGACAGCAAAGTAAATTAACTCATTTTGCCCATTTTATATAATCGGCATAAAGTCATTAATCTACCTTTGATCGATTAGGCCGGCTGTCTGGACTAATCAATTAGGCCTCCAGCCAATCCTGGATACTTTTTTTTCAAAGAAACTTTATGACATCCAGTAAGTCTGTGAACCAGCTGCTCAGGGACTCAACCCTTCACCTGTCAAACGTCAGACTGTAAATTACTCCACTAGTGTAAGTGGAACACATTTGATTTTTTTTTAAAAGCAATTGACATGAAATAGCGGAAAACCACAGGTATGAAACTGGTGAAGGTTCTATTTAGTGTATCACAGACTTCACAAGTGGGTCAAAATACACACGAACAACATAAGCAAACAAAAACCTTAATTAGTCTCATTAGTAAGATCAGTGTTTGCCTACTATTGTGAAAAGGTCTGTAGATTTGCTTGCCTATTGTTTACACACACACACACGGGCGCGCGCGCGCACACACAAACAGAGCTGTCAAGTGTGCACTGACACAGGGACGACCGCTGGAAATGTGAAGTGGCAGCATTAAAAGGGCAAATCCCTGTGTTTGCTGCCTGCTGTGCCAGCGCGGTGCGGACAAGGGCTCTCCAGCGCGCCCTGTGCCCGGGAGGGGCGGGCTGGGCTGGGGTGGGGTGGGGTGGGGTGGGGTGGGTGGCAGAGCGGGGACAGAGGAGGGAGAGAGGAGGGCAGGACTGGCAAAGGGTGCGGTCTGGAGTGGCAACAGATCGTTTTGGATCGGTCGGGTCCCTCCGATTCAAGTGGAAACGCTGCAGCGGAGCCGCTTTGAATGCGCAGCGCGCGTCAGGAGGGAGAGAGAAGCTGCTGCTGCTGCTGCTGCTGCTGCTGCTGCTGCTGTTGCTGCTGCTGCTGCTGTCACACGCTCCCAGAGCAAAAGAAAAGAGAGGGAGAGAAACCACAACACTGCAACTTGGATATCAGTAACCGCGCTCCCTCTCTCTCCCTCTCTCCCTCTCTCTCTCTCTCTCTCTTTAACTCTCTCGCCCACCAAATCGACTTTGAACCTGTTTGTTTAAATACACGGACTTTACAGCCTGCAGACTTACTGTTGATTCTGTAAGGCGGAGGGAGCGAAGTTTCTCTGGATCTGGGTCAGCAAAGCGGGAGCCGCCAACAAAACTTTCCGGTGTCCCTGCGCGGGCGCCCCGGTCGCGGCCGCGGTAAATGAGCCTCCGTCACCGGGGGATTTCGGACGAGGAGCCGCGGCTGTCACCGACCATGGAGCCCGGGACCGAGCCGGGGAGGTAGCCTGCCGAAGACACCTCTCTCCCCGCAGGGAGAGTCCTCCCCGCCCCCCCCCCCACCCCTCCTCCGGGGCGATGCGGATCCCCTTCGTCCTTCTCACCGCCTCTCTGTGTGCCTTGGTCCTCCTCCTCCTCGCACCTGCCTCGGAGGGCTGCGGGCCGGGGAGGGGGTACGGCAAGAGGCGGCTCCCCAAGAAGCTCATCCCGCTGGGCTACAAGCAGTTCAGCCCCAACGTGGCCGAGAAGACGCTGGGAGCCAGCGGGCGGCCCGAGGGCAAAATCACGCGCAACTCCGAGCGCTTTAAAGAGCTGACGCCGAATTACAACACAGATATTATCTTCAAAGATGAGGAGGACACGGGCGCCGACAGGCTCATGACTCAGGTGAGCAGGGACGTGGACGGGCGCGAGGATGCAAAGCGTTTTTTTACGCAGATATGCAAAGACGGACCATTGTTCCCGGGCGCCGCCGCACTTGTATCAAACATTAGCTGTAGCGCGCAAAATGAACGTAGACGGGTTTTTTTTGGGGGGTTGATTCGGAGCCGCCGGTGACTGAAGCTTGTAGGTGAAAGAGCTGAATCACTCCAGGCTGGACCCGCCACGCTGTGGAATCCAAATTGTCTGCTGAATGTTTGCTGTCAGTTAAATGTTTAAACCAAAGTGATTGATTCTATTGACTCTCGGACCTTGTTTCACATCTGGATCCTGCTACCTGACATATCGGGAAGCTTTTTTTTTCTTTTTTCCCCCCTTTTTTAGGTTTTGCCCCCTTTATTGTTTCACTGTTGTTTTTTTAGACCTACTCTGCCAAAATCTGGCTACACAATGTGCGTAAAAACAAGTCAGGGTCAGGGTTTTGAGTCAAACTGTTGACACAGTGAGGAAACGTATGTTAATATTTATGTGATATCAGGTTTGGATATTTTTAGGCTACAAGAAGACACTTCTCTCCCTCTAGGCTGTAGGCTAGTGGGTGAGAAGGCGCAGGGACCCATTTTACGCACAGTGCGCCAAAAGATGCCAAGTGGAGCAGACAGTTGTCCAACTTCCATCAATCCATTTTTTTTGATGGAAGCCACTACAAGCCATTTGAATAAATCACATATTCACTGCTGTGTATAGTTGAGTGTACATAGGACCACATCACCTAACACTGTTGTAATCTTGTAATTCATGTATTTTATCCAATTCTTTGCATTTGTGCCGCTCTTTGTTTTGTGTGCATTAGTTATCTAATCAGTTTCCTGTAGCTTTCTCGGACTGTCTTGCTCTTCTTCCATCAATCTGTCTCTCAGCTGTTTTTTTTTCTTTATCTCCACCTTGTCCATCAATGGAGTTAATCTGATTTCTCTCTCTCACACACACACACACACACACACACACACATGCTTGTTTCTAACAACCCTCCCTTTCTGTCTCTCCTGTCCCATGTCTCTCACACAGCGTTGCAAAGACAAGTTGAACTCTCTGGCCATATCTGTGATGAACATGTGGCCCGGTGTGAAGCTGAGAGTGACGGAGGGCTGGGATGAGGACGGCCACCATTCAGAGGACTCGCTGCACTACGAGGGGCGAGCTGTTGACATCACCACCTCAGACAGGTACACCACATTACAGACTAGAGCACACAGCAGAAGCATCGAGTGGGATAAGACAGAAACATGCAGCATGGGTAGAGTGACCAGATTAGACCTGAAATCAATCATTCCTTGCAGTTTATTCTATTATTTAGATAAATATTAGAAACAAAAATAAAGGGGTTTTACAGATGTGAGCAGAAGTTCGACTTGCCAGTGAAGTTCTGATGAGTGACATTTGAGATTCAAAGTATGTTTTTATTCTTGCTCACAGGGACAGAAACAAGTACGCCATGTTGGCCCGGCTCGCCGTGGAAGCCGGATTTGACTGGGTGTACTATGAGTCCAAGGCCCACATTCACTGTAGTGTCAAGTCAGGTAAGAGATGGATACGGGTTACAGAGTGTGTGTGTGTGTGTGTGTGTTCATATGCTATTTTGTTTGTGGCCAGCTGTCATTAACACTAATGAGGTTTCTATATCATCATTCTGTGTGTGTGTGTGTGTGTGTGTGTGTGTGTGTGTGTGTGTGTGTGCAGCCTATTGGGAGCCAATCAAAGCAGGATGTGCACCTGCGCTCTTTGCTGCAGTCAGTTGAAATGGCAAAAAGGAAAAAAAAAACACGCCACACAATATTTATTTTTTAGAAAAACTCACAGCATGTGCAGTTTCACCTCCGGTAAGTTGCAGTGAATCTGACTTCCTCCTAAAAATAGTGTTTCAGCAAATCCCAGGTTGGTGAAACAGTCAGGGGGAAAAATGCTCAGCGCAAACAAACAGCTGTTTTGTTAATTTTTAATTATTTTTTTTTTGCGGTGAAATAAATCCACTAAGCTCTTCTGTCCTCATCGGCAGGGAGCCAGAGTAAAGAGTTTGGAATGACAAAGCGCTCAATTGTAATAGACTCTGCTATTTGATGGAGGAAAAAATAGTGGCTGCCGTCATACAAACTCTCCAGGATGAGGGGGCGGCTCTTATTAACCTCCAGGTGTGACATCATAACCGGAGTGGTTTCTTAACAGCTTGTGACCAGATCGCAACAGAATGAGCGTGTCGTCTTATTCTACAGTACAAGACCTGAATATTTTACACACACACAAGCCCTGGAAAAGTGCTTTTTTTCTTTTTAGAGTAAACAATAGTTGACCACATTCCACCTTCAAGCTATTCAAACGCATTGAGAGAGATTTTTGAGAAAAGCATGTCTGGTACCACCAGTTATTTGATGCCAAACTCCGGCACGTTGACGTTAGCGGGCTGTGAGATGATTAACTCTCTCTTTGTTTTGCTGTTGCTTTTCCTTCAGGAGGTTTTTCTCAGATCTCTTATCTCAGTCTTATCACCTCCTGGTCACAGGCCTCCTTTCTGCAGCCTTCAGGCTTTCAGACACGCACACCTTGGACAAATATTTGGCTGCTTTAAGACGGCCTTAAGACAACCCTCCCACGCACGCACACACATGCACACACACACACACACACACACACACACACACACACACACACACACACACACTGATTAACAGTGATAACGTTCTTATTTCAAACTGATATTCTCCCCTCTAAAGATTCCATTCCTCTGTATTCTGGTTTTCTCGCCTTTTGTTACCCGCTCTGCCTCTTTTCCACCTGTTTTCCAAATGAGTCTGTGTTCCTTCCTGTGTCTGTGACCCCGGGCCGTGCTCAGACTGTGCTGATACAATCAGCTGGTTATCCATTAGCTCCCGCTGACTACCTCTTCTTGCCACCTCGACTCACTGCGTCTTAAAGGGCCACCTTATTCGGAAATAGCCAAACGCCATCGGATGCCCTTTGGCATCACTTTCAGCTTAAAAAAATGACTCCAGAGAAGAAAATAAGACAGACACGATCATTCCCGCTGCTGCTTTAATGGGACATTACTCGTCTTACTTTGCACAGCATTATCTCAGAAATAGCTTTTCTTTTTTTGCCTGTTTGCCAATTTGCCAATCTGCCAATTCAACTATTGTATAAAACACATTCCAGTGAATAACTTGACAAGACTCAGAAGGAAAATATGTAATGGATTTCAGCTCTGATTTGGGCCTGCGGTATTACTGAGTGTTTATAAGGTCACTCAAACTTGAGATGAAATCTTTAAGAGTTTTTTAAGCATCTCTGGTTTATTCTCAACAGTGCAGTACCAATAAAAACAGTCAAATCACTAGTATAGTCTAGAAAGTTAAATGAGGTTTGAGCAGGGTTGTTTTTTTTTCTAAAGTGTGCGTGTGTGTGTGTGTGTGTGTGTGCGTGTGTGTGTGTGTGTGTGTGTGTGTGTGTACGAGGTTCGAGAATGAGACGAGAGCCAGATAGAGAAAGAAAGACAGACTTGGAACATGAGTGTACATGTGTTAACAATCTACCACTGATCCACCAAGATAAAGTTCGTCCTTGTGTCAGTGTCAAAGTCTCACCTGATTTATAGATCCTGGACCTGGACCTACAACTGCGGCTCGAACCTTTTTAGACTCATGACCCCATAAAATACAGCCATTATGTATGTCATAGAAAATGATCAGTATACGTTAAGACTTATTTTACAGTTTGATGAGCAGTAATACTGTCATTTACTGTGATAAGTAAAGCAAAGATTTGAGGGAAAATAGGTGTCAGAATTGTATTGATATTGTCCTGTCCTGTTATATCATTTTGTGACCTCTTTGAGGGTCCTAACCCTCATGTTGGGAACCATTGACCTAGAGTAACCTGCAGCTGGAGAAACCTAATCTGTTTCCCTCCCTGTTCTGCCTCAAAAATAAATAAATGTGCTTAAAATGTGAACAGGTCTGAATTAAGTTCATCCCTCTTCTCTATTTCTCCAGAACATTCCGTCGCAGCCAAAACCGGTGGCTGTTTCCCCGGAGATGCCCGGGTTCTCGTCGAGGGCGGCGCCCCCAAACGGATGCGTGACCTCCGCCCCGGCGATCGCGTCCTGGCGTCCTCCACGGCGGACGGCGGCGGCCCGCTCCTCTACAGCCCCGTGCTGTCCTTCCTGGACCGCAAGCCCAACGCCACCAAGACCCACCGCGTCATCGGCACCGGTGCCGGACTTAACCTCACGCTCACAGCGGCCCACCTGGTCTTTGTGGCCGGCTGTACTGAAGGGCCCAGGTGGGCGGGGTCGCCCGGGGGGTCGTTGCTGGCCTCTGAACAGGAAACAGGTATCAGGACGGTTTTCGCCAGCGAGGTGCGGCCCGGGCAGTGCGTGCTGACGTCGCGGGGGAAAGCGGCGGCGGAGCCCGCCGTGGTGACCTTCGTGGAGGAGCGGGAGGAGGTGGCTGGGCTGTACGCCCCGTTGACCCAGCACGGCTCCATCGTGGTGGACGGCGTGCTGGCGTCCTGCTACGCCGCCGTGGACGATCACCTCCTGGCCCACTGGGTCCTGGCGCCGCTGAGGTTCTTCTACAGCTTGATGGGGCCGTCAGAAGCGGCGGCGGCGGACGGGCTGCACTGGTACCCGCGGCTGCTGCAGCGGCTCGGGGAGACGCTGCTGGACGCAGGACACTTCCACCCCTGGGGGGTGGAGCCGGGGAACAGATAGGAGCCATGTTTCACACTGACAACTTCCTCCACTCGCCTGTGTTCAGGAGCAAAAAGCACAGGACAGGCACCAAAGACTGATCCATTTTGTAGTGTAAATGTGTTTTTTTGGGGTTTATTTTTACTAACTCTACTTGCCTGTTTTTGCTGTACTTCCACAAACTCATTTGATAGCACGTGAAAAAAAAATGTGCACGAGAAAGAGAGAATGACCAGTTTTTAAAGTGGCTGACTCCAGGTTCATCGATGCCAGCAGATAAGGAGGAATTAAAGCGTGAAGGGACTTGGTGAACCTAACCTGGAGAAACATAAATCCTGACATAAGCGTGTGAGTTTAAAGTTGAAACGGAGTTTAACGCCACCTCAGTGTAGCCCAGAGATCAAAAACTAAAAGGACTAATTTGTACCCATTGAATCATCAACACGTAAGCATCTTTAGATCAAACTGGAAAAAAAAAACACCATGTGAGGAGGAGAAAGAAAAGACTTAAACAGACTATAGAATAAAAAATGTAATTTGAAGCTCTAAATGTACATTATTATTTATACAGTTATGTTAATAAGTAAAGAAGGAAAATGACAAATGATCTTTGCTCTGTTTACTCTTACCGCACTAAATCCACTGATTCTTCACTCTTCTCTGTAGAGCCTTTATTGTATAAATGTATGTTAAACAAAATCATATTTAACTGGAAAATTTGCTAAAGCTCATTACAATCCGGATGATGAGGTGTTGTGTATTTACTGAATTGCAGGGAATGTTGTCGACTTCTATTATCTGCAGGATGTGGTATTTATATATCAGTGTGTACACATAGTTCTTACTTTAAAACACGTATGAAGTACTGATGCTGCTTGGTACATCAGTGACCACACTGTCAGTCAGTTCATTTAAACATATTCCTATTGTTATCAGGTATTTTATTTAAAAGGAAAAAAAATGGTTTTGATTTTGTGACATGTTTTGTCATCATTTCGGGTTTTTTTCAAGTTTCAGGGCAGTGGGATCTAGTTAAGACAAACCACACTCAGGCTGTATTCAACTACTGTATTAATGAAGCAAACAGCTATGCAACATGTAAAGCAGCAGCTATCTCTCATCCTGAACAGTGAGAGTGGATTTTATGGCTGTTCTTTGCATGATTCCTTTTTTTTTTTGTATTTCATCCATAGACTTAAATTGGCAGAGGTACAGTATCAGCATCTGATATTTTAAAACTCTGGGAAAGCAGCTCTGATCTCTGCTTGAACAGATGTGGGCAAACATAAAGTTGACTCAGTCTTTTCAGGGGAGTTGAACTGAGTTTGCTTTGTGAAGATCCAAACATTTCACTTATCAGGAACTCCAAGGCAAAGGCCTGTCAAATATGTATATTAAGATATTGTCGGAGAAAGTATTTAAAGATCTATTTTTTATTTGTATTATTATTTTTGTTGGCAGTTCTGTGCATACGGTTTGTATGTTTAACATAAAGATTTTGTGTGTAAACCCAAACTTCTTGTGCCTTTTTTTTTGTTGTTGATAGGAACAAATCCAAAAATCACGAGTCATGTATTTCTAATGAGTACAAAAAAAAGCTGTTTATGTAATAAAGTCAATTTTTATTTTTATCACGCTTTTCTCTCATATAAATGCTTTTGTTTTATTGTTTCATGGGCGCTTGCATGTTGCTCACATGGCGTCGTGATAATCCGATGGTAGGTGGCGATACATAATAAGCCGCGGGACAGAGGGCGGTGATAAATCGCCACATCAGTTGGAACAATGAGTGGCGCCTCGACAGCTGTGGTCACAGGGTGGGATGTGGTTGCTTTCAGGACCACGGACAGCAGCACTCAGCAACACTCCTCTTTCTTCCACTTGATGCCTGATTTTTTTTTTTTCCTTTTTTTTTCTGGATGCTCAGCTCCTGTTTGAACACAGCACACCCTGCTGGGGGCTGAGGTGTCTGCACAGGAGACTAGGAAAAAAAAGACCAAATCCCAGAGGTTAAAAGAATTCAAGAGAGAGAGAGCAGTCTGCAACAGAAAGCCAATGGCAAGAAATGATATTTATCACAATATTTGAGTTATTATTGAAGACGAATAAGAAAAGCTGGATATTTACTGGTTGTAGCTGCTCATTTGTGAGTGTATAAAGCTTTTCTTTAAAAAAAGACATCACAATAAACTCTAAGAAGTTATTGTGACATTTTAAAGCAAAATGATTTATTTAATTGAGAAACTAATTTGCAGCCTAATCAGTAATAATAAAAAACAAATCCTTACACAGTTAGCTTCAAATTTACATTTGAAACTAACTGGCGGCAATTATCCACAACGTTTCTGTAATTATTATTATTTTTTTAATAATTATTTGTTCTGTACTTCTGTTTACATTATTGTGTCTTTACTGTTAAATGAAAAAAAATACTGTGATTTCAGTTATTTTAACAGGTAATTAATTGTAATATAAAAACAATTAAATATGGGTAGTTGTATTTACAGTATTGGGTAAACTTTATTATAATGCAGTAACTCTTTGACTACTGTAATTTATTTTTTTTATTATATAATTTGCTGTAATGATTATTCACAATACTATTACTGAGTTTAACACAGTAAATAAAGGTAAATTACAGCACATTATGATTACTATGCAATAACAAATAGGCTTGCATTTATATAAT
This sequence comes from Eupleurogrammus muticus, assembly GCA_036785175.1. Classification (NCBI taxonomy): domain Eukaryota; kingdom Metazoa; phylum Chordata; class Actinopteri; order Scombriformes; family Trichiuridae; genus Eupleurogrammus; species Eupleurogrammus muticus. The sequence continues at coordinate 15,336,527 of JAYKQN010000001.1, forward strand.
GCATTACGTTATTAAAGCATTATACTAAACTAAAAACAGTAAAACCCTGGCATGGGTGGACCTACTTTTATTTTTCAGTTTCTGCACATAGTGAATATTTGAGAAAAAAATCATTAATTAACTGCTGCTTGTCAACATCTGCAATCAAATCCCCACAGTGCTGCTTCTAAGAATAAAGCTTCCAAGACGTCTAACAAAAGCCACACAAGATCAGTGAGGAAAAGCAGATTTTAAGTCATCTTTATTAATATTGGTCAGTAGGTACAGGAAAAACCTTTTTGTCATATGCCATAGCTCCTCACCGGAGACAGATCCATTAAGACAGATAGAGAACCAGACCCAGGTAAAACACTCACCAAGATATACACACAGTTTGAAAAAATAAATATGAAAAGTGATCAGTTTCACCTTAATGGTCATGTTCTCACACGTGAGGCTTTTTTTTTCCAATACACATGAAAAAAATCATGCAAATCACATGTGGTTAAAATGGTGAAAACAATTAGAAAAATTTGTCCACCTGAGTCTGGTGGTTTGGATTTATTCTCTATGTCCCCTGTCTCCTTATATTCATGTTTATTTCTGTTCGGACCATGATACACTGGCGACATTTTGAGGCAAAGCTGACACACAACCAGCAGTTGTAATCAGGACTGATTCCAAGGAGGAATGGTGTAAAAAAAAACAAAAAAATAAAAAAAAACATTATGCAACGGCCCACCACCCCCCTTACAATCAAACAAATAATATAAAGAAAAACGGCCTGTTTCAACTGCCTCAAAATTAACCCACGTATCATCATCTTAAATTAAGGGTGTTCACACAACACATGGGAAGTCAGCATGCTCACAGTAACTCACATACAGATATGAATGTCTTTATAGAATATGTAACTGTCATCACTGCTTGGCAAAATTACACTTATACACAACAAATTCACAATAACACCTGGAACCGTAATACCAGCCAGTGGGAAAAGGCCCAAAATACGCTTTGAGTCGCCTTTTGTCCGGTGAGAAAAAGCTTCCTGTAAAACCCGTCAGGCGGTGGTGACATCATCCAATAACATTAGCCTCTAGATAAATAATTTATATTTCCAAACAACCCATTGACACCCCCACACACACACACACGCACACACACATTTTCTCTCACACTTATTACATGTTTATAACATCATCTTGTTGAAAAATGTGAATCTCTGTTGAGTCAGTGACAAAATGAATGACTGAATGTGAGATAGGTTGAAACTACCTACGTATGCGGATATGTTGAAAGCAGTAAACCTGACAGAAGTACAAAACACTCCATCACACCCTCAGTTGGCAATTATGTTCACAAAGTTACATTTAGGCAGCATACAAAAATAAAAGGAGTTGCTCTGGTGCATATTCTGAATCTTCTGCGTTTGAGTTAAACGGTCTCTCTGCAAACAGAAGGAATCGTTCTCAGCACATTTCTTCCAAAATGAACGAGGCTGGCTCAGTTATTATATATTTGATTAGTAGTAGTTTGTATCCATATGTGCCTAACCATTACACTACATTACCATTAGCAGCTTCTCATCCGTGTAGTTTGTTGGCTGGCTGTTTTAGCAAGCCTGGCTAATGCATATTTGGAATCTCACATCAAATAAAAAAAAGAAAAAGAAACCCGCTTCTCTCATGCCCACATGACATAACTCCAGACTACTTGAATTTCAACATTAAGGGGGTGAAGAATCCCACATCCAGCTTTTCTTCTAATATCTGATTGTTAACAGTAACCTGGATGTGTGAATTCCTTTAACAGGATCATACTACTTATACCACCATTGATTCTAAACTAATACGACGGCCAGTGGCCCACCTTTAACACAGAATGACTCAAATTAGGGATTCAAGGATGGGCTGAGTCAGCAGCAGAAGCTCAGGACTTATAATTTCAGTGACTGTAGATCAGTAAATAGAAAATATATAAATACTGGGATCCTTGAAAGCAGAATTGTGATGTCTAGACTTTAACTACACTGAGAAACATGACACTCGATGACTACACGTGTGACTCAATTCGCCAAAAACTAATGAATTTCATTCAATAGAAAAGCCTTGTCTAATAGTGGCCATGTTAAACCTTATCATCAGATGCATTTTTTGCAAACGTGCTATTGATCACTTGTCTATCTGCACATGTTTAACCCACAGCCAATGGAAGATTTTTGGTGTTTCTGCCTCAACAAGTGCATCTAGATTCAAACCCAGTACCTAATGAGACTGTTTTATGCTGTTTAGCTGCAGTCGTCTAATTCTGGCTTTTTCACTGTTGTGACTCTGCTGGGTGAATATTTCTAAACTCTACTCATTCTGGCTTTTGCAGTTACACCCGCATTCCTCAGAAAATAAAAGGGCTCAGGGGTGTGGGAGGGAAACTCTGCTACACTTAGCACTGTCTTAATAAATCCCATTTCAATATCTCACAATCAAGATGAACAAAAAGCATATCTCAATATACATTTTCTCAGATATATTGGTGGAATATCCCTTAATGAGACATGGCTGATAATAAAACTTCATAATGCAATAACGGTGATAGCCTTTGCAGAGGTTCCCATCCCTGCATTCATCCTGCATCATCAGAATCACTTCCTCTGTTATGGAGCAGCAACAATGCGACAATTAGATGATTTCTTTTTTCTTTTTTTTTTAAATGGGACCTGTGAAAGGGCTACATCTTTAATTTGTAAATTTTGGCAGAAATCCGCAGAGATGCCAAGATCCATTTTTAGCACAGTGTCGCAGACCTTGGAAAATGCATGATTTCAGCCAGGGCTGTGACAGCTCCGCTTCTATGGCCAAAGTCCTAGTAAAGATACAGGGCAAGAAAAGGTAAGGAAGGATAGAGGCATAAGGAAGAGCGACATAAAGAAGGAAGCTGGAATGACGTCCCGTCCTCCTCTTTTACAGCCTCTGGGTGAAGTTTTCGGGGAATACCCCTTTAGAGGCGTTTTCTTTGTTCTGCAGCCAGTCGTCCTGTTTTATTCCCATCAGCCAGCCCTCGTCCTGAACACACCATGAAGACATCATCAACTCCATCAGTTATTGAAGTGCTACAGTACATATCTGAATGTGTGTGTGTGTGTGTGTGTGTGTGTGTACCTGTTCTTCAGGGTTGTCAAACGTGACAACTAGCACCACATCTGTAGCCTTCATCTCCAGCTCGTCTGTGTCGTTGGCAGCGTAATCATGCATCACCTGGACCTTTATCACATGAACATGTATATGAACTATCTCCATATATACACAAAACACAGCGCCTTGTGAAAGTATGTGGCCCCTTTTGAACCTTTTGACCTTTTGCCACATTTCAGGCTTCAATCATAAAGATATAAAATTGGGATTTTTTTTTGTGAAGAATTAACAAAAGGAACAGCAACAAGATCATAACATATATTTTTTTAGTTTGTTTTAGAAATATAAAACTGAAAAGTGGGGCGTGTGATATTATTTCGACCCCTTTACCATCAGTGCAGCCAACTCACTTCAGAAGTTCCCTGAGGAATTCTGAATTATCCAATGTTGACTAATGATGATAGATAATAAAGTCTCAGTATAAATGCACCTGCTCCGTGATAGTCTCAGAGGTTTAAAGCACAAACAGCATCATGAACTAAACATGTCACAATGCGCTGTTCAAGCAATCATACCGAAATGGAAAGAGTAGCAAACACTGCAAACCAACCAAGACCCTGACACCCTCTAAACTTTCAGTCCAAACAAGGCGAGACTGATCAGAGATGTAGCCAAGAGGCCCATGATCACTCTGGATGCACTGTAGAGATCAATGGCGGTGGTCCATAGGACAACTATTAGTCACAAATCTGGTCTTTATGGAAGAAGAAAACTTCATTTCTCCCATGTCTCGTTTGAAGTTTGCAACATGTGGATGAAGCTGCTCTGGTCAGATAAAACCAAAAATAAACTTTTTGGGCAAAATGCAAAGCATTATATTTAGCATAAAAGTAACACTGCACACGACCCTTAACACACCATCCCCACTGTGAAATGGTGGTGGCAGCATCATAGTGTGGAGCTGCTTTCCCCCAACAGAGACAGGGAATATGATTAAATTGATGCAAATATGGATGGAGCCAAATACAGGGCCATTTTGGAAGAAAACCTGTTGGAGTCTGCAAAAGATCTGAGACTGGGACGGAGGTTCACCTTCCAACAAGACAATGACCCTACACATGCAGCAAAATCTACAATGGAATGGTTCAAAACTAAACATAAGTGTTAGCCAAGTCAAAGTCTAGACCTGAATCCAATTGAGAATTTTTAAAAAGATCTAAAAACTGCTGTTCACAACCACTCTCTATTAAACCTTACTGGGTTCAAGCTGTTTTGCAAGGAACAATGGGCAAAAAGCTCAGTCTCTAGATGTGCAAAACTGATATACCCCATCCCAGACTAGAGGGACTTAATAATACCACACGCTCTACTTTTCAGTTGTTTATTTCTAAAATTTAAAATAACATTAATTAAGTTTGCTTCATGATTTTGTTCCACTTGGTGGTGATTCTTCACAAAAAATACAATTTTATATCTTCATGTTTAAAGCCTGTAATGTGGCAAAAGCTCGACAAGTTCAAGGGGTCAAATACTTTTGCGAGGTGTGTTAAGGATTTGCTCAGCCCTAATTATTTTTTCTTTTTCCTGTTGTACCTTGTACATGAAGCCTGGAGGCATTTCTGCAGGTTCCGGTGCTGCTTCTGTTGATTCTGCTGGTACTGGAGGTGTCTGAACAGAAAAACAAGAGGCTCGGTTACTGACATCTTTCACGGTCTTATTTTTTTTAAGACCTCCCATGTATCGAAATATCCATCCATCCATTTTCTATCCCGCTTATTCCCTTTCGGGGTCGCAGGGGTCTGCTGGAGCCTATCCCAGCGCATTTATGGCGAGAGGCAGGGGGATACACCCCAGATGGTCGCCAGCCAATCGTGGGGCACACACACCATTCACACACCATTCACACACACACTCACACCTATGGGCAATTTAGATTTGCCAATTAACCTGAGCATGTTTTGTATTGTGGGAGGAAGCCGGAGTACCCGGTGAAAACCCACGCAGACACGGGGAGAACATGCAAACTCCACACAGAAAGGCCCCAGACCCAGGCCCAAGGCGGGTCTTGAACCTGCGACCTTCTTGCTGTGAGGCAACAGTGCTACCCACCGCACCACCGTGTCGCCCGTATCGAAATATATAAAAGATTTTTTTTCTTTGAATATAACACTGGCTCCTGTTAAATGCAGGGTGCATATTTTGATAAATGACCAATGATGAATGATACTGCACATTTTTTTCCCCGACACCTCACTGTTGTGCTCAATTGTCGTTACAGGACACCCTCGCAAATAATATTAGTTGTTCAATTGTCAATCGCATGAAATTCTAACTTACCCTGGTAAAATATGCAGAGAAAAAAAAACTATGGTATGCCAAGTGTAAGTTCTACAGTAGTTATACTGCTTTAAGAAAAAGATAATATAGGTTTTGAAATAAGTATGAATATTATGATTAATATAACTAAACTGATGCTGCTGTAGGGGCGACACGGTGGTGCGGTGGGTAGCACTGTTGCCTCACAGCAAGAAGGTCGCAGGTTCAAGACCCGCCTTGGGCCTGGGTCTGGGGCCTTTCTGTGTGGAGTTTGCATGTTCTCCCCGTGTCTGCGTGGGTTTTCACCGGGTACTCCGGTTTCCTCCCACAATACAAAAAACATGCTCAGGTTAATTGGTAAAACTCTAAATTGCCCATAGGTGTGAGTGTGAGAGTGAATGGTGTGTGAATGGTGTGTGTGCCCCACGATTGGCTGGCGACCATCTGGGGTGTATCCCTGCCTCTCGCCTTAACGCGCTGGGATAGGCTCCAGCAGACCCCTGCGACCCCGAAAGGGAATAAGCGGGATAGACAATGGATGGATGGATGGATGATGCTGCTGTTTGTCAAAACTAAAAGGGGAATGGAGGAAATACAACTCCTCACAAACCCGCTAAACTAAAAAGCAAAGAAATGAGCCTAAAGACAAAGGGAGTCAGAGTCAATCACTAAGGAGAATGAGAGAATGGATGGTGTTAACCTCTGCTCTACAAAATGTCAAATGGCGGAAAGTAAAAAAGAATGATCAATTTAAAATATTTAATTCACGTAGAAAATAAACCAGTTGATAGTATGTGTTTTTAATTTTTGCCATAACATGTTTTAATAGAGTTAAACTATCTGGGACAATGTTTTACCATCAACCAACATGCAAATGTGTTTCAAAAATGTAAAGATGTCTCCTCTTTTATTGATGCACCTGAGCTGAAGGCTTCACACTAAGTTAAATATTGGCTCCAAACTATTTGTGACATCACAAATCCCACTAGTAAGCCTGCGTCTTAAGATACCAAACTCTACCTTTAACAGATGGTAGGTAGAGGTAAAGACATACTTTTTATGTAAAACTCTGCAAAAAACTGTACATCTCTCTGCAACAAAGGCACAAGAACACATTTGCATTTTTGAGTGGAGAGAGACTTTAAAAACTTCTGGTAATTATATCATACCTATTGTAATTAAGTTAATCATGCAACATTTAGGTTCAAATCATAAATTTTGTTCTTTACTGTTCCTTAATTGCTTGCACTCACTTCCTCCGTTGCTGCTTCCTCTGTTGCTGCAGGAGCTGCTGCAGATTCACCCTGAGACCAGAGACACACGGGGGAATAACAGCGGTTAGAGGGCCAGGGAGGCCAAAGACTTGAGTTAAAGGCAGAGAGAGAATGAAAGACAGAGGACAAACTGTACGACACAGACAGACGAGAAGACGAGCAGCATCATCACAGCCAAGTCGTGGTTAATACAGGTGTGTTATAGACAGATTAGACACTAATCAGCCATGTAGCTTTTGCACAGCAAACTATGTGCGTGGGTTTGTGGTTAGCAGTGTGCGCACTAAAAAGCAGATGTCTACTTCCTTATTAATTCATTTCCATCGTTCCCTTTCTCTGTCACATTTGATGCATCCATCCTGCAGGCCCAGATGCATCCTAACTCTTCCCACCTCACGATTTCCGCCATCTTTTAACCTTGCGCTCAATTTATTTCTGCACCACCCGTGTCTGTCCTGCACCTCCACCTCAAACCTCCTCCTCAAGAGTAGATGCATCCACCTTTTTTTTTTTCGTCCAGATGCATCTCTCCATTTTTCGATTACCTGACCCTCTTCAATATCCGACGCCGCGCCATCTGCAGCAGCAGCAGCAGCAGCAGTGGGCGGAGCTTCCTCTCCCTCGCTGGCGTCAGCCAGAGCCTCAGCTGCAGGCGTTTGGTCGTCTGTGGCGGGTTCCTCCGTGGCGGGTTCCTCCGTGGCGGGTTCCTCCGCGGCGGGTTCCTCCGCGGCGGGCTCCTCCGCGGCGGGCTCCTCCGTGGCGGGCTCCTCCGTGGCGGGCTCCTCTGCAGGCGGCTCCTCTGCGGGGGGCTGGCTCTCCTCCTCGCCCCAGCCCTTCTGGGCTTCAGCCACGGGGTCATGAGGGGCCGGCGGGCTCCCGTCATCCCCCCATTCCTCCTGCGCCGCCGCCACGGGGTCGTAGCGGATCGGCTGGCTGCCGTCATCGCCCCAGCCCTCCTGGGCCGCCGCTATGGGGTCGTAGCGGACGGGCTGCGAGCCGTCGTCCCCCCAGCCCTCTGTAGACGCAGCCACGGGGTCGTAGCGCTGCGGGGCGTCCTCTTCCTGGGCGCCGCTGTCCTCATGCTGAGGGGGCGGGGGGGTCAGGTTTCAAGGGGTCAGAGGTCACACATGTAAACGGTTGAGGGGGTTTTGAGGGACACAGAAGCGAGGGATGAGGGATATTTAATGTCAGATTCAACTATTAGGTGTTTTAATGAGAGAAAGGGTTGGAACAAGGAGTTTTTAGGGCTGGTGTACACACTGAAAACTGTGAAACGTAAAGATGAACGAGGGAATTTATAGGAGTAATAAAGGAGCTTCTTTAGAGACTCAGAGAGGTTGTATTTAAAAAAAAGTGGAATTTTACAGGTTTTAGCCCATCAAATAATAAATGTATGTAGGCCAGCCACTTTCCACTCTATTATTATTATAGCTCCTTTGCTCTTGAAACTATTCCTGATATTTGCACTGAACATTCTTTGCTCATTCCCTTACTGTTCAGGTAACATTTTACTAGTAGTTTTTAAATGTTAGATCTAGGCGAGACTGGTTGATAGGGGAAAAAAAAGAATATATTTGATGAGCTAATGATTCCGACAGATTTACAGTTTTGCTTGTAGGCAAATATTTGATATTTGGCATCAATTTTGGCAACAACCTTTATTTTAGAGATTATTTGACTTTTCCTTTAGTGTGGTCATGGGTTTCATTTAATTTTGGCTTTTGACTTATACTGAATACTTGACATCAGCCTGAACTCTTTTTGATAACAAACCAAACTATAGCAACCTCTAATGTCAGCAAAACGGCTGCAAAACCATAACTGGGGGTTTCAAGGGATTTGAACATGGATGAAGGTTTGCGGCATAAAGTTTTATTTAGATAAAACATGAGATCCATATTTTTTGGGGGGAAAATTGAGTAGTTTAGTGACATATAAGTAGAAACGGGGCCAGGAAAGATGCCAGAAGGAGTTCAGCAGTAGATGTCAAACCATCATCATCATCATCATCAACATGATCATCATCATCATCAAAGTAAGACTGAAGAAGGTTGCGTGTAAAAAGAATAAACCTTCAGAGCGAAGGTGACAGGTAAATCAAAAGACAGATGAGGATAAGGAGGGGAGGTGGTAGGAGGCAGAAACTCATAAAATTTGCCAGACTTTTCCCATCAGAAGATAGAGGATGGTTCTTCTGTGTGTAGTCGGCAAGCATGGTTTATATTTACAGGGCTATGTTCAGATGGAGAAAGGAAGAAAGGAGCTCTCTGTAAGAGCAGAAGTATCCATTAGGGTTTCAGAGACACGTCTGTCTTACAGCGATCGAGATGAACGGAAAGGTTAGTTGATGAGTTGCAAACGAGGCCGCGTGAAGTTGCCCGCTCGCCCTCGTTCTGTAAAACAAACCGTCCAGGGTCGAACAACTTCACTCAACTTCCAGAACACGAGTGTTTCCCTGTGTGTCACATGAGGGATGCTGCGCTGCCGCTAACATGTAAAGGTACATGTTCTGTCAGTGTAGCATGTGAGCATACAGGGATACCAGGAGGAAACACAAAGAAAAGAAGTCAATTCTGTTGCAAATCATCTCGCACAGATTCTTCATTTAAATTTAAGGCCAAATTTGTGCTTTAACAGTTTGTACATTTGTTATCTTGTCTCAAAAAGAAACATTTATATGCTTCACATGTAGTATTCTTCTCATATAAGAGGCAGGCTTGCACATCAGACATTATTTGTGTTAATTCTACAATATAAAATAGTGCAAAATTTAATTTGAAACTGAATTGACTCAAGCTCATTCCCAACCTCTATTTGTGCTGTATAGTGTTAGACCATCAGTGTTATCACATCAAGCACCGCAGAGACGAGGACCACGCACAAACAGATTTGGGACGGACAAATGAAAGAAGCTGGTCAATCATGAAGCTGGTAGATCATGACAGCCATTATAGAAGAAGCAGGACTTTTTCCAAAACGTACTGGGTGCAGCTTGTATCATGGCTGCATCGGCGATCCATGTGTAGTCAAATGAAGTGACACAAGAACGTGCGAAACACAAGAATGCGACGATAAAAGATGATGATCATAATGATAGTTACATATTTCACGCATCATTTTTTAACAAATGATTAAGATGAGGGTGAATCGCTTACCCATGAGTCCCAGTTTGCAGGCTGTGACAGAAGAAACAACAGGATGATATTTACACAGAAAGTATTTGCACAGTTTTCGCGGTTGTCTGTCGCATTCTCAGTGCATGCTCCAAACCTACAAGCTCATAGCAGGAAGAGCTTCAGCAGAACATGAGTACAGGCAAATCTTCACAAAGTGATTCAAAATATGAAAAGGTGGATTGTGTTGTATGTTTATTATACTCATCAGTTACCTGCACACTGTTTGTGTGTGTGCGTGGAGAGGGGCACTAATGTACTAATAAAGTTATGTAATAATAAAGTTATTAAATTATTAGTCTTTTGTATTTACGCTATTTTACCAATTTCAGGGTTTTAGCTGCTTGATATTTGATTTTTTAAGTAACTTATCCCCATTGAGCTTCAAATAAAAACCTTTTTTTTAATAATTGATTAATCCATTTTTATAAATATGGTGATTACGAATTTTACGATTACGATTTATGAATTTTAGGAATTAGCATTGTAGTTACTTAACCCAATTTGAACACTATTACTGAAAGTATTGTAATTTATTCTGTTGTGTGATCATGCAAAGTTTACTTCTTCTGGGAGTATTGAAATCACACACGTGCTATTTGGATTTCGGAGTAACTGCAAGAAGAAACACTACAAACACAGCAAACCCAAATGAACTCCCATTTTCTTTCTTTCTTTGCCATTATTGAGTCAGTCTGCCAAATTATTAAATTATAAACAGACGCTGGTTACATGTAATCCATCTGTCAGCTATTAAAGTGCTGCATAAAGGCTGAGAAGCAGTATTGTGAGTAACCTTTAGGTTAATCAACAGTATGCTAAAATAAAATAGAGGTGCATCTTAAATATTCAGAATATCATGAAAAACACTATTTGTTTCAATCACTTCAGAAACTAAAACTAATTACGAGAAATAAATGCAGTTGTGTAATGAATCTATATAATATATGAGTTTCACTTTCTGAAATTATTGACAATGTTAATGTAATACCTGTCCAATAATGTAATAAAAGTGCTGAAACAATAACATATTTACTTTTGGCCAAAAAAATAGTAACTTGTTACATTGTTGTCTGGTTATTATGTTATTGGCCTGGTGAGGAAAACAAATGCTGATCCAATAATTGTAATAATAAAGTTATTACATTATTGGCAAAATGTTATTACCGTTTCAGGTCAGGACTTTTTTTTAACTTTTTGCCAATTATTATGTTATTGGCCTATAGCATTATACAGAGGGCGAATGAATACATTATCGGCTGTTATCGTGTTATTGGATGTTCTTATGTTATCAGCTGTTACAGGCAAATTGTTCGTGACATTCTAAATATTTGAGATGCACCTGTAAGTACACCCTCCAGTATTTAAAAACGCAAATCTGCCGCTTCTGTCCAGCTCTGAAGAGGACGAAGTATGAGCAGAGCAGCTGTAGTCGAAGGTTCATGCTGCCGAGGATCTGTTAGATGGTGCTGAAGCAGGAAGTGGTCACCAAGAAGCAGGTTTGTACAGATCATCATGCCATCGTTCGCCTTATGTTAGGTCAGTTCGGAAAAGTAGCAGAGCAGCCGACACCTCAAAAAATGCCAAGCTTACCGAGCCGTTTCATTTTGGATACGTTTATTAGGACTATATGAGAAGGGCTTTCCTGATTAAAATGAAAACGTCTCTTGTGCAGCTTGGCATCTCTTGGAGTGTACGTTCTGTACAGTTTTTTTATGTTCATGCCATGAATCGTCCACCTGTGTGACCACGGGGGCATTGGTTGCCGCACTGAAAGAGTCCAGGTCCATGTCCAATAGGCTGCTCACTGCGGGACCGTCAAACTGATAAGAACAGGGACAGGAGGACTCACTGGCTAACTGGGCGCACAACACATCATCTACAAGGACGGCCTGGCAGGCCTGACGTAAAGGGACAGTGCGGATTAAAAGAAACATCAAGTACTGTAGATGCAAGGCTGTCAAATTCTTTCAGGAATTCTCTTGGCCAAAAAACGAGGTATCGCTCTAACAAAGAGACCCATTACTACTACTGGTGTGTATATATCAGTGACTTATTGTCTTCAAATCCAAACTACCCATATAATGCTTCTGAACTGCACCATCAGACAGGTTAAGGGGCTGTTCCACAGCTGGATACTGCAGCAGCCACTCACCTCTGTAGGGGAGGTGATGCTGATGTTCGGAGCAGCCGCGGCGTCAAACAGGTTGACAATGTTTTCTGTCTTCAGATCCTTCGATGGTGTCACCTTAGGTGGAGGAGGCACTGCTGGCTTTAGCTGGAAGAAATACACAAAGCAATAAACCCGTGTGTGTATGAATATGTGTTCCTTTATAAACGGTAGAACGGTTGACAGATTTTTTATTATATAATATTATTTTACTGCATTTCCTTTAACAACAAAAGCACAGCAGCTTGTAGATTTCAAGCAGTTTTTTATTCTTATTTTTTCTATTTGTATTTTTAGAAGGCAGAAAAAACATTGAAAAAGTCTATTTCTGCCAATGTGTTTTACATTGTGTACAGTGGATTTAGAATGAAAGTCCAAAACATAAGACCAAGGTCAAGTTATGGTATCTTTTTTCCTCACTAACACACACACACACACACACACACTCTCACACACACTTTTTTTGTGAATGTTGAGGTGCTGAAATGAATTGTCTCCCACAGAAAATAAGTGTAATATATTTATTCATTTATTTTTTTTACTTTCCTGTGGTGCAGCATTTAAATAACCTTATTTGATGGTTTAATCACAGACTTCCCCCCCAAAAATATGATGCTACTTTTTCACAAATGGGAGAATGCGATCGTGTTAAATCCAAGAGGCTTCATTCATTCTGAGACTAATGCCAAAACTTAAGTCACATGACCGCACGCCAAAACAGAGATCAGAGTGGTAAAACGACTTCAATAAAGAAAAGAAGTGAAATTCATTCAGCCTGACAGGTCAGCACCTAAACCTTTGACCCTAGTATCGCCCCTGTAGTGTGTGTGTGTGTGTGTGTGTGTGTGTGTGTGTGTGTGTGTGTACTGTGGGAAGAATAAATATGATGCTTAGACAGCACTGAATTTGCATGTATGCATTTGTAGGTCATGTTTTTCAAAATAAAATATATATCTCCACCACCCTAACCCAATAAAATGTGTCAAGTTGAATTGAATACAATGGATGGATATTTTCATAGAAGAATAAGAACAGGTGTAACTATTCCAATACTGATCGTCAGTGAAATGCAGATAGTGTTATCAGTCACAGACAAACTTTTATGCCTCTGAATGAAGAGCTCACTTCTTTGTGTGCACGCGCCATACCTTGGATGGAGATTTGGGGATCGGGGGTGGTCCTCCTGGCCTGAGAGTGTGATTAGTTGCTTCTTTGCCACTGAGATAATGAGAGATAGCAAGGAGGGGGGAAAAAGAGGAAAGAAAAAAAACATGGATGGCAAACGGTGTGAGAGAAGCGTGCGGCTAGCGAGGCGCTGCATGCGGAGGGTTCATTCTCAAGAGCCGTCATGCAAGAAAAAAGTGAGCTTCTCCTCCATCCCTCTTTTCATCCCTCCACCACATGCAAGCAGGCTTCATCTGATCCTCACAAGCGAGCAGCGACAGGGGCAAAACGCCGTCCTAGAGAGCAGGAGGCCGACCGAGCAGCACCACATCTGTAGATATTCTAGAGTCTCAGAGCAAATTCCTGGGAACTTAAAGCTGGACCAGGCAAGTTTGTACATTGGTGAAGATATTAATGTGCAGACAGGATTAGCAGCCAGGCGATGTGGGTGAGCCTGAAAAAAACTCCAGGATAATTGTTTGTAAATGATTTGTGCTTATTTAATTGTAACTGAGTCTCAGCTATCATTATAAGAGCAATTAGGTGAGTCCTGCTTTATTACCAGATCTCCTTGTCTTAAACTATTGATGTTTTCAAAGATTAATATTATAATTTATCTATAGAAAGTTGCTGTTATAGTTAATAGAGTCGTAATCATTGCTCCTAGACACGTAGTTAGACCTTTTTCTTTTTTTTAGAAATGATGTATACCAAAGACACAAGGTAATCTGATAGTTGCAGAGATCGGCTTAGAGTAGGAATCTCTGAAAAGCATTTTACATATAGGGTCAAGTCAGAGGGGTGATATTTCATCTGGAGGATTTGGTACAATAAAGTACCAGCCCTGCAGATTTTTGGATGCCGGCTGCCTTAAAATCCCAAATAAGAAGAAGAAAGAACTGAGGTTTTCTTATCCACACACGACTGCTGAAACCAGGCTTTCAGAAAAAGTTCACCCACAACCGTGGTTACATGTTACATGAAAGGCCCAAACCGTGCAGAGAAACACACGGTTACAAAAATACCCTCGTTGGTGTGGACTTAGAGACCCTGATTCCCACCTCACAACCAGAGCCATCGCTAAATGACTTAGTTTCAACAACACAGTGCTTTTATGCTACATATTCCCAAATCCAAGTTTCAAATTAAAAGAGAACAGTGGCCAGAACTGTGTGGGGAAGCCAAATATCTGCACACATTCATGAGTAACTACTCCAACTTCCTGTTGTGTTGTGCTCTAGGAGTCCCCTTTGAATCCTCACTTCAGGGAGTATTAAAGCTGTTCTGCACCTTCTGATTTTATTGTTACGTAACAGCCTTGCCTGGCGCAGCGTTAAGGAAGCCGAGGTTTGTTCGACTCATGCGGATCTGCAGCTCACAAGCCGCCGTGCGTGTGTGAATCGACTCGCTCAGCCAAGCACTAGTTCTCTCCCTTCAACTCCCTCCAACCTGCAGACTGACACACAGACAGCCGGACAAACAGACAGGAGTTGTGTCACCGTGGTTACCGGATGCTTCAGGGTTACCTCCTATTCTTTTCTGATGATGAGGCGCCTCTGTCACCCGCCATGCTGCTGTAAGGGGGGGGGACGTTCAGGTTAATGCATGTCGTTTATTTCATCCATTCCTGTGTCCCTAAAAGTTCAAAATGTAGCTCGTGACTCTCATCATTTCTGAATATTTAGAGGCCACATTGACCTAAATCAATGAAATACTTGGTTGGATATTTTAGGATCACAAAACCATTTTCCACCTCGTCTTCTAGTATTTCAGTTACCGCAGAAATGTGCTCAGCTGTTAAAACAGAAAATGTTATCGTACCGTACGGCATGTATTTCTGTGAGTCTCCTGAGTGAGTGGACCGAGTGGACCCGTTTCTTTGTTGCATGTTGTGCTGGCAGTCGGATATGCAGCTTTTGTGTTTGCTTAAAATATTTGCAAATATTTTTCGAAGGGATTTTCTTTTGGGCCGGGGACGTACTCAGCGGATATTTTCTCTGCTGGATCGTACGGTCGACCACAGGAACTGTTTGAAGAGGCTCAGCGCTGATTCAACAGGATTCGTAGAATTTCATGCCCACAGCTGTTTGTGGATCAATTTTTAGGCTTTTTTCAAATAGCAGAAACCTGAGGTTACTGAGTTTTTTACCTGAGTGGATTCATAATAATAATATATAATATGTGCACTGTTTACTTTTCCAGGACATTTGAAGAACCAAACATTTCACTTGGTGCATTCTGGTGAGTTTTTATGCATCAACACAAATTGGTGCATTAGAAGATATATTGTAATTTTCTGGCTGCATTGCTCACTAACCTGCTTGTGTCTGTTCCCTCCAGTGCCACCAAGACATCATACAGATCCTGATCCAACTGCAGGAGGAGAGGGAAGGTAAGTATTAAAGGACACATAACACCATCACCGTTCTGTGACAGTTACTATATTTTGTTTTCCTCCTCCTTGTTTGTGTCCTGCAGCAAGTTTGAATCATCATGTCCAAATTCAGAGAAACATTATTATATCTGCCAGGCTAAGGCTATAATGCAGGGGATAATCTCACAAGCCCATGTCCTAATTCTTTTGTTTTATTCAGAAAAAAAAAATAAGAAATGAACTTAAACAGGATGTGATTTCTATGCCGGAGGATGGTAAAACATTTTAGTTTTTTAAAGACATGCACCCTGTTAACAGGTTTAATTAGAATTGTTAGTTGATTCTCACCCGACCCATTTCCTTGTGAAACTTCTCCTCGAATGCGGCCAAACTCTGAAAGGTGCTGACATAAAACCCAACACGACTAGAGAGAGAGAGACACAAAGAGAGACAAATATCCAGTAAGGGTAAATGTAGCGTACATTTAAATTCAATTAAGGTCCCATATCTGCACTTTACTGTGTTGTATCTGATGTTGAATCCCCTAACATAATCTTTATTTGCAATTAAAAACACACAAAAAAAACATCTCAATGTACTTTCACACTTCGCTGCACCAGGTTTTTTTTGTCTGTCTCATTATAAATATTCATGTAAAAAGAAAAAAGGCGTGATGCTGGGTGCAGGTGTGTGTGAAGCAGCGAAGTTTCTAATTAAAGGCTGTGAGCATTTTTTTTTTTTTTCCTGAGGTGTTTGATTGGACAATTTTTATAAAAACCACTAGACCAGCGGTGCCAAATCCTGCTGCCCTGCCTGTTTCTCCCCACTCGAACGCATCCGACTCGTGCTTAAGCCCGTGACAAACTTCAGCAGCTTGTTGAGTTAGAAAAGCAGAATCAGGTGTTTTTGAGTGGGGGATCCTGGTCCTGGAAAGCCGCTGTGGGTGCAGGCGTGAGTTCTAACCACGCAGTTACACACATGATTCTAGTAATGAATCAAAAATCCTCCTTTCATCAACAGGAAAATCAGCTTCCAAAGAAATACACAAGCACATACCTGTTCCAGAGTGAAGGTAACTCCTCTTGTAGGTCGATATTAATCTCCTCAAACACCTTCTGGGCTCTCTCCAATTCCTCCTCGGCCTGAAACACACACACGGACACACACACTCTGAGAGTGCTGCAGCACCAGGACACCTTGATGGATACGCAGCCATATCAGTGTGTGGCGTACCTGGCTCCTGGACAAGCTGCTCTGGGCCACGTTGTGTGCAGACAGGATTCCCTGAGCCCAACCCGGGGTCGCCCGCTCCAACAAGGAGGAGGGCTGCAAGAGGGAAAAAGGATCCGATTTTACATAAATATGAATGTAATCATTATCCGCGTCACATTTATAGCTCTCGCCTTCTTGCGTTACCTTTGTGATTTTAATACCGCCAGAGTTCTTCTTGGTTTTGTGTGTGGTGGCGTAGTTGTGCCGGGCGCTGTCGTAGTCGACCAGCTTTCTGTCTCTTTTCGCTATACGAGCCTGAGCAAAAGAAGAAAAAAAAACAGGAAAACTGTGGACATGCGTGCGCTTCGGCTTTTTTCAAACTGCACTGAAACATTTGTTTTTTTTTATTTGAAAACAACTTAATAACCTGACCTGGATTCACAAAAGCATGGCTGACCGATTAAACTTCCACTCACATGTTTTATGTTGTCTAATTAATTTTGTTTACATACTTTTGTCTTATTTAAACTGAACTTGCAACATATTCAAATATTGTATCTGCACGACATGCATGAAGCTCAAGTGTGTGATTTACATAAATTTTTAAAAAAAAATTTATGTTCTACATTATTTATGTAATTTTTCCCTTTTATTAATATCTGGTAAAATGTGTATGCTTTCCCTTCTGTTGTATGTTTAACCCTGAAAACCTCAATAAAATCTCTTTTGTTAAAGAAGCATGTAAATGTTACAATGTTACAAAGTCAAAGTCAAAGTCAATTTGATTGTCAATTTCTTCACATGTACTTGACATACAAAGGAATCGAAATTGCGTTTCTCACTATCCTATGCGTTTACATGTACAACAACAAACTAAAACTAGAAACAAACAAACATGTATGACAGGACAAGACATGAGTACACTAACTCTATTAGTTTGCATTCAATTACTTTAAATGAATTATTTTCTCGTCATGTTTTTTGCAGCTCTTGTGGCCAGAGATGTTACCTTGATATCAGGGAACTGGCCCAGGTACGTATCCATGGAGATGAGGGCATGATCCACCAGTTTCTGGTGGTAGTCGGTCCACAGGACATCACAGTCCTGCAGAGTGGACGTACACACAGAACAACACCACACACAGAATATACAATCACAGAATAAATAATACATAGAATAAAATAGAGTGATGTGCTTTTTTATTGCAGAAGTTCTGCTGCTTTGCTCTCTTGCCAGACAAGATTAGTGAATCCAAAAGTAATTTCATGAGTAAACTTAATGAACTCAGACTTGGATTGTAAATATGCATCATGCTACATACTTTTATTTTACTAACAAAGAGAGAAACAGATATCTAAGCAACGCAGAGACTTTTCAGACCGACATCCTTCACCCAAACAATAGCTGCAGGGCTCTATAAGCTAATGAGATGTCACACCGACAATCAGCTAATACGCTTCATGATGAAGTGATTTTTAAACCTCTATATTTAAACCGGCTCGTCCACACACGCTCTCAGGTTAATCACAAAAAGGACTCTGACCTCCACGATGGATTCCACTTCGTTCTTGGCATACCACTCTGGCTCGTACATGTCGTTCAGACACGCCTGCACGTTCTTGGATGACTCGTGCATGGCTGCGGAAGAAAAGGACACGTGGATGTTGGGAAGGGAAAGTGTGTATTTGTACATCCATGAGTGTTTCTGGGTGTGTGTGTGTGTGTGTGTGTCACCTTTCACGGCCTCCAGGTACGCCCTTAGGTCCCTCTGCAGTTTGCTGCCTTCAGCCTGGGAACAAAAGATACCACATAGACTAAACTAAGTGACTTCAGTTATGATTAACACATTTCGAAAGACACAACTCCCTTAAAGTAGCTCTATTATGTTTTTGGTTGTCAGTAAAAGTGATTTCTGAAACTTAGAAAGTGAAATCTCACATATTGTTTGTTGAAGTTAATAACTCCCTCCTCGAAGGCAACGTCTTTGGTCTCATCCGCTTTACCAAGCTTCTGAAGAACCTGCCAAACAAACAAACAATATCTTAATACATTATTTATTAACGGATACGCAATGAGCATGAGATGATCTCTAACTCTGGCTATCTCTCAAATCACATTTTATTTTCACCAATTTAATCAATGAGTTGCAAAGGTGACACAACATACTGAAGATTCACAAAGATATGGGAATAAACTTAAAATCGTCATCATACATGTATATTTGATCAATTAACTGATTGATTGTTTCTTGCACTAATCATCTGCCATCACATCTCAGAGCCAGCGTAGACATCTTCAAATGTCTTTTTAGTCTGGTCAACAATCCAGAATCCAAAAATGAGGCTTTTTTTACTCTCAGGTAATACATAAAACAAACAACCTAATAATTGAGTGTCACATTTGAGAAGCTACAACTGGCAAATATTTACCTGAAATATGTGATTACTAATTTCTTGCCTACTGACGATTTGATTAATCACCCAATCATTGCAGCTTTGCATGCTTCTATATTAATGTATAATCACCATGTACATATAACACATACAGCAGTTATGAAAAGTAACTAAGCACATTTCCTCAAGTATTGTGCTTAAATACAATTTAAAGGTACTTGCACTTTAATTTCAGAGAAATATATGCTACGTTCCACTTTACTACTACAATTTAACATGAAACTATATATTTTTATAATCTAACTGTTGTTTAAAGTATATGCTTTTTTGTGGAAGGTATATACAGTATATACTCCATCCATCCATTGTCTATCCCGCTTATTCCCTTTCGGGGTCGCAGGGGTCTGCTGGAGCCTATCCCAGCGCGTTAAGGCGAGAGGCAGGGATACACCCCAGATGGTCGCCAGCCAATCGTGGGGCACACACACCATTCACACACCATTCACTCTCACACTCACACCTATGGGCAATTTAGAGTTTACCAATTAACCTGAGCATGTTTTTTGTATTGTGGGAGGAAACCGGAGTACCCGGGGAAAACCCACGCAGACACGGGGAGAACATGCAAACTCCACACAGAAAGGTCCCAGACCCAGGCCCAAGGTGGTCTTGAACCTGCGACCTTCTTGCTGTGAGGCAACAGTGCTACCCACCGCACCACCGTGTCGCCACAGTATATACTAATATACAGTATATTAGTATTGTAAAATTCATCTTAACCCTAACCTAACCCTATCATCTAACCCTAATGTTATATGCAATGCAATATATGCAATGGAGTACTTTCAGACAACTGCTTTTCTACTTTTACTAAGGCAAAGCACCTGAATGACTTTCCAACACTGCTTATCTATCTATCCTGCTACCCCCAGTACACGACGCGTGCCGTCTGACTAACAGCGCCCCCCGCCGTCCACGCATCTCCTTTACACGCAGGTGCACGCACGCACGGACGAGGCCTCGTTCCTGTATGTGGCACCTAGTGCACGCACGCTGCTGCGGGGCGCGTTATTACAGCCGCGGACGCAGCTCTCACAACTGTCCATCTGCGGGACCAACGCTCCCCAGCGTATGCACGCGATAGCAGCATTAAATGATGGAGCAGAGACACCCCCCACCACCACCACCTCCTCAGGCTAACGACTAGCAGGCCTGCAGGGGAATCACACTTCACTGTGAGCGCGTCCGTCCAATGACATTGACTAGAGAACCGGTCCGACTGGACACCCCCTCATCCCTATCCCACCCCCACCACCATCATCATCCCAGGCAGCGTCCCCCCTTCTCTCTTTACTACCGCGGTGTCGTGATGCGGCACTGCGCCTCCGCGGTGAAGGATGCGGCACTGCCGCCGCGCCGCGCCGCGCCGCGCCGCGTCGCCGCTCCGCGCGGCCTGGGTCCTTATTTACCGTCACACAGCGTTTAACGCGGCTCCTCTTACCTTCTCCTGGGCTCTGGTGAGCTTCTTCTGCACGTTGCTGGCCATCTTCCCGGCAGTCATCCCCTTCCCCAAATTTAACTCAGCCATCTTGCAGCGTAGCTCAGATCTCTTTTGACGCGGCGAGGAAGGAAATTACAATAATAATAACAGTGCTAATAAAAAAAAATGCAATGAGGATCGGTGGAGGCCGCTACGGCGACCGTTTCAGATGCATCAACGTCCAGGGGGGAAATAAACGGTGCGGCGGGCCTGCGATGTGTCTGTAGGAAAAGATGTTGTGCAGAAAGCTGTTTCTCCAATGTTGAGCCGCGGTGTGCGCGTCCGTGACAGAGGAGGAGGATGCTGCTGTCAGGAGAAGATGCTCTTAAAGGCGCAGATGCTGCTGCGCGTCCTGTCCCTCTGGTCGCCTGCTGGTGGGATAGGAGCATAGTAATACCTTTTTTTCTTTAATAAAATCAGACCTGCAAACTCTGATGCTGACAAGTTTGCAATGTCTACATGTTATGCACTTTGCGTGAAATGATGCAAGACTTTTACTAGGAAACAACCCAGAGTGTCTCAAATTGGCTTGTTGTGATTAGTAGTGTTGATCAATATTGCTTGCAAAATGTTTGACTAAATTATTTACAGTTATTAGTCAGGTTCATTTTTCAAATTAAAACCCGATTCTCCCTGTTGTCATATTGTATGATGTATCAGTTTTTTACATTACTTTGGAATATATTAAATATCTACATAGTCCTTTTTAATCCTAGTTCTTTTTTTCTTTCCCTCTCCAGCACTTTCTGTATTATGTATAAAATACTTGGAATTCCCCCTGGAATTTAGACTTAAAGGTTTTGTTCAAATGTAAATAAAATCAAAGAAATATTTGTTTTTCCACCTCGATGCTTCTTGCATGTCGCCTTAATATCTTCTATGTTATTTCCAATCAAAGAAAGAACTGAATAAAAGTAATATTAATTCATATTTATCTAGGTGTGAAGCTCATATGACTGAATTAAATAGTTGTTATGTAAGATGTTAAACGAAGTGTTTATCACAGCAGAACACAGTACTGTAGTCACTTTTCCTCCACTCGTCACTTTACTCTACGCAAATATGTAAATATGTGTGTATGTGTATGTATGTAGGTATGTACGTGCATGTATGTATGTATGTATATATGCTTTGCTTATGCATACTTTTTTCTTGCTATTTATTAGTATTTTTTCTCCATTCTTATGTCCATAAAGCATACTGTGTATGCTGATCAACAAATTCTACGAATTTTGTACATAGTGTTGTGTTTTTTTTTTTTATTTTTTATAGCTTTTATTTTCTTTAGCTTTTATTTTCTTTTCTTTTTCTTTACTCTGTACGCTGCAGTAACAAGCAAATTCTCCGTTGTGGGATCAAAAAAGTCATCTTATCTCTTATCTTATCTTATCTTAACACAACACAGTAAGACACTTTTCATTATATGTGTACTGTACTGTAAATTTAGATGCTCTTTCAATACTGTTTTTACAATATTTACTACAAAATTGCTCTTCCGGTTGATGGAACTGAAATCTCTGCTGCACAAAAGGAATGCTGTGATGTAACAGGCTATTGCCCTGACAGCCTATAGGAAAAGACACAGTATGAATAGTATACTACTCTTTTCCTATAGAGGTCGACAGCCTTTAGGAAGCACTATCTGCCTCTGAATATTATCTGACAGTACAAACACGCATCATCAAACAGCCTATTTCCTCTCCTGGAGATGGCGCCGTAGGCCCACTGCTCATATCTGACAGCAGCAGCCTCTGAGCAAGTGATTCACTCTCAGCGTCTGATGCTGACTACAGGTTGACTAGAGTTGCTAAGTCTTCCGTTCCTAGTGTCTACCCGTGATGTGGATTTGATGTCTGCCGGTTAAAAAGCAGATAGAGACGGCTGATAGGCCGCAGCTGAGCATGCTGTCAGGTGTCTGCTGCTGGCTCGGAGCTCTCCAGGGTCCTGAACCCACTCAGCTGCTGCTGCCAGGCGGCCAACAAAAGGAAGCTGCTTCTCTAACCATCACATACTACTGGACGCAAATCAGAGATTCCTGTTGCATAATGCCAGCGTGCAGTTGAATGTGCAGCCCGCGGCAGCGTCTTCATTTCTCATTTAATTTCAAACCTTTACCTACACTCAAAAAGACACCAAGGTGTCAGTGAGCAAGTTTACAGCAAATAAATAAATAAAAACAGACAGTCAGAATAGCAGCAATATATTATAAAGAATGCAAAGGGGAATACAGGAAAATCAAGTGAAAACAGAACCATCATTTAAACCTACTGACAAAACTAGTATCACCATAAAACGTGAAATTAGATAAAAACATTTGCAGCCTATTTTATTTTTCCCTGAGAGCATTGCAATATTTGAGGAGCAAACACTTTGGGTAGATTAATAGGAACAGAAACTACTGAATCTTAATATATTTCTCTAATAGAAAAGTACAACAATATAACAGAATATAGATAACAAAATAGTAACTAAAGCTGTCAGATAAATGTATAGAGTAGAAAGAACAATCATTTTTCTTTTGAAATGTTGTGAGTAGAATGTGTGAGGTAGAATAGCATCAGATGGAAAATACTCAAGTAAAAATAGTAATATTTGCCACTGTTCATGCAGAGTGCAAATAAAAAATAATATTAATTGATTAAATAGAATATAGATAATATAAAATTCAAGTAACTAAAGTTGCAGATAGATGTAGCAGAGTAGGATAAACACTATTGTTCCATATTAAATGTAATAACGTAGCATCAGATGAAAAAATACTTAGGAATAATCAGATGTTTTGCTACGGTTCATACAAAGTGCAAATTTTAAAAAGTAAATAATTTAAATAGAATATAGATAATTAAGTTATATATGTCAATAACGCTATTAGATAAATGTAGTGGAACAAGGGTAAATACTATATTTCCTTTGAAATTTAATAAAGGAGCAACAAATGGAAATACTCAAGTACAAGTACTAATATTTAGTCACTGTTAACACGGAGTGCAATAAAAAAAAAAAGAATAAAATCATTAGTAACTAAAGCTGTCATATAAATGCAGTGAATAAGAGAGAACAATTCCTTTTGAAATGTGATAAGTGGAAACCTAGAGAAGCATCAGATGGAAATATTCCAGTAAATGTACTTAGTTACTTTGCGCCACTGCATCTGACACTATAAATACCCCCCCTCCCCTTTCTCTTCCTGCCCCCCCTCCTCTCTCCGTCTCTTTATCCCCGACAATAACAACATTTGGCCACGAGTCACCAGGCCCATTCGTTGGCGTCCAGCCGGTGAATAGCGGCTCCCCCCTCACATCCCCCCCCCGGTGCAGCGGGAATGGTTTAACCCGTCACCCACCGCGAGGAGACGGCCAGCACAAAGGAAGCGCAGAAACTCGTTCAGGGGGGGGATAATAACGAGCGCATGATGTAAACATGGAATAAAAAAGAAAGGAAGAAAAAAAACCCGCAAGGCAGCGTTTCACTGATCGTATTATCGGCGTTCTTTTTTTTTCCCCCCTCAACGATCCATGAGGTGGAAGCGAACCGCGGCTCGTCCTCGTCCGTCTGGACACACAGAAACAGACGCTGAAGCGCACAGTGGATGAGGAGGAGGAGGAGGAGGAGGAAGAGGAGTTGAGCTTTGTTTCATCCTCGCTTCGGGCTTTTTCTGGAGTTGTTGCCTGTTTTTCTCTTTTTTTTTTTTTTTTTTTTTGGAAGGGGGGGGAACGAACCCGGTCCAACCGAGGTCATGATGTCGGGATCCTGCAGCTGACCGAGCCCACAACTGCACATCCTTTCCTGTGTTTTTTTTCTATACTATTATTATTATTAAGGACTCGGACCGGACAAACATCCTGATGTGTTGTAATTTCTGAGGTGAGTGAGTGTTTCCTTTGTTGTAGCTTCCCTTCATCCTGTGAGCTGAGCTCCAATAAGACGAGCCGCAAATAACAAAAGACGAGTGGAGCCGTTTGCTCCCTTTATTATCTGCGTCCAAGTATAACAAAAAAAAAATAGCCGCATTTCACCAGAGGGGGGAAAAATAGCCAATTATGTTGCTTAGGAGATGAACGTAACGGACCTTTTTCACGGCAGCCATGTTGACATGAAACAGTAGGTAAACACAGGTGTTTTCCAATGATCCTAATTGCGGCTCCGGGTCAGAGCATGGAGCTTCATCATGCTGGCACCTGCTGGTTCGGTGCTCCTGGACCCGGACACATGGAGGAGAAGCTGAGCCCTGCTTTTGTTTCAACTCCCATTGTTTTGTGTCCCGATGCTGTCCTGTCAGAACACAGAAACACTTCCAGGTCCTCATATCAGTGACAGGCGGATGAATCCTTCATGATGTGAGGGGATGAATAATTTACAGTGCCAAACTCTCTGATATTTGATATCCCTGTGCAAGATTGGGCTGGACAGTATAAACATTGAGAACCTACTCTATCTATCTATCTATCTATCTATCTATCTATCTATCTATCTATCTATCTATCTATCTATCTATCTATCTATCTATCTATCTATCTGTCTATCTATCTATCTATCTATCTATCTATCTATCTATCTATCTGTCTATTATACTCTGACTGGATTCGTCCCTCTCTTCTTCTCCTGGGTAGAGCAGTATGAAACATCTTCATAATTATAGTTTTCCAGATGAAAGGGGTAATTATAGGCATAGAGCCTGCTGGACCAAGTGTGCAGGCATTTTTGTTCTGTTTCTTTTGTTAAACATGCAAATGTTGTCTTTGTACCACGCTGGTGCTATTTCTGAGGAAACGTCTGTTTTTTTCTTTTGGATTTCTCCCTCGGTTCTGCGTTTTGAGATTATTGTTGCTGAAGAGACATTTGACACAATACGAGCGTGAACAGTCGTTCGCTAATCTTGTAGTTATTTGCCTAATGATGTGTGCGTTGATGGAAAATATGAGAGCTAAGAAGAAAACTGAAATACTTGCAGTTTTATACATGTTGTTTCATGCTAAGCTGAAGCGTTGAATATTCTATGCAAAAGCCAAAGATCTGCAGTTTAACACAGTTTAACACCATGTACGACACATAAATGCAGTAAATCATCCACTATTATGATCTCTAGATTCCTTTACGATTACAGATTGTATGGAGCATTCTGGCTTTCACCGAGCATGAAAAATGACCAGGCACAGCCTGAAATCTGAATCTGAAAAAAAAAAAAGTAATGTAACACCCCTGAGCCGGAGAGCTCTTGAGATATAATGATGGATTTGGTGGCTATAAGGTATTTGAATAGAGGAGAGGACGCAGTGGAAAGAAACAGGAATAAATTAAGGTGTGAGTGTGATGTGTATTGCTCTGACATCACAGGCTTTTTTCTCACTTTGTAGAGCTGTAGAAATCTTTTAAGAAGACTTTCCATCAGGTCGTATAGTGTGGAGCTGTTGCTGGTCTCACTAGGTTTTAGGGTCACTTACTGTATATTACTAAATATTAGCTGATTTTCAATCAAGTGCAGGGTGCAGGTGTATGATTTGATAAATGTATGGGGTTACAAATAAACAAACAAAAAAACAAAACAAAAAAATCAAGTAAGAAGACGTGACCATTGATGCTGCACGATTTTTAATCTGCGCCTTTGTTTCTTTGTGCAATCGCCTCGGTCCTGACCCCATCAATACCATTGTGTTACAATGACCCGATGATGTTAAAGAACACCCTCTGGGG
The DNA here is from genome assembly GCA_036785175.1 of Eupleurogrammus muticus. Classification (NCBI taxonomy): domain Eukaryota; kingdom Metazoa; phylum Chordata; class Actinopteri; order Scombriformes; family Trichiuridae; genus Eupleurogrammus; species Eupleurogrammus muticus. Next base: position 15,362,942 of record JAYKQN010000001.1, read on the forward strand.
TAACATTGTTTAATTGATCAATCAGCATTGCTTTGTTGCACTGAAAATTTCCAAAATTTTTTAAATTACAACATGAAATGCAACCTTTCTGTTGTAAAATATGCAGAGGAAAACTCAGGAGAAGCAGCCGCAGGACCTTTAACTACCCCACTCATTCTTTTGAAAGTTATACGGTAGTCATACAGGTTTAATAAAAGAGAATTTGAGTAAATTACCATATATTCCCAGTTTTGCTGAGCATGTGCTTTTATCAGGAAGGAAGTAATCGCCTGTCCCAAATTCAATTAAACACCTGATCTCTTAAGTGATTGGAACAAATAAACACCCTGGTTATTAGTTGGTACTTTAGGCTAATCACATTCAGGTCCCATGTGGACGTTTGCCGTGCTGGACGCTGAGTCGCCTCGTCCGCCACACCACTGTAGCAGGACATATGTGGAAAAATTAAAGTGTTCAACATTTACTTTTATATCCTGTAATGATGCTGTTGTTTTCAGCCAGAAGCTCGTTTCTCTAACGGGCCTGATGGCATAAACACTGGTTATTGATTGGGCCTGTCGTGACAAGATAATGAACATAGTGAGACAGGAGGCCACTCAGAGCAGAGAAATGTGAATAAACTGTCTGAACGAGGCCCCCATATGGCGCTCTGCTGCTCGTTATATAACCATAACCAGCAGCCAAGCCGGCCGCAGACTCCGGGCCGCAGCCAAAGTGACAGGCTCAGAGTTGATGAGAAGCTTGGCCAGAAGACAAAAAATCTATCTCCTTATGGCATTTTCCATTTCCGTTGCGGAGTAAAGTATGAAGAAGCTGTCGGGGGTTATGGTTTCTTAGGATTTGTGCAGCCATGAGAACAATTTCTTCCTAGTGTGAAACTCTTCAAAATATAATTCCAAAACAATTTAATACTTGAGTGGAAACGTATAGGGACACGAGCAGAGGTTTGTAGGAGGGGAAGGGAATGTTCCCAAGCTCGCAAATATTGTTTCAGCTAATTGCGAAAGCGTCACCATCCAAGCTGGAAATGCTTTTGCAGTTTTTCTCATTTGATTTGGCTCATTTCTCGAAACAGGGAAAAAAAAAAACGCGACCTCCGGGAGCATTGTACAGCTTCTGTGGTTCAGACCAACACAGCAGCTCATCTGCAAAAGGTCACATCACATCCAAAACAGTGAACTCATGCATTTATAACCAAATAATAATCTCATAGGAAAATTCAATGCCCCCCAAAATGAAAAGTTCTTTTGCAGTGTGTGTGTAAAACTGGTCACAATATTCACATCCACGTTTCACTGTTGGCTCTTTTCTTCACTAACACTGATGGTTTCTGCACTAGAATGCAGAATGTTCACGTCACACACACCGACTGCTGTTGAAATTCTTACTGTAATTATATACACTAGAGAAATGCCTGTAGGAAGCATGTATTCCTACAGAAAAGTGGAAGCTCAAGTCGATTTTTCATGTTTGGCCTATAGAGCATGTTACTGGTATATGTGTATTCAATAAATGAGCTTCCCTGATTCTGTCCTGTTGATAGCCTGTAGGTGATAGCGCTGGGATTTCCTGAGGGTCTGTTAATGCATCTTGCAGTAAGATGGCTACAGCTGCCACATTTTACCTTTTAATGATAACAGTGTTATTATGAATATCTAGGAATTTTATGGATAGATAGATAGATAGATAGATAGATAGATAGATAGATAGATAGATAGATAGATAGATAGATAGATAGATAGATAGATAGATAGATAGATAGATAGATAGATAGATAGATGGGTGGGTGGGTGGGTGGGTGGGTGGGTGGGTGGATGGATGGATGGATGGATGGATGGATGGATGGATGGATGGATGGATGGATGGATGGATGGATGGATAGATAGATAGATAGATAGATAGATAGATAGATAGATAGATAGATAGATAGATAGATAGATAGATAGATAGATAGATAGATACATAGATAGATGGATAGATGGATAGATAGATAGATAGATACATAGATACATAGATAGATGGATAGATGTAAAGTTCTTGCTTTAAATCACATTGAACTGAAAACTTAAAGTAACATTTGTCAGAAAGTTGTGGTCAATTTGAATTCTGTTGTGAACGAGCACACATGTTGTTTTTCCCATTTGAGAAATGAGACAAACCCATTGAAAAAAACAAACTGTCATTCAGTGTCCGTGAGGACAGATACCGGTGAGATTCATTCAGAAGAGTCAATTCATAGATCTCCCGTGTTTCGTCTCTTTGTTTGGCGGCAGGTTGTGTGAGAGCAGGGAAAATGAGCCAAAAAGACCCAAGACCGAGCACAAAACCTCTACAGGGTGTTTTTTTTCCTCTCTGACAGAAGAAGTCTGCAACAGACGTCATGGATTTGTTCTGTATTAAAGAGAAAGATGGATGAGGGGGTCAAAAGGGGCAGATGAAGAAAGAGTTAGAGCAAATGAGAAAAATAAGGAAGAGGAAGAAAAGCTTGCTACACTTGACAAAAAAGGGGATTACACTGCAAAACATGAAATCTAGTTGAACTAGTAAAGTTTTTGGTTCAATTAGTCAAAATTCTCTTACTTCATTCCTATTTCTTTTGCCTATTTCTTTTTTTTTATATATATATTTTTTCTCATCGTTAACTTTAACTTAATGTCCTGTCCTCCTTGCCTCATATTTGTGTGAGAAAAACTCAAACAGCAACGAAGAACAGTAATAGCCGTCAACTAATGCAGGATTAGGTGGTGGCGATGAAGCGAGAGGAGGCAAAGTAGGGAAACAGGAAGGAAGAGTGAGAGAAGAGGAGAAGTCAATCCTAATCCCATTAAAACACACCAGTGCTGTCCTTCCCACTGGCATATTCACACACACACACACACACACACACACACACACACACACACACACACACACACACACACACACACACATTGGTTTAAAGCTCAGGTCAGATATATCTCTGCTGTAAAGTTCAATAATTTGCAGTCAGGATGCTCTTTAATGATTTGACTCTGTGCTAAATGAACAGTGACCGGGACTCAGCCAGTGTAATGAGGACAGAGGTTTAACAGCTAGTTACTAGTTATTGTCCAGATTATAGTTTCAGGAGCATATAAAGAGCGTATAAAATATGATGCCTTTTATAGTAGAGCAAGTTTAGAAATTAGCGAAATAAACATGACTTTTTCTGCCACTGCTGTTAAAAATCACACAAATCCCCTCTATCCCCTCAGTCAAATGGATTAACCTCAGTTACCTGTACACAAAGGAGTCTGTTTGTAATATTTGGAGAGGGGGGGAGATAAAAAAGCACATGGATCTATGTGGGATTGAGGAAAAATTGAAATCTCTGGTTTACAGTGCGCGTCTGGTGTGTGTGAGAGAGCGAGCGGAGCGGAGCGTTTGAAAGCAGCGGGAGATAAATGATGCTGGACAGAGAGATGCTGAAAGACAGAGAATGAGCTGTAATCTGATGAAAGCCTCTTTACTCTCCTGCTCACTCACCTTCAGGCCACATGCAATGAACAAGGCTTAGGGAGGGATCAATAATGAGGCTACCAACACACACACACACACACACACACACACCATTGGTGGAGAGTAGTCGGCTCCATAATTCACAGTTGAATTTTCGAGGTAGTTTGCAAAAAAAAAAAAAAAGGATGCGTTGTCGCTTGAATGGATGCGTGCAGAGACAGAGACGGGAGATAAGGCCTTCAATGGTCTCATAGGACGTTCTTTATGGGTTTGTGCATTGTTTTGTTGTGTGTGTGGAAGGCGGGTGTGCGAGGCGTCCATAGGTCACTCCGACATCTCAATAGATCCGCGGCTCAAAGGGAGGGGTGGGGGGGAGCAAGAGAGCGAGGGGAAAGTTAACGCTTTCCCAGCTCCCACACAAATCATCCGGCTGCTTTGAGATTTAATGGCCTGGACACGGCGACGGCCCGAAGCCCAGGCCGCCCCGGTGCCACCCGTCTCCCCGGTTTGCTTTAATTTACCGCCGCTAAAAGTCCGAGGCCCACAGCCCGCGGATTTGAGCTAAATCCCGGCGTTGGCATGTTAACAAGCTCACCACGGCAAACATGCTGATGTAAGTACAGCCGAGGTTGATGAAAATGTCACCGGTTTCACGGTAACGTGGTCGTAAACCAGAGCGCTGGACAAATTGACCCGGCGGTGCGGTCGCTCGCCCGCTTTCCCAGGGACGACGGAGGTGAGGGGAAATCATTTGAACTTTGAACTTCGAAGGGAGGAAACGCTAAAATACAATTTTTAAAAAAATGTCTCTTTGAAAGGAAAAATCAGTGGATTCGGTCGTAAGTGCTGGAGACAGTTTAAAAGTCAGCTTTCATCTGCAATTTAGAAATCTGCCATTATTAGCATCACTGAACTATCGCTGTTGGCGGACTAGTCGAACAGACTGCTTCTTCTATCCTCAACATTATTAAAGCTTCTCAAGCACTTCCCAGAGAAACTGGTTATTATTCAACACACAGAAGGTTCTAATCTGCATTTTCGGTTCTCAGGAATTGCGTTACGTCTCCCGCGTTGCAACAGAAACACTTTTGCTGGGGACAAATTCACCTTCAGTCTGCAAATAAAACCTGATTCCAGGGAAGCTTTAATTGTCTTAAATAATGAGACGCAATAATAGAGTTACTCCGCCGACGAGCCGCAGGGACGACGTTTCCCACCTTTGTGCCAACGTGTAATAAAGGGCTTCACAACACTGACAGAAATAATGTTCTGTAATTTGGTTTAAACCTTTGCACAGTAATTACAGTGTGTTGAGCAAAGAGGGCTGCGATACACACACACACATGTATATATATATATATATATATACAGAAAAAAACTTTTTAGTTTTTGTTCTTCTGTTTCAAAACTATAACCGAATGTTTTCTGTTTTAGTAATAAAACTGGGGACAATAAGATTATGTAAAGTTCAGTTTTGGTTTGTGTGATATGTGGATGTGTTTTGATTTCCACCGGTGGAGAAGAACAGGAAAATGTCTTTGTGCAAATGTTCACATCGATCCACCCGGTCGCGTTCGAGATATTTCAGCCCGGACTCAAGTGAACGCCCGGCTGCAGCAAATCAAATAAATGCATGTTGGCGGGGAAGGAAACCTAAAGAGCTTATCTGGTTGCAGATAAGTGCATGAGGAGCGTAAGGCTGTAAGCAGTGACAAATATTTAAACTCTTTATGTTGTGACCAAACTTATTTTAGTTTCTCCTTCTTCTGACCTGACTCAACCTGACTGTGAAAACAGCCTCTAAGTGAACAGGAGAGATCAGGTTTGGAAAATTGTGCTTCTATAAAACATTGGACTATTCATTTAAAACCGAGCAGCACAGTGCGGGATGAATAGAATTCAATAAGAAGGACACGGTCAGAAAGGGAATCGATTTCAAAAACAGGGAACGTGAAGGCGGGGGCAAGGACGGTGCTGACTACGACTCCTCGTTTGAAATAGCCAAATTAGTGATGTGAGACTTGAAATGTGGGCATCTCCTATCTGAACAGAGCAGCTTTTCACTGTTTTCTTTCCACGGTTGGCGTGCAGCGTCACACAGCAGCAGAACAACACTATTGATCACAAACGCCGTAGGGGAAGAAATTTTTCAATACAGCAAGGCTATCTGTGTTTCTGGTTGCCGTGGCAACCGCTGCGACCAGGGAGCGACGTCGATGTGATCGTACGGTCTCACTTGCTCGGAGAAAGACCCGCAGCTAATTATTATCTTCATTAACGCTGTCAATAAATGGATTCACCGTTTAGTCTATAAATCAGTTTAGAGGTGTTTCCAATAATTAGTTCAAACCCACTTTGCTTTTTACTCGTTCTCTGCCTCCTTCCAGCTCCTGAGCCACGGATCAGGCTCCTCACACGGGGAATCTTCACTATTTCTGCTTCATACACAACTGACTAGTGTCAAACATATTCATTTATTCTTTACTTTTGCATTTCCTGCTAACAAGCAAATGTTAAAGTCAGAAGGTTTTTAACACGTTAAACATCAGCATGTGAGCTTTATTACTGTGAGCATATGCAGCTCATGTCATCACTCTGTTAACTGGTGAACTGATAGCATTGGATATTATAGCCTTTGACATTAATACAGCATCATTTATTCCTAAAGAGAGGCTTCATTTTTTTTTTAAACAGCACGTCTGTTACTATTAAAGGAGAATTATCCACATATACATGCAAAGGAGATGATTCACTGTGCATTGAGAAAGACGCAGAAATAATATTCATATCTATCATAGTATTAAGAAACACCCTCCTCCTGTAGAGTATATAATGGATGTTACCATACAGACATAAAGTGTCTTCAGCTTCTGTGACTTGTTCCACAATGAAGCTATAGAGCTGTTCATTCAAATGATCACATTATCAGCCAAGATAACGCCACGTTACATCTGACTGGTCTGTTGCACTGTGAATAAATCTGTGTTCTGCAGCCCAGATCACTGTTCTTATATATTTCTTTAATGTCAGATTTGTCTTATCTCCTCGGCAGACTCTAAATCTCTGTGTCTCTGTCTGTGTTACCGACATCCTCCTGCGTTACAACACACAGTAGCGTGTCTTCCTGGTGACAGATGGGCTCGATGGAAACACAGTCATCCTGTTAGTAATCGTGACATCAGCGACGCCGTTACTCACATGCACATGCATGCCGGCTGTCTCTCTCTCAAGTTTACCAGCAGTATAATAAATAAAACATCTAATCACAATCGGCAAAATCGTAAAATCGTGTCGCTCGTCACCTTGTCATTTAAATTCTTCAATAAAAATATACGTAAATAATACTAAAATCAAAAACAAACCTATTTGTAACAGCAAACATCAATCAAACAAGCATAATACAGTTGCAATGATTTGCTGATTAATTGAATAGTTGCCATTTTGATAATCAATTAATCAATTCGTGTCAAATTTAGGAAGAAAATACACAAATTCTCTGGTTTCAGCTTCTCAAATTTGATTATTTTTCCGGTTTCTTTCAGTTTAGTCTTTAGTTGCAGCCCTAATGTAAAGAAACAGACTGATAGGTATTTAGGTAAATCAACAAACTAACAGAGACAATAACCACATTAATAAAACTCTTCAGTGCAAATCTTCAGAGAAATGAATCCACACATGGTTAAAAAGACAATAAGACGTTATGTAAAGCTGAGCAGACGGCGAGGAAGTCTGATTTATATCTGTAAGAAGATCCACAAACACTACAAACACTGACACATGTCTCCTCTGTCTCATTCTAATAATCCACGATGCTCATCTTATCAGGACGTCTGTCCTCTAAATCCTTGTTTTTTGTTTTTTTTTCTGTGAAACAGTAACGTAGGAGGGGATGTTGCTGTCTGTCTGCTGCATCCTGATAACCTAACGAGCACCACAGGCTGGATATCTCATTAATAGCTTTAGTGGTATTATTAGGAGGCTTTACAATTAAACGTTTAACCTGCTGGTCAAATCTGCCTTAGCCTACTGAACTATAACCAAGTGAGCTTCGCTCCTATTGGTCGCCTTGTGTCGCGTCTTCATACGGTTCGTCTGACACACATCTGAACGTGTAGAAATGCTGGGAATGAACGCTGCTGATTTTGAAATTTTAAGATGAAATTGACTTTCTAGCCTCTGAATTTCTCACAAAATCATACATTTCAAGTTGAAATCTTTCCATATCAGTGTCCATCTAAATGTCACGGTTTACACATTCTCTCCTGAGCGGTTCATTGATAAGAATAGAAAAAAAACAATCAATAGGTATTTGTCATTACTGGTCTTGTTTTATTTATTTATTTATTTTTAACTATTTGAGGGCATTTTATGACCTACTTTTTAATATGTAAATGTAGAGGCGAGCAGTACAGCTAGGACATATATTGATAAAAATAATCAATAATCAATAATTTTGTTAGAGTACATATTTGTTGGATTGTTATGCTTTTCATTGATAGTTTTACTTGCAGGAAGGAGCTGTCTGATTCTTAATAACGACCATCCAAGGCTGGATGTGACCATGTTATATTAAACCTGATTTGTGGTTTGTCAGTTATATGACTGGCTGTTTGATTCAATGACTGAGCCATTATCCAGGGAAATATGAAGTTTATGAGACTAGGAGAAAGCAGCTTTTTTTTTGTTTTCTATGCAAACCTTAAGTGAAACCATTAATATTATAATGCACTTGATTCAGATATGTATTGATATTGTTTTATTTCCCAGCTTATCGACGCTAAAACCCTCTGACTCTTCACTTTATTCAATCTATGTGCGGATGTGCTGATGCAGTGGCGGGGTGAATGGAGTTTTATCTGTAAATCCCCCGAGGCCGAGAAACTACAGAAACACCATGTCAGACTTGTTCCGGTGAAAACTGTGCACATTAAAGTCTGACTCCTCCCCAGGAGTAATGACGCCGGTGAGCTGTGCAGTGACTGCGATCGACCTGCCTGGAGTCTGGCTTTGTTGAAGAAGGTGCTGCACTGCAGATGTGCAGGAAGTTGTCCTTGGGTTGCACAGTGGAATATATATATATATATATATATATATATATATATATATATATATATATATATATATATGCATTTTGTAAGAAGAGGAAGAGGTTGACAGATGTGTTCTTCAAACCTGCAGAGCCATTCCAATTATGTGAAGTTGGTTTGTGGGACAATGGCACAAACCAATTACACAACTATCATGGGTATCCATAAAAACTTGGTACCAAGTAGTTTAACTCTTATAAAAAGATATATATGAAAAAAAATTTAAACACGTTATTAAATGTTTAATATTTACCATTCGTTTCCAGTTATTAGTCATTTGACATTTTGTTAAAAAATCACATGTATGGACTTTTAAATGACATAAAACCAACATGAACACAAAATGCACACTTTGAGAAAGCTGATAATTGCTTCTTAAAACTGTATTTAAAAAGTTTTTGACATTCTCATCCTGCCAACGGTGATTTGTCACTGACCCTTGCTCGTATTCATTTTTTCCACATCGCTCTGTGTCCTGATACTGCCCCTGATCCTTCTGCTCTCCGTCTTGTTTTCTGTTTCGATCGCTCCCTCTGTCCAACCCCGCCGATCCCCCCCTGGAGAGCAGCGTGTCCTCGTTCAGGCAGAGACGCGGCTCAGTGTGAGGCCTCTGAAACATTAATGCTCACAAACACAAACACACACACACCTCGAGACACAAACACACACAAACACTTTCAAACTCATCTTTTCCCTCCTCTGTCATTTCGCTCATATCAACAGAAGGACAGTTTATCTACCAGCAGGTGTGTGGATTAACAACTTTAATCTTTAAAGCCGGTGAAGACTTCACTTTGATATTTGCGCCATATTTTCTCAGTTTACGGTGGAAATTAAAATGTCAATCTCGTCCGCGATTGCAGACTCGAGTGTTTATGCACAGGGACGCGTAAGAGCCGCATATCCGTGGCAAGGCCGGCATATTTCAGCATAGATATATAGGCCGTCCATCACAAATCTGAAAATAATAGACCCGTAAACGTCAGGCCGCTGACACGGGCGACGGCAAAGTCAACACCGCGCTGTGATTTCGCAAATGCGGTGGCGCGGGCTCGCTGGCACATAACAGGACCCCGTCATAAAAAGCATTATTACGGAGATATCAGTGTTCAGCTTTGATCTGTGACCCCGGCCGGTTCCGCTGATGTGCAGAGCAGCAGCAGCAGCAGCATAACTCCAGCAGAGAGCACGTCAGCACGCCAAGAGGTTATTACGCTGCCAGCGTTCCTGATATGTAACCATTATTGGCCTGTCGGGCTGACGGAGGCGGCGGCAGGGGTACGGCCCGGCTAATCATGGCGCGTGAGCTGTGATTGGTGTCAGAGGGGCCGCGCCGTGATGAAGTGCTCTTTGTTTTGTTTGTCAGCCGCGGACCGACGCTCCCCTGAAAGCAGCTTTTCTCGACGTTCTGTGTCGCCCGCGGCGTTTACGTACAGGCCCCAAGCGGCGCCGCAGGACGGCTGCGCTTTATTATAATGCATGAATCACGGTGTAATGTCTTCCCCGTTTTCCAGCACCACTCCTATACTACCATGATGGTTTTGGACGCTCTTGAAAGGGAAACACTCAGTCACACATGCAGAAATGAGCTCACAGCACAGCTGATGCTGATGGCTACAAGCATTAATAATTACTAGTACTCTCTGTTTGGCTGTCTTCTTGAAGTGCAACCATTAGTCGATTAACCGCAAACAATTTATCCCTTTGAAGCATTTTTGAGAAGAAAATGTCCAAATACTCTGGTTTTTCCTCTTCTATAATAGTAAACTTATGATCTTTGAATTGTGGACTACTGGTCTTAAAAGTTAAATTTGCGCTTCTTAAAAGCGTTTTCAATAATTGATGGATTTGTTCATTAGGTGCAGCCCCACTTTCATTGTTTAGTTAGGCAAAACCCTCCTGCAGATCCATCTAAATTCTAAAGGTTTAAGGCAACAGGATACAACTGAATAGTGAAATCGTGTTATTGTTGGTAAGTCTTAGTCATGTTAGTGAGTGTTTCTGTGTTTTCTCCAAGTGGGGGAAGGGGAAACTGTGTTTTTAAGACCATAAAAACATGCTAATTTACATAAACAGACCATGACAATCATACTTTTTAACTGTGAAAATGACCCGTTTTAGCACTTCTCAACACCACACCAGCCACAGTGTTGTCCCTGCAACATTCCCGTACATGTGAGAATGTGATTTTTGGGCGATAATGCGTTCATTCTAATGCAGAGGACTGGTTGGGTTCACTTCCCTTCCATGTTGGTGAATGATAAAGAGGCTCTAGCTGAGCGGGAGCAGAGGTCAGGACCATTTGCTGCCAGGGGCCTCAAAGAAACCGTCACACATCGGCTCATCCCCTTGGAGACGAGGCCCCCCTCCTTTTTTTTTTGTATTCGCGGGGTCCCTGTGCCCCTGCTGGTTGTTATGGCAACAGACGGGACGTGACACCATTGCATAATACGTTGCTTCTCCTTCTTCCTTGCTTCTGACCTCATGGGCAGCTGTTTTCTAATCGTTTCATCTGAGGATGTTAGTCGAGGTTGTGTCAGCTCAGCGCAGGACGACGTCTACACAAGCTGAAGCTGTAACATCAGACGCTGAAGCTGTAAAGATGGAAACACATGGAGTGTTTGTTCTGTGGCAGTCAGCAAATGACTAAACAAAGTCATTAAAAACTTCTACTGCACGACATGTTCTTGCAAATATTTGCGTCACCGTGATTTTAGAAGAAGCGACATTCACATCATACTTTCTTTTATTCCTGTTATTCGGCATGCATTTGCAGATGAACCTTCTTCCTGACCTCAAGCTGTAACATAGCTGCACATTAGAACCTGTTTTTCCAGATCGATTATATATTCAAAATCCTCTGCAGGGAATGTAAACTGATGCACGTTTGATTGACAGTGGAAGCAATTGGGTGTATGATTTTTTTTTTCTTTCTTTTGAAGTTTTTTTTTTTTTTAACTTGCATCAGTGGGGAATTTTCATAGAAGCTTGTTTGTCCTGGCTGTGCAGAAGCCTTCAGAGGGCGAACGTTTGAAAGGAAACAGCATTTACAGCATATTTGTTGAATTCAACCCATATTATAAGTGTATATAACATAGAACCTTACAACAAGTAATGTTGTCTCTCCACCTGATGGACACACACACACATTAAACCTATAAAAAATGTACACCGTTAAAACAGAGAACACTGCAAAGTGAACAATTAATGGCACAATACTTGGAACAAGAAGTGTAGCTTTAGCAAAAGCACTTTGATGCACGAAGCTTTTAGATTCTGGAAAATTGCCAGCTGTTAGTTCTCTATTATACAATAAACAATATATTGTATTGATCACAAAATGACTTTTTTTTTACTGCAGCTTATTTTGAAGCCTCTACATTTGTCTTTTCTTTGGTTTAATAAGCACGTTTTGTTTCTTTTGTTGTGAGCATTTAATATCAAAAGGGGATTACCCATTTCAGAGAGAGCTTCAGAAAGCACAGTTTCATGTGTGGGAAAAGACTGTAAATGTCAGAATTGCTGCAGTAAAAGCTTCATTTGCAACAGGAAATGTACAGTATAGCAGCTGGTCACCATTGTGTGAAAATCCAAAATATACAAACTGATAAATATGTGTATCCTGGACATGGATATTTGTGTTTCAGACTTCAATGTGAACCACTTTTAACTTTAAGTCAGGATACGATCATGAAATCTGACGAACGGAGTGAATGCATTTGTACATTTGGTGTAAAAAGCTATTGCTATTGCTCTATTTAATTTTCAAAACGAGTTAAATTTGTGCAGGTTGTGTCTAAAGGAACCAGAACTGCATTAAAAAGGTGGATTTTCAATTGTAAAAAAAAAACAAAAAAACATAATAGCGCTGAGCTCCAGCTCTGAATCAGCGTTTCAGTGTTGTCTCCCACATGGAAACTTGCACTGTATCATTACACCACGTGACACCGGCTTATGCTCCCGTTAATGCTTTTTGTTGCAGTAGTGACAGGGACCCATGGGGCTTACACTCAGGTGGGTGTTTCTCGCACAGAAATTGGTTCATTGAACAGGATTATGGCTTAATCGCGTTAGATGATACGTAGAAGCTTTAATTAATGCAGTTACTCTCTGAGTCACTAGATGCTGGGCCACATTCACAAGTCTTAGTTCTGCTGAGAGCTGCAACGATTAATGGATCAGCCAACTATTGTATAATTAACCAGTTATTTTGATAATAATTGAATCGATTAGAGTCAAATTTTAAGAGGAAAATGCCCACATTCTCTGGTTTTAGCTTCATAAATCTGAATATTGTGTTTCTGATAGTGAATGTGTTGCTCTGTAGTTACCCTTTTACTCTTTTATTTGTATTTATGTATTTTTTTTCAAAGTGCACATCAAACACTTTGAGCCTGAGTGTACAGGACTTCCCACCACAATTGCTTGTCTGCGTGTGTGTGTGTGTGTGTGTCACAGTAAATCAGCATCCACCGGCTCTCTACAGCGTAATAAGGGGTTACCTGCCCTGTGCGATCAGGCAGACAGGTGTGAGTGTAGTTTGTCCGTTTGTGCGTTTTACCACAGAAGAGTGAGCAAGGGAACGTGACAACGGGAGACGAGGGGAGAGAACATGTCATCAGCTCTCTGACAAGACAAGCGCAACCACTCACAAGAGGAACCAGACGACAGTAATGGATCCAGAGTAAAAAGACTTAAAATTTAATACATGATCTGTAGCTCACAGACTGTGGCGTTTTGCCCAGTTTCTGCAACTGCTTTGTATTCCTCAGTATATTAGGATTAAAGCTAAAGATGCAGCAATGTGGATGATGTAAATCTACTGCATATATAATAGTTTTTACATTTTATAATTGTTTAATTTTACCGTACAAAACTGGTGAGAGGTACATGAGAATTCACAACAGGCTACGATTGTTCCTCACTCCTTAGATTATCCCACTGTGGATCCGGAGAAGGGGTTTTATCCGATAGACCATGTCCTTGGCTAAAAGAAGGGAAAGATTTACGCTGAGACCTTCAATATGGCACAGTCAAATGTTTTCAGTAAAGTGAATTTGAAAGCGATGTCACAGTAGCTACAGAGAGCAGCGTGGAAGATGTGACTTTTCTTATAAAAGAATCGCCACGCAGAGTGGAACACAGACCCTTAAAGGTGCTTTCTATGGAATGTGCCTAAAGCCTTAGTTGCTTTTCCTTTCTGTCTTAACTGGAAACTAAACTGTAGAGATTTAGCAGCTGTGTGTGTGTGTGTGTGTGTGTGTGTGTGTGTGTGTGTGTGTGTGTGTGTGTGTGTGTGTGTGTGTGTGTGTGTGTTGCTTTTAAAACTGAGCCCCTGTGTAATCTAGAATAGGAGTTTTTTTTGGTCCATTATCTTCAGACAGAATTTGTAAAACACAGCGAGCTTTGATCACTTTTATTAGAGGATGGCAGAAATACAATAACAGAAAAGGGATGGATCAAAACGTGATTTTCATCTCGCCACAAATCAAAAACACCTTCTAAAAAAAAAAAAAAAAAAGTTCTGCAGGTAACATCAAACTAATACCTCCTGATCACGTTATAAGAAAGTGGCTCAGTTTTATATACCAGCACATCTCTACACACATTTTATAAATCCCCTTATACAGTGGAAACTAAGAAAATAATTCATTAATTTAATAGCAAAAGTTGCCCTATGGCGACATTAACAAATTAAATAAAGATAGTTCAATGGAATCAATGGAATCTAAGTATATACAATATAAGGGGCCTAAATAGTGATGCAGTGTAAGGATTCTTTTTTTTTTCAGTAAAGATTTTGAATTTATTTTTCCCCTTTCTGCGAGACATCCCTGCGCAGACACTCTTGTTTTATCAATGTTTACTCTTTTCACCCCAAATGGAAGACACACCTAGTTGCTCATCTTGCTCATCTTGTCTCCTACATATTGCCTTTGCAGCACTCCTCCTGATTTTCTGTGCTGTTGCTGCTTTTGTTTGGTAGTTTGTGCAAAAGCGAGATAGCGCGTTAGAAAAACATACACTGCAGAGTCTTTTTACACTGTGAATGCTTTACTTAAACGTGATCTAAACCTGATAATTATGAATTCCTTCATCTCAGTTACGTCCTCCAGGGAATCCTCGTCCTGTAAATCGCTGCAGATGCTGCAGTAAACACAACCAGTAGAACCCACATTTAGTATTTCGCAGCACGAACAATCAATAAAAACTCTACTATTTCTTTCCCTGGGCCTTTGTAATGTTTATCCTACATCTTCAGACAATAGTGAAACACTATACTCGCTCAATACTGCCTCGCTACTTCATAGCAGATAAAATTATGATATAGCGGCAGCAAGTATTTTCTCAGTGTTTTATTACAGCTCCGTCTGCAGGGAGAAAAGTCGACGGTTTACATTTCTGAACAACCTTAGATACGAATGTCAATGTTTGAAACAGCGTTCCTCTCAATTTTCACTTTTCACAGCAGGAGGACGTCTGGATCGATGCTTTGTTTGACTGTTGCGAGAGTTGCAGGAGACGAAACATCACGTCATGGGTTCTGTTGGCTCGGTTTGTCCGGTCATGTCACCGCACCTTAACCACACCGTACAGTTAAACTCTGTTTGAATGCAAACATCACGAGACATGGACGTCCTCTGTCAGCGTTTCCCTCTGGGTGCTGAGTCGGTAATTAGAACAGTGGCAAATCAAGACCAACTTTTAAGAGTTTGTTTTCTTTATGCTGCTAAAACTAAAAAAAGAGGGAGAAATACAAGGCTCACAAGCAGCCTTGCTTTACACATACATGCAAATGTATGCAAATGAATTCTGTTGGTCTTTCCATGGCAACCACTATGTGTGTTTGTGTGTGTGTGTGCTGCAGATTTTTCTGCTGCCAGTCAAATATTTTGCAACTGTTGCTAACAATTTGTTGTTGGATTGTGGCTGGTCCTGCGTGTTTCATTCGCGGCTGTTTCAGCAAAGACATTCGTGTTTTCGTAATTATGGAGAATGTTCTGCACCGTCAGCAGCCGCGAGCGGAACACTTACGAAGAGCAATCGATAACTGGTCTCCTTCGCTCCCCTTCTTGTTCCTCCGCTGTCTCCTTTTCTGCAGGTGGACACGTCTCCATGGCCGAGCTCCACTGACCCAGCCCGCCCTACGTGGCCTCCCCCCCCCGCCCCCTCCAACGCTTGGCCGTCCCCCCCTTCCCCTCCGGTCAACATGGCCTCCACCAGCCGGCTGCTGGGCCTGAGCGAGGCGGGGCTGAGGTGCGACCAGGAGATCGAGCGGCGGTATGAGATCGTGCCCTCGGTGGTCTGCTCCATGTGCTGCCTGTTCGGGATCATCTACTGCTTTTTCGGTGAGTGGAGATGTGGCGTTCAATGGAATCAAAACGTGTGATTTTTTTACGAGAAACGTCCTAGTACATATTGCAGGGTCTGGTGTCTGGGTCAGATGTGAATAATACAGCGAGCGAGCAGCTCCGAGAAGAGCTGATCACCATCGGTTACTGGCCTCACAGAGACATGTGTCATTTCTCCTAGTTCTGTTCTCAACACCTACACAGACAAATGTTTTCTGTTCAGCCGTGCTGCTTTTTAACGTCATGCAATAAAATGATGATGTATGCACATCAGCTGCAGTATGTATCATGATGTTTTATGTACAGGATGGAAGCAGCAAACATTCAGTTAGTGTATTATAATATTGATTATCTTCTTTCCAGCAGTAGGAGTAAATAATTCACTCTAAATGGCTGTTGCATCACTAACATACTGTACAGATTTCACTTTTACGACATAGCGAGTTAAAGTACAGATTCACGATGTTTCGTTTGTCTTAAAACAACATTCAGGTGCCCGGATAAACACCGAAGGAGGTTATTTCTTACCGTAGTAATCCCTCCTGTTCATACCGGAGGTGAAAAGATCCCCTTCAAATGCAATTTGACTGTAATGATGTGGACTAAACACGCATTAAAAAAATATGTATTTGAAAGTTCATTTGAAGCATATATAAGGCTGCAGCAGTCTGAGTTAATCATGTCAGATGTAGACAGTGCTTTCCCCCCGTTGAGCTGCGGTGGAAGTATATTAACAGAAAAAGGAACTCTGACACTAAAATGACTAATGTTGATTTCTACTGATTTGGACAGGAGCTGCATATTCGCTACAGATAAACCTTTAAACACATCTTTGCACAGGCAGGCTGTGAGTATTTGTATGCTGGAATTTAATCCTGTCACAGTGGATGCATTTCTCTACGTCCTAGCCCCAAATTGCTATCATCATAAGACAAACCAAAGCACGGACTTCCCGCTGCCTTTTATAGAAAAAAAAAAAAAACACAGTATATTCTGCTGCTTGTTTCTTTCAACTAAATAATGCAGCAGCAGTACCGCCAAGAGATAAGGGAAGCGCAGAGTTTTAGCCTAAATAAAAAATTCGAGGCCAGACAGGCAGTGGACCCCCTGTTGTTGTGCTTTGATTCCGCTAAGCCAAACGCCTGAACTGATGCAATTTGAGAAAAATTTCCTGTCCTGGCATTCCAGCTCCGGACCGACTCCTCACACTCAGGCTGCTTCTGGCTCCATGTGAAACACCCAACTCAGAGTTTTTTTTGTCAAATAACCCAGTTAAAATGCTCCAAATAAGAAAATGCCAGGTGTCTGTTTTCTGAATAACAACGTCAATAAAATGAACAGTACAATTCAACATCCCATATTACAGAATGACTCCTAGAAACCTCACGAGAGGCTCATCCTGGCGTTGAGGGACATTTTGAAGTTGTGCACCAGAACTGAACTTTGAAAAATCTGCAACTTGTTGAAAGACTATCGGCGCATAATGAAGCCCCATCTGCAGATTTGCTGCATACACACACACAGGAAGATTCACTGAAGTGCACGGATGGCATTATCTATTCACTATATGTCCCAGTAGAGCATCAAGCCGCATCTAAAACAGGTTTCCCCCGCAAACTTTATTTTCAGTTCACAGCTCGTCTCAACACCAAAACGGCTACGGCGTCCCTGAGTGAGTCGACGCCAGGCGTTAAAATAGCTGCTCTTTGCAAGGAGTTACCGTGCCCTGCAGAAAAATAACGTTTGGTCTCAGCAGCAGCATCAGAAGAAAGACGAAGCGCTTCCATCGGCTTTGGCTTGTGTTAGCAGGATGCACTTTAGCGGCATGAATACTATCATGTTAGCATTTTATGTTCTGCTTGTGCACTGCAGATAGCACCGGATCCGCAAGTCTTCACCTGTCAGAAAAATCAGACGTGTTGCAAAGCAAAAGATCTTAGAGCGGTGAGATATCAAATACAGAATGGCGTCGTTTCACCTCAAACGCCTCAGCCTCGCGGCCCTTTACCATCTGTTGTGTTTGACAGCGCATTCTGAGAAAGAGAGAGACGAGAAGTAACAGAATCACTGAGTGGAAAATGAGGGGCAATGCAATTCGTTGGAAGTTCTACAGAACACCCACGGTCACATTTGAATGATACGAGGAGAAGGATATTTGCGCTGGTTATTAGCAGGAACATTGAGTCTCCCTGCTGATAGATGCCTACTGCCACCACGGAATATTTATCTGATCTAGGAATATAACGTTGCAGCGGGAGGGATGAGTGATGATACAGGAGCAGGTTTGGGTGAAGGCAAAGGAGGAGAAAAGGGAGGAAGCGTCTGAGGAGACGAGAGCTGAATAAAGTGGAGTGAACAGGAGGGACACAGGGTTTGATGGCTGGAGGAAAAGGGAGAAACACATGAGCGAGGGAAGATTTAAAGAGGACGAACAAGAATCCAGGGGCAGCAGAGGTGTCAAAATGTGTTTATCGATCGGCGAAGATTGTGATATGGAAGAATTATGTTGGGAATTCTCCACCAAACAAATGTTAAGGTAGAGCGGCTTTAGAAACGCTCCGGTTCCTCCGAGTCAGACTTTGTATCTATTCAGGCATTCTGTTTAAAAAAGAGCAAGAAGCCATGAAGAATTCAGTGGCTTTCGCTACTGTGTTTTTTTTTTCTTTTCTTTTTTTCTTTCTTTTTTTATTGAAGGGCTAACATCTATCTTAAAAAAAGGCAGCTCTGAGTATAGGGGAACAAAGGAAGCTGGAAGAAGCGACTCGTATATGGTAGGTACGGCCATAGGGGAGCAGCAGTGGTGACGGCACAGATTCCGGGACGATTCTTGTTTGTCTCAGCTGTGCGATGCCTGATTACACAGAGATAACAATCTGATGTCCGTCCCCTCGAGACAGGGTCTAGTCAGAGAAAACAGATAGTAGAGGAAAACAAAGCGAGGCACGCACATTAATAAACACAACAGAGATGAGATTTAAACTGGTGATAATTTGAGTTAAAGTCTTGTTTCTATTTATGTCACAATTAAAAGAGTTGTAAGCGAGAAGAAGGGAGAGAAAACCAAATAGGACAGGAGGGGGCCATGTGGGGGAAATTGGAAGGAGACCAGATGTTCTAATCTGCACCACCCGGTGCCCTTTTGTACTGTGATGATTTTTCATATTTTAAACCAGATTTATAAAGCTTCATCTGCTCTTTGCACCATGCTCCAATTAGGAAAAGGTTTCTGTCTGTGTACACAAACTGCTCCTTTACCCGCCACTGTTTCACACACACTAATTATCTCTCCTGTTTTAAATATAACACCATTTTATTTTTTGCAAAGCCACTAAGCAAGCTGTTTAACCAGCAGGCCGAATTGAGAAAACTGTAGAATGGAACTAATGGCAGTTTTACTGGTCAATAAATATGACATGAATCCTCATAATAAATCATTTTTATGCACAGTTTTCTGTTGCTGTAATCATACAACCATCACTCCAGTGTGTGGATATATGTGATGAGTTTTTTAATGCTTTGGTAGTAATGTGTCTCCACATCAGGCTGCAAACCACATGGCACATCTTCTACACGCACTTAGTACTTCACAGTCGTCCGCTTCCTGTCTCCCGTCTCTCCTCCAGGTTATCGATGCTTCAAGGCCGTGTTATTCCTCACGGGCCTCATGTTCGGCTCCGTGGTCATTTTCATGCTATGCTACAAGGAGAGGGTGATGGACACCCAGCTGAGCGTAGAGGCGTCGGTCGGCATCGGCCTGGGCATCGGCACCTTGTGCGGCCTGGTGACCATGTTGGTCCGCAGCGTGGGACTGTTCATGGTGGGGCTGCTGCTGGGCCTGCTGCTGGGCGTCGCTTCTCTGGTGGTGAGGAGACATTCAGCGCATTTTAAATTATATTATCAAAGTTCAATAACATCAATTGTGAGAAATGGTAAATAAATCAAATTATTTGGTGGAAAAGCCAAAATGTGTGTTTTATAGACAGGATTTAAAAGTAAAGACCATGTCAGCAGATTAAATACCAGATGGAGACAGTTCCAGAGCCGAATGATAACTACATGTCTGTTTCTTTAATTGCATGTGAACTCATGAGCAAAGCATTTCACTATTATCACAGGAAAACATTCTAGAACTAAAGGTTCAGTTGTGAGAATGATGTCTGCCCCCACTCCAACATACCTGATAACTTATTAACTAATTTTGGGCATTTAGCACATATTTTCTAGAAAATCCTTGTCAAAATTATAGTTATATTTATATCAAATTACTTTTTCTTGATACAATGAAAAATGTTGACTCTCACCAAGTAATGTTGACTTAGTTTGGTTTGGCAGAAGGTCGAACAAAAAAATATTGTATATCAATGATTTCTATTCTAAAGCCAAGGTAAAACTAGCCTTACATTAGTATATTAAGACTAACAACTATGCTTCTCACTCTCAATGTAAATGTGATTTTTTTTTAAACTGCAGAGCACAGATAAACTATGATTATGTTAGGTTATGTTAAATTAATGTTACACCCTTAACCTTTGTCTCCTTTCTCCAAGGTCATGGAGGAGTTTTACCACCCCAGGACGGTGTGGATTCCTCTGGGCATCCTGCTGGGGTCCGGGACCCTGTTCGCTGTCCTCACTCTCCAGTGGCAGCGCTGCTTCGTCACACTCTCCACCGCCACCTTCGGCTCCGCCATCATCACCATCACCGTGGATTATTTCATAGAGCTGTTCGCCTTGGTGCACTATGTCTTTGAGAGACTCAAGGTTGGTGTGTTTCCTTGACTGTTTCTGTTAATTACAGGTGTCGAGATAGATGCATTTTTTAGTGTCCGGCTAGTTTAAGAGGGGATAAATAATACAAGCAGCAGAGAAGAACAGATGCTGCTTGTCTGCAGTGACTAACATTTAAAAAAATGGTATAAAATGTATAAAACCTTTATTTCTAAGTTTATCTTTACAGCTCTATGCATGCGGTGGATAGTCTATATTGGTACATTCTACACCTTGGGCTAGAAAAACTCAGTCATGTAGATTTATGACTAAAACTGTGTGTGCACACTAATCCAGGAATATGCACTTCATCCGATTTATAAAGACTGCCAGTGAAACAGTGTTTGAATCATGTTCTCCATCAGAGCTACAGCAGCTGTCCATTAGCACAGCTATTCCTATTTATAGCGGCGGTGTCATTAATTCATCACCTATAAACCATCAGCAGCACTGATCTCATCATTAAACACCAGCAAATGAATCATTGATTACTGTAGCGTACAATTAAATCAACCTAAAAGGTGTGTTGCAATTAAGGATGAAGTAATATTATCAGCTAAATTAATTTTAACATGATTCCAGCTATATAAATGCTGTAGTAGATGTCTGACAGACTTATCGATTACATTATGTACTGTTCTTTTGCACCAAGGATCTGGACCGAAAGTTTCATCGTATAGTTGTAGGTTAAGGATATTTGGAATGCATTAGTAGATTTGTGGAGGTTATATGATCTGGTTTTATTATATCAACTGAGACTGTTACTGTCGTCCTTATAGGTAGCGCCAAAAAAGCCAGTGTGCTGGTTCACGTGGGTCATCATGGGGGTGTGGCCTGTGCTGGCGCTGCTCGGAGTGCTGATCCAATGGAAAGTCACTGCCGAGGGATTTTCTCACACAGAGGGTGAGTTAGGGGTAATGTTTTCCAGAAGCAAACACACGCTCAGGACATATTTGAAGTTTTGAACACCTCTCTGGACCAGTGTCCACAAAGCAAACAGCAGCACCCCTCATTCCTCTTAAACCAGAGCAGTCACGCTTATTGCTTATTGTTAGCAGGTCACAGAACCTGGTGTTCTCCTGTAGGATGTAGGATGTATTAATTTACTTATTTATGCTTGTTTTCAAATGATTATTCATATGTTTGAATGCAATTGTCCATCAATTAGTTATATAAATAAATCTTTCTGTAAGGCAATTTGGTTGACATCCGTTGCTTTTTTAAATAAATCGATGTGACTTGACTTGACACATACAGAGACAGAAATATACGAGGGCATAGTCACTCAGAGAAGAAGTTGCACATGGCCTGAAATAATGGGATTAACCAGCGGGCTGCTGTGACTTCCAGTCAGAGGGTAAAAGAAGGATTTAGCTTTTTTGGTACTAAAAGAACCTAGAAGTGGATAGAGACACTGTTAGGCTAAAACCTGTCTTTAAAAAGGAAATAGATTCTTTAAGATGGAAGAATGCTGCTTTGTTAACGACTCACATTTTTACTACAAATTGAATAGATACTATGTCGTGTTGAAGTGATACTGAAACTTAAGGAACCCAGCACAAGTAGAAATCAAACTGAAAAAACAAATAGATATAATAATGATAGGAGGAAGTAATAATGCATTACAACACTTCCTGGTGCTCTGTGATAAGAGCCAGGAATTCTTTAAAATAGCCTCTAACGTGATGGAAAGGCCTGAAGTGTAATTTATCGTGTTTTTTTTTTTAAAAAAAGCCTCACTTGCAGCTGGATCCCAGTCCTGAGGCCGTTACCAGCTGAAGGCGCCTTTCATGGTGACAAGCACTGTATGGACAGAGAAAGGAGGACAGGGAGTGATGTAGAGGGGAAAAGAGGGAGCAGGTGTACGGTGGGGGATGGGCGGGGTGGTCTGGGGATGTGAACTGGGGCACACGGAGTAAACGGGGGCATCCGAGTGGAGCGGGGGGGGGGAGAAAATCATCTGTCTGTCGGCCCATTGAATAACATGAATGAATGAATTAGCTCGCACGTGTTTGACTTGTATTTCTCTGATTCCATTTTGTGTTTCTGTACTTTTCTATACTTGAAGGAGCAGGTACCAGTCATAATGTCCTCACTCTCTTGGTCTTTAGGCTCAACGTGGTCCCCACAAGGATATAAACAAGAACACAACACACACACACACACACACACACACACACACACAGTAGCATTTGGCCAGAGGGGTCTGAAGGGGGGTGAGGCGAGGAAAAGAAAAGGGGTATCATTAAGCAGTTTCCCCTGGCAGATGGTGCCTTGTTGGCTGTCCGCCTGCACAAAGAAACAACAATAGGCCTCATCACACACACACACACACACACACACAAGCAACATACACAGTCAGTGCAGCCATACAGCGGGATACATCTTGTCTTCATGAGATTCATTGGGCTTCTCCTACATAATGAACATTAAATAGATCCCTGAGTACTAAAACATGCCTAAGACGCTAAAAATAATCACGTGGGCAGTCGAGACGAGATGGATTGAGGACATCCTTTGCCGGGGAGGGTGTGAAACTGACACAAACACACTCACCCACTCACAATATGTCAGGAGCCAGAGCGACTACAAGTATGCACGAAGGAAAATCTGCCAAGTGACTGAACAGAATGGAGAGAATGAAGGAACAGACATTAGTTTGTTCCTTTTTTTATTATTGTACCCTGTGCTTACAATAAACCCATACGGATAATTCACCATCCGCATTTATAGGTGAAAATATATATATTTATTTTGACAGATCCTCATGTAATTGAAGGTTTCTTGTTTGTTGAGGAAGTCTGACTGATTTCAAATGTGTTCTTCGCTCTCGCTTGCTTCTCAGTGTGTTATTTCCTTCAGACTTCCTTGTGGCCCACTGTATCTATAGCTCTTGTCTCTCAACACGTGATCTTATCTCTCCTCTCCCCGTCTCCAGTTGTTCTGAGTCGACAACAGAGGAGGGTCCAGCTCATGCGCATCCGGCAGCGGGAAGAGAGGCTGAAAAAGGAGAAGGAGAACAAGAAGAAGAAGAAACGGCAGATCCAGAAGACCAACCACAAGCAGCAGAAGCCACACGCCCATCACCACCACCACCAGCAGTACCATCACCCCGGCTCGTCCCATCCTCACCACCAGGGCCCGAGCTCCCAGCCACCTAAAGCCCCGCCTCCTCAGACCGAACCCGGCTACCACCGCAAGTCCAACCCCAAGAGACGCTTTGACGGAGATGTGCTGTCGCCGGTAAGAGCCTGTAGTCTCCTTATCCTTTAGGATGATTCAATTAGTTGCCAATTATTCTATTAATTGCCAACTAGGTAATCGGTTTGAGTCATTTTTTAAGAAGATTCCAAATCAGTTATTTTCTGGTTTCTTTAGTCTTCTAAACTATTAAACTGATGATCTGTACAACGGTCTGTAGCGATTTAGAATTGTCATTATGTTGTATTACAGAGCTACATCAGGAGCTTCAGGGACAGACAGACGGACCGACGGGCGTATTCCCACAGTCGGATGATGAGCCGCTCCCGGATGGCCGAACTCGACTACGACTGCGGCTCTCAGGTGCCCCTCACGGTCCCCAGCGGACCCCCGGTGCACATCTGAAACAGCGAGAATCACACGAGGCATCCTCCTCCTGTTGCGCCACAGCCAGGGGGAGGGAGAGAAACTAACCTTAGCGTGCCAACCTAATCAATTGCCTATTAACTCGACAGGAGCTCGGTGGGTCCCAAAAGGCGGTATGATCGGTTTTCCCCTCTCAGACCGGTAAAGTTTTCGAAGGTAAAGACATTGGATCTGGGGTCTGCTGGTTTCAGCCAAATGGTTCCAGCACCTGCCACTACACCCCAGGTTTGACTCTGGCTGGGACCTTTGTTGCATGTCAAACCCCTTGTCTGTTTACTATTAACAATCCAATAAAGACAAAAGTTACCCAAGACAAATCCTCAAAAAACAAAAAAAAAAGACACAGGATCAAAACTTCTTTTTTTGGATGGTGCAAGTACAATTCTCTTCTGTCACTGTGTCAAGTGTAATTGAAATATCACTGTTGAACATTTGATTCAAAGATTATTTGGTTTAAGCCATAAAGAAGAAGAACTAATTTCCAGCAGGGGGGAAAAAAAATAATAATCAACTTTTTTCCACAATAGGGCTGCACCGTGCGAGACCAAATGCATCACTTGGCCTTCATCCATTTAAACTAACAGCGCCATTAATAAACCTTCAGCAAGTTATGAAGGAACTTACATGAGGTAACAATTTCCCTCAAGGATTCTATTGAAAAGTGCTCAGAGGAAAATGGAAAGCAACATTCCTTCTCTTGTTTTGTCCTTCGATGGGTCACTGGGCGAATCGGGGGTTCGTTAGGTCAGTCCGTTACCTTCGCTGAAAGTCATGGATCCAGACATGACTGCTTAAGTCCTACGAGGCTTCAAAATGACCAACGGGGAGGATTTAGGTGTGAAATTCTTCACGTCATTTTTTCTCCCCAGCGGAGATCACTTTTTTTTTGTTTTTCACTCATATACAAGGGTGTCGCTGCCATTTTGCAAAGGAAAAAATGCTTCTATTTGCATCTAATCATTTTCCATCTGTCCTCCATCGCTAACTTCTTTCCTTTTGTAAGCTACTGCATATATAATTCTGTTGGCTTCTAAGTGCTCTCATACGTCTTTTTTTTGCTTCTTATCCCAAAAACAACTTGACCTTTTTAAAGAATGTGTCAGCTATTTAAGGCACAATGTAAATGCTTGTCACCCAGGAATGTGAGTGTCATGAAATCTGGACACTGCATAAATAAATCAAACACTGTGTGTGTGTGTGTGTGTGTGTGTGTGTGTGTGTGTGTGTGTGTGTGTGTGTGTGTGTGTGTGCCATGAGTCCTAATAGCAAGTGGATGGATTGTACCAAATATTGGCCAAAGTGAGGGGGATTCATACTAATGTATGTACAAGATGATGTAATGATGTTTTCCTCCTCATTTTAACCAATACGTTGGTCCGGTTAAAAAATGTGAACTTGTTAGTTTGGTTTAAGCGTTTGATGACGTTAAGAAGGATTAAAATAACTAAGATGATCCTCGTGCTCATAATGAGACCGACAAGATGAAAGCATTTGCTAATTGCGCCCTCTAATGTTTACTACTAGACATTTTTCTCCACTTCCTGTGTGCGTTTTTTTGCTTTGAAAACTCAAACCATGCTCCTAACATGGATAATATTGTGTTGAACATCCAAAGAGCAGCAGGCTAACTCTTGTTTCAGTTTTAGCTTTTTTGAGACTTTTTTTTTTTCCATCTACGCGACGACTTCACAGTTTCCTTTTGGACTAACTTTTCCTGTAAAGAGCCACGCATGTGAAATAAGTTTGTGTTTTTATGCACTTTTGTAGCTGCTGAGGATTTGATCAAAGGATCCTACTGTACGTACATACTGAAGTGCTACTAAATATTCGAGTGGTGCTTGACTCAGCCTTGCAGATTTCTGTGACCCATCATATTTCACCCTAATGCATGACTCCTTGTGTAATTGTTCTCCGATGTGTCAAGTGTTCGTGTGTCCCTGTTGTCATGTGATAATCTCTGATTTACAGTTTCGTTCCTCGGTCCCCGGGGAGGGTTCCACAAAGCACATTTCCGACAGAACGGGGTCAAAGTTGACACGGACACAGATCTGAAGTGTGAAATGCTTCCGACTCAGCAGTTTGCAAAAGGGGGAGCATCCTGATCCCGTTGTTTCCAGTGACCTCAGTGCACTTTTTTTCAATAACTATAAAACACATTCATTGTAAATCAGTGAATATTTCTAAGGACCAGCTGTAAATTACTGTATTCAGCTACAGTGAAAAAGGTCCAAATGACTCTCAGTGAGCTCCAGAGTGGATCCAGCAATCACTCGTCTCTTCTTTCCTCTGTTTACACTGTCCAGGAAAAAGGGCTTCCTCTTCCTCTTCCTCTTCCTCGTGCTAGGCTGAGACACCTTCTGTTCTGCTGTATCAGTGTTACTCCAATAGTGGTTGCGGTTGTGGCTATTCAAGTGTTAATTTGCTTTTGTTTACACTTCAGTACGATTTTCCATTCTGTTTCTGTAGTTTTACTGTTGTGAAGTTGTAGTAACATCAACGCTGTTTTTACATTACAATAATATATGTATATAAAAAACAAATCCTAACTTCCAAACATGATCCCCTTTCTTGTTCGTAATTTGAAAGGCAAAATTAATTATTATTATTATTGTTATTGTTATTGTCAAATTGTCAATTCTTTTTTTTTTACTGTAACTCCGTTGATTTTAATTCTGTGTTCCGTGTTTCCCATCACTGCTGAACATATGTCGAGGGGAAACGCGTCTATTGTAGATACTGACCTGTAAATAATTTTGAAATGTACAAATCTTTGACTCTGTTTCCATGTTTACATCACGACTGCATTATGTAATTTATCCATCTGATTCTTTTCTAATGGAGTAGACCTGTTTTATATTGTCACTACTGTATGTCCAGTTGGTTTCATTTGGCCGGGCGGCGGATGCACTTATTCTCATCCCATGTTGGAAATCAGCGGACAAACTGAGCCTCCACTCTTTTATCAGCACTTCTCCAGTACTGTAAATTGAATTTACCATCCTACAACCCTGTTGAAATTTGTACAAATCACCTGGTTATCATTCTGATTATTATGATTATGATTATTATTATCAAGCATGCATTTATATGGACCTAAAATATGGTAAAAAATTGTGTTTCTGCAATCTAACGTCTCGTTGTCTCTATACACACGCACAAAGACTTATAGGAAGTAGAAGTAAGGATTCCACAGCATATTTTACATGAAGAAACTCGCATCTGGTTGGCTGGTTGAGTTTTGCGTCGCTCCTCCTCCACCGGCACATCGCGGATGCAGTGATGTGGTCTGACAGGCGGCTCGGGGCTTTCACAACACGACTCGTGCACAGCACGGTGCAGCCGTTCTGTAACATTAAACGCTTCCCTACGTCTGTCAAACGCTATGAGGAGTTGCAAAGGAACCCGGGAGAAGTTCCTCTGCTAATTATGGGAACAGCGGTAAAATGTTCCTCTTTTTCTTCTTCCTTTATTCACCCTTATTATCTCATTTCTCCAAACCATCCCACCCCCACCAGCCCCACCACCCCCCCCCCCCCCCCCCCCCCTTTTCCCCACATCTCTGAATAACCTTTTCATTACATCTGTACTCCTCCACCCCCTGCGTCTTATCTCTGCTGACATTTTCAGTCCAGTGACATCAGACACAAACTGTACAGACTATAATTCCTGTTGCCGTGCTTATCTGCTTTCTGTTGGAAACAAAGGGGGCAGCTCATTAACAAGCCATTGTTCACTCCTCCCTGCACACAGCCCGAGTCCTGTTCCGCTGACAATTTGAGAAAGGCCTGCGACTTCCATTTTCTCAAGTAAATTAAATGTTAAACAGTTACGCTTAAAGTTAACAATGTCAAACCAAAAGAGACAAGTTCGTAAGGGAACAAGTTAAAAAACGTGTAAGTCCTATAAAAAAAATAAAGTTTTTCTCACAATTATAAAACAATCTGACTCTTGAGTGAAGAACGGTGTCAACAAATGTCTTTATTTGAGGTTTGAGGCGTAGTGAAGCTTAACATGGTCACCTATTCACATACAATCAAACATCAGCACATGACTGAGCTCAAATGTCAAACATCATTTATTCCTTATTGTTTAGACGCTTTCGAACCTATGAGACCAACCTTCCACGTTCTATTTATCAGTTCCACGAATATAAGCCGCCCCTTCAACTAGCACTTGTACATTTGCACAGACAAAACTTGGAATATGTGCATTAAAGGATCCCTCCGTCATGTCACTTTTCGCGTTTCGGGCCCTTTTCCCCGTGGATTCTGGGCCGCTACGGCAACACTGAAGCCTTGTTGTTCATTTCTCTAGTCAGTTTCAGAGACAACGAATCACAGACACGTTCTGATGCTTTCGGGAGATAGAAAGTAACTCAAAAGAAGGATAATTCCTGGAATGCCCTGTATTTTAAACCAGGCTAAAGGAAGTCCATTGCGCCTCCATACTGCATCTACCCTGTTTTGGTTAAAATGATTTATACATCATGTAAAAATGTGTGTACGTGTTTTCCCTTTAATCATCGGAAACTGTCGGCATTCTGTAGTTAAAATATGCTCCGTTCACTTTATTGTGGTGGTAGGAAAATGTAAATTTCAAAACTATTTTTTTTATTCATTTATTCCGGAAACTCTGTAACGTCGCCTCCTTCTGTTTACATGATGTCCTGCTGGTGCTGTGTGGACTCGCTGACAACCTGAGAAGGAGAAAAGAGATGGTAGAAATGATTTTAGCGTGAGGTGAGTTCTAAGCCATCTGTATTCATTTGTTAAGGACGGTGCGTGCTACAGTTTATATTTTCCCTTCAGCAGTGCACCAGTGAAGCTTGATGTCATTGAGGTGAAGTGCAGGGGGAGAACAGTGTGTGACGTGGTGCAGTTTCTTTCTACAAGTGTCTCATGATGAAAACTACAAGACTAGAGAAATGTGAAACTATTAAAGACATGGACATACATCCAGTACTTTGCTTAAACTTCAACCTGCCATCGTGAACATAGGACAAAAAGAGTGAATGAGGTTTTGGAACCAGACTTACACATTGGGCACTAGAGCCCTGGCTCATAGAATACTTCATCTGCATGAGAACAAGAGTTATGGAGGAATTGTAAGTACCAACAATTCTGTTGCGGTATATTATGCTAAATGTGTGTTTGGCGAGTGCAGGAACATCTTTGTGTGAGAAAGTCTAGTGTGTGTGTGTGTGTGTGTGTGTGTGTGTTTACCTCTCCATCGCGGGTCTCGATGGTCTTGATGAGAACGGTTTTCTTGGAGTGAACCTCTGAGGAGCGCTGATGCTGCGACTCAGGACTGGTCTCTGTTAAGATGTTCACAAACTCACACGTTAAGCTTTTACAGACAATGTTACTTAAGGTTTGAAGATGTATCACATGTGTATGTATATAGATCTGGAATTGCTTTTAGATGGTTAATTGTCCTAGAACACTGAGGAGCAGCCATCAAACTGAAATAAGCTGCTCATACTTATTTAGTCGCTGGCACCAATGAAAGATGACTGCATGTAATACATCATCTTTATCATCTTCATTCAGTAAGGCACAGAAAGGGAGTGAGGAGGAGTGAATAGTCTAAGTGTGTGCTTATCATTGATGCATGGCCCATTGACGGCTGCCTCTGAGAATTCTTGACATGTAATATGTCCCCACACAGTGGCCAGAATGTGTCACTGCTGCATGTTCACAGCCTCGAAATAGCGCCTGCCATATACAGTCATGGGCTATAATTAGTCTTTTTTTATCCTCTCATTGACTCATCTGGAATGTGAAATGCATTTTATGGGTGTTTTTGTGTAAAGGAAAGAATGTGCACTGTTTCTCTTACCTCTGAATCCAATTGAGGAATAAGCAGACTGGACAGGCCCGGCGGTGGTGATCCTGCAGCACGGAACGCACACAGAATGGCAACTCAGTGACAAGGCAAGCAACATACACTAATAAAGTCATTGGAGGTGCGGGACCGGGATCTCTGTCTATCTAAAGCGTCCAAATGAAAAGAAGCAAACACACACCTGCTCTCCTCTCCCTCCAGCAGCTTGCGGTAAGTGGCAATTTCAATATCAAGAGCCATCTTCACGTTGAGCAGGTCCTGGTACTCCCTCAGGTGACGGGCCATGTCGTCCTGTAACACAAGAGAAGAGAAAAGTCATTGTGATTAGTGAAAATATGTATATATACATATATATATATATATATATATATATATATCCATCCATCCATCCATCCATTGTCTATCCCGCTTATTCCCTTTCGGGGTCGCAGGGGTCTGCTGGAGCCTATCCCAGCGCGTTAAGGCGAGAGGCAGGGATACACCCCAGATGGTCGCCAGCCAATCGTGGGGCACACACACCATTCACACACCATTCACTCTCACACTCACACCTATGGGCAATTTAGAGTTTACCAATTAACCTGAGCATGTTTTTTGTATTGTGGGAGGAAACCGGAGTACCCGGGGAAAACCCACGCAGACACGGGGAGAACATGCAAACTCCACACAGAAAGGCCCCAGACCCAGGCCCAAGGCGGTCTTGAACCTGCGACCTTCTTGCTGTGAGGCAACAGTGCTACCCACCGCACCACCGTGTCGCCCCTATATATATATATATATATATATATATGATTTGTGACAGTTCATTTCAATAGTAGTAATAGTGTTAGTAGTGGAAAACTAAAACATGTAAGTATGTGAGCTTGTATTAATCAATGAACTATGATGTGACATAACCAGCAGATTAATGGACTAAAGGTCAGTGCAGAATGTCTCAGCCACCTTCATCTTGGCGATTTCTTCCTCCAGCCGTGTGATGGTATCCTGGTAACCGGAAGCCTCGAGACCCATGCGGTCCTCCATGTCTCTCATCTGGCGAAGCAGCGACTCATTCTGCGAAGGAAGAGGTTAAGTTAGCCAGAGCAAACGCGTGGGAACCGGCGATAGAAAATCTAACGGGCGGTACTCACGGTGCCCTTGAGTGAGTCGATCTCACAGGTGTAGGACTGGATCTGGTGCCTGTACTCCATGCTCTCCTGTTTGGACTGGCGCAGGGCGTCGTTGTTCTTAGTCACGGCCTGGTTCAGATCAGACACCTGGGGAGAGAGTGACAGGACAGTTAAAGGGAACTGTGTGTGTGTGTGTGTGTGTGTGTGTGTGTGTGTGTGTGTGTGTGTGTGTGTCCTCCCTACCTTAGACTTGTACCAGTCTTCGGCCTCCGCGATGTTCTTGGCAGCGATGGCCTCGTACTGCACGCGGATGTCTCTCAGAGCAGCGGTCAGGTCGGGTTTGGACATGTCCATCTGGACCTGGATCTGAGTCTCCTGCATCTGGTTCTGCAGCTCGCGGATCTCCTGCAAAGTGAGAATAATACCAAAAAAGAATCTAAAATTAGGACAGGGAGGTCAGAATTGAAATGGAGATTAAAAACATAATGTTTCTCATTGAAAACTAAGAAAACTGATGTGAAACAAGCGGGATAATGTTGGAGTTTTAACATCAATAAAAATTAAAACTGTGAGAGAATTAAAAATGTCTGTTCACTGGTGTCATAGAATATTATTAGTGTTCTTAGAAATACTTTAATACGCTCTGCTGGTTCAGAAGCTCTAAACTTTCAAATTGTGAAACTTTGGTGCCTCTCAGCTGTCTTCTGGTCTACCCAAAAGATTTAAATAGCTTTGCATCTGTTCACATGCAAACACTCCTTCTCTCGCTCTCTGTCTCTCTCTCTCTGAAACACACACAGCAGCTGACATGCCCTCTTCAGCCAATCAGCAGTTCAGCATTTCTAAAAGTCATAGTTCAGGCAGGAATGTCAAAGGGACAGGAAGTGAGTGATGTGGCTCGGCGTGAGCTTTGATATGTGCGGCGTACGTGAATGCACGCACATTCCTTTTCCTGCTTTGCTTCTGAATGTACAATATGTTATTTGACTATAGCGGGAAAGAGAGCAATCTGCGTGATAAACCAAGTGTGTTTCTGATGACAGCTACAGTAGCTGTGTTGGCCTTATTGCAGGCAGACAGAGAGAATTTATGGAGCGATCAATAAACCTCTTCATGGATCTTCTTGAGGAAGCCAATTTCCTCTTGCAGACTCTCAATGCGTCTCTCCAGGTCCAGCCTGGCCAGGGTGGCATTGTCAACATCCTGGACGCCAAACACAAAAACAAAACAAAAAGAAAATTGTATCGACATGAAAACAGGAGAAAGAAAAAAGGTGCAGCGAGAACAGGAAATTGAAAGGGAGATGTGGCTAGTGAAATTAGAAGAAATTTCATTTTGCACGACATGCTTTGAGGAGAAAATGTTAATAGTCTTTTTATGGAAATATCAGACTTACTGCTCTGAAAGCAGACAGGTTGTTCTCTGCTTCTTCCTTCTGGTGAATCTCCTCCTGCAGCCTGGAGGCAACGAACAGAGAGGAAACATAGCGAAAAAGAAAGTTGAAAGATAATTAGAATAAAAGAGAATAGTTACTGTGTGTTTGAGAGCAGGTGCTGTTCCTTAGGGACCAAACAGACAGATAAACCTGTTACCGCTTCTCATTCCTTCTGCTCTCTGCGTGTTTGACTGTCAGCAAATAGACAATGACACTTCTTACACACACACACACACACACACACACACACATACATCACCACGCATACACAAGTGCCTGAAGCTGTGTTACAGCTGCTGTCACACTGAGTCAGAGGGTAGGAGGAGAAAGGGTCAGAGGTCGGCAGTCTGCTGGTACTGTTTCCAGAATTAGCATTTCACTATGCAGCCTGAATTCCTAGAAAATATGTATTAAAATAAAAAATATATATGTGCATTTACTCTAATGTTTGTGAAGCCACTGTGTGGTGGTGTCTGCTTTCTCTTTTATTCCCCTAATGATTCAAGCAGCTGTTCAGGAAAATACTCGAAGAAAGTAGACGATCACCAGGTGTGAGTCAGGTGGTGGTGATGATCAGATTTATCACTTACCAGAGTGAAGTGATGTTTTATTTTTCACCTGAGTCATTCCAGCTAAAGACCCGTTGTGTTCATCATATCATGGTCTGTTTATTTGTTGAGCGTTTATTTTAATGGAATTGATTCCATTCTCTCGCTCTCTGAATTTGAAAATACAGCAATGTGCTCTTTGGGGAGGGAAGAATCTTTGTAAGATCACTTGCTTTTTTGTGTGTGTGTGTGTCTGTTCATGTGTGTGTGTACGTTCGTGTGTGTGTTTGTATTGTAAGTGTCGGCAGGCCGGAGGTCTCTGGGTGTATTTTGATATCACTGGGAGTAGCAGGTGCTTTAGTCTGTGTGCATGTGTGTGTGTGTGTGTGTGTGTGTGTGTGTGTGTGTGTGTGTGTGTGTGCGTGTGTGTGTGTGTGTGTGTGCGTGGGGGGGGGGGGGTGCTAATACACTTCAATGTGAGTGACTTTGCTTACTGTTGCAGTGACAGAAATTCTAAATTGACCCAGTAGCTACAAATAGACCACTCAGATATACAAAGCGCTCTGTCTGTATATAGATAGATATATAGATAGATATATAGATAGATATACATGTATTTGATTTTTTGAAAATATTTTACTACATTTCTGCTTCAAGTTGTACTGCTAGCTGTAAATTGAACAGGCTGTGTATGCTCATCTGTTCTGTGTTTCTTTCTGGGGGTCAAATGTATTCTATCTCCCTCTGTGTCTCCTCATTATTCATAGAAACCTCGCTCTTTCTCCTCTCTTGTATGTTGCTTGTGAATAAATTAGAAAACATCTCTGTTAAAATCTTTGTGCACCATAACGCTCACTGAAGTGAACCGATTCTCAAATTCCCATTTTAGTTGTTTTTTTTGTTGCCTTGATTCCACATCTTGATTTTAACTGCCTAAAACCCTCTTCTTTTTCTCTGTCACATCACTTCCTGTTTTCCTTGCTCATTACTTTGGTTAGGTTTTGTTTCGTTTGAGGTTTTTCCTCTAATCTAATCTGTGCTTTGGCCTCTGAAAAGCATCAATCTTTGGTTAAACTGCTTGTACCTTGTAGACATATTTAACTTGTGACTGTTTTGCTTTTGAAGATAAAAAAGACATAGATGGTTGTTCCAGCTGATTATAGAAGTGCAACCAGAGGCCTTGTCTGAAATAGTTGGTGATTATCTTCCTGGAAAAGTAACGTCGGCCTCTGACTCGCTGCCAGAGTGCATCTGTTGTCTGGGGACTCTTGTTTTAAACTAAACCACGTCAGCAGCATGAGTTCTTCATGATAGTCTTTTTTTATTATTACTCATCTATTCATATCTTTAACGGTGCATCCGGCTCATTCCTCCACCCTCCCACCTACCTCAGCTTGATTTTCTGCAGGTCGTCGGCCAAGTTGTCTCTCTCCACCTCCACCCGCGCCCTCTGGTTGGACAGGGCCTCGATCTGCCTCCTCAGCTCCCTCATCTCCTCCTCGTACAGGTCGGCCACGCGCCCGGGCCCCTCGCGGCCCCTCAGCTTCTCGATCTCCACGGTCAGCGCGGCGTTCTGCTGCTCCAGGAAGCGCACCTTCTCGATGTAGCTGGCGAAGCGGTCGTTGAGGTGCTGCAGCTCGGCCTTCTCGTTGGTCCGCGTGTTGAGGAAGTCCTGGTTCATGGCGTCGGCCAGGTTGAAGTCCAGCTTCTCGCCGGAGTAGGTGCGCATGGCCGTGGAGGAGCCGAACCCGGCCCCCCCGGCGCCGCCGGATGACATCCTGTAGCTGGAGAAGGAGGGCACGCCGCTGCTCTTCACCTCGTAGACCCTGGACATGTGGGCGGAGGAGCTGCGGCCCCCGCCCCCGGAGGAGAAGAGGGACGACATGGGGGTCGAGCCGATGCCCGAGCCGAAGGTGCGGCGGTACGAGGAGGCGCTCTGGGACGAGGAGGAGAAGGACTTGCTCATGGCTGGTTCGCTTATGGTTGGACGGAGCTGCTGGAGATGCTGGATCCCGACTGGTGGGGAGACTAAGTGAAGAGATCCCAGGCACTGAGGGCAGCTATTTGTAGACTCACCACACCCCGTTCCCACCCGGACCCTCCTCCCAGCCCTCCCTCTGCCTCCCTTCACTCCCACCAATACCCCCACTACCCTATACTGTACCCCAGCCCCGATTTCCCAGATTCCCCCTTTATTAGACCATTTGTCAGCATTTCATCTAGGCCCTGACTTGAGTCTTGCGTTTCTTCCAGTTTGGACCAGTGAACCCACCAAAGGTTAAGATCAGAAATCACAACGGGGAATGACGCTTCGATGTCAGCGATGAAAATTCTCTGACGTTCCAGTGATTGATCATTTCACATTGTCAGGAATATCTAAATGATTTTTAGCCACAATCCTATCTGCTTTCATCATAGTACAACATTTAGTTCACTACTAATCATCTGTATCACAAACTCTGACTCAAGCCTCTGAAAAACAATCTCAAGGTAATTACATTTGTTTTAATGGGATTTTAGTAATAATGGTTTTGGCCTTTAAAAAAAAGGACCCCTCAAATGATTCTGGCTGTGTTTTTAGTAAATCCTTACTTTAACAAATGACTTGGCTGTAATTAGTTTATTGTACATCATCCATTATTCTGCGTGCCTGTCGTCTGCATCCCCCCCCTTCTCCTTCTCGCTCCAAAGTATGTAGCCAGGCCTCGATTCAGCTGTCGAGGGGTCTGGTTTCAACGGCTGGAAAGGGCGGAGGCCTGTGTGTGTTTGTGTTCACGTGGGTGTGGGTGTGTGTGTGTGTCGGTAGATGGATAAATGTTTGATTGAATGAGTGGTCGGTCAGTGAGTCTCTACATTGGGCAGCTGCAGTTCCATTATGGAAGAGACAGCACAGGCTTGTCTCATTAACACTCTGTGTATGTATCTAACAGGCGTCTAGGTCTATCTTCTCAAGTTCAAACAGACTATTCAGCCTCCTACAAGTTTATTGGTGCTAAATAAGAGGACACACACCCTCACTTACTGTAAACATGGCACACATCATGTGTTGATGCGGCACGATTGAGCCGGAGAATCTGACCAGTAGCGTTAGAGTTACAATAGTTTTATATTTACCCTTGGTTACATAAGCAGCTTTGACTGATAGAGCTGCTGCCAGAAAGGTCACACTCGATTTTGTCATGAAGCCTCTCGACTCTCACACGACACGAGCTAGTTGAACACTCATGTCCTGTCCGGGTAAATGATTGGATGTTTGTGAATCATTGGCTCTTGAGTTAAGGGTAGAGTTATTTTGCATTTAGCCACTTTTTAATTTTCTAGATGAATGTACTATGGAGTTCCAGAAAAGGCTCTGACAGACAAACAGTCAGACAGACAGTCA
The DNA here is from genome assembly GCA_036785175.1 of Eupleurogrammus muticus. NCBI lineage: Eukaryota > Metazoa > Chordata > Actinopteri > Scombriformes > Trichiuridae > Eupleurogrammus > Eupleurogrammus muticus. Next base: position 15,399,569 of record JAYKQN010000001.1, read on the forward strand.
GTCAGACAGATGGTCGGACAGACATCACTCATGTCAGATAAGTCAGCGCTGCAGCTGAACAGGAGCCAGACTACTGAGGCCTCTCTGCTCTGCCACGTGTCCTAATATGTGAACACATTGGTGGTACTGACCGTAATGATGACGATGATGAAGCTGCTGCTAAATATTCCTTCCAAGAAATGACTAGATGTGAAGTATTTTCTGTTAATCAAAACCAAAATTGACACATCATTTTCACGCCATTATATTTACATTCTGATATTTCCTTTAACAGCTTTCTTTCTTCATTGTGATAAAACTATTCGTACACGCCCATATGGTGCTGAGAACAGGTGGAATCAGGCAATCCAGGAAATACAGCCGTGTCATGGATTGATTGGTGCATATGAGCTTTAATGTGAGTCCATACATCTTCACACTGTCCAAATACAACAACTTTGTGAATGCTAAAGAAAAGGAATTGTTTCACCGTAATTTGGCATTAAATCAGACAATGTCATCCTCTGGACTTTTTATTGTAATTATGTCTATCATAGTTGAGGTATACCTATGATGAAAATTACAGGCCTCTCATCTTTTTAAGTTGGATGTTCAATCGGTGGCTGACTAAATACTTTTTTGCCATCTGTGGAGTGACGGAGGGGTCCCATATCAAATCAAACTGAGAGCAAAAGAAAACAGAAAATATTAAAATGTGCTACACATTCTTTAATTGTGCAATTAGCCGTCCACATACATCTTTGTGCAACGTTGTGGAAGATTTGTGGTTTCAAGCCACATTTATTTCCAAATCCTCTGACCTCTAATACGTTTTATTGCCATGGGGTTGTCGGGTGTCGGTGTGTGGGAGTCCGTGAGTAGGCCGTGTTGTGGCGTGGAATTCGAGAGCTTCTCTTGTGTGGTCGGAGCAGCATGTGTCAGATACTGGTGGTGTCAGCTCTATTTTTAGGTTTCCTGTTTGAACTCTGTTGTCCAGCCACTTTTCTAAAGGCTCAGGAGAGTAAAGACAGTGCCTGACACCCTCCACAGAAAAAGGAATCATGACAGTGCTTTTTCGGGCATGCTCTGAAGATAAATATATCTGCTGACAAACTGAAATATCACACATTAAAACAATGCCGTTGTTAAAACCCACGGATATATTATTTCCACACTTATAGTTCAGTGTTTAAAAAAACCTCTCACATTTTCCTTTAGCCTTTTGGAACTACATGTGATGTCTTATATCTACACCTTGGTTTAACCTCTGACTTCTTTCATTTTCTTCTTTCCTAAAACATCCAATTGTTATTTTCTTTATTCTCTTATATAATTTTGCTACTTTTAAAGACAATCGCTTGATCAAACTATACATTTTTTAATATTAGCTACAGTCACTGACAATCCAAGGAGAGTTAAAAACACAATAAACGAAATACTATATTAAAACTCATGTTGATGATGTTTGTGAATTTCCTCACTGTGGGACAATAAAGGAGCTATCTAATCTAATCTAATCTAATGTATTGAAATTAACCTTAGTAACTCAATCCAAATGTCCTAAACCAAGTGTGGAGGACCATGACTTTGCTTATTTCAACACCAAAGGCCCATATGAACAGGCAGGAAGTGCTCAATGGGATACACTTTTATTATATTACAACCCAGGTGTGGATTTTAAAAAGTGAGATGCTGTTACTCCATCGACCTCAGTCCTAGTTTCAGGGTCAGTTAGTTCCACCCCAGACGAAACCTCAGCCACTCATACATCAGAGATGACTTAAGGGCCTTCTCGCTGCCACAGATGATAGAAATCGACCTGAGGAGGCCTCCATGTGACTTTGAAAACGTTATCTGCTGATATGGCTGGAGTTTCCCAGGGTGATTTCCAGTCAGGGAGCACGTCACCGGCACAGAGCAGAACATGAGCTTCCTACAGGTTGCCTAACAACCCTAGACACAGGAGCAACATCTGACCTGTCGCCTAGAAAAAAAAAAAAGAAAAAAAAAACGCTCCCAAATTAGCTCTCATGTGCCATCACAGCTAGGAAAATAGATATAGACACAGACACATGCATGAAGCAAGTCTGAGCTTATCAACCACACGTAGCAGCCAAACTATGCTCTGCCAGAAATTCTATTATTAGAACGAGATGCAATATACTATATAAAAATATTCACAGTGATTTCCCCAGCTTTGCATCAGACAAAGTTGTACAGCAATTTATATTATATTATATTATTATATTATAACACCTGATCTCATTTTATTCCATTGTCTGGATAACTAAAAAAAATATGATAGAATAAGGGTGAGAAAACATACTCGTGATATTTATTAGATTTAAAATTGATTTACAACTCCTCTCAATCACATCCTCCCCAACATCAATGTAATATATAAATATATATTTTTATATATACTGCTTGTGCTAAAATATTATTTTCTGCGACATAATTAGTCTACTCATTTACCACTTCCCAAATGCGTGGTATTCCGGGGAGGGAGGGGGAGCGGAATGCCGCGGCCGTCAGAGGACAAGCAGTGTGGATGACGGGAAGTCTGATGGGAAATAGTCGAGGCTCTTTTTTTAAACACCAGACGTGTGGAAATAAGATGCATGTTTATATGAAATGGATCAAACTACACGGCCCATTTGGTGCCAGGTCAAAGTTTGTGTATCTTTTATCCGCAGCACAACTTTTTGAGCTGTGAAAGTGAAAGCGCCGACAGCAGTGGACAGAGAGAGGGGGCAGAGAGGAAAGGTGGTGGATGTTTCAATATGATAGTATGGTGTTTGATAGGTAGGGGGCGTTCAGCTGGTTTCATCCTTCTTAAACGCTGAATGCATGTTGCCCGGCAACCATGCAAACAACGATACACACATGCCAATGAGTTGAGCTGCTGTAGTGAAATGAGAGAGTGAAATGGAGTGTGAGAGTAGGCGGAAGACAGAGGAAGACGTGTGTGCGTGTGTGTGTGTGTGTGTGTGTGTGGTACTTGTCTTTGCATGTATGTGTGTAACATGAAAACTACTTTTTCAAGGAAACTCGTTTCCTCCGTCTATTCAGGATATCAATGTGCCAGGAACATCAGATCAAACCTGCTGAGTCATGTGTTGCAGTAGTTAAAAAGCAGCTCCCTGTTTAATTGCAGCTCGATTGTACTTTCTATGATGATGTTTCATTGAGAGGACAACACACAACTCTACACAACAATGTTTAGTAAAAAATCATTCGAGGAATTCTGATCCCTATGACAGGATTGGACAGCCACTGGATGCCTCCTGGCGAGCTGAGGATTGGCAGCACAGTGTGAATAGCGGGGTCAAAGCCAAGAATCTGGCTCATTGGGCTCAGTCTTTGTTGGTTTCATAGTCTGCTGAAAATTAAAATTAACTGAGATGTTTCCGGATTCCACTAATTAAATGAAATTATTTATTGACAGTATATATATATAAAATGTACATGATGCAAAATTCAGTTGATAATAAAAATTATGCTGTAAAACCAATGAAACCAATTCCCGGGAGATGAAATACAAAATGGAATGAAATAAAAGTGACAATTCATGTCAAGTCAAATCCAGATATTCTCTCTGATTTTAAAAAAGTAAATGTTCTCTCCCATTTGGTTTTCTCCATTTGTTTTTTTTCTTATCAGATTAATGATAAAGGATCTCAAAGGCTTTCATAGCACCACAAGTTCAGAAATATAGCAAGTATTTAATAACCTAAGCACATAAAGTCCCCCCTATTTCCGCAAACCATTTACATCAAATAAAAAGAAAATTAGCTCATAAATACCTTAAAACTGGAATAATTGCATATATCCTGTCTGTTATGGTCTTATTAATACAACCTGGAGCAGTTTAGGGCATGAACAACATGGGTATTATTTGTTTAATTTGTCTTAATTTCATGCAATGTAATTGCACCAATACATGCTCAGCATGCACTGCAGACGATGGTGTTCATTATTGAATCCTCTATGAACTCAGACACATATAAACTATGCTGTTGAATTCATTTCAGTTTTACTTATAGCTTGTTTTCTGGATATAGGTGGTGTTTAGATCCTTTCTCATTACTGAGTCAAGAAAAGATCTTCATGAAAATATGAATATTAATTGTGTTAAATTAATCAGAGATTAAGTGATCATGAACTGTGAGGTTACTGCACCAAGGCAACAGTATTTGTCATCAAGTGGTTTAAATCGACACAAGAGGGTGCAAGAAGACAAAATGAACAGCTGTGAGGCAACTTTGTTCACATTTTCCATGGAGACTGATAACTGAGGACTGCAAATTGCCCTTTAATCCTTTTCAAAGTGCCAATGTCTAAGAAGGTTTAGAGGAAAAGAAATGGGCTGAAACAGAAATCGAATATCCACGGCAACAGCAGAAATTAAACATCCCGGAGCCTCTGTGAGGCTCTTCTGCAGGTTATTCCTTCCTGCGACAACTTTTATTTTTTTTTTTTAAACTTCAGTACTGAAAATGTCTTATGAGTTTGCAACAAAGACATTTATTTTGTAACTAACGTTGAAGGAACTGCACTACACAGTTCCAGAGTCGCTAAGTGTTGCACTTCCAGCTGTGAGTGTGATAATTCTAAAACAAGGAGGGCAGCACTTAATGTCTGCAGGTGGTTTGACTGTTTTCTGGGAATGACTTTTGTGTCCATTCAGGCACTTTAATGGATGAGCAACGCAGTCGGCGGTGGATTAAAGGTGGTGATGGGTGTGTAGGCTGCTCACTGTGTGGGTTACCAGTGTTTTACTGAGGCAAAAAATTACAACATCTTTGCAGAGACACACACATTGTGCCTTTACAATAAACAGCAATGCTGGAGGAAAAAAAAGCATTGACACTGCAGCTGGAAGTTATTATGTTAAATGGTTGTACAATATTAATTTATTTATGATTAAATATATATATATGTTGAAATTGATTATATATATTTTTAAAATGAACGTATTTATATATTTATATTTTTTCAGTACTTGCAGAGTAATTATGTTGAGCAGAATTAAATTTTTCAAGAGATTTTTACTTAAATACATTGGGATGGATTTACTCATACTTACTCATATTGTTGGTATACTAAAACAACACTAAAAGTAGCTGATGTGTTGCTTTCATTTAAAACAGTGATGTAAGTGACTGGTGGGGCTGCACGGCCATCAGCTGCTATCAGAGTCTAATCTCACTGATTCCCATTAATCAGTTTACCATAGTCTGGCTAAAGCCTGACTGAGCATTCACTTTGTGGCTGGTTGTGCTGAGGTGGCTTATTAAGGCCACAAAAACCCAAAACAACAATGCACCTCAATCTTTTTCTTCTTCCTTTCTTTCATCTTATGTATATAATAGTAGGCATTTTAAAAGTTTCAAGTTTAACTTTCCTGTTACCTGTGCAGTGTAACGGCACTCCCCTCTGCACCCAGAGGTTCTTTGACCTACACTTTCCATCCACCCATTCGTTGTCTATCCCAGTTTATTCCTCACAGGATTCTGCCAGTCCATCACACACCACCACTTCCACAGAAAACCCAGGTAGACATAGGGAGAACATGCAAACTCCACACACAAAGCTCCCAGCTCAGGTCCTTGAAGCTGCAACCTTCTTGCTGCTACTGCTCCACCGTGAAGACCTCACCTCCTCTTGGTGCAGCAACATCATTTAACACACAGCTACTAGTACTTGATTCTTTTACTTATATTTCTTTCTCAAAGAATCAACAATAAGATCATATATTTATTTTTTCATGCAGTTTTAAGATAATAGCAAGCCCTGACTCAGTTTCCCTGATAACACTTGAGGGGCCTGAATAATGCCTGAAACCATAATGAATATCCCATAAGGGACTCCTGTTACGTCACAGTATCTGAATATGGCTTGTATTATGTATTGCAAGTGACTATATCTAGTACTCGTTAAAATCACTAGTAAGTAAGTAAAGGCTGCCTAATGACAATTAAGTTTTATTTTGAATGATCTGTTTACTTCCACTGCTTCATTTATCTATTAAAATACCAAACATTCACTGGCTAAAGCTGCTCAAATGCCAATAAAACATCCAAATCTCTTTTGACTGAAAAAAGGTCATATATTCTGAATCACACTACATTTACCTTTATTCTTTAGTCCCAACTTTCAGTATGTGATGACTGAGGTAGAACAAAGCCCCACATCTGGAGTGTCAAGTAAAATTGTGTTGTTTTTTTTAGTACAACAGTAATATTATACTTGGTAAATATGTATTTTATTGTGTGTCACAGAATTTTTGTCAGCTGGTGAGAACTTCAGAATCAGACGGCTGGTCTCTATCATGTTAAAGTTGCATGAAAGTAAGGGTATTTTTCCCATATGGATTAAGATTCAGTAAACTTCAGGCCAGACAGCTGGTCATGTAGCTGCTGCTATTGATTAAGTTAAATACATTGAAATAAATGTAAAATAATCATCGGTGTGTTTGCTTCTTATAGTTTGTTCCTTTGTAGTATTTCGTTAATTATCAATGAAGACAGCTGGAGCAGGTGAATAAACTTGAACTTAACTGCGTGTGCGTAAAGACGCTTTCGTCGCAGCCAATCAGGAAGGAGGATTCACCCGGGTCGTGGCACAGGTTCCGCATTTGCGACATTTTTTTTTGTTATTCCCAAAGGCTTGAAATGTTTCCTCATTTCTTTTATTTGCTTATGTCCCGTTTTTTTTACGCAAACGTCTCCCTCTCCGTTTTCAAATCCGTAATGACGTCACTGCGGCTCGTTTGGGGGCAGGTTTTACGTTATTTGCGCAGCCGCGCGGTCGTGAGTCGGTGCTACGTCGCAACAAGCTCCCGGGCTGCTCCTCCTCCTCCTCCTCCTCCTCTTCCTCCTCCTCTTCCTCCTCCTCCTGCACGCAGCGCATTTTCAACGTGCGTAATTAGTTTTTTTTTTCTTTCAGCCATTTATATTGTTTCTGTCACATGGGGTTCGGGGTTTCAAGGTGAGCTGTTGACGCTGGCTCCAGCCCGTTGTGTCATGATGGGAATTTAAAGGTGGGAGGGGGGGTAAAAAAAAAAAATAAAGAAATAAAGCAAAAAAAAAAAAAAAAAAGGACAGGGCATCTTTGTGGCTGCGCCTCCTCCGCCGCTGGGAACGGATCATGCAACACCTTAAACCATGGCGAGCTCTGCTCCTGTTTACTGCGCTGTGCCAGCCGGGGATCTCAGACAAATACGGTAAGAACGTGATAGGAGCGGCGGCGACGTGGGTGGACATGTCCACAATGCTGCCGTATAACATCCACAGGGTTTGTGATGCACAGGTAGATGATGACTTTGTGGCGACATTACCCACTGGAGGCGACTTGATCCCCTGTGGAGCCTCTGCTGTGGTCTGCTTGTGTCAATAAGTGTGTTTAAGGCTCATTCTATGTGTTAGAATTATGAAATTCACTGTAATGTTGTTTCATATGTTTGCCATTTTTTGGAAATGTAGAGCATGACACTGTCAGTTTAATGAGATTAAACAGAGGTGGGGGGATGCACAGTGGGGTTTTGTTGTAGATTTTGTTTTCCCCAAAAGTAATTCTTATTCAGTTTTATCATTTTTTTAGTAAAGCAGTGAAAGATGGTGCAAACCTTTAAATAACATTGTGTTACTACTACACAGATCCAGCTATTATAACCTTTGTGTTCAGCCGAGTCCCAATGAAAAAGTAATATGATTAACATACATTATAATTAAATGCAATTTAACTAACAAATCAGGGTAAACACAATACAATGTTGAGGTAAACAAATGGCACATAAAAGATTAATAGAAAAGAAGTTGTCAGGATACGTGAATAAACCATATAAAGATGAAGGTGACCAGCAGAATGATCATTTTTTATTCAAATATAAAATAAGGTGCAAAAATGTATGTTTCATTCCAAAATCCAAAAAAAACTTAAAAAATTATGCTTCTAGTAAACTGTGTTTTATAAAGTGAAAGTGTTGCTGAGGCTAAGTGCACTAATTGGCTAAATTATTAATTCATGAAATGATTTAAGTGCACTATTCCATTTCTGATAGAGAGTTTAATTTATTTTTACACTAAAATCAATCTGTCTGTGTAGGTGGAGGTTTGTAAAGCAGAGAGTGAATTTGGTCAGTACGTCAGAGATACGTCTGTTTTTTTTTCCCTCCTCCAATTGTCTCCGACAAACAGAAGCAGGATCAAATTCCCTCCACCTCTGTGTGAATCTGATCGCTCGAGTAATTATCTGCGGAGCATTTCAATTAAATTTGCTCTACTTTGGGTTTATTATTTAAATACAGTCACAGGATTTCAAGAAAACCGTTTAGAAACAATTAGTTGCAGTTGATTTGATTATTGGTTTCTAAAAAAAAACAGGTACATGGACATATCTTTTACAAGAAAAGCAGGAAAGAAGAGTGAGGTTAGAAACCTGTGGAGAGCCTTACCAGATCACCAGTACATATAGATAAAGTGATAAAATAATTTAATTATAAATAATAACTAAAAATGATGATAAGAGTAGACAAAACAGTTGTAATACAGTAGCAAAGCATCTGTTACATAACTAAGCTATCATTTTAGTTATGTAATCATTTTCTTTTAAAGATAGTTGGGTTTATTCTATAAATCCTGCGGAAGCAGAGGCTGTGGTTTAGTGACTCACAGCCGAAACAAGTGAGAGATACAGAATACCAGGATGGACAAAGTGCAACAACACAACCTGCTGCCGGCCGGCGCCGCAGGTTTCAGCACCATGGACAGGAACCAGGAACCTGGAATAGTCGTTCACCAGTTCACCTGCTCTGTGCCGTCACACGTCCAACACACACACACACACACACACACACACGTCAATCACATTAGAGCTGAAGTCTCTTTGGATTACGTCCTGGTACTTTGAGAATCTGCTCGCTGTAGCTGGGTGCTGTATAAAATGATAAAAAATACATCATACTCTGTTTATAGTGATCACAAGAGTTGTTATGGGGGTCATCAGGTTATCAATTAAATTCTTAGTCATCGGAATATGGAATATGACAAATTAGGATAATAAAAATGCATTAAAAAAAGGAAAAACAAAGCCTAGTTGACTAGCTCTAGGATTCAGAAAACAATATATTTGTTGTTTTACCTGTTGCCATTAACAGTAAAACCACCACATGGTTTCATCTGACACACAAGCTGAGCTCAACAGACAGATTTCAGATTTCATAATATATCAACTATCAATCAACTATTTGAGAAAACAATTTATAGATGAATTAGTTAGTTGGTTTGTCTTTGCACTTGAGATTTCTTGACGAGAAAAATCATGTAAATGTGTGGTTTTCCTCTTCAATGATATAAGAGGTGAGTCACTAAAATTGATGTTAGGGCGTCACTTCATTCAAAACGTAGATGAAATAGTTCAGAATCTTTATTCTCCATTCATGGTTATTTGCATTCAGTCCATACACCTTCTCTCTCTATGGGATGCCCTTTGAAATTCATTTATATATTACACACACATTTCATACCATTGAGAATCAAAAATTCAAAAAAATAGATTTTTCTTCTTGGAAAGAAGCTGTGACGAGAGGGAAAGAGAAAGACAGAACGTTGGCCAGATTAGGTTCCTATCTGTCCCCAAACACCTGCTCCTTCCCACATTACCACGAATCTAAAAGGAGAGTAACCTAAAGATAAACATTTTGTATAATATATTATAGTATAGTTACACACGCTGCAATTGATTTACAACTGTACAAATACCAGATGAATATAATTGAGATTTTCAAGGTTTTCAAAAAGTACTAGAGTTTCTGCCCGAGGGCAACTCCAATAAAATATGTGTGGGTCAGACAGGGTGAAGGCAGTTTTGTTTATCAGCGCGGGTTAATTACATGCCAGGGTTAAACACACTCTGTGACGTTCTGATTCCATCCGTCTAAATGTTAGTTGAAGCAGCTGTTGCCATGGATATTGCGATGGAAGATTTTGCTGTGACTATTAGTTAACCCTGTGTTTGTCCTTCTCCCTCAGGTTGTCTGTTTGAGAGGAAACTGTGCACGAGGGATCAGTTCTGCTCAGATGGTGAGCCCACACACACACACGCACACACACACACACACACACACACACACACACACACACAATCAAATATAATATCTCTCTTGAGATTGAAGGTTAAAACTTTTAAGACAGAGTTCTTCTTGTACCTCTACAGTACAATCAATTATTAACCTCACACCTGAACACACACACACACACACACATACACACACACAAAATCAAATATGATATATCTCCTGAAATTAAATATTAACCCCACACTTAAACACACACACACACTCCTGGTTCATGTACCTAGAAGTGCAAAGCTGTATTAGAAAATCACACACAACATCCCACTTGAACACGAGTCAAGGATTTTTTTCCTCCCTCGCTCTGTCTGTCTCTCTCTCCGTCACCTGCCCCTCACCCTCTCATCATCTTTATCTAAGCCCCTCCCTGCTCGGCTGTCTCCATGGCAACACTGACATCACGGTGAGGTCGACACCCCCACAGTTGTGCTAATACAGTGATGAGTCACTGACACACACACTTACGCACTTCTCGGTGGAAATTGCTCTTGCGCACACGCGCGGCCATTGGACAGAAAACACAATGGAGCGACGTGATCGCAGCACGGAGACCCACGGCTGGACTCAGGCAAATCTAATCTAGATTCCACAATAGAAGGGAACTAAGGAGGAAACTGCTGGGCAGATGTTTCCAGCCTGTGCTACATGTCATTAGAGTCTGGTGGACAAGAGGAATATTATCATTATCCCCCCATTCAGCATCAAGATGTAACGTCTAGACAATGACGCTGCGTAAATCAAGTCTTTTATGTAGCGTACTGTCAGGAGGCACTCAGAACCAAAGCCTTAAGAGCATTATATATAATTTATGATGATTTCATAATCATCATATAATACTTATTACCTATTATTAAGCTCAGATGGTGCCGAAGATTTACAAGAAGCTATAATGCAAATCTGTGTTTTGAAAGTAACAAAGACACTTGTTGGAAGGACAGCAAAACACGCACAATGTTAAAGGACAACACCTCAGGAAGAAAAAGCAAGGATCCATTTTACTGCTTTATTTACTAACCTAAGAAACAGCATATGTCGCCTTATTGTATAGATGAATGATTTTCCTCGCTTGTGCTTCCATAAATTAGTGACTAATCTATCTCAGGTCAACAAAATAGCACCAATGAAACAGACAACAGTAAAATACATTAAAAAAAAAATAACAATTCTAAATAGACACAAAAAGAAAATGGATCACAAATTAAAAGTTTAGCTACAATAACTAAAAGTAGGAATTTACAAATTTTCTGTTGCTGTGTCGTATGTTTGTGGAGGTGTTTTGCAGAGGTTCAGTGGAAACAAACTACATGCTATATAGCACATATATAAATATAATTTTAGTGATCTGTTTGTTGTGTGTCTAGGTGTGAATTTACCAGTAAATGTGACTTTTTTTTCTAATTTCACAAATGAGGAAACCATGTTTTCGGTCAGTGACTATTAATCTTTGAATTGAATTGAAGGAAATAATCCAAATAGGGGAAAAGTGATTAATTTCCATGTTTACCGACCATTATTCTGGGGCTGCCAGCTCCACTAATGTTTCACCAAGGCAGCGATGCATCCATAAAGTAAACAGAGCTGCTGTCGATGCTTGTGACTCTGTGCAGGTTTTTTTTTGTTTTTTCTCCCCATGTCCTGCAGCCTCCATTTCTGTATTGAGGAGGGTCAAGCACAGTCCTGAGGCTAACAACAAGGTTACATGTTGGTCTCCCTTTAAGTGATTTTAATTACAACGCCAATCGATAGAAATACAATTATGCTATGTTCATAGATTGGCTGACGTGACTTGAATGTAATGACACACACATGTTTTTCTGACATCGTGCAGGATGTGACATAGCTGCCTATTATGACATTACTTGTTCAGAACATTCTTTAGGCTATTTCTGCACATTTACATGTAGACTCCCACTCTCCTATCATTCAGTACTCTGCTCCCTGCTCAAAAATGACAGAAATAACTCCGAGCTCCAGGAATAATTCCCCCCAACACGACGACGCCGAGCAGCACTTTGCCGTCTTCTCTCAATTCATCTTCCATTCCTGCGTCTCCTCTGTCAACAGCCGCTTCAGCGCCGCAAATCAGAGCTGCTTCGTTTCCAGCGCAATTCACCGCCAGGATGTATCCGGTGTCATATCACAGCATCAGCATCAATTATGTGTCACGTCGATTTGTGGCACGTTATTAACCGGGGCATCAAAACAAATAGCACGAAACGCCTTACTCCCTACCCCACCCACGTAGAAGGATTTAATGCAAAACAGAAATTAAATTTATTCACTCTTCAGTGCATATATATCGGGTGGAGAAACATGATCTGTTTAAAAAATGCATTCTTCCTCTAACCGGTTCAGTCTGTGAGAGGCTGGTTAGTGTGAGATGTAGCTGGTGTAGTGGAAGGCTGTGGTGACTCATCGGTGCACCAGATCCTTCTATTCCCACTACAGTGCAGCCCTGCAGTGCTCCGTTTGTCGGCATTCAACAACATCTCTATATTTATCAGATAGAAAAATTCACTTCCAGAAGCAAGCGTAGAGATACAGGAGAATATGAGACGCTTCATCACGGCTAATTCTGGAATTAGAATCATTTATTCATGGAGCGACGGACACAACACAACAGGCCCTCAACAAATATCATAATAACTTTACGAAGCAGCAGCAGGAGGCGTGATCATGATGATAGTTAATATTCTATGTGTGTTTGTTACCATGTCGTGATCTGAGACTATACAATTCCTTTAGGTACCAGATATTTCACATGAAAGTGTTTGAAACTGTCAGAAGCAAACCCAGGAGGACAGTGGTGGAGTATTGTCAAGAGGACTATGATGAGCAGTTTGAAGCGTGTGGGTTGTGTCCCTCCGACCTGTGACTCAGTGCCGTGTGTTAGCGTGGTCACATGTGGGCTACACACACGCGTCACAACCAAGAGAATTCACAGAAACTGGACTGTAGCTCGGTGTCATCAACGTTCGCTTTTATTCAGTAATGCGACGGTGTGACAGTGACCCAGCGAACATGAAATCAGCAGCTGAATGTAAATGAGTCATGGTTCCTTTTATCATGTTCACCTGTGATTTCCTGTGTCCGTGTGTGTGCGTGTGTGTGTGTGGTCCCAGATGGGCTGTTCGGACAGTGCCGTAGCTCTCGGCAGGACCTGGTCCAGTATCAGGTGTCCGTTACCGTTCTGAAGAGGATGCAGGAGGTTCTGAAACAGCTCATGCTACAGGGTGAGATCATACGTGAAAAACTAAAATGAATTATACCATTTGAAGACTTTTTCATTCTTTCCTTTTGTTAATTCATTACATTTGAATTCCTCTTGTATCCTTCAACACTACATTGTTATTGAGAGTCAAGTACACCCTGTCGGTTTAATTGAATTGAAATATTCAATACATAATAAAATATTAGTGGTTATAATATAATTGAAACAAATATTGAATTCATACAAAAAACATAATTATGTATATTTCAGTCTGTGAGGTGGATTTGTGGAATAGTTGTGTGATGGGTTGAAGGAACGCATAGAAATAAATCAATTTAAAAAAAACTATATACAAATATCTTGTTTGGGAGGCATAGGAAATGAGGAAGAGTTGTGTTTTGTAAAAAATAAATTTGGGATAGTTGTATATTTATATTGGTTATAATACAATTGGTTATTTTGAAAATGAATGATATTGGTAAATGCAAACAATACAAAAAATAGTAAAATGGTCAGTAGAAGGATATAGGTTTTATTTATGATTTATTTTTGACACTTAATATTGTATTTTTAGTTTTTTAATTGTGTTCAATGAATAAATCAGTCATTTATTCATTTAAATATATGTGTGCTGATCGTAGTGAACAAAGTAAAGTTCATGTGACATTTCTGACCTTAATTCTTTAATCCTCCTAGACTTGCTTTTATCGTCTGAGCACTTGCACTTTTTCTCTTAACCTATGTAATTGTGTGTGTGCATGTGTGTGCAGGTCTTTCCTGGCAGGACGACATCACACAGTATATTTTGTCAAAGGAGCTGAAGCGCGTTCCTCACGTCACCCTCCCATCGAAGCCAAACTCTGCTTCCTCCTCCTCTCATTCGTCTCAGTGAGTGATATCAGCCCCACTGATATTTAACGATAAATATCATGTAACAGAAAACACATTTTCCATCTAGACCTTCTTATCCTCCTCCTCCTTTTTCCTTTCTGGGTTGCCAGGTCCAAACAACAAACCCCCCATCACCATACGTCTAAAACAGGGTCCACAGCCCCCGCTGGAAACTATGTGGACTACATGATTGTTGAGCCTCCTCAGTCGTCGCTGCGCATGCAGACGGCCTCTGTCGACCCGTACACATACCACCAGGTACACACACACACACACACACACACATAGATGTGCTTGTCTATATTTTTCTTGTCAATGAATCAAAACGAACAATGAATCAATCCTCTTGGTATATGTGCAACTCAGCTAAAAAAAATATTTACTAAATATATTGTTGATTACTCTCATCATTACTTTTATCAAACAGATTCAGGATTGAAAAAAATGTTATATAAATGCTCAGAAAACACAATCATGGACTCATATTTAACACATATAATATATAACATCCTAGTTCATTACATGCTGTTCTTACAGCAATAGTGGTCAATAATTCAAAAGCATCACAGAGGAAGAGAAAATACAAGGAGTGTATTAATAAAAAAAAGAAAGTCTCACATGACAAGAAGCAACGGGTGTACACTCTCCCAATCACAGCACAAGTACCAGGATGAACGCTCCCTCCTCGGAGCAGCCGGGGGTTATGGGCGCCCGTCCTCGCGGTCTCAGGCCAATCAGAGAGAGCGAGACAGGCAGCTGCTGCAGGAAGCCCTGTCTCTCTACCTGGCGTCCGCACAGCCGTCTTATCGCCACCGCGGGGCCGCTGCCATGGCTCCTGCAGGTAAAAGTGTTTGCTCGAAACAAAATTAAAAACAATAAAACGCTCGAGTGAGACGTTTGAAATAGAGATGATAACACATTACAACATTTACCTTTTGTAAGCTCAGAGGTGTCGTTTGGGTGTGGGAAGGTATAGCATCTGAAAGTTTTACAAGTTGGGGCTCTATGTTGTGTGAGTAAGTAAGATTTGTCACTCACTCACTTGTTAAAAATTGTACAAAATATCTGTTTAAGTCACATTTAAAGCAGATAAAAATGTGCAATTATTGTGCTATTTGCAAGTAGCTCAATCTATAAACTGATATTATACATTGATAGATTATTAATAGTCTACAGCTTCTTGACTTTGCTCTCAATTCACATCTGCATTCAAAGGTATAATTTTCTTGCCATACCTTGCCTTAAACTGAAATGACACCACTGTGAAGGTGTATAAAAATCAAAATCAAACGGATCCCTTCACTATCAGTATATCTGCTCTGCTGTGGGCAGGTCTGCCTTATTACGACGACTTGGAGATGGACATACCAGTGGACTACGTGGAGGACTACACCTTAGAGGAGAGACTCGGTACAACAGGCAGGCAACAGAATAAGAAGCCTCCTGATAACTACAGCAGCCTGCCTGGAAACAATGGTGAGGAAAATAGTGATTCTGGACAAGAAATATGGTTATAAAAAATGCCAATGTCAAAAATGTGCTTAGTTATTTACCACCACTGAACACATGTACACGAAAGTGGACATTGGACAATGGTAACGTTTCCGCCCTGTGTCAGACGGATTGCTGCAGAGGATCTCAGAATTCCTGCAGAAGTACCAGGCTGATCCCAGGGAGCTGAGCCAGGAGCAGCTCTACAGGCTGGCTCTCATCCTGAAGCTGAGGCAGGCTCAGGAAAAAGCAGGTACACGCTCCGAGCCTGGGTTTATTCTAAATATCAGGTCAAGCAGCACCAAACCACTGCATTAAAATGACCATTATACGTCCTCTTATTGTTTAATGGGTAAAGTGTCAATGAAGTGGTGTTGATAGAGAATGGTACCTTAGGAGAACACACACTTTGGAAATGTTTTAAGTCAGTCCAGTAACGGATTTAAAAACAGTGATAAATGAGATATGGAGTTTCCAATTTCTGAAACTGCAGTAGAGACATTGGCATTCACCAGCTTTTACTGTCATGGAGCCTTAGGTGTCTATACATTGTGGAATCATTTATACTGTCTAACGGCTTCAAAAATGGCATAAATTAAATGTTCCAGAGATGCAGCTACATACTAGTTCATTGGAGAAGTATAATTAATATAATAATAATACAGTTTTAATAAATATTACATTATGAAATTGAATTAGATTGTATGTCCTTTTCTCTCAACAGGTCTGGATGAGAAAGACCTCATTGCCCTCAACGAGGTATGTCTACCGTCTACTGTCGCTTTTCCCTGGAGTCAGTCACGCTGTTCTCACACCAAAAGGTCTAATGTGATTCCTCCATAGATGCAGCTGTTAAAATCTAACAGCAAACCAGAGACGCCTGTCCCAGGGCCCCCACATGTCCCTGCAGCCTCCTCCTCCTCTTCCTCCTCCTCGGCTGCAGCCGTGCCTCCTCCGGTCCAGACCACCAGCCTGGCCCCCCCTGCCTCCAAACCCCCCCAGGCAGCCCCCGCTGAAGCCGGGGAGGTCCCGAGGGAGCAGAGGCCCCCGCTGGTGGAGGCTTCCGGGGCCAAGGAGGAGTACGGCTACATCGTCACCAACCAGAGGTCAGAACTACATCCAGCTTTCCTTTCTATTATTTATTACAGGCAGACAGTCTCTCAAGTCCCTCCCGGTCCTCCATAGTACACATTTTTATTTTTATGCAGTATTTATTTATTTATTATGCAGTCTTACCAGAGCAGAAAGGAAGCATCTTTCCAGCCATGAACAAAAAATAATGAAATAATAAAAATAATAATGTGCTTCTAGGTTTTAAAAATGTCTGAATTTTTTTGTATTGATATTGGTAAGCATTGATATATGAAGACTTCACCTTGGACATGTGTAAGAACAAAAGGTAACAAAAATGTAATTATTGTGTCGAAATAACAGGATATAGTATAAAAATTACAACAACTACCTCATAATGCACATAACTGGGACAATCAGTACTGTCTTGTTTTGTTTTATCTTGTTGAACTTGTCCTTCCACTATACTACTTATGTCTTGTCTTGGGGTACTCATGTCTTGTCCTGTCATACGTGTTTGTTTGTTTCTAGTTTTTAGTTTAGCACTTTACCTTTTAGTTTAGGATTGTCTCGTCTTGCGCACCTGCACTTTGATGTTGTTGTACATGTAAACGCATAGGATAGTGAGAAACGCAATTTCGATTCCTTTGTATGTCAAGTACATGTGAAGAAATTGACAATAAAATTGACTTTGACTTTGACTTTGACTTTGAAAAAAGTATACAAGTATAAAAAAGTAAAGTTAATTAAAATAAATTGTGAAGCTTAGCTCTTCACTTTGGAACAATTCGAGTTCTCAGGAAAAATCTACACCAGAGTACATGGAACAAGGTCAATCAGTGGTGATCCAGATGTTTTTCCTCCTCAGTCCTCTGAGTTTGTATGACGGCGTGAAGCTGTTGGAGCTCCTGGCCGATAAAATCCACCTGACAACCAGCAGCTTCATCAACATCAGGTAATAGCTGCGCATTTCTGCTGTTTTACTCAAATTACTCCAAATGTTTTTTCACAATCTGAAGCAACATGACGTGTGTGTGTGTGTGTGTGTGTGTGTGTGTGTGTGTGTGTGTGTGTGCAGTGTGGTGGGTCCTGCGTTGACGTTTCGTGTCCGCCAGAATGAACATAACATGACTGCTGCAGAAGTGGCTGCTAAAGCTGGTAAGATTTAAAACACACACACACACACACTCGCACACATAGCCACACACACATGCATGTGAGAGAAATTTGTGCATATGGAATTCTCCCTTCTTCTTTTTGCTTTTAATTATCAATTCATCCAAGTTTTCTTTGTTTTTTTTTCACATCCAACAATAAAATGTTTGTTGTGTTCCCCCCGCAACAGTGTCTGAAAAGAACTTCCTGGAGTCTGAGACAGGACTGAAGATCGTACAGACTGGTGTGGGAGAGGTACTCCACACACACACACACACACACACACACACACACACACACAGTTGTACAGCCGCTGTAACCCCATCTATTAGCAACATATGGAGCAGTTGTCTAGGCAACAGAGATATAACCATTCGTCTGTATTCTTTACGATTGTACCTTTTATCTTCACTTCTCGCTGGGCAGATTCTCACACTTGCTGGTGATAAAAGTGACTCTTGACCCACCTATTTTCACATCATAGTAACCACACATTGGTAGTACACTCCTCATTGTTTCTTTTTTTCATGAAGGGATGTTGAAAAATTGGATTGATTCTTTTCCCTCAAGTCTAGGAATATTAGGGGATTTGTATGTAGGTTTAAAGGTTGAGCATATTGTTATGTACAGGGAGGAATATTAGTGTAGTGTGTTTAGAATACTCTAATCCATGCATATCTTCCCTTTTGGCTCTATAATCAGATATCATTGTGCTGATGCAACACAGACACAGGCTTTCCTGCTGCAAAGAGCATGTTTTCCTTCCACTGCATCACCTCATCTGTAATACGTGTGCACGTGTGTTAGTGTGTGTGTGCGACTGACTGCGTGCGTGCGCGTGTGTGTGAGTGCATGCGTGTGAATCCCTGTGAGAAGGGCCACCTGGAGGGAAAGTGGCCAGAACAAATCAGCAAGGCGACACCTCATAACAACGAGCATTTCACTTGTTGCCATGGCGCCTCGTCTCCTCCGGCCCCTCCCCCTCCTGTGCTGTGGCACCAGTCACAGGTGTCATTAACCTGTTCCTCCTTACAGACCTCTGAGTCATCGCCACCAGCATTTTTTTCCTTACAATTTAATTAATGCTCTGACACGCACACACACACACACACACGCCAACACCTGCAGGCACACACACAGTAAACAGATACCAAAAGAATTCACTTTTTAGGACGAGGTGGAATCAGAGAATCTTGACATTTAAATTTTAGAGTAACACACACACACAGTGCTTTTATTTAAAACTAAAGAAAAATGTTTGTGTGTGGTACAGATATGATCCCTGATCTGACAGAATATTCTAAATCATACCATATTACACAGGTTTAATAGGTAATTCATTCAAAATATTTTATTTTATTTTATTTTAGTTCAGTTTAAAGGAAACTGAGTGAATGATTTGCATATTTAAAAGCAACTGAGGAGAAATTAATATTGTGCCATGTTATTGTTATTGGAGGTTGCGACTGGCTCTTTAAAAAAAAAATGATTCTCTCAGAAGTGGTTCATTTAGCTTATTTGCTCAGTTACAGTTTGTCTATGAAGGGATATTTTTGAGTGAACTCTGTGATACTTCAACGTGTGATCATGTGAAAAAGAAAAGCTACACACTGAATAGCTGGACAATAGAGGAGAAGATGAAGAGGAGTCGGACCGACACACGGGGTCAGGGTCTAACCACAGTTCACTCATCTCTGCTGTTTTTGCTGGAGCAGACAACAGTACTTTGACCCCTTTGTCTTTACAACTCCGCTTCAAACTCTCACTGAGCTCTGCCTGCTATCCTGCAGAGAGAAAATTAACGTATAAATAAAATGAGCCAAGTTTCCATTTGCTTTCACTTCATAAGCTGAGAAGAACAAACAAAATGGCCCGAATTCCTGCTGTGAGCAGATTTCCCCGCGTCGCTCAGGCCTGGTCGACCGCTCTCCGATGAGCTAATCACCCTCTTTCCCATGTTCACATCATGCTTACAACTGTTTGTAATTGTGATTTTCCCCCAGCGGACCGATGCACGGGGTCTCCCACAAGTAACCAGGGTTTCTCAGGGCTCCAGCGGGACAGTCATCACCCTTGTTTCCATGGCAGTGGTAGGAGCCGTGCTGGTATTGGCCATGGCGGCGGCCTGTTTCCGCCACTACGCTCATCAAGTGGCCAATGGAAAGCTGGGCCTGGGGCCAGAGGCAGGATCAGAAACACACTTTGATTATCAGGTGAGGCCACAGGCTCCAGATAATAGTGTGAAAAAAGAATCTGCTCTTGTTTTCCTGTTTGTCTATCAGAATAGACTGGGAAATTATGATGAGATATCTTGTATTTGGTTCAATTAGTTTAATCAGCTCTGACCCAGCCTCCAACCTGCAGCCTCCAGCTGCACCTTTTTTCACACACAGATGCTGCCAACAATGATTTACCCAAAATCAATTTCTGCACAGAAACTATAAATTACATACTGCCACTATACTGAGCAGAATTATACTAAGTTTTGTTATTCCACAGGCAGGTAATTCAACTTATTTCAAGGGTACGTTTCTTATTTGGGTAAAAATAAATGAATAAAATAGGTATGAGATAGTGAATCATATGAGATGAGAAGAAAGACAATATTAGCCAAAAAAGTAAAAATGTATGAGGCAGAAGGTTTAAAGAGTAGAAGTATAAAAAGACAACAATAATAAAATAAGTAAGTGAAAAAAATAGGAAAATGAATAGGTAATTAACAAGACAAATATTAGATCATTATAATAATATTAGATAGGTAATATTGTGATGAGTCAGAATTATTTGATTAAAAATAAAAAATAAAAACATTGTGAGATAAATAGATTAGAAAGTTTGAGTTAACCAAAAGCAAGGAAACTAAATTTGAAATAACCCAAATTATCCAATTTGGGTTATTTCAAAATATGCCAATAAGATAATTCAATATAATTTCTCTCAATATTGGGCTTATTGTACCAAATTCAAGATATTTTCACTTGTTAGGATTCAATTTTTGCAGTGATGGGAATATCTGGTCAACAAAACTAAACAACAGCTGGTTACATCTTGATATTTTAGTGCGTTTTTCATTGATTTTTCCATCTCGGGTATTCCCTTACGAAAATTAACCATGGCTTTACCATGGGAAATACCGTGGTTTTACCATGGTTTTTTGGGTCATGGTTTACCATGGTTTTTTTGTGGTAACCATGGTTATACTATGGTTTTTATGTAGTAACCATGGTTCTACCATGGTTTTTGGAAGTACCATGAACCAACCATAGTAATACTATGGTATCCAAAAACCATGGTAGAACCATGGTTACTACATAAAAACCATAGTATAACCATGGTTACCACAAAAAAACCATGGTTAACCATGGTTACCCAAAAAACCATGGTAAAACCACGGTATTTCCCATGGTAAAGCCATGGTTAATTTTCGTAAGGGATTTACAGTATTTTTAGTCCATGCTGATGAAATGACCTCATTAATCCATACTGACATTGTCCAATCAGGAGCTGTGTCGCCAGCACATGGCGTCCAAGTCGTCTTTGTGCCGCCAGGACTGCGTGGGCAGCGGCATAGGCGGGTCAGCGACGGCCACGGGGGCCGGCGGCCGGCGGGGGACGGACACGTCGCGTGTCAGCAGCGTCTCCTCCCAGTTCAGCGACGGGCCCCAGCACAGCCCCTCCTCCACCCACAGCTCCACGCCGTCCTGGAGCGAGGAGCCCGCCCAGTCCAACATGGACATCTCCACCGGCCACATGATCCTGGTGAGTGTGCGGAATGTGAGTGAATGTGTGTGTCTGTGTGTGTGTGTGTGTGTGTCTGGCGAGCAGACGTTCACATACCTGCTGTCCCCCCCCGCCGCCCCCCTGGCTCACCAGGCTTACATGGAGGATCACCTGCGTAACAAGGACCGGCTGCAGAAGGAGTGGGAGGCGCTGTGCAGCTACCAGGCTGACCCCAGCTCCGTGGACGTGGCTCAGATCCCCAGCAACATGGACAAGAACAGACACGGCGAGTCCCTCCCATGTTAGTGCACTCACTGCTTTTATACAGCTACAGTCGATGTATCACTGCAGCACTCTCATTCATTTTATACAGGTGCATCTCAGCATTACAAGACATTAGGAACATATTTCACTCCATGTGTAATGAATCTATTTAGTATATGAGTTTCACTTGAAATGAACAAAAAATGTTCTAATTATTCTAATATGAAATTAGCTTGTTCCACGGACAAGAAATACATTTTAAAATATGAGATAAATAGACATTGTTATGGTACACAAATCTAATGTATGGGATCACCATGAACAATAGATAAATATATATGATATTTATCTCATATTTAATTTAATCTAATTTAATTCTTAAATCCTAAAACAAGATTTAAGAAAAATCTTGTTTTCTTAAAACCAAAATCAAGAAAGAAACCATAAAGTAAGAAAAAAGTATCCTGCCAATAGAACATTCTACTACTTCTAATTCTATTTAGTATATAGGTGTGGTGCATCTCAATAAATAAATTAGAATGTCGTGAAGTTCAATATTATTTGTCAATCATTTTGAGTGAAGCTCAAATATTAAAAAGATTCATTACGCATAGAGATAATTGAAACCGCAACTCCTTTCACAATATTTAATTTATTTTAGATGTATTAGGTATTTTAGTGTCTCTGTGGTGGAATAGTCTTGAAGTACAATTACAGTTGACATGTTGTATAAAAGGGCGACACGGTGGTGCGGTGGGTAGCACTGTTGCCTCACAGCAAGAAGGTCGCAGGTTCAAGACCGCCTTGGGCCTGGGTCTGGGGCCTTTCTGTGTGGAGTTTGCATGTTCTCCCCGTGTCTGCGTGGGTTTTCCCCGGGTACTCCGGTTTCCTCCCACAATACAAAAAACATGCTCAGGTTAATTGGTAAACTCTAAATTGCCCATAGGTGTGAGTGTGAGAGTGAATGGTGTGTGAATGGTGTGTGTGCCCCACGATTGGCTGGCGACCATCTGGGGTGTATCCCTGCCTCTCGCCTTAACGCGCTGGGATAGGCTCCAGCAGACCCCTGCGACCCCGAAAGGGAATAAGCGGGATAGACAATGGATGGATGGATGGATGTTGTATAAAAATACACACATGGGACAACACATTCATGTTATTCTCTTTTCCAGACGATCACTCCCGTGTGAAGATGAAAGCAGAGCTAAACTCCAATAAACAGGATTATATCAACGCCAGCATCATTGTAAGACATACGTTAGATAGTATTATGAATATGTGAATATGTATATTTACTGGGTCACGTTATAATATGATTCCTCTATTAGTTCCACTTTGAAGATTTTAATGAGCTGCCACTCTTGATTATTTTAATTATCCACTATTGCTGGAATTGACTTCAGCAAGAAATGAACTCATTATTACAACAGAAGCAAAATCTGTGAAGTGTGACAACTGAGGCCATCTGGTCATTTTGCACATGCCCATCATAATAACGGTGGCGCAAAGCCTGTATTTCCTGCAAAATCTGAAACTGTGATTCTGAATTTCAAGTGCGATTCATACACTTTAGGACCGGTTTGCAGCTCAGTTTTGCTTTTTAATAAGGCTTCTGTTGAAATGTCAGGTGCTATTTATGAGGACTTCTTGTAGAAACTGTGTATTCATATGTGTCTGTGTGTGTGTTAACTTGTGTAATCAAAAACCTCTGAACTTACTTTTTTTCTTTTTAACCAACAGTTTGATCATGACCCTCGTCAACCGGCCTACATCGCCACACAGGGACCACTGCCACACACTGTGGCTGATTTCTGGCAGGTCTGTGCCATATTGCATCTTGTTCATTTATTAAGTTATATTCACTTATTCATTTGTCTCTTTGTTATCTTCCTGTCTCACTCCAAATTACAGTCATCTCTCTGTTTAGTGATCAGTCGAAACCAAACCATTAACAGGAAATCTGTCTTATTAGAGCCAGACAACAGATTTATTGTGTGTGTGTATGCGTGTGTGTGTGTGTGTCCTCCCCACAGATGGTGTGGGAGAACGGCTGCACAGTGATAGTGATGATGACGGCTCTGGTGGAAGACGGGGAGAAACAGTGCGAGCGTTACTGGCCTGATGAGGGTTCATCCCTCTACCACATCTACGAGGTTAAACATCTGTTGTAGCTCAGGACCTTTAACTGACACACTTGTTCTGATAGCAGAGCTCTGCAGTGTTCAAGCTGCTTTCTTCCTTTTAACCTATTGTGCATCTTCAGCTCAGCACCTGCCCCATTTGCTTTAGATGTGCATGTTTCCTCCTACTTGATGCTTAGTTTCAGACATTTTCAGATGCGTCACTGTTCAAGTTTGTATATTCATGAGAGAGTTAAAAAAGTCTACTTGGAAGAAGAAAAAAAAGCTCCTTCCTGAAACATTTTTGGATAAATCTGCTGAATTCTATGTACAGTCTTCTTATAAAAATAAAGCAGAATATTAATTCCCCTTCTATCTCAGTGATGCTATGTCTCCCCCTGCTGCCAAACCAAGGCCATGTACAGATCCGTGTCCACTCATGTACAATCAGTAAATTCTAGGACTTACTGTATGCTGTGTAACTGAATTGTCCTACATGTGCATTGTAAATGATTTTATAGTATTATCTCATATAGAGTTGTACATTGAAATATATCATTGCCAGTTTCTGTTCTGTTCATTTGTATCCTTGTAGGATGAAACATTGCAACAGCTTTTTTGAAAGTCTTCTTGACAGTTAACTTCCTTTTTTTATCCTGTTTTTTTTTTTTGTTTTTATCCTCCTTCAGGTGAATCTTGTCTCGGAACATATCTGGTGTAAGGATTTCCTGGTGCGTAGCTTCTACCTGAAGAACGTGCAGACGCAGGAGACCAGGACCCTGACGCAGTTCCACCTGCTGAGCTGGCCTGCCAACGGCATCCCCACCTCCACGCGGCCGCTGCTCGACTTCCGCAGGTACCAAAGGCTGCGTTTCCCCCGGCAACACACACACACAAACACACACGTTCCCCCCATGCGTGCCACAGGATTCCGTTCTTTGCAAGTCAGGCAGCGTAAGGCGCCGTAAACAGGGAGGACTAAACAGGGTCGTCAGGACGGAGGAACGGTCTGTGTGTGAAAAGTGACGGTGACTCCTCCTCATGACCTTCATCACATCTTTCCCTCTTCCCTCGGTTTCCCATCCTCCCTCCACCGCGTTAGTTATTCCAACGCGGCCACTCACGCTGCACACTTCATCCCCTTTCCCTTCACCTCGTCTCTCCACCCCTCCCCTCCTCTCTCCCACTGTGCAGGATGATAGGTTTGTATTTGAACATCTCCCAGTGTCATTTTTGTGGTTTGCAGCTAGTACTCTGGCTCCAGTTGCATAGTCACAAAAATGAGCATTGGCAGGTGTGACTGGCTGCTGCAAGAGGGACAGTGAATCTGTGGCTTCCTCTCCCCTTCTCATTCCCTGTTTTACAACCTCATGACATTTCCATCATGTCCTGTCCTGACATTTTTTTTACCTGTTTATTTTCGGCGCCCCATATGGTCCCAAATCTAGGATGAACAGAAGCAAAAAAGAAGAATGATCTTGGGTAATCTTCCTCTTTACACCAAGAAATCAATTCACAAACGAATAAATAATAAATAAATACAATAAAAATATAAAGTAATATAGTGGCTGGACAACACAGACAGTTACATTCCTATTTTAGCTTAATTCAGTTAATACAATGGGTCTGGCAATAACATAACATAAATCATTATTTCCTCACCGTACTTTAATTGTTTTTTAAATATAATGTCTGATTTGGATCCTTTGGTTTCTTCAGAATGTCCCATAAACAGATGCTTTTCTCCTATTGATCTTTGTCATAAATGTCCCTCCATTCATTCTACTCCTCCTCTTCTCATTACCTTTATTTCAACCCACATGTAGCCGAGGCTGTTTATATCGTCTTGTATGCATCACATGTTACTTCTGTGTGTTCACAGAATTCGTGAGCAAGGTCAGCTGTAAAGTGTGTTCTTTATAATTGTCTTTTCCTGCTCTCCCTTGTTCCTGCTTTTCAGGAAGGTGAATAAATGCTACAGAGGTCGTTCCTGCCCAATCATCGTCCACTGCGGGTAAAACACGCAACGAAAAACCTTAAGATAAATTGATTACTTAATATTAACCTACCACCACTCCACAGTACACATCAAAATCTTATTTTAGTCTAATTTTATTTATCTTACTTTCGAACCAAACTATTGCTGTATTATACTATACTAATATCATGAAGTGACTTTAATACTAATGTAGAAAAGTAGTAAAATATTTAATTAATTCAAATTAATTCATATTTTATGACTACAGTCATATTGTATTTTTATAGATATAGATGCTACCTGCAAAAGTCACAATTGTTGATAGTCATGACGGCAAAGAACTAAAGTCTCTGTTTGTTTCAGAATGTGCAGAAACATAATAAAACATCTGCATTCAGGAAAAAAAAACACTTTACATCATAATTTATAATATTCTGACTTCATAATAGTAGACATGTGTAAATGCGTGTCATTTTCCATATTTGTCTCTGACATCACCACAGTGACGGCACCGGCCGAACCGGCACGTACATCCTCATTGACATGGTGCTGAACCGCATGGCCAAAGGTGAGGGACACCGACACACACACACACACACATACACACAAGGTTCATACACCTTTAAGGGTTCTACAAGACTTGCATGCAAGATGCACATTTTCATAACCATATATTCTCTGAAATGACAAGTGTATTTATTATCCATTATATATAATGTACATATATATATATATACTCATATACTTAGTTGTGATTAAGCTAAGATAAGATTTTTCACATGCTTACAATGTTCATAGAGACATTTTCAGGACTTTTCTACAGCCTTCAGAGTTTATTTCTTTTTCCCACTGCTATTTCTAATGATTTTCCAGGTTTTTTTATGGAGGCCTCTCTGGGTGTACCACAAAACTTTACTATACTTTAACAGTATGTGAACTGTACTGTTTCTGTTGCTGTTGTTGCTGTTATTAGGAGTGAAGGAGATTGACATTGCAGCTGCACTGGAGCACATCCGAGACCAGAGACCTGGCCTGGTCCGCACTAAGGTACCATCACTGAGTGTGTGTGTGTGTGCATGTGTGTGTTTGACCTAGCTGTTTCCCTCCGTTCCGTGTCTATCTTCCTCTCTCAAACACCTTTCTTCTCTTCATTTTGTTGCCCCCCCTGGGTGATCAGGATCAGTTTGAGTTTGCGCTGACGGCCGTGGCCGAGGAAGTGAACGCCATCTTGAAAGCACTGCCGCAGTGAGCCGCGGCGCCCAGAAACACACCGAGAATCACACCACGCGCACAGGCACGAAAGAAAAAGCACCGAACACGCCGGTCCAGTTCAGTTCCGTACGTCTGACCATCGCTGTACAGAAGATTTTGCTCTGCCACACTTGGAGCAGTTACTGCTTTTGATTTTCAGCATGCAGTATTTCACCCGTTACTTTTTGGGGAATTTTTGCCAGTATGTAAATATGAAGTTGGATTTATTTTTATCAACATATGGCACCCGTTATGCTTTCTGAGGTTTTCACCTAATTCAACAACACTGAGGCCAGATAAAATTAACTTTTACCATGTGGCCTAGAACAGGGAAATTTCATCAAGACAGAAAATAATATTCTTCTGTTGTTAATTTATTGGGAAAGCATCAGGTTCCATCTTTGCCTGTTCCCATCAACTCTTTTGGCCGTTTGTGCTAAACATTACAAATTAAAATTTCCAAGATTTCTATTTATTTTATTATTATTCAACTCTCTGGGTGTGGTGTTGCATTTCCACCTAAATCCTGTATTCTCGTGTCTTGTGTGTATGTGTGTGCGTGTGTGTTTATTTGTGAGGCTTGTCTTTGCCTTGACAGCAGGATTGTTCTTATGTGTTTTATTTTACTTATCAAAATGTTTCTTTCTCTTTCACACTTCCTCTATTGTTGGATTCTTTTATCGTATCACTGTGTACAACCATGTAATTAATATGTAAATAATTCACCCTGATGACTGTGTTTATTTCATGTAGCAGACAGATATAAAATATATATAAAAATGTATTTCTGACTTGAATAAATTTGTGATGTGATGCAGCAAAGAACAGAAAATCCTCTGAGTGCTCATTTTCAAAAAGAAGTGTGAAGTAAAAATGACGCATTAAAAAGGTTCTTCTGTGCCCTGGATTCTATCTGATTAATGACTCATTCAAGCACTCTAGCAAAAGTTGAACTTGAAAATGTACCAGAGAGTCTCAGTCTGCAGTTGAACAGACAAACAAAAAGAGATGGTGATTTTAGTCTTTTGTGCACCTTGAATTAAGTGGCATTTTATCCTCCTTTCCCATAACCTTGAAGTTTCTTTTCCAAAAGATAAACCAAGTAGTCAGCAGGAGATGCTTTATTTCCACTGCTTCGTACAATACGTTTTATAAGATTATATTTTTCCATCTCAGTTTCCAATTACAGGGAAAATGATTCTCCGATGGTCCTTTTCTATCCAATAGAGAACTGGTTTCACAGATGAAAAATAGTTCAAATTCAACACACGTTTTTTTAAATGCAGAGATGATTAGAGCTATTTTCTTGAGTTTCAAAATATAAAGTTTCCAGTCTTTCACTCCAGTAGGAACTATGTACACTCATTCACAGGCATACATATAAAATACACATTTTTATCTTGTTTTTAAGTGTCATTCAGCAGGTAGAAGCCATGGTGGACAGTGAGAGACAAGTGCATCGTGGGGAATTGACCTTTGACCTGTAAGAATAGACGCACAAGGACATGTTACACTTCAGTAATTGAAACAGTTATCAAGGTGATTTCTAATAAAAAAATAATATGAGATTTAATTAGAGAATCATCTCCGATATTAAGCTAAGGGGCAGGAGGAGGAAGGAGTGAACAACTCTGTGGGTGCTGCAGGTTCACATTGGTTCTTTACCTCAGGGTGGGACTAGGTCACAGAGCGTTGTGGGCCAATCAGGTTAGCTTGTGAAGGCCTCGAAGTCTGAGTCTGAAACAGGAAGTAGGAGTTGTAAGACAGAACCATATATTCCATCCGAAGTGTCATCAAGTGGCATTAACATGGAAGCACAAACGCCTCTAATTGGTGAAGTTGTCACAGTTTTATTTCAGCCAACAAAGCAAACAACGACAATGCAAGACACGCCTTATAAAGAGGAGCCATCACATCATCATCAACCTGCATACTGTTTTAAATTTGTGATTTGTGCATACAGTAAAAGCTCCAACCTAGAAATTCGCAGGTCACTTTCTGGCCTCATAAAAAAAACGTATTTAAGTCCTTCTGAGACTAATGCTGTCGTCTTTTTTGTCAAAACAAAGGTTCTCGATACAGTGACAATGAAAACTAATAAGGACATAGAAGAGGAAAAGGGTGCAGTGAAAGAGAAGAGGAGAGAAACAAGATGATCGGATGAGAATAGAACATGCTTATGATCAACATACAACAGCGCCCCATATGGTCAGATTATTGTTAAAAATGTAATTATATGCTTTGATTTGGCTTGTATCATCATTATTAGTAGGAGTAGCAGTGGCAGTTTAACAGGAAATTAGTGTTAAATGCAAAAGCAGTTACTGCCACATGTAAAAAAGAAAAAAAAATCAAATATCCCAGCTCCTCTTTTGGCTCAATCTTTATTAGTTATTTCTCTTTTTAACAATCTGTAATAAAAACAGCAAAAACACAAGGCAGTTCAAAGCAGTAAAATAATACAGGTCGAAATATATATGTAGTGCATATGAGGAACAATCTGCCTCATTCTTTCTTTTTGCTTTTTCCTCTCTCTCTCACTCCCTATCCACATTCAGTAAACAAGATTAGAGAGGGGGAACAAACTCAAAACATCTCTTGTGTAACCAGAGCAAAATCTAATTCATTTTGATTCATTTGATTGTTCTCACAGCTTTTCCTACAATTCTTCCAAGGACGATTGTTATCAAGTGAAAGTAAAATTCATGCAGTGTAAAATCTATAAAAGCATTCATGATAAATATGACATCCAAATTGTGCTCAATGAGCTTTGTAAAAGCAAAAGGTTAAACAATAGTAAAAAAAAATCTTTTTAGTAATTATTTTAACACTGTTTTGTTTTAGCACCAACAGACATTTCTGTTAAATTCAGCCTTATTTCATACATTTAAAACCTATATTAATGTTCTACTATCAATGTGTGGTCACCTGATAAATCAGAGTGACACTGAAATAAATGGAAATGAAGGCTGTGACTAAAGTCTGCAACAAGGCAAGTTTAGGTTTCCCTCTATGCACAGCTCTGGTCCAAAGGTGGCACCAAAGACATACTGGCAAACAAATTAAAAAGCTGCAGGTTTTTTTTTAAACACAAAACCCATCTCAGCAGGAGCTGACACAGAATTACTGTAAAAACAACATCACGATTTGAAACCAAAAGACAGTGTATGTACTCTCATCATCGCTTTTTCTTGGAAATACTTAAGACAAGAGTAAGCAGGACTTCCCTAAAATGACAATATGAACTCATGCAGCAGTAATCCCTCTAAATCATCCAGCCAATAGAAGTGTGTGGCTTTGTGTTTATTTGCCGTTCTCTGCCTGTATTATCTACTTTTTTCATTGTTTGGGTGGACAGTGACGTCCCATAACATAATGACAAAAGTAGAAAATACAGGCAGACTGACCTTACAACAACAACTCGACGACTGTGAAAATGCAGCTATAATTAAACTAAAGGAAAAGTAGCATTATTTGTGTGATGAAACTATCTTTTTACTCGCACACAAGCATCACATTGCAATTCATTTGATGTAACACTCTCACCTCAGACCTGAGTAAATACATCACAACACTCACAATCACAAAAATGTAGACGTTGTCAATTCCCTCTTCTGGAGAAAATATAAGCCACAAAGCTCCATGTCGTAAACTAAAATACACTTGATTAGTAATTCATGTTGTGTTTTTCCATCTTGGCATTTTTGCAGATGCACTGTAAGTATGTAAACATGTGGTTAAGACATGCAAAGGCACCAAAAGGATCATATTAAGCACACGTGTGGTTAACATCCCATCATATTGCTGTGTACATCAGGTTGCCCTGCATTCCACGGTACAAAATATTTTATTCCAACTTCATAAAGTGCTTTCCCAAAATATTTCCTCTTAAATCGGATTACTTTTAATCAAACTAGAGTAGTTTGGATCAAAAACTGAATAAATACAAATATTGTCTCACTAGCAGAAAAACCGTTTTAACAGATTAACGTCTGGCTACGATTCTGACACGTGAGCCTGTTTGTTCCTCTTTATTATGCATTTGCAAGGTAAAGTGTTTGAGTACAGTAGTTTTTTTTTTTTTGGAGAGTACAGTCTTTTTTTCTCCAGCACAAACTGGTTTGAGTTTACTAGCGAAAGTTCTGCACTGGATCCGTCGTTAGTGGCCGGGCTGAGTGTGACACAGTTCTGACACATTCCTTTTGCGAGAGAGACTGAATGAGAAAATTCAATGGCACGGTCCCAACTGACCCAAACACAAGACGCACACAGAAAACCATGCACGCATGAGCACACACAGACACACACATTTCTGAGCAGGCAGTAACCCCTATTTGGGTTCAGATCCCTCTTAATCCCACTCTTTTCTATCTACCTAAATATTTGGAAAATTCACATACATTCAGAAACAATCCTCTGTGTTTCCCTTAGAACAGAAGAATGTTAACGTTTGGCTGTATTAGTAGAACATGTGGAAATGTCTGGGTTGGCTGCTGACAAGAAGAGAAGCAAGAAACCACACAAACAAAGTGCCAAAGCTGACTCACTGTCCCTTTTTCAGAAGTGTTAAACCTACACAAAAGCCTTGTGGTCGCTTGAGGCTTCGCCTCCAGTAATCACATTACATTAGAAGCGCTGCTGTAGGCAGGTCACTGAGGCAAGTATAAAAAATAAGGCAACCCAAATAACACCCCCCCCCACACACACAAGCTGCATTAGCAAACAATGCACCCACATTTCTTTTTCTTCTTCTCACCGCCATCACTACTTTTTATGGCAGGTTCTAACTCTACATCGCTGCTTTGGCTCAGCAGCGTCGTATTGGTTGTTGTTGGTGACTCAGGAGACGAGCACGGTTCGCCGGGTCCCTGGTTCTTCCCCCACCTGTCCCCAGCCCCTGGGCCCGTTTTAAACTGCCCCCCTGCCTCTTTCTCATCTGAGACAACCCTCTCGCTAGCAGCTGCATTTGCATTTTTCCTGTCGGCAAGCCCGCCCCCTCCACGGCCACACGTTTTGTCAACCCCGGCACCTGATATGAAGTCGTTGGCAGCTGCTATCTGCTGGGCTTCGATTTCTGACAGGCTGCATGCCAGAGCCATCTGCAGATCTTCATCATCCTCGTCGTCCTCGCTGCCTCCAGTAACCCCGCCGTAGTTATAGAAGGGGGCGGAGCTAAATGATCGGTGCGTGGCCGCAGAATAGGGGCTGGGGCGGGATTTGTCGGACTCAAGAGGCGATCTGTTTTGGATTTGTGGCTTCTGGGGCGATTGATGGGGATGTCCCTCTCGTCGGCTCAGCTCCAGCGCCAGGGCCATTTCATCCTCCACACCTGGAACAACAATTCAATTTAACACTTTTTCAATTGTGAATGTTAAAGTTCAAAGTAAAAGTAACCACAACAATGATGAAAATGAATAAGTAATTAGATGCAGAGGTCTATTTCACTCAGGTTGCATTTAGTGCATTTTTGAGTATTGCATAAGAAATAGAGGACCTTGCATTAATGCTAAACTATTTTAACTTAATCACATGATTCGATGCAAAGTAGAGCTGCAACTAATGGATTATAATAGTCAATTAATTTACTGATTATTAAAATGAATAATCGATTATTTGTTAGGTTTCATGAAATGGTGTAAAATGTCAATCGCTGCTTCTCAAAATTCAAGATTCAACCTAAAGTTTCTTTTCCAGATCATCAGTTTAATATTATAGAAGACCAAAAAAAAACAATCAGGACCTGGAACTAGAAAATTTCTTTTTTTTAAAAGTAGTTGGCAATGAATGTAATAGTTGGCAACTGATTGATTAATCCACTAATCATTGCAGCACTAGTGTACAACATGTGGTCTTACCATTAATTAGGACACTTTTTAACACCCCGTCCTCTTCAACCTCTATTCTTTCCTGCCCATTCTCCTTTATCCTATAAACAAGACAAACACACAGATTAATAATAGGAGTATGAAAGGCCTCCATCAATTTGTTGTGTGACACTGACCAACATATTCATAAGGAAATAAATTAATTTATTAAACAATGATATCACTTTTACAGAAATAAATGCAGTTTCACCAATGTAATGTCAAAGAAGTCATACTGGCATTGGGAGGACTATAAAAATTATAATATGGCCATTGTATGTAGTAGTAAAAACATCACTTATAGGCAGCTAAATGTGGCATTCATTAAGAAATAATGAGAAAAAACCTTGTTTGCTAGATTACTTAACTTTCAGTTTGCAGTTATATAATATTTTATTATTCTTTAAATGTGAAAATAGTGTGTGTTAGTTGGGCTGAGGTTTATCAGAGCAAGATAATGCAGAATGAGTGAGTGTTCCATTAAATACAAAGTATAAACTAGAAACATTCTAGGCATATTTTCCAACAACTCTGGGGGGCTACTGCTAGAGTGTATACAGTTTTATTATTAGTATAAGTATTTTCAGCAACTTATTCAGAAGGTTTTTTTTTTAGACATGACTTACTTCTTTGTCGTAGTGCGTTTGCCATTTATGATGCGAGTGGAGGTAGAAACTGATTTGAAGTTGCCCATCCCTCCTCCCATGCCGTCCATCCCATGCAGAACGCCCAGGGAAGAAAAGGAGGTAAAATCAGCTGGAGAGCCACAGATGATCCGAGGGAAAAGGAGAGAGAGAATGCAATATTATTCATAGTGACAGGAATAATTACTAATGATGTTATTTTTTTTTGTAACAGGTAATCTGACCAATTACTGTCTCTCTATCAGGTATAACAGTGTTTCCAACATGTCGTTACTATGCATTGACCACCATGAAAGCTAAAAGTTTTTCCAAAAGACGGGAGGGAGAGGGGGGTTGGTAAAACTACAGCCTCAAGCATTTGACAACGGGCAGAGTCAGAGGTACAAGTGAAAAGCAGCGACTTACTGGAAAAAAAGGAAAAGTTAAATTATGATCTAGCCAAGACATGTTCATAGACCCTTAGAAAATCCTAGTACATTTTAAACTTAAAGAAAACAATGCAATAGGTAAGTTTCCCCATTACCTTCTTACTTTTATAGTGAGGTAACTATAAGTAGTGTTACAACTACTTTGCCCAAAGTAACATTCAAAACACTGATAGTTTCTCATTTCACCACTTTCTCTTTGAATAGTGAGACAAATAATACAATAACTTCGTTTTTCCTTTTAACATTTTGCCCTCAACATGATCCATGATGTCAAATTACATAGCTATAGAATAATGTATCTTAGCTGCAGAATTCTTAATGAAGTATGTAACCGTTTACCTCCTGCTGAAGGGAAAGAGAAGAACCGACTGGGGCCGAGGCGAGAGGAAGAGCTTCCAAATGATGAGAAGTCGTCTAAATGAGAGTGAGAGATAAATAGTTAATAATTAATGCCTTCTGTTGCCACAGTCAGGTAAGAGGCTTCATTTTTATATTTTAAGGGACTATATGTGTACGGTAATTATTTTTATGTTAGCAATGACTAAATGGAGAAATGCTAATTTGCTATGCTTTTTAAAGTAGGTCTACCACACTACTTAAATGACAAATGACTGACAATGTCAATAACTACTGTAAGAAACTAAAATGGTATACTTTACTCTAACTAATGACATTTAAAAATAACAGAAATTTCGATTATAGTATTCATTCATGCCATATCCAACGCAAACAATAAATAAAACTTACCAAAGAAGCTGGCAAAAGGATCCTGGCCACCGAAAAATTCTCTGAACACCTCATCTGGGTTGCGGAATGTGAAGGTAAATCCTGGGAAATCTGAAGAAAAGTCTGAGCTGGAGGAACCTGGAAAATATGAAAGCATTGAGGTCAGGAGGGTAAAGATTAAACAATGACGAGAAAGTGTGACAGGAAGAAAACATACGGAGCGAGTGAGAGTGAGAAGTTGCAGGGAAGTGGGAGAAATGTGTGGAAGGCAATGAGGAGAGGAAGCAGTTGAAGGAAGGGGAAAGAAATGGAAAGAGAAGAGAAAATAAATTCAATATGTGTGAAAATAATCACAACCAAAGAAAAAATAAAGAAAGAAAGAGTAGAAAAAAAGAAGAACATTACTTCATCTGTACAGGACGGTTTTCCAAACCCTCTCATATTTTACCTGTGTGTCTCGTTCTATCATTTCCAAATCTGTCGTATTCATCACGTTTACTTTCTGTAGAAATGAATGAAGAACATAAAACAAATCAAATATAAGCATCACAGTGTTATTACATATCATCACCACAGACACATGACCACCCCCAGTGGTTTCACACACACCGTCATAACTTACTATCAGATAGGACTTCGTAGGCCTCTGCCAGTTCTTTGAACTTTCTCTCTGCTTCATCCTTATTGTCTGGATTTTTGTCTGGATGCCATTTCAGGGCCAATTTCCTGTAACTAGAGGCACAAACACACATTCAAGAGTCAACATTCGAAGTGTTATGTACAAATAAAAAACAGGTTCCTTGGTCAAGGAAAATGTGTTAAATGTTACTGTCAGGGTGATACATAAAGTAGCTTCAATAATAATGACATAGAAATACAAAAAAATAAATAGTAATAAAACACAATATAAATTATACATACAATGTAAACAAATTTTGTGCAAAACAACAAAATGTGCAAAGAAAAAGCATAAAATACACTCATAATATCATAACATAAATATACAACCAAACACATGAAAAAGACACATACATTTTTTTGGATTCTATATTTTGAATTGCAGTTCTCAAACCTTTAATTACACATACTTATATGCTGGTTTAGACACACTATTACTTGTTGTAAATGTTTAGTCATTTTCAGGAAAATACTAGTACACGTGTTCAACAGTTCATCACATCCAGAAAAATAAACCTGATAAGTTGTTCAAATGATCCTTAATTTACATTAAGAGGTTCATACACTCCAAATATATTTCTAAAAGCTGTATTTTATACTAAACTGGAATATCGCTTCATATTTTATGAATTTAAGACACTTACGAGGCCCCAAGGATACTTACGCTTTCTTGATGTCTTCCTGAGAGGATGTTTTGGACACTCCCAGAACATTATAGTAATCCACCATGTCTCCTTCTGTCACCTCTCACTACAACACTCCTGTGAGGAAAACATTGGATTTTGAGTAACTCTGACTGGACACACACACACACACACACACACACTATATTCTTAAAATGATTGCCTCTGATGAGGCAACCACAATATTAACAAGAAACCAAAAGAAAAGGAGAGAAACATGCTGGCAAGGGGTCAAGGGGGCTGTGTTATGAATCACTAAACAAGGCAATTTGTCATTTAAACATAGTTCTTAAAGGTCCCATGACAGGAACTTGCAGCACATTTTGCAATGTTTTCCCAGGGAAACAAGTTATTATTAATTATTATTATTATTATTTCCTTTTATGGAACTAAAACTTCTACAAATTTCCAGTTCACCAATGCAGGTGTTTTTTCTGTGTGCATGTGTGTGTACACAGACTAACATGAATGGCATCTCACTCGCTCTGCTTTTAGTTTTCTTGCACCTGTTTGACAGAGACAACTCACACATTCACCAGACGCCCTTTAGCAGACATTGTGACTTATAGTGGGAAAGCACAGGTGTTACTAACAACATGTGCCCCAGTTAGCAACGAGCCAACATGCACAAAATCCCAACCATGAAACCCAAGAAGATAAAATGGAATCAGGCCAACATTTTGTTACTTACAACTGTGTTTGGCCTAATGACCTATGCAAAGGAGGGCACTCGTATATGTTGTTTCCTGACATCATGCAAACAAACATTTTTTTAAACTTCATATTGTGACTTGTTTAAAGGGTTTAAAGATGGCTACATTCCATTTACCTGCTTTTGGTTCATGGTTGTTATTGTTTTAAAGTTGCTCAACTACTAAGCAATGCAATTTTAATGTTATGTACAGTATGCATGTGCTTTTCCTGCTTTAATAAGTTCAAATGTTTGCAGTAGTATAAGCCAAATTTTAACCCTGAGCTGAGAGCTAATCGGCCATAATAACTCAAAACACCTGCGTGCTAAGACCTTTAATGGTTCACCCCTTGGTGAATGAAGCCTGATGCATACATGTATTTGCATCTGTGTCATCCTTTTTTTGCCTATAGTAAGCTCCAAGAAAAATATTTTCCCTGAGTAGTTAAGACAAGTTTGTGTTATTTTGACTTTAGAACATGCAGGAGCAGAGTCTTGAAGTGAACAAGAACAGAACCCTATTTACCCGTGTTTAGAATTTTGATGTGGGAGAGAACAGCAGATGTACAACAAGAAGCAAGAAAGATCGGGTGATCTTGATTTCACTAAACTTAACCAAAAAGCAATTTTTTAAAGCAGCCATATTGACATAAAACAGTAGTTAAACACAGATGTTACCAATCATCATAATTAGGGATGCACCTGTTATAGTAATAATAATAGTCAATTAATCTTTCAATTATTAATCGATTTGTTGTTTGTTTCAGAAAATGATATTAAACATCAATCACTGTTTACCAAAGCTAAAGATTCAACTTAAATTCTCTGTATATTATCCAGACCAACAATCCACAACCCAGGGATCATCAGTTTGATATAAAACTATCAATTGCTTTTCAAAATAGATGGCAACCAATTGGTTAATTGAATAATCCTTGCAGCTTGTTCTGGTGTTCCATTTAGTGTAACAGAGCCTGTTCTGCGAGCACAGCATAAATAATTAAATAGTATCTTTGGTAACACCTGTGTTTACCTACTTTTTCATGTCAATATGGCTGCAAAGGTCTAACAATTACAACAACAGATTTAGTATTAACAGTATTAACAACAGACACTCATTAAAGAAACATTCATTCAGAACTAAAGGTAATAAAGGAGTTGTAAGCATCATCACAACATTGAACATAATTTGAAGACCTATATGACTTATATAATAGTCGGCATGACCGTCCTTCAATTTCTGATAACTAAACCTATAATAACATACTGATTTCTTCTATGGATAGATTTTAAAAAGCTCATTTTATCCAATCACCGATTAGATTCGGGGGCATGTAATGTACTGTGAAGGTTTTCTGTACTGCGCTGCTCAGTCATCTAGTCTGTATCATTTCCTCGATAGTGGAATCATCCCTGGTGAATCATTTTTCCTATTACAATTATAAGACATCAGTTGCATCAGTACAATCAAGTGATGTATTTGAGTAGAATTTTGAGGTACTTTGTACTTTTACTACATATCAGAGGGAAATATTATAGTTTCTACTCCACAACATTTTATCTGATGAACATGTGACATAAAATAATATATTTTAATACTGAAACCATTTGAATTAATATTCTTTTGTTTACTTTTTATATGTATTTTGTAAGGGATGGTATATAAAGTGAATTACACAAATGTGACACACTTATACAGTGTATTATAATATATGATGCAGTGCTTTTACCCAAAGTACCTAAAATTTGCTTCACATTGATGAACTACAATATTAAAACATAAAAACAAATGATATATTATTGAAGGTGCAACGATTAATTGATGTAACTGTCACATCAGTCACCAACTACAACAATTGATAATTAATTAATGTGATATAGAGACATTTTTTGGTATTTACCAATGATCCTTGGGTTGTGGACTGCTAAAAAGACATTAGGTTGAATCTTCAGCTGTAAGAGACAGCGATTTACATTTTACACCATTTTATGAACCAAACAACTGTTCAGTTAATAATCTACATAATCAGTAGATCAAGCGGCTATTAAATATCTGTTAGTTTCAGCGGTGCTTGTGAATACCTCCATAAAAAAGCTCCTGAGTCAAACAGAAAAAATCCAACAGATTTACTTTAACTGCTGACAAAAATGATACTGCATCCAAATATGGAGCATGACATTATTAAACATAGTATTAAAATAGCAGACGTTGATTGTTAATTAATAGTTTGCTTTTGCATTTGTGGTCAGAATAGATTAGTTGATATACTATAACATAGAATATAGGGTTATATAGTATATATAACAGTGTGTATACTTTCGAAACTTTATTTTTTCCTATGATATTTTTACTTAAATATCATTGTCAATTCGGGACATGTAACAGAGTATTAAGGTATTAGTATCTCTACTTTTACTCTACAGCACTGCTCCGTTACAGCCACAGCCGGTCAGATTCCAATCTCATTAGTGGACTGCATCAGTTTCAGGGCTGAGGGGGGGGGGGGGGGATTTCCTAACTGAAGAAAAATAACTAAAGTTAACTTTACATGCCCCCCCCCCCGGGAACAGCAATGCTCTGTTGTATTATTGCAATGTTATTTCTAGCGCTTCTGCCATGTGACACAACTGCTGCTGACATGACAGTAGGCCTCCACAAACTTACACTGGCAGATGGAGCTTGGAGCCGCACACTAGACTATATATATTCAAGAACTCTCCATAAGGGGATAAATAACATTGTTTTTGAATATTGGTGGCACATACTTCCTAATATGGTAAAGCCGGAAATCTATAATACCAATTAGGTCACAGACTGTGTCGTTACTGCAGTTTGTCCGTGTGTCCACCGGTTTAATTCCAACAATTACAGAGTCTAACAGCGGGAACGGTACCTCTGGAAGCCGCTCCGCCTCTCTTCTCCTTCACAGCCGCACAGACAGCCTCCTGCGTCGGTCTGCCGCCGCTGCCCCTGCCCCGGACACCGGATATTTACGCTCTCGGTCTCTGCGGTCCACTCTCCGGTCCCGTGTCGCTCCTGGCGGGCGCGAGCTGCTCGTC
This sequence comes from Eupleurogrammus muticus, assembly GCA_036785175.1. Lineage (NCBI taxonomy): Eukaryota > Metazoa > Chordata > Actinopteri > Scombriformes > Trichiuridae > Eupleurogrammus > Eupleurogrammus muticus. Next base: position 15,439,609 of record JAYKQN010000001.1, read on the forward strand.
TAAACCCGCACGCGCTACGTCACCATCAGCTGAGAGAAAATAGAGCGTCTGGATTCTAGAACATGCTCCCAGCGGCGTTTATGTACGTCACAGCCCCGCCCCTCGCCGTTATTACCGTCTGCCTGTTGCTCCGTGATAATGGGGCTCAACCATCAGTGGAGGAGAAGAAGCAGACTCACATATTAACATTAAACATGAATTTAATCCCGAGAAATGTTGTTGGTGTGTTAATGTGTAGAGACCCTGCAGCCCTATGACTTTCTGCTTAAGCTTTGGTGCGCTTTTAGGTAGCCTACATAAAAAAATGAAATTTAATATTTTTAATGATGATAATAATAGTGATCTAAACAATGTATTATCCATTAAGGCTTTATAGCACGGTTTAACTTAAAATAATCAGAATAAGAAAATAATAGACCAATAGTGAATAGAAAGTTGGCTTGGTTTGTCATTATTGTAGACAGGATCACATAATGATCTCATCTTGAAAGATTCAGGCCACCTCCAACAAGCAATACGACCTGTGTAAAAATAAGCGCATGACAAATGCTGCTCAATAACGTAACGTAGAGAATCTCTGAGAACTTTGCGCCCATTGCTGCCATCTAGTGGACAAAATGATGAACAATTCCCAGTTATGAAAATGCGTCATCGAATGGATGTTAGCTTTATGTTAGCTCAAATAAATGTATATACTTATGAGGTTTTGAGAGATTTAAATTAAATCAACATTTGATTAGACTGCCAGGATGTGGGCGGAGCCTACCTAAGGTTCTATGTTTAAATAACAAAGATGATTGGATGGAGTATCGTAAGGTACACAATGAGTCAAACACTTGACGCTGTTTAATAATAAGGGGGAAATGGGGAATTTTGATGTAGAAATACTTACAAATTAACATTTGTATATACGTTATATATACATATATTTGGTAAATGTAAATAAAATAATACAGACAGGATTAAACTAGGAAATGTATTGTCATTTCGTATGAGTCTATAGGCCTTTGTATAATTTGGCTGTACGTTACATCTACTCATTTAAGTTCATAATTTACATAGCGTTCATCATAATTGTTTTTTTAGTATTGTTGGTAATCTTTTACATCACTGGTTTATGAATAATATTTTATTGGTACAGGATTCCTGGTAATTTTCCAAGTTAAATCTACACTCAAAGCAGATTTTCTAGAGTCTGCAGAAAGCCTGCCTGAGGAATAATAATGAACCAGCAAAATCTGCAATTGCAGTGAAGTCTGCGTTTTTGTAAACAGCCTAATTTTTTAAGGTCTACAATCAGCAACATGGCACAAAACAGAAAATGTATAATATGTACTGATTTATAGTAAGTGTTATTTTGCCAAATATTTTAGTGATAATGATTTCTTACCAGTTTCATGTCGTTAAGTCAAAAAAAAGAAAAAAATCATGATCACAAGTTCACAAATGTAATGTTGGGAACTTTTTATTGGTAACACTGACATCTCACCAACACATGTTATCAGAAAATTGGGAATGCACTACGTTCATGATAACTCTTGGAATGTGTGATGAAGCCTGGCTTTAGCCCATTAATACTCCTCTCCCTCTTCATCCTCCTCTCCCACGCTGTCAGTGCCAACTTCTTCATAATCCTTCTCCAGGGCAGCCATGTCCTCTCTGGCCTCTGAGAACTCTCCTTCTTCCATTCCCTCTCCGACGTACCAGTGCACAAAGGCCCTCTTGGCGTACATGAGGTCAAACTTGTGGTCGAGACGAGCCCAGGCCTCAGCGATGGCTGTGGTGTTGCTCAGCATGCACACAGCCCTCTGCACCTTGGCCAGGTCTCCTCCAGGAACCACTGTTGGAGGCTGGTAGTTGATGCCCACCTTGAAGCCTGTGGGGCACCAGTCCACAAACTGGATGCTGCGTTTCGTTTTGATGGCAGCGATGGCAGAGTTGACATCTTTGGGCACCACATCACCACGATACAGCAGACAGCAGGCCATGTATTTACCGTGACGAGGATCGCACTTCACCATCTGATTGGCTGGTTCGAAGCAGGCGTTGGTGATGTCAGCAACAGACAGTTGTTCATGGTAGGCTTTCTCTGCAGAGATGACAGGGGCGTAGGTGGCCAGGGGGAAGTGGATACGAGGGTAGGGCACCAAGTTGGTCTGGAACTCTGTCAGGTCCACATTCAGGGCTCCGTCAAAGCGAAGGGAAGCTGTGATTGAGGACACAATCTGTCCGATGAGCCTGTTCAGGTTGGTGTAGGTTGGCCTCTCGATGTCCAGGTTCCTGCGGCAGATGTCGTAGATGGCTTCATTGTCCACCATGAAGGCACAGTCGGAGTGCTCCAGGGTGGTGTGGGTGGTCAGGATGGAGTTGTAGGGCTCCACTACAGCTGTGGAGACCTGAGGGGCTGGGTAGACCGCAAACTCAAGTTTGGATTTCTTCCCATAATCAACAGAGAGTCTCTCCATCAGCAGGGAGGTGAAACCAGAGCCAGTTCCTCCACCGAAGGAGTGGAAGATGAGGAATCCTTGCAGGCCAGTGCACTGATCAGCCTGGGAGGGAAATTTGCCAAGATCATTTAAATTAAATCAGCTCACAAATGTCAGAATTAAACAATAACAAAAGTATTTATGGTCAGTGCTAAACAATTTAAACAGCTGAGGCAAATCTGCTTTTCAGAAAGCTAAACCAAAACATAATCCTTATAACATTATAAACCTGTCCATCAAACTAATTAAACTCACCAGTTTACGAGTCCTGTCCAGAACCAGATCAATAATCTCTTTGCCAATGGTGTAGTGCCCACGGGCGTAGTTGTTGGCAGCATCTTCCTTTCCTGTGATCAGCTGCTCAGGGTGGAACAGCTGTCGATAAGTTCCTGTACGCACCTCATCTGTAATGAAAAAAAAAAAAAAGCAAAAGTTAAAGTGCTGTCAGCCTAAATTAGTTGGTGTGAAGTCCACTAACAGCTTGATTCATAAATTTAAATTTCAGGTTTCTGACATTTAACTGATACTGACCAATGACTGTGGGTTCCAGGTCGACAAAGATGGCTCTTGGAACATGTTTCCCTGCTCCAGTCTCACTGAAGAAGGTGTTGAACGAATCATCTCCTCCTCCAATAGTTTTGTCAGAAGGCATCTGCCCATCTGGCTGGATTCCGTGCTCCAGGCAGTACAGCTCCCAACATGCGTTGCCCATCTGGGCTCCGGCTTGGCCGACATGCATAGAAATACACTCACGCTGGAGGGGAAAAAAAAAAAAGTTAGTCAAAATCAAATATGGCTAATATATTATAAAAGAAAATCTAAATCCTGTAATTAAACCGTTTTTTTCTACCCCTCTGTGAATTATTTGCTATATTACCACTTAATTATGTGCTATGTTATTTGTTATAAAAAAAATCTATTTAAATCAAATAGTAAACTGTGGGATTCCCATGTTCTTTCTTGTGTATGTGCAGTATGTATTTCATGTACATACAGTCCTATGTATAGTTTCTGCACTGAATTCAGAAAGGAAACTTTGCCAGAACACTTTGGAGCTTTCATGATGTACGGCATATGAGCAAACTGAATAATTGTAGCTTAGAGTCTCCTGAGTCAAACACAGGTTGAACCGTTTATGGGGTTATTGTAAAGAATCCAGAATATCTGCACAGGAAGTGCAGATATTCGCGCCCTCTCCCTCCCCCCCACCTCTATCCCAAATGAAAAACTCCCCAACAGCTGCAAAATGGCTGCCCTCTAACTCACTCTGCCTGGGCCCAGACCACTCCTCTTTTCTCTGTTCTTTCCATCCATCCCCCACTGCCACGATTACCCTGATCACTCCCTTTTAACCCATATAACTATCCATCTTCAGCAAATAGGTTAGGATTCTTCTCTCATTTATTTATGCTTGTTGCGTTTTTGCCAAGTATAAAAATGACAAAGCAGTCTTACTTGTAAAGTTTTTGTCATCCGGCCTAGATTGTTCAAGAGTATAAAAATGCCTTATAGAGGGTTATTACAGTCATACTTCACCCCAGTAAGTTACATTCATCTCCCTGAACGTTTCATTAAAATTCAGCTCACAGCCTCTGTCCTGTAACACGAGGCTGCTTTTGTCTGAGTAAGTTAGCATTTCCCTCCACCACAGAGGCCTCAGAGAAGAGGCCTAACTTCAATTGTTTCCTCTACCTAAGCTACTGCTGAGCAACAGAAACAAAGGAAGGTTTGTAGAGAAAAAGTGACAAAGAGAGAGAGAGAAAGGACATTTTATAGCTACGTCACCGGCCAAGCGCCTACTCACCATTTTGTTAGTTTGTCTTCGACCGACGTTGCTGATAAAGACACAAGGCAGAAGTGCGTAGGAGCGGGAGAGGCAGGGTTTATATAGGGTTGGATGCGGAGGGGGGCAGGCGGGAGAGAGGAAGAATCAGTGAGCAGCTGCATAGAGCGGAGGGAGGGGAGAGAACAGCAGTTCTTCTTCTTCTGCTTTCTTAATGGCAGTTGTTATCCAGATAGTCGCTGTATTACTGCCACCTTCTGCTTTAAAACACACACACACAAACACACTTTATCTAACTCAAGATAACAGCTCTGCTACAGATTAATTTTCAGCGTTTGTTAATTCTTATGATGGTGGTGTATTAAGGTGCATTTTATGTACTGGTGTTCCTACAATCCCTGTCATGTAATTACAGATTAAACAAAAAATAATTACTTCTATACAATACAATATACTGCAACTTTATATACTTAAGAACGCAGACTAATACATTATTTCTGCCCTGAACATACTTGTGCCTGTTGGCCTGGAGACGTCCATGCTCCTGTCTGTAGTGCATGCAAGCTTATTGCAGCATTTATGGGTTGAGGCAACCCACTTCAAGCCCTGGCTGCTGTGTAAGGTACAGCACTCCGAGCCTGGGGTGACGTTGTCCACTAAGGCCCAATGGACGTCAACCTCCCTGCAGCACATGTTCCCATCGGCTGTGGACATGGCCTTGCATTTCCCACAAAAGTGCCTAGTATAAAACAAAAAGTGTATCAGGACAGTGTTTAACATGCCACTTTCTGTCACACATGGTGACATAAAAGATCTAATGTTTCCACTTATTGTAGACGAACAATAACGCGTATGAGACAGGCTGTAGACAAGCTAATAAATATCTATTACTGGTCGGTAGCAATATTTGAGCCTTATAGTTAGATGACCAATATCAGTTGTATTGACTGATATATGATATTATTCTGTATAATATTGTGATGTGAGCACAGTCTGTCACTAAGACACCTGCCCTACTCTCGACCAATTCTCCTGGCACTGCTGCCCAACCTCTCTCCTCTGGCCATTAATTCTTCCCCTTGTCTCTCCTTGCTCTCTAGGGAGCATAACTGAATCATAATTGTACAGTTGTGGACTGTTATATATGCAATTGTACAAATGTTGTTTCCTCTGGGTCAGAATTTGCACCAGGATCCTCTGTTTTCCTACTGTTAAGCTTAACGGGACTCCCTCTGCCTACATCACTTCCAGTCAAGCAAACAGCTCAAAAGCCTGAATTGAGAACTTATTAATATAATTTTGATTAAAAAATATTTTCCTATATTATATTCTAAGAAGTGGCTTAAAGGGGTTTCTACCCTGAAATATGCCCTCCATGTAAAATTGCAAATACAACTTACCAAAGAAGCTGGCAAAGGGAACCTGGCCATCAAACAACTCCCCGAACACCTCATCTGAGGTGCTGAATGTGAAGGTGAATCCTTAGAAATCTGATGAAAAGACTGAGCTGGAGGAATCTGGAAAATATGTGAGGTCAGAAAGGTAAGAAAAGTAAAAAGGGATGAGAAATTGTAAAAGGAAGAAAACACGAGAGTGAAAAGTTGCAAGGAAGTGGGAGAAATGTTTGTAAGGAACGGAGAGGGGAAGGCAGATCAAGGCAAAGTAAAGCAGAAATGAGAATAATCAGATCGAATATAAAGGGAGAGAGAAAATCAAGCCAAGGGAACTTTAAACATAGCCCTGGAGTGCTTTGTGTTAAGAATTGGAGTAGAAGAGGCGTGTCCACCCACCATAAACACGTAAACATGTGAGGTCTGGGCATCAGGATTAAGGTCAGCATCCACATGCACTGTGAGGAGTATAATCTCTCATCCTATGGTGTTGACCTGAGCTGTAGCCAATATACAGCAATGTCACATAAAGTCCAAGTGAGATGGCTTGATGTGGACAATGTGTGCATTATGGCCACAAACAATCAGATAACACTCATTAGCAGAGTGTGTTTGAAGGCTGAGGGGGTAATTAAAATAACAAAACTTGAATATACATGCCTCCAAATGCTCTGTTGTATTATTGCAATGTTATTTCTAGCCCTTCTGCCATGTGACACAACTGCTGCTGACATGACAGTAGGCCTCCACAAACTTACACTGGCAGATGGAGCTTGGAGCCGCACACTAGACTATATATATTCGAGAACTCTCCATAAGGGGATAAATAACATTATTTTTGAATATTGGTGGCACATACTTCCTAATATGGTAAAGCCGGAAATCTATAATACCGGCAGGTCACAGACTCTGTCGTTACTGCAGTTTGTCCGTGTGTCCACCGGTCTAAGCCGCTCCGCCTCTCTTCTCCTTCACAGCCGCACAGACAGCCTCCTGCGTCGGTCTGCCGCCGTAGCCCCTGCCCCGGACACCGGATATTTACGCTCTCGGTCTCTGCGGCCCACTCTCCGGTCCCGTGTCGCTCCTGGCGGGCGCGAGCTGCTCGTCTAAAGCCGCACGCGCTACGTCACCATCAGCTGAGAGAAAATAGAGCGTCTGGATTCTAGAACATGCTCCCAGCGGCGTTTATGTACGTCACAGCCCCGCCCCTCGCCGTTATTACCGTCTGCCTGTTGCTCCGTGATAATGGGGCTCAACCATCAGTGGAGGAGAAGGAGCAGACTCACATATTAACATTGAACATGAATTTAATCCCGAGAAGAAATGTTAGTGGTGTGTTAATGTGCAGTCTCTGCTACACAGGCTCCGTTGAACTGCACACATTCACTTTCAAGCAGACTCCATTTATAAATTAAATTATATTAATGATTTGCGCAGTGTTAAAAAGTAACCATTTACTACTTTTCTATTCGATGCTACTTTATACTTAGACTTCATTTTATTTGGAAAAACTTTTCCTACTTCACATTTATCTGAAAATTATGTAGCCGTTTAAATAGCTATTCTTTTACCTACATTGTTTTGTACATTTTTATGCATTGTACATTTATTTATTTTAAGTACTCATATTATTGGCTCCACATTAAAACACTCGTTTGTTAGTGAGAAAGACTATGATACAACATGTTTAATTGCTTCAGCAGAACACAAACAGGCAGATAGACCTCTACCTGATTTAACGTTTTCTACAGTTGCTGCAGGAATGAGGCAGTTGTGACCAGTCAGTAGCATTTGCGTACCAGGAAATTATGTTCCCCTTTAATTTTATAAAGCCACTCAGTAGGCATAGATCCATTATAATCTGTGCACATGACATTTATTCAAGTTTTTTCTTTCCATACATTACATTCCTGTAGTTGGTAATCATTGGTTTGTAGTAAATTGCTGAATTCTGATCCAGTAACACACCCACAGTCTGGACATAGATGATCAGCCTATATTTTGATGTTTACAGTCAGAAATATGGCACTAAGCAAAGGCTGACTCACTATTGAGGTTATATTGTCCAAGTATTTTCTTATCCTTTTAATATCTGAGCAACTTGTGTTACAAAATACTACCCCCATCAAGCCCAAATCTGTGTATACATGCAGGAATTAAAAAATGAGCACAAGATCACAATATGTAATGCTGGGAACTTTTTATTGGTAACACTGACATCTCACCAACACATGTTATCAGAAAGTTGGGAATGCGCTATGTTCATGATAACTCTTGGAATGTGTGATGAAGCCTGGCTTTAGCCCATTAATACTCCTCTCCCTCTTCATCCTCCTCTCCAACGCTGTCAGTGCCAACTTCTTCATAATCCTTCTCCAGGGCAGCCATGTCCTCTCTGGCCTCTGAGAACTCTCCTTCTTCCATTCCCTCTCCGACATACCAGTGCACAAAGGCCCTCTTGGCGTACATGAGGTCAAACTTGTGGTCAAGACGAGCCCAGGCCTCAGCGATGGCTGTGGTGTTGCTCAGCATGCACACAGCCCTCTGCACCTTGGCCAGGTCTCCTCCAGGAACCACTGTTGGAGGCTGGTAGTTGATGCCCACCTTGAAGCCTGTGGGACACCAGTCCACAAACTGGATGGTGCGCTTCGTTTTGATGGCAGCGATGGCAGAGTTGACATCTTTGGGCACCACATCACCACGATACAGCAGACAGCAGGCCATGTATTTACCGTGACGAGGATCGCACTTCACCATCTGATTGGCTGGTTCAAAGCAGGCGTTGGTGATGTCAGCAACAGACAGTTGTTCATGGTAGGCTTTCTCTGCAGAGATGACAGGGGCGTAGGTGGCCAGGGGGAAGTGGATACGAGGGTAGGGCACCAAGTTGGTCTGGAACTCTGTCAGGTCCACATTCAGGGCTCCGTCAAAGCGAAGGGAAGCTGTGATTGAGGACACAATCTGTCCGATGAGCCTGTTCAGGTTGGTGTAGGTTGGCCTCTCGATGTCCAGGTTCCTGCGGCAGATGTCGTAGATGGCTTCATTGTCCACCATGAAGGCACAGTCGGAGTGCTCCAGGGTGGTGTGGGTGGTCAGGATGGAGTTGTAGGGCTCCACTACAGCTGTGGAGACCTGAGGGGCTGGGTAGACCGCAAACTCAAGTTTGGATTTCTTCCCATAATCAACAGAGAGTCTCTCCATCAGCAGGGAGGTGAAACCAGAGCCAGTTCCTCCACCGAAGGAGTGGAAGATGAGGAATCCTTGCAGGCCAGTGCACTGATCAGCCTGGAAGGGAATTATGCCAAGATTTATGATAGCAGCTCATAAATGACAACATTTACCATTAAAAGTAACAGTACCCAAAATCTTTCAAAATGGCAAATCTGCCATTTATAAAGTTAAATCTTGTCTAAACAAATTACAAGCCTGATAAAATATGATCCTGTCCATCAAACTAATTAAACTCACCAGTTTACGAGTCCTGTCCAGAACCAGATCAATAATCTCTTTGCCAATGGTGTAGTGCCCACGAGCGTAGTTGTTGGCAGCATCTTCCTTTCCTGTGATCAGCTGCTCAGGGTGAAACAGCTGCCGGTAGGTTCCTGTACGCACCTCATCTGTAAAGAAAATATATATAATATAAATATATTAGAATTTCAAATAAAAAAATAATGCAAAGTTAAAGTATTGTCAGCCTAAATTTTACCTATATATTTTCATATTGTGCAAAATTATTGCGTTGTGTACATGCAGCCCAAACTAATTATTTGCTATGAATTATTTAACTCGAGTCCTAATTATGAAGTTTCATTAAACTGGCACTGACCAATGACTGTGGGTTCCAGGTCGACAAAGATGGCTCTTGGAACATGTTTCCCTGCTCCAGTCTCACTGAAGAAGGTGTTGAATGAATCATCTCCTCCTCCAATAGTTTTGTCCGAAGGCATCTGGCCATCTGGCTGGATTCCATGTTCCAAGCAGTACAGCTCCCAACATGCGTTGCCCATCTGGGCTCCGGCTTGGCCGACATGCATAGAAATACACTCACGCTGGAGGAAAAAACAAAAACAAGTTGGTTAGTCAAACTAAGTCAGCAAGTCAAGAAGGTGGCTGCAGTTATAGTATCAAAGAAAAATATGACCCCTGTAATCATGCGGTGGACCATTTGCTACCAGTGATTTGCCACTTAACTATCTTTTGATATAAAAATAGTTTAATCATAAACAGTTGCGTTAGACTTGACATATACATAATGTTCCACTTCGTTTCTATAACAAATTGAGAAAGAACTTCATTATGTCAGAACAGTTTGTTTTGAACTTTCAGTGGTGGAATAAATGCAACTCATCTCCTGACTCAAACAGAGGTCATCCCGTCTGAGTTTATCGCAGTAGAAAAAAAAAATAAAAATAGCCGCACAGGAAATGCAGCTAAATGCAGCTTTCAAAGTCTCCCCTGCTGCCTATAAGAACTGGTTTTATGGACCATACAAACTGAAGCAGAGTGTAGCAGACAGGAAGGCCAAGCCCCAGGAAGATGGGAAAACCTCCCCCAACGGCTCCATCCTGCATCCCCTCCCTTTCCTCCTCTCCTCCCATTTTGCGTCTCTCACTCTCCTCCCTCATCCTGCCCAGCTGCATCGTGCTGTGTAACTCTAGGCCGGGGTGTAATTTCCACTGGGGACGGGGGAGGGGGGAGGACAGACAGGCCCGCACCCCCCACCAAATCCAATGCAGCGTCTCATCTGTAGTCAGTGCTGAGCTCCACCCTCCACACAGTAGAAACAGGTGAAAATAACCACAAGAGTAAAGAAAACTATGAACATTACTGTAAGTGCAAGTAAAAAGCTAATACTCTATAAATACACTGATCGAAAAGCTTAAAAACAAAAAAAATGATATGCCAAACTGCAGTTCCACAAACAAGTTGTGAACCAGTGTCTGTTGATCGTTACGCCCGTGTGCAGCCTGTCGTCCTAAAATAAGCTGAATTACTGTAAGTGGAAACAAAGCAGATCCTCCCTGTAGCAGCAGAGGACACGAGGAGGAACAGCCTGTCCTTCCTGCCGTCTAAACCCAGTATTGATTTCAGGAACATCATTGATCTCAGGAACATTATTGATCTTCCTAACATGTTGGATTAAATTTCAGTCAATAATATTGACTTTATTATTGCCGTTCTAGAATCATCTAGTTCTATTTAAAACAAAGCTCAAATACTGTTCTTATTTTATAGTTTGTTTTTAGTGTGTTTGTTTTTTATTTAATGAGAAACAAAACCGTAATACACATCTATACTTTCTTTGTGTCAACTGCTTCCATATGAGGTCATCCTGATCTTTAAAATAGTATATACATATAAAAACAGTATAGTGATCGTAAATAAGTGAACATGTATAGTCAGTAATGTTACGAATTAAAAAGTAATATTTTTTCATATAATATATTATGCATCATACTGATTAAGAATTACCAACATTATACAAAAAAGTTCCCGTGGTTTATTAGTAACCGTTGTCCCTGTATAAAACGCAGGCAATGTGGTTTTAATCAGTTTTATTGTTCCCTAATCACACTTTTCGAGCCAAAGTTACGCCCTTATCAAAAATCGACATCTCCCTCGCGCCCTAATCGCTACGCAACCACAAACTAACGGTTTGCTTTCGGGGATCTACGGAATATTAAAACTGACTAAATACGGCTTTAAACCAGCCGACTCAAACACAAGTCGAGTCTTTTAGTGGGTTTATTGCAGTAGCGGAGTCCTTAATATCTGCACAGGAAGTGCAGATATTCGCGCCCTCTCTCTCCTCCTTCCCTCCTCATCTTCTCCTCTCAACGAAAAACTCCCAACAGCTGCAAAATGGCTGCCCTCTAACTCAGTCCGCCGGCCCAGACCACTCCTCTTTCCTCTGTTCTTTCCATCCATCCCCCACTGCCACGATTACCCTGTTCACGCCCTTTTAACCCATATAATTGTTTTTCTTTAATATATATATATATATATATATATAGTACACTGATTTTATATATGTATGTGTTAATTAAAAATGGGAAAAATGCCAAAGCAGTTTAACTTAAAGATTGTTCAAATAGAGAAATTATTTAAATCGAAGGATTATAGTCTAAAAGTTTTATTGAAATCAGCTCACAGCATCTGTCCTGTAACACGAGGCTGCTTTTGTCTGAGTAAGTTAGCATTTCCCTCTACCGCAGAGGCCTCAGAGAAGAGGCCTAACTTCAACGGTTTCCTCCATCTAAGTTACTGATGAGCAACAGAGACAAAGTGAGACTGGAAGAAAGAAAGGGGGTATTTTAAGGATGCGTCACCGGCCGAGCGCCTACTCACCATTTTGTTAGTTTGTCTTCGACCGACGTTGCTGATTAAGACACAAGGCAGAAGTGCGGAGGAGCGGGAGAGGCAGGGTTTATATAGGGTTGGATGCGGAGGGGGGCAGGCGGGAGAGAGGAAGAATCAGTGAGCAGCTGCATAGAGCGGAGGGAGGGGAGAGAACAGCCAACAGCAACAGCAGTTCTTTATCTTCTTCTTCTTCTTTCCGTATAGCTGCTGGTGTTCGGTGTATCAGTAAATTAGCGCCACCTGATGCCCCAGAGCGTGTAACTGCTGCATCCCACTACTCTTTCCGTGTTCCTATAGTAGTATAGTAGTAGTAGACTGTAGTAGTATATTAGTCTATTATTCAAACAATTATCAATTAGCTGTTTGGTTCATAAGGTGGTGTAAAATGTCCATTACCCCCCTGGAATTTTTTTGCCCAGACCAATAGTCCACAACCCAAAAATCAACGGATTACTACAGAAAATTAAATAAAAGATCAAATAATCAGATTTGAGAAAATATATCTGGAGGATTTGGACGTTTTCTTCTTCAAATTGACTCAAATCAATGAATTCCTGATTGAATAAGTTGGTAATAATAGGTCAATAATGAAATAGCTGACAACTAATACATTGACTAATTGCTGCAGCTCAAGTGCACAGTGCCTCAACCTTAACCTTATCAATGCATTTTAACATTTTCCTGTTTCCTGTGTCCACTACATGCTTACACACCCTTTGATTTCCATGTGTCCCCTTCCTCTGTCTTTCTCCCACCTTTCTTGCTATATTTGGTTGTTTCTTTAGCCCAGATTATATATAATTAATCCTCTGCTCTATTGATAATAGTTTGCATTTCTATATTTCATCAACGTTTTAGCCATAATTTACTCAGTTTCATCACACTGTAAGATATTTCGCTGAAGGACCATGTGTTCGAGGCCACAAATGTTTCATACTTTTAATAAATTGTGTGTGTGTGTATGTGTGTGTGTGATTGTTTGCAGTTTGTAATGTTCCAGAGTTAGTTTAATCAAATAGATTGAGCTAAACTCGCCAACTTCCTCTGTATTGCCATGGTGCAAAGTTTTTTATTCTGTTTATCATTTATATAAAAACATAACCATCACAAGTCTCATTGCCTGTGTGTATGGTAGGCATTTATGGCTTAAACAGAACCATCAGTGTTTCCTTCTATGCCCTCATTGATGTACCATGGTTAATCAATTTTGGAAATATACTCTACAGCATGCAAAGCATAAAAGAGATCTGTCGGAGAATTAACCAGTAACATGCAAAATGTCCTATACCAAACATTAACCTATCAGCAAATAATGTCTGAATATAATAATGTAGTTCTATATTTTTTAATTAGCAAATGTAAGGACACACGTTTAATGCTAAAGAATTAGATGTCCAATAAGAGCAACAGATAACAACAGATAAGGTGTTAAAGAATAGGTTCACAATCGTATAGCCTACACATGAGTAATATTGCAAATTTCTTACAGAAATATGTTTACCTTAACTATGTAATTTATTATACTCTATACAATTTAAAATAACATTACAGACAACAATACAGACAACACATTTTAAATGTTAGATTTCATTATTGTCTAAAGCATCCAGCTGTATACTAGGTTTCACTTGGTCTTGTTCAACTAAAAACAATAGTCCCAATATAAATCCTTGAAAGAGGCTTTGTTTCTAGTTATTCTACATTTCTTTTTCATACTGACCATAAAACAATTACTTTGTACTTCCAATCTGAGTTCTGAGGGACAAAAGTTACCGTACTCGTTTTGTGCAAAGATGTATTTGAATTGATCTGAAACCTAAATAAGGCTTAAGGAAGCTGAGGTTGGCACATTAAGGCGATATCCCCAAAGTCACAGTTCCTTTTTGAGTTTCCTCATACAATGAGTTTGTTGTGCTGCAGTGCAGGGTAAGCTGACAAAAGGCAATAAAAAGAAAAGCTGATGGCCTCAAATCTAAAATTACCTTTACTTAATCTTCTGAATTAATTTTCAACAGGATTGTACATTTGGTCCCTCATTGCGTGAAGCTATAATTTAATGGCTGGCATTGACAGGAGGAATGATTACAGCAGGCTAAACCCGTTCTAATGATCAAGTACCTTGACAGACTTGAAAAATCATGAACCTCTACTTTAAGAGGACATAAATACATAAAATGAATTAAGTTACTCAAAATACACATATCAAACACATATCATCAAATACCATTTTGACAACCACTGAAAGGGAAGAGATTGAAAACAAACAAAACCTCCGACAAATGCGGAGTCAGATTTCTGAATTTCCTGGTTCCTGCTCTTTAGCAGCTGCCTTATGATCACAGAGCTGTGATTCATAGATAACTGGAATTCTATTGTTGCTGCAGGCCACTGTCTGAGTATGAGCTACACAAACACGAGACAGTGTGTTCGTCAGTTATTTTCTCTCTCTCCTGCTCTCACAGTCACAGCTGAATGGCATATAGAAACTGACATAGGAGTCCTTTCATAACTTACATTCCACATTTGATAGGATAGTGGGGGGAGGTGCACAAAGAGGGCACTTGGTCTGAACTTATGAGTCTGATACTGCACAAAGGGAATATCTCTCTTGTGGTCCTAAACAAGATGTGTTTTGTGTTTGACCTAGAATGCAAATACAATGTGTTAACACTGTACTATACGTAAGAAGTAAATCATGTTTTTAGGCTTTAACTGAGCCTATAATCCTAATCTATATGTAGGTTACTAAGATTATGGGTTAAATCTGTATTGTGATGGAGTGTCCCAAAATTACATATGGTGGGCAATTAAGTGCATTTGAAGTTCAAAGTTGTCTTTCTTCTTTCTATTGGGAAATTGATTGGCAGCCAGGAAGTCCAATACACATAAAACATCCTATAGACAAAACAATCAACAGCTGTTAGGAACAAGATCATATAGCAGATGCAATTAATTTGAGAGTACATTCAGACATGTTCCAAATCAAAATGCAACAGACTGTGTGGACAATCAATTACAGACAGCTTCTAATAGTATATAATATCCCACTATTTAACTTTATAAAATTACTACGAATTCAGTTTTAAATATAGTAAAGAGGGATTGTTAAAATGTGTGTATTTTGTGAAGTCATTCATAGATTGTTACTTTGACCATATATTGACCATATTGTTGATTTTTCATAGTGAAAAAATCTAAATGCTTCTCCTTATTTAAACATTAATATATATTCATATTTTATTTAAACCCAGGTCAATATTCCTCTCCTTCATCCTCCTCTTCCACGTTGTCAGTACCGACCTCTTCATAATCCTTCTCCAGGGCAGCCATGTCCTCTCTGGCCTCTGAGAACTCTCCCTCTTCCATTCCCTCTCCGACGTACCAGTGCACAAAGGCCCTCTTGGCATACATGAGGTCAAACTTGTGGTCGAGACGAGCCCAGGCCTCAGCGATGGCTGTGGTGTTGCTCAGCATGCACACAGCCCTCTGCACCTTGGCCAGGTCTCCTCCAGGAACCACTGTTGGAGGCTGGTAGTTGATGCCCACCTTGAAGCCTGTGGGGCACCAGTCCACAAACTGGATGCTGCGTTTTGTCTTGATGGCGGCAATAGCAGAATTGACATCTTTGGGCACAACATCACCACGATACAGCAGACAGCAGGCCATGTATTTACCATGGCGAGGATCGCACTTCACCATCTGATTAGCTGGTTCAAAGCAAGTGTTGGTGATGTCAGCGACAGACAGTTGTTCATGGTAGGCTTTCTCTGCGGAGATGACAGGGGCGTAGGTGGCCAGGGGGAAGTGGATACGAGGGTAGGGCACCAAGTTGGTCTGGAACTCTGTCAGGTCCACATTCAGGGCTCCGTCAAAGCGAAGGGAAGCTGTGATTGAGGACACAATCTGTCCGATGAGCCTGTTCAGGTTGGTGTAGGTTGGCCTCTCGATGTCCAGGTTCCTGCGGCAGATGTCGTAGATGGCTTCATTGTCCACCATGAAGGCACAGTCGGAGTGCTCCAGGGTGGTGTGGGTGGTCAGGATGGAGTTGTAGGGCTCCACTACAGCTGTGGAGACCTGAGGGGCTGGGTAGACCGCAAACTCGAGTTTGGACTTCTTCCCATAATCAACAGAGAGTCTCTCCATCAGCAGGGAGGTGAAACCAGAGCCAGTTCCTCCACCGAAGGAGTGGAAGATGAGGAATCCCTGCAGGCCAGTGCACTGATCAGCCTGAAAAGCCCATGAATGATCAATAACTTTTTTGATCAAGCAAGAACAAAACTTTAATAATTGTAAATTAACTACAAACATGCACAAAGTGCTCTCAGATATTCCCACCAGTTTACGAGTCCTGTCCAGAACCAGATCAATAATCTCTTTGCCAATGGTGTAGTGCCCACGGGCGTAGTTGTTGGCAGCATCTTCCTTTCCTGTGATCAGCTGCTCAGGGTGAAACAGCTGCCGGTAGGTTCCTGTACGCACCTCATCTGGACAAAGAATGCTTGGATTTATGACATTTTCAATGCTTTCACAAGGACATAATGTTCTTGAAATATAAAGATAACTATCATCTGCATATAGTAAAAAACACTTTTTGTAGAGATTTGAATGTAACATTGTGGCTATGGTTACATTTAACAGTTTCAACACATTTCAAATAAGAATTCAAATTACATCCGTTCCAAAGCATTTTCTCTGATGACACATTTAGCTTGGTAAGTCATTAAAAGTATTACATATTACAAAATATCTGATCAGTCTAAATCTTCAATGTTTTTTCAGTTGTTTAACTGGCACTGACCGATGACGGTGGGTTCCAGGTCGACAAAGATGGCTCTTGGAACATGTTTCCCTGCTCCAGTCTCACTGAAGAAGGTGTTAAACGAATCATCTCCTCCTCCAATAGTTTTGTCAGAAGGCTTCTGCCCATCTGGCTGGATTCCGTGCTCAAGGCAGTACAGCTCCCAACATGCATTGCCAATCTGGGCACCAGCTTGACCCACATGAATAGAAATACACTCTCGCTGTAGAAAGTGAATAACACAATTCAACTACCAGAGGTTGGTTATTTTCTACATTACTGCTAAAAAACATCTCTTAAATCCAGTTATCATATTCTGTTAGTCAATGATAAAAACAAACACTAATTGAAAACAGAATCACATTAATTATGCATTGAAAACAACTGTATTGTGACCAATTGCAGTATGTCTTACAATTTTTAATACATAGTTGCAGCCAAGTCCCACTCAGGTAAACTGTATCTTACCATTGTTATCTCAGTTAGTCTCTTCTCCAATGTTCAGGTATCAGTAAGAAGATGTGGTGCCAAAGACATGTTACCCTGCTCTTATATACCTGCAGCTAAAGGTGAACAGGGATTTGATCTGAGCTGTAATCAGAGAACCCGCTGATGGAACATTGATAAGATCATCCATCCTCGCAACAGGCATACATACAATGCAGAAGGAGGTCACCACCCTCATTGTGTGAGTCTATGAGTGTTTTGTACTGTTGTGTGTGTGAATCTGAGTGCGTGTTTCTGCACACCTCATATTTCAGAAAGTGGAAGCACCACCTTGGATGAGAGGAAGTTAACATATATCTTTCACTATTATTGACTAATGACCTGAGACTATAGTCATAGTCATAAGACTTTACATTAAGTTGCATTTTGATGATCAAATATATGAATTTGAACATATTAACAAGTACTTTTGTGATTAGATTGTTTTTGTAAGTGAATAGTTTAGGTATAAGATAAGATTGAGATACATGTATATTTATGGAAATGGGGTATCTCTAAATCAGTGAGACCTAAATACAGTAGTTGTAATTTGAAGGTGTACTTATAGATTGTAGTGAACAAACATTAGATGTGGAAATGCCTCCAATTATTTTCAATAGAGGTTTATTCGATCCTTTTCTCTTTTTTTGAATTTGAATTTGCTTAATAAATTTAAACAAATAAATGAATAGTACCTACTGTAAAATAACAGATAGAAGCATATTATGTGTATGCAACTCAGGATAGGGTAACAAATGTATCAAATGATTCTGTTCCTGAATCCTTTAACAACTTAAAATGTATATGCAATTTGTAAAATACACAATACACAAAACTTTCCCACACCCTTCTCTCAATTTGAATGAACTTTCTGTCTTTACAAAAAAGTACACAAAGAGACCTGCTCCTCATTCATTGCCGGTTCTCCGACCCCTCAGGGAAAGCAGATAAACAACTGAATACACAACAATAGCCTCTAGCAGTATCAGCTGGCGAAAGGGTTGTAAACACCATGTGAGTGCACTTTTCTAATGTCTACCTGCTGGCATTCTTACTCCATTCATATTTCCAGAAATGTGTTCACATCAGAAGAGTTATATAATCATCTTCACATGAGTTTCGTCTGGGGAACAGTGGAGAAGCTTCCTGTTTCCTTTGGCAGAAATAAGATTAACCAAACAGTGTATACTCTGTCACGGCCCAAAGGCAGAGAGCCCCAGCATCGAAAACAAATCAAGAGACCAGATCTGGCTCATATTTTCCTTTCTATGCTGCCTACATGTTCTTTCACACATCCAGAAGCTGGTCTAACCAGTCTTCCCTGTCATGTCATTGTAGGAATGGATAATTACTCAGTATGATCTACCACTTAGGGAAAGAAAATTTTTCCCCTCCTCATTCTTTTCTTCTAGCAAATTAATTATACTAATTTATGACTAAATTAGTCTAATTAATTATATTAGAAATAAGCTTAACTTTGATCCAGGAAGCTAAAAGTGTCTTCACTGCACCACCAATCCTTTAATGCTTCTCCTGAGGTCTGGTAAATACAAACTCATCCACTGATCGATATCACTGGGAAGCTACACACCTTGCTGTTGTCTCCTCTCATACTTACTCTAGGTGTTTCCTGAGTCATAATGCTGTGACCCACTTCATTTGTTTGAGAGTACAGGTCCCTAACGCCCCACAAGTCTTTAATGGGTCATAACTATCAGTGCAAGAAAGAGAAAAAGAGAATAATAGAGATGAAGAGATCATTGACAGAATGAATTTACTGATTTTTCATATATAAAGAATATGGTGGAAACCCACCTAAACATCTGTTATTTATTAAGCAGCACAGATGAGTATGAATTAGAATTAACAGTCCTAGTTAACAGAGAGAAGCAGGGCAGGGTAGTAGGGTGACATGAATACAGAAATACTGCAGCACCACTGTGGTGGTGAAAAAATAGGCTTCTCCTATGGTGTCACATGACTGTCTGTCACACTAGTGACTCATGGTGAGGCAACTACGACCTCTAGCTTCCAGAAAGATACAGTGCCAGAATACTGCTGTGACATGGCAGTTTGGGGATCGGCCGGTGTTGGCTTACAGGATATCAAGTCCCACCCAACAAGGAACTGACTGCATAGGCGCAGCCTTCCTGCAATCTGACCAGTGGTGGAGAAAGTTTAAGTGTAGTAATAGTGTAGTGTATTATTATCTATCTATCTATCTATCTATCTATCTATCTATCTATCTATCTATCTATCTATCTATCTATCTATCTATCTATCTATCTATCTATCTATCTATCTATCTATCTATCTATCTATCTATCTATCTATCTATCTATCTATCTATCTCTCTCTCTGTATACACATACATATACAATACCGCCTGTATGTGCTGAACATATATATATATGTTTAGGATTGTCTCGTCTTGCGCACCTGCACTTTAATGTTGTTGTACATGTGAAACGCATAGGATAGTGAGAAACGAAATTTCGATTCCTTTGTATGTCAAGTACATGTGAAGAAATTGATAATAAAATTGACTTTGACTTTGACTTTGACATTTACAGCTTAGTAGTGTAGTTTGTGTTTTAGAGCTTTCTAAACTCCGCCCATATTTGTCCTATACCTACTGTTTGCACAATTGTCTTGTTTGCACAGTTGTCTATCTATTATGTGCTCGTACAGCGAGAGTAAAGAAAAACAAACTGAGTTTAGTTCCTTTTAGGCTGTGTGTGCATACTGGCCAATAAAGCTGATTCCAAAGTTCAGGATAAAGTGACAGACATGCATCTCTGCCCTCAAGCTAATGATCTTTCTCCTGCAGTGCCTCTTTGGGAGTGAGCACTAAGGTATATATATATATATATATATATATCTGGATTCATACATTAATACAATACATGTGTCCACAATTTAAAGTTTAAATGGGGACTCTAAGTAAAAGTATGCCTGACAGCAATTGTCCCATTCATTTCCTATTTATGATTTTTCATTAAAAAAAATAGCATACAATTCCTGATCAAGAGGCATGTTTGGATACATAGGTGGGTTCAGTGCAATAGTAGCTGTAGCCCTAACAAATCACTAAAAATAACATAAAATAATTTTAAAATAATTTTAAAATATTCTCAAATATATTGTTTACTGCATCAGTTCATATATGATTGTGTCAAGCTTTATTTGTAGCAGCTGCCACTGTATTTTTTGTTTATTTCTGATATCTTGCTCTTTGTTTTGTTGCTGACGCTGATGATAAATAAAGAATTTTGAAAAAAAAAAAGAAAAGAAAAAAAGTTGCCATCACGGGTGTATTTTTCCTATAGTATTAAGGGGCCTGCGCGCCCACGGTGCGCGAGCTCGTCAGAGACAGGTGGGCGTGGCCTGCAGCTGAATAAAGTGACGAGTCATCGCCCACCTGGCATTACTTACTCACCCGGACCACATTGACGGCCGCTGTGAGAGGCACCACATCAATAAAGTCAACGTGCAACTCCTTTTTTTTCGTTCGAAGGAAAATCTACTTTTAAAAAAAGCAAAATGGTAAGTGTATCTGTGGCTTTTCTTTTAGAGGAATCTCCCCAACAAAAGATGTGTAACTTTGTGTTTATCTATCACAGCTGAGCAGGCCTGATCTCTGCGGTTTTACATCAAATCTGCAGAAGCCAGAAGCTTTTTTTGGTTATTTTTTTTAAACTCTGCTCTGTGAAAATGTGTCATGATGTGGTGCAGCAGCTCTCAGCTGTAGCTGGCTCCCAAGTGTCAGAAATAGATCAATGACTGGCAGGAGCTGAGCTGCATTTGGCTGCTGACCTGAACGAGCAGGTGGTGATGAATAATATGTATTTTAAGCACATCGGGAGGAAAAAAAAAATCAAGAATAACAAACAGCAAGTTATAGTGATTTCAACTGATGTTTTTTTTTATGCACATTTGATATTATTTAAAGAACGCTGCATGGTTTTCTATGAGCATTTAAAAAAATGTGTATGGCCTTACTGTCCAGGCTACAGGGTGGTTAGGTGTGTGAGGTATAGCCACATATTTGTGGGTAAGGAATTTAGGTGTGTCTCATAATAACTATGTAAGCATGTCAGCGCACATTGAGACACAGTAAGTTTTTCTGCAGGGCAGGAAAGCTTTTTTTCCCCCTTCCCCCAAATTGTAACAGCTGTGGAGCAGTTCTAAACGCATCAAACTCATGCAGATAGATTTTTTTTTTCACAAGAGAAAGCAAAGACACTTCTTTTCCGTTGTAAAACTGTGGGAGGAAAAATAAGATAACCCTGTATTCGACATTGATGGTAGTGAAGTTGTTGGAGGTGATACGGTTCATCCTATCAGCGTCAGGAATTGCGCACACGAACACACCCTTGTCTTCTGTTTGTACTGCGTAGTATAAACACAGCTTGTTGGCATTGCCAGTAATGCCTAGAAAAACCACTGGGTCTCATTGTGTACTGAATATACTGCTGCAGAACTGCAGTAGTCCACTGACGCCCTGATCAAATAGTGCTGACACAGATTTAGTTCTTGTATTATTAATGTTTTAATGTTTTTAATTTAAGAAAAGGTGGTGTAACACTGTACTACAGATGATCTAAATAGACCAAGGATCTTTGGTGAATTCTTAAGGCCTTTCTGCTCCCTGTGCAGGATATTTTGAGAAGTAGGGTTAATTAATTTGTGCACTACAATGGGCCAAATGACAAGTTTAACTTCAGCATGACCCATCAGAAAACATCATGGGAGCAAAAAATTCAACCTCACCTTGTAAGAGAGCAATTCACTCAGCAGATGTCCTGATAGTCACTTGTTTTTTTTTATTGTGCGTGGGTGGAACAGATTCTGCTCCAAAGGTCACTTCTAGCATTGCTTTGTCGAGATAGCTGTCTTTACTGTGTGATTGAACGGTTTAAAACAGGTTTTCCATCTTTAGCAAGTAGCCGGTTTACTAGGTTGAACACTTCTCATGTCTCATTAAAATGACGGAGGACAGAAAGACATCCAGTTCAACAGCAGCACGATAAAGATTTACCATGATTATCAGTCAAAATCAATAATGTTCCTCTTTGACCCACATTGCTTGGTTGTTGAACAACATTTACAAAGTTAAAGGTAACAAGAGGAACTAAGCCCTGTATTCTAATGTTTATTTAATAATAATTAAAAATTATTATAGGCCTCACAGATATAAATTTGCAATAATTTGGAAAACAAACCCTGCCAAGTTTGATTCTGCTGTTGCGACACAAATGACTTCCAGGCTCTAAAAAAACATTCTGAATCATCCTTGAGGACCTATACCTACATCATAATAAAGTTTGTGCCACTTTGGCTGAGACCAAAGTGTTAAACAAAACAATTGCACCTTTCCTTGGCCAATGTGTTGTTATAATAATGATAAACTAAACACACAGTAGTTCTGGTCTTGAGAAGCTGAATCATTGATTGGCCTCATTCTTTTTTTTTAAGGATCATGTTGTCTATTTTTCCTGCTCCACAATGTTCTGTAGCTGAGTATTGGGGTATTAACACTTCTCCCGTGTCCGCTGACCTTGAAAAAGCTTTTAACAAATCGATTGCTTTTTTTTTTCTCTCCAGCTCATTTGCTTTCTGTCACATACTGTGACAGGATCTGGGGGAAAAAAATCTGCTGATAGTTTCTAACCTGGCAGGGCCCACTATTCTGGGCACTGCCAGTCTGCGTTGGCTGAATCCGTCCTTGCAGCGAAGTGTCAGGTTAACGTGAGGAATCTAAAATAGCTGCTGCAGAACTCCGCTAACCTAGAAACTCAGGCCAGTGGAGGCAGGGGCATATCCGTCAGTTTGTCTACACTCACTGTGGCTCTGGGACCTGCTGGTAATAAAGTAATCACTACATCAGTATTCACCTTTAATATGGAGTTTAACATACTTCTTGAAACCCCTCCCCCCTACAGGAGCCCCCGCCCCTCACCCACCAACACATTCACCTGTCATTCTGAGAAGGGGAAAGTTGGGGGAAGGATAGAAATAGCAGCATGTCACCAACCAAGGTGGACATGTAGAATGTGACCGGTTGGAGTTGTGTGGAAAGTCATGGATTATTTTTAGTCTGGTGTGTAATCCTATTTCTGTCTGACGCTACTTATTAGTCATAAACCGCTAAATTAGATTATCGCTGTTTCAAAGGGGTATTTATCGAATCTAACAAATAAAAACAAAACTGAGGCACTAAAGGCGACTCAGTCTGTGCTGCTCTGGATCTTTTTTTTTTTTTCATTGCAGAGTTGATTGAATGAATATGACACAAGCATAATTGTCTTATAGTTTATAGAGTCTGGTTCTAAGCAAATCTTCTTGTTTAACTTGAAGACAACATGGCAATCATATAACAGAAGCTTAAATGCCAAACTTACCACACTTCTCACGTCATCTTTTTATTGCTTTGTAGTAACAATCTGTTCTATTGCTTTCATGTTGTATCTTTAGGCAACTACTATTGGAGAAGTGAATGCAAACACAGTGGTAGAGAACTGTAATTAAATCTGGAAACTCATCTTGATGGGTAGGAAAAACATTGATTCAGTATTTAATGATCCTGATCTACTTATGCAACTTGTGGCCCTTTTCTGTTCAATTGTCCTCTGTGGTATAAACATGCAATTCTCCGAACTCCATTTTGGTTTTCGAGCCTCCCTCACACAGTCACATGAGATCCAGTGACAGCTGCTGCAGCAAATCTGTTTTGCTTGTTACTTCACCTTCACCCTTTCACTTCTCTTTAAATCTCTGCTCCCACCTAGTGGAGGTGCTTCGAAAGGATTTCTGTGGATTCCTTCATCTGTGCAGCTTTTATGTGCAAAAATAAATGTCAGAATTTTAACATTCATTAAAATCTGTGCTTTGCCCATCTTCTCTTTCCCCCTCCCTCCTTCCCTCCTTTCCTTCCTTTCTCCTGATTCTACCTCTCCCCCTCATCTCTCCTAGCGTGAATGCATCTCTGTCCACGTAGGCCAGGCCGGGGTTCAGATGGGGAACACCTGCTGGGAGCTCTACTGTCTGGAACACGGCATCCAGCCAGACGGCCAGATGCCCAACCGCAAGGCTGTCGGAGGCCACGACGACTCCTTCACCACCTTCTTCAGTGAGACCGGGGCTGGGAAATATGTCCCCAGAGCCATCTTTGTTGACCTGGAACCCACTGTTATCGGTCAGTATCCCCACGAAGGGTTTTGGACAGAAGCTTGTGGTGTTTTTGGGCATATGAACATGTAGAGATGGATTTTTTTGCTAATATTTGTTGTCACATGTTAACTCAAACACAGTTTCATAATTAATTCATGAGCTTATTCTCACGAATAGTTATTTGCATTTTGCAGATGAGGTGCGCACAGGGATGTACCGGCAGCTCTTCCACCCTGAGCAGCTGATCTCGGGAAAAGAAGACGCTGCCAACAACTATGCCCGTGGCCACTACACCATCGGCAAGGAGATTATCGACTCTGTTCTTGACAGGATTCGCAAACTGGTAAATCACTATTCTAGTTATGTCTTCATTCCCTTTGAAACTCGATTTGCCTTCATACAGGGCTCCATAGGTGTGACGAAAAGTGCAAAATTTTGATTCCCTTGAACTTGGCATGAATTAGACTAAGAACTAACTTCCTGAATGTTTTTTTTTTTTTTCTTTCTCTTCAGTCTGATCAGTGCACTGGTCTCCAGGGCTTCCTGGTCTTCCACTCCTTCGGTGGAGGAACTGGCTCTGGTTTCACCTCCCTGCTGATGGAGAGACTCTCTGTTGACTTTGGCAAAAAGTCTAAGCTGGAGTTCGCCATCTACCCAGCCCCTCAGGTCTCCACAGCTGTAGTGGAGCCCTACAACTCCATCCTGACCACCCACACCACCCTGGAGCACTCCGACTGTGCCTTCATGGTGGACAATGAAGCCATCTATGACATCTGCCGCAGGAACCTGGACATTGAACGCCCGTCCTACACCAACCTGAACAGGCTCATCAGCCAGATTGTGTCCTCAATCACAGCTTCTCTTCGCTTTGACGGAGCCTTGAATGTGGACCTGACAGAGTTCCAGACCAACTTGGTGCCCTACCCTCGTATCCACTTCCCCCTGGCCACCTACGCCCCTGTCATCTCTGCAGAGAAAGCCTACCACGAACAACTGTCTGTTGCCGAAATCACCAACGCCTGCTTTGAACCAGCCAATCAAATGGTGAAGTGCGATCCTCGTCATGGTAAATACATGGCCTGCTGTCTGCTGTATCGTGGTGATGTGGTGCCCAAAGATGTCAACGTGGCCATCGCTGCCATCAAAACGAAACGCAGCATCCAGTTTGTGGACTGGTGCCCCACAGGCTTCAAGGTGGGCATCAACTACCAGCCTCCAACAGTGGTTCCTGGAGGAGACCTGGCCAAGGTGCAGAGGGCTGTGTGCATGCTGAGCAACACCACAGCCATCGCTGAGGCCTGGGCTCGTCTCGACCACAAGTTTGACCTCATGTACGCCAAGAGGGCCTTTGTGCACTGGTACGTCGGAGAGGGAATGGAAGAGGGAGAGTTCTCAGAGGCCAGAGAGGACATGGCTGCCCTGGAGAAGGATTATGAAGAAGTGGGAA
Organism: Eupleurogrammus muticus; assembly: GCA_036785175.1. Taxonomy (NCBI): domain Eukaryota; kingdom Metazoa; phylum Chordata; class Actinopteri; order Scombriformes; family Trichiuridae; genus Eupleurogrammus; species Eupleurogrammus muticus. Next base: position 15,465,533 of record JAYKQN010000001.1, read on the forward strand.
TTGACTCATTTGAAGAGGATGAAGAAGGAGAGGAATATTAGACGGGCTGTTTTGTTTTCAGGGACAAAATTAGTCTATTTATTAAATAGAAAATATTTAAGAAATGGAACATATTGTGCTTGTTGGTTTCAAAGTGAAGAAATATACATTTTTATTTACCTAAACATAAACGTTCAGCCTAAAAGTGTGAGGTAATATTTTGTTGTGCCAAAATTCTTACTTTTGACAGCTTTTGTGTGAATTGTGTATTTGTTTTTATTAATTTCCGTTTTATCAAGAAGATGAAACATTGTGCGATGACTTGATTTTTATAAGTTTGAACTCTGTTGTTGCTCAATAAATCTTACCCTGAAAGATTTAGCCTTCTGTTTAATTTATTGACTCAAAACACAATAACATCCTGTTTCTGTGGTACATGAAAACCTGATATTTTTTATTTACATATTACTTATGAACTCTGTCTTGAATAGAGTAATTGAATGCCATTGAGGTGTCCCGTTTACTGCTGAAATTATCTGCCTCTTGATCAGTGCAGTTGTTCTTGGCACAGGATCATCTGAGCCTCAACACCCTGAACAGGTTTAGGGTAAACACTGTAGACCAATCAGAATCTTCTTTATTGGTTATGCATTGCTAACAAGGAATGTCGCTCTGGCTTAGTGGCTCTTAACATACTTTCACAGAGTATAATCAAGATGAAACTTTCTGTGAACTGTAAATGAAAGAAGTGAAGAGTGAGTGCTAAAATAAATACATGTTAAAGAGTATAAAGTGACTGATATAATGGATCTTCTTTTGCCTATTTTCAGGATAAATGCTATCACTTCTGGGTGCAGCTTTGTTAAAATCTCCTGTTGGCACTCATTTCACTCACTGACCTTCCAAAACAGATTTTGGGACATCCCATGCTTTATCCTGTATGATATCGCTACCTGGTGGAGCTTGATGGGTACATGCAGCTTATTTATAGAGGCTGGTTGACACACTTCTAAATGGTTTGATTAGTGGTTAAAAATCCTGTTAGTGTGCAATAAAATTGTTTTGGGGGAAAACAGCAGGGATTTATTATGAAATTAGGTGTCCAAGAGAAACCGATTTATTGATTTAATTTCTTTATTTTTCTATTTTTTTAAAATGTATAATAAATAATGAAGTCCATTTATACGTGAATATAGGAGATTACAGCCAAGTGGCTAATTTCCATCTCTCGTCTCATTGTTAGGTTAATGCAAAACTATGCAACAATCAAAACAGACTAATGCAATAAACCAGGAAACAACATACAGTCGACCATAAAATATAAAGTGCTTGTTCTATTACACATTTCACAGGAAATTTAAATGCTAGACTATATTAACATACAATAAACACAAAATAAATATAATCCTCCCTGTTTCACCGTCCAGTCTGCATGATCGCACTTATCCTTGCAGCGTTAAGAACACCAGCGAAGAAGAAAATGAAAAAACAAGCGCCGGCTGCGTCTGATGGTTGCCTGGCAACCGTACCGACGCTTTTTACCCTTCCGGAAGTGCGTGGCTCTAAGGAGAAATATGGCGCACAGAGAACCGCACATACCAGCATTCATCGCTTCCACCTCTTATTTCACGGCAGTCTGCTTCGCTACTGTCGTCGCTTTCTCAACGTTCGAAACCGCGAACACCGACAGCGTGTTCAGCGCGAGCCACGCGGCTACCGTACCCGTAGGCACGGCTCGCGATCTGCGGTGAGTTCACTGACCTGTTGTTGCTGTTAGCTAGCTGCTCATGGCCGACCTGAAACAAGCCAGACTGTGCTAATGTTTCTGTTTGCACTCACTCAGTACAGTTTTAAATTACACCCGTTCCACTTGAAACCCGTATCTATATCCCCTTGGTGTCGAAGCCTGTGTCCTACCGGGGTAAGCAACGCACTCTGGGAAGTCTCAGCTCAACCCGCCGAATACAGGGAAAGGGCGTCTTATATTGGGACCCTACTTTTCCCTACATGTTCCAATTTTAGACAAACAGAGCTTACCAGTAATTTAAGTTAATCATTCGAATTTTCGGTGGGTTCACGTTCTTCAATATTGGGTATCTTTTAATTAAAAAGGGCGTTTCATTTCGAGCGTGTATCAATTTCCTGCACAGGATGTGCAAGTCCCTGCTTCACCTGCTGGACGCTGCAGCAGAGGTGGAGTCGCTGTGGGCAACTAATAATACAATGAATACAATCAAGTGTTATTAAAGAGTCAAAATTAATGTGAAATGTTAGGTCTGGTTTTATAACAATACTGTTCAACTATTTTTAGGGTGACAGTTTTTATTCCTGTGTCTGCTGTCCTATATAGTTTTATAATACAATATATATATATATTTTTTTACAATGCACGTTTCATTTTTTGCTTTTTCAAAGAAGCATGTAAGATAAACACATAATCATAATAAAACAACACATACACATTCATACAACACAGGATGTTCACCTGTGTCTATATATAAGAAGAAATCCTCATTTTTATTTATTTTAGTGGGAACAATGGTTCTGTGGCAGACCATGAGGGTGCAGCTGCTAATTTGTTTCTGTAAAGAAATCCCTGAGTTTATGGCAGAAGTAAAAAAAAAAAATGACGACAGCAGCAGAAGCAACAAAAACAATTAAACCGTAACTGTTGTGTAACTCTGATGTGGACCCGTTTTATGATCCCCACTGTTCATTGTCTGATAGCTGCAAACAGAAAAGAGCCTGGTAAAGGTTTCTATGGGATGTGAACTGCTTGGACAGTGAAAAGGTGATTTACTTCAACTAAATTGCCAAGAAAGTAAGTATAGCTTTCTCAAACATTTTAAATTATAACTGTAGGTCCTATAACTGTAGGGTGGGTTGAACTGTGTTTGATTGAAAATGCGCTTGCATATGGGTGAGAATGACATCACAAGGCAACTCAGTCTGTTGTGCTGTATTTCGATTGTGCAGTACAGCGTCACACAATGGTCAAGGTTTTTTTTATTGCAGAAGATGTCTGACATTTTGAATTTGATCCTGGTTCTAATATATATCCTGAAACCTAGCCCTCAGTCCTTCTGAGGCTTCTTAAAAAACTTGCATGTTCTCTCGTCCCCCTCAGATACCTTTTGTACGATGTGAACCCCCCGGAGGGCTTCAACCTGCGGAGAGATGTCTACATCCGCATGGCTTCCCTGGTGAAAACTCTGAGGAAGGACGGTGATGACTGGGTCCTGGTGCTTCCCCCCTGGGGCCGCCTGTATCACTGGCACAGCCCCAACCTCCACCAGATCCACATCCCCTGGGGAGAGTTCTTCAGCCTCACCAGCCTCCAGGCCAACGTGCCTGTGATCGAGTATGAGGAGTTTATTGCTGGTGAGCCTTTTTATTTTAGTGACTCGGAATAAAGTTTCGCTTTCTGAAATATCTTATTTTGTCTGCCATGCGAGCCACTGTTAATACTCCCTATCTGTATTAGGCTTTTATTAATAGTTCTTCACATTGTGCATTCACCTCTTTTAAATTAGCTTTGGAAACAGTTTGTTGGGGCTGTTGAAGCTAAAATTAAATAAATAAGTGAGCATGTTTTGTTCCTCCCTTGCAGAGAATGGAGGCCCATTCATTGATCAGGTCCTGGTTCTGCAGAACTACGCTGAGGGATGGACTGTTGGGAAATGGGAGGAAAAAGTGGACGAGCGGCCGTGCATTGAGAAGTTGTTGTACCACAAAGATAAACAGGGATATTACAGGTAGCATGTTTTACACAAATGTTTTTTTTGTTGTACAAATTAAAATTCAGAGAATAATGCATAATTGCTATCATTTATGATCAACTTTTCATGTACTATATAAAAGTTAACATTATTACATTAATTGCTACATGTACAATTAATTTAGGGGCACAGGATTAAAACTGGGAAAATGTATTTTTAATTTCACAGAGCCTTTTAGCCTCGATAATTTTCCCATTTTTCCTGCAATAATTATTACCTTCCTGTTTACAGTCCTCCCTTTTCTCCTTTTTATTAAAGATTTCTCTTCTCTCTCCTTTGTGTTCATTTCTAAGGGGCTGGTTCTGGGGCTACGAGGAGACCAGAGCACGGAATGTGACATGTATATCAGCCCAAGGCCATGCCTCCATCATGGCCCCAGTTCTTAAGAAAAACATCACCGTGACGTGAGTCTTCCATGTAACGAGTGTGTGTTTACATACACCACAGTGTCTTGACACCTGAATAAATTATCTTGTGTTTCATTATAACTTGCAAATGCAGTCCTATTACTATTAATATGTTATCATAAGCGCCACATTAAAACATTAAAATGCCTTCACATGTATTTAATGATTAGTATAATAACAATACTGTCTGCATATTGAGTACATTAAATGCACTTTGGTGAAAATAAGTCTGTATTTTACATAAATAAAATTCTCAATTCAGCAGTCTTACTTGTTATTGAGTATTATTTTGATGACAGTATTTCTACTTTTAGACACTTTTAAAGAATCTGAGTAGCTTTCCACTACTGTATACACAGTATAAACAGTTAAGTTGTTCCAGAAGTATCACTGTCTAGGTGAAAACTTCCGAAGTATTAAGCATAAAAGCCCCCGAAAGGCGATCTGCTATTGAAGCGTTGTATTAATTCCAGTTCGTTCTCTAAGATTTTGGTGACAGGAATATTCGTGCCTGCTGCTGTTTTGCAGATCAGTTATGCTTGACCGGGCGGAGACACTCCTCCACGATCACTATGCCGGGAAGGATTACTGGGATGTAAGTTGAGAAATTACCTTGCATATTAATTGTAATGCTGGTACATTAGGTGACATATCTTTCCTTATATTCTATTTATTTGATGGATGTTGGTTGTTGTCCCTGTTGCAGTTGTGTTTTTTTACCCTGAAGCATTCTTATGTTTTGTTTCAGTGACCGATTTTCCAATTTTTTGGGGAGGTTATTTTTAAACCAACACTGTAAGGCAAACCGTCTTATCTGTAAAATGATATCTGAAGCTCTGCAATTTTCTGTTTTCAACGTAGACCCGCCGCAGTATGGTTTTTGCCAAGCACCTGCGACTCATAGGAGACAGCTTCAGAGCAACGCGCCTGAACTCTACAGACGACAGAGACCACACGGTATACAGCGAGGACTGGACTCGCATGAAGGTGAGTTAGCGTGTCTGATGCAATTAAGGCTGTAGAATTTTACACCTTACACTGACAAAAGGACATTTAGCATTTAGTTTATCAGTTATTTTATGACACTGGGTGGCTTTGATAGGAGATCTGGCTTTTATTTGAGAATTTCTCTTATTTTGGGCTGATTATTTAATCAAATCATCCTCAGTACCTCAGTAAAATCGACTGTTGTTTAGAACACGTGTTTAAAGATCATTTTCACCTATTCTTTGAGTTGCACCAAATCCAGATTCCGCCTGTTAATTTTGTTATTACAGAATGTTAACTACAAATTCAACATCTGAGCAACAGATTTCAACAAAGCTCCTTTCAATCATTCTGAAATTATTACATAATGTAAACTCTTTCATATAGATAATTGTGTGGTTTAAATCTCCATTAATTGTTTATATAGATCAACGTTGCGATTGAATCTTGGCACCAGCTATTCCTTTCAGCCTCTTCATTACTATGATTGAACTTTTGAATGCATACTTTCTGCTTTTTCTTTACTTTATTTTTTACTTTTCAGGCCAAGCTGGGGTCAGCTAAAGGTGGGCCATATCTCGGAGTCCACCTGCGGAGAAAGGACTTCATCTGGGGTCACAGAGAAGATGTGCCGAGCCTTAAGGGAGCCGTCAAAAAAATCCACAGCCTGATGAAGAAGCACAAACTGGAGAAAGTGTTTGTTGCAACAGACGCCGATGAGGAAGGTAAAAAAACTGTGTACAGAAATGTTAAAATCCTAATAACTCATTCTTAAGCAGCACTGACATAATGAGTTATGATGATTAAAAGACCGTATAGATAGTAATGATGATAGTAACTACTAGTAGTATATCAGTGTAATATAAATGCTTCTGTGATTGATTGATGTGCTAGATCTGGAGGAGCTGAACAGGTTGTTGCCCGAGATGGTTCGGTTTGAACCGTCCAAGGAGGACCTGGAGCTGCTGAAAGATGGAGGAGTGGCCATCATTGATCAGTGGATCTGTGCCCACGCGAGGTAACGTGCTTTACATCTGTTTGTTGCAGGATGATGAGTGTAACCGGCCAATAGACAATAAAGAGGTACATGTTGTACATTTTGCAGTATTAAAATTACAAAACATGTCGCCTGCACTACAACAAGTAACTTTAAGTCAACGTGTAGTGTCTTTTTATACTTTGTCCACATGGCGTCAGTATAGAGAGGAGAATGATATGCTTCAGGAAAGGATTCACTCTAACAGAATCCTTTCCTGGAACTTTGGCTAGTGTGTTATTAGTTAGTGCTGTGTCAACAGATTGAAACTTAAAAAAAAATCCAATACTTTCTAAAGTGTATAACAATGCAAGTTTTGTCTATTTAAAGGAATTTTGTCGTGTCTTATTTCTTACAGAGAGAAATAACATTTTTTTGCTTCATGGCCCATGTGAAAATGAATGAATGAATTATTTATTCATCATTTGAATATCAACTGGAACTGCTGGCTGCATGTCACACTGTGCTTTTATTCATTTGATTTTTCCTTCTCCTCCCCTCCAGATTCTTCATAGGAACATCAGTGTCCACCTTCTCTTTCCGGATCCACGAGGAGAGAGAAATCCTGGGTTTTAACCCCAAAATGACATACAATCGTTTCTGTGGGGACACTGAGAAGGAATGCGAACAGCCGACGCACTGGAAAATAGTTTACTGACGTGACCTCTGACTTTCCTGACACACACAAGTGCCAACAAGCAGTGTTAAAGTGGCATTTAGTTGTTTGAAATTTACATGGTATTTGAACTGTTTCCTGTTTTATTTTTGTTTTTTATTTTTTTCCACTTTTTTTATGGTTATTGAGTTGTGCAATCCGGTCTGGTATGACCACTGTGACTGAACCTTGTGCTCAAAAGGCCAAAACTGAGCTGCCAAACTATGAGTTAGTGTTGAATATTTACATCTACCAATATTTTTAAAGCGTATATTTACTGTGGTTCCTTTATAACGGTGGCTTTTTACATGATTTCTGTTATTTATTGCTAATAACCAGCAAAACTGGTATAAGAGAAAAAAAAGTGTCTTTTCATGACTGCAGCAGAGCGTTTGTGTGGTTTTGTGAAAAAAAAAAATCCCAGTCTGTTATGTTGTAAGATGACAATGATCAGGTTCAGAGCGCCTATAGTTTGACTTAACCGGGCCTTTTTATTTTCATAAATGACATATAAGAGCATTAGCGATAATAAATACAGGATATAAATAATGTATTTTTATTAGGGTTACCGATCCCCACTTAAAGATCTGTTACAAATGTACATTTCTTTGGTTTCCACAGTATTTCAGTGTTTGAGTAGAATGACTTTCCTCCCTTTTTTATATTTTTAATGGAGTGCCAGTATTAATTATGGTTACGTGGAACTACATTACAGTGTTGCTGATGCTGGAATCAGGTATTTGATATGAAGATTTGTAGTCATTATGTAATCACCTTGTCTTTTTTTAGCCACAAACATAGAGCACAGTATGGTAATATTGCCAATTATTCTTGATGATACAAGATCGATGATGACACTGTGGCTTATTAACACAAGTTGGCCATCAAGCTGTTATTTTGCAATATAAGATAATTCTTGTTTCTTTTTCCTCCAGAGGAGCCACACATTTGGCCTAGAAACTGTCTGCTTTGGGCATTGTCTAATGACTTGGTTTGTACAGCAGGTGTATGATTTTGATCTTGAATAAAACCAAGTTTTAAGCAGAGTTTGAATACAGGAAACATCGGGTACTTGTTTTTCTTATTAGTTGCTGCCTATGCACTAAAATTACATTATAAAGTCAGAAGAGAAAATTTAAAAATGATCATGCAAATGACATGATATTCTTATAGTAAGGGTCAAATTAATTTACTGAACTTTTCAAAATCCCTGCAACACCAAACAAGATGTTTATTAGTGAATGCATGTGAAATAATAGATAATTTAAACATTCCCTCAAACCTGTCATTTATAGTGGCACAAATAAGGTTTATCCTTAGCCCTACCTATCTGTACCTATGACACATTTTCCTCACGTGCTATCAAGATGGGAAACCAGTGTAACTACCCTGATAATTAAACTGTCATCTCGATCAACACCGGTGTCAAATGTCACCAGTTTGGCCCAACCTCGAGCCCTTCTACTGTCAGATCCTCATTTATAATATCAGGACTCTTAAAGACTGTATTATCTTCTCCAAGCTCCTATTCTAATGATTACACATGATCTCATGCTGTAATACTTTTGTATAAACACAATTAATATATTGTAATGTCGGGTGTGGCAGAGACATTGAGCAAGCGCAGTGAAACGGCTTTTAGAGTATTCGTTAATGTACTTTTGTGTGTTTGGTTCTATTTTTTTTCCCTGAATATAATCAGGATTTGCTTTGTCATTTCCCTCTCAGTGTACAGTAATCATGAGATTTGAGGCGCCTGGAGATTCCATGGTATCGGGTTCACATTTCCCTGTGGCTTCTTCACATGAAAGCGCTGTGACTTTTCCCAGTGGAGACTCACGCTTCTCCTAACAACACATCACAAGCTCTTAAAAACAAATCTCTAAATCCACGCTGTTCCTTTCCAGACAAATAACCCTAACCTTAAAAGCACACACATTACTTCTCTGCTCTCTGAAAGCCTCATTAAGGATTAATCACCCATTTATTAATGAATAATGGCTGTTTCAGGGTGAAAAAACTCATTTGAGCTTCAGAAGTTTGGTTTAGAAACTAATTATGAGTCAGCATAATAAGCTCGGGAAGACTATCTGCTATAATAGCTGTCGGTTTTTATAAGTAGATTTTGGAACATTAATTACATGAACTCAGAATTTATCAAACAATATACAACAGTAAATCTAAAAATGAATGCAGTAAAGTATTGTTGGGTGATCAGACCTTAGGTAGAGTAATGACTAATTAAGCTCAAATCTGACATGTGACTAGATTAATTAATGATCATTATCTACAAGCAAACTGAATTAAACAAAAAACATTTCAGTTTAACTTAGGATGATTATCTCAATTTAGAATGATTGTCTTAAACTTCTGGTACACATTATTGTGTTGATGTGAAGCTAGACATTCTCTACAAAAATAAAATGCCTAATGGGTATGCGGATGATATCATAATGTAAATATTCTCAAATTTTCTACTAATAAAAATAAGATCTAGAACGTTTCTATAACTCAGTGATGTAATTCATGATGGTGACTTTACACTATGAATAAATAAAAGAATATTTTCATTAAATAATATTTCAGTCAAAAAAGGCATATACTGAAGCTCTCACTTGTTTTCACCATCCATTTTACCCGATCAACCTATTCAGATCAATTCATTCAAAACATCTCACACAGAAAGAATAATATAAAAATAACAATATTAAATTGATTTTTTTTAAAATTACATTTAAACAAATGTTGTAACTGAAGAATTGACTGGTAGACTTTCAAATCATCATCAAGATGGTTCTATACATTCACACCACTTACAAAAAATTATAATTTATCTTAGTCCTGGATTTTCTTTTTCTCAAAATGTTGCTTTTCTCACAGCTCGTGTCTACATTCCCTTTTCCTTTTGATATTATCCTTAAAGCTTTCTTTCGTAGAATGAGAATAGGTTTTGTATAGGTGTGATATGCATTTGCCCAGACTGCAGCTGTTGTCTAATCAGACTATAAACAGATGTAAAACGAATCAGAATTTGAATCAGATGTGAAATACATAGAGATGACCAGACAATTGATTTTTCTAAACCCTATGTTATCTTAGGAACAACCAATGAATAGTATAGAACATACAGCGCATGTGTTGAGAATGAAGTAAGTAGGTTATCCTATATTTAATTTTTTGTATTGCATACCATGACTGTAGAACTGTGAGTGTCTTGTTATGAGTTGTTTTCCAGGAGGATGACATTTATGATTGAGATGTTGTAGAAAACCACTCAACCTAGGATGAGACCTTCCTCTGACCCAAACTCCCTTGGACCAATCGGATGACACCCCTTGTTTTATCATTGTTCATAACTCAAGGACAAATGCCATGAAAGGATTAAGTTATTACTCTATTACAAACTAGAGGTGGTCATGTAACCAGGGACCACCCTAAGAAAAATAAAAGAGAGGGTATTTCAGGGTGTGCTAAGAGCGGGTTGGAAATTGTAACTGAGCTCATCTCTGTCTATTCTCCTCACGAGTAAGAAACCCGATACTGCTGTCTTCTCCTTTTTGTGTGTGTGTTTTTAATGTTCTAGGTTATCTAATCCTGACAGCATGGTTTCCAAAAATCCTTCACCTTGTATAATATGGCAATAGATCCAGCTGTTTTTGATTTAACATGATTTATATGCATTTTCCAATTTAGTTTATGGTCCGTAATAACACTTATAAATTTAGTTTCAAACACTATCAATTTCTGTATTCTCTATTCTCAATTGAACTACTTTATCTGTTTTACATTTATTTATTATTATTTGACCAAATATTATACATTTTAAAATATTTAGAAAACAAAACTTTATCAACATGCCCCACGATAACTAATTTACATCAAAATCAGTTTCATTTTGCTTTTAACGGTGTTCATCATGTCATTTGTGTGTATATATAAAGGACAATACATAAACTTCACTAATTTGGTGTAGCCCTAAAACATAGCTTACCCCTCTTAAAAAGTTTGGAAAAAAATACCCTCATGCAATCAACTACTTTTATATTCCAAGGTTCTGTGTGGAGTTTGCATGTGTGTGAGTGGGTTCTCCTGCTTCCTTCCACGATCACTGACGTTGATTGTAGATTATTAAGTGCCCATATGTGTGAACTGGTGTGTGTATCTCTGCCTCTCACCTGTAATGCACTGGGATTGGCAGCAACACACCTCTGCAACCATAATGAAGAATAGGCAAGTATAGAAAATGACTGACAGACATTCTTACAGGTTACACCATTTGACATTTTGTGTAAAAAAATGAGTGATTTTTACAAAAACAAATGACACAATATATATATATATATATATATAGGCACATGATGTAAACCTGAGGAACTGTTTTTTTTAATCGTCATTTCATAACGTAGATGACGTCACGGCGTGCAGTAACAGCCAATTAGCGCCAGCAGGGCGTCGCGAGGCGCTCTCAGGGGTCACGTGCTGCTGCCTCCGCTTTGTGCGGCGTGAATAGTCCCGCTGAGAGGAGGCTACACGCCCTCGTCACAGGTCGGTCTGCCCACACACAGCCTCACTCAGTCACGGCAGCAGAGAGCAGACAGGTGTGAGCTGGCCTTAAAGCGGCATTACTTTTCTTCTGTGCCCGTAAATTAGTGTTTTTGTTCATTTTTGGTTCTCCACTAAGCTAGTGATGGAGCAGACATCCTGCTGAGGGCCACCTGCAGCGCCATGTCCTGTCCCCAGACGTCCGACAAACTCAATCAGATAACGACCAGATTGACCAATTTAGAGGATTAACACATCCAGGTACGTTCAGACACATACACAACTACTGAATAATGACTTTATTATTACTAAATAATAATATTTATTTAAGCAAATAATTGCTAAATTATTTTTAACTAAGGCTTCCTAAACTCCGACTGTTGCGTCAGACGAACAGACGTTTTAAATTGACCGAATCGACGTTTCGATTAAATCCAATTTACACATGATGTAGATGAAGTATTAATAAGTAATACGTGTTTTGCAAACTAGAAACATTTTCGCGATAAGCATCAGAATATTAATAATACACAAAACACAAAATATGAGTAAAACGACAAACAAACATAAAGAAAGAAAGTGAAAAGTGTTTTTCCAAAATAATTTCGTTGGGTAATCTAATCCCTGCAATCAGCGGCGGCTGATGGCTGCAGCTCTTATGAGTATAAATATTTAAACAGCAATTATTAAGATTAAAGCAAGGCAGATTTATAACCAGGGGCAATATGTGGTACATAAAAAAAACAATTATCATTTTAGAGAAATCTTAATGTTTATTGTTAAAAACTCTATATTTGAGTATATTCTAAAATACTTTTTAGATATCCATTTGCTAGTAAAGGTGCTAAATGTAGCCAAAGATCATCTCAGGTTAAAGAATCTTCAGTCCAAGTGTGATGATGAGAAGAAAAGAATTGAACAACTTGTTGGGAAGAAGAGAAGAAATGAAATATCAATGTCCAATCATTGAAATGATGTGATATGTTAGTTGGAGTGGTAACTGAAATAAGTTGAATGCTTAGTTAAAGAACACAAAATTAAGGTTTAAGTCCCCTCTACTATAAAGTTGACAAATGAGCTCACCAGAGGTTGTGCTGTTCTGTATTATACCGTTCTGTTGTGTGTTATATTGTTCTACAGCTTTTAATCATATCACAAAATCTTTCTCAGCTCAGATGAAGTTGCCGCTTTTCAAATCTCCTTTGAGCTCGCTCTGCACTTTCAGCCTCAACTACACCAAATCATAGAATCAGTGTATTAGTGCAGTAGTATGCAGAGTATTGTTAAGTAGTAATGCAGCACATTGGAAACAAATGACTATGATTATGTGTGTGATCTTGATTATTTGCTAATGGACATTTCATCTCATCTTCCCTGATTTCAGCCGCCTCTGCTGATGGCCTTTTTCCAGCAGCTGAAGCTTCTTCTCTGGAAGAACCGGCTGCGTGTCGTCAGACAGCCGGTGAGCAACATAAAAAAGTTTTCTTCAGCCGACCTTATCACTAACCCAGAGTTGCATGTGTGTTTACCCAGAATATAGACTATTTTACTGTAGTTTGCAGTAATATAGTTTGCTGTTAACTATAATTTTAATTTGCACTTATACTCTGAGATTCTCCAGAATGAAAAGTGTGCTACAAACGGAATACTTCATTATCATCATTATTAACTGAGATAGATTGTCTCCTCTAGAATAAAGATTCCTGCTGCTCATTGTTCTTTTCTGTGTATTATGATATTCTATCTTATAGGTGTGGTCGCTGACTCTGATCATCTGGCCTCTAATCATCTTCATCATCTTGGCCGTGACCCGTCATCAGTTTCCTCCAGTGATAAAAGAAACATGTGAGTGAAAAAGAGAGAGAAGACACTTTCATATAGGAAAAGTCTTCATAAACTGAAACAGCATCATGCAACTGAGCAAAAAAAACAACTAAACAAAATGTGAGTAAATACACCTGGTTGGACTGTGACAGATTGATGTAATATAAATAGTCCGGGGAAAGTTAAACTTACACCTTGAAGGCAGAGATAAACAAGCAAAAATAAAAAAAAAATCTGTGAAAATCTGCTTTTTTAGAAGTAAGTAAAAACATAGAATTAATTCAATTGATTTATCTATCATCATCAAGTATAAAAAATAGTTAATCAAAATCTAAAATGTGGAACTGAAGGTGAAGGTAAAGCAGTTCAAAGATTGCATTGACAAAACGCTAAGCTGAGGCGGAGCGTAGGGTTTTCTTTGTCGCCTAAAAGGATTGAAACTTAAACTAAACACACGGAAACATTTCAATTTCACAATCAGAGCAAACATGCAGAGCTTTAACGACATGACTGATGATGTGTTGCTCTTTAATTAAACAAACCATTTGACTGAAAGCCTATTTTTAGTCAGTTGAAGAAGGGACTATATACAGATTATTTGCAAAAAAACATGAATATCATGGAAAATGTCATTTTAGATTCTAGATTTTTATGCACTTAGAGGAATTGACATATTACAATGATCCCATGAGCTATGTTGTCTGGGGCTTCATGCCCCTATTAGGGTCACCTATGGCAATCAGGTCTTAGGTGAGGAACCAGATAAGGCGCATGAGGTAAATTGTTGGGATTAAGTCTCCCTTGCCTGTACTTGGGACACTGAACTAAATGCTAAAAACTAAATGTGAAGCGGTTGAGGTCAAAGTTCAGCACTTTCAAATCTGAGGCCATGGTTCTTAGTAGTAAAAGGGTGGAGTGCAGCCTCGGGGTCGGGGGTGAGATCCTGTCTCAAGTGGAGAATTTTAAGTCTCTCAGGGCCTTGTTCACGAGTTAGGGAAGTCTGAAGATGGTCAATACAACGTATCCATCAATGCGGTGAAGAAGGAGCTGAAAGGGGAAGCTCCCAATTTACCAGTCAGTCTACATAAGCACGTCACGGACTCTGTTCTCTGATAGTGACTAAAAGTTGTGATTGCGAGTACAAGCGGCCGAAATGAGTATTTCTTCACAGGGCGGATGGGTTCTCCCTTAGAGATATATAGAGGTATATAAAGTATCGCTCAAATTCTTCATCCTGTTCTTAACTGCACCCTCACAGACCTATTTTTAAAAAAAAAATCTTGTTATGTGAAAGTCGAAGAGATGACTGGACGATTCATAAAACAGCTTTGATCAAAAATGAATTAGTGTTTCTCACACAGACAGTAGCTTCTTTCTTTATTTTTTATAAATATACAGTTACTATTGTCTATAAGATGATTGAAAAATAGTGATATAAACATGTATTCAGATTCCAAATTAGTTTTTTTTCCTGCAATCAAATAATACCATCACTCAAAAATGTCTTTTTCCTGTGTTTTCACTTAAAAAGAATAATGAGAAACCTTTTTCATTGGTGTGTTGAGGTCTGTAATTCATACAGTTCAGATAGCTGCCATTATTGCTATAATGGTTTTTCCAGGTTATTATTCTCTTTCAGAGGAATATGTTTTGTTGCCAAGATGACAGGATTGAAGAGCAGCGAACGTACAGTGGCTTAACGGCGACTTTGTGTGTTCTTCTTTCTTTCAAACAATCTCAAACTGTTTTCTGCCTTTTCTGTGTATTTGTCATGGTGTTTCTAAACGAACACGTTCTTCTCGTCTTCTTCAGGTCACGTGGGACCTCGAAACTTGCCCAGCTCAGGCTTCTTCCCTTTTCTGCAGACCCTCATGTGCAACACAGACAGCAGCTGTCACAACACGTCCCGCCTGGCTGACCCGGCTGCATCAAAGTCTGCACAGAAATCCTCAAGAGCTGCAAGGTACTCCCATATTTATCCGTACAGTCTGTGACCCATGCCGCAGTATGGCCAAACTCAAGTTATAATTTCAGTCGGCGTCACCGCGTCTACTGCGTGGGTGTCAAACATGAGGAGCTGATCCAATGAAGAGATCAATCCGGGCCACTGGATGACTGTACAAAGTGTGATAAAAATGTTCCAGTACCTACTTAGTCATAGAAATATGAAGCCAGTGATCATATTTCAGGCTCAAGGAAATAAATGATTTATGGTTTTGATTTGTAATTGGTTTGTAAAGCAGGAAAAAAGTTCACCTGCTGTTTAAAAGACTCAAAAGTGAGTAATAGTTCAGTAAGTAAATGTATTGAATTGTGATGCAACAAGACTGATGGAATAACTGAAACATCATATTGTTTAATATAACCCTCTTCGTCTCAAGTCAATCTTTCTCTTCTGTAGAAAATTGAAGGTTAATCAATTGCATTATTTGTAAGAAATGTGTAATTATTGTTATTTACATACACATTCACATGTAACTTTTCACCTGAGATCTAATTGCGCTGATTCTGGCCCATTAACCAAACTTAGCTTGACTACCCTGGTGTAATCTAATCTAATCTATTCATCTAATGCTACATAAAAAACACACACATCTTGAACAAACAAAAAAAACTCAGTATAGCAGCATCACATGAGGTTATTAATTAACCTATTCATGGATACGTTCCAGACATATTAATTAGGAGGGAAGCAGGTCACCTTAAGTGACAAGCATATATTGTATATAATATAATATGAATTTGAAGTGAATTCGTTTTCACGGACAGACTCTCATGAGCAACAGTAACATGAGCAGCTAATCCGTCTGCCTCAGAGAGACTCTCAAGTTCCTTCAGCTCTGTCTGTCCTTCACACGATATCATCGCTCCATGTGAGGCGAGGAATCTCCGTCCGCCTGTCACAGTCGGATTCACATGTGACGCCCCTATAACAAAGACCTTACATGACAGGTTCAACATTATTAAAGTTGGAATAAGGATCAGTGAGCATGTTTCAGGACTGAAGGTCATGGCAAGTGAACACAGCTGAGACCAGAGGAAAGTATTCTCACCTCTGCTCTGCAAGAGAAAAGTCACTTCCGTCCACAGGGTGAAGTTGTTTGGATAAAATATGTTAAAAATAGGCTGGTTGCAGTTATTTTGTTATATCTGTAGCGATAAAATCTATCATAGAGAGTTCAGCTCCACTCTTCCTTTAAAGTTAAAGGACACGTCTGTGGGTTTCATGTTTGTGAGTTGCAGCTGAAATCAAACAAATTCATCTTAATCTTGTTTTAACCTTTCTATTTTTGATCTGTCAATGTTTAAAAAGGAAAGGCAGTGGAAAATTACGTATTAAATTCCACAAGATAATGACAGTTAAAATGCATCTAGGTGTGACTGGAAAACCTGTTTGCACCACCTTTAACCTGCTGATGTGTTGAATGAATGTCAACACATAACACATTTTTAAGTCGGAGTCACGTCTCTGTTGCCTGTGTACAATAGGATTTTCTCTCTGAGAAATGTTTTCCATTGTATTTTCTGGATCATGCTCCGGTTGTCTGTGTTTATTCTAATCTCAAAGGTAATCGTCTCACTGTGGCATTTTTAACCCAGACAAACCAAAATCAATATTATTTCATTAGCACTCACGACAACATATACAGGTGCAAATGGTCAATAAAAGTAGTTTAAAATAGCAAATGAGATCGACCCTTTCAGCTTCTCAGAAATATGCATGAACCTCTCTGAAGACTTGCTCTTTAGTTTAAAGGTGAATTAAATCACAGCTGCAGCACAACTGCACATCCGATCCTTTACTGTGTCTGTGCGGCAGGTCGACTCCTGAGGATTCTCCGCTGGCAGACCTGTTACAAGGAGGAAATGTCTTCAAGTTTAACTCCAGCAACAACCCTGCTGCGATGATCGACGCCTTAAACAACATGTTGGGTTGGTTTGTTTTGTAAATCTCCCTTCGCAAACCCACAATCCCCCAGATCACATGTTTACCAGTTCCAGTGCAGTTTCACGCTTCACAGAGTGAACGTTATTGTCAGCTCCTTACAGTCGTAAAAATTAATAGACTGGACCTTTTGTTTATGTTTTAACTGGGAATGTATGCTTCCAGCCTTTATCTTCTTGGTGGTTGTAAACATTTCACCTGCTGTAGCTCTTTTGAGACTATATCTCTATGTTGAACTATTCATTGAAACCACAAATTTTTACTCACTGCACACACAATGTGTTCTTCTGTTAAAGGTTTGCCTAATCAGGGAAAACCTCACAATGCGTCTTTCATGACCGGCTTCAATGTATTTCCGAGTGACCAGGTGGGTGTTACTCACTTATAATGACAGGGACAATATGTTGGGAATAAGGAGAAGCCTGTTTCACACACCTGTCTATCACACTTTGTTGAAATCCTGTCATAAACTAACCTCAGTTTAAAAAAAAAGAATTAATGAGGCTTATGAGGAGGCCTGGGAGGTTTATTTAGAATTATGTATATAAATGTCTGTTATTTCTTTGTATTGCAAGTAGGACTGTAGCACATTACAGTATATAATAAAGATGAGCAGTAATTAGAAAATGGTTATGTTCTAGTGGAGCTTATTAGGAGCAGCTAACAACTACTGCAACTGCTCCAAAGGGATGACAGTAAAAAAAGCAGCATTTAAAGTGTTGCTTTAAGGTCTCAAGTTGAAGTTTCAAGTCCTCTCTTCAAAACCTCAGTATATTATTAATCATGACTGAACTGAACTAATATTGTGGTAAAAATATCAAGCCAGAGGCAAACTCAAAAGGTTTGATCATGGACTAAAAGTATTTGAGAAGTAAGTTAATAATTTACCAAAAATAAATTGGTTGGCATACGATTCATAGTTGTTGAGAATAAAAAGAAGGTATTTGGTTTACTGCGGCTTTTCCCTTGAGTTGGTGCATAAGTAGTTATATTAATTATAATTTAGAAATGATATAGGGAAAGGAAATGATTTGGAATTTGAAGCACAATCATGCAAGTGAAGATATTATATTCATAAGGTCATCAATTATTGATTTCCTGAGCTCCTGAATATAATATCTTCACTTATCCGATTATTATCTGTATATTATTAGCAGGAGACTATGAAGATCATGCTGGAGTCAGTGAACCTGTTGAAAAGAGCCGCCTGCGCCATGACCCTGCGGATCATTAACATAACCTCACCCGACCCCGACCCCGTCTCCTTCGCCGTGGTCACTTTCTGCAGGTCCAACGACACCGTGTTTGAAGTCTCGCTCACGACTCTCGACCAGGTCTGTTTGTTCTTTTCATCCCAGTGAACACTGAAACAGAAAAACGCAAAACATGAGTCATCCGTTGGTCACTGAGCAGCTTCTTAGAACATTAACTTTGTCTCCCACTGTATAAACGCCTGTATTTGTATCTACGTTTTGTCTGTGGGCTTATATTTATGTAACTGTGCCTTTTACGCTGGAGCCTGTGTTGTGCTGACAAAAATTCCACCAGCTTGGCTGTGTGGTCATTAAAGAATCATTCAATCAGTCATGCAGTCAGATGGATTTACTTGACATGAAGTCAGGTTGAATGCATTTTCCTGGCATTTGCTTGTGTAAAAACCACAAGTCGAGACAAACTTGTCTTCACTGGAAACAATCAGTCAGATTTTCCAGCCTGTTAGTCATCTTACCTATTAGTTCTTTTCTGAACAAAACAACGCTCATTGTTTCCCACAGGCAAAGTAGCATTGTGTTGCGCTAGAGATCTGGAACCCAGACGGTGTCTCTGAGGGCCAAATTGTTAATCTCTCCCTATTATACTGAATCCTAGAGAGCCTCTTGTGCCCGTATAGGACCTCTCCCTATTCATCCTGATCATTTTCTTTATATAATGTTCTGAAATGAACTCCTCCAAACAAAGAGTTTCTATGCCTGGTCGAGCCTATCTTTATAGTCAAGACAACTCACCATTAGCTCCTATTTTTTGCTAGACAGTCACCTTGACTGTCCAAAGAAAGTACAACATATGGCTCTCAACATCTGACCTGGGTTTCAGTAAAGTTGTTTTTAGATTAATTTAGATTTAAAGTAAATTAGGGAGTATAAAAACACTCTACACTTGCTCGTTCTCCCATTCTCTTGCTCATTCTCTGTGTGTATGAGCGAATGACAGACTCACGAGGCAGATTTAATTTGCGTGGTGCTAGATTTTCATCCTGTGGTGCAGCACCATACAATAGTCAATGTGTTGGAAACCCTGCACAGTTGTTCGGAGCTTGTGTGTATATATTCCTGTTGTAAAACAACATCCACTCACTGTGGTCTGGCATCTGTGTTGTTGCTCAAACCTGTCTGTACACAAGTTATTTAGAAATGTGCAACTTTCTGGAAGTTGATAGGATCCGTGTAGTGAGTGAGTGTGTGAGAAGGCAGACTGTATTGCTGCTACAGGATAAACAAGCTGCTTATGATATTTTTTGTAAAAGAAAAAAAAAAAAACAATGAAAAAGGCAAAATAGGGCCCTTTTAAAACACGTGTCTGAAAGGCACCAGCATCTGTTAAGAGAGGAATGGAATGAGATATTGATTGTGATTGATCCCTATCTTGTACCCGTGTGATTCCCTGGGTTTCTGCCTGCACATTTTGGCGAGTTGTTGACGCAATGGCGCTGATTGTTTTCAGATCCTGACTCAGCTGATGATAACAAAACCATACGCGTTGATGAGGTTGGCTGGGTTGCTGGTGTCCGTGTATGAGCAGCTGCAGAACCAGACTTCGCTGTGGGAGAGTTTGCTGGCCATCCCCCAGCTGTTCTCCCCGGACTCCCCTCAGCAAGTGCTGGACAACGCACAGGCTCTACTGACCAACATACAGGGGTAACGCACTCTCTGTGGCGATTATTATAGGTTTATATAATAAAAAAAAATAAAATAATAAAAAAAAAGCTAAATAAGTGAAATTCCCAAGTGGTTCCTGTCGTATGAAGTCGTTGAATTCCTTCTCCTTCATCCTGAGAACAGAATTGTATTCCCAGGAGAAAGAGCTTTTTGTTTGCGAACATATTTTTTGCAAGTGGTAGGTATAGTCAATCATTAAAGTGGAATTTTCTTCAAGGCAGAAAACAAAATGGATTATTAACTAGACTGATATAAATAAATGCATGACAACTTTGAAGGAACCTGGGCTGGAATAGGATAAATTCATAATTTTGTGGGTTTTTTTATGTTTCCAATGCAGTAAAGTGCTTCTTTAATAAGCAGCAACACCGAGCTTTGTAATATTATGGTTTCAACATCGTTTGACATTTGAAAAAAAAATTCTGGAGGAAAATGTCACATGACTGTTTAGGTATAAATAGGAAGTTGTTTTAAAAAGAGCTAAACTGGGAAAAAAATAAAATCGACCCAAGGTGACATAGGTTAGTTTGTGTTCAAAAACGTGTTTCACAGCCATTATCTCAGGTGTGTGTTTTATATATATTTCTTCCGTGAGGGGTTTTCTCCAAATTCCATCTTCTCATTAGTGTTAAACGTTAACCTCTTCTGGTCTATCTAGTGCTCTACATGTGATCACGAGTAATTTCCCTGAAGTCAACGCCTCAGTCTCCATGGTACAACCACTATTGGTTGGAAGCATCAACGTGATCAGCTATGTTCAAAAGTGGCCTGGAAAAGGTGCGTATGGGTCATCTTGTGCCAGCCACACATATTTATTTTATTTTTTTTAGGTTTGATTGTGTGTGCTTAATGAAAAAGTGTATTTTTATAAACATGCAGGTAAAGAAACCACTGATTCTAAAGTTATGGTACATGTATAAACGTTTGGTTTAAGTTCACCTTTGACATGACAGCATCACAAAAATGTCATCAGCCATTATAATCATCTGCTGACACGACATCTGATGTGAATCTGTTCAGATGTGTCCATTTCCCTCGGAGATATTGTCACGTTGCAGAATGACTCACTCAGTGACATTGTGAAACAGGTTTTACGGGATGTGCGGATACCACTGGATCAGGTACGTGCTGTCAACAGTCTTTATTTATAAAACACACACCCTAGCGTGGACCTTTCTTGAAAATAAAATAAATCCCATTTGAATGACTTTTTTTCAAAACTGGTCTCCTCAGTTCTGGCCCTCAGCATAGAAGTCTCTGTTTTGTATTTGAAGTATTGTATTTGGGAATGTGAATTTGAACTTACTATTTAAATGAATACCAACCTTATTAACTAACAAATTATATTATTCGAGATTGATTTACAGATTTATATCTTGATTAACTGAGAAAATAGAGGAAAAAAATCTGTCACAGTTTGAACAAAGTCCAAGGTGACATCTTCATTCAAGTTGCAGATTCTTTATTGTCCTACTGGAAAAAAGTTGGTTGCCGCAAAGTATTATAAAGTCCAGTATAATACTCAATCTATACTTAAAAAAAAAAAGTAAAAAACACAGGGACAACAGTATACAATACAATATATTACAGCATAATATATTAATATTAAGCTCACACTAGAACATGGTTTGTTTTGTTACAGATTAACAAATTAGTGTAGGTTTTGTTCCACAAACACAATCTCTTCCTTTAACGCCTCACTCTTTTTTACTGTTTTTTGGGGGGGGCAAAAAAATCAGCACATGCTAATTTTCCATGTGGTCTCCATTTGCTCCAGGCTATTGGCCTAACTCTGGACAGACAACTGGTGCATTCCCACCTTTGTAACAGCAGCCGTAACCCTCTGTGGCTCACGGCAGCCTGCTCCACGGGCACCGTACACATGCTTCTGGGCTGGATCAGTCCTGAAAAGGTGGCCAAGCAGGTAGGTTAACATGGATGTTGATGTTATCATCACCAACATTTTGCTGGAAATGCTCTTTCTCTCAATCATGGTCTCTCTTATGCTGCTTCTCCGTATTTACCTCTCTTTGCTGCGAATTTACATCCTCTTGTGCCACCTTCATTAGTAATTAGTTTCGGAATATACCAAATAATTAGCCTTACGCCCACAATATACCTGTTGGCCATAGCAACAAGAAACTGCAGCTCCCAGGTTGCACCTGGGGAGCACAGGGCCTGAAGGGGATCCAATTAGTGCTGCCACCATGGTGGACATGTTATGATTAGATAATTTCCAATCACGAGTTCCTAGCTAATTCTGTCATTACTCTGTGATTCCACTTACAGTAGTCATGGACATCAATGGACATCAGTTTGTAAATTAATGCTGGCACATGGCAAGTAGTCATAATTAATCATAAAAGATACAGATACTCGTATGTTAAAAAAATGTTATTATTATAAAAAAGTATACAACATATACTTATATTCAGTTCTAGTTATGCAGTTAATTCTAAGAATTTATAGACATAGTTTATAGACAAACATTAATTTAATAGTTGATAATGACATTGTAAATGCAGTTATAGACTTTAACTAATTTGCCTATAATGTCATTGTTAAACCGTAGCATGCATTATCAGTTAACTTATTAACTTATTAAGGATTTATTCACCTTAATATTGTTCATCTTATAGCAAACTGTTAACATACGTTCTTATGAATGTTTTATGATTTAGCAATAACTCTTGTTTAGGATCAGTAATAATAATAATAATAATTATCTTCCATTCCTGATCTTGTCAGGCCCTCCTGGCCTGGAGTCAGCATGTTGCTCCACATGACTTGGCCTTTGCCAAAGCGCTGCTCCACAGTCTGATGGGAGGTTTGTCTCCGGGGGGCCAGGGACTCTCCAACGGCACAAGGACCCGACGCAGTGCAGATACACAACCACAAAACATAGAGGAGGAGCTGTAAGCACCACACTGATTGTTCCACACACGCACTCCAGCTGTAAAACAAATGTTCTCACAAGTAGAATCAATTATTACCACTGGTCAGGCTGTTCATTGTCAAAATGGCCATGTGACGTAACCCTGAAAACTTGGTACCAGATTTTACCTTTCTAAAAAGGTTTAAAAAATTATTTTCGGTGACACTGTCGACATTTTATGTCAAATATTTGCAAAAAATTGGGATTTGAAAATGGTACAAAATTGAGAGACTGATGAATGCTTCTTAAAACCATATTTAAAAAGTTTTTGACTTCCTCATCTCACCAACCCTGATTTGTCACTCACCCAAAACATTTTATTATAATATTATAATACAATAAGGAAAAAATACATACAATACAAATACAAACTTATTTTCAATCATATTTAACTTAACAAAGTTATAACCATGTTAAATTATTCATGTTTTGTTCTCTTTGCTCAATCAAGCTAAACATTGGAGACCTTTTCCCAAATTAGTACAGAAGTTCTTTCTGAAGTGTTGAGTCTGCTGTAATATGAATGTTATTTATTTTATTTACTGGCTTTATGCTTTGGCAGGTTTTTGAGGGTCGGTCAAGTGTTGTTGGAAATTACAAAAAGTGTCCCTGAGGTGGAAGCGGTTGTCCAGATCGCCCTCAGAGCGGGTTTTCAGTCCATGAAGACAGCATCACTGGCCCTCACCACAGTCGACGGTGAGCCCTCGGAACTGCAGAAATCAGTTTGACATATTTTACTTTCATCACCGTTTAAAAACAGCTGCTGGTGGTGAGCTTTCGTGAGCTACTCACACGAGTGATAAATATATTTTCGGTCATAATATATAATCTGACTCTGAGGGAAAACCTTGATAGAAATAGATGAAATAAGACTTGCAGCACAAATCTGAAGTTTTGGTGTCAACCCTTACAGCAAAAGAAAAAGAACAGCGAGATTAAATCTAAATGTCGACACACTAACGGGTTTATTGTGTGTAGTGTAATAGGAATGACACTCTTTTTCCTTTAGTGGGGCAGATGTAGCATATGACCCAGAGGTAAATGGGACAAGTTCACACCCTTTCTCAGGGGACTGATGAAAGACAGGGGGTTTTGATCTAAAGTAGGACCAGTGAAGTTTGAACGAAGGAAATGAATCACACACAAACACACACACACACACACACACATTGAAAATGTACACCCTGGGAATCCTCTTACAAAAGAAACTGCAGTTATTTAAGTGATTTTATTTCTAAAAACAGTGTTGAAAATGTTCTTTTTTATATCACTGAAACAACTATTTACTTGAAACCCTGAATATGAATATTATTCTTTAACTCTACTCTCTGCATGTGCACAGACATGACGGATGATCTCCTGAAGGATGCTGGCCAGCTCAAACTGATTTATTTGACGTTGCTGACGAACCAATCGGAGGCAAGCGCTTGGATCCGTCGTGTCCTGGACAGTGGGATGCAGGCGATCATGACGGTATGCAATAGTATTTCATAACTTCCATTGTTCAATGGGTGGAGACGTGGAGTTCACAATGCACACATGTAATCAGACAGTCTGTACGTCACGGTACATGAAGCACAACAGCGTTCAACAGCACTGTGGTGACGGCAAGAAAAAAAACTTTACCTGAACATGAGTGAAGCTGACTCAGAGTTCCAGTTCTTTGAATGAAGTTTGTAACCTTGTAAATTAAATTTCCCTCACTTAAAATTCCCTTTAGTTATCCTGATATATATATATTGGACTATTTGAACCAATCATTAATCGCTGCATAAAATGCAAGAAGTGGCTCTTCAGACATAATCTGCTGGACCTTGATTTACATGTTTACATTGACATCTCCTTTTTCTCTCCTGTCGAGTAACTAAGGACAAATACGTTGGTAACTTACTTACGTATAATTTTCATTACACTTGTGTATCTGTGATTCACTGGAGTATTTATTCTTTAGCCAACTTTATACTTTTTCTATTCACATTTTCATGCAATTATCTGTACTTTCTACTCTATATTTAAAAAAAAAAATCTTGCTCCTCCAAATTCATTCTGGCTTGTTGTCATGACAATTGTGGAGACAAATAGTGATTTTCTGCCTTTCCTTTTAATAATACCCTTAGAAGGACAATACAAAACATATTTTTTGGGAGCTAACAGATGTTTTTACTTAAAAAATAACTTCACTTGATAAACAATTAACAGTCTTTTTTATACCTACTGTAGTAGTAGTAAGTATATATACTTCTACCCAAGTAATGAATGAGAAGACTCAACATATGATTTTTCAGTTTTAACTTCATAGTACTATATTTTTTTGTAAATTATTATTTTATTTCACTTCCAACTAAGTGCCCTACATGAGTAAATTAGACCACCATTTAAAATCTGTCAATATCCAATCTGTCAATCTCAACACTCATCACTGCAGCAGCACAGCAGCATAAAAACCTCATCGGGTGATTATTTCTGCTTCTGTTTCACAAGAGCCTGCTATCTGAGTCTCCCACATGTGAGGACCTCCTGGCTCCCTTCGAGTGGCTGTTATCAACCAGGAGCTTAGAGTTCGAGACGTGGAGATCAGTGATCTGCCAGAACAACTCCGCTGTGCAGAAACTACTACTGAGGGAGTGGCTGCCTTTGATTCAGATGGTGAACTTACTAAACTTTTCTTTTTTTTTCTTTTTTTTTTACCTCATTAATATTTAAAAGGTGCCCTGTGGAGGTTTTTGTGCATGAGACAAGCAAAACAGGAACCAACTGATAAAAAAAATTAAATTATTTATTTGGTAATTATGAACAGGACTAAGGTGGATTAAGGAATTTATGAAAAAAAATAATTAACATACACTACTTCTAGGATTTAAAATGTGTGCTGTTTGGCACACAATCCGAAATTTTGACCTGTGTATATTATTTTACAAAGTCTTGCTCCCTCTGACGACTTTTCTTGATTTTCTCCACAGGCACAGGAGCTTTACGGCACCCTGACAGGCCAAGAAGCTGATAACGTAACCCTCCCCATGATTCTTTCTGAATGGAAACAGTTGTATAACAACTCTTTGAAGTTCGGAGAGCTTGTGGACAGACTGGCCACACAACTGGGAGGAGAATACTGGATGAACTGGATGCCAGAGAACATCTCTCATATTCCTGCAACCATTCAACAAAGGTCTTCAGATATGATAATTACCTGCACATTTTCATTCCATAGTGCTACTGTATAATACCTTTTTGCATCTTACAAGCTGTAATTACAGCTTGTAATAGGTCAATTATCACTGTGAGCAGTCTTCAAGTTAAAATAATTTTAGCCTTACTCCAATGTATCATTTGCATTCACTTCCATGACATTGCTTTTTTAATACTAAAACAGCAAATGGGATGTAAAAAATATAACTTCAAAAAATGTCTTTAACAAAAAATCACAAGCTAACTGATTTGTTTATTCAGTAGAGAAAACAGACTTATTTTGGTTGAAGCTCTGCAAAAGCCCCATTTCAATGAATTTCAGAAGTATAAGCTGATAAATAAGGCTGCCTTTCCACCATCACGTGTTAATGCACACAATTTCTTTTCACAGTGTTGTGTGTTTCTCGGTTTCTCAACAGTTTTTTTGACTTTTCTCTGATTTCCTTACTACTAGTGTTCACCTGTTCATGGTGACGTTTGGAGAAAACATTGAGAAGAGTCGACTGTGGCCCGGGGTGAAGAGCTATTTCAACATGGTTTACTGGATTTTGAACTACAGACCTGGTGTCACACAGCCGGCAAACTGTGAGTCTTCAATGATATTTCCCTTTGTATACAGAAACTAAATGTGCAACGATTAAAAGTATAAAACATATACAATATACAAAATTTAAATGTACCAAAATGGCCAACCAAATGGCGAATTATTGTACAGTGCTTTCTTCGCACAGTCATGTATAAATGAACAAATGAAGGATGCCACTAAAGCTTACATCTCAAGGTTCAGGGTCCAGCTTTAATGACATCATACAATACTGGGATTCAAAATGAAATGCAATTTTAGTCTGTTTACAACTACCTCAATTACACTAATGGAGCCAGAAACACTCCTGTCTGTGTTGTTGCAGACTTGTTTTTGCAGACATTGAGCAGTTGTTGTTATCTGTGCAGCACATTGGAAGATTGTTGACTTTCTCTTGTCATGAAGTGTTATGTTATAATTAATCATGTTGTTATGTTATTTTTAATTATTAATTATGTTATAATTTGACTGGGAGCTAGATGAATAAACAAAGAGTATGAGTATGACCAACTAAATACATAAAACACAGCCAGTTCAAGCATGTGTATGATTTCTTTACTTCCCCTTTAGGTTCTATTAACAGCTCCACCTTCAACATTCACTGCGATACTGGCTTGAACTGGCACAGGTTTGTTCAGGCATTGATGGAGGGTCTGATGTCACAAAACCCAGACATACTGCTGAAGTAAGTGTCTGTGAGTCTATGTGAGATTATTAAATGTTAAGGCTATGCATGTACGTATGTATGTGCTGTAAAATTAGATTTTCTTTTAGCTGTTGCTAGGATGTGACTAAAAACTATATCTTTAAGTTATTCACATTATGAGATTGATATTGTTAGTACCTAATATGCAACATGATTAAACAGCAGCTTCTCTGTACACGAGTTGAATTAAGTATAGTAAAAACAGGCAGGTTACAACAAGCAGGATAAGGTTAATTGTCACTTTTAAAAACAGGTTTCAATTTCATATTAAATTCTGATACAGTCAATTCCACTTGTCTCTTTTCTCTGTAGCTTTCTCAAAGGGACTATGAATCTGTTGCAGCATGCGTACGGCGACATCTACAAACATTTGGCAGCAGTTCATTTAAAGCAAGAAATCCGAGGTGGCGATGCGCTCTCGGCATACTTGATCAACCTGATGACCAACCTGGATGTCTTCGTTCAGAAGTTTTCAACCCTTCCTGACCAGAGCTCCTTGAACTCCCTCATTTACAACCTGTTTCAGTCCACAGGTCTGACGCCGCTACTGCCTCTGTTCACCGCTAACAGCCCTCCAGACGCATCCAAAGTTCTTGATGTTGCCTCAAAGCTCGGCAGGCTTAACCAACACATTTTTACCTTCCAAGAGTCGGACCCAACACTGCCTGAACTGGAGCAGTTGATTGCCAAGTTTCTGTCAATGGAGGGAAACCTCACAATATCCGTCCCCCACATCATGGGACACGCTCTGCTCACTTACAGTGACTACTTCCATCCTGACGAGGTGGCGCGTTTCAGAAAAGCCATCCGGCCTTTCACCAACCAGACTTCAGCAGGCAGTGTCGAGGCCATCCTCAGTGCCATAGAGCTCCTGAAGACAGTGGTGGATGCTCCGAACGGGGACCCAACCCACATCATCCTGGGGTACATTCGCCAGCTTCAGGAATTGGTGATGTCTCTGTACAGACTGCGGAGAATTGACCATCTCTTGTTTCCAACTGGGCAGCTGAGCACAGCTGAGGTTACTGACCTTTACCTTCTGTCCAAAGACTTTCTCAGTCTCCTCACCCCCGAGAGCCTACAGAACCTCACTCAGGCCGGACCGGATGCTGCCCAGAACCTTGTGTTGAGCAAATTTTTAGCGATCTTTCCATCTGAGGTCCAGCAGGACGCTGCACTTTTTTTCCAGGATTTCAAAGCCCTGCAGGATCACTTGACCTTGTGTGCAACAGGAAAGGACTGTTTGGGTAGCTTTTTAGAAATCTTCACCTTTGTGGATCAGATATTAAACATAACACTCTCCACCAACGCTAATGTCACCATCACATTAGGTCCAACCAACTTTCTCCTTGGGGGACAGAAAAATGAGCCAATTGTAACTCTGTTTTTCTCACTCCTCCTGTCTCCAGAAGAGGCTTCCCATGTGGAAACATTCAGACAGACCCTTCATTTTATCAGATTGGTCATGGCTACACCAAATGTCACTGTGTCACAGGTCCAGAATCTTATGAGACAGTCAAACCTTACCATTGAAGAGCTGAATCACATCGCCGCCCTTGCTGGAGCTGCCAACACAAAGGACCTAATGATAGATATAATGGAGATCGTCAACTCTCGCAAGTGTTTTGAACCACAGCACAACACAACAGTGACAGCACAATGTGTTATGGAACTGATAAACGGCGTCAGTGGTCTCCTGACACGGATACCGGCTCTCCGTAACGAAACAGTCATCCTTACCCTCATTCCGTCAATCATCAATAAAGCGATCACCAATGTCATTCCAGTTGACTTTGACTCCAGTCCTTTCCGGGCTCTCATACATTCCCTCAACATCACCCTTGCCAATATCAAGATGAACCTCCAGCAGATTCACCTGAACACTCCAGAGATCATGAAGGAAATCTCAGTGATGGAAGGCCTGTTAAAAATAGCCGCCGACCCTGAAAACTTGCACCAGATCTTGAACGCCACCGTGACAGAGAATATGTTGGAGTATTTAAAGATTGTGCAGTGGTACCTGAAAAGGCTGGAGGGTGTCACCACCAACAGCTCCTTCTCACAGCTACTCGCTCCCTTTTTCAGCATCACACAAATGCAAGTGACGTTGCAGCTGGCACAAACAAATTTCAGCATTTTCGTCACCGAGCAGGTTGAATATCTGATAAACCATCTCCAGTATCCAATAGATGGTGCAGGGTTTAGTAAAATTGGACAAATAACAGTCGAGATTCTCCAGCGTCAACTCGACCTCATAATGTTCAACCTGCGAGTTCAGAACGACTATGCCCAACATTTAGGTTCACAACCGTACTTCAACATGACACTCCTGCACACCACTGAGCACCAAATTAAACTTTACCTCAACCTCATCCAGGAGTGGCTGAAACAACCCAAGGTCCAGGTGGTCATCACGAATATGCTCCAATGGGGAAACTCCTCAATGAATTTCTCCACCCCTGTGACTGACTTTCACAACCTGCTGCGGACAATGGCTAATTTTCTCAGTGGTGATCAGCTGGCCTACCTCTCCACCATAAACAACATCACCCGGTCCCTGAGCCAAGCTCTAAAGGTGGCGGAGCAACCCGGTGGTCTATTGAGTGACGAATTCTTAGCCGCCTTCTCAGAAGCACTCCACCATTTCATGCAGGTCCTGGCCACAGCTATGGGCCCTTTGCCACCTTCTGTACAGCAAAACATCCAGGGAATCGTGCAGCATTCACTGAGGCTCATCCTTCAACAAGACTTGAGTTTCGCCTCGTCGGTTAACATCACCCTCCACATCCTCAGGAGAGCCGAGAGCATCATTCAGCAGACAGCACCTGAGATGTTGGCTCAGTACCTGCTGGCTGGAATTAATGTCGCCACCACCTACCTGGAGACCATCTTCACGGCCAATGGACCAGACATCTGGAATCAGATGTGAGTGAAAGTTTCTGATAGACCGAATAGAAAAAGTGGCATGATCCTATAATAAGCAATGGTTTAAATAAACATTTTTTAATATTCTAGCAATGTTATGCAAAACATGAAATGATGGAAGTAATGTTCCAGTATAACAATCCAACCAGGTCTATTGTGTTAATTCCTTCAATTACCTTCATCCATCCATCCATTTTCTATCCCGCTTATTCCCTTTCGGGGTCGCAGGGGTCTGCTGGAGCCTATCCCAGCGCATTTATGGCGAGAGGCAGGGGGATACACCCCAGATGGTCGCCAGCCAATCGTGGGGCACACACACCATTCACACACCATTCACACACACACTCACACCTATGGGCAATTTAGATTTGCCAATTAACCTGAGCATGTTTTGTATTGTGGGAGGAAGCCGGAGTACCCGGTGAAAACCCACGCAGACACGGGGAGAACATGCAAACTCCACACAGAAAGGTCCCAGACCCAGGCCCCAAAGCGGTCTTGAACCTGCGACCTTCTTGCTGTGAGGCAACAGTGCTACCCACTGCTCCACCGTGTCGCCCTCAATTACCTTCATAAAAGAGATATCTGGACATGTTATTCTAAATGCATATGTATGGGGAAGCTGACTTAAACAGAAAGTGTTTTTCCATCAGCACAACAGGCATCAAATCATGCTCTTGGTATTTAAAGTGCCTTTGGGTGTAGTCTCCTGCTAATTAAAGAAATATTCTCTGCTGGTTGCTTGGCAACCATATAGTGACGACATGCTGTTCATGAAATAATACAGCACAGGAGGATAAAAGCTTAAAACTTGCTTTTTGTATGGATTAGACTATACAGATATAAATGAATTTAATCTTCCTGTCTAACTCTTTACAGGAAAGTGAAAAGGCCCATTTCCTAAAATATTGAACTATTCCTTTAATAGCTATTAATTGCATTCATATTGCATTTTAATAACAGAGTCTCAAAAGAAGCTTACTCTCCTATAAAACTAGCAGGCCTCCGCATAATGAGGATCCACTATTCCAGACTAATAACGTAAAGCACATAGAAAGATGACGGTCGAGCAGCCGCAACCTCTGAAAACCTTTTGATGAGACACGTCCACATGTGAAATATTGATGTGTTTTGTTTCTTAAGGATCCTGAGTCAGATGGAGACTGTCCAGAGTCTCCTGCCGCCAAACTGCACAGCGCAGGACTACGTTTCCGTCCTCATCAACATCACTCACTTCCTCCTGGAGTCTGGCCAAGGCAAGTCAGCCTCTCAGTATCACTGTAGGTGGACAACATGTTGAATCCTGATGAACTCTGATGGAGTGGAGGTCGAACTGTGCACTTAATTATTTAGTCATTGATGCCAGACAGCCTGAAATTCTGTGGATCAAAGTCACACAATGTTTCTGTTGTACAAATAAGTTTTACAGGGAGGATTGTTTTGTTGTTTGTGGTGCTGATGTTTGAAATTGAAGGTTTTTTTTTCCTTTTTTTTTCAGGTAACAGTAGTCTCTGGGCAAGATTTGAGAAATTATCAGGAGAAAATTTGCAAGTGATTATTGGTCAGGTAAGATTTAAAACATGGACATGGGTTGGTGAGAAGTTCTTTGGTTTTTGTTTTGTTTCATCAATTTTAAATGAAGTTTAGTGTAAACTAGGGCTGCGAAGAGAAACATCTGTTTCTATAGTCGATTAGTCTGTCGATTATTTCAATGATTAATCAACTAGTTGTTTCATAAAACAGTCTAAAATGTTAATTGCTTTTTCCCAAAGCTGAAAATTCAGCCTAAATGTCACAATTCTAAGATCATCAGTATATTATTAAAAAAGACTTAAGAAACCAGAAAATAAACAGATTTTGCAGTGATAATTTGGACATTTTGCTCATTGTAGCACTAGTGTAATTTAATTTTGTGTGTAACATTAAGAAGTTCTATGAGTTAAACAGGTAGCCTATAAAAATGCAATGCTGATAAAATATCTGTTGAGCGACAGCCAGTTACACGTGAAAGCAAACCATCATCATGAGAATGCAATATCATTCATTGTTTTAGACAGACAAAACAATGAAGATTTAATCTTGTTTATCAGAGTCGCCTGTTCCTATGACATTTGACAGATCAAAGGACACGTGTGACACTATCTTTATATTTGAATCACAAATACAAATCACTTTGCTTTGCATAGAATCACATTAGAAAACATTGAAAACCCTCACCAAATCAAATAACTTTTAATGTTTAAATATAATTTTTAATGTTGAATGCTGTATCTCTATATTTCTTTTTTTTATTATAAGGTGTGTATATGTATTTTAAAAAGCATTTCTTGAATTAAAAATATTGAAAAAATAAATATGTAAATAATTGAATCTTTTTTTCCCCATTTTTTCCCTTTTTCTGGTCAGATGAGTAAACTCCTGCACATACTTTGGCCACTTGTCACCAGTTCTCCAGGCTCAACTGCTCCATCACTACAGGGCTTTGCTTATATCGTTCCTGTCCTGGAGCAGGTGATGTCTGGGCAAGCCGACCAAGACACCTGGGACAAGTAAGTTTAATTGAAATTGATGCAAAGTAAACAGCAGACAACACTATATCTTAACCTGCATACTTCATATGCTGTGAAATACTAATAATGAATAGATAGTGTTTATTTTCTAGTAAAACCTGACAATTAGTTTCTTCTGTGACTGACCTTCAGCTAAAGTCTCTTTTCTCACAGACTTGGGAAGATGCTGGAGTCCATACTGTCAACCCTTAAAGCAGCAGGGCT
This sequence comes from Eupleurogrammus muticus, assembly GCA_036785175.1. Taxonomy (NCBI): domain Eukaryota; kingdom Metazoa; phylum Chordata; class Actinopteri; order Scombriformes; family Trichiuridae; genus Eupleurogrammus; species Eupleurogrammus muticus. The sequence goes on from JAYKQN010000001.1 coordinate 15,498,733, forward strand.
ATGGGATGATGTCACTTCTGTCCTCCCGCTAGTTGAAAAAGACATAGAAAGCATTGTGAACATCACTCGAAAAGAGAATGGTAGGACGTTAGTATTTTAGTCTTTATAATTAGTCTTTTTTAAGGTTTTGCATACTGATGTTTTTTTTTTTATATATTTTCTGTCAGAGCTGATTCGCAGCCTTCAGATGCCTGTGGTGACCCTTGTTGCAGACATCACACTGTCTCTGAACAGCAGCCAACTCAATGTGTCTGAGGTCTCGGAAAAAATGCAGCTTGCCATTGAACACACCGTGCATGCAGTTCAGCAGGTTAGGCCACATAAGACATCATGAGTACATGCTGTTTTTGCTGTTGTCATTGGATGTCTTTTGTTTGTATTGCTGCACAAATAATGAGAGAGTTACTGTATCATTTCACAAATCTGCATGCGTTATTGCAAGTAACAATACCTGTCTCTTATCTTGAAAACATATCTGATTCATCAATAGTTGTTCTGTAATCATGACTAGGCAAGTTCGAGGCGTGTTCTTTGTGTGTGGAGAATGTTTCTGATGCACCTGCCCTACTTAGGTATTTGTTTGTATGTTTGTACCCTTCAGAAGTTTTTTTTTTTATTTTCCTGAGAGACAACACCCACATTCCCTATTGCCTGCATAACACTTTGACTTATTCTATAAACCAGGATTGCCAAACATAGGGTCTAAGGGTCTAATCTGGCGTCCCCCCTAACGGTAAATGGTTTGTAAATCAGGATATAATTTCACCTGCTGCTCAAAAAACTATATAACTATAATAATGATCATTGAGGACTATTTTGAATTGAAATGGAACAGTAAAAAAAGGACACTTATGTTGTAATTAAAGTTTTCTCTTATATAATCTTTCCTGAATAGTAGATTGAATGTTAATTAATATTGACATCCCTGCTATACGCTATTCTTTTATTTATTATTAATGCTCATTAAAATTAACTTCAGTCTACTATTCTATATGACTGTCAGGTCATTGTATAGTATATATATGTTATAGTATATATAATGAATTTATATGAAGGTGTAATCATGCTACAGCCCTTAAGATTGAATCCATAAAGTTGAGTGTAGTTGACCCATTGTGTGTGCACATACAACACGGTGTGTGTGTGGGTGTGTGCCATGATGAGTGATGATACCTGTGTGAGACTTCTGGCCTTTTCATTTCTTCCCGGTAAACCGTGCAGACAGAGACATGATATTTCCCGTGTGCCCCTGCCTTTTGTTTTCCAGTCACTTTGTTCTATTTCCACTTATGTCTTCCTAACTGAACCAGTTCTCTCCGAACAATGTATACGAAACCCGATGCGTTTGTCATTATCCCGCCACTGTTTCCTTTAGGCTAACGGCACATTGGAGTGCAGCGAGGCCCTGGAAGCCTGGGAGCCACTAAGAAAAGCGGCTGGTTTAAAGCCCACCACCATGGCCATGTGGTGCAACATTAAGCTACAGCCTGTTCTGGAGGCCTATGCTGAATCCGAGACTATCTACATGAACATACATGTGAGTAAATTAGGCCAAATTACATAGAAAAACAACACTGATAGAAAAGTGGCACTTCCTTTCAAATAATAATAATAAAAAAATCCTTTTTTTTTTGTTTTAATTCATAAAATGTCAAATACCATTCACAGTGTCACCACTGGGTGGCAGTGTTGATGCACAGAGAAAGCTGCCACAGTGCTAACAAGCCATCTCTGCTGTGTGTTGCAGCACACGAACGTGGGACCAATGACTGTGAGCGCCGCAGCTGCCAGGATTATCAAGTCAGCACAGTCTCTCTCCCAAGTCCACGCCGACAGCAAACGTGTGACGGAACAGCTCATCATGGCTCTCAGCAGGCAGCTCAGCACACTGACAGGCCGGCCGCTCAGCCCCGAGGCCCAGCACCACTTGTACCAGCAGCTCCAAGTCCTGCAGCTGCAAAACAGGTGACCACTGAGAGCCACAAGACAGATTATGACATCACCAACATGTGTTTCTGTGGACAATCTATTCCACCATTTTTAGCAGCATTCTATCAGATTGCGCAACATTTCCTGTCAAATTCCAGACACAGGCTCCTGAACTCATCGCTCCATTTGCTGTTACTACATTATCCACAATGCACCAGTCAGGTCAATTTGATTCATTCATAATTACACGAGGAGTTGGACTGATCACTTGATTAATTTTGTGCATGTCCGCCTGAAAAAACAGACAGGACCTGCACAGATAGTTGCTTTGATTCAGCTAGCCGAGACACCCTCTTAAAATTGATTTCCCTTTATACGCCAGCTGCAATAATGAGCCGGGCATGTTGATAAGGATCACATTCTGCATATCGCGGGAAATCAATCAGATCTGACTACATGAGTTATAGCTCATTGATCACAGGGGGTATGCTCCACAGTCCATTATCGAGGATAAAATGGGAAAACTATGCTAATAAGTGCAAACTATGACACTGATCAGATATTACTATTCTGGCCAAAACTGGGAAATTTGAACTCCTGAAATCATTGTATTGAGGAGATGAATAAAAATCAGTGTTCGTGAGGCGTATAAGAGTCTGTGAAAATGTTCTAGGCCTATAAAATCTCCTCCATAGTTCATTTCCTGTTGAATTGCCTTTTCATGTCTGGTTTTTCTTTTTTTTTTTTTAAGTTCATATGTTTTATTAGAGACTCTATCTGAAGAATGATAACTAATCAACTTTCTCCCATCAACAGCTTGTCCTTCTTCAAACTGCTCTCAGGTGAGCTGCTGAGCGTTGCCCCCTTCCTGAAACCGTACGTCGAGGCTGCGGAAGAATCACTGACCCACATCCTGGAAAACTACCACCTCCTTCAAGACAGCAGCTCATCCCATGACGTCCTCACAGAGGCAGCCATGATCCTCCTGTCGCCCGTCCTCACCGGGACATGGGGGGATTTCTCCGAGCTCAACGTGACATCTCTCGCCAGCCTGATGCAGGAAGCTGTAAAACAGATGATGGACATGCGGCTGTTTGGCAATGACCCCGTGGTTTACCGAGCCTTGGAGCAAATTCTGGCTTCCAACCAAACGAGGCTGATTGTGCAGAAGGTGGCTGAGATATTCGAGTGGCTGTCCTCCACTCAGGCCTCCGGACTGGATCTGCTGACCCAGGCACTGCCGAAGATATACGAAGTCCTGAGAGCTTTCTTATCCATCCTGAATAGTCTCGGCCTGCCGACACACACGGGACAATTCGAAGACTTAGCAGGAAACATTCTTTTGATGCTGAGGCAGCTGGTGAGCACCAGTGGTCTTTTGCCCCTCATGGACCACAGTAGAGGGCATGATGGTGGCGGGCATGATGGTGGTGGGCACTATCATGTGATGACAGGCGGTAACCACCTGATGAAGGGCCGACATAGACGTGACGCCTCACTGATGCCCGCAAGAGAACCCATGGATGACTTCATAGATCTGCTCTACATTGACTACCCGGCAATGTTCAGAGCCGTCTCTGTCCCTCCAGCCCCTGGAGAGATCATGGAGACAGTCCACGTGCTGTTAGGGAACCCTGACCTGAGGTCTGTGATGAAGGGCGCTACGAGAGATGTGGCGTGGGGCTTCAACGCCTCTCGGGAAGAGACCATTGATGCTGCCGTCGGGGTGCTGTCCTTCCTCACCCTCCCGAGAGTGTTTCACACGTGAGTGTTACTTACACTGGCCTCTCAAATCAGTGTAGGACTTGCGGATCCTAGCTTTGAGGTGTAATTGAGGCCATCTTGAAATCCTGTTTTTGCTTTCCCAGAACCTCGATGGATCTCTTGAGGGACGCCGTTGCGATGCTACCTGACGACTTCCCATTCTCCATGGTGCTCAAAAACATCACCCGAGCTCTTGCCAGTGAATCTCAAGGTAACTTCATGGTTTAAATAGATTGTGGCTGTGTCTGTTTGGACCATGAGCATCTCCTGCACCCAGGGCAGCTTCATAATGAGAAATATACACTCATTAGTTAAATGGAAATTCCCCAAATAAAAGCCGCTTTAGCCTCAGCTTTTCCCCAAATTAACTTAACCCACTGACTCCTCGGTGAGTTTCCTCCTACGCATGCTTAGTCTAATTGCTGCTGCACAGTGGCGCTCACGCTGATGCTGCAGCTTGTGTTTACATACCTGCTGTGACACTATGTGTTGGTTTTATAAGCGCAGGCTGTTAGCTCGCGCCATCACACAGCTTGGAATGATGCCACCGATCTTTTTTTTCCCTGTGACATAACTAGCGCGAGATCATGGGAAGACCATAAACCGCTTTGTTAATGCTGTTGTTATTGTATACATGACTATAGCGGGGCATAATTCATTCTGGAGATATAAGGAATACGACTTCACACCAGCTTAGCTTGAGCTCCCAAAGAGCCCAAGGCCATATGGCCCTTCTGCAACAGAAAGCCACTCAGCACCTTTTTAAATCTCATTAGCAAAGTAGAATTCAATCACTTATCCTGTCCGCCCTCACTAAACGCCTCCCCTCGCACTCACACAAGTGGACATCTATGACCCCTTTTTAATTGGCATCTGCGCTTGTGTGATAATGTTTTTAGTGCGCAGAAGCACTTCGTAGGCGGCAGCCGCTTCACTTTTTCTGCACATACACTCATATTCTCCGTACACACATATACACACACACTTATACAGAGAGAGACGGTGAACTGTTGTAATTGCAAAGGCCTCTAGGTGTTGAGCACCCTGAAATTACCCATCACCATTGTGTAAATGCAGCCTAATTACATATTCTGTGATCGCATCTTGCCGCCTGAAGAGTTGCCTTTCTTAGAACTCGTCAGATGTTTGAATGCATGACAGCACCTAACACTGCTGACCCTCCTGGCCCCATCAGTCCCACGCAGGCCCTCACTTTAAGCACATCGTTTGCTGCTCGCCGGCGCCACCCCGTAATGGTGCGAGTCGTAACGAAGCCCAGCGGGACGTCATGTTATTGTGTCACCTCGCAGATCTTATTGCTATCGCTTCCCTTTTCCCTCTTCGCATCCCATCATTCTGTCCAAACTCTAACAACCTATTTTACTCCTCTATTCTTCGCTTCATCTTTTCTCTTCCTCCCCTCACAGAGAACCTGATCATCTTGCAGCAGACCTTCGAGACCTTCGCCAGCTTTTTCCACACCAACGTGACAAGTTTTCCGAAGCAACTCGACCAGCTGACCTCACAGGTCTCTGCAGCGACTGCATTTATCAAAATGGGACAAATCAGTCTTCTAGAAAGCTAAATGATTAAGCGCAGTTTTTTTGAATTGACATTTCGCATTTTTTTTTATCTACTGCAGAGAGCTTACAAAAGAAGGCTAATAGTGTTAGGGTTAAAGCCTAAATCACAAAATCAATAGCAGACTTCTTTGTATTGGAGTTATTAAACCTAGAACTGTTTGTTTATTTATTTTAAAAAAAGAAAAAAAAGAATACTACCATTTAACATCTTTATTAACATTTATTTATTACAGATAAGCAACTTACTGTCAACTAAAGAAATCCCTTGCAATTTTTGACTGGACAATCTCTGCTGCACGTGTTTGATCAGAAACAACTGACGGTCATTGTCTGCCTTGTTGCAGGTCTGCGCCGTGGAGAAGACGGCGTCTGGGCGCATGCTGGCATCGGCCTTCTCCGTGGAGCCCGGCCTGCTGTGCCGCACTGTCCTGCCCAGCCTGCAGCTCCTGATTCAGGGTCTGATGACTGACACGACCGCGCTCTCAGACGCCCTTTTCGAAACCGTCATCGGAAACCCCGACACCTACAACGTCAAGTCAAACTGGTACACGGCTGTTTTCATCCTTTTGCAGAGGTTGTTTTTTTTTTTTCTTCAAATTATGCTCTGACCAATCTTCGAGATGTTTACCACGCTGCTCCCTTTGGTATCATCTGCTAAATAATATCACAGCCTTGTCGAGGCAGCTCACCTCAAAAGACTTGAGAAGTCCAGAAATGATCTGTAGAATGTCTTGCTGTGGTGTTGGACCAGTATAGGTGTTCCTGTGTTGGTTTAACTGGATTTTAGCCAATTCTGCCTGCAGGAGGCCCAGCAGCAATTCATTCTGTTGAAATAAAATTTCCTCTTTAATATTACTTTTTATATTCCTTGAAGTGCATTTCTCTTCTTTTCTGTGTCTATGTGTGTGTGTGTGTGTGTGTGTGTGTGTGTGTGTGTGTGTGTGTGTGATTACAGGATGTCTGTGTTTACTCAAGGTATGGACTTTAACACCAGCAGCCTCAGCGCCTTCAACATTAACATCACCTCTCCAGGTGAGACATTTCTTTTTTATTACAGCCTATTCTACATTCCCTTAATTTGCCTTTTTTTTCTGCATACAGATTGTACCTCTTGCTGCTGAGCTTATTGTTTTCTATATGCATTTAATACATATATTGTATATGATTCATAAATATAGATTCTTATCATTCAAACCTTAGCATTGAACTTCCCAACCCTGTGATTTAAGGTAGTGGTGACACCGCAGTTTGTTTTAAAGGGTAATGTTTTAAAAGCAGATTACAAACCCAGTTTCCATAACAACAGGCTGCTCATTTTGTCTTACTCGTAACTGAGGCCGCCACTTTGCCTGCTGCTTGATTTTTTTAAATATAGGATTTAAAAGCTTTAAAGCAAGCTATTGCACCTATATTATAGCAGGCAATGAGGAATACAGTGCTACATTAATAATAATTTACGCCACCATAAAACATGTTATGGGCTGTAAACACAATGAACACATACCTGTTGTCATCTCATTTTCCAGGAGTTGTGACGTTCGGAGAGATGCTGAGGAATAAAACAGCCTTTGCTCTTGACGTGCAAAAGCACATGAATATTGATCCAGCAGTTCTCACGTTGCTGATGGAGACAACAGTACCAAACAACAATTTACACGTGAGTCAGGAACATGTTCAGTGTGAATCCACAAACACAAAAACGCGAGTGAGCGAGCGACTACTTAGACGATTAGTGCACAGAAAAATGTTTTTCTTCCTGTGGTTATTTCCTCTGTAAGTGTCGGAGGACAAAATCTGCCACCTGTGATGTGCAAAATTGTGTGTTTAAGGATATTTGAAGCCAGTATGTAACTTCAGCCATCAAAATCAAATCATCTTCTTTTTAATGTTACAGAGGATGCTTCAACCTGTTTGTCAATGTGTGTATTGTACAAAGTTCCGTGTCCTGTGCTCTTGTTTTTTCTGTAACCGTCCTAATGCTTTTGGAGCAGATCCTGTCATGGCTGGTCAACCTGCGTCACTGCGACGCCACATCAGCTCTGAACATGTCGCAGACGGATTTGATCTTGTTCCGGACCTTCTGCTCCATGTCCGCCCGGCAGTGGTACATCTTCTCCCTGCTGGTGATCAACCACCTGAGCATCGAAAAACTCATCTACAGAGTAAGGCTGAACTCAGATTGAGCGTTTTGTCAAGAGACAAAAAACCCCGACTTTCTTCAGCTGTTCATAAATCTTGCAAAAAATAGGAAATGCTTTTTTGAGTAGAATATATATTAAAATGTTTTCTTTTGTTTTCAATAAAAACCTCTAGTTAACAGGCAGCATTAAAACTTATAACATGCTTGATTATTGATTGATTAATTCTCAGCTGTATTTAAAAGAGATTGTAATAAATATGTGTATGTTAACAACAGATAAGATGACTACATGTAATGTCAAAGGAAGCTGATCCATAGAGAGTCTGACTGTTCCCCTCTACAGAGTCTTTCAGCTTATTTTCATGCTGTATTCTATTCGCTTGTGACCAAAAATGTGCCTACCTCTAAATTTCTGACAATCTTTCACTAAAAAATTAATAATTCACTTTTTTTATGAATGAATGTGTATGATCTAATGATGGTAGCACTTTGTGGGTTAAGAATCTTTTGGTTTGACAGCCAAGTATCTTTCCCAAAGGTATTCCTACATTTAGTGGAAATAACCAAACTAATTTGTTTTCTTTTCTCTGGACTGAGAGAAACCAAACAAAAACAACAGACAAAGAACAGAGATGAAAAAAAAAACGTGTTGCAATAAAAATGAGAGTAAAAATGACTCTCCAGATGTTATAAGCTTGACATATTATTATGATTGCATTTTTTATTTTGCGTAATAGCCTTCACTATTTAAAGGCTTTAATTCAAATTAATTTTTAATTTAAAAATGCCATCTTCCATCCTTATCTAGCAGTAAAAAAAAAATCTGCAGGACATAGAAATCTTGTCTTGTGAGACATAAAATGTTCCATTGTTAATTATAAATTTACAGGCTGAAGAAGAATTATCAGTCCGATTGTCGCTTCTCTTTCAGATGGTGCTGTCTGAGGACTTGCAGAGCTTGGTGGTAGTTATGCTTCAGATGGCCAACGTCATAACGGACATGATGAACAAGTTGCTCCCTTCCATTAATCAGCTGCAGAGATACCTGTTCTCTGTCCAAGACCTCAACCTGGCAGCCAACAATGAATTCAGCCAAGTGTGTAATCGCCCCTACTGTACAGAGATTATTCATGAGTGTCTGTGTTTGTGTGACCAATTGTTTAATCCAGCCAAAAATAAGGATCAGTGCTCAGTAATGTTCTTGTGATTATACTCAAACACAGCACTAAAATCTGACATCTGTTTTTACCAAGATGACACGAGGACAGAAATCTGGCATCCCTGCCCCCAAAGCCACGTTTGTTACCCTCTCACGTGTGATATGCAGCAAGGGGATCCTGGCTGTGTTCGGACTCGCCAAACTTCCCATCAAATCCGAATTAAACCCTTCATCCACCAACAGCCCCCAGAGGGAGGAGATGATTGACAGGTTCAAGATCCCACGAGATGCCAGTACGTCGAAGAAGCACACAGTTTTGGGCCTTTACAAACTGAAATTGTATAATCGGTGCAGCCACCATTTTTACCACATATGTATCCGTTCTGTGTTTTTATTAGATTGCCTCATGCAGCTTTAAATAACAAGGATGACAACATTCTGTATATGTTGCCTCAAAGTCAATAGATTACCATGAAAAGAGTAAAACCAACAATGAAAATCCTCCCTGACCCCTTCTACAAACTATTATTCAGCGTGTCTTCATTACAGCGAACGTCTAGTTTATTTTGAGCCGCTCCCACCTACACGGCCCTGCTGACGTAAATATTCATGACAGCACCAAATGTTTAATCACCGGCTGCTGAAAATAGTCATATGCATGACTTCCTGCTGTGTTTTAGGAAATTAAATGCAATATACAATTAAAAAAAATACATTATATATATATATATATATATATATATATATATATATATATATATATATATATCCTGATTACAAATCATCATTTTCATGAGGAATAAATGGGAAGCCAACACATTGTTTTTTTACAAGAACAATCAGAAATACTACAAATAAGACTAATTATATCATCTGAGCTCAAAAATTATCTTCATCATGTCTAAATGTGTTTAGCAACTCACAAAAGAATCATAGCGCAATGAACGAGCGCAACAAATAGAAACAAACAATGAACATTGAAAATGATACAATAATTTGATTTAGAGTAAATACTCCCTTCATATGTTTGGCTTCCTTGTAAATCCTGCGGGTCTCCTCCTTTCTGGACATCTGCAGGTCCCTTCTGTATGAACATGTACCTGGACATGGTGAACACCACAGGAGGAGCCATAGCCTGGGCCTTCCTCAAACCAATGCTGATGGGGGAGATCCTCTACAGCCCTGACACACCCATCACCAGGGGTATAATGGAGAAGGTAAACATTTCATTTCAGTATAGATTTCCTCCCCCTTCTACTCCACCTCCACATCTTTTCAAAGCCAGAGTTTATTTTCTATACAAGTTCATAGTGGGCTTATTTCTTCTTCTTTTTCAGTCTTCATACACTCCTGACTGGCATGTGATAAACAATCAATGTGTTGTACAGTTGCAGAAAATAGCAACTACATATGCTCATATGAATTTTCACCTAATTTGATGTTTTTTAGGTGTACTGCCTGCTTCACGGGATCACACACACACACACTCACACAGACTCTGCGGGTAATGAGATCTTGCTGATATCCAGCCATTTCATTTCACATCTTGTCCTTGTCTTGCCCTTGCACAGGCCAACAGCACCTTGCAGGAGTTTGCAAATCTGAGAAAGTACTCCAAGGACTGGATTGAATCCTCCAGCTACATCATAAAAGCCGCTGAAATACTCAGCCACACTTTGCCTCTGCTGCGGGTAAGAAAACTCAGAAATAGCCTCCGTGTGTCTGATTATGTGAATGTCTGCCGATAAACCTCACAGTGGTCTTCTTCGACGAGCTGCAGCAGCCGAGTCTTGATTGTTGTGCACCGTCTCTCCCAGAATTCCCTCAGCAATGCCTTTGTGAAGAATTTCATTCAGATGCAGACAAACATCGATGTCTTCAGTATGAAGGAGACGCTCAGCAACTTCTGTGAGTGAGCATTTAAATGTCGTATATTTGTAGGCTGCAGATACCAGACTAACCTTTATGTTCACCCCTCACATGTCACCTGTAAAATATCCATGCTATCAACAGATGAGATCTCAGGTATACAGGGCCCAATCTTCTCCTTTTAGCATAAATATCATATCAATCATGGGCCCTCTCCATGTTGTTATTATGCATGGCAATCATTTTCACCACAAGGTGTTGGTTTAATTGGATTACTGTTTATTGTCAGACCAAATATTCAACTTAGTTCAAAGTGCAGTGTGTAGCAGTATTTAGTGGCATAAAGCAGCATGTAGTGGAGCAGAATTGGCAGGAATGGAATATAATGTTCATAAATATGATTTAATTACTGTATAATTCAATAAAAAACGAACAATTAGTTCATCAGTTCAACATCATACCCAGCAGAGTGTATTTATTCATTATTTCAGTTGTTTATGTCAAGGTGACTTGAGCAGTGCTTATTCCGAATCCCCTGCATGTCATCCTTGCAATCTACTGCCTCACCACCAGATACTGTACCTTTAACATGTATGCCGCGACACAAAGTCGGAACAATAAAAAAACACCACTTTAATTTGTCGATCAGAGCTGTCCAAAAGTGCTTGTGCACTGCCAGTGAATGTGTTTCCTTTGTCTGCCAAAGCGAGCCTGGCAGGGATGCTGGAGAAGAACAAACACATGCTGAGTGAGATCACCACATTATCCACCCTGATGGTGAACCTCTCCTCCTGCATCAAATTTGACCGATACCGAGGCTACGACTCTGAAGAACAGCTCAACACCGTGGCTGAGGAGCTTGCCAAGAACCGTAATCTCTATGCCAGTGAGTAAATGTGTGGTGTAATTATTGATGAAAGACAAGATTCATTCATTCACTCTTCTATGTCTGCTGGACAATATGCATCCAAGGCCGACAGGAGATTCTAATGTCGTGTTTTATAACGAATTATCTGTATGTCGTCTTTATTCATCTGAACCACTGTCCTGTTCTAAATGCTGTTGCTTTGCGTAACATTATGCCGCATGATATATAGAAATTAGTTGATTTGTGATATTGATTAATATTCCTGCTTGTATTGGGGAAAAGTGCATTAGAATCATTAGGGTTTTACACAGAGAGAAAGTGTGTAAAATGACTGGATTGTGTTGGGGTTTTAGCTTTGTGTGTATAAGCCTAGCTCGTGACAGAGGCTGGTAACTTCAAAAACATATTAAAGGCCCCATATCGTGCACTTCTGGGGGGTTTTATTTGAAGTTTTCTTATCCCTAACATGATATATCTGTGGGTTAAAGTACCAAATGTCCTCCCTTGATAGTTTTACAGCTACTCCTTCAAGCTTCTCCCCGGAGCTCTGGTAAGCAGAGGCTGATTTTGCTCTGTTGCATTAACCGTCACTAACCTGTCCACCCATGGGGGGTGGTTGATGACTGTATAGATGTGACATCATAAATTCACAGTACAAACAAGCACTTTTAATGCGTTTCTAAATCCGGTTTCTAAATCCGGGCTGTGTGCATTTCTTGAGTGACTGAGTGACAGTATTTAGCTAATAACGGCTAGACCTCTTCTATTAAAAAGGAATAAAAATGGTAATTTCTATGATGTGGGACCTTTAATCATCCACCTTGTTAAACATTCTCATTTCCATGTTTCAATCTCATTGCTTCCACCGAAGGTGCCTTTCCTGATCTTGAGTGTTGTACTTCCGTTCAAAGTATGCACAGTCATACGGTGTAATCTGTCTTTTTTTCTGTTTCAGGCGTCATTTTCAAGCTTCCTAAGGATGAAGAGTCCTCCCAGAAGGGCCGGGCCAGGTCCGCGCCTTCAACATCCTCCCTGCCGCCCAAAGTCGGCTACACCATCCGTATGCACATGGACAACGTCATGCGCACTGACCGGGTCCGCAACCCCTACTTTACGAAGGAATCGCACATCTCAGCCCACCAGACGCTGCGCTACAACCGGGGCTTCGTGTACCTGCAGGAGAACATTGAACGGGCTATTATAGAGATTCAGACTGGACAGAGAGTCACAGACACGGCCGTCCAGATTCAGCCCTTCCCCTATCCCTGCCATCTACGGGACGAGTGAGTACAGTGTGCTTGAGTTGCAGCAATTAGGTGATTAATTGATTAAGTTGTCAACAATTACATTCATTTACAACTAATATGTGAACTCTTTTTTATAAAGAAAATGCCCAAATTCCCTGGCCCAAGCTACTCCAATCAGATTATTTTCTGGTTTCCTTAGTCTTCCATAATAGTAAACTGATGATGCAATGCACATTCTGTTAACATGTGACTTTATTATCATAGAACTTTACTTTGGAGCTGCAATGATTAAATGATTGAACGATTAGTTACCAACTATTTTGACAATCATTTAATCGGATTAAGTTACTGTTAGAAAAAGACAATGTCCAAATTCCAATGGAATAGGATAATTCTAGATGTAAAATCTATTTTTTGCCAAATATTAAAATCAATTGCAAAATATTTTGATAATTGATTAATAGATTTCTCAAATCTGACTATTTTCAGTTTCTTTCTATAATAGTAAACTGATGATCTTTGGCTTGTAGACTGTTGGTCTGGACAAAAACGAAAAGACAATATGTAGAATCTTCATCTTCGGGAAACAGTGATTGACATTTTACACCATTTTATGAACAAAAAAACGACTCGATTAATCGTGCTGAACATGATAGTTAGAAAAAACGTACAACTAACTATTTTGATATGCGCTTAATTTATCTAATATTGAAACGACTAGTCGATTAGTTGTTTGCTTCATAAAATGGTGCAAAATGTTGAGTGCTATCACAAAAATATATATATATATATATATATATTTTTTTTTTTACACAAACACACACACACACACACACAGAGTATGCTCCTGCTCCCTCATGGATGCATGCACAGACATGTGAAGGGATCCAGAGTCTCTGCAGAGATGCACAGGCATTGAAGTGGAATAATGCATGCTTTCTCATTATTCAGTTGCCACTTGGGAATGTCAGTAAGTAGTCACTCACAGGAAACTCTCTCATGATAATTGGCAGTGCAACATGTGCTTGAATATTCACCGTTATTGTGCAATTATTTTTTAAGGCTACGCACATATACGGAGGTTACATATAACAGCCCAAACGTCTTTCACGTCTCGAATAAGCATCTGTAAGAACACCACTCATCTCTGTCGCGTATATCCAATCCAACATGGATTTCGCATTATATTCTGCATCGATACACCACATTGTTTCCAATAAATCATTCTCGAATGTAATGCCTATGTTTGTGTTTTCCCTGGAGTGCTTCTTAAGACAGTGCTGATATCTCATCTCAGAAGCGCGAACGGCCACTGCCTTCAGACCAACTAAGAGATATGGTGATCCTCGCCTCGCTGTTCTGATTTATTACTCGACCGCACCATTTCTGAAGTGATAGCTGTGAAATATGACCATGTGGTATGAAATACAGAACACACTAAATTCCTATGTATCAGGCCCCAGATATTATTAGGACAAAATAAAAAAGAGCCATTTATTTTGCGTACATAATGCAAGGATCTGAACACGGCTGTCAAAAATATCCCTCTTCAACATCCCTCTCCTGCTCTGCATCTCTGTCTCCTTGTCGCGCCAGTGACTGAATGATAGGCTCGTTCATCAGCTGCTGCTGACAGTGATCGGAGGTTTCATAAACACATGATTGACAGTTGGCGTCTCTGGATTCCCCAGGTACCTGGAGGCCATCTCTTTTGTTTTCCCACTCATGCTGATGATTGCCTGGGTTCTGTTCGTGGCTGATTTTGTGAAGAAACTGGTTCACGAGAGAGAGCTGAGGCTGCATGAGGTAGAGTTTATTTTTTATATATATTTATATGTATGCATGTACTTTAGGATTATACACAGACTTACGGAGATAGTCATAGGCGTGGGTTTGTATATGGACGGTTGGGATGCGTCCAATATCGAGGTGTTGCTTGAATTGAAAACCTGTTAAATTAAAGCTCTGCCAGCGGGTGGACAAAACAAAACAGAAAAAGAGGAAGCAAGTACACACACACACACACACACACACACACACACACACACACACACACACACACACAATTACTTCTGTTTGAAAAAGAAAAAAAAACAAAGACCTGTCACTATTAATCTGAACTGAATTTAACACTGAGCCTGTTTACATGCACACAATAAATTGACAATCGGGAACAATCGGGTAATTATAATAATCTAATCAGATTTAGTTTACATGCACTTTTCAATGCAATAATCAGAAAACCTTGGTTTACATGACAGAAAACTCACTGTTACAGAAGGTGCTGGTGATGCCCCTAAACACCTGTTACCACACACTATAATACTGAAAACAACCTGCCTTCATCCTCGACGAAGACTATGGAGCACCTATATGAGGGTTTTACAGATGCTCCCATCTCTGCTGCCGCTGCCATTATATTTATTATCTGTTGTATTGGCATGTCCATTTTCTACAATTTTTCCACACATGCGGATGTAAAAGAACGAAAGATACTGGGTTAATGGTTTACATGCACTGAATAAAACTGGAAAAAAATATATATAGGTGCATTTATCTGATTTCTCATAATCCAATAATTTCTTTTACAATCTTTTACTTTTTGAAGTAGATTATGCTGACCAATTGATAACTGGTAACTCCAGAAATCAGATCATTATGTACTTTAGAATCTGAAATCTTAACACATGAAAACATCTTGTTTTTGGTACAATTATTCCAATATTAAGTAGAATTATCTTATTCCATAGGCAGATAAATTATCATATTTTTAAAAAATTATATAAGAAAATGTTAGTCTTGTTTTCTTAAAATAAGACTAAGCTGACCTTGACAGCCGATAACATTAAAATGTGCGAAAACGTAATAATTGGCCAAGAATGTATTAAAAGTCCTTGCAAAGTTTTTGCCAAAAGATCAATTATCTGCCAGTGGAATATGATAATTCTACTTAATATTGGACCAATTGTACCAAAAACATAATATTTTTATCTAGTTATGATTTCAGTTTTTGCAGCGTGCGCATGGAAACAGACTCAGGGTTTTTCAAAAAATCTATTTTTCTCCCCCACTTTTTTTTTTTTTTACATCTAAATTTTTTTTTACAAAGTTCCATGCTCCATTTAACATTTCTGAGCATGAGAAATCTGCCTCTATCCGTGATATTCCCTCTCAATTTGGCAGTATATGAAAATGATGGGAGTCAACCCGCTCAGCCATTTCTTCGCCTGGTTCCTGGAATGCGCCGCCTACCTGGTGGCGACCATCTGCATCCTCACGCTGGTGCTGAAGTACGGCGGCATCCTGTCCCACAGCGACGGCCTCGTCCTCTTCCTCTACCTGTGCGACTACGGCCTGAGCGTCCTGGCCTTCAGCTACCTCGTCAGCTCCTTCTTCGACAAGACCTACATCGCCGGGCTGAGCGGCAGCCTCGTCTACATCCTCTGCTTCTTCCCCTTCATCGTGGTCATGGCCATGGAGACCAACCTCAGCTTCGCCCAGAAGAGCGCCCTGGTGAGCCAAACACTGAAACTCCTTTATCAGAAGTCTTGTAAATTTAACTAAAAGATGCTTATTGATTGGGATTTAAGGTGAAATTCAGACATCGGGGCTTTATTTTCTGATTGAGAAGCTTGGTACTGACAGGAATAGATGGACATAGTATGTTATCTGTAAAAGTCTTGCGTTCAAAGCTGTCTGTTCCAGCAAGAGCTTGTTTTAGCTGCTTTATGCACTGCTGGATAGTTTTAATCCACAATAATACATTATATTTAATTATTGATCGTACACTTTTAAAGTAACCACAAGCTTCCAGATAAATGTGGTAGAAGGACGAGTACAGTGTTTCCCCCTGGGATAGAAGGAATTAAATCATCCTGTTAGAAGAAGAAGTGGTGTAGGAGCATATAGTTGCATTGAACGGACATATTAAAATAAGATACATGTAACTCTGCAAGAATAATTCTTTTGTAAACGTACTTGTTGCTTTTCTCCATATTGTATTAAGGAGGTTAATAAACATTTTTTTTCTCTGCTTCTCTGACTTGAGCTGAACCAGTGAAAAGAAACTTGCATCACTTAAGTGATGTAGACTGCTTGAATATTTAGATTTGAATTCACATCCACTGAATTCCCAGATTCATATTTTGATAAAAAATACATATATAGTGAAAAACTACAATCAATATAGCTTCATATAAATTAAACTGAATAGTAGTATATAGCTGTCTATTCACTAAAAGTCAATATTCTGATATATATAAATGCAGGACTTTACTTGTAGTACTATTTTAACCCTCTCTTCCTCCGTCCTGAAAGCACTTTTCCTTTCCTATAGACTCTCCCTCTTCCTTGAATGTTTCCTATCCTGTCTGTCTTATCAGTGGATGTAGCAGGAAAAAAGTGTGGTCCTGCCAGTTGTTTCAGGAGGGATCAACTGAAAAGCAGATTATGTTCCGCAGTTTTACAGTGATTGCTTTACTTTTTTCCGCCATTGTTATTTTTTTTTTTCGAAACACACACAGTGATAACTCTGTCTGACTGTTTGATGTTGTGTTGAATTGCACATTACCTTCAGGACGTTCTGCGTCCTTTGCAATAAATTAAAAGGTGCCGGGTGCCACATTGATGATATTTTTTATTAAAATGCTTTGGGGCTTTTTGCAAAGAATTTCACTGTATAATAATCTAAAACGGTGACATCATTTTGTGTTTCCTATCTTAACATAATAATAAATCTATAGCGGTTTTGGGGCTCCAGGCAGTTGCCTTCCTACATTATGTTTTAAAATATCATTAGTGCAGCCTCAAAAGATTCTAGTTCCTTCATGAAAAATATCTAAATAAACTGTGTTTTTTTGCTGTTTCCTTTTGCCATGAATAGGTTGTGAGGATATAATGGATAGTGTATATTTGTGTTTGCATATATATATATATATATATATATATATATATGTATATGTATATATATATATATATATATATATATATATATGTATATGTATATATATATATATATATATATGTATATGTATATATATATATATATATATATATGTATATATATATATATATATATATATATATATATATGTATATATATATATATTGTTGGGTCAGTGATGAGAACGAATGTAAATTTTGCATATCTGTTGGTATTAAAAAATCACAGTTTAATTAAAAGAATAAAACCATTTGGTACCAAGTTTTTAGGGTTACACCAATATAACACACACACACACACACACACACACACACACACACACACACATTGTTATCAAGGCACATGAATTAAAGAAAGGCAAAACAACCCTACTTGTTTACCTCCCCGTATTTGATTTTTGTTGTTCTTGTGTCTGCTTTGGTTTTCTGTCTAATTCGATTCTCAATCTCCAACAGAGTTTATTCTCCCCGACCTGTTTCAGCTATGCCAGTCAATATATCTCTCGCTACGAGTCCCAAGGAGAAGGTACTTGAGCCTCCAACTGGCATCAACCAAGATCTATTTGACATATGAGACAATCGGGTAAATGTGAGGCAGCATCAAAAAACAACAACACTTCCTGTGCTGGCTTCTTTAGGAATCCAATGGAGCAACTCGTACACGTCTCCCATGGCCGGGGACACGGCGTCGTTCGGGTGGCTGTGCTGGCTCATGCTCATCGACTCCATCATCTACTTCATCGTCGGAGGCTACATCCGTATCGTTTTCCCAGGTGAGAACCTTCTATGTCTTCGGGTTGAGCCATTTAAGTTGAGCAAATGTAGTTGTCAATAAAGTTGTCAGGTTTACCTCTTCTTTGTCAAATACAGCTTGTACTTTTGTTGGTTAAACAACATTTTCGGATGTTCACTGACAACAGTTTATTGTTCGTTGGGAGTGTTTGTTCTCTCTGCGCTGGACACAAAGATCCTTTCTTTAAAGCAATTTCATGAGAGCGGTAGAAAACAAAATCCACAATCTTTGTTGTGTGCAGAAATACGTTATAAAGGTCAGCTAATGGTAACACTGAACTTGTATTCTTCAGCCCTGACAAAAACATTAATCACCAACTATTTTGATAATCAATTTAAACAAAAAATGTCCAAGTGTCCTGGTTCCACCTTTTCTTTGGTTTCTTTACTCCTCTAATATAGTAAATGGATCATCTTTGGGTTGTGGATTGTTGATCCAGACAATAATAGGCATTTTAGGCTGAATCTTCAGCCTTGGGAAACAGCAAACAACGTATTGCACAACTATATGAACTAAACTTAATAAATTCAAAAACTGATAGTTTCACCTCTCAAAACAGTCATTATTTGCAGCCCTAATCACTAGAATAGACATGTGAGTAGTAAATAAAGAGGCAGGAAAAATGATCAGTTACTGCACTAAACAAGGAACTGGTTCAATAATATGTTTTTTGTAAACTTGACTATTAATTAATATGATAAAATCTTTGTTTTGTCCATCAGGAAAATATGGCATCCCAGCACCGTGGTACTTCCCCTTCAAAGCCTCATTTTGGAGCGGCTTGTGCTGCTGCTTTAAGCCTCAGTCTAAGGGAGGACAAGGACGCCTGTTCACCAACATCATGCATAAAAACCAGCCTGTCCTCCCCGACGACAAGGGAAAAGGTACAGAAAAAAAACAATCGCTGCGCTTCCCTGGTAGATAATAGGCTCCGTGTGTTGTGATTTTTTTTTTTGAACTCCATTCACATTCCCTCATCAATCTTCTTTATTTAATTCCTGTGCCCCCTTTGATTTACGCCTTTCCTTTGTTTCTCACAGGCCAGAGCTCTTTCTCCTGCCAGGCAGGTGAGGATTTCTCAGAGCTCCCGGAAGGCGTCGTCCTCCACGGCCTCACCAAGATCTATGGCGACCGAGTGGCCATTCAGAACCTTAATGTTCCCTTCTACGAGGGCCACGTCACCTCACTGCTTGGTCACAACGGAGCCGGCAAGACCACCACGATGTACGCGTAGCATATTCTATGAGTCGCCTCTTTCACTGTATCAGCATGTTCAGGGATGGACACGGATGCATTTTGACCACTTATATACTGTACGCCAATGTGTGTTTTCAATTTGATTTGTGCCCGCTTTTAATCATCTCAAGAACCCGCTGCTGACAGGGAGATTGTCCAAATCTGGCACAGCAAATGCACCATGTTAGAGATGGCAGGTCTTCATCAACCCGAGCACTTACATTTACATTTTAAATGTGACTCATTTCTCTGATGCTCTCATCCAGTGGCAACGAGTGCAGCCTGCAGAATATGATTTAACAATGTTTAAAAACTAAATCCAAGAAGGGATTCTGTGTCCTGTAATATTGCCTGCCTGGAGGAAAAAATAAAAGGACCACAAAAAGCAAATGTATTAGAAACAATGGAAGCAAATATGAGCAATATAACACAATATCTTTATTGATTTCTGAACATAGTACAATGTCAAAAATAATTAGTTAAAAAAGTTTGCTGTGTTGACAAGTGAAAGTGAAGAAAACACTTATATATATATATATATATATATTTATATATACTTATATATACAGTATCTTCTATGTGTGCAACATATCTGCATCTCATTTGACACAAATAATCATAATACTTATATAATTCTACCAAAAGGAAACAAGAATTTTTCACTTGTTGATGTCATTTTTGCAGCCTAATATATGTCGTTGCCCCTTGCTCAGGTCTCTCCTCACCGGCCTCTTCGCGCCGTCGGCCGGCACCATCGAGGTGTACGGCAGGGACATGCAGGAAAACATCGACGACGTCCGCAAGGAGCTCGGCGTGTGCATGCAGTACGACGTCCTCTTCGACCACATGACCACCGAGGAACACCTGCTGCTGTACGGGCAGATCAAGGCGCCGCACT
The DNA here is from genome assembly GCA_036785175.1 of Eupleurogrammus muticus. Lineage (NCBI taxonomy): Eukaryota > Metazoa > Chordata > Actinopteri > Scombriformes > Trichiuridae > Eupleurogrammus > Eupleurogrammus muticus. Next base: position 15,519,160 of record JAYKQN010000001.1, read on the forward strand.
GGTCGCCACGGGAACTGCAAGAGCATGTCCGAACGTAAGCGAACGGCCGCCCATGTTCGGCATCCTAACACACTCTGTCTTGGAGGTGATGTCAGGGAGGTGACGTAGCGGCGTCATTCGAGGTGTTTTACAACCTTTGTTGTAAAGACATAATAAAACAGTATCCATAGCTCTGTCTATGGCATGTTCTTCCAATAAAAAGGATATATGGGCAGGGGTTATAAGGGTTTAACTGTAATCCCCCCCTCACCAAGAGCTGGGAAATACATCAGATCACTGGGTGTAGTCTGATAACGCTACTGTTCTAAGAGCATCTTCTTTGAGCTTTTTCCCTGTTTCGAGCTTAAGGGAGAAACATGAGAAAAAAATCATTATTCTGTAGCATCATTAAGCTATGAGTTGAACCCCCAGTTGCATCAGGAAAGTATTTCTTGAGGGTTTCTACGTGACTTGGGAAGCAATAATAAAACCAGCACCTGAAGGCAAGAAACGATGGGCTACGGGTTGAGAAACCCCTGGCGGGTGACTAATGGAACTGATGGAAATATTACTCAGACGCTGGGGCTGTGATGCGTGGAAGAAGTTTGTTTAACATGAGATCCATGTCACACGTTTTCCATTCCAGGATCCTCGACGAGACGGACATGTACGTCCACAGACACAAGCGCGTGGGCACCCTGTCGGGCGGGATGAAGCGCAAGCTGTCGATCTCCATCGCCTTCATAGGGGGCTCCCGCGTGGTGGTTCTGGATGAACCCACCACAGGAGTTGATCCCTGCTCCAGGCGCAGCATCTGGGACATTGTTATCCAGCACAAGAAACGTGAGTCGCGCACCACGCAGACGCGGCACACAATGAATAATTAAAAAGCGTTCCCATTAATTTGGGGTCACGAACTCTCAGATTAAACCCCGGGCTACAGCGTTATTGGAACAACGCTAATAATAACGGAAGACAAAGCAGCATGATAAAATGTGTACACGTGTGTATGATCATTTCACATGAAACAGTTGCCCCTCGATTATTAGCAGTCGTATTTCTCACATACAATAAAAAAAAAAAAAAAATACTCAGGGAAGAGAAGCCTCCCTTCACTATTTTCTAAGAGGAGGGGAAAAAAGCAGAAAAGAGCAGAGAAGTTGAACCCTGCAGGGCTTTTGACTTTAAATTCACTATAAAATTGTAAAATGAACCCGGAGGTGTTTTTTTTTTCTGTTTTCATGCTCACACAGAACAGCCGCAGCCGAAGTAATGGCAACGAGTTCGATAAATGTCACATAATAGTAGATGTGGAAAATATCCAGTGTAATTGGCCCTGTCTCAGATGTACAGTGTGTGAGAGGCTCAGTGTCGGGGGAATCTATTTCAGAATAAAACTTCTGCCTCACTTGCTGCTCCCGAGCCTGTTTCTGTGATGTCGCATGCCGCTCGCGTGTGACTCCGTCTTTGTTATTGCTCGCTTTTTTTTGGTTGTTTGTTTCCGTGCATGCGTCTAAGTACGCTCCTTGGAAAGAAAAAGGGCAAGAACCCAGAATACTTTCGCCAAAACACATTAAAACCACAAAAGCACCACTGTTGAGCTTTGCTAGAAAACATAAGCTCAGTGAGTATGATTCTCTGACATCAAATCAAAGGGTTTAGTTTTAGAGTGATAGATCCTACGACACAATTCCCCCAGCTTCATTTCAAAGTGTAGTTATAGCCTATTGAAACATATAATAACACTAACACAAATGGAATATTAATTCCCCCATAAATAATGCACATTTTGGTATTTTATTTTTCAGAGCGCACAATCATCCTGTCCACTCACCACCTGGATGAGGCTGAAGTGCTGAGTGACCGTATCGCCTTCCTGGAGAGAGGCGGCTTAAAATGCTGCGGATCCCCCTTCTACCTGAAGGAAAAGCTGGGTCAGGGCTACAAACTTACTTTGACCAAGAAGGTATTTATACTCCACTACAGGCACCACATGCTCTCTGAAAGCAGGAAGACTGAAACCATTTTAATACATACACACAACTATTGCTAACATATACTAATTTTACTGTAAAGCAGCCCTAATATAAAAAAGGTGTTAACCAGTCAAATTAGTCGATTTAGATAATTGATTAATTTTTAAGAAGAAAATTTTAATGTGAAATTTAATGAATTTCTGTTTACGTGTTTCTATACTCTGTAGCTTTGGAGCTGCAAACATTTGGCAATTAATCTATCAGTTGCCAACTATTTTGATAAGCAGTTAATCATTTGGAGTCATTTTTAGTGTTTTCACTAATGTTAAAGATTCTGTGGAATAAGGTGGAATAAGATAATTCAAGGTAGATCTGTTCAATATTGGACTAAAAATTGAGCTGGAACAATGAGTAGATAAATCGAATAGTTGCCAACTATCACAGTAATCACCAACTACTTTTTAGAAGAAAATATTCCAATTCTCTGGTTCCAGCTTCTTAAGTCTAATTATTTTCTGGTTTCTTTAGTTTTCTTTAATAGTAAATTGATAATTGAGTTGTGAATTGTTGGTCTGAATAGAAAAAAATCTCTCAACACAATAAGATAATTCTACTCAGTATTGAACTAATTGTACCAAAAAGAAACAAGAATTTCTCATAATAAAAAAAAGGGATTTTAGGTTAAATCGTCAGCTTTGTGAAACAGTGATCAACATTTGACACCATTTTATGAAGCAAATAACTAATCGATTAGTTGTCTCAATATCCAATACATTGACTATTTGAATAGTGTTGCTCATTGTGTTGGGGTCAGGTTTCCTATGTTGTGTTGAACACAAGCCACTTAGAAACTGAAGTTAACAGTAACGGCCTCTAGATCCATGATAAAAGGATGGTAATATTTCTAAATGGACTACGATAATGCAAATATGTGAAAATGGTAAGAGAAGGCGAATGGAACCATGTTGACTAAGTTTCAGCCTGACACAATCATCATCCAGCCATCACTTGCTTCATGTTTTAAGTGCAGGCTCAATGATTCAAGGCCACATTCATTATCTTCAGTGTGACAAGTAATAGCATCACTGCGTTGTAGTTTACCCAGGTGTTCTAACAGTGATGCATCCTGGACAAAGCTCAGCCAGCACTTTATGATGATAAGATTATTTTTAGAAGGGCTGCTCCGTTCATTAGTAAATGAATCCCGGCTCTTATCCCCTCACTGGACACTAGCTTTGCACAAAATATATAATGGTGTAGCTATACTGAGAAACTAAATGGACTAAAACCTAAGACAAAGACACTCTGCTTCAAACTGGTTTGTATATGTTTTTACTGCATACTGGTTCTTCAAATGCTTCCCTGATATAGTGAGTGATTTTTTTGTTGTTTTTTTATTGTATAGTATAGTATACAAAGTATGCAATATTCCTCATGCAGTTGACAACAAGATGCATCAGATTTCACAGCCAGACTTTGGTAAAATGTAAGGCTTCCTTCAGCGTAGTGTTTTAACTGTGTCTTACACCTGTTTCAAGCTATATCATCACCTTTCCCTCCTGTAAGTGTTCAGGATTTTGAAGAACCTTGAGGTAGAAACCCTGAGGCGTTGTCACCCATGGTGAATTTGTAGTTGTAGTCCTCGGCGCCATCAGGCCTGTCTCAGAGAATAATCTTGTAATCCTGAAAGTGAAATGAGTCATCTTTTATTCCTCTGTTTCCACCTCAGGTGCAAAACCTTGAGTCTGAGCAGCTTGACAACGCTGAACTGAAGGCCTTCATCCAAGCCCATGTACCCGAGGCGCGACTGAAGGAGGCTCAGGGGGGCGACCTGGTCTATTCACTGCCCTCATTCACCTCGTCCAATGCCTCCTCGTACCGCTCCCTCTTGACTGCGCTGGACACAAACCTGGATGCCCTGCAGCTGGGGGGCTATGGCATCTCTGATACCACCTTAGAGGAGGTTTGCTCTCTCTGTCCCTCTCTATCTCTCTATCTTTATTTCTCAACACGCACTAGAAACCCGGGGTTGGCGGCGGCTGAACCACATCTCGGGTGGCAGACAGGTCAAAAAATAAGATTTGAACTCAATTTGGGCATGTGGTGATTTAACAAATCAAAATAAAATGATGTACCCGTTGTTTAACATCATTACTTGCATTCAAGCATACTTTAAAATAGTCTAATTTTCATCAGGCGTTTTTTTTTTTTCTTTATTAGAGAATTTGGCAGAACACACAAAGGTAGTTCATAATAAATTCAAAGAGAGAGAACTGAAGATGAAAGGAAAAAGAAGGTAGAAGTGCTGCATGGGTCAAATTTTATGAAGTAGTAAAGGAAGATGACGACAGTGCAGGTTACGTTATTTGCAAAGGCTGCAAAGCTGTTAATGTATGGCACGTCTAACACGGAGCATCACAGGTGCCTTAAACCACAAACCAGTCTGTCTTATGGACTTTAGCCATGTATATGTATATATCAGTATCCTTTAATATATATATATATATATATATATATATATATATATATATATATATTACAGTATCCGGTAAGTACTTTCTAGCCTCGCATCAGCAGTGCTTAATCAGCCTAAAAAACATCATGGACAGAGGATGGACGCTGTTCTGAAAATTGATGAAAAAACATTGGTGCGGATGGATGGCGAGCGGATGATTTGTTTTGTGGTGCAGTTGCGGATGAAATAATCATCCATCCACAAATCGAACACATACACATTTAACGTCACACAGAGCGATGTCTGGTTAAAATGATAATGTAGAATTCTGAATGTCACAGTGATTTTAACAGATAACTTTGAGGAAATGTACATGCCTGTTTCTTTAGGACATTTTTTCAAAAGTGTTTTCCTTTCTTTACATAAAGACATTTCCACCACAAATCGAGGCAGAAAAAACAATGTTCATACAAAACCAATAGCCACTGGTATTTGTGTTAATTGGAGGTAATGGGGATTGGGGGAATTTGCTCCCATTGCACCCCATTCCCCTAAACATTGATAAATTGGGCCTACTGGTTGTAGTAGACAACACACAAACTGCTGGCACATGTGTGTTTAAATATTCTCTGTGTAAAATGCATATTTATATCTCAGCATAATCGCAAGGTGTTGATGTTTTGTACTTTTTTATCTCTGCAGGTGTTTCTGCAGTTGACTCAAGGAAACACAGAAGGTGGGGATGAGGGCGTACCGCTGTCAATCTCAGAAACGCTGTCTGACACCGGATCCATTGACAGCTTCCCGTCAGACCCCAGTGGGAGCATCTCCAGCTTCGGTGACCAGATCAGTACGTCCAATTGCATTTTCCTCATGCCCCCCTGTTGAAACTACCCTAAAGCTTTGCACTGTGCCTCTGTCAAGAAGTTAGTAGAGTAAGAAAATAAGCGAATCAATTTTAAATGCGAGTCCATCCTGTGTATTGTAGAGCTCACCGGTTCATCCACGGTGCGCGGCCTAGCCCTGGCCTGGCAGCAGATGGCAGCCATTATGGTCAAGAGGTTCCACCACAGCCGCAGAGACTGGAAAGGCATGGTCTCGCAGATCCTGCTTCCCGTTCTGTTCGTGATGATCGCAATGGGCCTGGGTTCCATCAAGAAAAACCTCCGAGACTACCCTGAGCTGGAGCTCAGCCCTGCACTCTACAAAGTCGGGCCGAGCTACTCCTTCTTCACGTGAGTCTGCATGCGGAATAAAAAGGGAGCATACAGATGGGAGGTAGACATGTTGGGATTGAACTCACTCATGTATCTGTTTATATGACAAGATAAGATTAATATCACTGAGACCCAGGTAATAACCACATCAAACCACCTATAACAGGACAACCTTAAAATTCTTGAATTTTTAGTATAATACACATGGTGAATTATAGCAAGAGCTACATGTTGTTGATCTAAAGTGACAAAATGCACAGGTTTTCAGGGTTTCAGCTCTTAGGAGACCAGGGACCAGACATAAAGAAAAATATATATATATAAGATAAATATTTTTAAAATATTTATTATAAATTATAGTTTGTTGTATTTGCAACACTACCATCAACAGTTTTGGGTGAGGCAAGTTCCACAGGTTTCCTCAGCAAAGCTATGATCCACCACTGTAGAACATAACATAATAATGAATTCAGGTGCACTTTGTAAACTCTGAAATCTACAGTGGTGTGGAAAAAGTGGTTGCCCCGTTGCTGATTTCTTGTTTTTTTTTTTTTGCATGTTTATCACACTTAAATGTTTCAGATCATTAAGCAACTTTAAATATTACAATACAAGTGAGAACAAAGTTTTTGTTTGAAATGAATATTTAAAAAATAAATCCAAACCTATGTAAACCTCTGTAAAAACGTTAAATTTTTGGAAGGTGGGTGTTCCATTACATCTAGTGAGAAAGTTGCATTTCAGAAAAAGAATCTGGTACCAACAGTAAAATACGGTGGTGGTGGTAGTGTGATGAGGTGGTGGGGCTGTTCTTCAGGAACTGGAAGATTTGCTGTGATAAATGGAACCATGAATTGCGCTGTCTACCAAAACATCCTGAAGGAGAATACCAGCCATCTGTTTGACCTCAAGCTGAAATAAGTTCTGCAGCAAGTCCACCTCTGTATGGCTGAAATAAACAAAATGAAGACTTTGGAGTGGCCAAGTCAAAGTTTTGACTTGAATCCTATTAATATGCTGTGGCATGATCCTAAAAAGGTGGTTCATGCTAAAAAACCTCCAATGTGACTGAATTACAACAATTGTGCAAAGATCAGTGCAACACAGTTCCTCTGCAGCGCTGTAAAAGACTCAGAACTGTATTAAATATTTAAATTTGTTTGATGATCTGAAATGTTTAAGTGGACAAACATGCAAAAAAATCAGGAAAGGGGACAAACAGTTTTACTCAAATAGCCATTAAGGTTGTGTAAAATGAAACACAACCAACTGTCCCTTTTTTCTTTTTCTTTCACTACATTTCTAATAATACCACAGCAAAACAAAACACAGATTCCAGTCTTCAAAGGTCCAGAGAATGATCAAATAAAATTGTTAGCAGCATATTCATGTCCTGTTTCTCTGATGATGTTCTTTTACTGCAGCATTTTCTTAAATTACATGCTAAAATTATAACAATATTCCATTGATTTATAAATGGATACATTTATAAAAACCTTGATCTACAAAATTAACACTGACTTGAGTGAGTCTCCACAGTGAAGATTTGAAATCATCAGAGCTTTAACTGCAACACCACCATCTGGTTTAGCTGAATCTTTGACGAAGCTTTGATGCATCTCATTTCTTTATTGGCCCGGTGGGCTCCCGCAATCGTTTGTAGGGGCTGCCTCGTTGTGCATGTGAATTTGTAGTTTGTTGAAGGGCAGATGAACCTTGTTCAGGAGGCGGGGGGGGCGGGATGATCGAGATGAAGAAGGCCAAGATTCGAGATCAAGTTGAGTTGAATTAAAAGTGTCAGAAGCCTCGAGATGTCTTTATTCTTGAGGATTCTGCCGTTATTTGATCAAATGGGTGTGTAGCAATGGTGCAAACTCTGAGGTGCTAATCCATATCAAAGATGCATGGGTTACTGTCCCCAGGCTGCTTTAGCTCCATGTACATAAGAATGGAAAATTAAATTCATTCATTTTTTTTTACAGCGGTGCTAAGTCTAAAATATACCACCTAACAGCATGTGTCAAAACAGCACAACATGTTCTTGTTTTCTTTGTATGTGTTAAATATTTCAAATTAGTCGCAAATGTTAACATGATATTGTTATATTTCTATGCCAATTGACTCAGCCAAGAGATTCATTGAGCCAAGAGCACTGGAGGATGATTATGTGGCCAGATGGAGCAGACCTGACTCTTCCTTTATTAGACCAGTTATTATAATAACCGATTAAGTTCCCCATGGTTATTTGATTCCACATTAGTATTGCCACCTTCAATGTGTAAAATAAGGGAACAACCTGCCCCCATGTTCAGCAGATAAACATCAAGTTGGGCTCTGGGGGTCCTCTCCCCCACTGAGACTTCCTGCATTCTGTTGAATTTTTATGCACCAATTTATGCTTTGTGAGATTTTGTCAGAGTGAGAATAGACTTTTTTTGCCAAGTGTTGCTCGCACAAATAAGGAATTTGTCCTAGGTTTCAGGTGTGAGACAAACATTAGAATGTAAATATGAACAGTAGAATGAAATATGAAAGTATAAAAAAAGGAATTAGAAATGATAATATTTAATTTACTTCAAGTTTCAATTACAAATATGCAGTTTAAGGTGCGAGTTAGCCATGGATGTAAATAAAATAAGGAGTCAATAAGAGTAAAAAAGTGCAGTTGCATCACATGTATTTGGGATTAGAAACATAAGATCACAGACATGGAAACATGTTTGGTCTGTAAAAATGAAGTGGGTCTTTTTAGAAGAAGCGAGAACCTGCTCATAACTGATCAATGGCCAGATGGGAAAACTATTCACAGCAATAGGGCCTATCCTAAAAAAAATTTTATCAGATTTTTTGTCTCTCTCTCTCTCTCTCTCTCTTTCATAAGCCATTAGTAGAAAAAAGCTTTCTACTAAATTTAAGCTAAGTTAAAAAGTGCAAATATGCAGTTTATGGTGTGAGTTAGCCATGAATGTATAAAGAGTCAATAAGAGCAGAGAAAGTGCAGTTGCATCACATATATTATAGATTAGAAACATCAGATCACAGACATGGGAAAATGTTTGGCCTGCCAAAAATGAAGTTGGTATACTTGGAAGAGGCAACAACCTGCTCATAACTGATCAATGGCCAGATGGGAAAATATTCAGTAATTTGTAGAAATAGAGAATATTCTCAAAAGAAATGATTTTCATCAGATTTTTGTCACGTCTCTCCCCTCTCTCTCTTCATAAGTAGCCAGTCTGATGCCTGAGGACCAGACCAGCATCGAAGAAATATAAGGAGGCAGTTTGCCAATAAGGGCCTTGTAAATAAATAAAAAGATAAATCAGGCCTCGGAGAGAGGGAGGACCAATCAGGACACAATGATGTAGACAATCGGCAGCTCCGGAGATAAACCCGGGGGCCGAGTGCTAAACGGCGTCCAGAGATTTGAGAGCTGGACCGGAGGCAGGCCTCCAACTAATCTGCCCAGAATCTATAACACACATAAAAACAGCCTCTGCAATTCTCCGTCGACAAGACGTTTGGGGAAATTGACTTGTTTTCCTACAAAAATCATGTTTTTAACAAGATTATCAATATGGGAGCTGAATGTTACTTTATTATCTCTCACTTCCTTCCAAGCATGTGAAAATGCAGAGTTTGGTATGTACATATGGGCAAGTCACCTCTTGAATAGATTGTGTTTCTATTCGGAACAGTCCCTTGATATAGGAAACACACTATTCCTGTTAATGAACTGCTCTTAATCTACTTTTCCCTACGAAGATGACTTTGATACCTGTGAAATCTCATTATTCACGAAACCACAGAAGCCGAGATTGTTTTAAAAACCAGCAGTAATAATTAAACAAAAATGTGTCTTGTCATGGCAGTAATCAAAGCTGCACTTTGTGTTTTCTTTCCCGGCAGTAACAACAATCCACGCTCCAGCCGGCTGGTGGACACCATGATGTCATTCCCAGGGATCGATAACAGCTGTCTCGACAAATCCAATAATCCGTATGTAATCGCACCTCAAATACCAATTTATTGTTTTCTGAAAATTATAGATTTGAAAGTGATGCCCAGGGAGCTTGGGCTCGGCACCTATTTGTATTCCGCTCTTACCCGCACATGAAATATTTTCATATTTCTCTCATTGTCATTCTTTCCACACCTCCTCCCTCACCTTGTTTCATTTTACTCGTCTGCCTCCTTCCAATTCCTGGCACTGTCTCTTCCTCCGGTCTCTCGCGTCTCTCCCTCCACGTTTCCCTGGCGCTCGGCTCGGCGTATGTGGCTGAAATCTTGCAGCACGCCGCGACGTGAGGGCAGCATTTGTATTCCATAAACACAATATGTTTACGTGGGAGATTTTCCCCTTTATAGGGACTCGAATCGATGTTGGCACTCATGAACCAGAGCTCCGAGGCATTTCAAAACTCCCTGCCCCCAAAAAAGAGAGAGAGGAGAGAGAGAGAGATGGTGCAAAATAGACTGCATGTTTCTCATGATAGTTCACGTTGTATAAACCAAATCCAGTAACTTGCCTCCATGAGCCATTGTTATTAGTTTTCCTATTGCGCACTGAAAAGAACTGTGTGTTATCAGGGGGAAATATCTTGTATAATTAGTCCATTATTGAATAGAATTAGGGCGACACGGTGGAGCAGTGGGTAGCACTGTTGCCTCACAGCAAGAAGGTCGCAGGTTCAAGACCGCCTTGGGGCCTGGGTCTGGGACCTTTCTGTGTGGAGTTTGCATGTTCTCCCCGTGTCTGCGTGGGTTTTCACCGGGTACTCCGGCTTCCTCCCACAATACAAAACATGCTCAGGTCAATTGGCAAAACTCTAAATTGCCCATAGGTGTGAGTGTGTGTGTGAATGGTGTGTGAATGGTGTGTGTGCCCCACGATTGGCTGGCGACCATCTGGGGTGTATCCCTGCCTCTCGCCATAAAATGCGCTGGGATAGGCTCCAGCAGACCCCTGCGACCCTGAAAAGGAATAAGCGGGATAGAAAATGGATGGATGGATGAATAGAATTATCTTCAATTATTATTCCATTAGTAGATCATTTTACTCAATTTGAGATGCAAAGTCAAAATTATGAGTTTTTTGCAGTGTGTCTATAATAATGCATGTGAGTGTTGCTAAAATTTTTTTAAAGCAGACAGCAACATGTGGAGGAGTCGAGTATCGACTTGCGCAAGCCACTCGTTTTGTTTGCAACACATTTTAAACGGCTTTGAACCGACAGAAGAGATATTTAGAACCCGATCTCCCAAGGTCACGCAGGCTCGCGGCTGCAGCGAATGGTAGATTTCGCCTTTTACTTTGCCGTCACATCGACTCAGTTTCCAGATGTGTTGCTGCGTGTGTCCGGGGAGCCCGCCACGGTATTATCATGCTCTGCAGACTGCACTTCACTAAGCCACCATTTCACTTTTGTGAACGTTTGTTTTTTCAGGGTCTGCAAAGGAAGCACAAACACCTGGAGCTCCAGCGGGAACAGATCCAAAGAATTTAGAGTCTGTAAATGTACCCAACGGGGAGAGGTGAGTGTGTGTCTGTGTGTCTGTGTGTCTGTGTGTCTGTGTGTGTGTGTGTGTGTGTGTGTGTGTGTGTGTGTGTGTGTGTGTGTGTGTGTGTGTGTGTGTGTGTGTGTGTGTGAGTGAGTGAGTGAGTGAATTTTTGTGTTTTCCTATTTCACATTACTGGACACCTGTGATATTGTTTTCTGTTCCAAACCGTGCAGATATGTGATAAGTCCGACTTCCAGCCACCGCATAAGAAGACCCCGTCCTCTCAGGTCGTTTACAACATGACCGGTTTCAATGTGGAGAATTACCTGGTGGCCACAGCCAATGACTTCATTAGGAACAGGTGAGAGCAGCTTAAATTCACATCAACCGAATTAAGTTAGCTGAGAATTAAGCCCACATTTTTTTTTATCTTCACTTTAGTTTTTATCTCATTCCCTTATTTTACATTTTTTATTTTACAAATAGTAGAACAAACAAGCTGAAAATGTGGAGAAGGGGAACAGTGATCTGTTGGGAGCTACATTTCTCTCAGTGTTTTCCTTTGTAACTGCTCTTTTTTATTTCCAGACAACATTTGAGATCCATAAAGTGTTTAGAATTAAGCCCATATTTAATACACTGCAAATATTGAAATCGTAATAGGGAAATTCATCTTGTCTTCAAACAAGTAGTCCAAAATTGAATAGAATGATCTCATTCCATCGGCATATTATCTATCTTATTTCAAGTTGTTTTCCATGATTTGGGTCAATTTGATCTTGTTTTGAGAAAACAAGACTAATGCTTTCTTAAACAAAAGATTGAATTGACTAAAATCATGAGAATAAGTTTAATTATATGCCATAGGAATAATGTAATTCTAGTCAATATGGCACTAATTCTACAAAAAACTAGATATTTTCACCTGTTGGGATGTTACGTTCTTAGGTTAACTCAACTGGAAACACTTGATCTTCAGTAACTTTTAATTATGTCAGTCATGCAAAAATACATGGTGTGTTCCTGTGCGTTTACCTAAAATGCTTTTTACCCATAGGTTAATCATCCAAGCACACATATCACAGTGTATCCTCGGCAGCTTTTTTGATGTCCAATGTTGTGTCTTTTCAGGTACGGTGGGTTTGACTTTGGCATGAAGCTCCCTTCTGACTTAGAAACGGATCTCATGGGGGTGCCCAAAAACCGCACACTATCCAAGGTACCTGTCTCCGCTGCCTTCCTGCTGTCCGCCTTGTTATCGCTCTAATTTCCATGCTGAGGACTGGTTGGAAGTTAAAACGTGACGTACATCCTAGCAGATTGAGTTGAATTCTCGCACTGTCAGTGTCATAACACATAAAGGCTGAATGTCCTCATATGAGGATGTGTGCAATCATTGTATCTTTAAAAAAATGACTTTACTGGTGAGATGTGGTAGACTTATATAACCTCGGCTGTGTGTCTGATGGTTTCTGTGTGTGTGCATGTGTTTGTTTCTGTGTTGGTGTAGGTCTGGTTCAATCCAGAGGGACATCACACAATGCCAGCTTACCTGAACAGCCTCAACAACTTCATCCTCCGCTCCAATCTTCCAGCAGACAAGGATCCACGTAAATATGGTGAGTGCATTTTTTTTCATTTGTTTACTGAAAAAAAAAAGAACATTGTAAACTGTGTGTTTACCCATGGTTCATTGCACTGGATTAAAAGCAGGGGGTGCTGTGTGTCCTTAGACTCGCATCACTATGCGCGGTGAATACTGATGAGTGCTGCTGTGAGGGAAGGGAGGGGGGGGAGGGGGCTCTGCTGAAGAGGAAAAAGGCTAAACCACATTTTCATTACTGTTTCAGCTCTAAGCATCCTGACCATCTGCCTGCAGGCATGAGTAAATATGCATTCACAATATATACACGGACACATGCGCGAAAACGCTCATAAATACATACATGCACAGGAATGCATGCGCACACACGTGCACATAAACGTGAAAACGACTCGAGTGTTACCTGCTAACGTGCAGCAGTAGCCGAGCTGAGGGAGTCAGGGGTGGAGATGCATGGAGATTACTTTTCAAGGTGATAGTTTATCTGTCAAACGGGCTGCTCTAACCCCCACACCGCGCTCGACCACAGACCAACTCTGAGTCGGAATCCTCTAGGGGTCTGCCTGGAACATTTTCTTTTCTTTTTTTTTTTTTTTCAATTCTCATCCCCAGTCTTGCAGGATTTCTCACCGTAACTGGCAGCGACCACAGACGTGTTATCATACTTCTGTCCACCCAGGAATTCTGATGACATCGACCTGCAACAGTGTTTTCTGTTGAAACTTTGTCAGCTCCCCCCCGAGCAGAGACAAGATACAGATATTCATCTGTTGAATTGACAGGTTTCCTATTACGCAAACAACCAAAGATGCATGGGCAGACACACTCATGCGGGTTATCTTCGCCAAGCAGGTGTCTGTTTATTTAACGATACTGAACCATTTATATGAAGATTGATGGTATGGTGTAGATTTGGCCAAAGATGAACCAGATCAGAATTTCAATAAAAGAAATATCTATCTATAATGTAAAGAGTGTCTGTGTGGCAATGGCTTGCATATCTCTTCAAATTTAGGATATAGCTTGCACATGGCACAATGTTGTGCAACTTTTTTATGTGTAAATTTTGGATCAATATTCAAATATCACTTATTAGCCACCTCATTCTAACACAGGTTTTATTCCAAGACACATTCATAGATCCTCAACAAATCCCAGCACTATTACCTAACAGCACAGAATCTGGGCCTAAACTTATTTATTTATAAACACTTGTAACAGTAACATGCTCAGGTTGTTACAGTATTCAGGAAAAAGTACAAAATAAGATATTTGTCAAAAATCTGGTTTCGCTTGGCCTACAACATCATTTAAAAACTGATATGTAGATTGCAATCTGTACTTGCAACATAAATTGTAGCCTTTTTCTTAGAATAACTGTATTTGCATGGCTCTCCTTATCTCAATGTATGTCCATGTCCTACCCAATATATAATTTGTCTATTAAGACTATAGAACAGTCGAACACACCCTCATTTGGCCTCCTTCCTATGGACACTCCACTAGTTCTAGTAATGTGACAATCCCAATGTAGATTCAGAAAGGCACCGTCCTAATATTGGTTGTGCTGCACATTTGCTATAAGAAAGAAAACTGACCATTGGCCTTGAAGAAGGTCTTCACTCTCCGAGTCCCCTGGAGTTATATTTGTAATGTTATGAAGATTCTTCTGTTTCCTCAAAATATATCAGACGGATGAGCATGAAGGCAATACTCATGAAAAATCAATGTCAATACAGGATTCATTTAGTATCAGCCCTGCATGAAAAGAAACTCACACGCTTCTTTTTTTGAAAAAATACAAGGGCAACTTGATGCATTTTCATTCCAAAATCCATCATTTTGCACAGCTGTCAATTCTGACCAGATTGCCGGAGCTAATAAGTAATTATGCAGCTTACTGGAGGGTTTGCGTTTTTCACAAAAAAAGGAAAAAATTCCACCTTAACTTTTTGTGGTCATGCAATGTAATACTCAAAAAACAAAATCATGTTAATCTTTTCATCGGTAATCCTAATTTGTTAATTTGGTTGTACACTTGTGTTCAGGTCACCTTTCCAAAAACAACAAATAACCAAAACACTGAAACTGAAACACATCTTAATATAAATATATAATTTTGAGGCTGCAAGAACTAAAAGTGGATAAACGTGGTAAAAATATAAGTTTTGCTTTTAATTTGTCTCACTTTTAAAACCAGAGTGAGAATGATGGCAGTTTGTTGGCTCAGTTTTGCTGAGGGGAAAAACTCCCTCTAAACTCTGTTTTCATGTGTGAATCTGAATTTTTTTTTCTTCTTTTCATATTTGACTGTTTTTGCCTTAAGGAAATTCATCTGACACTTGAACATGGAAGCACATCTATTGTTGTTAATTATAACTTGCACTAGTGCATATAGGAGATGATTTCCTTCTAGGCTGTTTTGTAATTCAGCTGCAATTTTAAAGGATTTAGAGGTTTTCTTGTTTTTCCTGTCAGTAAAGATAAATCTGCCTTTCAAGATGACAGACGGCGTCCTTGATTTTTGGTTTTATTAAAAGTCTGTAATTCACAGAAGAGAAGTTAAAAAGATGCTATTGAATGTGATTTGAGTTTAAATATACTTCCTTTCTGTTCATTTTACATTAATTCAGCAGTTTCATGTTACAAGCTTCAATATTAAAATGGGAAAAAAAGCAATGAATCAAGTTAATGTTAGTTATTGAAGTTAATGTTGTTTCCCATTGCAAAAGCTGTAATCCACATGTTGGAACATACCACTTTAGAGGAGTATTGATGCAGTGTTGATGATTACAGCTCAGACCTGGATTCCATGGTAGACCACGTCAATTCCAAACAAACCTGCTCCTCTTTGAGCGATAGGACGAGCTCCTTTCTCAGAAACTGTTTCAGAAACATGGGGCGTTCATGTCTGTCAGGAAGGCTGTATGTGGACGGGAGAAAATATGAAGAATGAAAAAAATTGAATTTCCTTTGTGTACACTGGCAAATTAAATCATTCTGCAGTATATTTTTAAATTGACTGTGTCCTGGGTTAGGGGAATATCACTGCTCATTTGTTGTTCCCTGTGCAGAAGAACAGACGTATTTTATAGTTTTCTGCTGCTAACATAATATTCTGCTTCCTCCTATTGCAGCCATTTCACTCTCCAGTCATCCCTACTTTGGCCGGGTGGATGATGAAGACTCAATGTAAGCACTGCGCTTTAAATTTTGGTGTCAGAATTAAACAACAGCAATGGCTTCGTGCGCGAAAAAAAATAGATCCTCATTAGCATTGTAATTGGTGAAAATATTCTAAATAAATGCTCTTGCCAGTTGTTTGGTTTCGCCCAGGATAAATTGTGTAAGCATAAGCTACTTTCCTATTCAGGACAGAGGAACATGACAGCAGTATTTACCCATATTTGATTTTCTAAATGGATTTCTCTGAGCTTGCACTATTGATCAGACTCCCAATATAATGAGTGTTTACCCTGAAGGTGGCATAGAGGTGGATTGATTCTACTTCACTTCCCAAAATTAGTTTATTTAAAATACTCCACATACTGCTTGAGATACCTAGACTTTGGAGAGAGCCCTTCGCATGTATGTACGTACCCATGTGTTTTCCAGTGGATCAAATCGATTACATCAATCCGAGAGTGGACTGAGGGTCAGTTTTCTCCAGAGCTTGAGCAGCACAACCTCCTCAAGGCCCATTTCTTGCTCACTGGCCTCAGTTTTTCCACATTTCAGAGTTATGTGGTCGCGAGACATACTGTCAGAACAATAAAAACTGTTTACATTTCCGCAAACCACAGATATATGTTGAATGTTGATGCGTCATACGCAGCGTAAACAACGTTCTAATTAGGTTTCACTTTAATTAGCATGAGGAGGAGGGTTTGGGCAGATGGCTTGGTAATTGTTTCATGAACTGGAACGGCAAAAATAGCAGTAGATGCCTGTTTAAAATAGCTTTTAACCAGACGGTTTCACTTCTTGCATTGATCATTTTAACCCAAACCACGATCTTTCTCCTAATTCTGACCATGTAGCTAAACCTCACCACATGTTTACCACAGCATAAAAGCAGTATTTGTGGAAATATGCACTTGTCAATATTGATTGTATCTGTGGTTTGCATAAAGCTACAGTGTCATGTTTCCCTCCGGGGACTGTTTCGAGGTAACGAGCCTGCTCAGTAGCTGCTGCTGTCCATTTTGGCGAGGTTTGGCAAGAGAGCATGAGATTGTCAAAGAATGAAGTACTGTAGGTTGGTGGCGTTTTTTGCAAAAGGAAGAGAAGCGAGGGATCGAAGCAGCTGTCTGGTTCTGGACAATAGACAGCTTCGGAGCAGTGCCGCTGTTTTACTGCTATACAGCAACATCAGCGCGTCGCTGTTCTCTACATGAGACCATCTGTTTCTTTTTGCAATTATTATCTTTCACAGGGTGAGACGGCAGCATCTCCTTAAACAAAGCTGTTTATTTTTAATGGAGTTCCATTTATTGTGAGCCACTTCAATAGTTCAATCGAGTCAATTCTTAATATGGAACTATATGACAGGTTGCAGGGGGGTGTTTCAAATCAGGCTTTTATTTTTCTGAAAATAAATCACGTAATGCTGCCTTTCATTCAAAGTGACTCAGCAGAGTGTATTGATGTATTTGCATTGCTGGTGTCCTTGGATCTAAACCTGTAGCCACTGTGTGCAAAGATAATATTCAGTATCTTATTCACTAGTTAGGGACATACCATGACAATAAATGACAAGTGTTATCGATGCCTATTTCCCCACAGCGTCCAGGGAATGCTTCAGATCCTGGTGGCTATGTGTGTGCTGATCGGCTTTTCGATCACGACGGCCAGCTTTGCCATCTATGAAGTCAACGAGCACCACAGCGGCTCCAAGAGGCTCCAGCACATAGCCGGCATCAGTGAGCCCTTCTACTGGGCTGTGAACTTCCTTTATGACATGGTAACATCTTCTCATTGCTTTAAAGGAAACTCAAGTGAATATCTGGCTAATTAAGTCAAATCTTTGTGTGTCAAAGTCATGCAACTGAACTGTACACGTATGAAACTATCAACTATGTAATAGCTGTAAAAATACAGAATATTTTATGCAATCAATAATAGATTATTTCATCATCAGCAGATGAAATGAGCTACTGTACCTGTGTGTTGCTTCACCATGCCCTGTCCTTTCCTGCAGCTCGTCTATCTGGTTCCCGTCACCGCGACCGTCTGCGTGGTCGCAGCTTTCCAGATTCCAGCGTTCACGGATCGGCAAAATCTGGCTGCCGTCACGCTGCTTCTCGTGCTCTTCGGGTGAGTATTACATTGTCTGACATGTTGTCTGGAAATGAGCTCAAAGGGATTTTAGGAGCATAAAATCTCAATTTACGGACAAAGCCGCCACACTAGATAAGTGAAGACAATGTGTTTACTCTAGTGGTAAAACGATACAGAGTTAACTGTGCTATTATGGCTTGAGCATGTTTGTCTGCCAGTGAATCTTGTGTCAGTGCTGACTGCCACAGCATGATAGAAAACAAACTCCAGAAATGTCCCATATGCTCAGATGAAGTGACTGCAGACTGAATTAGAAAATCTCCACCTAGATCAAGCATATTGTGACACCCACCCCACATTATTGCCCTATACTATGCAGGTGGCCCCAAACAATAGCATCTGTTTGAAAGTCTATTTACTGCAATGTTAATGAACAACAAAAAAATTCAAAGTGATGCAGAAACTTCCAGATCATCACTAAAATGTAATCATTTGTTTACGGTACAATTTCCAACATTTGCTAAGCGTCTGCCTGGAACTTTTTGAGTTATCTTGGTGCCAGCGTAGGAAATTCTGTGAACACATCAAGATTCCTTGGACACAATCTTGGAAGATCAGATATTGTCTGACAAGAGATTAAATTTTACGGCCAAGTTCTGTTACTTCTGTGCTTCCGTCGGAGCCAGTTGATATCCAGCCCAACGTTTTAATTTTCCCTTTCGTTATTTACCGTAAAACTAGCAACTTGAAGCACAAGAATGGGGTCTGGAAGTTTACACTTAGTTAACCAATAAAAGGGTAATTCCCCGACAGACTGCCACAGATCCCAAGATACCATTTGGCTAATGACTTCTGCCTCTGTGCAGCTCTCAGCACAGACTCATGATGATTGATCTGTACTGTTCATTATACTATGTGTTAGGAATCAAAGGAAGGATATTTCATTGTATAGTCGCTATAGAATCATTTTAATTTACTTTATGCTTTTGTGTATTTGCACATATGGACCTCAACCACCTGCATTTCTATCAGGGGATGTTAAAATTTACCTTGTTTCCAGTCAGTCACAGAATAATTATCCCTGGCCTATAGATTCTGTATATTCACATGCATATTATGTGTTTCTAGAGATTACCATGAGCGACTCTTTTTGTTGCTGCAGATAAATGATCCTCGACACGAAGCCAAAGCATTCAAGAAGCTTTTTTTTTTCATGGCCATGCAGTGGAATGGTCTTGGCCAGCTTTGTCAATCATCTGACCTCAATTAAACTGAGCGTATGTTTTCATGCCTTCAATGTATGTGACTCTGTGTGCTACCGGGTTAGATTTATAGCACAGAGCATAAGGACATTGTTGTTTTTCAAATGCAAATACATCTCGATGTCTCAGTGATTCTCACGAAGACAGATGGTGATAAGACCGAAAGGCGGAGAGAAAAAAAATCACTGCCAACATGATTATCTTAGTCAAGCCAAACATAGAAAACAGAGGGAGAGCGACAACAAGCTAATAGCAGTGATAATATTACTGAGGCTACATAGCTGTCATATATAAAATATGTAACAATGAGATTATAACCTTTTTAGTTAAACACCTAGGCCCCAGTCATTTTTTCCAGTTTTCCTGCTATAAATAACAATAAATATGGAATACCCCTACAATCACAAAGGTTATGTGCATAAACCTGATATAAAAACGAAATCTACAATATGTGAGGTGACTACAGAAGTGTCAGAATTAATTTATGTTGCTGTTACAGAGCAAATATGTACAAAAAAAAAGTCTTAACATTGTGTTGAAACAATATGTTATTTAAAACAAGACCAAGCTGATGAAAATCAGGAAAAAAAACTTTGATATAAGGTAAATTATCTGCAATGCAACGTTCAATGATTAATAACACAAGAGATCAAAAATCAGTGATGTCCATAAAAACCTGAACTCGTACTGAGGATCCTTACAGAACACAAATAATATATTCTGTAAAATGTTTAAAAGAGAGATTGTAAAAGATCAAATTAAATAATCACTCAACCAACTCAAATCTAAATTTAATATCAAAATAGATGTTAATTGCATCTTACTCGTGATAGTATATTTGTTAGTATCTGGGGCTGAGACTCTGGCCGCCCTGCTGGTCAGCAGCGGCAAATACAGATTACTCTGTGTGGTCTACCCCTCCCTTCCTGTGTCTTCCCTGATGATGATTATGTCCAGCTGTGTCTTGTTACCTCTGTGTTCCTGTCTGTATTTAAGCCCTGTTAGTTCTTCCCTCCGAAAGGGAAATAAAAGAAAAAGGGGTAGGTCTAGATAAATTCTTAAAAACTTGCTCTTCAACCAAAACATCCTTCTGAACATTGAATAGTATTTTACAGAGTTGTCTCGTTAAACTGCACCTGCACACATCTGGATTGCTGGGACTACCGCACGGTTCGCCAGATGCAGCTGAACTTTCAGCCTGTGTGTTTCCTTTTGCTGTCAGGGCCGAGTCCCGAGCCCTAGATCTTAGAAGGCCAAGTCAGCACTCTGCCTCTCATTTATCAGACAGATGTCTCCCTCCCAAGCAATGAATAATCACAGCCCTCCATCTGTCAGCCGGCACCCACCTGGTCTGGTCTGCAGCCTTCATGCTCCCTTTCCTTGTCATGCCTTGGCACCCGCACTCTGCCTACCAAGCACCTTTTTTTTTGGGCATGGCACGCAGATGATTTGTCTCTGTCTGGCTCTATCTGTTTATGTCTGTCTCTTCCTCTTCCCAGCCTACTTTTCTCTTTCTCATCTCCCTCTCCCTCCCTCTGTCCATCTGTGTGTGTATGTGTGTGTGCGTGTGTCGCTGACCCAGACACCCCAATCAAATGAACAAGCACATTATGTGAGAGTAAAGAGAGAAGAACAAAAAAAAAGGTTCTGCCACTGGGGGAATAAAGAAAGAAGTAATTTATCTTCCTCCCATTTGGCATCATGACTGAATGTTTACCCTCCTCATGGTGTTTTTTTTTCTTTCTTCTTTCACTTTTCAGATTTCTTTGGTGCCTGGTTTCATCAGGCTCACAGTTGCTCTGCTTATTCTGTTCAAGGCCTGAAATACTTCAGGGGGGGGTGTCGAGCATTTTGTTTGCAGTTATTCAGAATATCATTGTTAAACATGGTTAAAAACACTGGGTTAAGGTAAAAAAAAATCTCTGCAAGTCAAAAGGCTTCAACCTGAGAGGCTGAATAAAGGGTCAACCTTAAATAAATATGGAGTATTTGAAAGGTAAATCATGCAAATATATTCCAGCAGGGCCCTGGATTTAGAAATACAGACCTGGAAATGTGCAGTGTGTCCTCTTTAAGTTTCAGGCCTTTTCATTTAAAATATGCATGTTCCTGTTATTTAAGAAAGCTCCATGTGGCTTTTCCTCGTTGGAATCCAACTTGTCCCAGCGAGATTATTTTTAGTCTGTGGAGTTAATTTAACTTGACGCTGTCTTTAAACAAGGTTATTCTGTCATTGTCATGTTCCTCAGGTTCTCCACCTTCCCCTGGATGTACCTGTTAGCGGGCGTCTACAGGGACGCAGAGATGGCCTTCATAACCTACGTGTGCATCAACCTCTTCATCAGTGTCAACACCATCATGACGACCTCCATCCTCTTCTTTCTGGCTCAAATTTCCGTGGGCAACCATGAGGTCAGCACAAGCCGCCTGAGTCTAGATATCATTTTGTGTTTCTCAGTGCACCTTTTTGTCTCTCGTACTTTCTTTGTTTCTTTTTCATCCTCCGTGATGTTCCGATATTAAATTAATAAAGGCGTTGCAGCTTGACTGTCGAATGAAAACTCATTTGACAGCGTGACACCTACCACACTTGTAGGACTTGAGTTGCACAAGCGTGAGAAGAGAAACTGCAGCTGGGCGATATGAAATGTCAAAATGTATACTTTGTACTTTTGTATTTGTATCTTTCAAGTAACAATATTATTATATTTTCAATAACAAATACGTGCTGAATCTGAGTGCTTCTTTGAGGGTAAAATTATACATCTTTCTTCATTGTGCTGAATCTTGGAGAGTCTCCATGCCAATATTAGATTTCTCTCTATTCATCCCAATTCTCTATATACTGTTCTGTCATTATTTAGTTGAGACAACTTATCATTAGCTCCCATTTTTGCTAGTCAATGACACTGAATATATGGCTTTGACCTGGCTTTCACCCTACCGTCACTTTTGATCCTTTTTACCCTTCACATTCCCAGCTTCCATTATTACAAGACAGGAATAGATAATACACTACAATCTAATATAATCTAATATCTATGTGTCTTTCTTATTTGTAGGGTACTTATAATATCCAAACGTAGATTAATACTCCAAACAAGTGAACTAATTTAGATTTAAGCACATTAGCGGTGGCAAATACATCACATAGTTTGACGCTCAACACGCACACAAGCATGCAGCTTGTTTGGTGGACCTGCAAAACAGTCCCCTTGCTGTCCTGCAGCAGGTAAAAAGACAAAGTTATTCTGTATTAAAGGGAACACTGCCCAGCCCTAAAAGAAACCTACTGCATTGGATGAGGACGTATCCAATGATAGTTCACCTTAGATCTCACTTTGCTATGAATCCTCACTTCTTCTCTATGTCTCCTACTTTGTTTTCCTCCCCCAGGTCATTCAGGGAACCTTCCAGAAGCTGAGCCACGCGTTCATGATCTTCCCCCAGTTCAACTTTGGGAACGGGCTGATGCAGCTGGCCAGGAAGAACATCGAAGTCCAGCTGCTCAGCGGCTATGGCATCGATGCCTACCAAAGCCCGTTCTGCGCCGACATGCTGGGCTGGATGTTCATCTCCTCCTTCATCCAGGGCCTGGTCTTCTTCAGCCTGCGCCTCCTGCTCAACAAGTTTCTCATCCGCAAAGTCAGGCGAGTAGAACAGCAGAAGTTGAGGAGACATGGTGATGCTGTGTGCACACCTTGTTCTATGTTTGCACAATATGAAATTGATTCTACTTTAGCTGTGAAATGCAATTTGTGAAGCAATATACCGGTGCTTCTCGACTTTCTTTTTGCCTCATGACCCCACTTTGACATCGCAAAACTCTGGCAAACACTTTTAAACTATGTAGTTATGTGTTTTCTTGTGGATGGAGGCAGAATAACAAGGAGAAATCCATGCAGTCAAGAACCCTACAATACCCTGAATTGTATTAGACTGAAGCCATATGCAATAGCTGAAACTCCAGTATTTCACAAACCAATGTGGTGCATCTCAAATAATTAGAATATTGCTGAAAAAGTTCAGTATTTGTTGTCAGTTGTTTCAAAAAGTAAAACTCATATATATATTCATTACACATTGAGTAAAATATTTTCAAGCCATTATCTTTTGTAATGAGATTTACTTCAGATGGATTTGATATGCAGAATATTCCTCATGTAATAAATAGTGAAGATAAAAATGCAGTGATTTATTCTTAGCAATTAAAAAAAACTATAAACAGTAAGATTACACATTTATGAATTGAAAAAAGAACAACAAAGAAAGACACAGATTTATTCATTATTATAAAACCCCAAAATATCCACCCTCAAAGATATTTTTGTCTGTCGTCTGTTTTCTGTTCCCCACAAACAATCCACACACCTTGGAGATTATGAAAATAAAATATAATTCCCTTCGCAGGCGCCTGATTTGCAGGAGGAAGACTCTGCCCCAGGAGGCTTGCGAGGATGAGGATGAGGACGTGGCGACCGAGCACCTGCGTGTTTCCAGTGGAGCGGCGAGCTCAGACATTCTGCAGGTCAACCAGCTCACGAAGGTTTATCAGCAATTTAACAAGAAGATCCCCGCTGTCAAGAGGCTCTCTGTGGGCATACCTGCAGGAGAGGTGAGCCTGCATGATACCGTACATAGGGCCAGCGTGCCAACATAGTGGTGCAATGGAACCGGTATAGGATTATATTGCCAACCAATAGGTTGATTTAAATTAAATAGGAATTAAATGGATGATATGTCAGAAATGATGGAGGAGGATTTCACTAAACTAATAAATCCTATTCAAAGGGACATTCACTGATAATTTGTTATCAGAGGATGGTTAAAGGTGTTTTTGTCTCACAAAGCTCACTTTCTGACTAATTTTAGAATGTGTTTGAGTAAATATCATTCACGTTTTTAGAGCTCATTATCAGTCACCACATGATACATTGATTATTGCAATATGATACTACCTAAGATCATGTCCCTCTGCATGCAGTCTGCTGTAGAAAGCAATATTCACTAAGCGCCAGATGTCATAAAGTTCAGTGTGAGTAAAGGCATGTATCTTTCAAATGTGCAAAATAACACGCCTTATACAGTTAGTACTTCCGCCTCATTTGGTGCATTTGCATGCAATTGTGCAAAATACTGGGAGGAGAAAATTGAAAAAGATTCATGTAGCACACACTATGATCTACCAAGACCTGAATGCATTTTCTGTGATAGAGACAGCGTCTGAATATAATTTATTTCAAGGGGAGGCACGAACAGCCTTGGAGACATATAGGCACAACGAGAGAATAATTTTATTCTTTATCATTTGTATGAATGCGTATACTAACGCATTCCTACGTTATATTAAATGCTCTTCAACCAAATAATAATAATAAAAAACGTGAGTAAATGTGGGTGATTCGTACAGCATTTGATCATCCACAGCAGCTTTATATTGTTAGAAAAGCTTCTTCTACATCTGCAGGCTCAGAACAATATGGTAAAACAAACGTTCCCAGTTTTAACCCTTATTTAATCACTTTAAAAAAACAAGACTTACTTCAACCCACATCAGGCTGGTCTAGCTTCATATTCAGCTTCTTTATGAAGGAGACGTCACTCTTTGAGCAAAAGGAGCGTGTTTTATCCTTGAAACACAGTGCAGTACAAATGCTGTTCTAACATGAATCATTAAACTATGTGACCACATACTGTACAAAGTAAGATACATTGTAATTACTGCTGAAATAATGTTGGCCCCATATAATCATATAAAAGAAATTTTTATTTTTTATTTTATTCATTAATGTTGTAATTTCTACAATAACACTAACATAACATAACCTGAAAATGCATGTGATTATTTGAAAAAGCCTGTCATTGTATAATCATACTGTATTTCTCACTAAATGATAAATGTTTATTTGTAGTGCTTTGGTCTGCTGGGGGTGAACGGAGCAGGAAAAACGACCACCTTTAAGATGCTGACTGGAGATGTTAGTCCCACTGATGGAACAGCACAGATCAAGGACTGGAATGGGTAAGTTGTTCATTTTTTTTTAATTTGTGAAGCACATATCATACACACAAATAAATTTAAACATTTAGATCATGTTTATTGTTTTCCCTGCAGTGTGTTGACCCGCATCAAAACATGTCATAGCCAATCATTCTATTGAGAATGTTAAACCTTTTTGGGACCACAATTACATCTTACTCATTTGCTAAGAGGTCAGAGGTGTCCAAAGTCTTCACTTTCATTACTAAAAAATACTACATAATACTACTAGAAGTATCAATTCAAGCGTTTTACTCAAGTAAAAGTCTAAAAGATTTCAAAACTACTTTGAATTTAAAAGTAAAAGTGATGAAACAAAATGCATTGTTCTAGATTTGTTATAATCTAAGGCATAGAGCAGGTCAAATATTGCACTTTCTGGCAGAGGATTATGAAAAATAATTACCTCAGTAAAGTGCACTTTTATTTAAGGTAATTGTTATACCATTGCTAAATAGGCTCGAAAATATGTGTGACTCCATGCATGTTCTACATCAGGTTATTATGTTTATACTTGGGGCGTATTCCTGCAGACTGAACATGATTTATGAGAATCACTGTGAACTATATGACAGAAGCAGCCCCCCTCTGAAAGCAGCTTTCATCTTTTACAGATGCCCAGCCTGTAATCAGTGTAATGCATCTTAGCCAGATTGCATTTGCATAACGCAAATATTCGCAAATGAGAGTTGTTATTGCTTTGCATCAGCCAGGATTTCAACATAAATGGTTTGGAGTAGCAGCCATATCTCAGACCTCTGTCTGAGTCGCTCCCAGACCAAGCTGTTATATAACATGTGGTGGATACCACTCAGGAGAATCTCTCTTTTTTTTCCCCCCTCTCCCTCAGGCGGCTGGTAGACATCATGGACTGCCGCAACGAGGGAATTAACATCGGCTACTGTCCCCAGGTGGACGCTCTGGACAATCTGCTCACGGGAGAAGAGCACTTGTACTTTTACGCTCGCATTCACGGCATCTCAAAGAGAGAGATACACGAGGTAAGGGGCGAGCTGCAGACTCTGCGCTGCTTTTTCAAAGCTCTGGGTAGTGATAACACCATCCACAAAAATGATACAGGATCTGATATGAATTCAAAGGTGCACTCCCACCGCAGGACTCGTACTGCCTGATGCTTCCATGCATACAGAATCGGAGGGTGCGGAGGGTTGAGTGATGTGTGCTGAACGCCGTGCTGTCTCGGGCGGCTCAAAATGTAAAAGCTTTTGTTGTCAGCTCATGCAAACCAAACTTCTGAATTAAGCTGATGCCGTGCTTCAGCGCGGGCAAATTTACATTTAAACAATACTTTGATGATGAGAAGATCTCATTTGATGTGTCACTTTGCCCCATTCTTCCCATTTATCTTTCTGAGAACTAATCAATCCCGCTTCTGTGGTGATTACCGAGTGTGTCTGTCTTCTGCTGCTGACATGAGAGGAATCTGCAGATTAACCATTCAACAGACAGCGTGATTTCTGATTTGCCGGAAATTATCATTTTTTTTCCCTTTTCAAAAAGAAGCAGGAAAGAAACAACACGACAGAGAGGTGTGTGGAAAATGCCATGACAAAAATGTATTCAGAAAAGATATATCCACTGTATTTTCAGCGTTCTTTCTGTAGACATCTTTTTCCAACTGGGAACGTGCAATCACAAAACATTTATTGTCTCCCACTCTTTTGACAGAAAGCAAACACACACACACACACACACACACACACACACACACACACACACACACACACACACACACACACACACACATACCCAAGCAAGGATGCTCATACACACACAACACACGTACAACCACAGACAGTGGAGCACAGAAATGGATCAGTCCGGCTCTAATCGCCATCGCTGCTGCTGCTGTTACAGCTGCTCTTCTCTGGTCAGGATAGTGACAACAATGGTTCTAATGGCCCCAGCATCAGTGTCGGCCTAATTCACAGAGACGGGGTTATATATAGAGTTCCTCTTATGTTGTCTCCCACTGACAGTCCCTCACTGTGGATAATGAGACAAGCCTTAATGGGGGTTATTTCACATTGACATTGGTTTTGTCAGGCTTAATGAGCTGTTACATCAAAGGTGATAGAAATGGCCTTTCTTGAGAGAACATTATAAAAAATAACATACTGGATTTTGATCTGAACCAGTCAGGAATGTGCAGCCTTGCCAGTCTTAATCTGCAGATTTTCTGTATCTGTCAAAAGTATATAATGTTCTTCACTATATTCTGATAATCCAGATCATTGAACACAGAGAAAAAAAGTGCTAATCTATTTATTGCATTAGTTTGCTCGATTGATTGTGTTTCTGAACTTCCTAACGGATGGGAAACCAGATTAAGCTCACCAAGGGGAGATCACCTCAAGCTATTTGGAAATGAGCTAGTATTTACAGCACACTGTTTCACGTTGGTATTATGCAAGCACAATAATAATAAACATAGTTAGTGGTCGCATTGCACATTTTTAAGAGTTAGGTCTAAGAGTTTATTTGCTAGCAACGGCTTCTCATTCCTGCTGGTCTGAAACACAGGATACATTGATAAATGATGCTGCATCAGCTCCTGTTCTGAGCTGCAGCCCCAGGACAGTATGAAGTTTAAAAGGAAAAAAAATCACCAAGGAAAGTCATCACCGTTGTAAAACAACATTTATTATGCAAACTTTAAGTAATTTGCAGCGGTATTAGACAGAATAGTCAATAACAGAATATCAGTATCAACTAGCCAGAAACATGGCCGCCTTAGAAGGGCTTACTGCAAATCTTTCCTTTCCAGCTGCGATCGGAAACCTGAAGTGTGTTTTGCGGGATAATAGACTTTCACTCGAGACAAAAAGGCTGTAGTGGATGAATTTAAGGACTGGAAAATCAAATTACTGTAAAGGTCTGGTGTTGTTTTGATCAGCGGAAGACACAGATGGTGGATCGACTTCATCCTCATGTATACTTGTCCATGAAATTGTCTCATATTCCTTGATGTTCATAGGGTGCCTGTGACTGCACTGAGCCATGCGTGATAATCATTAAACACACTGAGTCACAGCAGATGACTGCTGCACCATTAGACATGTACTGTTTGATTAGCAGGTTGCAGCAGGCATATGTTTCCATTTCTCTACACAGGAAACTATTTGTGTTGTTGTGTGTTGCTTAAAAAAAATAACTGCAACAGGCGGATTCGTGTATTATATCAGTATTGTGGTGTTTTTTCTAGAGTTGCAACTATTAGTCGATTAATTGATTAGTTTCCCACTATTACATTAATCGCCAACTATTTTGATAATCGACTTGAAAATGTTCAAGTTCTCTAGTTCAAGCTTCTCAAGTCTGATTATTTTCTGGTTTCTTTAGTCTTCTAAAATAGTAAAATGATGATGTTTGGGTTGCTGGCTGTTGGTCTAAAGAGAAAAAAAAAATACATTTTGGTTTGAATCCTCAAAACTCTACACAATTGTATGATGCACACAACCAACTGATTAATCTTTTAATAGATGAATAGTTGATTATTGAAATTATTAATAGATTAAATTATATATATTAATATATTAGATAGATTGGTTCATAAAACGGTGTGAAATGTTGATCACAGTTCCCAAAGCTAAAGAATTAAGCTAAAATGTCCTTTTTTTCCACAACCCAAAGGTCAGCAATTTCCTGTTATAGAAGAGCAAAGCACCAAAAATAATCAGATTTGAGTAGCTAAAACCAAATAATTTGGACATTTTCTTCTTAAAAATATAAAAATCTTCCTTATTTAATAAATTATCAAAATAGTCTATGATTCGTGTGATAGTTTGCAACTGTTAGATAAATCAAATGTGAATGCATGTCCTACTTGTAAAGGTTGTTAGTCTTTAATCGCTTTAAAATGTGAAATCTAAAGCTATTTGAGATTTAAGATTTTTAATTAACTAGTAGTTTGTGCCTTGAAAACTGCACTTCCTCTTCATCTGTTTTTTTTCCATTGCTTGCTGTGTAATCGCCTGTGTCTCTCCTTTGCAGGTGGTGAGCTACCTACTGAAGCGGCTGCAGCTGGATTATCATCGAAACATCATCACCGATGGCTACAGCTGCGGCACCCGCAGGAAGCTCTCCACAGCGCTGGCTCTCATTGGACATCCTCAAATCCTGCTGCTGGTGAGGCCCCACCTGTTCCCCAAGGCAGCTGCACATTGAATTACCCAACTGACCACCAGACAACAAACCCTGAACTAAATTGACACTATTGTTCCATATGAAAGGGTTTTTGAAGTAGCTGAAAGTTGATGTTGATGGATTTGACTAATTCTAATCTCAATCATCTTGGATGGCAACACAGTTTAGAGAAACCTATTTGGGGCGTCAGTGGAGCGTCATTACTCATTAAAATCACAATTTGCGACAGAAAAAGTTATATTAAACTTATTAAACTGGTGTTGCCGTGGATGCACCGATTCACTTGTATGCATGCAGGTAGGGACTCTCATGGGTTAATGACACAGCATCTATTGGCAAGATTGATAATTGAAAATTACTGTGGCCACGAAAACCACAAAAGGCCATTTATACATCTCAGATGTAGATCTAATTGGCTCACAATTCTTATTTGATTGAATTATATACTAATTAAAACAAGGCATGAATATTATATTCCATCTCTGCCAAGTTTGTTCAGATAATTGCTGCTTAATGCTGCTAAATGCCACTATATATTACACACTGTACCTTTAATTAGTCTGCTTCCTCTGTCTTGCCCAAGGGTAGTCTTCCCTGTAGCTTTTATTTTATTTCTACCTTATGTCTCCATCAAATCCTCTCTTCTCTTTTCTCTCTCCTTGTTTTGTCCTCAGCTCTCTCCATACTTGTGTTTCTTTTGTCTTGGGTATTTTTAATCCTCCCTGTCAGTTTTGAGTGTTCCCTCTGCTCCCCTTTTCTTATTTGTTGTCTTTGTTTCCATCTCTTCTTTCGCCATTCTCCCCTGATCTCTCTATCCTGAGCCCAACCTATTTTTCAATGAATACCAATGTCCTCCCTCTCTCTCTCTCTCTCTCTCTCGCTCTCTCTCTCTCCACAGGATGAGCCAAGCTCTGGCATGGACCCGCGCACCAAGCGACACCTGTGGAAAATAATCTCTGAAGAAGTGAAAGGGAAATGTGCAGTGGTCCTCACCTCTCACAGGTTAGAAAGCTGTCACATGTGCAGACACCTGCCACAGTGATGCTACCTGTCCTTAAAGGGAGAAATCACCAGGTAGCACATACATGGTGCATCTCAAATAAATAGAATATCAGGACAAGTGTCTCATTATCTGAAAGACATAATCCTCAAAATTACAAGAAATATATTTGAAATGTTACATTCTACATGGTATTTGATAAATCTAAATATATGAGTATATATAAATCTAAAATATTAGTTTCATTTCTGAAATGATTGACCAAAGAATGTAACGTTTTACTATATTCTTAGGATTACGGCTGTGATGGCAGATGGAGAAGTTTGAGTGAGATCTTGATACCTACGATGGTTTACACTAGTCCCATTTGTAGTGTTCTTTACCTCAGCAATAAACACCTACACACGTATGAGCTGATTAAACACCTAATCTGGGTCCTAGTTTAAGATTCCAAATGAACAGTTGGAATTTTACTGCAGCAGGCTTTCAATATCTGGATTAAAGCATGTGAATCTAACTCAGCCACAATCAGCAGGTTCTTAAAGTGACAGACTGTACATATATTTACCATAAATTCAAATCATTTTATTTTTGTTACATTTTTTTGTTTATTTTTTTAAAACATTTCAATCATTACATAAAATTCAAAACCAGTAATTCTGAATGAACTGGCATCTAACGCAGATATACACAGTCAACATTAGAGCACATTATTGACCGTAATGTAGGCTGTAGATAAACATGAAGGACGACTACTTGATTCGGTAGGCATGACTAATTACTGTCAGCTCAAAGGGTCCATGGATGACCTTTAATCTTTCTCTGTCTGTGTCTCAGCATGGAGGAGTGCGAGGCACTGTGCAGCCGTCTTGCTATCATGGTGAAAGGTCAATTCCGCTGCCTGGGCTCCCTGCAGCACATTAAAAACAGGTTTGTGACATCTGCTCATCCTCCAATCCGGCCATTACTGCTCTCCTGACCTGCCTCCACAGCTCCCATATTCTTATCCCCTGTGGTCCTTTGTGCAACTGAAAGCCTAATTGTGCCCGTAAGAGCAGGGCACGCTCCGCCACCTCAGCCTCGCCCTCCCTCAGACATGTAATGGTTGTGCACTTTCTACATGAACTGTCCTTTGTGCAGGTTTGGCAGCGGATTCACTGTGAAGATGTATTTGGCGAAGGCCGCCGGTGATGCAGAGGCAATCACCGGCTTCATGCAGCGCCGATTTCCCAGCACTTATCTCAAGGTGAGCTTTTTCAGTACTTGGTAGCGAAGACAAAATAAGTATATACTGGGGAATATTTCCTGTAGAAGTAGATGCACTAGATGAAGTAATAAATATGCAATACTGTATTTACATCATGCTCCTAAAGTGAGGTAAATACATGTTGCCAATTCTAATCCTGTGTCCCAATGTTAATTGTTAAGATTTATTTTAATATGCCATTTAATATGCAATTTGTTTGAGTTGCAGAGATTAATTGATTAATCAATTATTTTCCAACTATTACATTAATCACCAACTATTTTGATAATTGATTATTCAGTTTGAGTCATTTTTAAGAAGAAAATGTCCAATTACCTTGTTCTAGTTTTTTTTTGTCTTCTATTACAGTAAAATGATGGACTCACACACTGGGACTCAAGTGCATATACGCTTAACTTCATTTTTCTTTTACTTCAAAAACAAACACAGGCTCGCATAGTCCAAACAAAAAAACACCTCAACAGGTTTTCAAAAAAATCTAAAAGGCAAAATGGTTTTCAAAAAATCCAGACTGATGACAAGGTTCCAAAATCTACAGGTTACATAGATACAGGCAAATTATCGGAGACTGGGAAACAGGGTTCGGATTACTCACAAACATAGGTAAAGTCTTATACACTAGGGAACAGAGTCAGGGGCTTGCAGACTGGGAAACCAAATCGGAGGATTCAGAGGATCAGAGACAGAACAGAGGAAGTGGCGGAACCTAAATAGCAGACAGGGCAGGGCACTAAACAGCAACAGCTGACAACAATACATAGGTGATTACTTGGAGAGTGCTAAGGAGGAGGCGGGGCAGTAGGTAAAAATCTGAGAAACAAAAAAAAACACTCCACTGCAGTATGGATGAGTCCAGAGCCTAGGGACTTAACATGGACTGTTGGTCTGGACAAAAAAAAATACATTTTCAGTTGAATATTCAAATTTGGTGGTTGGTTGTTTTTTTTATAAACCCAACAACTAATTGATTATAAAAAATAGTTGTTAGCTGCAGCCCAAATCAGTTTCTCTGCCTTTTCTCTGCCTTGTGATGCATCTTCATATGTGAATAACTCATCTTGATTCAGGCACATGAATGTGTCCACTAAGATGTGATTTTTGGCTACTAGCTCACCGCACCCATCATTAAAAAAAACAGAATTGACTAGTGTTAGGTCATCATAGCTAATTTCATACTAATACTGTGAAGCAATATAATTTCTTCATGATAAATTAAGGCGACTTTCACGGTAATCATTGTATTTTACAGAATTTTGCTGCAGAGAGCAGCGGGGTTGCAGAACATTTAACATTCTACTTGTTCATCCTTTCCAAACAAACACAGGACCAGCACTCAAACATGCTGGAGTATCACGTTCCAGTTGCCCCGGGAGGAGTGGCGGACATCTTTGACCAGCTGGAGTCCAACAAGAACGCTCTGCAGATCAAACACTTCTCCGTGAGCCAGACCACACTGGACGAGGTGAGGAAAAAAGAGACGGGACGTAGGCAGACAAGAGAGCGGGAGGGAGAACGAGTGTGAGGATTTGTAGAGGTGGGTAGATGGAAGCCAGGGACAGAAAACAAAAATTGAAAGAGGAGGGGACAGAAGATGAGAAAAGAAGAGAAAGAGTGGGAGAGGAAACGGGGACAGAGGAAATCTGAGTGGGAGTGAAAGACTGAGAGGAGAAAGTTTAAAAGAGGCGGAGGGAAGCTGACAGGGTATGCCTGAGGGAAAATGAATGCAATATGAGTTAGGGAGAGAATCTATGAGCTGGATATGCAGCCAGTGTTGATATTCTTCAACCATTCTGCCCTTATGGAGCCCTGGGATTGGAAGATACCATGAGCGGAAGAAAGAAGGGGGGGGTTGGGGCTGGAAACTGACCAGGAGACAAATGACAGAATTTCAAAAAAATATATATATTTATAAATAAATTGGCATTGCACTAAAATGATCACTCAACCTCCACAGGTCTTCATCAACTTTGCCTTGGGAAACCAACCAGTGAACAGCGAGGATAAATGTGCAGACTTGGACTCGATTAAGGCAATAGAAACATAGATCTGACTGCTGTCTTTTCCTTGTCATCAAGTCTGAATCAATTGTGAAATAAAAACACAGTTTAATGCAAATCTACCATATATATACATATGTAAAAGCTTTACATGTTAAGACAATCCTGATTATTGCTTGAAAGTCTTTTTACTGACAATATGAAGATTCATTTACATTTTTTATTCCTCTACAAATTAGACAGTTATTACAAAGCAGGAGACTACATGCACATGATGTGTCATGCAGAATGTGACTACATACGTCACGTTTACTTATAATCTTGATTAAATCATTTATGAAGGATCCGGTAATCATATAGGATGTTCATTTTTTCTATGGTTAAGGCACTATCAATTTGCAAAATTTCCTACTATGGCAATCAAAAACACTGCAATCTCTATTTATAATCATTTTTATTTTAACTTAATATCATCAAGACACGATTTAACATGACATGTCTGAAAAAGTACATTATTTCCTCCTACAATACCTATAATTATTACTTTTTGAGGTAATATAATGAAAGAAAAATAAATTCTCAATATGCACAATTCCTCAACTCATTAACATATCCTACTAGAGCATATCTAACTTTTAGAATGAATGTACTGAATATTTAATGGACTTTTTCCTGCTTCTGGAGCAGTTCTGCATATTCTTAAATGTATCAGGACTATTTTTTTATAACTCTAATAAAGCTATTTTTCAAATGCAAGTGCTGTTTTTTTTACTCAACATGGTTTTCTCAAACATTTGTTTGCATAGAGATTCAAGACACAGCTAAACCCAAGTCACTGATATTCCTGCTGATTTCAGTCTTCAGTCAAACGTTTACATTATTTGTGTATCGGAGCTTAACAAATTTGATGTTATTTTCTTTACATTAGTGTCCTGAAGGAAGGACATAAAAAAATATTACTAAAAACAAATGGGGTTGCGCTTCTTGGATCTGACACTGATGTGGAAAAACAGTGCTCTTGATACAGATAGAGGCAATGAATTCAAAAAACTCAAAGCAAACTGCATCATGATTCAAACGCCTCAATGATCTTGAGGAAGCTATTTATCATGTGCCTTCTATAATAAAGTCTTCAACTTGGACATTATGATGGCAGCTTGCCTTGATTTCTTTATGAATTCTTTCCATTTATTGTGGACATAGACTCATGAACACACATTTTCAAAGAAGCATTTTGCATTGTTTCTGCACATAAGTTATGACTCAAACCACATATATATTTCAGACAGAGATTTTGCGACACATTTATAATTATTATTACTAATCACGGCTGCTGGACAACGCTGTTTAAACTTCTTTAAAACTTATGGATATATTCAATGAACAGACAGGGTTACTTTTTTCTGTAATTGTACCTGCATGATTAAATGTGACAAATAAAAATGTGATTGATTGATTTACATAACTCAATATATGTTATATGACTAAATAAACTGCTACATACATTTTTTTTTCACAAAACATCGAAATCAAGCTCATTAGTATGCACACAAATGCATTTTCATTATATATCACTTTGTTCACACATTTAATTAATGCTGGCACATCTGCTGTGGCTGCCATTATCATTTTAGAAATACACAACAAACATCAGTAGCTAGAAAAGTTTCATCCAGGTCTGAATTTAATATGTCCTCACACTGAACAGAAAGGCTATACGGCTACAAACAAAAATATTGATAGACACAAAGGGGCCGAGGGCACTCAGGAAACTTCATTTAGTTATACTCAGGTGCTCTTTTGAACAAATTAAAAGCACACAGACCAACACGTTGCAGCAATATTGGCCTTCATCAGGGCAAAATATTGATGTTTTTGTTTGTAGACATACAGCCTTTCTATGTAGGAATTTTTAAATTAAAGTTTATACACAGTATAGGCCAAAGGTTTCTAAACACAAGGTTAGGCTGAGTTGGTAAAGGCATTGAAAACTAGCACAGCAATTATGAACATGGACTGAAAAAAAATAGTCAAATATAGCTATTTGTACTATATATATATATATATATTGAAAATATATATTATATATATTTTTAATTGTAATTATGATCTATGTATTTCACATTTAGATGTGAAATGTTTGTTTACTGTTTAATTTATTTTAATGTTGTAATTGTTTTTTTAATTGTTTCTATTTTATTTATTTATATAAATGTTATTTTCGTCTACTTGTTTAATTTAATTTCAACACTACTTTAAACCAGTTCTTTGGTTTATGCTTGGGGCCAAAACACACGTCATCACCGCTATTGATGAGGTCACTTCCTTAAAACATTGGCGGGAGTTGCGAGAAACCCGGAAGTTCTGTTTTTGCGAAGCTGTGGAAACAAATAGCACATCTCCCGAGGATGGAGAAAGAGGGGCAAGACAAGAAGAATAATAAAGAGTATGAAGCGGAGGATGTTCTCGCACCGACAGAGAAGTGGAAAAACACTAAGGAGGCCGTTGCTAAATTTCGACGACTGCTACTTTGCGCGAAATGGTAACTTTACGTTAAGTTAACGTAGACGTAACCGAGTGAGAACTGCTTGTTTCAGCCGTCGGTGTAATGAAGTGTAACGTTCTACTTTGGCTGTAAAGCTTCACAGAAACGGCAGTTTGAAACCAAATTGTGGATATAACCCCCTGCTGTGTGTTGAATAAGGCTTTTATGTGCATGTGTGACTAATTAGCAGGGTTCCTACAGCATGGAGTCGTTTCTATGTCAGAATTGCTATGGAGAAAAGAAAAGAGAGTATGTGTATTTCCAGACTCTTTCCTATTCTATTTTCTACAATATAAAAGCCCAAGTTAAACAATAAATATTCAACATTTCATGTATATTAAAAATTCAAATATCACAAATAACCAAGTTAAACTTATATGAACATTTCTGATTTCTGCAGTAATGAAAGTTATCAGAATAGTAAAAAAGAAAAAAAAAGGTATGCAAAATAAATATACCAAAATGGGACTATGAGGCTAATAATATCCTTTTGTTACTGAGACAATTATATGCAGAAAACAATATGACTGTAAATAAACGGAATAATCATATTTGTGTTCATATGTGAAAATATGGTCTAATAAAATCTACCGAGTCTGAGAAATGGATTACATGCAGGACCCCATGCAGGAATAGGGATGGTGGGCAGGTTAATTCAGATCAGGTGTTTGTGCATGCTTCAGTACCTGCAGTCTGTCTGCAGTGGCATGACGGTTCTGTGAAGGGAGTCCTCCACACCACTGGTGGCTATTCAGGTGCAGCGGCCATCGGATCATAATGCAGTGCAGACGCGTGGAATACTGATGATGGCAATGATGGAAGGGGCGCTTGAATCCTCTGTGTCTGCAGGGCATTTTTGATCTGAGAGGTGCAGAGTTTTCAGATGATCTCTGGAGGTTGGAGGCTTAAGAAACTTTTCTCAGAAAACTGTCTCTACAGTGGCACCATTGATGTACAAATATGAAGTTTTCACTGTGCGGCCTCCCGAAGCCAAGGTTCAAATATGGCTTTGATTACGTCACTCAAAGTCGCAAATTTTCCCCAAATGGAGTCACTGCTTCTTTACAGCAGGGCCGCCCAAGCCTGCTCCTGCTACCCTCCTGCATGTTTTAGGAATCCCCCTACTTCAAAACACCCAAATCTCATTATCAACCTGTTATCAAGTAGCTGAAGTTTGTCAAGGCCCTATTAATAATTATAATCGGGTGTATTGGGATGGGAAGATTCCTGAAGGAGCCCAGGAGCAGGGTTGGGCAGTCCTGCTTTACAGAAACCTCTAGACTCTCAGTTCAGATTAATACGTAAACAAACAACGTTTCTGTTATCAGCAAACATTATAATTTAGTCCAACTTTTGCTTTGCAACACAAAGATTGACAACTTATTTATTTTATTTTTTTGGGGGGGGGCATACAACAGTTGTTGAGTGCCTTGCTACTGGCATATACTACATGAAAATGGCCAAAGCAATATAGCATTTTTTCTCTTTAGCATGTGCCAGAAGTAAAACACCAAAAGTAAATTTTCACTCACATCTTTTTTGTAATGACTTTAATTGTTTGTCCCTTTATAGCTCCACTTTAATGGAGGAACCTGTCTGTCTGGGACTGTGCGAGCATATGCTGTGCAGGTAATGTAACATGTAACTGAAGGTGATTTTGTGTTCATTGACAACAACCCTATTTCATGTGAATTACCTATTTGTCAATCATAGATGCAACAAATTGTAACCCTAACTACCTATCGATCTGTGTTTCATACGTAAAGTGTAACGGAAGCGCAAATTAATTCAAGCACAGTATAATTACAAGTTTAGACACACTTTCAGATTTACTTGAATGAAAAAGTGTCTCCAAACTTTTGACTGGTGTTTTATATTGTCAATTTCAACACTCCTACAACAGGTATTAAGGTAGGATTGTTGTTAAATGACAGTGTTTGACAAATTTCAAATGCATTAAAATATAAATTGTACTGCTGAACCACAGTAGGTGCACCTTTGTATAGTTTACAAATAGTGTAGTAGCGTGCTTTGTGGTGTTATTTTTTAAGTAGATAAAATGCTGCGTATCAAAAGTTTTTTTTTTTGGTGATTCATGGTTTACAGTCAATTAATATTCCTAATATAGGCGTACATTATAGACTCAATTTATTGCCCTTGTTTCATGACTGAATGGTCATAAAAGGCAAATCAATACAGTTGTATTTCTTCTTACTGAACCGTAAAGCGTATTTCTAATCCAATACCTGTTTATTGTTTAGATCCTGCGCCGGCCCCCGGGCAGGAGACGGCTGCGCGGTGTGTCGCAGTCCCGCATGGGTGAAAGACATTCAAATCAACAGGCAGCTCAGCAGCATCACACAGCTCTTCTGTCACCTGGAGTCCCTGCTGATTCCCATGGAGCAGCCAGGTAGGAAGCAGGGAAACACAATGGAACGCGTCACTCTCTCAGATCCGTGTGTCTTGCTCATTGCCTTTCACGCAGCGCTCATCAGCCCCCTTCTATCAATTGTTGACGAAAACACTTACCATTTTCCTCTGATCTAATCTCTGAATGTCAGAATTAGCCGTTTATCTTTATCGCCCATCCAGCATCCTGGTAATGACGGTAATTATGAAAAGCAATTAACCATGGTGGTGTTTGTGGGTTGAGCTCAGCTTTGACAAAGTGCTACAGGACATCTTTTTAGACTCTGAACTTGAAACGCTTCTATAGTTTTACACACAAATAGGGTACAGGACGTTGAATAGATTCCTCGACATCTGTTAGGCGGGCGGTATTGTCGGCTAGCAATGCATATTTTAAAGTTTAATGGTATTTTCCCATCATTTCAGCGAGTTATTACAAACACAAAGAGCCTGCTTGATAGCGTTCACAGTGAAACGTTTTAGTAGGGTAACTTTTGTTGAACATGTCATTCCTTTTTTGCAGACTCCCCTCCAGCTGAGATCCAAACACAAACTGAAAGCACCGCCTTGAAGCACAAGAAGAATTTCAAGATCTGGTTCAGCCCCCGCAGCCGCAAGGTGCGCTGCGCAGTGGAGAAGCCGTCGGAAGTCACCCTACTGGACCGTGGAGAAACGGCTGCACGGCTGCCAGATGCCGACGCTCATCGTGGCGACGCCCTGTCCGTTTTCAATTTCACCCCGTCCTCCCAAGAATCTCTCTCTTCTTGCTCTCTTGCCGACAATGGAAACAGGAAGAAGAGGTCGACCAAGAACAGCGTCAGAAAGGCGTCGGCACCAAGAGCCACCGGGACCACACCAAAACAAGGCAGGCGGAGGATGAAGAAGAGTAAGATGCTGGAGGCGATAAACCAGCAGTGGGGGATTACTGAAGCAGCAGACGCCTTAACGGAGAAGCAGCAAGAGCCCCCTGAAGGGGCAGGGAGGTCTAGTAAAAGGGTTTCCTTCCTAAGCCCCGCTGTCACATCTGACGAGCCTCAGCCTGAGGTGTCACAGGGGGGTC
The DNA here is from genome assembly GCA_036785175.1 of Eupleurogrammus muticus. Lineage (NCBI taxonomy): Eukaryota > Metazoa > Chordata > Actinopteri > Scombriformes > Trichiuridae > Eupleurogrammus > Eupleurogrammus muticus. The sequence continues at coordinate 15,558,919 of JAYKQN010000001.1, forward strand.
CTAATGAAGTCTGCCTTGGCACTGGAGCGAGCACCATGAGGGAGAGCCTCTCAGGAGGTAGCGTCGTTACGCTCGATAACCAGGCGCGGCTTCGCGAGGATGCTTCAAACGGTGTCATCCGGCACGACGGGGCGTCCACAAACGACCCCGCGTCGCCCGCTGATCCCGAAAAACGGAACGAAGCGTCTCCCCCGTATCGTCCTGCTAAACGATCCAGAGCGGAGGAGAAGGTCATCTCCTTGGAAACTACACCAAAAAGGCCCAGGGCTTCCCCGGGTCGGCGGAGAAAATCAATAGGTCACGTGTCTCCGGCTGTCAGTAACTGTCAATCACCAGCGAGCAGGAGAAGCCCCCGAGAAGAACTTGGGGAGAGCCCGACCGTCGCGGCCTCCGCGGGAAGGAAATCTCCTTCTGCAGGTCGTCCCGCCACAGGGAGCCCCGGCGTTCTGAAGAGAAACCACAAGGGAGAAACCCCCCTGCATCTGGCTGCTATAAAGGTTGAGAGGTTTCAGAATAATAGTAAATAATTCACCCTATTTTACTATTCTCTGTCTGCCGTTGCTTTCTGAAAATTCGGAACAGTGTGTGTAGTGGAAGGACGACCTGTGCTTCCTTAAATCTGCTTAAAATGGACAACAACCATCTTTGGGTCTAACTCCTCATAGTCAGTTAATTGATCAGTTTTTCTTAGTTGTCTGTTTGTACTAGAATATTATGCCTTTTTCTGAATTACTTATATCCAGAAAGGTTATGAGCACATCGCTGGTCAGCACTAGATTTAATAAGACTCTTCTGCATCATTGCTTGTAGAAAATGCCAATTTTACAGATGAAATCAATTTAAATGGGGGGGGGGAAATCAACTAAGAATTACTAATGTCAAGGACATGCATAGAAAATTCACTACATCCAGAACAAAGGTTATTTCAATTATGATTCAATACAAATTACTTGACTAAAAATCAATTAACATGTTAAAATCCAAAACCCCTCGATACATGGGCAGCGTTGAGTTTTATGCACATGTTTGGATTTGTGTTAAGTTTTATCTATAGTAAAACACAACTTTAGACTCATTACTTTGCAATATTCTACCTATATTTGCTCTGTCACAGCAACAGTTACCTCATTTGTTGTAGGTTATTTTTGATACCAGTACACAATCCTTGTGGTTGTAGAGATATTCCATATTTATTGTCTGTTCGAACAGTAAAACCGAAAAATCAGCCTTGGCCTTAAGTGGTTTTAAAATAGAATTATGCTGTCCTTTTAGTTTAGTTTTTGTTGTTGTTAGAAAAATGTCTAATTGCAAATCAATTTGGTTTGAATGGTCATTTGGAATTTGGCGTTCCTCATTATTCTACAGCTTCTCTAGCATGGAGTGCTTATGTGAATCTCTCCTCTTCCTATGGGTTTCCCCACTTCAGTTGCACATATTGGTCTTCATATATGATCAGACCTGCAGAGACTCACCACCTCGGGTCTGGTGAGATTAGAGCGTTTTACAGTAATCCTTGCAAACATAGCCGTAATCCCCCTCCGTATTCCAAACAGGGTAATCAATGGCCCTCGCCGTGTAGCGTGATTGATAATCGGGAAGGCTTCGCTTTACTGGGATCAGCCGCCGTGTTTGAACGGTTGTGTTTACAGATCTGCCTTTCTGATCTCGGGTTTTTGTCCTGCAGGGAGACGTAGAAGCTGTTAAGGAACTGCTGGACGAGGGCGTTGACCCCAACCTGAAGGACAACGCCGGGTGGACACCTCTGGTAAGACTCATACGCCAGGGGATATGTCTAAAAGCGCTATTTGTTCTTTTAAACAAGAGCTGCAACGCTTAGTTGGCAACTCTTGCATCAATCGTCAACTATACTGTTAATCAATCAATTAATTGATTGGAGTCATTTTTGGGGAAAATGTCTAAATTCTCTGGTTCCAGCTTCTCAATTCAGATTTCTCTAGCTTTTTATATTCCTAAACTGATCTTTTTGTCGTGGACTGCACAAAAAGACATTTTAGGATTGTTTCAACTTTGGGAAAGGGTGATCAACATTTTACACCAAGTTCAGAACCAAGCAAGTAATCTATTGACTGTTTCAATAATCAACAGATTGATTAACTACCAAAATACTTGTTGCAACCCTTTTAAAAATAAGTATTTGACAAAATGTTTCATGAAAACAAAAATCATTAACATTTTCCTCTATACTGTTGGGTAGGGCTGAACAATTGACCCAAATTATATTGAAATCGTCATACTGCTATTTTCAAGTTACAAGAGGCGAAATGTTTATCAAAACAACATTTTTTAAATTAAATAACATCATCATTCAGAGATTCCGTAAGCTTGTGAAGTAAATGTTATTCACAGCAGGTGTGAGCTAAATATTATGACATGTGCTGCTGAAACTGATGCTCAGGGGGGGAAAAAAAACCTGCTTCCCAAAAAAAAACATTGGCCGCCTCTTTAATTTGCAGGATCAGAGCTGCATTTAAATACTGTTGATGTTGGTGCCTTTTGGTCTTAATCTCATTTCTGACTGAAAAGCTCCCACACTGGACTTTAACTGAAACATCTTCTTAAAAAAAAACACTTTTGTTGAGTTATAGCCCTCATTCATTTAAATGCTTAGAAAAAGTAGGTCAGGATGGTATTTAAGCGGCCTCCTACGGCTGCCTGTGCTCAGTATGAGTTATATTCTACAAATTAACCAATTTTGATTTAAGCTGTGTTATTTGATTGAACGTTTTATTGTTACCTGTTACTGTACATTCAAAAATATCCTGTCTCTCTCCATTCATATTGTAGATTAAAATGGATTTAAACTCTTTGAAGCATCGCCCTCCTCCGAAACTTAAAATTCTGTGTTGTTTTTTTTTTTAATAAATGATTGTTTACGCCTATTTTTTTCAGCATGAGGCGTGTAACCTGGGCCACCTGGCCGTCGTGGAGGCGCTGATCTCGAGCGGGGCCCTGCTGAACACGCCTGGCTACGAGAACGACTCTCCGCTCCACGACGCCGTGAGGAACGGCCACCCGGCCGTCGTCAGATTGCTGCTGCGGCTCGGAGCCTCGCAGAACGTACTGTGAGTCTCTCCCCCCCCCCCCCCCCCCCCCCCTCTCCTTGCTTTCCAGTTGATTGCTAAGGGTTGTCCCATTTCTAGCAAATCACATGGTGACTTGTCACAAGATCAGGGTCAGACCTGTACATGAAACATGGCTTCCTCGGTGGAAAAGTGCAGCGCCATGACACGTGACTAACTGCATTGATGGCATGTATTTCTTGGTTCTTTTCAAAGGGGGGAAAAAAATCAGTGAGGGCCGACTAGTCTGACCTAAATACAAGGATGTTCAGTACCTTGTACTTCAAAGAGTTGGTTCCTGCCACGTAATGAGTGGATCGATTAAAACCATGACAAAAATCAATACATCATAAATATAACTTTTTTAGAACCTTTCCACCTAAAAATCAGCCACACAGCTATTATCTTGCATCTTTACATGAATATGTGCATTAACATGTATCGCCCCTTTTCTTATAAAAACATAAATCAATCTATCATTCGAAAACTCAATCTGTTATTTTATAAATAGCTGTCTGGTGGAGATCATGGGGCTACCGCTGTGCATGCAGGCTGCTCTGTGTATTACAGACTGCCAGAAAAGTCGTTTGTTTGTTGATTGGATTTCATTATTGTGTAATATACTACTATGATTCCATGTCTGTGCTCCTCTGTATATTTAAATGAGTTGGATACACTATTACACCTTTCACCTGAGTCAGAAAACTACAGTAAAAATCCTGACGGAAATTTTGAAGAAAACGGTTATTCCTTCCAATTTTGTAGCATTACATGAGAGAGCTGCTTCTGTGCTTTTTTTTCAGTTCTTCAGTAAAATGTGAGGTCACAGTTTTCCAGTTACTGACCAGGCTTTCAGCCTTTTATCATTAAGAACAGAGTGAGCATTAGTGCAGCGGGGGTAGGTGGGCTGATGTAAGAAAACTATCGACTGATGCTGATTAGTTGTTTGCGAATCCGTTGACGCTGTATCAGCGTTTCTGGTCTGCGGGGGCATCGTAGACGTGTAGCGCAATGTCCTTAATGAGGGAGAGGATGCTGGTTAATCAGTATGATCAATAGAGTAGTTGATCCGGGTCAGTATGGGTTGCACACTTATCGCTCTCTTTTGTGATCACTTTATACCCATCATCCTCCATCTTGTCGCCTCTTAATTACATTGAATTTGTCTTATCGCCGCGATGGGTCCTGATTACACGGTCTTACATTTTCTCCTCTTTACCTTGTGGCTCGTCTGCAGAGGGGAAAAAAACGAGGCAGTGACTCATGCAGCCTGTCGTGAATAAATGCAATCGGGATGAATCCACAAAGACACACACACACACACACACACACACACACACACACCCATGCAGAATTAGAGAGGAGAAGCAAACCAAGATATCTGCCAGGGCAATCCCTAATGGAATGATTGGCACACACTTCTGGTTTTGAGAATGCTGTTTATGCAGGTGATCATTGTGCATGCTCACATGCGTGTATGTGTTGAGTCTGAAGGAATGGACTGCATTTTTTTTCGATTTTTTTTTTTTGGGCCCCATCCTACACTTGTCCCACTCAAGTCTCTGCTGGCGACACATTAAAAGGACTTAGGGAAGTCTTAAAAACGGGAAAACCTCTAAAGTGGGAGCTCTGCTGATTTTTCACACATCAAAGAGTGTTTACTGTTTTGGAGAGTACCACTGCAATGCATATGTTGGGGGGGGGGGCGGGTAGGTATCTGGAAAAACATACATTTGTCTGAGATGCTGCACAGCATCATAGCAGGGCTTATGACAATGGGCCTTTAAGGATAAATATCTACCAGTGAAGCGTATTAATGATTAGATGAGAAATCAAGTCAATCTGGCACTCAGTCATGAACATAAACCATTGTTATATATTTTAAGGATTTACTACTTAATGTCTACTTCATTGATGATGTGTTTCCAATCACACTATCAGTCTCCAAGTCCACAATGTTGCTATATGGTAATGGATTTGTTAGAAACAAGACCTCTAGCATATGTAAATTGGCTGTTTGCTCAGTCCTAATGACCATAAGCCTGAATCCTTACAGACTTTTGACATCACTTTTGTGCTTAGCACTGACACCGTAATTCAATAAACTGGGTTGGTGTAATTTCCCCAGATACAGGGTCACACAACAAGCAATGACAGTCACCGAATCAGCTAACACACCTCTGATATTACATATAGTACTGAATACAGTATTCATAATGACTCTTAGAATACACATTGATGAAATGATCAAGACGTTATGAGAAAGATTGTTGAATGTGGCTAAAACAAGATATTAACTCATTTCTTCTCATCTTGGAGAAGTACTCCGTGTATTCAATTAGTGTAAAGTAGAGATGAAACATTTCGTTGCCGATTATTTTTATTAATTAGTAATGGAATAATGATTTGAGTGATTTCTAAGAAGAAAATATGTGAATTCTCTGTTTTCAGCTTCTTAAATCTGATTATTTTCTAGTATCTTTAGTCTTTTATAATATTAAACTGATGATCTTTGGGTTGATGACTGTTGGTCTGGATAAAAAAGACACTTTAGGTTGAATCTTCATCTTTAGAAAATGGTGATCAACATTTTACATTGAATATTCTTTTAAATAATGTATAAATTAAATGACTATCAAGATAGCTGTTAGCATTTGTTGTAGGCAGTTGTAAACATTTCAGATGATTTTTTTTTAGTTTTTTATCCTCTGGATTGTTCCTGGTGGCCCCTGGAAGCTGCAATAGATCTTGTCACCTCATCGTCCACACACACACCATAAATCGATATATTCCTGTTATTCTAATTACCTCTTTTCCTCTTCTAAATGTATTCTTTCCATCCTGTGCACACAATATCTATTACACACCTGTCCATCCTGGAAGAGAGATCCTCTATTCCTTGACCTAAGGTTTCTTCCTCTTTTTTCCCTCTGTTAAAGTGTTTTTTTACGTAGCTTTTCATTATTCGATATGAGGGTCTAAGGACAGGGGATGTTGTGTTGCTGTTGTTGAAACTCTAAAACTCATTGAGGCGAATCTATGATTTGTGATTTTGGGCCATGCAAATAAAATTGACTTGACTTTCCTCCTCAAATCACAAGGTTCTTATTGGTGTGAATAAAGCAGTTTTTAGGACCAGTGTAGTGCTACATGCACTGTTTTTCATTATTGTTTGTAGCTTGCTGTCAGAGAAGGGCGTATGACTAAGAATTACAGTAAACAGGGCTTGTAGTTAAATGGAGCCATGTGGGTGAGTCATCATGGCGTTATGACTATGAACTGAAATCCTCAGCTGATCCAACTATTGGGACGAATTCAGAGCGGATTGTTTGAGAAGGAAATGTGATTAATGAACCTTTTGATTAAAAAATGCATTCAGGCTTCGCCTAATGCCAGTCAGCCACTCGCCACGTGTTCCCGTCATTAGACTTACGACTATTGGTGACATAGTTCATAAGATCTGACTGTAGTTGAGTGGTCATGAGTTTGAATTAACTACACAAAACTTAGTTTATGAAGCTGTCAGAGAAACTTAATTTGAGACCGAAATGTGGATGTATTCATAGATAAATACATTAAGTAAAAAAAAAAATTTGATGCATGTAGACTTCACAGGCAGGTCCTGTAGTGTAAAAGTATGACAAGAATAGTAAATCAAAGTCATTTAGTGCGTTGAGTTCAGATGTTGATGGTGTATTGAGTTAACGCCTGTTTTCAAAGGTGTACACCTTTTTTTTTTTTTTTTAAATTCTATGATCATTTAACTAAGGTGACTAGCATAATCTCAACTAACTATCTAACAAGGTTACTATAGAAGACAAAACAAAGCTTTTCTTGGGTACTGGTTACTATGGCACCTATTAACTGCACAGACAATGCTGGTTTTCCTCCAAGCCATAGTTGTCTGCAACTCAGTTGTATTGGCTGCTGTGGTGTTGAGGCTGGTGGAGTTAGTCAATGACCAGACGTCTTGCATTAAAAAAATACATAGAGGCCTGCTTCGATTAGTTGACATCTATTACATTATTTGCCAACTATTCTGGTCATTGATTATTAGATTTGAGTCATTTTTAAGAAGGAAATGTCCAAATTCTCTGGCTCCAGCTTCTCAAATCTGACTATTTTCTGATTTCTTTAGTCTACTATACTAATAAACTGATTATCTTTGAGTTGTGGATTGTTGGTCTGGACAAATAAATATATTTTAGGTTGAATCTTCAGGTTTAGGGAACAATAATCAACATTTTACAACAAACAATTAATCGAGCTCTTGTACAGTGGCAGCTTCTGTACTTCTCTTTTAAAAAAATAAGGTGAACGAGCCAGACCCCATGAGGTCAGAAAGGAGGCAGTTCCGCCTCACTGGAGTCTCTGCCGACTGTCAAGCTGTGAACTTTATCAGCGAGAGCCGTGACTCGTACCCTTCACTACCCGACAGCTGGCATGTCCACTGCATTCACTTCATTAGCCACATGATTTTCACCACCACCCGCACATCATCTCCGTTCAGTCCACTGATGTGTGTTATTATCTGCCGCGGCAACAAGTGTCTTCAGGTCGCGCAGCAACAGTCTCTGACAGAAAGATTGTTTCTCATTAATCTTTATTCTTTAGACCATGAGTATTTAAACCCAGCGAGACTTTTGTTTTAAACTCATACCTTCATATATTGTGCAATCTACTGAAAAAGTAGTAGTGGCATGCACAGCTTCTTTGTGAAATCATATCTTCAGGAACAGTATCTCCCCTCCCGTGTTTACAGCGAGCATCCACTCCAACCACCACCACCGCCTCACTCCCTCTTGTGTACTTAAGCAGGAGCTCGTGGGAGAGTGATTGTGACTTCACCTCCCGCACAATTCTCCACGCTTTATTATTTCTCTCTCAGATATTCCGCTCACGTGCCGCCGCATAAACCGGCTCGCGTGCAGGCATAATATGTATAAGTGTCAGGAACATTTTATGTTTGTTTGTGTTTGTGTGTGTGTATATGTGGCTGGGGGTATGAATCCAAATGAAATATTTTATGGACCAGTGGACCTATTAATTGTCCCCCAGGTGTTATCTTTGCTGACGCCTAATCTTTTAGAGACAACCTGCCGAGCTTGGTTCTCCCCTCCGTCTCTCCTCATCCTCCTCTTGCTTTTTTCTTTATTCTTTTCTCCTCTTTCCTCAAGGTGACCCCAGTCTTACTTCATGCAGCTCGAACTTAGTTTTAAAGGTGCATACTCTAAAGCAACGTCCCTCCTGTATAGTGATTACTTCTTATTAATCTGCATGTATAATTAGTCGTTTCACTGGACTCAGGGTTCAGGTTTTTTTTCCTGCTGTAGGAAAATGTTGAATCTAACATGTGATGACTGTTTCTCTCTGTCTATTTTTGTAATAAAATATCAGCGTTGTCGGGGTTGATGCAGGTTTGTTTATTTATCCTCTCAGATAGGAAAAAAAAATCGTAAATTTCCACCACACCACGCACTCTGACGGTGTTGTGAGTCACGAATAAATAACTCTACTGAATCTGAAGCTAATGTGGTGTTAGGTGCAGCCTATATGATAATTACACTCGTGTGCTGGATGTGGACCTATGAGTGAAGTAGGCCAGAGGACAGATTTCAGTTCACCCTCATATCAGACGATTGTGCTCCACCGAATGAATGACACACATGGCTGCACAGTTTCAAAAAGCAAACAGGGTGTGACTTTGTCAAATTGTTTTTTCTCAGAGCTTTGGACTTGCAAATATTGATTTTTGCAGTGCCCTGCTTGGCCAGTGATTTAAAAAAAAAAAAAAAAAAAAAAAAAAAAAAAACAGGATTGCGATGAAACGATATGACAGTGTTTACCATTTTCGAGAGGGCTTTGCTTTGGACTTATCGCAGAGTAACATCGACGCTGCGTTGGTGTCTGTGGACGCTTTGTCAGAGCGGCAGGATCTTGACAGAAAGGACTATGTTTAACTAGCACCACAAATTTAGGATTCAGAGCATTTGATGCCCTGTCATTTTGCCAGTTGCCGTAGAACCCCTTATGAGAAGCAGGCTTCTGCGAAACAAGGAAAAACAGCTTTAAAAGGGAGGGGCTCAATTGTGTCTTGCTGCTCAGAAATGCATATAGACACGGTATGATGTGTTCATTACTTACAGGTGACATGTAAAGTGTTTTTTGTGTTATTAGTCTGTTAGACATGGTACAGGAACTGAAACTTGAAATGAACTTCTTTAAGAACGCTCTGTACAATTCAAAAGTTTCAGCCTGCTATGTATGTCTAAGATATATAATGCAAATATATACTACTAGAACCCCAGAAAATAAGACATGGACATGTGCAAACATCCCCTTTCAAACAGGTGAAGCATTTGCATTTAAGACTTTTCATCTTGTTTCTTATTTTTGCTTATTTAGATTTAACTTGGTATCTGTATGTCTGATGTTTGAAACACAGAAATATTTTAAACTGCTCTAAAAATAAATAATTAGTAGGCTAAAGTGACATTTTCCAAATATTTTGGATCAAATAGTTTGTTAGCTAAGCTAGCTCACAGATCTCTTGTGTATTCAAGTAAATAATTTTGAGCTTGATTTATACATTAAAGATGTCATGCGAAGCACTGTGCACCATGTGGTGTTCAAATTCAGTCGATGCTTCACTTAAATCTCAAAAGCAGCATCATAGCTCGCAAATTTCAGTGTTTATGCCAGCAAATTTGAAAAACAAAAACAAAACACAAGTAATTTTGGTTATCATCCGAACATGTCTGACAGTCCCTAATTGTCTCCATCGCAGGAAAAAATACACAAATGTCTTTGCATTGTGAAACACCGAGGCACATTATGATCTGAGTTTCCTTCTTCACAGTAATCTGTACGGAAAGAGGCCAGCAGATTACGCAGTGAGTCTGGAGATGCTGGAGATTTTCCAGGAAGCCTCAGAAGGAACCAACAATGCTAATACGTCTCTCAGCCCGTCAACCTGTCTCTCTGTGGTACGTCTGCATAATGAAGTGAATAACCCACTTTCTTTTTTCCCCTGTTAATTTTTTTTTTTCAATTAAAACAATTGTGTCTTTGTCCTTTCTTAGGTGAGTGATTGTGTGCGGGGGGATGGAATTCCAGTGTTTCTCAGCAGCAGACTGTCTCAGACGCAGCAGCGACAACTGACCAGACTGGGACAGCTACTGGGAGGGAGGACGACTGACACCTTTTCCGGCCCCGGTAGTGTTTTTGTTCGTGTGACGACGGAAGAGCCTCCTAAATGAGACCATTTGATGCCTAGTCGCAATAGATTTCTTAATGTTATTTGTGACACATGGGGCCTCAAGCGACATTACAGTTTAACAACAGCTACCAGACACTATAATGGGCAATCCACTATCTGTTTGAAGCCCTTTTTAATTTAGAGCTGGCTCCCTGATATTTTTAATCTGAGTATATACACCTTCCACCACCTTTTTAGAGATGAGATTGCTTCCTGAATGTCCCTTTTTTTTTTTTTTATCCAGAGCCAGTTTTATAGCCTTCACTGCTGTGCACAGGCCCTTTTGTATTGTAAAAAACCAAGAGTAGGTGATTTAGCATTATCACTTGTGAAGGTTCAACAGTAACTAACAAGTGCTTTTAGAGCTGTATACATTACTGTGATACAGCAGCTCCTTCACTGTTGCATAGAGAAGGCCGGGAGAACACCGGAGAGCAGAAGTAATTGAAATCATTCCTCATAAACTGTTTGGAGGTGCTGCCAGGGTGATGAATAAGCACTAAAACACAAGTGTTTCTCACAACTCTGCCTCTGACTGGAGGGGTGAGACTTGCTACTTTCAGAGGATGCTTTTACATTTTGAACTAAAGGCTACAAATCCATGAGAATCCATAGTCGCTGCATAATGTAAGAAGCTTTCGCCTCAATGTAATTATGTTAATTTTGCATTTGTCAACCGCTCTGATAAGCAAAAGCATGCATTTATTTTTATTAACCTATAATTATGTGTCCATTTATTGCTGCATGTTAAGTGTGGCCTCGTGTTGTCATCATGAACTGTTTGACAGTTTGCAGATTTAACATCCTCACCCAAGCAGCAAGTAGCATATTATTAATAGTGAGGAAATGCTTTATGTTTAGTAATGATTTCACATAGGCTTGGGCAGTAAAACAATATATGTATATTGGCATTACCCACATGAACAACTCTGTAAGCAAATCAACATGAAATTGAAAGTTTCACACAAGTCAAAAAAACAAACAAATGTCGTCCCGCATCGGCTCATAAACATATTTCCCTTGATAGTGGATTATTCCTAGATTTAATCAATAAATCATTTACAGCAAATCAAGTTTACTAACAAGTGGTTCAATTCAGCTCTTTTTCTCCTGGTCATAGCTAATTAAAAATGATCGATATTTATTGTTGTTCACTGATCTGATATATTTTATATAAATATACACTTTATTGCCAAAAGGCCAAAACCTCCATATAAATTTAAGTGACATTCTACTTCTAGTCTATAGCGTTCAATATAACATTCAACTGTTCGTGAGCTAATCTGAAGGCGGCATGAAGTTTGGAGGTCTGTAGTGTTTGACTCTGTAGAAAGTTGGACACCTCTTCACGTTATGCAGCTCAGCATCTGCTGACCCTGCTCCATCAAGTTACATTGCCTACCACTTCCTGTCATTCTAAACACTTTGTTATAATTCAGATGACAGTTGACTGTTGAATATTTAGGAAGTTATCCGAATATCTGATATTTATTGTTTCAATGGGTGAGCCACTACTTTTGGCAATATAGTGTATGTTCTAGCTTTATTGCCCATATTAAAAGTATGTCATTATCAATAGAAATTAATATTGAAAATTATTATTATTTTTTTTTTTTTTTCATCAATTTTGTTTTATATCATTCAGCTCTAATTTCACATTAATGACATTTTGCACGGACATTGATTTTCGGGGTGAACATCTTACATGATAACTCCCCCTGACTTTGGTTTTCTAAATATTGGCATCAATAACATATCATATATACACCGGCTGTCATTCATATATTTTTGAGTTTGAAAGCGGTGTGTCCTGTGTTTCCAGTGAGTCACGTTGTGGTGCCAGAAGGTGAAGTGCCGACCACCTTCTCCACCCTCCTGGGCGTCCTGGCTGGCTGCTGGGTTGTCAAGTACAGCTGTAAGTATAGGTCACAACCCCTGGCTCGAGTGCTCTGTAGATGCTATAGTTTAATGCCATGTTAGACTATTTTTAGGTTGGAAAGTTGCTGCAATCCCACCGCAGTGACGCAAATTCTGTGAATGGTAAATGTTTCATATTGTAGAAAAAAAAATGTTTTCCTTCTTATTAAGTGTTTGAGTTTCACTGCTCACAATGATGTCTGCAGAGTTTCACACTAGAAGGTTGTTTTCACATTCAGCTGCTGAGTGAGGAAAGTTTCTCTGTGATAATTGAAAATCAGATTTTAAGAAATGGGTCTAATGAGCATGATTCGTGACATTGCAAACAGTATGAGCCCTATGGCAAACTGGGAATGGACTTTTCAGTAAAGTAGCCAGACCTCTGTAATAAAATATATTTGAATATTTATATATTTTGTCATTTTTTATGAGAGAGAAGGTTCCTCACAAGACTAGTGCAGAGCCCGTCTATCAAGACACATTTCCCCAGAAATACACAACACAGTGTGAAGTTGATTGATGAATAATTTTCAAATTATGTGATGAAAATACATGCATACATATGGATTCTGTGCATTATAGAGAGATTAATATTTTTTTTCTGCAGAAAAAACATGAGAAATTATCATTCACAGTATTTTCTATAAATCCTAAAACATGTCTGGGGGGATTTGAACCTCATTTTTGCTATATTAACATGCTATTTCTATTGCTGCTTTATCTTTTCCAGCTGTGTGATTGTATCGTCTGTCTTGCTGAATATTACTTTCTGCCACTGCAATAATAACACAATTTCCCCATGGACATCAACCATTTCATCTAATCTCCTTTTCAATATTCTGCTGTTGAATTGTTGATGTTGTATACGATTGGTTTGTAATTAAAAACTGTTGCTAACTAGCTTTGGGGCTCCAGCCATCTAGACTCAGTACGTCAAATACTGAGCTATTTTACCCTGCAGAAGCAAATGAAAATAATTAGCTGCATCTGTTTTATAATTGATACACATATGTTTTAATAGACACTTGGCATGTTAGTGTGAGGATCTACAAAGTAAAAGGTGCAGATCATCTGAATTATGGTGCACAAGTAATCCTATTTGTGTATCTGTTTTATAAAGAGTATAGTTATATTAGCTAATATGCAGTTTAAATCGTGTTTGTGTTTGGGGGTGGAGGGAAATCTGAGCAGCAATGTGCAATAGAAGTCTGCCTCTTTTTCTCTTTTTTCCTGATTCATTCGTGCCAAGATGAATACTTCTTCAGTCTCCCTGCTGTCCTCAAATCAAGTCAACAGGCAGATATTCAGTGGAAACCGGCTTAAGAGACCCGCTGTCCAAGAGTTTTTCAGAACCTTGGTGTGTCCTTGACTGGTGTGTGTGTCTGTAGCAGCCCTTCCCTGTGCGTGCATGTGTAGAGTGAACAGGCATGCACACATGTCTCTGTCTGCCAGCGAGCCACTTGATGTCCGAAAGTGTGTGTTTGAGTGTGTGTTTGGACCATATTCAGCCCATCCCCCCACTCTTGTTTAGTTTTTTTTTTTCCCCCCAAATGTTCTTAGGACTAAACACAGCGTGTCTCCTTCTTGACAATCACGGTGGCGTCCTATCAGTCTCTGTCCCAGCAGCCGTTGTCTCGCTCACCATCCTGGACTGCCTCTTCCATTCAGTTACAGCTCAGTTTTCTATGGGGAAAATAAACCTCCATTTCACCTAACACTAAACTGGCTGGAATACCATATCAACCAGAATACCAGTGAACAGTCATTTTGACTGTAAGATTAATGCGTTTGTTGTGTTAGGATATGTGTTAGGTATACACTGTTTGTTTATTCATGTAGGTTTTATCACTGCAGACAGTTCCCCTGCAACAGAACTGTTCTGTCCAAGGGCCCGATAATTTTCATGTTCCCTTCATTCTTTCAAAAATGTTTTACCTCTTTATCTCTTGTCCTATTATTGGTATTGGCACACTAGTGAAATTCTATGCATTTACCTTTGACTGAAGTGCATAAAAATGATTACATTTTGGTACCTTGTGTAAATTATATGAAACCAGTTAAAATGTGTAAGAATACAGACAGCAGATTCCACTAGGATTTAATTTAATTTATTCGCCAAAGTTAATGCACACATACATTTCAAAACGACTGCTGTGTTATTCTTTCATTGTAGATCGTGAGCTGGTTTTAAATCCTTTACATGCCTATCACTTAAAGAAATAGTTCAGCATTTAGGATTTTGACCTAAATCTTAACATGAAGACTGGAGACAGGGCAGGACAGGTCAACCAATGAATGTACCCTGTGTCTTCTGAAAGCGTTGTACCATAACAGTTTATTGGCAAGCAACAGCTAAGTTCAGAGACTTCCTGGAGCCTTGCTGTCACAGCGAGGTTGCCAGGTATGGTACCATCATGATAATCAGAATGTTCTTGCCAGCTGTATCTGGCACCCATGTGTTTCCTCAAATACACAAGCTGTAGTTCTTCCTTGCAGCAGTCAACAAGACGTTTTTCATGAGCTCCTTTCAGGAGGGCTGTTTTTGATGCCACGCCACATGTGCGCCACTGAATACCTGGTTGGCTACTTACTATTGATAAAAGAATGAGCTATTATACCTCATCTTAATCCTGAAGTGTCATTATTGGCATTAAGCCAACCCTTAACCCGAGTTATTGTACCGCTAAAGAGATGACGGCCGGCCTCTGGGTTCAGGCGGTTCATCTGATTGTGCACTCGTTCACTGGCTTAGGAAAGGAAAGTGTTTGAGATGCTTTAAATGAGCCAAAATGCTAATGACGGCGCAGCACTGAGCGCCATCATCTGGAGCGATTAACCCCGGTATCTCCCCTCTCCTCTCTGCCCAGCTCTCTGCCAGCATCCCCGCTAAATGAAGCTGTGATAAAGGCAGATGAAGAAATGTAATTACGGTCTGTAGGATACCGTATGCATGCATGTAATTTGCCGTTTTCAGGTCAGGGAGGTTTATTGCTTTATTACACACACAGACACACACACCTATTGACCCAAATCTGTTTATATCACCAGATTGTGCAGCTAGAAGCATCTGTGTAGGCTGGTAAATGGCAACTGATGGTGAATTCAATCACATTTGACTGGCAAAATATAGATTCCTTATACCTTAAGGCTTTGTTTGGAAATTGTAGGCAAAATATTTATATAAAGGCCAAAGGTTATGTACGAGGATGTAGTTTCTATATGTTTAGATATGCAACTTTTATATTGTGATTTAGGATTTTTTTTTAATATACCCCCATCATGAAACTGTGTAACAGAACACTTGCTGAGAACAGCAGTGCTGTGATCTGTTGCATTCAGAAGCGTTTTTCATCTTTGACAGTAAGGGGTCATTAAAATATCTGAGTCCCCCCCCTTCCTCCCCACCCAAACTTTCTCAAAAACTTTCCTGTCTTTAGAGACGATTCTGTTTTTGTTTTAGAATGAAAGATTATTTTCATCTCGGAGACAATGCCGGGACGCGGCGCTGTCACACTGTTTCAGATTTGACAACGGGAAAAAAAACCCTGAGAGATGGAGAGAGAGAGGGTGTGAGATGATGAATGTTGCATTCTGCTTAAGCTCCAGATACTTAAAACAAGGGTTGCATCATTAACTCCATCACGCCGTGGGCATCTTTCTCCGTCAACATCTGAAGTTTTGCCAATACTCGGCATCTTCCAGCTTGTGCAAAAACTGACACAAGCTTTGTTAGCCTTCGTTTGCAATTGCCTTGTCACCCTCTTTTTTATGTCAACATAATTAGCTGTACTAAACCAAAAGGAAATGTATTTCAACACACACCAGGAAACTGGGATTGACACTATTATTATTGGATTACATGAAAAGAAAAGAGGCGACCTGCGCGTTTCGCATTTTTGCATTATCAGATTCACTCTCCCTAATTAGCCGTAGCTTTAATTCTGTTTTCTCTGTGATGTCAGGGGTGGAGGCGTGTCTGCAGGCAGGGCAGTGGACACCCGAAACCAAGCATGAGGCAGGAGAAGGACCCCGCCGCAGCCGCATCAACAGATGCAGCTTGGTAAATAAGAAGCAGGCACACCCATATGGAAACAAGTGGTGTAGATTGTAGCGAGCATCAGTTCTTGTATGGTTATTGATTGTTTATTATTAATCTTCTTTTTTTATTAGTATCACCTTTGTGTCACCAATCGACCAAAAGAAAAACTTTCTTTCATAAAATCACAAGATGGATGCACTTGCACAGATTACATTTTTGGTGTAATTTGAACACCATACATCAACGCAAACACCCCTCACCACGAAGCCTGCTGCTAGCAGCACCGTGTTGGCATAATGGATGTCTGCAGCAGGACCTGGGAGCTTTATAAAAGTAGAGAGTAAAATGAATGCTGTATAATACTGCGAAATCCTGGAGGAAAACCTGCCGCAGTCTGCAAGAGAACAGTGGCTCGGATTTATTTTCCAGAAAGATAATGACTCCACATAAGGCACCTACCCACCTTGTACTTTTGTAGACATGAAGGCATATTTTTTTTTCTGACAAGTACAAATTGGGATGACGTCCACAACAATTTGATGTGGGAAAACAACGCAATATGATGCATGTTCAAAGGTAGAGACTACGTCAGATAATATGTGATCGCGTTGTGTATAGGCACGAGAAGCAGAATAATGTGACGATCCTGGGCAGGAAAAGTTCTTCACTACACTGGCAATCTTTTCATCATTGGCCTAGCCTGTTAAATTTCCTCTAGTGTGGACTGAAGGGTCTATTCTAGAAACACAGTATTACATTACTATACAGTATATTACAGGCTGATAAATCCAGCTGAAGTGTAGTCAAAGAAGCTTCTTGCTCAAAACTCTTGAGAGCCAATTTACATGGCAAATAATTTGAGTTCACTGATGCTGTGAAAGAAGAGTCTCCCATGGACTAATTCACTGCTGCTTTGATGACCAGTGGTAAGTGGTTGAGAATTTGTCTGCTGAAGTGTGCTAATAAAATGTTTGCTGGCTCCGAAGCGACGAAGTAAATACAAAGAAAAGCCTCCACACACTGAGAGACGTATAATACGGGAGCCGAGATTTAGTGGGAAGGGACAAACAAAAGGACTTTTTAGTTCAACAGCTGAGCTCATCGTGTCTCGAGATTATTGCTCTGCTGCTGCCACCGAGGGACAACCACTTTTTACTGGAGAAAGATGATAAATTACAGGTTCTTGGTCTTCCGAGACGGTTCTTGATGCAGATGGAGTTGAGTGAATCATCAAAGCTCTAACTCGGGTGTGTCAAACAAGCCAATCGGTCCACACCGACCCACTGGGCGACTGTACAAAGTGTGACAAAAAATGGACCAGTTCCTGTTTCCTTACAGAAAATTAGTTTTTCTGCTTAAAATAACATGGTATAGTAGGGCAACATTTTTGATTTAAAATGCATGAATATGAAATCTCTGAAAGATATTTGTTACATTTCCTGTTTTTGTAATTTGAAGGTGAATTAATTATCTAAATATTCAAAATCTATTACTTTACATAAAAATAGAGGGTAAATGATTGTAGGCATTGTTTCCTATACACTTATTTTTACTAGTTCCTCCCATTTGAGGTCACATTGTGTCGTATGTGGCCCATCAACTAAAATGAGTTTGGCTCTCCTGCTCTAATGCTGGATTTCAAATCATTTCTCATAGCTCCCGCCGCTCTTCGACGGCTGTTTCTTCTTCCTCCTCGGCTCCTTCAAGGCCGCTTCCAAAGGCGAGCTCACCAAGCTGCTCCGGGAGGGGGGAGGCCAGCTCCTGAGCCGCCAACCCAAGCCCGACAGCGACGTGACCCAGACGCTGAGCGCCGCCGCCTACCACGCCCCCCCGGGCTCCGACCAGGCCCTGTGCACCCAGTACATTATCTACGACCCCCGCGGTCCTCATAGGCCCACGGTGGTGCGGCGTGGGAAGGTGTGGTCGGCTCCCTCCACCTGGCTCATAGACTGCATCGCAGCCTTCTGCCTCCTTCCTGTTCCAGACCCTCAAACATGGGCTTAAACTGTTTTTACATTTTCAGTAATAACTTTGCACCAAGATGTCACTTAACCTTTAGTGTAGTGTTTTTTCCTTTTCTTTAAAAAAAAAAAAAGACAATTAAGTTGATTTGAAACTGATTATACAAATCGAAAGAACAACAATAAAATAATGTAGCTCAAAGTAACAAAAAAGCAGTTTGTTTCGTCTGTTCTGTGGTGTGATGAACAAGATGCTGCGTCTCAGGGGATTTCCTAAATAAATTAAAATTGAAATATTGGTTCACCTGAAAGAAGTAATATTGAAACACATTTTCTTTGTTAGGCAGGAGAAAATTTGTGGTTCAGTGCACTCTTTTAACAAGAGGAGAAAAAAAAGTTTTAATTGAAATTTCCATAATTATCACACAATCAAATCTATAATATTAATCTGTAATATTAACTACAATCAACTAGCTCCAAGGCTTCTTACCTAACTACTTGTTTGTTCATACATTCTGGTAAATTTCCCTGTTTCTACCAAGGCAAACATATACCACTGCTGCAATTTTATGCAACTTTAACTGTGCAATTTCTAGTTAATTTGGTGGTTTGTTTCCTGGTGGAGGTTCACATGGCTCATTTTGGTGTTTACTGCAATGCCCAAGCAACAGTATTTGAGACAGAATGCAAACTTGTCACCCTTTGGTGAAAATCTATTTCAATCATGTTTTTGTGCATTCAATAAATAATTACTAACCACATTCTGCAATATTTGTTGGGGCTACTTGCCATTTTTCAAAATTCCTACTTTTATTGGCAACAGGTTGAAATCTATAGTTTCATATTTACCATTGTAAAAGAGATATAGGATCTTAAGAGGAATCATGGCAAGTGACCACCAATGTCTCAGATAAAGAAAGCAAAAACACTCCTTATTTGCGAACACAAAAATAACTGCAAAAGACTGAAAATGAGATTTCTACCATTTGACATGGAAATTCATAATTTTTGTCTGTTCCTGGAATTTCACCTCAACAAATGAGATGTATACAGAAAATGAAAAAATGAATCATTCGTGTCAATGGCAAAGAAAACCGAACAGGTTGAGATCTTGGAGATCATTTGTGTGATCCATGACATAACACACAACCTACACACCGAGTTATCCCTTAAATGAACTATGATACTTCTATAAATCCTTCGAAACTTGGTAAAATCAAATGTCCCTGTTACCATGAGACATCCTAATCAGTGAGGACAGATACTTTGTGGAGCCAGCCTGCCATCTCAGTACACGGCACTTTATTATTTAATTCTGACTGCACTGCCTTTAATAGGACTCCTATTGTAATGTAATTGTGCTTTTAATGTGTCTGCTTCCATGTGAATGGATCTGTCCTACTGTGTTTCATGTAATTGTGTTTTTTGCTTTTGCATGCAAAGTATTTTCTTTGTATTTCTTCAGTTGAGTGTTTTCTTATATCCTCACACTGTTTGCTGTAAATACACATTTTAACCCCGGATCTCTCTGGGGTGTTTGCCTCTCATGACTTTGTATCCCTGTTTAGAGGAATTGCTTTCCCTAATCCCCGTTGGTTTACCAGGAAAAGACAATCATCTAATTATCTAATTGAGAAAGCCTGTTTGAAACAAATGGAGAGAGCGGGTCCCCGAACAGATCGATGGAGATTCGATATGAAGTGTGGAGCAGGGAAAACAAAGCAATTAATTGTTCCGTCACAGGACTGACACTAGCTTTAAAGAAAGAGCTAAACTTTTCTTTTTTGTGTGTGTGTGTTTGTGTGTGTGTGTGGGTGTGTACAGACTTTCCCTTCCCTTCCAGGAGTTGCAGGACTGCATGTACGTGAGCTCTGAGAGGACTTCTGCTGGCTATCTCCCAAGATGCCATTTTCAGTGGGATTAGTCAGGGTAGGGATGCATCTAATTGCTATTGATTGCTATGTGCTGCATAAAATTGCTTCCCCTTTTCTTGTCCACGGCGAGAGGTGGGAGAAGGCAATTAGCAGTGTGGACAAGATAGAAGCCCGGACTGACTTGTAATGATATAGAATGGTGGGATGAACCTGTGAGTAATGCCCTTGAACTAACTGAGCATTGCGAAACCATTAGGCTCTGGTACCTTCATATTTTATCCTCCCCAAACACAAGCCTGTGATCCTGGGAAATGCTAAACATATATTTATTCTGTAATGTTCCCCTTTATAGAAAGCAGGGCATGTCTACGTATTTGTATTGTTATAGAAAACGGCAGAATTTCTAGTGATTTGTCCCACGGCGTCATCTTTCGATTAGATTCGACCTCACCCGTTGCTGAATGTGCAGGTGTGTGTGTGTGTTTGTGTTTTCACGGCGTCCTAAAATATCCGGGGTCCAGAAATGTGAACGGAAAAGATAAAACATGAAAAAAGAACTCCACACCCACTGCTGCAGAGTAACACTTCTTTTCAATTCTATTTAACAAAATAGTTTTGTGTCTGGATGAATAATACACATTTTCTTACTTATTGAATCTTTTTTTTTTCTTTTTTCTTTTTTTTTTTTTTTACTCCACCTCAGATTTCAGAATACACATTATACGTTTGAAGGTATTTACATATGAACAACACAGGGAGCACCAGGGGTTTATAATTGAAATTTGGACCATGTGTTTCTTGCACGGCTCAGAGGGAAACCTGTGCGAGCGTGAATTCGTATACGATCAAATCAGCTCTTAACCCATTTTAAACATAGCTTTCAGATTCGCTGCAGAAATTATTCGATCACACATTTGAGTCCAGCGTGAACAAACCCTTGTTGCCCCCCAAAACAAATACAATTGATTGTATAATAACAGTGTTTCTCTCTTCCTAGTCCACACACTAGTCTGTGTTGGTTTTCAGGCACACTTTATATAACAGATCTGTGGATGAAAATGACATGGGGGGGGGGGATAAAACAATCTTGTCGTTGTTTTCCAGCTACAGTAAATCGGTGTCTCGTGTAAAGATCACATGGTATACCTTTTACAAAATGTCAATGTACAAGCCTTGGGTTTGAAGGGACAACAGATGAGGTCATTTGGATAAACATTCACAGACAAAAGATTGGGCAAAGAAAAGAATGAAAATGCTGATCCGTCCTTGGTGCTGTGCATGTACTGGATGTGTGCCACAAACACCTTTTTTTTATTTGGGAAAAGCAGCCTTTATTGTTTTAAAGTGACACACATACCGTAGATATGGGCTTTATGTTAATCCACAGGGTTTTAAACTGTTTAGGGTTATTCTCGGGAGGATATTCCACCATAGGCAGTAGCTTTCCTCCCATTCTCTTCAGTTTTTTCAAAGAGAGAAATAAACGTAATTTTTATGAGACGGAATAGCTACAGTCCTGATGTCAACATCTTCCATCTTCCTGTCCTTCTAGCTGTATCACCTGCTTTGAATATATGATTTTTGTCCCCCTCTTTATATTATTTTTTTTTGTTCAGCTTCCCACCAGCAGCGCCGATCACACGTCAGCTTGCGTTTTGGGGAGGACAGTCGGGCCTGACACCTGCCACCCTCTGCACTCAGCTGACGGAAGCAGCTTGTGAAAACAGGGTAGGAGAGCAGCCGTGACGCCTCCAGTCGAGTTTAACATATGCACTACACATCAGAACCGCAGTACAATTGGATCAAGTCGCCTCGATGCTTCCTTGGCTGGAAAAGGCCCATTTACAGATTTAGCTGCCTATCTTTTTTTTGTTTTACTCCTTTCAACAAATTTTGAATCGTTCGCCTTCCTCGTCCTGCTAATTCACCCTGCTGGCTTTTACTGGAATGTTGAAGGGTAAAACAATAGCTAGTTTGGTGTAACACGTAAAAGTTAAGGAGTACAAACAAGTAGCACTTGAAGCGTTCTGCGTTTTTTCGTACCGTGTGAAGCCAAAGACCATGCTTTGCGGATCGCATTGAGAGCCGTAGCAATAAGGCATCAGCGGTGGCAGCGTTGCCTCTGAGCCCCGTCGGCCGGCGCCGTCTGTTCATCCGTCCTCTGCTGCTGCCCGGTAAGGTAATTCCACTACGTTCTAGAATCATGTACAGGTTGAATAATTGGTTTTGTCTTTTAAAGAGTAATTAAGATGAATGAAGCTTTAATAATCCTGAAATGTCCTGAGCGCCGAGGCTGCAATTGATAAACCTTCGATGTCAGTTTTGTTTTATGACACTGCAGAACTCAAACCAGATAAATGAGCTCTGTCTTTACACATAGAGAGACACTATATCACTGTGGCTTAATGACGAAAATGACCTGAATCCATTGTTGCACCCAAGATTGAACTTCACCCGTGTTTCCCCCCCCCCCCCCCTTCAAATTCTTCTATCAGCCTTGTTCTGCAGTGTCACACTATGCTTCAGACTTTGCAGATTCTTTGAAAAATTAGTTTTAGTCCCTTTTTTTTAAAAGTAATGCTCCTCTTTAGTCATTGGTCTTTATCCTATGTTCATTTTGGTCTCATTACAAAGTGCTGGGAGCTGCTATTAAGCAGCACATCCATCACCGCCCAGGAATAGGGTCTAAAAGGTTAACGGTACGGATTTTCTGGAAATGGAAAAAATTCTGGTGATGAATGGCACCAGCTTACTGGAATTCACCTCTGATTAATGACTCGTATTTATCATCTAAAAAACACTCTGTTGTGGGACCCGGTCGGGTGCTTTTCTTGCAGTTTCTGGACCACTCGAGGACCACTCCGGTCTGGGGGAAAATATCAGAGCAATAAATTAGCTTGTCTCCGCGTTGCATCCCCGGCCGTAGCCTGCGAACGCATCGGATGAGCTATTCAAACACATCAGGGAGGGAAGGAACTGAAATGGATTACATAATCTTTAAGCAGTGGGGTAATGTTACAGTTCTGTATCTAACAAGCCTTTTAGGATTAAGTGTCTCAGCGGGTGCAGATGGACACACTGTGCCTGTGAGATTGTGAATGAATGGGGAAAAGTGTGTTCAAACTTCGGACTCGTACTGTCTGCTTGCAAAGGACACTATACATGTGACTGCTGCTTAAAAGCATTCAAGCATACAAAGATTCCGCCCCACACCCCCCCACACACTTTTGTCTGCTGGTTCTTGTCGAGTGTGCCCAGCATGCAGGCTGCGGCGATGCCAAGCACCCAGCTGGATGATTCATCACATAATACTCCTTGATTAAAGGAAATTAAAGCAGGCCGCTCTCCGCTCGCTAATTGCTTTGATAGCTAGTTCAAGTGGGTATATTTTGGAGGGTTGTGGACGTCTGAGAGAAAAAAAACAATAACCACAATTAATCCGGAAGGGACTTCCCAAAAGTTGTTGTTTCGGAGGCGGAATTTAACACCTATTCGTTTTAGGAGTGGAAACACTTTTAAATGAAGTGGATTTGTTACCTTAGATTCGGGGAGCGGGGGCCACACCTCAAACGCTCTTAATAAACCTGTCGAGCCCAGTGAATTCCCCGTTTGGTGTGGTTCTTACTAGTGCACCAGCTAAACTAGTCTCTAGCGACCGTACATGAGTCGAAACGATCACATGATAATCAATAAAATTCTGCGTTTTTGTGGCTTCATAGCAGTTTAGAAAATTGAGGTGAGCTCCTGCCATGGTGATAAAGAGGAAGAAACGAACGTGTGTGATGTGCATCTTGTAAACAAGCTTTTAGAGTGAAAGTTGTGAAACTCAAGCTGACCACTGCAGTGATTCCAACGGTGTTAATCCTTTGTGTGACAACCCCCCCCCCCCAAAAAAAAAAACACAAACAAAAAAAGCGCTGGTAAGTGTGCTTACAGTTTGTTTTCCTGCTGTCGGAATTTTACAACACCTATGTGATTGTGACAGACACATACAACAAGCCGATGACGTACATACAGAAAAACAACATGAGCAATTCACATTGCCGATGGTTAGGAAAGATTCTCAAAAAGCTTAGAAACGTTTTGTGTGAGAGCAGCGAGTCAAGCAACTTCTGAAAATATATAAGGACGATTAAAACTGGAGGGTGGAAAGAGCTTCGGAAACGAGTTCCGTCTTCTTCTCGGCGGCTAGGTTTGTGTTTGTGTGAAGCCTGCGAGAGCATCCCTGTGACACTAATGCTTTCTCAGGTTGCTTTAGGAATTGTGCTCCTGCCCTGTCAATCATACAAAATGGTGCAGTAGGCAGGGCCTTGCCTGAGCTTCTCCCGCCGTCCCCCCCGGCTGAATCTCTCTACGACAACGTCTGGCCGTTGAGGCACTCCCGCCGCAAGCACTGCGCCGGCTTCCACCAGTCTCCGTTGTGGCAGCGGCAGATGGTGCAGTCGTCCACCTTCACTTCAATCCCGGCCGGGATGATCGTCGTTCCGGCAAAGCAATTTGGACCTGCCGCACGGGGGGGAAAAAGGGGGAAAGAGGGGGAAGGAAGGAAGAGACAGGAAAGAAGGAATGAGAACGACAAGAAGTGGAAGTGGCTCTCCTGAGAGCTCCTCTCTTTGCAGGCGGGGTGGTGGAGTGATGCAGAGAGCTGCAGGGGAGTTAGGGCGAGCCGGAGCAGACGTACAGATCTTTTCACGGGCATGCACCGATGGGCTTGTTTTTGCAACACTAAAGCGCTTTTGTTAGTCTCCCCTTCTCCCTCGACATGGAACGCTTTGCATCCTAATTCGCCGTGAGCAGAGAGGCCTGCCAGGCGCTGGCTTGGCAGTACAGAGAGGCTGGAGTACAGAGAGAGCGAGAGAGAGAAAGCTGCTTTGAGAGGCAGTAGGGAGGATGGTGTTAATCACTTCAGTCTGTATGAAAAGGCCACAGAACTCCTTAGGCAATCGCTTACACATTTTCCCTCCGCATGCGCGCGCACACACGCTCCCGCCGACACACTCGCACATGCCCCACACTTTACTTCTGACTCCGATTGATTTTGACATCGAGATTTACTTTGGTTGATCTCTTTTGTTGTCGAGGTTCCTTTTTAATTCCGAAAATGCGTTTGATTGCGCCACTTGGTGCACCTCGTTCTCATGCAGTTTGATCGTCTCAGCAGAGGCTGATCGCTCCTGGGTACATTTTTGGATCTGTACTCAAGGAAGCCAAAAGCTTTTCGTGTGGGTGTGGCGCCTTTCAGTATCTGTAAATACCACATTTATTTCTTAGATTTCGTCGGTTTCTCCTTGTCTAGGTTAATTTGGGGGTGGGGGGGGGGTCGCTTCCTCTACCTCTTGAGACGGAGGAGCCAGAAGGTGCCAGGAATTTGCCCCAAGTTTTAATCACGTAAATGAAGCAGCAGCTCAATTGGTGTGACGGTGACTTTGGATTGCTCTCAGAATCCAGCTCCATAAAACCTGCCATATTCAAGACTCCTCTACGAGCCAGTCATAAAAAACTCATATGTCTCATAACTCTTGAAGACACAGTAGCTTTAAGGGCTAATATTCGTGGACGTTGCAGTGCAGATGTGGGTGTGATTTAGTGCAGGTTAACTTAAAGCTAGCTAAGTGAATCAGTGTGGTTTGTTGACCTGTTAAATAATGGATTCACAGTCCCCGTGTGAAGGTCTTTTTCACTCAAACATCTTGACAAGTCTGTGAGAAAAGCACAGGTGTAAATACATAAATATCTGGCTTTTTGGGACACTCCCTTCTATACAATAGACAGGTTTATGATATTAGTTACACCTGCATTTCCTGCTAAAGCAAGTTCAAAAATCTCCATTTCAAAAAGGAAACTTTCCGTCTGTTTGTTTTTTATAGTGAACCCGAATTCATCAAATTCACAAATTTGCATTAAAGAGCGGAGTTTTTTCAAAAGAACATCACTTAACCACAATCACTGTAACTCAAACATTATCTGTTTTTCTTTTTTTTTTATTAACAGATTGAAGAAATATATCTGATGGTACACTTCACAGTGGGAAAAAGCCAGTATGATTATACAAGCATTTGAGCATTTCTCATCCTTTACTTTAATTTTTTAGCATCTATTGGTGTGATTTCACAGTGGCCTGTATAATAGAGGCTCATATGCCAGGCTCATATTGTTATCAAAATGCAGACTTATGAAGGTAAAATTTAGTTGCTCAACAGTGCTGGAGATATTTTTACATGTGCCCAAAATAAAAAAGAAGAGTCACCAGTCACACTGGATAATACAGAGCTGTTTCAAGCCACCATTTAACTCTGAAGGAGTTTATTATTTTTGTAATTTTGAGATTAAAATGACCTCCCTTCACTTCTGCTTCTCAACAGGAGTCACGCGCAACTCGCAGCTGCTGCCAGTGAGCTGTGGGTTGTCTTTCGGTGTGAACTCAACATTATGATAACAATCCGAGCCTGACAGAGGTGAAACGTAATGCTCACAGAGGACAAACGCAGTGAGATATCGGTGCCCTGACTGCCCTCATTATAGCGTGTCGCCATGCACTGGGCTGCTGGCTCTTACTCAGGACTGGACCAAAGAAACATTCAAACAACACAGTGTTATTCTTAATGTTGTAGATTACACCTGTGCTTTTCCTACTTTGATACATCTGTTGTAAGATGTACCATAAATGTTTTAATGCTTGCAATTCAAAGCACTTGATTCAAAGTATGTAAAGATCATGATTTGATATTTTTTTCACCTTAACATCACCTTAAACAAGTGTTTTAATAGCTTAAAGTTTGGAAAATAAGTTTGTCTTCTAACAAATTCTACAACTCCCAATGTCTCAAACTTTTCTTTCAGACTTATAAGAGATTGGGTTTTGTCCCTTCCTCTTTTTGCTCAGTTTCCTGCAATAAATAAACGCGACACTGACAAAGGGAGCTGTTGAATACCGACTATTGCCGTCCTCTGCCGTAGCGCGGATGAGTCCCGGGGTCTAGTCGGACCTGATAAAAGCCCTTTGATCTGAGCTTAGAGGAGACATCGACAGCGCTTGCCAAGTCTTAACTCTCATTGATCTGCCTTTGGACAGCTGGCACAGGTTACAGGACAATCTCAGAGGTTGATGAGGGAAGAGGGTGACTGGCGCTGCTGCCAAGTGTGATTGTTTATGGCCAGATAGACTATGAGCTTCAAGGACACCGAGGACAGACGGTCCCCGCGTCCAGGCCTGTGATCAATTCATGGTCAATAAAATTTAGTGAAGTTGGAAAATGTTTGTCCTGTGTCAAAATCGTCTCAGCACATCATACTTCTCCCCCGAGCTGAAGGAGCTAGCGCCTATTGGGACTCATTACGGCCTGTTTGGCTCACACTTGATCATGTCTCTTGCCTAGAGGCAGGATAGCTTTCATAAAAGTTCACCTGCCAAGAACCTTTAATCCACAAAAAAGTGCTGCTTGCACATAGAACGTGTTGAACCGATGACATCACCAAACCATGGTCCTGCTCCTCCTGTGATACGTGTCCAAAAAAAAAAGACTTTAGACAGATAGGACCTGGCAGATCTAAAGACAGCAAGATTTTTTTTTCCATAGTTGCATGTAACACCAAATTGATTTACAGTATTGACCTGCTCAACAGCAGCATGTTCTTGTCACTGTAAGCATTATTTCTAGGAAAAAATATGCAGGATCTGCAGGTGAGTGGCAATTATTTTGTGACCGGAAACCATACCACTTTCCATTTGTATTCTGAGTAGTATTGACCAATCACTTAGAGTCATGAATCCATGCGGAGAACTGCACAGAGGCAGAAAAAAACATTGGCCAAATGGTATGTAGGAACCTATGGGACTCTGTCAATGATTTAGCATTTTTATTATTTTTTATTATTTTAACAGAAATAGTGACTGGCCCTAAAATTCTATGAAAAGTCGCTAGTTGGAGTAAACAATGACTGACCCATAAAGGGAAGATTTGTACCAGATGCACAGAGACTAATTCATCATCAGATAACGGCTGAGAGTGTGTGAGCTGACATTAGCATTTAGCTCATACTCTCTGGCTGGAATAACACGATTCTGCAAACCTAAGCAGAGAAGGGTGTTACAGGTAATCGTGGGTCACAGAATAGCCGTCGCACACACTTTGCAAATATCAGCATTGTGTCTTGTGCCAAGAAAGTTAATTGATCAAATAGATTTTTGTCAGGATGCATACAATTATTAAAAATAGACTTCTAAACACATCCAAGCAAACCCCTGGGTGTAAATTAGCTTCAGTTAAACGAGGAAGAACATTAAACTAAGAGTGAAAGCCTGTTATAGTATAAAACCTCATAGCATGTCAAGCTAATTGGTCTTCTTTCTCATTGCAACCACTATTGTCTGTTTCCTATAATCTGATCTGCATTGACTACATGTTGTACTGTTGTTGCTCATTTCAAATCATTGTTGGAACCCAAACCGCTGTAGCCTGAAAAGTGGGAGACAAACGTCTGATTCAGTCTCCCACTGATTGCGTGTAACTGGAACACATAAGTGGATGTCTTCCTTTCACAGTTCCCTGCCCTTTGGCCAGAAATGAGAGCTAAGCAGCCTCCGTTCATTGTCCTCTCCCCACACCCCTCAGGCATCCTCTCCCATAGAGATTTATTTGGCTGCCAGAGCTTGACCTGGCACCCTTGGGGAGCCTAGAAATGACAGGCCTACCCTGAAATGCCAAGGGTGTCACTGTGTCCTGTCAGCCCGGATTAGCTCTCCCCTAGCAGCTTTTGTGGGCTTGTGTGTGTGTGTGCTTGTGTGTGTGTCAGAATAAAAGAAAGAAGCAACAGTAATAAAGAGGAAATGAGAGAAAGCCTGAAAGGGAATGTGGATAGCTGCATGGTGAAATGCCCATTCAGCATGCACCATCCAAACTAAATTCCCCACATTTATAGGTCATCCACTGTACCTAAAATATGTGTTTGTTTTTCCCTCTATAAAAGGGATATTCTGACACGCTGAGGTGTATAATCATGACAATCCATTCTTATTGTTTATCAGGTTCTCGTAAAAAAAACTTTCTTCGCCAGCTTTTTTTTTTTTTTTTATTCCAGCTCTTTAATTATTCAAAGCTATTCAGGGCTTAGATGGGAGCTATGTTAAGTGACAAAATAAATAAAATCAGTTTCGACTGTGCTCTCGATCTGGTCCCGCAGGCGCCCACCCGCCCGCCCGCTGCTGTTGATCCTCCCAGCCAGGATCACATTGCAGATGAGCAGTTACTGTACTTTAGTCATAAAGCTCCATCTGTCCCCCAGGATTGGTGCTGGCGAAGGGAAATCTCCCACTTCGCCTTGTAAATAGCCAATGAGCCATTGGAATCCTATAATTCTAATTTGGGGATTGGTTGTGTGTGACAAGGGCGTCGGGGCACCGCGAGATAAAAGGCTCTCTGAGGACCCATTAGTCCCTCCTACTATGCCTTTAATCAATGGGCTAATGTTTACTCTGCTTAGTGTGTCATTTATAATTAAAACTAGTACTACTCATTAGTGTCCAACGGGCTCAAGGTAATAATTTTAATTCATAAAACATCAATTACATCCTCATCCTCTAAAGGCGCGGCCATCAAACGGCGACACCGCAGATAAGCTCGCCGTCATTGGTTTAATGAAAATTTAATGACTTCGGGGAGTGTGCGTTGCATTCCGGAGTGAGACGGGTGTTTACCGTTTTTACAGATGGGACAGCACTGCTCCGGCTCGTACACGGGGTTGACGCACTCCGGGACGGCGCAGTCGGACACCACGCAGTGCACCTCGTTATTTGGTTCGCAACGGCACCATTCGCAGGGTGACGGCTGTGGGTTGGGAACAAAGAAACATGCAATCTGGGTTAGATGAGTCAGTGTATGTGCTCCTGTAGGATTTTTTGTTGAAGATATTCCCCCAATTAAAAAGTCTCTGTTATGTGCATCTTGTCTCACCTTGATAAACAATGGAACAAGTTAATAAATGATTGAAGAAAAGCAGCTTCATTTGGCTGCCTGCATCCTAACAAACACAGCGTGCAGCTGACTTATGTGGTACTAATAAGGGAGTCTATCCAGTGGTGTTGATATTATTTTCAGCATTATGCTGCGTCTAGCCTCAGGAAAACAGTCCAGAGGCTTATCTTACCTCCTGTGCACCATGTAAATCAGTGCTATGCAGCTCTCTCCGTGCGGCTGCCTCTTTCTTACTCTTACTCTATCTTCTACAAAGCAATTTGACCGGAAAATGAACTGTGATGCGATTCCGTTCATTGGGAGAGAAAAAAAAATACAAACTGTTTGAAAATCACGAAAAGGTCAGCTGTTCATCATATTAGATTTTCTTTCTGCTCATCACAGTAAATGGTCGTTAGTGGAGACTGTTCTGACAATAACTGGGTACCGTAACCTTGGAAGGGTGATGCACTTGATGAAAAAATAAGACAATGGTTCAAGACCAGCCTTAATAAACTAAAATTGCAGCAGCTTTACTTGAATGCATGTCAATTTATCTTTATTCTCAAAACCACTAACTAAAATGAGTCTTAAATGACATTAATGTGACCAGTTGAAACGCCACATATCAGTGGCCATGACTAGCACATAATTTGGCACATAACTAGCCTCTTTTTAGTGTTGTAATGAGCTTCAGGGGTCTTGGTGGGTTTATTGTTATCTATAGACCGAGCCAGGTGATTTTTCCCCATGTCTCCAGTCTTTATGCTGAGCCACATTAACCAGCCGATGGCTCCAGCTACATGTTTACATACAGACATGAAAGTGGTATCGATCCGCTTCTTGAACTCGGCGAGAAAGTAATTAAGTCTATTCTCCAACATGTCAATATATTCCTTTAAATAATCTATGTTGTGCTTTGGAGTTATTTTTTTTTATTCATTTTTTTATGTCATTATGCCATCAACTATCCCACACTGCGGTGTGCAGTATTTCAATTATTAAGTACAATTTAATAGCAACAATTTCAATGTTCACGATCCAGTTTTGTGAGAATGAGTGGACTTGCTGCAGCTAATTTCTGCCTGGATGCAGTAAATGACACAGCATGGGAAACGGTGTTGGAGTAGTCTGGATGCACCGGAGCCACATGTTTGTTATGAGCAACATTAAGAGATAAAAAGTAATAGTAAAGCTTGGCGGCATGGAATTCAAACAATGTAATGGTGCAGCAGTTCTCTAAGGAAAAAAAAATCCCCACGAGAAAACATTTAGCTCCCATTACTCCAGTTTCCCTGCTGTGGGAGGAGAGTATTAAACTGTCTTAACTGTTAATCAGGTGCACATTTCCTCTGACGTGTCAGACAATTTAAGATGGGAAACCATTCTGATTTTTATGAAGTGCAACAGACCGCTATCAGTACATGTTGTTAAGGATCAGGTTCCCTACAAGGCGAAGATAAAGGGCTGAGCCGGTGACTGCGTGTCTGCATGGCAACATCTGTTACATCTGTTCTTCAACAACCTGTTTTTGCCCTACAGGCTTCTGCTGTGTATCTATGCTTTAAACATTCGCATCCTCAGAGATATTAATGGCGATGCCGCGCGACGTTTGATCTGCCATCTCTAAACACATCTCGAATTCCTTTTGTGTGGTAGTTGCACTTGATACGATGATAAGAGCTTTAAAAGAAATACACCTATAGACGGTCCCCGAACATCTGTACCTTCGCCCCCCCAACCCCCCTCCCACCCCCTCACACCCCCTCGGGTTGGAAATTCCTGTCAGAATGTTCTCACATATTTTACCCCACACAAGTAGTATCCTTGCTGTCACATAAACAGACCACCACAAAAATATATGTCTCCTCCGCGGAGTTAAATATCCTGCTGTCATCACCCTCTGTCAGTCTGAGCACTCACACATAAATGATGTAATGGCTACTGTAGCGTTCAGCTTTGCAACGCGGCGTGCTGATCCAATAGGAA
Organism: Eupleurogrammus muticus; assembly: GCA_036785175.1. Taxonomy (NCBI): domain Eukaryota; kingdom Metazoa; phylum Chordata; class Actinopteri; order Scombriformes; family Trichiuridae; genus Eupleurogrammus; species Eupleurogrammus muticus. Next base: position 15,590,987 of record JAYKQN010000001.1, read on the forward strand.
TATCCGGCTTGGTGTTGGAGCCAGTGATTAAATATGTAAAGCCCGGTAAGCGTTGTTCTCGTGGCTTGAGCAAGAATTAGGTGTTTTAACCTTGAGGCGACGTCTAAGAGCAATTACAATACTTCACATTGACACTGTCAGCAGGAAAAGTTCCAGGTTTAGTTAAGATAATAAATATGTCTCATCGGGGGAATTGAAGCAACACTTTATAGCAATAATGAACTGCACACTGTTTATCTTACAGTGTTCTAGCGGAGTTCCAAACTCACTCAGCGTGTATAAATGCACCTAGTATCACATTAGGTTTTGGGAGGAATCCCAGTTAATCCCAGCGGGGTGTTTGATGTAAACAATATGTCCTCCTGTCAGAAGCTAGTGTTTATTCTATTTTTTTTATTCAAAAAAACCCAAAATGCTACTTGGAATTTTCATATTTTAAGGTTCCTCTTACCATATCCGTAACTTGCATTATGCAATAGCTAGTTGGTTAAAAATAATTAAGGAGGATAAACTGTGTCCCAAAAGTGTGTTTCACTCTCGCAGATAACATGGAGAAACTAAAGCCAGAATTTAGCACTGCCCTGGCAACCAGAAACCAATGTGGACTTTTTTTTTTACCGCTCAGGGATCTCAATTGCTACAATAGACTTACAAATCACACAACAGTTTCTAAATGCTTCACTCAACATGAAAAAACACAGTCACAGGTTTTGTTGCTAAAAATGTATGAAACATTTAGAGTTTAAAAAAAACAAACCTGCATTGCAGAACAGGGAGCAGGTTTCAGGTGGCATGCAGAAGTAGTTTGATGACGAGAAGAAGGGAGAAAAGCGGAGAGCAATATTTCTGGGAAGGTTTGTTAACGGCCCCTCAGCAACCATCTTACATTTAGAAGACACCAGATGGTAGGATCTGCGATGTATCATGAGACTATTGGTACTGTGTTTGTACATTTCCACAAAGCTTGACTTGACCTTCCAAATAAAGCTGACCTTCCTAAAAAAAAAGGTTAGGAACTAGATCAACACAAAAGCTCCACATATAACTGACAGGTTAATAATATACATAGAACATAGGATGTGTAAACTTTAAAAAAACAACATGCAAATGTGTAATTACGTAAGATAATCACAATAACAGAGTGTGATTAATCCTCATTAATCACAATTTAATAATGCTAGGATTTAGTTGCTTTTTTCAGGGGAGATAAAACAAATATATTTGTAGGTCTAAACAAAGAAATGCATGATCAGATAATGATTAGCTTAGTGAATAGCACCTTGTAGACAGATGTTTGGTGTAACAATATTATTATAGATCTATGGGCCAGTGCAGTTATATATGTGCCCATATTTTTCTGTGTGGATGTTTTTAAAATTAAAAAAAACAACTCCTCAGCCATGGTCAATTTGGACAGACACTACAGGAGGATGTGGTCAGATTTACTCATATTTAATTTATGGTAAAGTAAAATTAACACATTAATGTGTGTTAGTGTATTGACATTCAAAGCAGTACAAACAAGACAAACAATTTGCTTAGAACTTACAAAAACACAGAATCAACTTTTTGCAACCTCAGATGCAGTAGACCAACATCTCTTCATTGTCTCCGTTACTCTGCACCCTGTGCAAGAAAAAAACACCTTTGCACAACAATTTGGACTGAAAATTAGCTTTAATAAAATGGAGGCGATGACTTTGAATGCACCAAATTTCCTATTGGTACAATGGTGAGGTATGGCACTCGCCATATCATGACTATGGTAGACATATTTTTTAATTATAATTAGGGCTGCTAAAGGAAATTATGTTAAAAGCCACTAATGCATGGACACAAAAGGAGAAAACACCAAATATTTGTCAGGAGGCCAAGTTGTGTATGACTACATTTACAAGTTCGGACTCTACTTTGTGTGAGTAGCATCAATACTACTCAGTAAATGTTAAATTTATCAGGTCAATATGACTTATGAATCTTACTTGATTTGTGTTTGCCCTATTTTTTTAAACTTTAAAAGCAAAACTGAGGTTTGATGTAATTGAAACTACATCCACTTTTTTCCGATAATGATAAACAGACACTTGCCTGAAGCATATTTGTCCACTCACATGTTAAGAGAATTAAAAAATGTGAGACATACCCCTTTAAGGTGCATTCAAAACTGATAAAAATGTGCAATTCATTTGACATTGGCAAGTAGCTTAATCTGTAAGCAAATATTACACATTAATGGTGATTAGTGATTAGGTTATATAAATATACAATTTATACATTTTTCTAGCTCTAACTCCTGGACCCCCCCTATACTTTTCCATAAACTGCTAAATGGGCACAAGTAGATGAAACAACCCTACACACTACTGAGGAGTCTCTATATCTGGGGATCACTGCTGGATGCGATGGAGGAACAAACAGACAAACATTGCTGACTCAGCCAGGCCAGAAGAAGCCCTGAAGTCTCCCGCAGAACAACATCATCATCATCGAAACCAAAGTAAAAACTGTACCGGAGTTGTTTTCTGTTACTTCCGCTCCACAGCTTAGAATTCTGGAGAGATGGCAGGGAGTGACAAGCTGTCATCATTACGCACAAGGAGCCGTTAAAATACAACTTGTGTGCATCCTGTGGCCTGACACCTTCTCCCAGCAGCAGCAGAAGCAGCTACACGCTCGGCTCAATCATCGCCGCGTCGACGCCTTCGCAGTGAGAAGGCGGGCGAGGATGATTGGACGTGGCGTGTGAAGAGAACAGTATGATATCACACATGATGTGGCCAAACACTGGACACCAGACGGAAGAAATCACCCAACGAATCCTGGCTTTGGAGAGCACAGAGAGAGCTAAAAAGCCCTGAAGCAGACCCGGGGAGCCATCTAAAAACTAACCATAAACACACAGGAGAAAGATTGTTTGTTGCAAAAAAAAAAAAAACTAATGAAAGACTTTGAGATCAATGCATGAGAAAATAAAAAAAAGTAATAAAAATAGATTTAGAAGCTATATAAACAGTAATAACAGTAACACAGAATGAAATAACTAGATACAAAAGTGAGGTACAAATGATTAAAAAAAAGACAAATGAAATCAATATGAGATAAACAAAATGTAATATTAATAACAATAAAATAACATATAATAAAACAGAATGGCATTTTTAAGATAAATACGATAGAATAACTAAGTAATATCTATAAAGCTGTAACTCCGAATCCAGGATGTAGAGGTCGGTTGTTAAGTTGAGACGTTTCAGCTGCTCTCAGATCCTCAGGCGGACTGTTCCGGTGGCTCGGAGCATGAAAGCTAAAAGCTGCCGCACCGAAAGGCTTTAGGAGCAGCTAATAGACCAGAGGACCTGAGGGGCCATGCTGGTTCATACCCTTTAAGCTTGCCAGACCTATGTGCTGCTGGAAGGCCATCAAGTGCTTTTAATACAAGTAAAATCATTTTTTTTTTAAAAATCAATACGGAAACTGACAGGCGACCAACGCGAGGACTGTAACAGGTGTAATGTGCTTTCTCCTTCTGGTTGCTGCAGAGTTCTGAATCAGCTGGAACCGCTATTTTTTTCTTTTTTTTTATTGTTTTGGGTAGAGTGGATAGAACATAGCGGCGGCCATATGCTCGATGTGATACCACACATTATTCTCTCCGTGTCGCTCCGGGAGAAGGAAAGCACGCCTCGATATTCTGCAAAAGCAATGATATTTGCTGCTTCTGCCGGTAATAGAATTAACAGTCTAAGTACATAGCATTCCTTTCTTTTTTCAGAGCCTTTGCTTAGCGGCGGGTGGTCGATTAAAGAGGCTGTTTCAAAGTATGGGAGAAAGCACAAACACAAACGTCGCTTCAGGAGCGGCACAATTACTTAAGTGGATGGTAGGAATCCAGCTCACCCCAATTTTGATTAATATTTGATCAGCTGCCAAACGTACAGAAAGGAAATGGCACTAAAACATAATGGCATCACATTTTCACTGCAAAAAAGCACAGCTCCCACTTCTCCACTATAGCATGCAGGAGATCACTAGACCTCACATGGTCTTTAACGTTCACATTAGTGATGCATGACTAAATAAATGCATTCTTTCCTTAGTGAATGTGTATTCTGAAATAGTGGCTGCTAGTAAATTGTAAGAATAAATTAAAATTAAACTCGCCTTGAGAATTAACATATATTATTCATTTGGTTGGAGGCAATGTGATCAATAGTTTTGAAAATGAATGTGAGCCACAAACAGCAAAGTAACACTCAACAGTTTTGTCTCCGGCGCATATAATCTTTTAATGTATTAGTATTACTTTATAATAAATGAACAACTTGATGTATTGAAGGTTGGGAGTTTTTTGATCAGCAGGAATAATTATTAAGCTACAGACTGGGCATCTGAATCTTTTTTTTTTTTGTTGCTTTAAGGGTTTATTCACTATCACAACTGATATTTAAATATAATAATTACAGAGCTGAAGTGGCATTTCTCTGCAGGTTAATCTGTAAGATTGCCCTTTAAAGCAGGCTCTGGCAGACGCCCGAAGACACTTCATAGATGCAAATATGTTTGAAAATGCAATTTGAAGTAGGAAAACTACTCGTATGCCTCAAAAAAAAAAAAATGAAAACATAGCGGTGGCTCCTTGAATGAATGGATGCGGTGCCTGATGCTTGTGGCGTGTCCTTTTGTGTGAGGTCTACTGTGAAGTGGATCAGTCATGCCTGGCCCAGACACGAAATAATAGAGCTCCAGCAGTGAATCTAGATGTGCTGCCAGATGTTTTGGTCAAGAAAAAGTCTCCTGTTGTCTCCGTCTTATTGGCTGAGGATCAGAGTGAGTTTGCCGTCATGCTTTTCCTTTTTTACTCGGAGACGAATGGCGTTGAGGCGGCGGAAGCGATGAATAGTCAAATAACCTTCAGCGGGGTAATGGTAATGTAAAATACTTTGAGGCTGGACAACAGGGTCACAGGAAACTCACCCATGCGATTAATGGGAGCGACAGTAGCGAGTTGACGGCCAGATTGGATGTAAGTAGTTGTCGAAGTCAAAACAATATTTACAGAGAAACCTCAGAGAGCACACAGACAGAGAGAGGAGGTGAATGCTAAGAACGCGTTTGATGTTTATACAAAGGTGCTTTAAGTACAAATGAGTTGGAATCATAAAACTTGCTCAAAAAAATTATTCGTGACCTGTTTGCACTTAATAATATCTTCTAATTAGAACCCTTGTTGCCTCTGGCAAATTGGATAGGCAAATCAATTTGAGCAATCATTTTCAACCGCTTTCTGTCTCGGTGCTGCAAACAGAGTCACTAATCACTGTTATGTGCGATCTGTAGGCAGCTCGGTGTGTTTGTGCACGCCGTTATATCGATGCACGCCGCGTTCAACAGCATTTCAATAAATGCAATGCATCAAGTTGTATTAAGAGCAGAAGTTACGTGAGCGTTTTCTATCATTTGGATCTATTAGAGGTGCAGTTTGGTCAATTCTAAAATATTTCTACCTCCAAAAAAAAAAGAAAAAAAAGAAATTGCCTCAACACTGGATCCCTACTCAGTAATAGGCCTCAACTCCACTCTACTAAATAGATTAGTATCTGTCTTATGGGGATTTAAGGAAAGGTGAGTGGAAATGTTATGAAGTGTTAAGGCTTCACATTTAAGCAAGTATATTCCTTTCAAATTAAACGAGAAGTGATTCAACGCAGCCTGATGGAGAAAACCTCCTGTGTGCACCTCCATTACTGGAAGTCTTACAGCCGCCACCCTCGCCCCCCATTTGAGTTCACATCCCAGCCCGAGCCTTGATGACCTGGGATCTGAACTCACCCTATAGCTCCCGGCTGTTGATTGCAGCCGCGCCAGGGGCCGGGGGCCAGAGTCGCACCGGCGGCCATGCTGGCTGGGCCGGTCCCTGCCTCATCGCATGGGGAGCCCTGTAGGTGAAACACCAACTCAGGTTGAGTGGCCTCTCACAGAGCAGCAGAACAAAAGAATAGAAAAACACGCCGTCCGTAGTAAATCTACACCTGCAGAATCAACGTCATATTAAATACTATTTTACTAAAAGTGAATACTTGGCGCCCGGCGCTCGAGGCCGTTCTGTCATGTGGCTGATAGATGAGTTTTACCGGCGTTCAATTCAACAAATGACAAGCTGACATTGCACAGCGGTCAGCTGCTTTGTGTTGAATGAATGCCAATTACCACTCGCAGGATGATGACTGCGTACATGACTTGCTCTGGACTTAATGACTGACCCCACCTGCATGATGGGATTTTCAGCATAATGGATAGGGAAATGAATCGAGTGTTTGCTTAATTGTGCACCCACGACCAATTCTTCATTCGAATCAACGAATTTATTGAACAGACTCCAGTAGTAGTAGTAGTAGAGAGAGAGAGAGACACAAACTACATGTACTTAAAACATTCCCAGTAGCCCCAAAGCTGGCCACGCTTATATTTTATGGATCCTGTTGCTCTGTGTTTCTTCTCCATCATTTGCTGCTGAATATAAATGTAGCTCTTGCACAATGCAGCACGGTCGCTGCAAAGGAAATTCCAATTAGGCTCACGCCAAAGGTTAACCTGTCGGACCGCCTAAACAGGGGTCTGTGTGCCACATCCTGACAGTCACTGCAGGGTTCTGAGCCGTCACAATGAATGTGGACTGATTCTGTGGCCATAGATATGGGTGGGGGCGTGGGGGGGGGGGTTCATCCTGTTCCACAGATTTCCTGTCAGCCTAATTCTAGCGTGTCATTTTCATGAAATAATCAATAACAACAAGTTAATGTGTGTTTTTTTTTCGTCCTTCCCTCCCCAGATTCCACAGTCAAGGTGAGTTGCACTATCGATGAGCATCAAACCGCGGAGCTCATACACTCACATCGGCTACTACAAAACCCGTGGGCTCGCATCCCAATGCCGGACCCGGCGTCGCACGATGTGCAAACACACCAATACGAGCTGTTGATGTTGACGTGAAATGTACGACCGCAGCTCACAATTAGTTGATTATCTTTCCGATTTACTAATGTGGCTGATCATTAAATATGAAGAAGTGAAAAACACATCAAATCCCAGTGCAGTCAATTTGTTCATTAATATAAAACATAAATTCCAATTAACAATTCTTGCATGTCAACAAGCAATGTTATTATTACTATTATATTTTTCCCCCCATTAATAACTTAAACAATTGAGTATGGAAATAATTGTTGCATTACTTTTTTGGCAGTCGCCTGATCAGTTAATTAAGTTACTGTCTCTGCACTGGCATAATCATGCGGGGGCCCTGGGGGGGATTAGAAATCCTTGTAAACAATGAGGAAAAACAGAATGCTGTGACTCTGCTCATTTAGCCGAGATATCTGCCGCAGCAGCTCAAAGTGGACCATGTCAAGCCACTTGTGTGTGTGTTTTTTTCCCTTTTTTTTCCAAATTATTCTTCCGGTCATTTGGGTTTTGTCAGATTGTTCCAAATTGCGTGGATAAAGTGAAGCGGCGTAGTTAGTGACGATGCTTGTCTGCATTGTGTTTGGCAGCGTGTAGCCACCTGCCTGCTTCAATTTGTCTCATGTGACAGGACATGCTAATATTCAGAGGGGCGACATGTTCCAACATCTCCCAGCAGAGGTTTTTTTTTGTTGTTTTGCCTTGAAGTCATTCAAGCCTGAATCCAGCCCCCTTTAACAAATTACAACACAATTTGCCGGAGCCTTTTTTAAATGGCGGTGAGGGAGAAGCTTTTCTTTTGTCAATCACAATTTACTTCTGGGGGATCTCGGGTTTGTGGGAGCGATTGGGGAGATGGTCCAACCTGAAACTGCAGGGAATTGCTATGTACTTGGATTTTACTGCTAATTATCTTCATAATGCAACTACCGTACACAAGAGATTCTTCAGGCTACACGGAGAGACCAAATACACAGCAATTCTGATTTTATTTGAGTTAAATATTTACTTATGAAGATTATACATTACAATTCTGCCAAGTGTTTCACACTAAGTCATACACACTGCACCTTTAAGTTTTTGATGTATAAGTAGTGCTGCATTTAATGGCGATTTTGATAGTTGATTAATTGAAATGAGTAATTGGTTAGTTATTTTCATAAATTGGTGTAAAATGTTGATCACTGTTTCCCAAACCCTTTTTGTAGTCCAGATTAACAGTCCTCGACCCGAACATTATCAGTTTACTACAATTTCTTCCTAAAAATGACTCAAAACGATTATCAAAACAGTTGGCCATTAATTTAATAGTTAGCAACTAAGTGATTAATCGAATAATCGCTGCAGCTCTAGATATAAGTGCTTGTTTCTGGCTTTATTTGGATTAGTTATTTAGACTTTTGTTAACAGTAGCTACAGCCTTCCCTTAAAGTCATGACTGCATTAATCAATATGTTTGACAACCATTCACTTGGGGATATGTATCATTAAAGTAGATGAACTGAATTGCTCTTCTTAACTGACATATCAAAATTAATTCCTCCCACATCTGTCACAACCTTGGACACACGTTCTGATTCAAGTGAAGAGGAGGTTCAGTGTGTCCAAACTTCTGACGGGTTGCTGTATAGACCACAAACGTGTCCTACATCATTCTGTTTACTGACAGCCACAATCCACATGCCCCCTGAGGAAAGTTTCCTGGGGGGGGCAGCAACAGTTTAACACAGACTGTAGATGTCGTGCTCCTTTCTAATCAGGCAGCGATGTCGCTGCAACAACATCCCTGACTTGTGTGTCCACAAATCAAAGCATTAACTACTGGCCCGGCATCAATCTGTTTAATAATGCTGGTTGAGTGTTCGGCTGTTGGCTGCAGGGGGGAGGTGTGTGTGGGGGGGATGACATCACTCCAGGAAGCAGCCATCTTCATGCCCTTGGCCAATAAACACCTTTTTTTTTTTGCACCACCAACCTGAACCTTAAACCTCTGCACGACACTTTGCTGCTCTTTTTTTGCAAATACATTTTAAAACCAAAAGCAACATGTACGGTGGATTTAATCTTCCTTTATACTGCTTGTTTGTTCCCAGGAGACACAGAAGCTGCTACCAACATGACACCATATTTATTCCTCAACAGATACAACACAGTTTGCCACTTGTCAAAAACAAAACAACATGCAAGTGGAGTAAAGGGAGCTCATCTGATTCTGTGCAATTTAGGAGAAATGAACCAGACCCCTGTGCATGATGGTTGCTTAAAGTGGCATCCAGACATTGACCAATGGGATTCATTGATTGGGCATCAGTTTTGACATAGTGAAGTGTGTGTGTGTAGATCTGATAACATCAAGAATGTTCCTGGGATGTTGATGGCACCCATGACTTTTTTTTCCTTTTTAATATAGAGTGATTGGATCCTTGACTCTTACCTTGAATTCCTCCAGGATCTTGTACGTTTTCCCCCGGTACTCGCAAAAGTTCTTGACCTCCTTGCACTCCGGGCAGCAGCCGTTGTGCTCCACTTTGGTGCACTTGGGGTGCAGTTTGGGGCACTCGGGCTGGTCGCACACGGGCCCGTCCTCCGTGCACACGCACGGACAGTTCGAGTGTCCCGGGTAGAAGCGCTCCCCCAGCTTGTACACGAAGCCGCTGTCGTCCACGCATCCCTTCCCGCGGTAGTCGTCGAACACCACGCTGTCCGCGGCGGCGCGCTCCGCCTCGTCCGCGGCGTAATCCTCGGGGTTCCCCCGCACCGAGGCCGGAGCCACGGCGCCCAGGGCCAGCAGCAGGGACACGAAGGCGGCCGACGGCACGGGGCACATCCTCGACATCCGCGTTCGACAAGAACCCCCCTACGTGGATCTCATCCCTAGGCGCCCGGTAGCCGCTCCGGATCCGTCCTGCGCTCCGCGGCCATCAGCACCATTGTCCGCCGGCACTTTTTTTTTTTTTTTGGAGGGGGGGTGTTGTGTGTGTGGGGGGGGGGGACGCGCTGCAGTGGGGAGAGATATCACATAATGGGTGATGACGGCTCTGCTGCGGCGTGTCTGACACACAGCTCAAGTTGTAAAGTTAAGTAAAGGACGCGGGTTCGATCCCGGGGCCTGCCTCCTCTACACCGACCTTCGCCAAGTTTCTTTTTTTTAATCTTTTTTTCAAGCTAAACCAGAAAGCTAGTGGAGATGAGAGGGACACGCAGCCTCCATCTGCTGCTGGGGATTCTGCATCCACAGCAATAGATGAGAGGAGGAGGAGGAGGAGGAGGAGGAGGAGGAGGAGGAGGAGGAGGAGGAGGGGGGAAAGGTTAAAACATCCATTATGTCAAGTGAGTGAAGCGCTCATCTCCCTATTCTACAAAAGGAAAAAAGAACAAAATATAAAACGAAACACGACCTATTAAGGAGCCTGTGTGGAATTTGAAAACTCCATGGGAGCGGGCAGACACAACAGGTAGCTATTAGTCCGCCTCCGATCCCACAGAAGCCGGTGATTAAAACACATTAGCGGACTTACAGTAGCCGAATCAGCCGCGTTTCATGCACCCCCCCCCCCCCCCCTCTCCGAATCTGCGTTAAATGCGCAGCGATTTAACCCCCACAAAAAAAAAATAAATAAATAAAAAAAATACGCATCACCGCCTTGGAGAGAGGGAGACAGGCAGCATCATCCGGAGCAATAGAGGTGACAGAAAAAATAATAATAATAAAATAAACTAACATCGCCTCTGGCTGTGAATGATGTGTCTTGGGAGATGACATGGAATGCTAATGGGGGACGCTGATGTGTATTAAGCGATAGGGAAAACTCACCGCGTTGGAATTGCTTGTTATCCACTTAGTCCGGAGCCCTGTGGGGCTACAGCATATCGCAGAGAGTCGGCCAGCCTATTGGAAACTTCACCAGACACTATAATCCTCCCTCTCGGCCGTGGTGATGGCTTTAAAACAAATCTAAACAGCAGCCTTTCGGAGGATCATTTCGGATCCTGCCTTCCCCGGCGCAAAAGGAAACGATATCCACGTAAAAGTAGCTCGGCTTCATCATTATCCTCGTTGGACTCACCTTTTTTTTTTTTTTTTTTTCTGAGACAATATCAGCGTTCACGTCCGAAGGCATGCGGCACCGAGACAAGAAAAGAGGTGGAAAAGAAAAAAGAAAGAGCCAGAATATCCCCTGTAGCGATCCCTGACCATGCGGAGTCAATATTTCCCAGTGATGCAGGTGAATATCACGGAGCAACAATCAGTCTTGTTGCACGGGCGCGCGCGCGCACGCGTGTGTGCGAGATACATCCAGCGGTTGAAAGGCAAAAAAAACAAAAAAAAAAAAACAGATAGAAAAAAAAAATTCCAGGGATGGTGGAAGTTAGGTGGCTGCGTTAAACCGAAGTTCGCCGTCATAGTCAGCGGGCGAGACGCTGAAGGAGGCAGCGCTCCGACTTCCAGCACCTTGGAGAGCGACTGTCTCCTGCGTCCTGCACCGAGAGGAGAGCTCAGCCCCCCCTCCTCCTCCTCCTCCTCTTCCTCCTCCTCCTCCTCCTCCTCCTCCTCCTCCCACACCCGCAGACACAACACAACTCACCCCCCCCCCACCCCACCCCAAAAAACTCCAGTTCCGGAGCCGCAGGAGTTAAAGGCTTAAAAAAAAAAAAAGAGAGGAAAAAAAAAATCAAGTCAAACGACGAAATAAGAGCTCAGTTGTCAGTGAGGATCCTATAGAGCAGAGGTTTCTGTAGGCTGGTGATAGATCATAGCTCTTTCTAGATCTCCCACTCATGGTGCGTGAAAATCCATATCAATAAATGAGAGATGTGGATAAAAGCATATATTTAAAAAAAAGTCAATAATAATAATAACCACTGGAGAAGAAAGCATAGTGCAACTGTGTGTGTGTGTGTGTGTGTGTGTGTGTGTGTGCACCCAGTCTCTTCACACATGACCCGCAGCATGTTTTCCCTGAGTCACTCATTATTTGCGCCGCACTTTTACTAACAGAAAGCCATTTGTATTCCACGGTGCAGCGCAAAAAAAAGAGTCGTCTGACTCTTCTCAGCCCCCTACAACAACAGAATGAAAAAAAAAAAAAAAAAAACAGAATCCAGTTTGCGTTTGCATAGCGCGTCAGCTTTGTTTTACAGACGGCAGCCCGTAGGGGCCACTGCCTGACTGCATTCACTCTCACACACACATGGCTGAGCCAGACCCCAAAGATCACACCTTAATTAGTTATTCCCAGGAGGGATCATACACATATTTTCAAAGGCAATCTTATGGCCCCCGCGCAGTCCAAATATAACAACATGTTCATGGCCTTTATCTGAGTAATGATGAAAACCTGCTTTTTAATTAAAACGAGGAGCTTATTCACTTGAAACACCTGTCATTCCCCAGGGTAACTGAGTCCCAAACTCACCTCTGTGAATTATTATAAATTACATCTGCTGCACGCTTGATCCGTCATGGAAGGTCAAATCCAACAGTCTAATTAAAAAGATGTATTCACGTGTTGTGACAAGGTGACTGCGTAGCTTAACCAAGATTTATGGCACCTACGATATATGATATACGTCCTTGCAATGCAGGTGCGTTACCTGGAAGTCAGTTTTGACTCGACAATAAACCCATTGTCCCATATGGCATCTGCACGTTTGCTTGGTTGTTCACATGACGTGTCAAATCAGAGGGACACTTCCACTTCCTTTGTCAAGGTAAATGTCACCGTCCCGTGACAGTTTCCCTCATTAAACATTCCTAATTGCAAAGGACAAGAAGCAGACAAAAGAAAAAGTCTTCCCTTAAAAAGTGTTCGTGACAGCCGAGATGTGGATTGTGCAAGAAAAGCCTGCAGCTCAGTATCAGGATGTCCTGAATATATCGAGTGCATATGCTCATTAATGCATGGGAATAGCCCGGGTATCATCTCCGCTGAGTAGGATTGTGGGCTGCAAACAGCTACTGTGCTCTCTGCTAATATTTGTCATGTACGTTCAGCATCAACTTCAGGCTTGATGATATTCAAACTCCATAAATAACACTTCCGCCAGAGAGCGACGCGTTGGCCGCTTACTGCCAGCGACATGTCACCGTTATTAATTCACTGTTCCAAGAGTATCAAAGGACAAAACATTCACATTCAAAATAGATATAAGATCTCTGTGCTTAAACTCTGCCGCACGAACGATCAATCGTGGTCATCACTAGAATCTGGATGTTGGCAATAAAACAATTTCAATATCCACATCATCAATACAATAAGAAAAATGTTTCAATATAACATCAATAGTTTTGCTAAGGGTTTATGCTCCCTCCTCGTCTCATAAGCATCATATTTCCCTTGATAATGGATCAGTGTTTGAATCAAACAGCCAGTCATTTAACAAACAAACCACACATCAATTTTAATATAAAGTAGCTACATCCTGCCTTTCTTTCCCTCTTGGTGTTATTAAAAAATAGATAATTACAAAAAATCAATAATTAATATACAGTGATATGAAACATTTATCATCAATATGTTCTAACTGGGGGCGACACGGTGGTGCGGTGGGTAGCACTGTTGCCTCACAGCAAGAAGGTCGCAGGTTCAAGACCCGCCTTGGGCCTGGGTCTGGGGCCTTTCTGTGTGGAGTTTGCATGTTCTCCCCGTGTCTGCGTGGGTTTTCCCCGGGTACTCCGGTTTCCTCCCACAATACAAAAAACATGCTCAGGTTAATTGGTAAACTCTAAATTGCCCATAGGTGTGAGTGTGAGAGTGAATGGTGTGTGAATGGTGTGTGTGCCCCACGATTGGCTGGCGACCATCTGGGGTGTATCCCTGCCTCTCGCCTTAACGCGCTGGGATAGGCTCCAGCAGACCCCTGCGACCCCGAAAGGGAATAAGCGGGATAGACAATGGATGGATGGATGTTCTAACTGTATTAAATCAGCCGGCCCTGGTTGGTCATGCACAGCTGCAAACACAACAAAAGCAAATGTTTATCAAACTCCCGGTCGCATGCGCAAAAGTGCAGAACTATCACGTCTGCTGGAATATTTCAAACCGTGGAGGGTTAGCTGTTCTCCTCCACTGGATACAGAAATGAGGAAAGCAGTTTTTAATTACATTCTCATATGGTGTTTGCATTCTCATTACTCGCCCCTAACGCTCACTGCTGTTGTCTCATCACTTAGAATCTGCATTTAACTTCCTCAACTGGCACGTGAGGGCCGTTCCCTTATCTCGCTCCAACAAAACCCACTTAATTTCCCCTTTTTAAATCATTCAGAAAGAGACACGTTTTGTGGCAGTTAAGGAACTTTTAATAATACAACACGTGTGCTGTCTGAATGCATATATATTATACATTATATTTTCTTTTCCAGTGCATGTCGTTAAGACACACATCTTCATCCTAGATTTAAAAAAAGAAGAAAAAAACATGCTTTTTCCAACCTATACAACATTGTGCACTGAGCTATACACACACATCCCTTCCCCCTCCTCTATCTGTATAGAACCATCCTGGCTGTTGACCTGGTTACAAAGAAAAAGAACACTTATGGTTCGTAAAACCTCTCATCTCTCTCCCACTTCTTCCGCCACGATGTGTGATGGAGCCAGAATAAGTATATCATTTATTAAATCTGACATTGCACTTGGGTAAATGTTGGATCCTAATGTGAAATGTGTTGCCTAAGACAGCCGGCCGGCTACTCCGGCACGCCATGGTCCATTAGGCCTTCACTCTGGCTCACAAAAAACATGGGGTGGATAATACAAAACAACACCGGTACTGACAAATGTACTAGAGCAGCCACTTCTATTAACAGACTACCTGTGTCTTGCCGGGGCGCGGAAGAACCCTTAATGGCGGGACAATGCTCTCCTATGACATTTCCCCGAGCTCGGCAAACGGAGCTGCTTACATCTGGGGGCTCATATGCGATGTGAGGCGAACAATTCCCAGCCCACAGGACCGGGCTCCGATTCAATCAGCTAATGGAAAGGAAGCTTTCTGTGCCCTTCCCCGTGCCTGCTCGCCTTCCACCACCTCCGTCTCCTGCAGCAACACATTCACTATGGCGGAGTATAGACCCAGCGCTGTAATGGCTCTGCCATTAAGGCTACATTTATGGCCTGCTAGCGAGTCCTGGGCATTATATGCGGTCAGTGCTGTTCACGGTAACTTATTAAACTGAATGCCAGAAAGGGAGAAAGCAAAGAGATCTGACGAATGGGAGGAAACAGATAGTGGAAAAAAAAGAGGAGGGCCTCAGGTTAATCAAGACTTCTGTGTGAGTAACTCATCATTTTTTTTTTTTATCCTTACTTCCCCCCTCCTCCATGGAAATAAGGTTTAATAATGGGTAAGGCTTTGTGCTAATGTTTCTAATGGGGGAATTTTCATGTTTCACAACGCAGGATGCCTCTCACTTGCTAAGTATTCTGTTCTTGCCTTTAAATTAACAGCAGTAGTACAATTTTACTGTGACAAATTTAATCCTTGGCTTGAGCCCCTGGAATCCCCTCGTGCAGCGATGTGAATTTACGTCTCCCTGGCTGATCCGCAAAGCATTAAAACAACAACAAAAAAAAAAGTATTGCAGATTCCTCTTTGAGTCAGAAAAATAATTAAGTTGACTTAGGGTGATGAATTTATTAGCACTCGAATCATCTTGAGTTTTTGAAAAGGCCTACATTGTTCTGCATGCAATCATGATCAATTGTCGACAGTTTCTGTCAATATTCAGCATTTTAAATAAATATATTTTACAATAGCCAATAAAATAATTTCTTTTAAAAATGCTCTGATCTTCAAGGTGGAGCTAGTTTGAACTTTTTTTCTGTGGGTTATACAATAAGTAAAACATGATTTTAGGGGTCTTGAGATGATTAGGCAGAATTAATGTTTCTATGATGCATTTATTTATTGGCGGCCTCTTGCCAAAATATTGTATAGATTTACATGCATTTCTGTCCAAATCTATTGAGTTCAGTCCCAACTCTGAATCAATGCTTCTAAAATGCATTTATTTATATGCATTTTATATGTGACGTTACTGATTTTATTGGGGATTTTTAGTATAGAATATCTATCAAAAAAGGTGTGAGTGGCTCCAGCAGAACCCTGCGACCCTAATCCTGAATAAGCAGGTATCGATAATGACTGACTGGGCATATACATCATTGTGCTATGTGCAAATGTTCAATCTAAAGTTTAAGTTGATCTGACAAACAGAAAGAGAAACACTCCTTGATTTATAGATAGATGGGTATCATTCCTGAAAAAAAAATCGGGCATTTCATAATAAACAGTAAAGTATCGTATTTATAAACTGAAGTTGTTACATTCAGAGAATGAAAATAATACATGATTTCTTGATCCCACAATTTCTAAATATACCAAATGGGAGAAAATATGTATAAAACAAGACATCTGGTGGAATGGTGCATCCATAAAAACATGGTTTTGAATATTTTACTGAACATCACTTGAATACAGGATGCGGCGCGATACTGTCAGTACAGAGTGAGATTATTTTAACAACCTTAGAGCTACATAAAGGGGAACAAAAGAGGAAACTGCATGGTGGGTGGTTAAGGAAAAAAATATGAAACAGCCTAATAAATTGAAAAGTGGACGTTTTTTGTAGTCAGCGCCGCGTGTATTGTACGTCTTAAGTGTTTCGTTTCAAGCTGCATCTGGTGGACCCGCAGTGTTTCAGCTCATCCTGTGTGTCCCCGTGGCCCCATAAACCACCTCCTATATTACATGGCACACTGATCCAGACGTTTAAACAGCACCTTTTTAAAGAAAGGGAAGGAGATTCATGGGCTTTTTGGGAAGAGTCAAATTGATGGCGTCGGTGAGTGGGGAATGAATCCATGTTCTGCTTTGAGCTCGTGTGTTGTGTGGATGCTGGCATTCTCCACCGAGTTAGAATAAGAGCTCCCACCGGGGACCCGTGGAGACTCCCTGAATCATCGCCTCCAAAGGCTGACGGTGCTTCGGCGGCTCCAGGGAGGTGCTGAGCGCTGAGACTCTGTCGCCTCGGTTGGTTGCTTCTTAATGACTCCGCTGCTTTAGACATGCAAATAGAGCTGAAGTGGAGAGGAGGCCTGGAGGGACAATTTGGCAAATGAATCAAATGCAAATCTACTGGATTTTGCTGTGTAAAAGTCGCAGGAATACCGACAACACAGCGGGCTACAATAGGAACTCTGGTTATGATTTGTCTGCCTATTAAATATATACAGCACCTTAAACTTCCCCACACATTTATATGCTACAAAACTCTTGAATTTACAATATTGAAAATTGCTTCTATGTCTGTGAATTCTGCAAATCAATACCGCTACACTTAGTCGCTGTGTTTTTCCTACTGCATGTTACACGCACACACATAACACACATATATGATGTTGATGCTGATCTCCTCTTGTAAATCAAGGCGAGAGGACAATATTTTTTCCCCCAATATGTCAAACCATTAAAGCAAACCTTTAAAACAAGAAAGATATAAGTTTTACTGAACTGCAGAGACAAGTAGCTGCCAAGTTCTGACTGCAGAATGGAGTGAGATCTTTAGTACTTTTGTTCATAATAAAATGAACATTATGAGCACTACTTAACCTCTCCTTAACAACCAAGACCCTTCTTTTTTTATAATACCTTTTCTTTTTTTTCCCATTCGTGTTTAGTGGAAGACTTTTTTTGATACCACATGACTCCAGATACTACACACGTCTTTTAATGTGTAAAGAAGAACTGTGCATTTTACCAATTTTCTCACTTAACACGCTGCACCATGTTGCCTGCTTCTGTTTTACAATTGGGGATTGGAAAGAATATTGGAGGTCTGGGGTAGAAAACAGATTTCCTAGGATAAAATCGAGAAAAGTAAAATTAGGTTTCTCTGTTCCTACATTTCAGCTTTGAGGAGAATACATTGATTATTTTGCAACACTACAGTTTGTGTGTTAACAAGGACAGATTAAGTCTACCATATTAATGATAATAACAAGATTTGTTTTGTTGTCAAGGACTGGGAGATGCTGACAGGCATCTGGCCCATTACAGGGTCCAACCCGGCCCACTGGATGACCAGGACCAAGGAGAAAGAACCAATTCCTGTTTCTTCACAGAAATATGAAATCGGTGAGCATCTTTCAGGGCTCAAGGGATAAAGAACTTACAGATTTGGTTTATATATGGTTTGTAAGGCAAAAGATAAATTCACCTGCTGCTTAAAATGCAAAAATTTGTCGAGTGAGTAATTATGTGGGATATAAATGAATCTACCATCTAGTAGACTGATTTAATATGTAACAACTAACATCATATTGTTAAAATTAATTTTTTTCCTTCTGTCTTTGCAGGTATTATATATGTGTAGATCCTTACTCATCAGGCCCTCTTGAGATCAAATTGCACTGTATGTGGCCCATTACCTACATGGAATTTGACTCCACTGGTTTAAAGACAGAATGATGCGAACAACAAGAAAAAAGCAATAACCTGTAGGGAGAAGGTAGAGTAGTAAGTTGGCCAGAGGTTAGAAAATATGCTAAACAGGACTTGTCAAAGTAAAGATCAGCTTTGAGAGCTCATGCCTCTCCAGCTTATGTGTTTGGATGTGTTAAATGCACAACATTCGTTTCCCCCACTGGGGATTAAAATAGTATTCTCTACAACTTTATTATATACCAGCTTAATTAATTTCATTCCTGGCAATTTCATTTAAAAGAACAATTTCAAGCAGGGAAATCGGGACGTAGTGAAGCAGCGATTCGAGTCCGTGAATGAGGGAATGATTTACGCTGAAATAAAAACAATCTCAGTAATCAACTCCACAACATTTATTTTCATTGGTTTGGATAAAATTAAATCCCCTGAAGTCCTGGAAGATGTTTTGTTTATTTATTTATTCATTTTTATTTGGTGTAAATAGAGAGAAAAAAATATATATATATCACCGCCACATTTTACTACATGGTTCCCAAGCTTCTTTTCTATTTACATTCTGTTTTAAATGTGTATTTCTGTGATTTCAATGAAGGTGAAGGGGCTTAGACAGATGGGCTGCTCCTTCACAGAAATGAACTGCATCACTTGATTATCTGCTGCACTCGCCTACTGAAGGAATTGAATATTTTCCATTTTGTGTTGATTGAATGCTGTATTAGGCTTCTCATGCATTTATAGCTTCTCATGCTTCACCTCCAGCCTTCCCACACACACACACACACACACACACACACACACACACACACACACACACACACATACATTTGATAAAAATGTTTACTCACAGTCACAGCCGAAGTATCGATAAGTTAAGATAAATACTGGGTCATGATATGCTGGAAAAAAAGAATGATATATTTTCTCACACACTGGAACCCAATGTTAGTGTCAATAAGCTGTTTTGTGTTTATTGATCAGCTTGAGCTTGATGGATATACAGGAAAAAAAAACATGTGCAGAGGTTCATAGATAGGGATTTGCATATTATGTTTTGCTTTTATAGGGGAAGAGGTATTAAGATAAGTAATGAACATCCTAGTACTGCATGTCTTTATTGTTAATAAAATCTACTGGATTATATGATCAACATGTGTTTATTTGGAAGAAGGTAACAGACAAAAAAGATAAAAATAAATGTATTTCTCGTACATGGCTATTAGCTATTATGTTTTTTGACCAACATTGGTTTTGCTATGAAAATGTTCACCTTTTGTTTTGTTAAAGTTGAATGAATAAATGAATGAGTCCAAACAACAATCAATGAATAGAGGGAAAACATAGAAAAATAAATGTTGTTTTCTGATTGTTTCACAGCAATTCATTGATTCATTCAAACCTTAATTTAAGCCTTGAAGGTCATTGAGGTTTCTCTCATTTTGCAATGATGTCGAGGTACAACATAAAAATATACACACATCTACAATTCAACATAATTGACTTCACTATTGATAAATCTGATGACAGTGTATATACTATATAATATAGTTATATATATAATGACATAGTTTTTGCTGTAGTTTCAAGATTATCAATGTGATGTTAAATAGTAAGTGACTCATCAACTACTCTGAGAGTCATTCAACACAACCATTCAGTGCTAATAGCTGCTAATAGCTGCAGAACATTAAGACCAATTCCTCTGGCTCTGGAAAAGAGCATTCACTTTGTTGTGCTAGCGTTGAGAATGAATTTAAGGTCAACGAGGGTATTTCGGAGGGCAGTGAAGGAGAGCTGCAGATTCTCAATTGCATGTTGTACAGTGTCTGTAGAACAATACAAACCTTTCATCAGTATAAAGATGAGGATTACAAATGAAAAATGGTAATGTCATTTATATAAATCATAAATAAGATAGGCCCAAGGATGAATCCTTGTGGGACACCTAATTGACAAGATTTCCATCTTCCCGGCTAACCCAGGTTGTTTTCTGTTTCCACGTGCATGCTGCTTCCCTTCCATCCTGCCAAGTTCACCAATCAGGAGCAGCATATTGCACTAGGGGGACAGGTCACATGATCTGGAGTTCAATCAGTGTAGGCCAGTCATCAATTACTAAAATAGCTTCAGCGGGGCTCAGAGCGGAGTCGGGGGTTTTAAACCCAAAGAAAAAACAGCTTGTGGGTCATTTGGCAGTATTTTAGGATTGAAGGTAACTTTGCTACGTCCAGTGGAAACACAAACAACTTATAATGTTCACCATGAGCATTCGCATGATGAGCAAATGAAATCAAAATATATATATCACAATATCTACAAAAAAAACATCACAGCCTAATTTTTCTTAAAATCATTTAGCCCTTATTCTGACATTGCATCCTAAAGCACAAATAAAAACACCCTGTGCTGTCAGTGTTCTCGAGGCACGCTGCAACATTATCAGCTCTCCCAGCAGTCAGAGTGTGTGAAAAATGTCACTTCCATCTTTTGGAGCCATAATGTGTCAAATTCCTTGTTTGCCCGCGGTGATAAAAGTATAAATAACTAAACAGGAAATCTCCTGGGATAAAACAAAAAAGGTGAAAAAGGTTCATCATCACTTAGGAGCGTTCTCTGACATCTCCCACCACAGTAAGCCTTTTAATTACAGCTTCTAGAATTCACTGTGGTGTTGTCACTTCTCTGCTTCTTCTGTTCTGTAAATGCAATTAGAATGTGAAGTGCTACTTACCAACCGCGTTCCCTCCTACATGTTGTTATTTTTGAGCCTTCAATTGTTCTACTCTGCAGAGAAAATTTAACAATATGAGCCAGCCACGATTCTGTTTGAAGTTTAAAAACAACTATTCAATGTGAACTTTCCTGGACACTCTATCTTGCAGAAATGAGAGTATTAAAATAAAAAAAAACAACAGAGGATGCTATGGGAAATTGCCCAATGCAATATACAATTACCTGCTATAAAAGAGGCTTTAAGTGCTGCTGTCAACACCCATGAATCACGAGAAATTTATTTTTTTCGAAAATTTGGACAGATCATAACAATAAAAATGTCAACCACATAATATCATTTTGTACATGACGTGATCCTTAAAAGCAACGGGGAATACTGTAGCATCATTCTAATCATTTACCACAATCATTTTAATTCATGTCCATATGTGAGACCCTCATCCACTACAGTACAGTGAGCACAGGGAGGGCAAATGTCACAATGAGCATGAAATACCTCAGATTTCATATTATGAATAAAACACAAGGGGAGTGTAATGCTCCCCAGCATTTAGCAGACAATTATACTGGTTGTAAGTACATACAAAGGATCTCTAAGGGTGACAGTCATGACCCCTTATCTGACCTTTACTGACTTTGACAGCTCTCTTACTTAATGCAAACAATGTTTGCGACATGACTGAATGTCTACTTCTTTTTATTCAGTTTTATTCTAGTTACATTTTCCTTCATTTTATATTATTATCTTATTGACTCGTCACAAACCCCAAAAGCAACTTTGGTGAGGACCTATAAATGAAACACCACAGAAACATATTATTTCACTCTTAGTGTTAATCTCATACTAATCCCAGACCTAGTTTGTATTTTGGGCATGGAGGCGTAAAAGAAAATATGAATCACCCCATCATAAGGAGCACAATTTCAAATTCTCGTGTGGCAAGAGAACATCTGTTAACCCTCAGATCAGTATTTGTATGGATTTAGTATTATAAAAATATTATATGACAGAGGAAACATGTTTTTATGTCTATATGTTAAGTTTCTCCACTACAGAAGGATATAACCGGAGACAGTAGGTGTGGTCTTAGATAACAGTTCATTGAACAAAAGGCAGCTAGCACCCCACAAATAATCATATTGCCCTTGGACAATGATCAGGACCTGCCGACTCCGTAAATGATCTGTAAATGTGCCTACAGGCTCGAGGCGTTGGTTGAAAAGATATTGTCTGCACAAATGCATGCAGATTTCATTTTTGGTTTGAGTGTCAGTGGATATGCACCTTATTATCTTGGTTAATGACCAGTTACGAGCTCCGCGTCCTATAGGCGTGAACGTATTCCGTTTCTGAGAGTGAAAATAATGCAAATGCAAAACCACTCGATTGTGATACATCAGGTCAAGGTTGAAAAGCCACGGCGGCATTGATTTGAAAAGAAGAAAAAAAAAAAAAAAACTGGGCGGATATCAATCGGCGAGCGTTTGCATTAAAGCGACAAGGCTTGTGCAGGCCTCCGCCAAATAACTGGTTATTACATTTTCACAGGGAGGGACATTAGCTGCTGTTCTGGGCTTCACAACCTGGGGCTGAATTAGAGCTGATATGGATCAACAGGTGATGAAACTGCAAGTCAGAGTGATTACTCTCACTCCGGTTATACGGCTGGTCAAATGCTTTTAGCCTTGCAATTGCTCCGAAATCCCAAATTAACAAGTATCACCAAGGCCCATTTATCGGAGGATTCTTGGCATTTTGATATTCAAATGTTCCGTCAACACCTGTTCCAAGAAATTTGGGAAACTGATGAGTATCATGCATAATTCTCTAAATTATATGGAAGCAAACCACTATTTGCTATGTGAGGATTACATAATTACAAATATGTGTATTGAGGACAGTCTGGAATAGCTATGGCATTAGCTATGTTTTATCTGTTATTATTAAAATGAGCTTTGTGGTAGATACTTTTGTTTTTTATTGATAACAGGGAATGGACTGTACATCGTAATGTTGAGGTTTTGATGTATATTTTTTGCTGAACAGCACCTGAAAAACAGCAGCACTGCGAAATGTCTTCACTATCGGCATTTGAACCATTCAGTTTCACAACATTTTGCATTGATTGAATTATTCCAACCCCATTCAGGTTAGCTGGAGGGCTACATCTGAGTAGTCGGTAGAGGTAGCGCTAGTTTGTGCTCCCTACAGGCCAATGGCCATTCATCCAGGTGTTTCTTTACAGCTGCAACTGGACGTTTTGCGTTCATGGGCTCAGAGCAACTCCCATAGGAACGACCGGGCTCCTGCCCCCGTCGCTGTGTCCACATATTATTATGATCCATGGTTTTCAGCCGGTTCCCACGTGTAAATCCGCAAAATGCCTCCATCCTCGTCTTTATGGTGTTATGGAAGCTCAAAGATTGTGTTGTGAGAGAGAGCTCCTAACCCACTGGGCACCGTTTAATGTGACGCCGAAGACATTGCGGGTGACATTGAGTTTAAATATTTCGCTCGTAATCACATAATCACCGCCAGTAAACGTGATGGCCGCTGTCTTCCCGGGGTCGGCTGACATTGCCGTGTGGAGCGCGGGCCTTTCTCTCTCTTTCTCTTTTATTTCCAAAGCTGAGCGTTATCCGGTGAAGGATCTGTTTTGTTGTCAGACTCTGAATGTTGACTCAGGAAACAGATGGAGAGAAACGTTGAGGATGTTTTCTCTGCAGCCTGGTAACGCTAGAGAAAGAATTTCTAAACCGAGTCTCTGCTGACAATATGTAAAGCCAAGTTTGCCCATCATCTGTTCAGAATACTCTCTCCACGAAGCAGGCAAGCGTTCCTCATGTTAATGTGTGATATTAATTTAAGCGGTGGATGTTGACGGCTGTTTGTTTCTTGTGGGGCTGATAATTAGCCGGTAGCATGTATGCAGCAGGAGCGCGTGGCCTCTCTCCATCCACCCCATCTCTGATTCTTCGGGGGGAACACGGCTTCCAGCGGAATCAAACCCCCTTGTATCACTGCAGGGATTTTCCATTCCCTCTTATTACTCGCCCTGCTCATTCCTGTCTCCGTCGGCTCCCTTTCTTCCGTCCGACAAACACTGACTCCGGTAGTTCTGGGAATAGTCCCCCCGCTGAGACGGCAGGATGTGGATCCGTGCTCCACGCTCACGAGACCAGGTGTTCGCTGCAAGAGAAGCTGAGTTTAAAACCAGCCAGCAAATGAAATGCAAACCAGTTTAACTGTTTAATACATGTAACAAGAAGCAAGAGCATGGGAGGATTTTAATATTCATGCCCTTATACAATTTATCCAAAACTATAGATTTTCCGCAGGGGCAATATATTCTCTTTCTAACAGGGAAGAGAGGACTAGTTTGTCTGTTATTATACTTAAAGAGTTAAAGTAGAGTTAATAGTAGACTGCTTACTATGTCTGCAAGTTACCAGAATCTGCTGCTGTTTAACCAGTAGAGGACTGAAGTGCAGGTGTCTGCTCCGCTGGTCCAACTGAGTCAGCTTCCATACTGTAAGATAATTGGTTGCCACTGTCCGTGCTTGAAGTACTAATCCACTGTTGTAATTTCCTGTTATCATTTTAATGAGGCAAAGCTTGCACGTTATCAGGTTCCGCTGTTCTGCTATAAATATAAAGAATCTATACAATAATAATATCAATGATCAATAGCAGTTGGGGGTTAGCTATCATTTAGTGGCTGTTTCTTTTTATCTCCTCATAATGCAATCAAAATATGAATTTGATCTGTTATTATTGGATGTCTTGCCTTCCTGTCAGTTAATGGGATTCCTTTTTCAATGATTCTATGAAGATTCAATGCAGACTGCAGCAACTTTTAATGTCCACTCCTGTTCTGACATCATAACAGGAGCGATTCCTAAACGGCTTGTGTTCAGGCTGCGTTCAGCAACACTTCGGAACACGACAGAATAAATGTTATTTGATAATTTGTGCATCAGCAGGAGCAGTAGAGACCTAACTATTTACACACAAGCACTAAACCTTTTTTCCAGAATCACAGATTTTATAAATTCAACAGTAATGATACCTAATTATCCATATAGTTTACAATGTATCTGTTACAGTTATTTTAACACATGCAGGAACACTGATTGATGTTTTTTTTTGTCTAATAAATGTGCATCCATTAATATAACAGCTAATCAACATGAAGTTCCATGTTTCCTGTGGTGGATCTTTTATTTGACCTTCTCTCAAATCAGCAATATTAATTGGGAGGTTAACTCCAAAATGTGGTTAATCTTATTTTGCTTGTTTATCTGCACCCTTTCTTTCTCTTCCTTCATGTAAGCAACATTTCCAACCGCTGATCCAACCTCGACAAAATGCTCTGAAACATCTGTTATAATCACCGCTGCTTCCGTCTGAGAGCTGTTGTGTTTCTATTAGCCGTAAAGTGTAGAGATCTTGGGAACAGCGAAACTGCCCCAAGATCACAAGAATCGCAAATGTGAGTTTCGTACGGAGGTATCTGCCTTAATTTGCATCACAATTATCCTACAAATTAATTCTTAATTCCCATGTTGGCATTCCACAGCGTGTGTGTTTGTTTTGAATAATTTGATGCAGAACTAGTTTCTAATAAGAGACCTGCCTGGGAACAGGGGCAGTCTAATGGTGTAAAGTCAGTCAATAAAAATATATGTTATAAAAAATACTGACTGCTTAACTATGTATCACCATAATGAAATAAAGTGTCCAATGACCCTTCTCTAGTGACATTAAATTAATCATTTCTTTCTCTATAAAATATTGTAAGAAGAGCATCAATACAAACAAACAAACACTGTATTTAAGTGGAAAATAATGCAAGTATGTGCTTATCTAAAAGTCTTAATGTGCAAGTGGGAGTGGAAACGATAGGACACAAGTTTAAAATGGGCAATTCGAAGTTTAAAATTAATTTCCCATTCCACAATCTTTTCCAATTATGATAAACTCGGGGTGAATGTCCGAGTTCCCTTCCCTAACAAGCCGCTGATATACTGCTTATTGAAAAAACGTGTATAGCTGATAATAGCCAGGAGGCCAGAGTTGTAAATATAATAATAAGATATTAAAGTTGTGAGGGTCTAAAAGGCTCTGTAGTCCTGCTATCAGAGGGGGCCCAGTATTTCAGTCAGACATATCACATGCTTTGGACTGTATGTAAATTTTACAGCCTTAATGTTTTTCCCTAAAGGACCAGTTTCTGCAAGGAACAACCGAGTATAGCACAGCAATGATAGTAGCTTCCCCCCAAATTCAAACTAATTAATTATATGTATTCTACAGTGACAAACGGACCCCTCAGTCCATTGAATCATATAGCACCTATAAGGTGGTATCACTATGTGGGTTTATAGGCATCCACCTGAATCTAAAACAAGCAATGCACCTGTAGGCGGGGGTTGGAAAGGGCACGAAAACATGTGAAAAGTGGAATTAATTTTAAGGTCAGACACTAGGACCCAGCTACTATTTGTCCAATCAATCAGCCTTTAAAGGGATGGTGCAGCACAGGTGTATCTGCTTTATTTATGCTCCTGTGCACACAAACAAAACAAACAAACAAACAAAAATTTATAATTAGGATCTTTTACTCATTTTCAAGTGGGCGTATGGGCTTTGAAACATTCATTTTGAAATTGTATTTAAGGATTGCGTTTCATAAAATGTGGGCCTGACAACAGTTTGATTGTTTTCGTGTAGGATCCTAAGAAGGGAGAAGAAACATCAGTGATAGGGTGAAGATTTGAACACTTAATATAATATAATAATATGTTTCCTCTATAATAAACTGACATTGATATGTATTGTTTAACTCACAGGTGAAATGCTCATTTCTGCTTATGTTAATTTTGAATAATACTTGTTGACCTAGGTTCTTAGGGTTGTGTTGTGGTGATATTATTTAAAATTTTCTGTGTGTAGTTTGGGTTTCTCACAGGTAGTAAACCTCCAGTCCATCACCTTGCTGATGTTATACCACTATATTAACTAACCTTCATCTTTAACTATTAATTAGGACCCTTGTTGTGATAAATTAGCATGTTATTCTCGATCCACACTAGCTGTTGGTTCACCTGCATTCATGCTAAGGTTTGACAGGTCACATGATCACGGAATTTGTATTTTGTCAGGGTGTTTTATCTAATAAGTTTAATGTGTGTAGGAGAGACTTTATCTTTGCTGCACAGCTACTTTTGGAGTTATATGGATTTTTAGTGTTTGCAATTTTACACACCTGAACACACACACAAACCCCCCTATAGACTAAAATGTTTGAGGTGCACTAGGGGTTAAGGCTGAGGATAACGTTAAGGTGGTGCTGACGGCTGCATCTTCTGCTCACATTTGATCGGTTGTCTTCCCCATCTCACCCTGAGTTAGAACATTAACAGAACACTGCAAGCAGAGTGACTTAGGATGCTGTGTGTGTGTGACTCTGACTTCACCTTCTGATGCCGCAGTTAGCTTTTATCTTTTGCAATAACAAGGGTACCTGCGTAAAGATATGACACAGCTTTACAGCGAATAATTCAAAAAAACAAAAAGAATGGTTGAGCAGATAATATCTTTGTATTTGCTGTAATTGTAGCGTGATCGCGTATGATCAACAATACATGGGTAGGTAGGTACTCAAAGGTAGGACCTGTGCAAACTCTGCAGCTGCAACCTGCAAAATTCAAAAGTTGATTCATCCTGATCAATGTCAGCGATGATGTGAACCGGCCCAGTCAGGAAAGATCCGGCCCGCGCTCCCCACATTTTAAATGACAAAACCGAGTCTCTCTCGGCACCTGGTAACATCCCCGACAGCTGCGGAGGAAACGTGCAACACAAACACGCTTATTTTCTCCTCAGATATCGGAGATAAAACAGCCGCTCCCTCTGTCGACGGGTGTCTTCGCTGTCCCTCCTTCTCGCCAGCAGCCGACTGGTGCTCCTCGTTCGGTCGGCTGCGTTTTCTAAATGCGGCGCGGCACCTCGGCTCTGCTGCATAGATATTTAAAGGTGGTTTCAGCTGGTTGGTGGAGGACGTCCTTGAGATCACTGAAGCCTCAGTAAAATCTGGAATGTCTTATAACATGAAATAAAGAAACGCGCTTCTTCTTTCAAAAGTAAGACAAAGACACTTCCTCTTTTGCTGTTAGTCAAGTTTAACTTGTGTTTATCACTATGAGAAGCTGCATCCTATGTTTTTCCTTTCCTTTTTTAAGCACATTGAGTCTATACCTGTTGTATGGAAATGTGCTGTATAAATAAACCTACAAATCCCTTGAAGCGACAAGATGCGAGATACATTTTCTTCTTTTTTTTATGTTTTGTCAGAGGCAGGAAGTGACAGCAGCTTTAAAGCGAGCAGCACACACGCGCAGCCGGTCCCGTGGACCGTGTCTCCGCTCGCAGGCCGTGCTGCGTTAATTGATGGATCAGATCATTGAGGAAAGATAATTAATACTCTTTCTTCCTTACACGGGGGACCTTGTTAGATCTGTGATAAAGTAAGCCGTTACGCTGTTCTCACGAGTCTTGTGGCTCTCCTTCTAAAACACCAAGATCAAACTTAAAGATCAGGCTGATCAGTTCACCAATGAATCGGGCGTGCAGGGGGGTCACACAACAGTGAACCGGAACACAAGCAACAGTTTGATCAAAACAGCAGAAACGAAGAGAAGATTGGCTCCACTTGTGAAAATGTCTTAATGACAGAGGCGCTTTATTCCCAGCAATCATCTTCGGGACATGGAGCATTCCCCAAACGGATGTGGTCTGAATGCAGGGCTGTTTTCTTATTCATTTATTCATTGGCAGAGGAGTCAGAGCAGTTGACACAGGCACATTCTGAAAAGAAGAAATGATTAAGAATCCACACAAAAAAACATAATTGAGCAACTTCTTTAATTTCTGATGTTTGTTGTCCTTCTAACCAAAAAAAAAGAATCTTTAGAAGCATGCTTGTGAACCCACTTTGCAATGTCATGTATGAATTTGCATGCAATGTAAATACAATTAATGAATTGCTTTAAAATTCTGCTTGACATGCAGCTGACAACTAAAACAATGTGTTGACCCATTCAGGCCGATCAGCATTGGTGGTTGTCATTTTCTATTTAAAATAAAATTTATTATGCTGCTCAAACATTTTTTTTTCAATAACATGATAGCAGACAACTTGGGCACATGCTTCCTGTCATATGACGTCATTGACTTCCTGCCTCTTCCTACCGAGAAGATGAAATAGGTCATTTTATTTAGACTTTTATAGTCATTTTGTAATTGGCATAAATAGATTTATGATTATGGGCATTTGCAAGCAGCAAGAATAATTGCCTTCATTAAAATGCAATTTCCTTCGAAGCAGAGAACAAAATATATTAACAAATAGATACATACCCTTATTGTTAGTGACTCAAATAACATATTTACATGCATGAAAACTTGGGTTTAAAAAAATGGGTTAAGTCCTTTTATCTAAAATTCTACACATGAAGATTTTGAGCTGTCCTAAACTGCTAAATGATGAATCCCCCTTTTTTATGGCAGTGTATCGCATGTGACATTTAATGAGAGTTTGACAAATCATTACTATGACTAATAGATGCGATGTGAACGGGCTCTGTATTTCTGAAGGGAGGGTACAGTGAGAAAAGCTGCGGCTTGTTAGTTGCAGACGCCGCCTCCCCTGCAATCACATGCATTATACATCTCGGCCCCATCCTTCATTCCCTTGTCTGAACAGGAGACTCGGCCTCCATGACACGGCGAGCGGCGCGGGAACAGACAAAGCTGTCGGGATTTGGCAGCGGGCACGCCGGAAGCCTTTCATAACTGCCTGAACTATGACCCCTGTCAACTTCATTAAGTCGCCCAGGTAGGAAATAACAGACGATCACCGCTGCACGGCTGAAGGACAGAAGAGTTCACACCTTAATGATCAGAATAATGATGATTATCTCCTCACCGGCGCTGCCACTCTCCCTGGCTGTTGACAATAATGATTCCATCACTGGCGACAGAACTATGTGGTTTTAAAATATACTGTAATTTCATGATGACGCACAGTGGGCCGTTCCCTAAATTGCACGCTTATGAAATAACTCAGCTAAGCATTGAGCTATATAAGGGCCGCTCTTAATTAGATGAAAACATGAACTCCTTCGATGAGTCGATAAGAAGGAGCTGCCTAATGTGATCTTCAGCAGATTGAAAAGCATTTAAGGCAAAGTACCAGTGGCTGCTCAAATGGGATTGTGGCCATTGCTTTGGTCCCATCAGCATTTAGTTTGCTCCGCTCAAAGAAATGTGGCTGACCCAGGGAAAAAACAGACAGAGTGATCACTAATGCACACAGGGCCTTTCAGTGACTGGGTCGGCATTCCGTAGTGATGCAGCAGCACATTCTGACGACGCAATTATTGGCTCCCTCATTTAAAAAAAATACAGCTGTGACATATTGCGATGAGAATTACCAGCGTTAAAGTTGCGAGGGATTGATTTCTGCCATCTAAAATAGAGCTCAGGAGATGTATGGCATGTTAAATGATTGTGATTATTGCAAAGTGTTACTTAAGCTGCCAGTAGAAACAACATGAATAAGAGTCTGCAGCCATGTTAACAGTTCTGTGAGGCTGCATTCAGGCACAGAAGCACTTTCTGCTAAATGCTCACGCTCACCATCTCAGCTTAAAGGGACTATATGTAACTTTCACAAATTCCTTCTCATTAGTGACTCCATTTATATTACTACATATATTATGTATATCAAAATAGAAGTGTTTTTTTTAACTAGATTTAAAAATGTGAGGCAGATTTACGTTTCAGATAAAAGCCTCAAGCTAAAAAAAATAGGTAAAGTAAGACCTAATGGTGAAGCCCAAAGATAATTCAGAGAGATTCCTCCTCTGTTGATATTTTAACCTGACATCACTGGATGTGACTAAGAGACAAACACATCCTCAATACACCAAGATCGAACGTTTAGCACCATGCTCCAACTACGTTTCTATAAAATGAAATGAGAGAAACCTCATCAGTGATTTCTTTAGTATGACAAATGATTGATTTTCATTCTCCATTTGTAGGAGACACCAGCCTCCTTAGTGGCAGCTTGGTAGCCTGTGGCTCTATGCAACAGTGGCCTTCTGCAGGAATACACTTTTAATCGTATCTATTCAGAGTTCAACTGAACTCAGTATTAATCAGAAATACCACGTTTATCTTGTAGCACATGAATGATTTCACACAATAAGAGTTCTTCATTTTTTCCTGTGCTGTGTCACCTGAACCTGAGCAACCATTTTACATTTTTAGGCCTCGATTGAAAAATCAGCGGCATGTTAAGCAGGCGTCATCGATGGAAATAAGGGAATAAGGCTCTCAACTGTGTCCAAGTTGTTTAATGTTATTCCGTCTATACTGACATATCTGCAGTGTCTCATAAATTGAAATGTGAGTCTCAGGCAATTTGAAAATGTCTAATCTCAGACAGCACTCATGAATTAGCATAAAAAAGACCAAACATTTATTATCAAACAGCATGGACGGAGGTGTGTTGTGACTGCAGCTGAGCGTTTCTGATAAAACTGAGTGACAGCTAACAAAAAAATACGCACATTTTCATTTTTTTTTTCGGCCAGAGATAAATCTGCGATAAGGTATATGAGGTAGATATGGCGCATTAGAGTTCAAGGCATATTTTTTAATACTCCAGTTCTAAAAACACAGAAATAAAGAAACCCCGAGCAGCGAGAGAAGGACATTTTAAAGAGCACAGTTGTATTCATGAGGCAGACACATGCCTCTGCTGTTCTCCTGAGTTCAGCGTAATGCGATGGGCTATAAAGCCGAGCTCAGACCTGGCTCAGACTACAACAGTTTTAAAATCCTATTTTGAAATTCGGCTGCATCGGGAGACGCGTTAACACAAGAAAATTCGCAGATGTTCTTCTGTCTAATCTCGAATATACACACAGGCGACCTCGTGGGGAAGCAGATGCAAACACAATGGAGACTGACACGGTGCAACAACCTGCTTTAGTGACGCTTCGCAGAGAGAACGTTATATATAGCAGGCGGCCGCGTTCTGCCCAACACACCCGTACAACAGCTCATTGTTGTTTCTTCATGGCTGCTATTTCCAAAGTCCTCTCATCCACCTCCATCTCCTCTTAGACTCGCTCGCTTTTAAATGAGGTCCCGCTCTGGAAATAGCGATGTAATCCTCCAAATTTGAACTCCTAAATACCAAAAATCAACATATTATTAAGGTGGCATCAATGAGCCTGTGAGCAGTTCTGGAGATTTCAAATTGGTGTAAAGTCTTCACATTTCCAGATAATCTGGGCCAAACAAGGTCCCAGATTAGATTTCTCTCCCTGCCGTCGAGGAATCAGGAATAAATTGTTCTCTCTTCAAGAGAACACCTATCGGGTTATTTTCATTCAAACACGGATGATTGGATGCTGATTTCTGTCGTTTACTCAGGTGTCCGCGAAGGGTTTTGTGTTGAGTTTGTATTTTACATTCTGAAAAGGCAGCGAGAAGCAACTACAAACCTTGGAGGCTCTTTTATTTTTCAGCTTGTTAATTCTTGCATGAAGAAAAGTGGTCATAACCCCTCGTATTATTAATGTATGACTTGAATCCATGTAGATTATCAAGGCCCATCCTGAGCGCGCACAACCTGCTGTAAAGTGTGACAGCACTGCTGCAATATTTATCAGTGTTTCAGAGAAGTCATGCAATATCAACAAAGCTAGATAGATCTGCAGCGTGAGTGGCTCCAGATTACATTATTGTAAGGCCAATGTTATTCCATTGTTATGAGTGATGGAGAGTGCAATTGAAATTGTTTGGGGATAGAGTTTGGGTGCAAAAACTTCTCCCCGTGAGGCGGAGAGGGGTAATACGTTCTCCTCCTGGATCAGGGATGGTACATTCCTCCATGCTACGCTGCCTTCTCCTGCTGGAGCTCAATAATAAGACTGTCAGCTTGATTTACAAAGCCCATGGCAGTATTATGAGAGACACCATCAGATTTACAATAATTCATAAATCTCAAACAATAAGGGATAAATCAATAGAGGTGTGAGTTTAAACTGTTTTCAGTCTCCTTTCTTTCTGTGTCATAGCTCTTTCTCAAAGGAGAGACACAATTCAATTGTAGAGGCTCTGCTGCACAATGTGCAATATACTTATATTGTTGGCAGTGAAGTCGGTGAATATCTCCTTTGTGCATGGATTTGACAGCATGCACTTTCATATCTCTGGAGGTGATTGGGAGATTGGAACATTTAAAAACTGGATTATGTCATAAACTGGGAATATATAATATATATTAATCCACAATTTAAACAAAAATATATATGAACATTACATCTGTTGTACTGCAAAACTTCTATTTATTATTATTATGTTCAGTAGGAAGAATATTTAGGAAGTCAGCCACACTAAGGCTGAACAGAAAATAAGCTCTGTCTTTGTGATTATGAATGCTATATTTCATTGCTTGGTAATTGCTGGAAAATAGAAGCCATATTATAGTCCATCATTTGTTTATTTCATGCATCAGTTGATTTGTTCATTCCACGTGTGCTGTAAATGCATTTATCAACCACATATGAACAACTGACACTGCAGTGGGAGAGATACAAGACCAGCAACAAATATATTTCACATAGATTTCTTAGTTCACACTCAGTCGGTAGAGATGCAGGATTAAAAACAAAACAATGCATGCATGAGGAACCACGGTCATAAACACTAACATTATAAATGCATGCAATGCTCATCAGTCGCATCCTAAGAACGTACAACAACAACAACTATACGACCCAAGTACGACCCTACTGCTGCACTATAAATACTATACATACATATACTAGTATAGAAACAACAATGGACATACAGTGCATTTCACATACATAGCAAAGATAGATATAATACAAATTGCATACTATTTCCATGCCTTTTCGCTAGATAGATACTTTTCTGTGATCTGTAGCATGGTATTCAAAGTAACTAATATGTTAACGGAATGGGACGGCTCCGACTCCTGTGTCGAGGGGCTCTGTCTTAGCAATGAACTGTTGGGATGGGACAGGTTTGACAAGGACACTTGCCTTGGTGAACAGAGTCTCTAGTTTCTTTAAAGTTGTTTCAGCCTCTGGGGACCAGAAAAAGAGTTGAAAGGAGAGGTGAGTTGTCTGTGTGTGCCGAAATCCCTGAAGAACCATTGATAGAAATAGGCTGATCCGAGAAACGCTGCGTGTGACTCTCTGGGGTCAGCCACTCCGCCAACAGTTGGATCTAGGCCGGGTCGGCCCCTTCTCAAAAATGAACCCCAGAAAGGAGACTGACTGCACATCAAACTTACCAGCTGCTAGTGACTCTCAGATGTAGGTCTCTCGTAAGGAGAGGTCGAGAGCTGGCTGGTCGGATGGGAGGTCCTGGGCTGATACCACAACACAGTGTAGTGGCAGGGAGAGAGCCTGTATCTTGTTGCTAACCATAGCTAAGTTATGGTAGACATCCGGGATGCCCAGGAGGTCAGGAGGAACTCAGAGGAGTTGACTAGGGAAACTCTGTATCATGCCCTGGGCCCAGTTTATTTGGGGGTTGTGAAGTTTTAGCTAAGGGAGTCCAAGAAATAGAGGGGTGTGAGTTGATGGGATGGCTAGCAGTAGGATGAGTTCCAAAGGTGACGAAAGGGAAGAAGATGGTTTGGTGGATGACCTGTGTAAAGAGCTTGTTGCCCAGACCATTTCCTGCGCCAGGAGAGAAGACTCATCAGGTAGGCTATCTTTGCTGTGTCTGTGATGTAGGTGTTCAGTTGAAGTTCTAGAAAAAGACTAGCGAGCACTGCAGCAAAAACCGAGCACAAGTTCCTAGCTCTCTCGAGTACACTCACTCTGGAGTGGGAAGGTGAGGTGTGCCCTTCACGAGCTGAGGCAGCTGGAGGGATACCTGCTCAACTGGTTGTTCAAGGAAGAGGAAGTAGGTTCCCAGAGTCTTAAGAGTGTCCATAATCTCCTGGAGGGCTTGAGAGGGTTGGCTGACACGCTTACCCTGAGCAGCCAGGGCACAGTGCCATGTCTCTAGGTCCGCTGGGTCCATGTTGGCCAGACTGTTCTTTTATGGGACAGACTGGACCCCAGAGCAGAAACTCAGAGACCGACACAGAAGCAGTTCAAAGTGAATGTGGGTTTATTTGCAGGAACCAGCGTGGGGTCGGAGGCAGGGAGACAGTAGAGAGGCTGGGTCTAGATTGTAGTTCGAGATTGGTGGCGAGACTAGATCTAAAGTGGCATTCCGAGGTGAGCCATTGGAAGAAAGCAAAGGCAGGAGAACAGCAGTGGGAGATGAGTGAACGGAGACCCGGAAAAATAGCATTACTTGAGAACACCAGAACATACGGGAAGCAGACAGCAAAACAAGGAGAGTATGGTGCACATGAAGTCATAATTTACGAAGGTTGGCACACAACAATCTGGCAGTGAGTGGTAGAGCGGGTATATTGCCCGGGATAAACTGACTGAAGGCAGCTGTGCTCGCCACCACGGCTGCATCCTGCCTCTGCTTGAGGAAAGAGGACACAAACAGAGGGAGGAGACAGACACAGGCAGGGAACGTCGTGGCGGGGCTGCGACAACATGCATATAAAAAGTTCCTAGAAATGTGAACCTCTCCAAACACAGAAAACATTATAAAAATGAAATTATAATGTTTTAAGCCAATAAAGGAAAAACAGAAGAAAAAACACAAGATACATAAAGTGTTTCTCCTGACATTAGGGTTGTCATTTTAAAAAAGGAATCCTCAACTCAACACGTAATTAATTGTGGAAAACACTGCATTTTCATTCTTTACATGCATTCATACATAAGCTCAACTTCAATTTGCTGATTGATTTGCAAGTATTTTAATAGCTACTGTATAGAGTGTTGCACTTTGGTAAAACATGAAAAAAGGTTTGGATTTAATTTGAATTGCTTGATAGCTACATGTGATAAATACATGATCTATTGGTCTAGAGCTGACCTGTAATGAAGGTATGTTGTTTGTAAATAATGTATATTTACTCTGTGACGAAACATCACCCAGTCATTCTCGTGATTCTTTTCCCCCTCATAACAGAAGCAGCTCTCATTGAAAACAATTACAAAAAGCTGCCGCAGGCTGCAAAATCTGCTCTGTCTGAGAGGGGCTTTAAACAGCCTACAAGGCAATTTATCATAATTTGCTCCTGGCAGACTTCTTTGCAAACTGTCCATTCATTGCTTTGCTTGAGGCTTTTTCTGCTCTATAACCACTTTTCCGTTCCCAAAACTACTTTTGCTTGAATACGAAAACAAACATCAACATCAGAACATGTGACTTATGGAGCTGCTTTTAGTCATTGTGCATTATATTGTATAACCATTATATGAATCACTGTTAAATTATTGATGAACTTTTTTTTAGTATTAGTGTGTGACCTGATCAGCACTTTTTCTTTTAAAATTCAGGGCAATTCTGTTGGAGTAATGATATAATGAAAGCATGATCATGCATTTATTCATCATCGTCTCCTTTTAATTGTTTAAAACACATTATAAATGTACGAGGTACAAGGTGAACATGATATTCAAACTTTGGGGTTGGAGTAAAAGTACTCAGTGTGATGTACCTTTATGAGCTTACACAGTGAACAGTAAACATGTCAAACTGAGACAGTGATTTGCTGAGATGTGCCATGGCTCCTCTGGTATTTGGAGACACTGTGATGAACCATTTGATGAGTTGCCATGGCCTCCTCTGTTCCCGACTGGATCAGTCTGTAAGCAAAACCAAAAATAATTAATATTTGTTTAAGCATTATATCTCCTTCCCAATTTCCTTGCCAATCAATTTGAATGCAATGCCGGCTTTGTCTCACTTGTGTGTGTGTGTATTGTATTAAAATAACATCTTCATGAACTTGAAGTTGCTTCTCTCTCTCCGAGTGTGAATAAATTATGATCCAGTGTTGATTGGATTTCTGTCAAGCAGTTGAACAGGAAATGAAAGCCCTTGCATGGGAAGGAGTTAGAGTAGGAGAGAAAATGGTGTGTTATATGATTAATGGTTTTGTGTAATTTATGCAGCCATTTTGTGGTTTATGATTACAGGAAGTCAACAAGGGAATGGCAGAGACAGCTAATCCTCAGCGTCATTCAGTGCTTGGTATCTGTCTGAAAGGGTCAATGATTGACTCTGATTTAGCATTTTTCCAGTTCAAAGAAAATGAATAGATGCCAATCACATCCCTACAATTCAGTCAGCAGGACTGCCCAGCTCTGAATGGATGCTGCACAATGAGCCAGGGCTGGTTACAGTAATAATGCCCTGCGACATGTCATTGAAGCATAGGAATAACCACGCGGGTTCTATTACGTATAGTATTAAACATATAATAAAGTTCCTCAGTTTTGTAGTTTAAAAGGTTTAATGGTTTATTATTTAAAATATATCAGTAAGAGATGTCTGTTTCGATTAATTCATTTTATTTGCTTGTATGATCTTTTGCAAAATTCAGTGTTCACACATATTGTTCAGTAAATTCTGTAGTTACAGCAGAGCTGGTGCACACACTGTAAAAAAAATGCGAGCATAATTTGAATTTAAAAACACAAACATGCACATGAATCAATAAGTATTAGATTTAACACTGTTTGTTGGAGCATATTATACTAGTGACCACAGTAGAATACAACAATGGTGACACTATTATGCTCAAAAAGCATTTTTCTTCCATCCACTAACAGGGGAATCAAGTAAATGTAACATGTTGGATACATATTATTTGGTTTAATAAGATTTTGCAAATGTATGAAGCTGCATGAAAGAATTATTTTATATCACTGATATCACTCATTCAGGTTAGCCAGACATCTAAAGCAGACAACTCCTTTCACCAAAACCTTGACAAGAGAAAAAAAAAAGCTGAAACACCTTCCTGTCTCGTTCAGGGTCCTTTTCCTGCTGCAACGTCCGTTCCTTTGATTGAAGGCTATGACATCCCTCGCTTCTGAAAACTAGTCCACTTTGTGTTATAAGCACAGACGGATGACTGACTCTGCATGCTCCCAATTCTTTTCAGCACAAAGTGGGACAAACCCAAAACGAAACTGTCAGTTATCCGTCCTCACAGCACATCAGTGCCGCTAAGACGCGACTTCAAGTGTTGATGGACATTGCACCACTGCATCCAATGAATCACGTTTTATTTGTCACATGCAATCACATCAAGTCCAATTGCAGTGAAATGTAATATAAAGGACATCCTATAGCCGGATGCAGCAGACTGTGCGGGTGCAGGTTCCCAGCCATCCAGGTCATCTTTTTCTTGTGGAATTGCAGAGGAAAGCAAATGGACTCCTTAGTTGGTTCAAAGACGTTTCACCTCTCGTCCAAAGGTTCTGAAATAAAGTGCAAGAAAACCCAGGTATTTAAAATCCAGAGTGAGTGTGAAATCCTGAGCACACATCCGAAACTGGGGGCGGTGGTTACATGAATCAGTGTCACATGCCCCAGTTGAATGAGTTTCAATCTTCCTGGGAAGAGCTGTTTAAAGAAGTTTAAAGACGGTATGAAAGGTCACTCTTTTGAGGGCTGCAGTGTCTTTCTTTTGGACAGAGAAGACAGGTGGTTGACACAGGGGTAAAGGAAACCCTCTATGTCCACTCAGAGAACCTTCTTGAAACAGAGGTGGGGGCCTGAGACACAATCTATCCACCATTTACAATGCTGTATTGGGCACACTCCCCAGTAATATTAAAACTCATTTACACGTAGGGCATATGGCACCTATTCATGTCATGTAATTTTGGTTATACACACACACACTTTTTTTCTTGCACTAAATTTCAAAGCAGGAGAAGCCTCTTGAATCCGACTAAGAAGTCCACATGCTTTTCTCTATAACTCCACCTGAAAAAAGATGCAGCAGATTTTCAAGTCAGTCTATAAAGTTTCCTTCAACTACAGACTAAAGACAACCCAACAGCTTTCTTTTCTCAGGGACTTCTTATCATCAGAGCCACCGGAGGGATTCCTAACACTATTTTTGAAATTTCAAATAACCCTCTCTAATAGGTTGTCAAATTTTTGAATGACTCTTTGCAGACTTCTCAAAAAGTTACATGACGCTCCCTTGATTTGACACACTAATAAAAAGATAGCACTCCACTGACCTGTAAACCAGTGGCTAGGCTGGATTAGGCCTACTCTGCTGCTCTGTGATACTGACCTCAAAAATATACAGTCTATGCACTGAGGCCCATGTGATAATGGGCTCCAAATGCAATGTTACACTAGAAAACTTAACAAAAAACATGCATAGTACTTTCAGTCCTCCTCAGTCTCTGATCCTTGTCTTGTACAAAATATTTCCCATTGACACCAACCCATCATCCCAAACTATCCACTCTTTGCTTAATTGTCTATATATTAAAACTAGGATCCCATTGTCAGGATTCAGTAGGCAGTTCCTGATTCCAAAAATGATGTCCATAATGCCAAAGGGCTTAAGCTTGCATTGCATCAGCAACTCCTCCAACACTCTCTGGACTTCTCACAACCTCAGACCCTCTGATTTGTTAACAAACAAATCTATCTTGTTCAACGTTTCCAATCCAGTGTCTGGAGTGAAATGTTTTTTGTGGTTCCAGCTAGCGGTCTACCCTCGCATATTCCTCCATATATAAAATCACTGTCCGAGCAGCTATCTTGCATTTATAAATCCCCAGATGATCGGCAGGCGGAGAGATTTCCGATTGCGTGGTATCGGGGGGCCAGATGTAGCGGGACATCTTCCCCGCTGTCAACTGCTGTTGCATTCTATGCATAATAAGTTGTTGTCCTGTTCAAATGCTGCATTCCCTAATTTGTGCCACTATCACAAGTGTGTCCATCGGGGCAAAGGGATTCTGCCTCTGTTGCTCTTCCTGAAGTTTCTTTTATTTTCTTTTTTTTCTCCCCTTAAAGGCTATTTAGGGAGTTTTTCCCTATTGATATCACAAGTGTAAGGAGTGGTGATGTTGTGTTTTCTATACGGACTGTAAAGCAGCCTGAGGCATAACTGTGATTTCTGATTTGGGCTATAAATAAAATCGACTTGACTTGACTTGCCCTGATTCCCTTTAGGAAAGCATCCATGAAAACTAACATGCAGCAGGCAAGAAAACAATGTTTATACAGTACCTTTAAAACACAAAGACATGCTATGGGTAAGAACATGTATTAGAAAGACATCTGAAAATGATGTAAAGCAAAATAAATTGTGTTAAAATATATTTAAATTTGGATTGAATTATATAATTACAAATAGACAAATAATAATTATAAACTACCTTCTGTTGTAAGAAAAACAATGAAGAGGGAAATCTGCAGTGCAGTTGGGTCGGTTTATTTACTGGTTAGTGTAATTTTATTTTATTTTTGTTCTGGTTGTTTTTAATTATTTGTGTTTATTCTTATATTTGCTTGGGGATTAGATACTACTCCAACTCTGCAGGTGTCAGTAATGCACCTGAACGCTGGTCTGCTGCCACAACAAGTAAAAAGATGAGTGAAGTCCCACCTGCTGCACAGGAAGCGTCAGTCCAACATCAGACTAGTTATGTCCACTTGCACTTTGCTTTGTCTTAGTGAGTTTGAATGAGGGACTGTAGTCAGAGCAAACGTACTGCCTACTTTTCTACTCTGGATTTGTCGAATAATAGGAACGTGTGATGAAATGACTGTGGAAACCTAACGGTGACAACACAAGCAGCATTTCATTCCATGTTCTCAGCTCTACCGTGTGGATGGAACCGAACTTAAAGCTGACAAAACTCCAAGGTAAGAGCAACATTTTTGGCTTTAAAGTCCCTAGTGAAGCTGCATATAAATAACCAGGATGAGGATGGAAGATCACGAATGAATCAGTGAAAACGGCAAGCACAACTAAACTTTATCTGCAGATTCTTTACTAGTAATGAGTTTGTACCTGTGTTTTCAGCCTTGTGCAGAAACCCCCACATGGCTTTGCTTCAAACATCGTGAAGGCCTGTGTCTGTAATTGTGTTTGTCAAACATTTTCCATCTAGCATTGGCTTGTTTGTTTCTTTACTGAGCTGAGGATCAACATTTGAATGATGATCAGGGTGTACATATGGGGCAACACAAATTTGATTTTATTATGTCATATTCTCTTTATGACTTGTCATGGGTTGCCGTGCTGGGAAATATCTATTGAGCTTGATTTTCTATCGACTTTCTATTGGACTTTTTTGTTATTATTAAATTCATCTATGTCTAAAATAAGTACCATTTTGATTATTTTAGTCACATTTTTTTGTGTTTGGCCACTGTGTCACAATCGAACATCTACTGTATGACATTTATCCAAACATCCATTTCTCTATCAAACTCACATTCACCTTTTAACTCATTTACAAACACAAACATAGTGTTCTATTCTTGAATCCTGTTTTGTGTCTTTGGTTGAAACTTCTATCACCGTGCAGCTTTAATTGAAGAGTTTTTATACTGTACGTTTCCATGGCAGGTTTCCAATATATACACTCTGCAGTTTTCCCGAATAATGCTGCATCACTGTTGTACATCCCCTCGTGAGTTCAATCTTTAAAAATATATTAGGTCTCTCCTTTCAGTGAAACCGGAGCCAATCTGAAGCTAAATTGTATAAAGATGAAAACCGTGTCAAAGAAAATCACCTTGTTTATTTTGTGTCAAAGCCAGCTTGTCTTATCATGCAACATCTCTGCCGGGAGTAAGGAGCTGACTTCATGCAGCCCTTATTAGAAGTCACATCACTGTGTGTCTGCAACTGCTTCATCCCAGTGATTCAGTGATTTTCACCCAAGACCTGTATTTCCGAGTATTCCGATATTTTGTATTCCGTTCCTGGCAAAGAACCTCATGCATAAGTTATATCCGGACAGTTTTTCAGGCATTCAAATTTGGAATGTGTAAACTACTGAGCCTAATGGTATTTAAAATTCTCTGTGTGGTCTTATGATTTTTTTTTTTATAAATTACATGCATCATCGAGGAACTTATGTGCTTGCATATTACCCTGAAAAATTAAATGGGGGTGGGGGGGGGAGACAAATGCAAATTTGAACTTTCTCACTGTCTAACACCATTAGCTTTATGAGAGATGTGTATACCGCTGAAAAGTAATTTAAAAATAATCAGTGTCTATTTTTTTCCATTTCTCCAGTAGAGATTTGATAACCCATCATGGCAGCATCTGCAACACCTAAAGAAGTAGAATTGGCTACACAGTGTTTTCTCTTTCGCTCTTCTTCCTCACATGAAATGAGTTTTGTGAGACTCAAATCACTGAACACGTCTCTTTGCAAAGCTCAACATGTGTTAATCTGAACCTTTAACCTTTCGGTGCCAGAACTTGTTTTTCTTTTTAGCTGCGATCAGAATATAATATTTCTGTTGGGAGGCTCACTACAGTAAATGCACGACTTGATGCACTGCAGCTCATCTTCTCCTCCCTTCATTATCACATCCTGATTGAAACGCTGATGAGAGAGAGCTAAAGACGAAATAGCTGCCTGAAAGAATATGTTTTTTTGTTTGGAGGTAATTATGCAGCTTTATAAATACAATCAGCGGCTTAAATAATGCAGAGAGCATAATACAAATGCGTAACCTGACAGAACACAAAGTTTGCAAAGTTTTCACTTTCCTTTTAAGAACATTTGTTGTTGAAAGGTTTATTGTCTAATGGATAGAGTTCTGTATTGCAAAAACAGATGTGATACCTATGATAATCAATCATCTAGATCTCTATTAATGATTTTCCATCTCAGTTTGATCATGATTTATGTGATGAGGATGTTTTGGGATGCTTGGGATCCTGAAATATGTATATGTGGTTTGGGGTTTGCATATTTCAGCATGGTAACCTGGGAATATGCATCTTGACGTGGCTCATTTAACAAGAAAATATTTTTTTTGTTAAACATTTAGCAGTGCAAATATGATTTTACAAACTAACATTAGCCAACCACAGCTACATAGATAGATCTATGAGCCTCCAAGACGGTTCACGCAACACGATGGAACAAAAAAGATGGTGAGTAAAATGAAAACATTTCTTCAAATCTTATTATACAGTACAGAAATTTTACTTCATCAATGAACTTGCACATTAGACTGAGTATGATGTGAATGACTCAGGCAGTTTTACAGAGCCGTTGAGTGTGTGGAAACTGTAAGACTTGTCTCCTTTATTCTCAAAACTAAAATCATTATAAATCTGAGCCAAGTTGCATGAATGTTTTTTTTTTTTTTTTAACTTGCACATTGCTTAGACTTTCTCTATTCATAACTATAGGCCTTTATTTATTGACTGATTTAGGAAAAGTACAGAGTTTTTTTAACCAAATGTCCCATATAGGTATTTTTAAATGATTTTTCGGGATACGCAAAGGGTTTCCTGAGATAAAGGTGTGCGTTGCTTGAGGGTTAAAAAAACTGATTAAAAATTGTTGGTGCGTTTGTTTATTGATTTTTGTATTTTTATTTCCTCAAACATGAGTGCTTTTCACTTCCAAAGACCAGATGTGGGTAATACAGTACAATGCTGGAGGGTGATTTCAAAGTTTTGTGTCTTTACTTCCTCTTCCCAATAGCTCCGGCAATATCACTTTTCTTTTTAGTGCTATCTGATATTGGAGTCTATAATTAATTTAATTGTCTTATTGGAACTGGAGGAGCCTTTTCCATAAAGTTATTACTCTGATTGAGCTTCTGCAGAGCAAGCAGCAACTAAACCACGACTTGAGGCTGAAGCCAATGCGATAAGTACTTTAAAGTGCCAAACGCTGGCGCCCAATCCTCCCTGCGTCCAACTGACTCCCATTCAAAAAGCATCAACTTCCCTCTAGAAATCAATATTTTTATCAACAAGTCATTATGATCTCACCAGATAAATTCCAACCCTTTAGTA
This sequence comes from Eupleurogrammus muticus, assembly GCA_036785175.1. Lineage (NCBI taxonomy): Eukaryota > Metazoa > Chordata > Actinopteri > Scombriformes > Trichiuridae > Eupleurogrammus > Eupleurogrammus muticus. Next base: position 15,635,152 of record JAYKQN010000001.1, read on the forward strand.
AATATGCTGGTGATCGTTTTGGAAATTATTGCTCCATTTATAAGATTTGGAGATCTACAGGGGCTTTGGTGGTTGCTGCGTGGCTGTTGATTGACAGATTAGATTTACAGTTGTACTGAGCGGGAAATGTTTTGATTTGATATTATTTCTTGATTATGATACCTGGCCTGTCAGCACAATTTAGCAAAAGCAGCTAAGTGTAGTGTATTAAAGGCACCAATCGCCACTTATTGGAAATCCATGACTCATAACGAAAACGATGGCGCCAAACAAATGCAGCTGCTTTGTGCTTCAGACAGGCTCCAATGCAAACCAGTGGGTGCCGTTACACCACTTACATAAAGTCTATGCCGCAGCGTGCTCATCCCTTTAGCCTTTCACCCAGCCAGAAAGCTTTGGAGATCAGCATATCCAATTCATAGGGGTCAGTGCCTTGTGCATTTCAGCACAACGCATGCATATCGCAGCATTTTTCCCCTTTCCGGTCACCCTGCTGTGCCTGGGCCGTGTGCAGTTTTCCTCACAGTCGTCGCCACCTTTATCCGTTGTGGCCAAGTCGCTGCTTCACAGGTCAACCTCCAGGGGAGACTGTGGTTGACCTGCCAACACACCTGAGACCTGTTGTCAGGACCCTGTAAGATGAACCTTCCTTCTGACTTTGCTTGAAGCAGTGAAGGCCGTTCACACGTCACCAGTTAGGCTGCGGTGTGCAGGTTTTTCACCAAACAGATATATATGGTCTTATGTAAGTACGCTAAACTACGGATGTCAAATTATAACTAGTGCAGTGCCTGTAGGAAATCTGTATTTCTATAGAAAAGTGAAAACCTAAGTAGACTTTTTTTGTTTTTATCTTGGCCAAATGAGGATGTGTTACGAAGTCTTGACAAGTCGTACATATGATATTCATAGGCCAAGTAAACCCAGATTTATGATAAATGTTTTAGTTAGTAGTTTGTACTTTTCAGATTCTGTTCTATTAGATGATAGTGCTGGGGTTTCCTGAGGGTCTGTGAACATATCTTGGTGAAAGACCCATGTTAGTGTGAGAAATAGAGTAGCAGGAGCTAAACTGGCTAATGTCTGCATGCTATGCTATGCCACCTGCACGTTTAGTGCAGGAACAAACAGGACAATGGCGCTTTTAATTCTCACTGTGAAGCAACATGAGGAGGAGTCTCGATATGGAGCTTCACACTGTAAAGGGCTGCTGCAGGATAGAGCTGTGAGTGTCTTTTTGTGGCAAAGATCCTTCTATTATGCAGCAGCCAGGAGGAGCTGGAGGTAATGGGAGCGAGAGGGGAAGGAATGCTCTGGACGTGGGTCTGCTCTCCCTCTAAATTACTGCAGCGCACCTATGAGATTTTTAACTTTTAATGATAATATTGATGTTTTGAATATCCATCCAAAAAATGACACAAAGAATATACACCATTGTGCCATGGGCACGCTCTATCCAAAAGCTGAGGTTGACACACACACACATGCACAGATGCTCCTCTGTTTACAGATAATGGCTTTTAAGAAAGTTGAATTATTACGTCTCTTAATCTGCAGCTCATCATGAATCCTGCTACAAAGGGATTTACAAAACTCAGTATTTCAACCTGATTCTTTAAAAGTCCCGCTTGCTCATTATCTGTTGAAAGATGATGGAAGGGAATGGCACTGACCCCATTCCCAAACCTTGCCCCAGCTGACGAGCCACATGTCAGCCCCCATGAGCATATTTAAAGAAAGGACTTTCACTTCTTTGGCTCTGACATAAGATTTCTTTGGGATTATGATTTGTATGTAAATGAAATAACTGTTTAATATGGAAGCACTAGAGCTGCAGGGAGATTAATGGCAGCCTGGCACGACGTTGGCTGGTGAATTAGTGTTTCCGGTCCTCTGGGCTCTGTCCGGGCTGCTGTCTGCCAGGGAAATGATAGGTCAGCCTCTGCCCACAGGGAAATCCCTGATCCAGCTTTACAAAGACATCAACTTTCCTCCCATGTCAATCTCTGCGACCTGACCCGACACCTTCACCTGAAAATGTTTGTTTGCACACATGAAAACTGCCTTGCAGAAGGGTTACTCATCCAATCATCCAATGAAAGCAATATTTAGCACACAAACATTTACTCCTGAATCATTAGATCTATGGCTGCTCCCTCCCTGAGGACCGTAATAGCTTTGTTCTTGAGAAAGGTGTGAGAAAATTGCTTCCACCTCAATGATTAATGGGTAAAGCTCTGCCTTAATTGAGGCAGAACTGAAAGCCAGCATGTTATGGTAGTATGAGCTTCAGTAAAATACGATGGATGGAAAAAAGGGGAATAAAAACTGAGATCCTGAGGGATAACACAGCTCTTTTTGACTCCTGCTATTGGCTTTAATGATCGGCAAATGTGCATGAAGCAACCTCTGACAGATCAAGCTCAACTAATTGACTCAATTAACTACCCAGTAGCTGTGTCCAAATTCCAAATGATGAAACTGAAAGCACTGAACTTTTTTGATTTGAATAAAACACTAGTATAATTAATAAATAATCATCATTCTACATTTCACTTATATAATTAATTTCTTCTGCCTTTCATGCGGAGTCTGTTAGAATGAAATTTCATATATGGAACTATGAGTGACTGATTTTATTGAGCTTCAATAAAAATGTATTATTTCAGTAAATCATTAATGATGAGGAGATCACGTGACCTGCATATGGCGACGCAAAGCTAAAACCTGAGCTCCGCTTGCAATCCGCCTAATTTTATGATTTTTCTAACAGCAAACTCAGATATTTAGTGCCAGGTCGTCTGTTATGTCAAGGCAGACAAAATTAGTTCACTCACGGGAGGAAGATCGTTCACCTACTAAAAAGAAGTTCAAAGTAATGTCAGTGATGTCGAAGGAAGATCTCGACAAGGCCGTGTTGGCTGCAGCTAAGCTAGCTCTTAGCGAGCAACGGCTGGAGCTCCAAGACCTAGTCAAGACATCCGTTGGAGAAGCTATAGAAGGCATGTTGACACCTCAGATAAATGAACTGAAAACTCAACTTGAGACTACTACTGACAAAATTTCAACCATTGGCCGCCAGATTGATCAACAGGAGCAATCCATAAAACGACTGGAATCTAGATGTGACCATATCCAAGCCTCAACTCGCTCTGACAAAGCAACGGTGCGCGGACTACAAGCAACAATCACTGAACTCTCCTCTAAGATAGCTGACATGGAGGACCGAAGTCGCCGATCCAATCTCCGCCTTGTCGGTTTGAAAGAAGGTGCTGAAGGAGGTGATGCCATTTCATTTCTAGAGACTAACATTCCGAAGTGGCTTCCATCACTGGTTGAATCGCCCATTAGCATAGAGCGAGCCCATCGCATCTACTCCCGCACGGGCAACAGCAACACACCTCGCACGCTAATTTTCAAACTGCTGAATTATCGGGACAGGCAGCTAATTCTAAAAGCTGCAAGAGCCACTGAATCCCTCCAACACGGCGAAAGCAGAATCAGCTTCTACCCTGACTACAGCTTGGAGACCACGAAGAAAAGGAAGGCATTCTCCGATGTTAAGAAGAAACTCAACTCCCACGGAATACAGTCTTTCCTGCGCTTCCCAGCCATACTCAAAGTGACCCACGGCCAACGAATGCTAGAATTCAAGTCTCCAGAGGAGGTCGAGCAGTTCCTACAATCTCTTCGTCCAGCGTCAGCATCTACCGTCCCCCTCCCTGACCTGCAGCATCGGTATGATGGCCTTTCTCCAGAAAACAATATGGATATTACATCCCCACAACCAACGCCACAAGATCTCTCCTCCTGAACGAACGTCCCCCCCCCCCTCTTTTTTTTTTTCTCGACACCTGCCTCGACGAAAATGGACAATCAGGTATGCTAAAGCCACGGTTATCTGTTCAGCAAAACTGGCCAAGTTAGCATACGGGACAATTACACTAAAGGCCTATTGATTTTATGTTGAGCTTCACATTGTTTTAAGTTATGGACTCTTACTCCGTCAGATCTTATTCCAGGCCGTTACTTTAGATAGTCTATTTGTTTGCTTTATTCGCTTAGCTGCGAGTTACAGGTGGATAGCGCATCGCTATATGAGAGTCACGTCTCTTGCTATTCCCTTTTCCCACCAAACCAAAGGGATCTGTATTCCCTTGCGGTTTCCTCACTTCGTGTATATAGTTTTATTGTTTGCTGTGTTTTTGTGTTTTATGGCAGATCACAAACATTTTAGTTTTGAGTGCAAGACATCATGGACTATTATAGCAATGTGGATTTTTCTGGCATGTAGGTACCTGCTTATGTGGCATTGTGTTTATGCTAACGTTATCCGACACTTGGATAAAAAGCTTTGCTATGGTTGATCTGAACATACTTAGTTGGAACGTGCGGGGCTTGAACAGTCCTATTAAGCGAACACGGTGCCTTCAGTTCCTACACCACAATAATGCAGACGTCGCGTTAATTCAGGAATCGCATTTAAAACAAGAGGATGTTCATCGCTTTCAAAATAGGCGATTTAAAGTTATAGCTTGTTCCTGCGCAAATAATAAATCCAAGGGTGTAGTAATATTAGTTAAAAGATCCGCCCAAGTAACAGTGCATTTAACTGGGAACGACACAAGTGGTCGGTTTGCATATGCTGTCGTTAGCGTCAGTAGTATGAAGGTTCTTATCGCATCAGTCTACTCACCAAACGACTTTGATGAAAACTTTCTCAATGACATATCAAATACACTGCTCTCTTTTAAGGATTGTAGTTTATTTATAGGAGGGGATTTTAATGCAACTGTTAACCCTCTGTTGGATAGGTTGCCAGCTTCAAATTCTTTTCCTTCCTCCACCGTCGCCCTAAATCGTTTTATTGCAGAGCTAAATTTAGTGGATGTTTGGCGAGTTAGAAACAATAACACCAAAGCCTATAGTTTTTATTCAGCTCGTCATAAGTCCTTGTCTAGAATTGATTATATATTTATCAGTTCTAATCTGCTTGATCAGATATGTGAAGCAGATATTTTACCCAGACTAATATCTGATCACTCCCCACTCCAATGTCATATCAAACCATCATTGTCGCAGCCCAAATTTCGCAGGTGGCGCTTTAATGACTCTTTATTATACAATACTGAATTTATGGAGACCCTCCAAACGCAATTACAAGAATTTGTCAGCTTAAATAAAACAGAGTGCTCCAACCCACAAGTTCTGTGGGAGACCACAAAATGTTTTTTAAGAGGTTTTTGCATTGCATTCTCTTCCAAGTTGAAGTCGCAAAGTGTTAAAAGGATGTCACAATTGGAATCTGATATTAAAACACTAGAAAAACAGCAGTCTGAAAACTTCAGGGAGGATACAGACCTCGCTCTATCAGCTTTACGTGACGAGTATAACAGGCAGTCTATATCCAAGGCATCTTTTATTATACATAGAACTAGACAAACATATTATTATCAGGGGGACAGGCCTAGCCACTTACTTGCACTGAGACTAAAAGAAAACGAATCCAAATCGTGCATTGATGTAATCCGAATAGCAGAGGGCCAAATAGTCACCGATCCTATAGCCATCAGCCAAACATTTAAATCATTCTATGACAAATTGTACTCATCAGAGATCAAATTGGATAAAATATTGTGCAAGACTTTCTTGAATAATCTCCACCTACCTAAATTAAATGATTCAGACAGGGCACGCTTAGATGAACCAATCACATTGTCTGACGTACATGAGGCAGCTAGATCACTTCAGAGGGGGAAGTCTCCAGGCATAGATGGAATTCCGCCAGAATTGTATCTTGCAGTTTGGGAGATTGTTGGCCCATTGATACTTGATTCTATTAAATTTGCTATTAAAGAAGGGTCTTTCCACAGGGACCAGAAACTAGCTATTATTTCATTACTATTGAAAAAAAACAAAGACCCTTTGGATTGCTCCAGCTTCAGACCCATTTCATTAATCTGTGCTGATGTCAAAATTTTTGCAAAGGCTTTGGTTTTGAGATTAGAACCCCTTACAAATAAACTTGTTAACTATGACCAAACAGGGTTCATCAAAGGGCGCATGGCATCAGACAACCTACGAAGGTTACTTCATATAATTAATCTAGCTGATGCCTCCCAGGAATCCACTGCCGTGTTCTCACTCGACGCAGAAAAGGCATTCGATCGCCTTGAATGGGAATACCTGTGGGTACTTTTGGAGCACTACGGGTTTGGGGAAAAATTCATTGGGATGGTTAAGACTCTCTACTGCTCTCCAACTGCCTCTGTGCTAACTGGTTATTGCAAATCCTCCCCCTTTGAACTTCAGCGAGGTACAAGGCAGGGGTGTCCCCTCTCTCCCCTGCTCTTTGCTCTCTCCTTAGAACCCCTTGCACAGGCTGTCAGACAAAGCCAATCTATCTCACCAGTCTCATTATTTGGCACCTCCCATCACATCTCACTGTACGCCGACGACATTTTGCTTTATCTGTCAAATGCAAATCAATCAGTTCCCCATGTATTACATTTATTTGATAAATTTCACGACCTGTCTGGCTACAAAATAAACTGGGCCAAATCTGCATTAATGCCAATTGGTCCTGAAGAAGACATGGTCTCACTACCCTCATTTATTCCAATTGTGACCTCCTTTGTTTACCTAGGCATTAAAATCAGTGGTTCCCTGGCAAACATTCTGCGAGATAACTACTCTGAGCTCACACAGAAAATAACGGCAGATCTTCAAAGATGGAGCTCTCTAAAAATCTCTATGCAAGCGAGAGTTACTATTCTTAAAATGAACCTTCTGCCACGTTTTAATTTCCTATTTTTTATGCTACCTATGCAACCACCTCCAAATTTTTTTGAGAATGCGCACTCACAATTTTCTAAGTTTATTTGGGCTGGTAAGCGGGCTAGGATTCGTCTCGCTACTCTACAACGACCTAAAGAAGAGGGTGGGCTAGCTGTCCCTGATCTAAAACTCTATTTTCTTGCATTCCAGATCAGATCTATACATATCTGGATGGATCAAGGATCACAGATCCCATGGCGATCGTTAGAAGCCAGGTTGACCTATCCCAACCGTCTTACAGACATACCTTTCATAAAGATAGGACGGAAAACTACACTGAGATTCGGTAGTATCCTCTCCTCTACTCTGAGAGCTTGGCATAATGCAGAAAAGATACTGGGCGGTCCATTCAAATTTACTTTGTCCTCCCCTTTATGGAACAACCCTTGTTTAACATCAGGCAAGCGACCTTTTACATCCCCTATATGGTCATCTAAAGGCATCCACATACTCAATGACATTTGTGATAATGGCACCTTACGCACGTTCCAAGATCTTCAATGTCAGTACACTCTCCCAGGCTCATCTTATTTCTTATATCTCCAGCTCAGATCCGCAATGAAGGCTTATGGAGTACCCTGGCACTCATTACGCTCACATCCCCTATCCACTTATGTTTGTCCTAGTGGTAGTTCACGAGGCCTGGTCACAAAACTATATAACCTCCTAATAATGAACTCCATGAAACCACTCCCTGTTATGTCAATATGGGATAGGGAACTTAGATCAATGGGTGTTCAGCCTGACTGGGAGGAGATATGGTCCAATCTACCATTAACATCTAAGTGCTTAGCACACCAACTAATCCATTATAAGATGATTCACAAAGCTTACACAACACCATACATACGTTTTAAAATGAATCTCTCCCAAAGTCCATATTGCAGTCTTTGCCAGAATTCCACAGGCACCTTTCTTCACATGTTTTGGGATTGTCCCACCATAATTTTGTTTTGGAAATATGTTATTGACATGCTATCCAAGTTTCTTGATATCACTCTTGTGTTGGATCCTGGCCTCTGTTTGTTAAATGATGATTCCTCGCTTGGACTATCCTTACGTGAAAAACGTCTGGTATTTGCAGGCTTCACTGCTGCCAAAAAGACAATCCTCCAGCTGTGGTTTAAGCCTGATATTAGTTTAGAATGTTACTGGATTAGATCTTTACTTGACATTGCATCATTAGAGGAAACCACAGCTCGACTGAATAAGGCTAGTTTACCTACAGTAAATGCATGGAGGGGACTTTGTTCGGCAATCAATGACACTCTATGCAGTTAAACTCTTCCTTTATATGATGTCCTTGCTATGTCTTTTTTTTGTTTGTTTGTTTTGTTTTGTTTTGATTATTTGATCTGCCCTTTATTTTATTTTATTCTTGTGTGCACTTTCAAGATGTATTTGTTGTGCATATTCTTCTGAAAGTGCAAATAAAAAGTATAATCATAAAAAAAAAAGTAAATCATTAATGATTATATATAGATATCAAATATTATTCTTGCTACATTCAACTCTACAACGGCTTGTCAATCTAGCTGAATTATACTTTATATAAAAGCTGCTCTTTTGTTCATTAGTATTGTGTCTGTTAGTCATTTCCAAATCAACCTGATACATATCACACTGTATAAATAATAATGATATAATTGTTGAAATGACCTGATTGATAAGAAAAAGACTACAACTTTAGCCCTAGTCACTGGAATATTTCTGACCACCCAAAGCTGTTGTGTTCAGGAAACAAAAGCCTCTTGCAGCCTTGTTAACCTCTGTCTGATCATGAGCGAAGGAGGAATTACCGTGTGAATGTGGAGTGGGTTTTCGCTTCTTTTGGAAGGAGTAACATTTGTTTCCTGTTTCCTACTGCAAGCCATGAGGTTTCTTTTTACTGTTTTCATGCTCGTTCTGTAACTTCACCCTAAGGGTTTTTTATTGTGATGATGACAACCTCCGTGTAGCGCCACACCAGGAAAATGCTTAATTTGAAGGCCTTTTTCCTTTTGCCCTTTATTCCCACCACTTTTGTGGCTGTGTTGCATCGGGATCATATTTTGATGCAGTAATTCACATGTCTGCCTTGCTGTCTCTGTTGGGATTTATAGTTTTTTTTTTTTTCTCTCTTAAAAAACTGGGGCTAATTCCATGCTTTTATCAATTTTTTTTTTTGACGTGTCATTGTCAAACAACTGAAACACCAGCATCGCTTTGTTGGAGACTAAGAGTAGAATACCCGAGAGTGTGGGTGATGTTTCCCATCAGGTACCTGTCAACCCGTTCTGTCCTTAACGCCTCAATTTAGGAAATAACAAGAGGGCAGACTGACCGTTCCCCCTTTTTTGTGTGTGTGTGTGTGAGACCTTTTGTAAACGCTGCCATTCTTCTTTGGCAGGGGTTTTATCTCGCAGACACAAGCCGTCGGCACAGTCCGCTCAGGTCACAGCAGCGTTCTCTTTATAGCACAGCTGTAGCCAGCTGTGTTTCCTCACATTACTCATGTTGACAGCGGTATGTAGGCAGCTTGTTCCAGGAAAACCTTTATGTTGTTTCCCCGCACACTGATTATACATGAAATGAACATATAATAGTAATTTCCCAGCTTCATCATTTTGAAACGTACAATATGTAATTTGATCACAGACAGGCCCAGTGTTTAGAGCTAAAAATACTAACCCGGCTTCATGTTAACAATCTGTGTTTCCCCAAGGCTGTCTGGTGCTGCTAATCGAGCTAGCTGGCTTTGTTGGTCTCATAATATAAGATCCATAAGTTTCTGACTAAGGTCCTTCACCCAGATGAATGTAAGTTTGAAAAAAAAAAAAAATAACAAAAAAAGATGTACTTCAGTGTATTGTAAAAATGTGGCTAAAAACTGGACAAAAAGTCAATTCATTCAATTCATGACTCACCTGGGTGTATCCATCCTTCATTGCACGATAAATTCACTTTGCTGTAAAATTCAGTCTGGACACCAAGGACCCAATTTTTCCCTCATCTAGGGAGCCAATCATAGAATGGGGGGGGACTGTGGCTCCGACATGGCGGCAGACGGTAATTTACCTTTTGATGCAGCCATGGAAAGTGTTCTAAGTCATGCAGACTGCAAGTTTATTTTGAAAAATTACCATCTTTGAGCGGTAAACGTTTTATTGGGTACATCATCAGACGCATTTTCATAGCCCCCAATAAACAGCCCTAGACTTTTATAAAATACGCCTTGAATTTGAACAAATGAACGAAGGGTCCCCAGACCTCCCATCACTGACCATTGATAGTTGGTCTGGTGTTAGCCAGGTTTATTCACGACGGTTTTGAATGGACAACAACATTCTGCATGCATTAAGATATGATAGGCAACCATATTGTGTCCATTAGTTAAATGTAAAGTTAGACATTTAAAAACGGTTGATCATTCAGCATAATGAAAACACTCAATTGGACACATTTACCACATGTTTTGTAATTTGTAGATATTTTAATCGGAACAAGCTGCATATTATAACTTTAATGTGAAGAGATCTTAATATTAAACTCATGTACCTACTTCTAATCAAATATTACTAATATAATTACTATATAATATTTAGATTTAACGTCTTGTACACAATCTGTATATGGTTTAAATGCTATGCAAAACAAGATCATTTAACTCATTTAGTATCAACATTTGTCTAACTTGCAGACTACATGTTTTATTGCGTTGACAGGAAACATGATTACATTTAATTTCTTGTGAGGCGTATTTGCTGTTGCAGTTTAGTAGAACATAAATCTAATCTCTAGGAGCCGGGCTTGTATTTGCATATATAAAGATGCTTAGATACAGCATCTTTGGTCAAATAAAAGCATGTTTTCCCCAAGAAATAGGACAAAAGTCTTCAGAAAGTCATAAAGACGTTTGACATTACCAGGGAAATTCTGTCCTGTGCATAAAGTTGTCAGAAACAACTTGTTTAAGGAAATCCCTTGTCAAACCTGGTAAATCATCTCCTTCATGCCCAAGGCCCCAAACAGCCTACTTCCAGTGACCCTCACTCATGTCTGTTCACAATGTCATTTTCTGGATTTTCTCTGTCTCTGAGACAAGTCAAGACTGTTTTATGTCTTGTTTTGATAAAACCCCATAAAACAACAGCATCAACGCTTTTCTTCAATAGATGTTTTGCAGTCTACCAGGAAGCTTCACTTTTAGGTAAAAACCGTGTTCTCATTTTCATGCAAGTGCTATTGAGTCCATGCTGGTCTGAAGTATCACACACTGGCAAATACATCTCAGCTGAGCAGTAAAACTGTGCAACATGTAATCGTTTTCAAATTACATTTAGGATCACTGGGAGTCACGGATGAAACCTCATCATCATCATCATTGTAATCATCGCCGCTACAGTCTGTATTTTCCATGCATAAAGAAGTATGATGAGGACTCTGACAGACATCACCTGATACTGATGGACTCATCAGCGATTTGGAATGTAAACAACACTAATCACACACACACACACACACACACACACACCACAATAGCTTGTTAGAGGAGCTCAGAAATAGACAATGCCCAGGGGTGGGGAGAAGTGTTGGTGCTCATGTCAGACAGGGATGTCTCACTGCACGCAATGTCTTCTATGCCACTGGTAATTATGTGTGTGTGTGTGTGTTAGTGCTGTGGTAGAGGTGATTTTTTTTTTTCTTTTCTTAGGCCTGTAATCAGAAGATAATGAGTGACTGTCTATATTAGTCCTGATATTCTGCTCCTGCAGGAGCCTGTGGAAGCTGTGGTGACTCATGGGTGCAGGTGCGGGATTGGGTTCGGATATGTCAAGGTAATGCTGGATTGTCTCTGGTGTGTGTGTGTGTGTGTGTTTAATGTACGAATGCATGTGTATGTATGTACATATATATATGTGTGTGTCTATTAATATCACAGAATTATGAGTAGTAATGTAATAATAATGGTACATGAAAAAGACTGAGGAGCAAATGAAAGAAGCTCAACCGGATTGATGATTAACAGCAACAGAAGTGATGTGAAGAATGTGAAGTGGTTTATTTTTATAGTTGAAATATCCCAATTGTCACAGAAATGAAAACGACTTCACTGGACAAAACAAAAATTATTTGGTATTCATTTTTAAGCACCAGTTGTCATAAGCCAATATGTAGACATTGCTAAGACTTCTGGTCCTTTAAAAAAAAAAAAAAGGTTTAAGAACCAAAGTTGAGCAGAACCAAAGATAAGATTCTTTAATTATCCAAACATTAATCTCTCAATTTAGTGGGATCGCGTCAGCAGCAGAGACTGGTGACTGCAGCCACGTCAGGCAGAAAGATCTGGAGAAATCACACAAATGGAAGGGTTGGAGATGTTTTAAAGACTGGTTCTCGCACCACTGTGCCTCTAATACAAAGAATACAATTTTAGATGATGGTTAAAATAAAACAGCAGCTCGTTACAGAGCAGCACATTACCAACAAATTCCCATTCATTGATTTAATTGCAACATTCATTGTGACAGTGGCCTACAGTGTTTTTTTTTTTTTTTTCATTATTTTCTGTGATGTGAAATTAACCGGTTTGTCGAAGATTAATTTGGCTTTTATTGTTTACTTTCCAGCCCCTGTACAATTTAAAGTACAAGTTTGTGTAATGAAAAAATCACAAAATTGGCGACACACTTATTGCAGCTATATAACAACTTCTTTACTAGACATTTAGACAGGATGTCTGACTCTAACTCCTTTTCAGACACTCTAAACTGGACCCAAGTTTATTAAAACAATCTCTTATTGCACCAATTGCAAAAGCTCGGACAGTTAGTTTTTGTAGTTTATAATTGACATACAATGTATTGATAGTGTGTAAAATGATACCAACCAATCCTGTTAAGTGGTGGTTTTACATTTTAACAGATTGCATCAGCCCTGGAAGAGAAAGACTCACTGCTATTTTAAGGTGAGCACATGCTGCTTTTTTTCTGCACCACACCCAATTTGACTTTTTCATAAATATATTGAACTCTGCGGGAAAGCAGCCTCGTGTCAAAATATCTCTGCAATCAGCCCCGCGAGTGAAAACACTGTCTCACAACTTCTTCAGTAGAGACGAGCCTCTCTCAGGCTGCAGGAACGTACGAATGGAGGAGATGCATTTAATCAATGATGCGTTCGAACTGGTTGAAAATACAGGAGATTGGAGTTGGATTGCAGATTTTGTGTTTGAGAAAGCAATCTCAAAACAAAAATCCTGTCATGGTTGTAACCAAATCTTCCCTCTCTCACACACCAAGGATTTATCATCATTTTTGTGGCTAAACAACACCGAAAACAAAGCAGAGAGACAGCAGAAATGTCAAGAAAACGGCTCAATTTATCAGATCATGCGTAATTTAAACCGCGCTGACATTTCCTCGGCAGCCTTGAAGATCCTCAGAGGCGCGCGCCGTTTGATTCCGCTGTTTGTTTCACTCGACTCGAGGCAGGGGCCGAACTGTCTGGGAACATCAAAGATGCGTTCGGATTAAAGTCTGTTGATCAGAACTATCGGGGAGGACTGCATGCAGGCTGCAGAAACTACTGCTCAAATCACACCGATTGTCACTGAAGAGAAGCTTTGAATAAACAGACTGAGTGAAGGAGAGTGAGTCTACGGCATGTGGCTGTATTGTGAAAATATATTCTGATAAAATATCACCTATTCTTTTTTTTTATTAGACCAGTGCACATTGCTCACCACGAGCATCAAGAGCTTCCCTTAAACAATGCATCCTATAAAGTGACTTAATTTACCCGTGCCTGTGAGGAAAATACAGTTTGCTTACAAATGTCACAACACCGGCGCGGTAGGGATGTACACAAGTGAAACGCTGAGAAGGCAAGATCAAAGCAGAATTCCTTTCCAAAGCCCGTGAGTCCCGGCACCTGAAAAATCTCCTGTGCGTGTTTTTTTTTTTTTAATTCCCCAAGTCGAGCGACTTTCAGAGCAGCTTTCCCTCGACGGCTCCATCTGACGTGCAGCCGTGGGGAAGGGATCCGCAGTGATGTGATCCCCTAGTTTCAATCCCAATGTCGGCATCATCCCCTGCAACTTGCTGCTGCTGTAACAAGGTGTACAGCTGCTGCTGCTGCTGAGGCTTGTAACAAAAGAGTAAATCACACACACACACACACGCTGTGGTTTAAATGGCAATTAAGTTGCATTAATAAGGGTAAGTAAGATAAGTTGTAGATATATGGAAGCAGCCAGTCGTGTCTGGATGAGTGGGGGCACTGTATTTACTATATGTAGTGTTTCATAAAGTGTAAAACTAAAGGAGCTAGACGGTAATATAGGAAACTTCAGCAGTTTCAAATGATACCATAGCGAAAGTTGTAGTTTTAAATTAACTCAAAGTGTCTCAAGAAGCTATTCAGGAGGAATCAGAAACGTTTTATTGTAGTTGTCATTTTTTTTGTTTTTTTTGTGTATTTGGGAGTGTTTTTCATGCACACAGACATTTTTCCTTAGAGGTAGTAAACCTAATCAACGGGTGAAATCAAATTAACAGTAGTTTTTTGTGTTTGTCATCATTGTTCCTTTAGTCTCCTTCATGATGCATTAATCTCTTCTGGCTGAAATGTCACTTCCATTTCAATTCGCCTCCTATTTTGGTGTGTTCACTGTGTTTGTCTTATGCTTAGATACTGTAAAACCTAATCAAATGCTGACAGGATGATGCATATTCATAAATTTAGAGGAACGTCCACCACCTCATTTTAGTAGATGCTGATGAATTATAAAGACTGTGTACTTTTCCTGCACGCGAGGCTTCATTTTTCCTACTGAAAGCTGAATCTCAATTATAAAACCTGCTGTTAAGTGCTGCCTTCATAAATGCATGTGGATATTTAAGAGTGATGTGCATCTGAAGGTCGGCGGTGGTACATCTTCTCCCTCTGCGCTGGGGCCGGCAGAACGTGTCTTTTTCTTGATGACCTCATCACGGAGAAACGGGAGAAATGGGCTGATGTGTACAGTGTCGGGGCAGAGCTGCAAATTTGTGTCAATTTCACATTTGAGTGCACCGACATGTACCAGAAATTCCTCGCAAACAAAAAACTCCAGGAAGAAGCCGGGAAAAGGGCAAAAGTATTTCAAATAGACATCTGTGTCAAGTACACCACAGTCATGTGTGTTAGAGGTTTGGGATTATTTTTCGTTTTTTACCCTGGCTTCATTGGATACTATAAAACGTCCTTCTTTTTGGTTTTATGGCAATGGGCACAGTAAGGAGAGGAGGAGGGTGAGTCATCAAAATGCATTTAAAAATATTGATTAATTATTGTGCTTGCAATGTATGCACTAAATGACAAATAAATGCTGACGTTGAGCCATCCTTCTCTGTATTTGGCTCGTACTGTAATAGCTTGATGCACCGCTATTTATAATTTAATCAATCATTACTTTAATCAAGCTGCCCTCATGCGTTTCTGCTGACCTCTTTAGGATGTGACCAGATATGCAGCGCAGTGGTAAACTAAGGACACAATGGCGAACTGCATACAGCAAGATGTAAAAGACATGAGAATATGGCACATCTTCTTAGATAAAAAAAGAATGCTCAAGCATTCTGAAATGAGAAATGAAATGATAAAGCAAATTGTATATGCAGAAAAAAATTCATAGTTTTCTATCCAAAATGCCATCTGTAATGCCTAGATCCAATCATCATTTCTCCCTCTACCATCCTCAGACCTCACTGCTGGATGTGATACTCATTACTTTAATAATTGTGTGTGTGCAACTCGACGTCAGGTTGTCATCCTGCTCTTTCCTGCAGCTATTGCTCTCCGTGGAATTCCCTGATAATGTTTGAATATGGCTTTTTATTCTGTTTCCGTCACCACACACACATATACATATATATATATATATATATATATATATATATATATATTCAAACCTTTATTTATCCAATCCAAGAGGAAGCCTCTTTTTTTTTTTCTCCCTGATTACATTCCCCCCGTTTCATACATTCACAACCACGATCTGATCTGTGCTCGGCTGCAACCGTCTGGGTTAATCGCTCAAGGTCACATCAGTGGTCACGACGACGGAAGAGCGAGCTTCTTTTTTTTTTTTTTTCCACTTTTCACCCAGATTTATCTTGCTGGTCCGGGGATTGAACCGCTGACCTTCGGGTCAATTGAAATGCCTGTTGGTATTTATTTTGGCTATCTACTGACGGGTATTCGTATGATCTGTGTAGCTGTTTCTCCATTTGTTGTGATGCTGTGATGCCATCATTTTGCCCTGGGGATGGAAACTAAATAATGTACAAATCCAAAGCTTGCATCTCCAAACTGTCCACCATGCGGTTGCTGCTTTATTAAACTTTTAAACATAGTTTGGTACGTTCTCTTTTGGTGAGAAATGTTGCCATCATCCTAAACTCCTCCTTGTCCTTCCTGGAAAACAGACAGTTGGGTATTTCCATAAACAACCCTGTCTCTCCGTGGACCAGAATAAGATTTGCAGCGCCTCAAATCAATTCAGGTTCCTTTATATGCTTCCTCTGGGCTGTATTTTCTGCAGCCATGAGATCTCATTTCATTTTAACACGGGTGATACAAAATTATATCTCACATGTTTCAGAGACACATTCTTATTTTTAGGCTTCAATATCGAATAGAGTATATCACAGCAAATCTGGTATGCTCATCTTCTGAGGTTAAAAATGTAGCTACGAATATTTAATCCCAACTTTTGGTTTTTGCCATTATGTGAACGTAGTTATATACGTTTTTAGTAAGTATTTCACTAAGTAAAATATACGCTACAAGGCTTATAAATAGAGATAAAGCATGGGATCCACAGGAAGACGTAGAATTGAATGGTGGGTCCTTCATATTGATGTAAAAAGAAAAATAAATAAAAACGTTGATTCATACCTACAACTCAATATCTGACGCTTCACGCAGAGCTGAGTCCAGATCCGCTGGGTGAAATCTTTCTTGTGAAATCTGAAAAGCCTGACTGCACGGCGACTAAAACGCATTTGTCATTGCTCGGACTGCCCTTCTTAAAAATGGCGTGCGATTAGTTTATGCTAATCCACAGCAAAACGGCTTTGGTGCAGCTGTCACCTTCCTAACCCCACGACATTTGCACAATAGACAATCAACATCATCTGTGATGCCCGACATGAGGATGAGGATCTATATTCTACGCCACGGAGAGATCGTCTTTGATCGCTGTGAGGTCATTTATCATTATGTTTTAAGTAATTAAGGACTTTTATCATTTGGGGGTGATTATGCCATTTCCCCCCTCCCCCCATTTCTGTGGAATTTAATTTCTTCGCCTGAGTAATGTCTGTCATGTAACATTAGGTTTCTATTGTTCTTTTAATGCCATTAATAAAACTGCTGACAAGGCAATGCATCATACATGAGGTAAATAGCCTTGTAAACCATCTACTCTCGGTTTTTAATTATTTAACTTAACTTTTTTTTTCCTGCCGCATTTCAGGAAAAAACAAAGTGACATGATTCAATAGCACTGTCCTCTATGGGGGGGGAAAAAGGAACCTAAACTAACCAAATGTAATAATAGGAAGGACTTCATACATGTAATTATTTCCTGGATCCCTCTGGAATATATCTGCTCGTAACACTTTCTATTAAAGACCCATTGTCATTAAATATACTCACCTTTTTGCATGAACATTTGTCCCCTATCTGTGTATCCTTACTTCTCCCTGATTATCTTTTTTTTAATACTTATCCATTCATACAAATCAGATAAAACTAAGTTGGATCAGCGCTGCAGCAGAGGTTTCAAATATTCTTACTTTTAAAGTCTTACAGCAACATCCAGCCTGTATTGGGCTCCATTTTTTTTCTTTTGCATTTTCCTATGAAATAAAAAAGAATACCAGACATATATAAATAACCTTTAAATTATTCATATAGAAGTGTAAGGTTGGAAAACCAATTTCTGGATATTGTCTCACATTCTCACACTTCTGTGTATCCTTATTTTTGCATATTTTTACTGCTCAGTGTCTTTTCATGAATTTTTCTTTCACCGTTTGTTAGACAAAATCACATCCAATAAAAGTAAACTTGGGTTTTCTAAACAAGTCGGTGCACCACTCTGCTTGAGATGCTCAGTCATGTTTTGTTGGTGTCTAAAAATAAAAGTTTTTTCTTCTTTGCAGCAGATGTTTGATGAAACAAAACAGTGCATCTGATATTCAGAAACTGGTTTACTGTTTAACGTTCAGCATGTCCTATGTGACGTATGGTGGCCAACAAGGGCAAACGCACCCTACTAGCCAAAACATTTTCAATTTTTTTGATGTAATGAAAGTGACGTGAATGTTTCACTATTTAGTAGGTTTTTATACGTTGTGTCTATCGTGCGACTGTCATCACCCAAGCATACAGCGGTAAGAGAAGCTCAAGAGAAGGTCTCGGTCTAGTTCCGTTGCAACGCCCTGCTGGCACACCAGTGTACCCGAAGCCAGGTGAAAACAAAGACGGATTAATGCGAACCTCAGAGCTTAAAAATTAAACAAAACAATAATTTTCACAGCTGATTTGCAAAAAAACAATTTGTTCAGCAAAAAATAAAAACAAATTTTTAACCTCACGGTCCGCATTGACTGTCTTTTCACTCAGGGAGCAGAGCGTCATGTTTCCTTGGAAACTTTGCAACATTTCTCTTTCCTTTTCTCTCTTTTTTTTTTTTTAATAATTTGGTCAGTCACAAATCATGGTTGACAAGATAAAGTCACTTTTTAAAATACAATTTTCAAAGGCATTAACCAGGTCTCTCAAAACGTACATTTTGTGTTCATGTTGTTCTTTTATTTAAGGTCCACTTGCATGATTGTTTTATAATTCTAATTTGTTAAAGAATCATACATTGACATATTTAATCCACCTATAATATAAAACTAATTGATATGTGTAGTTAATTGTTAAAAACCTTTTAAGAACGTTAAACTATCTGGTACCAAGTTGGTAGGGTTATTCCACGTTGTGGTTTTGCTGTTGCTCCATTTTTCTTCTGTGGGTTTGTAAGTCTTCTGCTTTGTTTCTGTGATTGCATTGTTTTTTATGTGCTGGTGTATTTTTGCTTTCGCATCATGTTTGTTTGCAGCCTTTTGCGGTAAATCTGCGTCGGTCAGCCACTGCACGTTTATTTACTCACTCTTTAGCTTTTTTTTGGCGCGGTTTTCTCTGTTTGCAGTAGAACATTATTATCAACTGTATGGTTTTTGGCAGTTGACGGTGCACATCGGTGCACAGGCCGTGTTTAGTAGTGCACCGGAGAATAGGCCTCTCCCTGGAAGCCTTGCATGGAGACACCGATGTGACGAAGAGGCACTAACTTCCCTGCTCCCAATTACAAAATGAGTAAGTGGGTGGCTTCTTAAACTCTGTGTGCGGATATGAGTTGGGCTGTGGACTTTGAACTACAGCGTCGCACACGGAATAACAACTCCAGCTCTCACTTTCTGTCTGCCTCCCGTTTTCCCTCCGTGCGCGACATCGCACGCTTTCCTTGTGATGGCAGCTCCATTTGTTGTTCAGACGCGCGACACATCATCGGGGCTTCCCCGACAGTCTTCAGATATGTTTAAAGACTGATGTATCAAAGCTAAGCTGAACAAAATATGGGCATATAGCAGCTATAAATCCTCCAAGTGCCTTTTAGCCTAATTGCCGAGACAAGCTATTGAGTGGAACTGTTTATTTCAAGCATCCGAGAAATTTAAGAGCAGTTTAAGAAGGAACATGATTTTCTGTTGGCATAGGCGGCGTAAGACACTGGAATGATTCAGTACGGAGGGTGGGAAAGTAGAAAATGTGTCTAATTGGGATAACAGCCAAGGGCGACACGGTGGTTCGGTGGGTAGCACTGTTGCCTCACAGCAAGAAGGTCGCAGGTTCAAGACCGCCTTGGGCCTGGGTCTGGGGCCTTTCTGTGTGGAGGTTGCATGTTCTCCCCGTGTCTGCGTGGGTTTTCCCCGGGTACTCCGGTTTCCTCCCACAATACAAAAAACATGCTCAGGTTAATTGGTAAACTCTAAATTGCCCATAGGTGTGAGTGTGAGAGTGAATGGTGTGTGAATGGTGTGTGTGCCCCACGATTGGCTGGCGACCATCTGGGGTGTATCCCTGCCTCTCGCCTTAACGCGCTGGGATAGGCTCCAGCAGACCCCTGCGACCCCGAAAGGGAATAAGCGGGATAGACAATGGATGGATGGATGGGATAACAGCCTTAAGTCCGCTCAGCAGAACCCAACTAATAAACTAAAGTGCTCACTGGGAAACTTCTCCATGTGTTGGCCTGCAGGGAGACACACAGGAGTCATGTGAGAAGCACAAACAGCAGTAATAATAAAAGATGGTAGAATTTATTTCTATTTTTTTTTTTAATTCAAGGGAATCTAACAGAAAGACCATCAGAATACACAAAAGAAAAATAAGCCATTTACAGAAAAAGTGAAAAACAATCAGGTATTTTCAGAGATGAATGAGACTAAAAACACATTCTTTTTTTATTAAGCAAAATTGATAAAAGATTCTGAACATGTTACCAAAAAGTTTTCTGGATAGTATGGTGTCCGTATTAACGGTTCGACTTCAAGCAATCAGCAGTTCACTCGCTCAGCCTCGGCATGCCAAACAGTTTTCTGTTTAATAATACAGTACACGAATAACATAAGCCTTTTTATAGAGCTCTGCGGTCATTCATAATTCATGCTGTAATGCTAATAAGGCTTTGTGCACTCGGCTTCGAAAGGAAGGAACTGGATTCTGGTAATAAAGATCAAGCGTACGACCGTTGGTTTGAGATATAATCACTTGTGTCAAACTAGCACTGTTGACCCACTGCTGGTCACATCTATGAAGATGACAAGTAATCTTCTGCTCAATAAAGGCATCTGTAGAATATAAGAATGTGTTTATCATGCATTTGCAGTAAATCTGTGACCTTCTCAATGACATTATTTGTTTGATTAGAACGGACAGAATTTGGCTTTTGGTGTAAATGTTGCTCAATTATATGCAGCTTTATTGCACACATGTAGCCTAATTTTCAAAGAACATTATGATATAAATGAAAACCCCCATTAGGCTAAAGAACTAATAAACCTGCAAATAAGAAAAGCTTCATATCCTCGTGCTTCTAGGAATAAAGTGTAACAGCAGGTGGTAATGAGCCAGTTTGCAAAACCTTGAAGACCAGCGAGTATTTATTTTTTAATTAATTTAAGTCATTTAAAAGTTGAGAACCAGTGCACCAGGCTGCATCTTTACTGATTTTTTTAATTAGCTTTTTTGGCACTTTTGGGTGGCACTGTGGGTGTTCGTTTTGGACATTAACAGAATAAAGGAACATTGCTTGATGATTTTTACTTTTTCCTATTTAAAAAAAAATGTCAGATCACTGTTGCTCAGATCTAAGTAGAAAGCAAAGAATCTGTGAGTCTCTGTCCATAGAGAGTGCAGCGTTAACACCTTTAAAACAAACTTAGAAACAGAGCAGGTTTTGACGTCCCCTTCCTCTGCTGCTCGAGCATTTGTGTGAATCTGCAATTGAATTTGTATTAGTGGGATTGGATTTTCCTACCCGGGATAAAATTGGATGATTTGGAGATAGCACAGGGTCTAATTGGAAATGGCTGTCGTGTGTAATTGAGTGTTTTCATTTGTCCCTCACCCTGCAGTAGTTATTTGCACCAAAAACTATTCATGTTTCTGCTTTATTCTCCATGACGATAAAGCTATAAGCACCATCACAGCTGTTTAACCAGGTTAGACAAAAGTGCTTATACATGGCATGTGTTAATGAGCGACAAGTTTGCTTCTTCGACTTGAGATATCAGGCCCAAGTTCTATTTATTCATTAGTTTTATTTAAATCTGAACTAGGACTGAGAGCTTTCTTTTTTTTTTTTTTTTTTGAAAAATGTCACATGACAAAATGAAAATCGCCGACACGCTGGGAATAAAGGCGCGCCGATGGAGCCTTTAAAGGGAAACGTGCGACGGGCTGAATGTCACTTCCTCCCTCATTATCATGCGTGACCTTAAGCATCTGGTGAGCACGGCCACAGATGACTAAACCGCGGCGCGTCACGGCGAGCCCCTCCGCTCCGCCGTTTGTCATAACCTTTAGCTATAAATATAATATAATAACCCCACAGACACGGCTGTGATTCAGCAAGGCTAGTAGGTCTTTTCTAGTTCTAGTAGAACCTCAACACTCGGTCTCTACTGAAGCTGCTCGTGTTACAACAGCAAATATACAGTTAACTTCTGTTTGCATCCAACAGGTTCTTTAAAATGATTGCAAACGGGTAATTATTTCTGAATAAGGATGAAATAGCTATGATTCAGCCGTGCTTTGAGTTCCTTAGCTATAGCGATGATGATGGAACGCTCATTACAACCATAAAATACTAAAGAATTGATTTGGACTTAGAAAAAAAGACACCGCACTCAAACGAGAGTGAACAGATTCTATGACAGCTCCTCAGAGGAAAAATCAAACCCAGCGTGTACTGTAATGTCTCAAAGTGCAAATATGCCCTTTAGTAAAATTTTCAACTGGTTTTTTCCAACTATTTGATTTATTTTTAAAAGCAGCCCTTATGATAATTAAAATGCTCAAATACTCACTATTCCTGTATTTAACCTCCGTGTGATGTCGTGTCATGATGTTGCCGCACCTGTTCACGCCTCGCAATCGATCGTGTCCATTTTTCCGGGCAGCGAAGCAGCAAAAACCCAATCAGGCCGTCGCGAACAGTATCGCAACCTTCCCCCCCCCCCCCCACCGTCTCCCTGGCAGCTGTTCCCGTCTCATGCAGGCAGTTGGCAGCACTTACGCGATTCTGATCAGCGGTGGTTGTTTTTCTTGGAGCGGCCCGCGACAGAAATGGGAATGTGCACACCCTTAATTCAGAGCAGATGGAATCTAAATCGATGTGCCGTGGACTGTACCGTGTCATGCCGAAAGACTCAATCGGAACGTTTGGCTTGTTCAATTAGTCGACTCCTCGGAGTCTCGCAAGAACAGCCGGGTGGGACTCTTGTAATTCAATTTCAATCCACCAGCACCCTGTGGGGAACTTATGCTGCAACTGTCAATGATACTTAAAACAAACAAAAAAACATGAGTTTTCAACTAATTATTTATCTAAATGCCTCCTGAGATGTAATGTATGTAGGTGATTGAGAAATAATCTTTCCAAGGATTAATATGCATATCTGATAATATCTGGTTGTCCTGCCTAAAATACACAGATGAAATGTTTGATTATGGATATCATGATTAATTCGCTGCTCAGTTTGCTATAGCCTCTCTTCTCATTTCTTCATTCCGAATTCAATCATGAGGCCAATAACTTTTATAGTTTAATTACAGTGAATTCTATAAGCTGCGGAAGCCACACAACTGTAAGATGACTCATGGAAATAATGCCGTTTGAACCATCTACCTGTAGATCTTTTTTTTTTTTTTTTATTATTCCATTTCTTTTCCCCCTGCAGTAGGACAGGAAGCAGTGGAGCGTGTCGGGCCTTCCTGCAGGTTTTCTGGCTGTCAGGACATCCGATTGTATCAAGAATTTACAACTAGACAGGAGGAAGATAACAAAAAAGAATGTTGAATTTTTTGAAAGCCTGCACATGTCTTACATTCTATCTATAGCTGTTAAGATTTTAAAATCAGTAAAACTCAAATTTCCTGAAATGTGATTAAAATGCAAGAAATAAAGACAACTAAGGTGAAGTTTTGGTTCATTTGGCTGAATCTGCCTTGGGTTTGTGGTTGTGAATCAGTTCTATATGGTTTGTCCTGGATTTTTTTTTTTTTTTATTCATCCTGAGAAATGAGTGTGTACCCCAGTTTTTACAGTTGGTTACCTTGTGTCGCTTTCAGAGCTCATAAATATCAAAGTGCATTTCATTTCTCCACGTTCTCATCTGACCTGATTCAAAGCGTAATAATAAAACAGTGCCGCCTCGTTTCTCCAAACATTTCCTACCGATAAATCTAATTAGAACAAACATCCACCATTGCTAAATTTATGCACCAAGCCCGGAGCTAGCTCCTGCATGGTAAATGCAAAGAGATATCTGGGCTGCTAATGGGGAAGGTTAGAGAGCTGAGGTCAGCAGCTTTAGCTGAACTTAACTCTACCCTGTGCTTGAAAATGTTCACTGGAAACTGCCTCATTACAGAAGCCTCTGGGATGTTCCTGCTGTAAGAGTTATGCTAAAGAATTAAAGGGAGAAGGAAAAAAAAGATAGTACAATTTAAAGTATTGGTAGAGCCTCTTAATGACCCTGTGAAACGCCATGTCTATCACATCAAGACCATTACCAACCCAGGATAGGCATTTTTAGATTCTCACTTTGGAAGAGAAATTGGTTCATTTTCATAAAGGGCCTTCGTAATGGATCCACGCCTAAAGTCACACCTGCTGATTAAGTGAAACCAGGTTTAAAATCAGAAGCTGAGCACTTTGCTGACAAGTCGGGCCAAGAGCAAAATAAAAGAATTAGTGGAGATATGAAATATTTTCATTCAATTCATACGTCTAATGAGTGTGATTTAATAATAAAAGAATAATAATAAAAAATGGGCAAGCGTGCAGATCTGTCATAAAATCATCTTCCATTAGATGATCAGGACAGAAAGTTATCTTCAGAAACCTATTTTTCTTCAAATTTCTCGATTTCCCCTTCCCTTTTTTTATTGACAGCTTTCCCCTGACTTGGCGAATCAATTTCCATCCATTCGTCTTCACTCGGGCTAAATGACTTTGACGTGGGTACATAAACAAGTCTCGTTCGTCAGTGGCCGTGAGCGGCGGCTCCGCTAACAGCCCGACACGTAGCTGCACTCGTTTCCACCATGTCATGATGCCAGTACACATTAACCCTCTTATTTAACCTTTGCACACTGACTGGGTCAAACCGACCCCATAATGACATTTGAGAGCAGTAAAAAGAAATGAGGCTCATTAAGCCTGAAACCTTACGACTATTCCTGAAGTGTCTCACAATATATTAAAAAAAAAAAAAAGGAAATATTTTATGACTATTTTGTGCCCCTGGTATAAATGTTTACATAAAGAAGGTGTTTTGGGGTCAAATTTTAATTTGTGTTTGTTCACTGAGATTTTTTAATTCATTACAGGGGTTTAAACCTGTGTAAGGAGCGAGTTACGTTGAATCTTAATCCAGTGAAGGGTCTGCCTTGTTTTTGTCCTGCTGCCTTCAGGTGCTGCAGGGATTTACTGAACTGAAAGGAGAAGCTTTTCATAAAGTATAACCCTCATGTACCTTTTAACTCTTACTGCACATCACCGTGCCTGAGGACAAAACTGTCCTAAAACCGCTGCATAACAAGGACCATAATGTTACATTAATATTTTTTTTTTCAAGTCCTAAACAGCTGAACATTTGTTAATTTTCAGAACCCCCCAGAGTAAGGGGCATGTCAATGATTAGCAATAAGATTAAGTTTTGATGCATTTTCAGGACAACATCCCTCGTAACACTGCTATACGATGTTATATAGTGATATTATTATGCACATTTTTTGGTCAAATCTTTTAACCAACTTCAGTCCTTGTCAATATATTCATTAGTTTGCAGAACAATAACCCTTTTAAATGGCAGTGTGATTAAAGCCGATACTGTCGAGTCACCCACATTTATTTATAGACCAGTACAGACTGATTTACTGTCAGTGTTGTTTGTGCAGACTTTGGAGAGCGTTCTGAAATGTGCCTTTCTTCCCACCTGTCCAACAAAATATGCTGAAGGTCTGGACGATAGCAAACACTCAGCTACTTCTCACTTTTTGTTACAGCTCCATGAAACTATATCCCAGAACCTCAGTCTCCTGAGGTCTAAATTAGGAATAATGGATGTAAAGAGTATGAAATTGAAAAGAATATGATGTAAAAAAAAAAAAAAAGTTCATTAGCCTTAAATCATTTACAGCCAATGTTCCCTCTACATCCAATACTCATTCCAGAGTCCATGGGAATGTGTGAGGGTATATTTCAGTGATTAATGTAACTCAATAAAGTTATTTATTCATAGGGTGCATTTACATCTTCCCCTTTAATTCTTTTTTTTTTTTTACTTTTATGGAGTATAAAAAACATGAGATTTCCAGAGAGAGAAATGCACAAGGAACCTGTAGTTATTAGTGCTCTGGGCTGAAATGTTAATTTTGGTCGCTACTTATGTTGGTGTGAAAAACGTTATGGTTATTGGGAGAAGTAAGTGAAGACGCATGAGATTAAAACAAAAAATAATTGGATCGGCTCCCTTATTATCTATCCTGCTTTTATTATGACAATGTGATCGGCGCACATTACGCTTTACTGGCCTTACTTCTAAACATATTAGCGGCAGTTCTCATTTGCCGCGAGACAAGTCCGCCGAGGGCGAGGAGATGATATGAGCAAAAGTTAATGTGTGAGTGCTCATTAAATTAAATGACTGTGGTCAAGATTGGGGAAGTGTTTTCTGTCTTGCAGGATTGTCTATGTAAAACACTGCACAGCGTAACAAGAATAGAAGAGGATGAACAAACTAGTTTAGTAATTGAAGGTACCCTTTTCATATTAGTATGTATATTTAACCATTTACCTGCCTAATGAGTCTGA
Organism: Eupleurogrammus muticus; assembly: GCA_036785175.1. Lineage (NCBI taxonomy): Eukaryota > Metazoa > Chordata > Actinopteri > Scombriformes > Trichiuridae > Eupleurogrammus > Eupleurogrammus muticus. The sequence goes on from JAYKQN010000001.1 coordinate 15,661,673, forward strand.
ATAAGTACGTATATACTGTGTGTGTGATGCCGATTTTTAGATTTTTGTACCTTGCAGTTGTGCACCTCCATTTTCTTCAGACTCTCTTCCATGGCCCATTAAAGAGTGATTGGACATTATTGAAGCCGCCCTGCCTCCACCTGCTGATATTGTATTCCTCTCACAAATAAAACATCAGTGCCGCTCCCGCCTCTTCCCCGTGTCGCGCCACGCGGCGTGGCGGACGTTATTTGATCACACCTACGTGTGCGGGAGCCCCGAGTTGATGCCAATAATTTCAGGAAATGAATGAATCCCATTAAAGCCGGCGTCAACCAGTTAAAAAAAACATGTCACATCACGAAGCCTCGGTGGCGGTCCAGTGTGTAACGGGCCGGCACGATTGGCGTCTTTTGCCTTGCGTGGCCACGATCAGAAATCACAATTACACACGGAACACGACCGTTTTTTTGAGGCCGTCTGTCGTGCACGGCGGTGATTTCTAATGCCTCCTGGGAGCTAATGGCTGGAACAGGAGCTGAGCTGGAGGAGCAGGGTCTGAGAGGGTTTTATGTGCTTGCTTTTACAGTTCGGCGTTGGCGTAGGGATTATAATGACGGAAGTGGTTCTAGACGACTTGTTGACAACCCGCTGGAGTCTTTTTTTTTTTTTTTTTTTTTTTTTTTTTTTTTTTTTTTTTGTGAGTCTTGCCATCTGAAGTGTTGCAACAAACTGCTTTGGATGATGTAAAGTTACTTTAAATCGCTGTGCAGCAGTGGAGGGAGGAGGCATTGTCTCCATTTGATGCGGTCCGTGTTGAGGTCCCGTTTTAGTGTATTGCAGATGTGACGGGTGCCAGGAAAGAAGCATCGCTCTCTCCTGGCTGAGAGCTATCAAAGAGAGGCTATGATTTTTCTTCCTTATTTACAAATTTCTTCCAGTAGCCATGAAGTGAACAACCAAGGCTGTAAATCACCTGTTAGGTGTAACTTTCAACTCAGCCTAGAGAGGCCTAATGCGTCTGTGATACAAGTTGATGGGTTCAAATTTGAGATAATTTCGTAAAAACCTTGATACATAGGAATTCCAGCCACAGAAGAAATATATTCTAAAACATTTTCTCTCCCGCACCGAGGCTCTTTTCAAATAATTCGAGTTGATCGTTTTGTCACTACACATTCGAGCAGCCAGCCCGCCCATAAATAAAGATGTGAGCACAATAAATATTGACAGTGCACTGGGAATTGATTTTTGTCCATCGTCTCGTTTTAATGTTATGCTAATGAAGATACTGGAATGTGACAATATTTTGACAGTTGTGCCCTCAGGTGAACCCGGGCGCCATGAGCTGCAGCTTATTGTTGACCCTGTGGGTGGGCGTGTGACCTGCATTTTGATGCCATCGCCAGGTTGCAAATTCACAGCGTGGCACTAAATACCTTGGGATGCATATTTCTTCATTGTACTGAATCATCCTTGTGTTTCACCATAGGAGCAATAAGTGCTTATTTCAACCTTTTTAGAGATAAATCTTGCAAAAAAAGAGAATTTTCATGTTGACTATAAAAATGCCAAAGACTCCTGAATTCTTATAAAGAGCATGAATTATTCAAAAAATATACTATCACTTATAAAGCCTAAAGTGAAGCAAGTGCTGTCTAATCTACTGCATTTTCAGTTTTACTCAAAGCTCATGGTTAAGGTCAAGTGGGACGAACCAGTCTTTGTCGGATGAATTAACACATGATGCGAGTCATTCACTCTGGTTGTGGATCTTTATTATGAAGGATATTCTGCTGAAGTCAGAATGTCCCCTCATGTTCAGCAACGAGCTGATATATAAGTAAAATAACAAGGAGAATATGCACATGTTATTTAAAATTGTGAAGATATGGTGAGATACACTGCCTTTCAGTTCCTAGCACAGATCAAACTGCAAAAAAAAAAAAAAAAGTTGCTTAACTGGACTCAACTGCAGAGAACACCCTATGCGCTCAATTAGAGTTTCAACAACTTTTTATCTCTTTCTGTTCAAATAAAGATAATTACAGATACAGAAATCTCCACCAGAAGCTGGCAGCTAGCTAACTGGACTGGCCTTAGATAAAAGCCCTGAACAAACAAACTAAATGACCGCTTAATGCTTCATTAAGCGGAGTGGGACTGAAGTGAAGGGAGCTTGCGTTGGCATTTCAGCAACCATCTGGAACAATAGGGCATACATAGCGGGCTCGGGAGGTGAATAAGTAGAAGCGGCATCGGTCCCACCGGCACGGCGGCGGAATGCAAAGAGTTTCAGCGCCTCAGACAGCTTGAGCCTACGTTTTCCGATAATGCGGCCGACTGGATATTTTCATTAGACGGGCTGTGCCCTGTAAACACTCTCACTTGGTGTTAGTGATTTTTATCCGGTTCAACATACATAGAACCGGTAAAACTAGAAACTTGCAGCGATAACGGACGTAATCTTGAAGAATCTTGTTCACATCAAGAAAGAAAGACAAAGTAAATTTACTTAAATAATTTCCAATGGCTAAAGCTGCGAGACCAATATGATTGTTACCATATGGCAACAGAATACCACAAAATCTCTCCATGAAACCAGGAAAACAGAGAGGCAACACTAATTCTGCAGCCACTAAATGAGCCCTGTTGGTGTTGCTCTATGAAACAACAGAATTTCAAGCATCTCTGCAACTAACAAGTGGACAAATCACTTGTTATATTTTGCTTTTATAACCAAGCAGTCCTTCTTTTAATCTGATTGTTTGGTACAAATATATTTTCTACACTGAGCTTCTAAAAACTCAAATGCTTGTCAACACTTCTCTATACTCCCTAAAACTTTTATTCAGCACTGCACATTTGCACTGTATAGTGATAGCATTCTGTTCCACAAGAATATTTTCATAAAGACTTAACAGAAATACCTAAATTGTGCTTTAAGCTTCGCTGGCGAAAATATTAAGTACAATTTATGTTCTTGCATTATTACACTTCTTATTTATATTTAGCAGATTGCATTATTATTCTTTTAGTAGCAACAGAAACAACTATATTTATTAACTCTAGCTCACAACTCTTAGATGCTTCTCATATCTCCTTTAGTTTCCATGTGTACATTAAAAATGCTACTGCAGGATTTTTCACTCAATAAGTGTTGTTCCAGGAAAGCTGGTTTATTTACTGGTTAGTTTCCACGAGGTTTGATCTGCGCTTTTTAATAAACCGTCTTTTGTTCTCACACACAGAACAAAAGAAATGTTCAATCTTGAAACTTTTAAATATTATATTACGCCCTTCACCAAACTCTCAGACAAAAATACTCAGTCTATCATTGTCTCCCCTTCAAAAATAGCTTTGCCTTGTAGTCCAAAAGAGAAAAATAGTTAAAAGGAAATAACATGCAGCTCGAGTAATGTTGTCTGTCTTCTTGCACGCAAACAAAGAGACTCAATGAATCTTGATATGTGCATCTTGGGGATTTGAAATGTGTCTCTATGCCAAAAATCTGCACAAGAGCTCAGGGATTACAGCAACAATTAGTCATCTCTTGCTAACGGAACCAAACGGGAGAATATTTCATCTTCCAGACATGTGGGTTTGCATGTATTTGATTGGCCAGAGATTGTTTTGCATTGTGGCAAAAGTTAAGTTAGGTTTGAACTTTTTCGCCACACATGCTTGAGTTTATTATATACATTATTATATATTTCACCACGGCTCTGTAGCCTCATGGCGCCTCATACAGTAGAAATGAATGAAAGGTCTGTTTGTTTTTAATGTGGTGCTAATTTCTGTTTGAACACAGCCTTAGAAACATAATGCAACGACAGAGGGAGGCGAGTAATGCACACTTGACAGCGATGGTGGATTAATTATGTAATTATCTTCAAGCATACTGGAATCTCCAAGCATAATTACAAAACCCCTTAATTTTTTTTTTTTTCCTTCTGCCACCGTTTCCAGTCATTTTATTGCCTCCTTGTTTTCCAAAAGAGAGGGTGACATATGGTTGGACTTGAACATCATTTCAGTTTTTGGAAAAACATCAAGTCGGGCCCCACAAAGCTCTGTGGAAATGGGATACTATAAGACTCCTATTCAAGGCACAACATACTATGAGAGAAATAGCCACGGTTGATATTATCATATTATAATGATATGTGTTATAACAATAAGCAAGCATTCAAATGACATGGACCTATAAAATAGAACAAGTTTAGATAATATAAGGCTGAAAGTGGACAGACATGTACAACATGGTGCTGCCTGTGATTATTCTGACGTTGAACAGGTGAATTTTAAATTTAAGTGGTGACTTGATGTCAGGTTCCTAGATGTGTGGGGGCGGGGAGTTTCAGAGCCTGAAGGCAATGCAGCTAAAAGCCATAGACCCCACGGTGGTGTGTGGGTGTGTGTGTGGGTGTGTGTGTGTGTGGGGGGGGGTGTGTGTGTGTGTGTGGGGGGGGGGGGGGGTGTTCAGGAGCCCAGGGAGCAGGAGGAGGCGTTGGCCTGAAGGAGGTCGGAGGGAGGGGTGGGGCGATGCTACGGGCAACTCTGAGGGGTTTTTGTAGCCTGACAGAGAGCAGGTGGAGTTGGACGAGGATGGGGGTGATTTGGTCGGGCGATTTGGTGTGGGGGTTGATGAGCCGTCCGGGGCAGCGGAGTTCTGGATGATTTGAAGCTGGCTGAGGAGCCTGGTGGGGAGGCCAGAGAAGATATGGGATGTAACATATGGGCAAGGATTTCGCTGTTGGATTGGGACGCGATTGGCTGACCTGGATCAGGCCTGGGCAATTAAACAATATCAATATGTATCATCAATATCTACATCATCAATACAATTACAAAATTGTTCAAAATAATATTGATAGTTCCACTTAAGTTTTGTGCTTGTGTTTCCCACTTGGCTCAAACACACTTCCCTTGATAATGGATCAATCATTAAATCAAATAGCCAGTCATTTAACAAATGACAAACTGAGTTTAATATAGCGTGGTTACATTTAAGATTTTCTCCTGGCTGTTATAAAAATATACAATTTAAAATGATCAATAAACATTATCCACAGATAAGAAATAATAATTATGTATTAAAAGTAGATTATTTAAGCATAACATTCCCTGATAGTTAGCAATATAAACAGATTTTACTGAATATATCAACAACTCCTAGTCTGGATGATATCTTTGCTCATATTTTTGCTATAATACAAATAAAATAAAAGGTCTTGGCTAAACATATGGATTTTGTCTGGTTGAGTTCATGTCTTGCTGGAGATGTTTAGATTTGTTTACAAGTCAACCACTGATCCTCCGCGGCTTTTCAGACTCGGCGCTAACAAAACTGCCCGTGTGACCCCGGCGTTCGCAGGAACACCTGCTACCCGCTTATTAGCTCTCATTCTCTTTCATCCCGCATGCCGCGGGCCTCGTTTCTCCTGTCAGTCTGTGCCTCCTGGCTGCAGCCACGCCGCTGCTGTTTCTTCAGAGTGAGACGCTAGCTCACCTCTCCGAGATTGGCGGCGAGGCTGTGCAGAGGAAAAACGCACAGCGAGACCACGGGATGGTGGAAATGCATAACGAGGTACAAAACATAGTGAAGTGCATTGATTAAGGCGTCTTCAGAGTTTATTGTAAATAGTAAAAATAAGTCCGATGATTGATTACACGCATTCAGATTGAATTGATTACTTAGGCCTATATATTATGATTTACCACCTTCTCTGTCCATTACAATCGGATATATCAATAATGAATATTATTTTATATTGAGATTCATCATGTCAAACTCATTCTTTCAGTCAACTACATAATAAAAATATTAACTATATATATATATATATATATATATATATATATATATATATATATATACGCACACACAGTGTTAACAGCAGCCTGTATATAGCAGTAAGGAAACAACCTTGAATAATGGCTGGAATGTGATCTTTGTCCCTGCCGAGCCCTGAGATTCCGACTATAGGCGCAGGTATTCAGCGCATCCATCCACCAAAGTGACCTCTCCTTCAGAATTGTCATCTGCCCTTCACTAATTAGGCCTGTGATGGACATTCTCATTCGAGTGGTGTTCCGCCCGTCTCTGCCGCAGCAAGGTCGCAGCCGTTCACTCATCCACTATGAAAGCTTTTCTGACACTAAAGACGTATTTAGCGTAACATCACAGGGAAAGTGTTTCCATTTAAGAGCTGATTGACAGATAGAGTATCAAATATTAATGAGACGGAGAATACTCCTTTCTTCAGCTGTGAATCTTTTTTTTTTTTTTTCTTTTTTTTCCTTTAACATTCGGGTCAATGTGTGCACTTTGCCAAGGAAACTCTTTGTAGTTTGGTGCCAATTGTGTTTGAAGTGTTGGATTAAAAATTTCTACACAGAATAAAATAGGACAGGAAAGGACATGGTGCTTATGTTTATAATATAACTTTATTGAATTTTTGGAATACTAATCAGAGCATTAAACAACATTGACAGTAGCTTTGTGTGTGATGCAATAGGGACATCAGGACTGCAACAGAAAAGTCCAGGTAGAGCTAGGGTAACTCAGGCAAGAAAACCACCTCTATAGAGGAGAAGTGGTAGTTTCTGCTGTTGTTGAACTTGAGATTCTCTTTTGGACACTTGCAAAATGGACACACGGCCAACAGGGACTTGCTGCTGCCTATATTGTTCACATATATCCTTTCCTTTCATCTTAGTCCCTCATATCGAAGAGAGATTCAAAATCACTGCTAGTAGAGAAGAACAAGAAAATACAACAAAGAGACAGGCCATTTTCAAGTGTGATGTGAAGAGACGTCTGTTTCTAACTGTGTTGGCTAATCACAACTCGCAAACATGTGCACTGCCCCAATATATCAGTGTTAGGCAAATTACTGAAAATTAGTAATAGTTACAATTCTCAAAGGTTGTTTCATTGAAGTTCTTTACCAATTACTGCATATCAAAAAGTAATTTAATTATTTATTCAATTATTATATCATTATATCATCATGGTGGATATGACACATTTATTCATACCAGCAAACATGTACTGGGGACATAATAAAGGTACAGATGTGGAAACATCACAAACCACTTTTATTGGTCTTAAGTCTTGTGACTCCATTCAGAATGTCCACCACTGCCAACTGTAGGTGACGGTAATGTTCACTAGCCCAGTGTGAACAAAGCTGCCAGTGTTGCGTTGGGATGTTGAAATCCGGCTGCCAAAATTGCTAAAATATCTTGGTGGATTTAATGGAAAGTGCTGCTCAGAAGAGGAATTTGTCTTTGAAACCTTGTTAATTTCACACCCAAATGCATCATCTCTTGGCATTATTCAAAAATCTGAGGTGAAATTTATCCTGATTTGTCATGCTGCCACCCAGAAACATAATGTTTTGGAGAAACCTAGGATAATTAAATCAATTAATTGTTTAACAAATGAGACTAGGTCAGAACCTGGTGTTCACCTGGAAGAACCTTGTATGAAACACTCAAATGTTTAATTTGAGACATGATGGTGACTCTCTGCCACAGTGACTGATGTTACATCATTGTTTGGCTAATCAATGGAATCACTTGGTCATTAAGCCTAAAAGACGATAATAGACCTTCTTCACAGCAGCAGCACAGATGTTACCAGTGATACAAAGTGAGGTTCCATTAAGGTCAAAGAGAGTCAGGTTGCTGCTATTGTGCATGTGGGCTCATTATTATCATCAGTAACACTTGTGTTTACCCATAATTTTATTGCAATATGGCTATAAAAATCTGCTCTTAGGGATAATCTACAACCCTACACCGCTGTTTACAATATAAAACAAAGCAGTGATGCAGTCGGGGAAAGGAAAAAAAAAATCAAACATAAGATCTTAGACATTTTATATACAAATGCAGCAATTACATGAATGCATTAAAAGCAAAAAGATGTACAAAGAACATAGATAACATATGCAAATATGATGCAGCATTCATGTAAAAAAAATAAGCATTGCTGCATTGCAACATGCATTTTTTCTTGATTATGTAGTTTTATGGTGTTAAAATAAATGGAGACTACTGTCTGTATGTATATATATATATATGTATATATATATATATATTTATTTATTTAATAAGGGTAAGTATAATAAGGGTAAGTGATCCTGAAAAAAAAAAATGTAACAAAGGCAAAGTGTCCCCTCTGTGTGTGTGTGTGTGTGTGTGTGTGTGTGTGTGTGTGTGTGTGTGTGTGTGTGTGTGTGTGTGTGTGTGTGTGTGTGTGTGTGTGTGTGTGTGTGTGTGTGTGTGTGTGTGTGTGTGTGTGTGTGTGTGTGTCTCATTCATTCAGATCAAGTTGTGTGGTAATTTGTCAGCAATAATCTCAGCCACTAGTGTGGTGTGCTATGGAGTAAAAACTAACATAGATCATTTACCTCAAAATAAAAAATGGAGCATCAGAAAAGGTGCCAATGATGATGGCTTCCAAAATACTGTATGTGCCTTTTGATGTATCATTGTGAAATGTGGCTGGTGCTGTGTATTTCATCTGTATCAGTAGCCGCTGAGGATGTTGTGATATTGCTCATAATGGCATCCATCTGAGAGTTCTGCTGCTGCTGTTATTTAAGACCAGGAGCTCTGGAGGGAGCCAAATTAAATGTCAGAAGACTCACATTCAGACTGAAGCAATTTCATTGATAAGGAAATCCCTTCCTTTAGAATTACCCAATAAATTAAAACGCTTTTGAATAATCCTCTACAGAGCCGTCCCCCTGAGGTTCTTTATGATCCTTTAAAAGTCATCACTCTCCCCACAACCTCCAGTTCACTCCGTCTTCTGGCTCCCAATCATCCATCAGTCAGACAAGAAAAGACATATTTGTCAGCGGGTAATGAAAGCTCCTGAGAGATTGTCAGTTACTCTCGACAGACACTCGTAGGAACAGGGCTTTGCCCGTGTCTGTGTCCTCGCTCGGTGTGGATGCTTTTTGTAGCAGAAGGAGCAAATGATTTCGCGCAGACGGTGAAACTCATGATAACAGATGAAATTTTACCAATTCGCATCTGAATTTATATATACATGTTTGCCTCATGGGAGTTTTTTTCCTTGCATGATGGACCTTCAAAATCTACAAGCCATTTATATATGTGTGTGTGTGTGTGTGTGTGTGTGTGTCAACCATAATTGATTTGTGTTTCATTAGAATGTGTAAATAAACGGAGTGAAAACAAAAAATATATGTATATGTGTATATCTATATGTATGTCTATATGTATATGTGTGTCTATGTATGCGTCTATGTGTGTGTCTGTGTGTCTATATGTATATGTGTGTCTATGTGTGTGTCTGTGTGTCTATGTATATGTGTGTGAGAGTGAATGGTGACCTGTCTGGGGTGTATCCCTCCCTGCCTCTTGCCTGTAATGTGCTGGGATTGTCTCCAGCAGACCCCTGGGACCCTAATGAAGAATAAGTGGGTAGAGAAAATGACTGACTGACTATATTATCCCCTCTGCAGTTGGCCTGTAGCTCTTGCACATTTTGTTTCATGTGGAGTCCTTGATAACTCTCAACTTTTGATGTTTTTAGTGCATCTGTATTTTTTGCTGATATACGGTTTAAAAAGTATATATATATATATATATATATATATATATATATATACTCTCACCACATTTTTATTGTATTTGTGAAAACTCGCCGCTGCCATCTATATATTTTCCCTGTGTTGGTGGAATCTCTTTGTTACATATACAGGTTGTTAAGTGTATTTATGGGAGTTTTCTTCGGGTGAGAGTTTCAAATGACATGGTTGTTCACCATTTGTGCTGTAGGCTACTTTAAAAGCACTTACACAGATAAATGAAGACCATTTCACATTCTAAACGACAAAATGGAAGTATAGTACAAATTTGAGATACTATATTTGATAACCTCATTACTGTACTTTCAGCACTACATTTGTTTTCCATTTACAGTTACCATAAGAGTTTACATTAAATAATAACTTATAAAATTCCAGCTATTGTTTAAATTGTCTGTTATGAAAATAAAAATAATTCTTACACTTGGGTGACACGGTGGTGCAGTGCGTAGCGTTCACAGCAAGAAGGGCAAAGGGTTAAAGATCTTGGCAGGGATCTTTCTATGTGGAGTTTGCATGTTCTCCCTGTGCCTGCGTGGGTTCTCCAGCTTCCTCCCACAGTGCAAAAACATACTGAGGTTGATTGGAGACTCTAATTTGCCCGTGTCAATGTATGGTGTGTAAATGGGGCGTATTCTTGCCTCTCGCCCGCATACACTTGGATCACCTCCAGCAGACCCCTGCCACCCTATTAAGGAATAAGTGAGTATAATGAAAATGACCAACTGATAATATATCATATTGGAATTATATAATGACATGTTCAACAGCATATGGTTTTAGTGTCATGTCAGCTGATAAAATGTGGATTTGTCATTACCAACAACAAAATATTTTAGAGTCTAATTCAGAGGAGTTTCCTGACATTTTTCCTCCAACTTTTAGAAATAGAAAATGCTGACTGAAAGGGCAAGAGGTGCTTGTTGTCAGCTTACAGCTACCCATCAATTAACTCAACTGGAACATTGTGCCCTTTGGCTGCTTCCAACTTTATGGCCATAAATCACCTCTGACCTCTTGGACATTTCCAAAAACTGTGAAAAAACGGTTAACTGTGTCATGTCCCTCGAGCTTGATTGTATTTGCATGAATGATTGTACTGGAAAGAAAAGAGTAAAGTTTCTACATGCAATATGATTTTGAAACTCACTATGCATTACAGTGGGGAAAAAGTGTATTTAGCATATACATCTCAAGAGTCTGAAAATCCATACATGTATAAATCTAAAAATACAGTACATAAGAAATGGCATTAGAAGGTACAATTAATAAATAGTAATTTCTGAAGACTGGTTGTTTATACTATTATTTTTTAATGCCATTTATTTTGCTCTGCATGGTCCAAAACCAGTATTCTACTTTTTATCAAAGGTTACACAATCTGTATTCTTACTTTGAAAGCAACAGTTTCACTTCCTGTCAAGTCTAACTGGGGGAAACTTTATGCATCTATGCAAATCTCCAGTCTTCATGCTGTTAGAACATGATCCCACGTGTTTTGGTGCCATAGTGTTTCACATCCTCTCACTCTGCACTGTTAACATGTCTGTAGGTGTAAAGAAAAATAGCCAACTCTATCAGTTCTCACAAACTTTTTTTGTTTTTTTTGTTTTTCTGTGGCAATACCATCAATTATAGGATTTCATTCTCTGCGGTAAGCTAACAATAGGCCAAATATATCTTAAAATATATTTTAAAAATACAATAATAGACTACAATAATAGCCTCTGGATGACTAGGAGGAGGCAAAGCAAGTAGAAGGCAGCAAAGGGAGAATTTGGTGATATAAATAACATTTTTGTTGCAACATACTCTTACACACATCAACATTTAATGTTGGAGATTGTGTGAATTTCTTTGCTTGTCTAGGAGTAGTATGTGACCAATGGATGGGATAGTAAATCCAGCCATTTGAGTCAGTTCTAATAATTCATGCTTTCTTCGTTGCATTGAACAACCTTTGGCATGTACGGAGCATGGGCAACATAAAAGCTAATAAGTGCATTAATTTAACTTGACAAGACACATACATACATAACCGTTTTAGAGGAGGAGTAAATGCATTTGCATGTCAAAAGTGTCGCTGTTGTCGGTTCGAGATCAAAACTTCCATCAGACCAATTCATGCTCCACAGGTTGAGCCAAGGATCCATTGAGGAAGAATGGCCCTGGGTGGTAGTGGAATGAATCGCCCACATCTTATTTATGTGGGCGTATGAATCATTTACATTCTGGACCCACATTTATTCTGAGAGACCTCTGTATTCTGAGGAGAGCAGCTGTTGGTCTGTGTATTAGGCCACATGATCAATGAATCACTCCCCGTTCTCTCTCTCAAAATCCCGTTTAACTGTGCCATACTCATCTGCGTTCCATCTCCACATTCATGAATGTCTCTGAAATGTCTGTGAACCCTCTGTTGATCTGCAATGAAATACCGTTAGGGTCCAAATGCAATATTCAAAAACCAAAGCACACTGCAGGAACCGCAGTCCAACGTCTGCCTGCTATGATAATTCCCGGTGTAGGAGTTGCAGCAGCTGTGAACGCTGCAGGAGGACGGCTGATCAGAATTAGGATCTTTTAATTGCATAAACACGCAACTGTGAACAGCACAAGCAGGATGGGTAGCTCCGTCCCTCGCTTCACACACCTACGCCTCTGCCTTGAGTGCCTCTATAGTGCCACTCAGCAGCCCTCGGTAGTCTCAATTCATTACGGAGCACAAAAGTGAAACGTATAGAGAGAACTGCGGTTTAGTATGTTGCTTCTCCCTGGCGCCGCTTTTGGCTCGGAAAGCACATTATTATTTTAGTTTTGGACTAGAGCCAGAGGGCATCTTTTATGATGTTGCAGTGCGGGTTCTTTAGAGATATTAGTTGCTGATAAACAACAAATTGCTCCCTTCACTGTTTGACCCCTTATTTTCTACAGTAGCTCAGGGTTAAAGGGCCCTTTTTTGCCATTTTCACACATTAGTGTTTTATATCTTTCGAGATCTGTTTATAAAAATTTGCATGGTTTTATGGTGCAAAAGCAGCTAATTAGATCTGTAGCAGCAATGCAGTCTGTATCCTCACTTCTCACACTCTGGGCAACCCTGTGCCCCCTCCCCTCCCCGCTCCGCTCCCTACTGAATTGCCCAGAAATGAGAGGGTGGTTACCATTAACTGCAACTCCTCTTGTGACATCACGGCGAGAGCCGTATCTAAATGACTTTTTTTGTTGCCGGTTTCCAGCAACATTTCAATACATATACTCATATGTGTATGGTCATATTTCACAGTTCCTCTGGCAAATATTCTATCTCAATATATCTATAAGTATTTCATCGACTCTGAGTAAAATAATATCTCTCATTACTATGTGCGCTGCTGCCTAAACAGTAACATGTCTTGTGACAGTTGGGGAAAATCAAGAATAATAAAAAGGCATTCCCACTTCCATATGGTTTCCCAGAGATGCTTGTTTAACATCATATAAGCTGTAAGGAACTGCCATGCACCGCAAACAATGCAGTGAACAAACCTCGTGGAATTATTCCACCGAGACTCGAGTCAGAGTTCCTGAGCATGTCTGCAAGAGCGGTTTGTCGCCAGTAAAGCAGCCACACTATAGCAGGATCAATGAGGACTATCAAATGCATTCAGTCGGACCTTTGTGCCACTAAAAGCTACCATATGTCAGCATTATCTTACTTTGGAATTGCTAGCTTTCTCCAATGCAGCTATGTTTTATCTTGTACTGTAACATAACTTTTGGACGATGTCCTGTGTGTTTGTTAAAAAGCCATTGTAGGTTGGGATACACATATTGAATGCCCATATCTTAAGAAAAGCTTATTTTTTTGCTTCACCTGTGCAGGCAGAATCGTCTTTTAATGTTTAGTAATGGTAACAGGAATATTCACAGGATGTTTAAATGAGCCGGTGATGTGGTGTGGTGTACGACTGTATAAGAGATTCACAGACGTTTCCCTCAATCTGAGAAGAGTCTAATGGATTTGTGACAAAGAGCGGAAGTGCAGCAATGGACAATGTGGTGATTAGAGGCAAATTAATGACCTGGCAACCTGGAGGAGGCAGACGAAAGACTGGCTCTACATCAAACTGGCTGAATTTGTGGTCTGATCATTTCCTGAACTGGTGCTAATCAATTGATTATGAATATTTGATCATAATAGACTGAAACCATTGAGGGAAACGAAGTCCAACCAAGACATGCTGTTAGCTGATAAGCCTCCGGGTAGATTGGATTCTGTATAAAGCAAATTAAGTCCTGTAAACAAATAACTTTACAAGTAGTGCACACACTCTGGATTTCCTATAACAGACCAAAACCAATTAGTTGAATAATTAACTCTACACTTTCATTCAAAGTACTTTGAAAATAAAAAATAAAAAATGGTGGTATGGAAATAATCTACCATATCTTGAAATCCCTATATTTTTTTATCAGGTGTGATGCAAGTTAGAAAACGCACATCAGAGCAATACTCCTATAGCTAATTTTTTAGTAAATACCCATGAATGTGGTATTTGAGAGATACAATCAAATGGTTTGCTGATAAAGGTTTAAACATTAAAACGTGTTGAACTTTGTTTAAAGCTGAAAAGGTTCATTTAGTCAAGAGTGGTGGTGAACCCAGAACTTCCACAGCTTCCTGTCTAAAACCATAACATTACACTTCAGCCACAATGCAACTACTACAATTGATTATTACCTTACATTCACCAGAATTGAGAGGCAGGGTTGTGGAAATGGTGAGGAATTTTTTTTTCTTTCTGATTAGTGTCCTTGGAGACTAAAGGTGATATTTTTAGGATAAGCAGCTAATCTGGGAGCCAATCTACACCTCAGCTTTCTTTGTTTCTCTGTGTTATATGTGTTAGAAAATAAAACTAACTTCCAAATAAAACCACAAAAAACATATTGTACATTGTGTGAGCAAGTGACACCACTGAATGAACACATACACATAGAAATACTTATTACAGCCACTAATACTAATACAACTAGCCATATCTAGACTCATTTTGTTTTGCACAGGTTGCACATTATCTTATAGAGATATTAAGTGCTAAACAGTATAATTTCCATCACAAGAAGCTTATTTTTTTAACCAAATATTAGCTTGGTTTTGTTCTAGTGCTGATAGTACAGTTGCTTCATTTACTTGTCAGAATTGAGAGTGTGATTGAGGAACCAGTGGAGAAATAATGTTTATTTCTGATTGGTGCCCTTGGAGGCTGAAGGTAATATTTTCAGGATAAGCAGCTAATCTGGGAGCCAATCTGTGCCTCAGCTTCCTTTTTATGTGATTTGAATTCTCAGCATGGCAGCGGTGAAGGTGAAACTGATTCCGGAGCCATTACTGTGGCCCCATGTCGCTGCGCCAAAGAACTGGTGGAGCAGGAGGACACTAGGTTAAGGTAATTACAGCCATATTGCACAGAGATAATGCTTTTTCATCTGACATCCGTCAGCAATACAGGGTTTCTGCCTCCGGACTGTGAACATATGGCTGGCGAGGAATAGGGAAAAGCGCTATTTCGTATTTCATCTTTCAAAGCTATATTTTCTTCTAAATGAGCAGAATGTTAATGTGAACACTCCTGGCAGAGTAACCCCGCCAATTTCTAAATGTAATCATTGCTGCCTACCAGTATGCCTGGACCACATGACACACACACACACACACACACACACACACACACACACTGCTGTGAATGGGTCTTCAGCTTTGGGCAGACATTTTCCATCATTCCGTTTCACAGCAGGTGTTCCACTTTTTTCCAAGTGAAAAGCGTTTTGAACAAAAGGCTTCGTGATACACCTTGTATTAGTGACGTGCAGGATAGCGATTAGCTCTGCGGAGAATTACCTGCAACAAAATATGTCAAGTAAAATTAACGTGTCAGAGCTGAGCTGCCCCTGTTTTTTTTTTTTTTTAAGATTTAATTTATAAGTTAAATAATGCAGGAATTTTATTTGACTTGTGTCATAATGGAAAAAGTGACCTACACATTTTCAACATTCCAACACAAAGATGAGGGTAAATCCCGTTGAAACTGGACAGCGTATTGTCTTCTTGACGTTATTGTGTTAGAGGAATAGTCCAACATTTTTGAAAATTCACCCATCGTCATGATTCTCATAGTTTGATTACCACAAATACAAATACAGTCAAAAGTTAATGTGATTTAAATGATAAATTAGCCCAAATTACAAGGTCAGCAGAAGTAATGAATAAAGGTTTTTACAGTGTAAAATAAAAAGTAAGATAAACTGTTGATTTGCCCGACTCAAAATTTTATTGAGGTTTGTTGCCTTTGAAATTATTATTTTTTTTTGCAATGTACACTTACACATAAATTCTGTACATAAGTGATGCTCTTAAAGTCTATCCCTCTAAAGATGAACAATAAATGAATAAATAATGAACTAAACCTCAGTCTATGTCTCATTATCATTAGAAATGTAATGTTTTATTTTTGCATGGTCAAAATATGAATGAGTCCTCTGAGTGACAGTGAAGCGAATCCTTTGTCATGTTTATCCTTGCACAGATTTGTTCATACTACACATAACGCATCTGTTAGACATGTTTTCGTTGTTGGTATAAGACACGGTCGTGATGGAAATGGGCCAACACGCTTGCCCTGACCGAAGCCCACGCACACACTCCGGCTCCTCTCCTCCTCACGTTGCGAACACGCTCTTTACCAGCCTTGAGCTCTGAAAGTTCAGCGACACGAGGCCCCCTTTTTACATTTCATGCTTCTTGGGTGGCATGGATAGCTATCGTCTTTCCGAGATGTATGCGGCAAATGAGCTTTACTCCTCCAAAGTGTAACTACATTAGCGAGCACTCTGTGGAAATAGCCTCCTGCGAGGTCTGCCCTGGTGATAATGGCAAATGAAATAACACTGAAATACAATGAAATTGGCTGCCATCCTCCCTCTCATTGAAGTCAGAAGATGGAAAAGTTCATGTAATAATATAAATCATAAGAATTTGAGCATGTGTATATATGCTTTTAGCTTTTATCTGCTCCATGGTCAATGTAAGCTCCTTGTAACTCATTGGTTTGTATAAACAAACAGCCCAAATAGGTACAAGTGCAAAACAGGCATCAAATGATTTTTTCATCCAATTTCATAGTGACTGCATTTACACTTAATATCGAGCTGTGTGCAGCTCTTCCTTCAGACCCAATTGAACAGAGATACCAGAGTTTACTTCTTGATCCAACACTGATTTCCTCTAATGTGCTGAACACATTCCAGAAACATAAAAAAAAAAAAAAAAACACCAAATGAACACATTTTAAATGTTTGGACACATATGCATTAAACTATCCAGCTTCTGGGTTGAGATTTATAAAACAGAAGTAATATTCTGATATATTTGTACAACTCCCAGAGTTGTGAGAACTGAGCAAGATGCAGATGAATATTGGCTTTTTTTCCTATAAGCACCCAATAGCAACTTTTTTCTTTTTCTTTTACATTTATTTATTTTACTCGTCATTTATTTTATAAGCCAGAAAATTGCAAAAACTTTACAGTACTTGGCTGAAACATACTATTTGAACTGCAAAAAATGTGTTTATTATATAATACAGCCTTTTTTTTAAGAAGGAAAAAAGCTGAGACAAACACAAATGGAAAAAGTCAGTTTCTATTTGTGTATTGCATTTCGAATGAAAGTCCAACATACAACTCCATTTCTGGTCCTCACTACACAAGGCTGGTTTACTCCAAAGGTTTGTTTTTTTTCCCCCTCATAAATTAGGGTTACGATACGTTTTATGATTTCAATCCATTCCTCTTTTGCTGTGGCTCACAATCTAAATGAACTATATTAGATTTGATTGTTTTCCCAAAAATGTTATGCGTTTCTTTAACAAATGAAATTCAAAAGTAGAAAAGTTGTGCACACTGTGACAAAGGACAGATGCATAGGAAAAGGCAAAAAAAAAACAATGAAGATGAATAATACAAGAAATGTGTGACAGCTTTCAGTATGTCCAGTAATATTTTAAGATTGCAGAGAGGGGATTTCAGAAACACTTTAGTTTTGTGACTACACCAGGCTAATCTTTTTTTTTTTCCCTCTATTTTGACCTTTCTTTGATAGTTTTACACTGGCTGCATAGTTGTGTTGGAGTATTTCATTTGTTCACTTTTATTTGTGGTTATTGTTAAATGTTGCTTACTGTAAAATACTAAATAATAGCAAGGTTTCAATTAACTGCTGATCCCTCTCTTAAACGCTGGGTGCAGGTGTTTATTTTGATGAGTGACTGCCCAAAAAAAAAAATCAGGGAAGAAGACGTGACCACTGATGCTGCACGGCTGCATTCAGACCAAATTCATACTGCATGTGTTTTCATGGTCCCCCACGGTTTGCCCCATGCTGCAACTAGAGAATTGAATTTTTTTTCAATCTTTCTGCACGGATGCAGCAAGGTAAGTGTCAAGGGACACATCACCCTGCAGACAATACACATACGAACTGCACAGATGCTTCTACGCCTCTCACGTGCCGCTATGCTCTTCACATGCTCAAATGTCCTTTTTCTTCCCTTATTGTCTCGATCCTAAACCGCATCACTGTCGTGCTCCAATGACGTTAAAGAACACTCTCCTGGATAATCAATCTTCTATCTATCTATAAAGCGAGGATCATCTGTCAGTCTGTAACTGGCCTATCTCTGGTCAACCTCAGCTTTACGATATAGCTTTAGCATGGCACAATGGTGTTTATCCTTCTGTGATTTTTTTATTTATTGGATATTTGTCTTCTTTTATGAAATTGTTAGGATGGATAGTCAAATCATCATTATGATTGTTATCATTAAATCTTTGCAACCACATATATTTTACAAAAAGAAAAAAAAGTTAAGAACTTAAATACTTTAAGACACACACAATACAGAGAATATTCACTTCATTGAGAATCCTTCATTCGTGCTGCTGAACAGCTGTTGTAAGGCGGATTTATTTTTTGTTGCAGCCCATTATAATATACGCCTGGATGTGCAGCCAATGTACATGATCGATAGGATTGGGA
Organism: Eupleurogrammus muticus; assembly: GCA_036785175.1. Taxonomy (NCBI): domain Eukaryota; kingdom Metazoa; phylum Chordata; class Actinopteri; order Scombriformes; family Trichiuridae; genus Eupleurogrammus; species Eupleurogrammus muticus. The sequence continues at coordinate 15,680,366 of JAYKQN010000001.1, forward strand.
TTCCAGCATCTTGTCAGCATACCTGAGCCGAGGTATGAGATACCCAGTTAGACATGGTGCTACCGAAGCTGCATGACTTCATGAACGTGTCCATGACCTGTTGCATGAAGTTTAGGTCTGGCCAGGCCACTACAGATAAGTTTGATGATATGGTTCAGACATGGGGCAATACATAAAATGCAGTCCATATTGTGCTGTGTGTGAGAGAAAGCCATGCTGGCTATAAACAAGGGGCTGCTGGTCTCAGAGAAGTGAAGACATACATGTGCAACTCAACCAGCCAGTATATAGTATTGGAGAGTAGTCAAATGCATGTACTTGTGGAGTACTTGCTTTTTTGTGGAAAAAAGAAGTGGTACTGGTGCAGCCCTCATGTTTTCCTATTGCCACTTTTCTTTTTCAGCTGCCTGATAATATCACCCACAAAACAACAGATGGAAAATAGCCTTTGGCTGAAATCTGGTGTGTTTACATTCCCGCATGTACAGAAATGGTCATTAAAATGCACTGTTCCTCTCAAATAAACAATCTATCTATAAAGCAAGGAGCGGCTGTAAGCCTTTCAGTCTGTGCCTCACACATCTGAGAGATGCTCTTACTGATGGATAGTCTGTGCTTGGCACAATGGGGTTCATCCTTTTCTGTGAAATTTTTTGTATGGATATTTGTATCCGTTTTTGTGAAATTGTTTTGGTTGGATAGTCCGCTATCCTGCAGCAGCCTTTTGTTCCAGTGTTACAGCTCTGGATCAGGACAACAATTACATCCCACCATTTTTTTGTTAAAGCCTTCAAACCTCCAATGCCTTCCTGTGCCAATCATGCAGCCGATGTGGTGAAAGTAACAAACTTAGTAAGAAAAGTTCACGTGCTGCCATCTTTTCTTCTTTCAGAGAACCTCTCTCTACACACTAGGTGCTACATCTTGAATATAAAAGAATAAACAACATTTTTGAAACTATGTGAAAACACAAATATCATTTCACCATTAACCACACACATTGTGGTAGCAGAGCAGTGTGTGGGACGTGCAGAAATCACATACATCCAATCTACTTTTCTGGGAATACACGGTTTTCATGGGCACTGTGCTTGTTGTTATGAATATGATTATTATGCAGTGCTTGTGAATCAGCTAGAGTCCATCATCTTCCACTGCCCCCAAAATATATGTGCATGGAATATAGAATTTATGGCCCAAATCAAAAATTGTATTTTCTCACTTTTTACAACTGTATTTTTTTCTGAAATACAGAACCACGTTGGTCTAGCAGAAGAGTCTGGACTGAGGCTCTATAGGTTAAATAAATGTGTCTGACGGGCTATTCCCCCTCTGCATATACATCATGTGGTTCTTGGCAGCTGCTCTACTTCGTCTGGTCTGTGCTGTAAGTAATGTCAGGGTGACAAGCTGTCATTTGTCATTTTCATTGGCTGCCAAGCTTCAAGAGGGCGGAACTTACATAATACGAGTCGGCCTAATGGCATATGCCAGGGAAGAGTGCTGGAGTGGGGATAAGGATGCATGAGAGGGGCGTGTGCTGCAGACGGATGCAGAGAGCAAGTTCTTGTTGTGGCCCGCGATGAGGATGACCCTCATCCCTTAATTTAGTTTCTGTTTGCATTTATCTTAATGAACTGTGTTGGTTGTTGAGATGGGAAGAGGCAGCCGAAGGTTTTCAATGAATGTCATGGCCTTTAATTAAATCCTCTAAACCTAAATACCTTAAAACAAATGATCCCGCTTGTACTATCTGTGTTGTGACAGCAAGCCTTCATCTATCAATCTACATAGAAATCAGCTCATGAAAGGGTTCATGTGTGATTCATTTAATATCTCATCTCGCCAATCGTAATGTAGGAATTATCAAGCATTTATAAATGTCATCATTTAAATATCGGGCTCCTATATATTGTGGGTTTAGGAGACTTCATGCCCTGACTTTACAACATGGAGATATGAAATGTGTCCAAAAAGAGAAACTATGCCGTAGAAAGTTAAAGCAAGAATGCTTCAATTTACTGGACTGATTTTAAAAAAATATTTCATTTGCAATTTTGTACTGATTAAAGATGATGATGTCAAACAGTTCAGTAAGAGCTCAATTTACTAACCAACCAATGATACAACTGATAATTAAATAGCTTCAAGTCGTGCTTAGTTATTTCTTAGAGATACAAAGATTCTAATGAAAGTAAAATGGACAGATGTCTTGAACTCTACTAAATACTAATTTGTAATTGAAAATGTTATTCTTCTTATCTTATCTTATTGCTGTGCACTGACTTAATGCTAAACTTAAGGCTATACAACATTCAATTATTAATAATTTAACATACGAGTACCTAATTGCATGATTCCTTCCAGCCACCTACATGCAATAATTAAAAGTTACATATCTGTCTTATTCTAGGTAATTATTAGGAAATTATGGGCCCTGTAAATGCAGTGTTCCCCAAGTCCCCAATCTGGCTATTCAACACTCGTGTTGACTACCACCACATTCACTCCGCACAAAGGGTCTTCACAATTGGCCGCTCCTCTTATAAATCTTAACTCATTAATCATTTAGAGAAGCAATTTGTGGAGCACCTGTTCCAAGCAGAAGGCCATTAGGGCTTTCGATGGAAGGACCACTGAGGGTCTAATGGCTTTTCAGTGGAGCTTATTGGAGGATGTATTGGATTCTGTGCTACAGATAGCAACTAGCTTTAAGATAGTAGGCACTGAAGCAGACCTCGCTTTAAAAATGCTGCAATAAATACTGGTAAAAACGGGCCTTTGGTCGGCATATTCGCATAAACATCACAGTTTGTCAGGTGTTGGGAAATACATTGGATTTTCAGTAGATCTTGCACCAAGTGTCAATGTCCATCCATCAGTCTGCTCTCTAGCATTTCAAATAATGATCGATGATCTTCTAAACACAAAACCATCATTTACCCATATATAATTTTTAAAAATATATTATAAAATCTGGTATTTGTTGGTGTAAACATGATTACGGTGTTAGCTGTGATACATTTTTGCATTGTTTTTGCATTGGGCAGAACCAGCAGCAGCAGCTCATCACAGGCACAGGCAGTGTTCCCCAACCTCATCGGTTGAAGGGTATTTTGTCAATAATTGGAAAAAAAAAATGTGCTTGCTCTTTGTTGCTTCGAATACAATGACCATAGTCCCAGCTCCACAATCCTCATTAGAAATTCCGTTCTTCTCCTCAGTGGATTATCCACCTGCAGTGGTTGCCTGTCACTCTGACTCCACTGTGAAGTCAATGGGAAGCTCTGGGGAATTCTGTGGCCCGGCTTCTGTGTACACCGTACAGTATCAGCCCCAGCAAGGACAGGATCCATCAATATTAGTCTGTCATCTTGTTTGATAGAGACGAGCCTGGTGCTGAATCGCCAAGCTCAGAACGGGCTCCGTGTTTTGTAATGCGTTTCACTTCACTCTCATCCTCTATGAATATGTATGATGCCAACACTTACAAAGTCCTCAAACTTTTCCTCTACTTTGCAGTATGTAAAGGTTATATTGGTAGATGCAAGCAGAAGTGCATAAGATGGAAACATTCAGACTGAGTGCAGGATTTATATGAGATCAAGTGGCTGCCAAATAGAACTTCATATAATAGACCAAGGTTGGTCACAGTACTGCACTGATATTTTCTTTCACAGCATCTAATGACTATCGTTGTTGACTTTAATGTTGCTATACTGCTGCCTACACCATGATAGTATGTTTTATTGCAGGTTTATTCCATGTATAAGGTCTGCTGGGCAGATTAATGAGTAAATTCAGAGATATAATACAACGTAACATTCACCCTTCACCCTAATTGTATCTGTATGTTCATAGAAAGGAGCGGCAGCAGGAAAAAGCAGCCGTTGGCCTTAGATGTGTCCAATAACAAAAGTACAAATACTTTGTGACCTTATTGAATCTTTCATATATTAATAGCTATACTTTCTTGTATCAATTCTTTTTCAGCCAACTTCTACTCCTTACATTTAAAAAAATATTCTTGTTTATCCTCTTTCATTACGGATTGATTTCAGGACAGCTGTTGATCCAAAATTTTATTTATTTTTTTTTATTATTTTTGCCCTGCCCTTTTACCTTTAAAAAGAAAACATAATGCATAGAACACATTTTTATTCTCTTGCCAGAAAAGGAGAGCTCATAATTTGGGAGTAAAAGGTCCCTTTTGCTTAAAAATCACTTGCTCTCTATGTGTGTTCTGAGTGTTATATTTAATTGATTTAAAGTGATTACAGCTAATATTTTGACTGACAGACAACTGATTTTTTTTCTTTCACACTCCATGTAAGTAGTTTTGAAACCGGTAATTTCACACTTGAGTGAAAAGCTTGAGTTGATATTTCTACAGAAGTAGTTTTCGTACCAGAGAATCTATACTTATTCTAGAATAATGGCTGTGAAGACTTTTGACACCTCTGCCTATTGGTAGGTAAAACACAGCCGTGAATTATGACACGATCCTGCACGAATAAGTTCCTGCCTTACCATGATTAAAAGCTTTCTGTCCCATTTCTCACCCCCATTAGCTTATTGTTTGTCAGAGCAGAGAAATCAAAAGAGTCGGTGTGAACTTTGTTAAACTCCGGGTCCGTCACCGGGCTCTCTGTCGTCCATCTTCTTTCTCGTTAGCGGCTATTAACTGTCCACACATGTACTGTACCGCGGGGTGTTGTTTATTAATTCAAATCCTGTGCCCATTAGGTCCCATCAAGCATCTTTAGACAAATAGCTGCCCATTAGACAGCTTGCTGTTCTAATGAGACAGTGTGCTTGTGTGTGTGTGTGGTTCCCAGTAAAAAAAAAAAAAAAGTAACTCAAACACATCCATTTTTCATTTCACCACTCTTGATGATCTGCAATTTAAAACAGTGGTGGAAGTGTAGTTAATGATGAATGCTTAACTTCATATTTAGTCTCTTGTACACATCATGCAGTTTAATTTATATATGTATATATATATATATGTATGTGTATGTGTATATGTGTGTATATATGTATATAGATATGTATGTATGTGTATATATATATATGTGTGTGTATATATGTGTATGTATGCGTGTGTAAGTATGTGTGTGTATGTATATATGTATGTGTATGTATGTGTGTATATATGTGTGTGTGTGTGTCTGTGTGTGTATATGTATGTATGTATCTATGTGTTTATATGTATGTATGTATCTATGTGTTTATATGTATGTATGTATATATGTGTATATGTGCTTTATATACACATTTATACATAAATACACCTCTCAAAACACCTCAAAAGTACGCAGTAAACATTTCAATTAATTTTGGTAATTAGCCATGACTCAATTATGTATGTTTTAAATTCCTATGTAAAACAAATCAAGGTCTATAATATTGTCTGAGCACTAAAATACAACACACCTCTTCACTCTTCATTTAATTTTAACGTAGCATGGTAAATTAATGTCACAATGGAAAAACAATTTAGTTACTAAAGGCGAGCAAATCATTGTTTTTTCAATTAGTCATGAAACGCTAATTGCACACATTAAACAAAAAAAAAGACAAACGCAGCGCTATGTGTATTGTGTTTCCCTTTTGTCTTTGTTTTGTTTAAGCATTTCTATAGTTTGTGAACAGGGACACTGCGGTATCTGAGCCAAAGTAGAGGCGTTTAAGAATAAATCCCCTGGCACTCGGCTTCAAGTATCAGTGAAATTTAAGTAAACCATTTCTTTTGAGAAGGAGGACTGAGCGATAGAGAGAAAGAGCATATTAGTTGAGTAAGTGCTCTCCAATATGGTGGGTCTTCAAGCAATTTTGAAGTCAGCAGCAGATTTTGCTGACTGAGTCATGTCTGGTACCTCATCCTCTCTAGGAAATAAGGGAATTATGATATGCAGCATGTTAGTGGCCACTCTGGTTGAGGTGCTGTGGTTGGCAACATATTGATGCTGTTTGACTAAAAACTGTACATTTTTATGCCTGTTTACACTATTAACATTACACTGTTCATAGAATCCTCCTGAACTAATCCACATTCTTGTGAGTGACTGCACTCTGACTTTGTTTTCCCTAAACGTATCTTCAGGGAAAGTGATTCCCGACACCACAGGAGCGACAAAACATGTGGCGTGCATGTTGCTACTATTCCTATGTCCCTGTGTGCCAATAAAACTAATAATCACAAAATAACTTTGGTTAAACTCGGCTGATCATGAAGGGATTTGAACTGTAATTGACTCCTCCTGCTGTGAAGCCACTTACCAGCTGTAGGGATGAGTACCATTAGGATTTTGTCTGTCGTATCAATATATGCACATTTATTGACAGTTTTTTTAATCAATAGTTGATAAAGAATATTGATTTGATTTTTTTTTCTTTATAGATTTGAATTAGGAAAGGGATTAGAACTATCTAAAATATAATTATATAGTTTCTAAAGCAGAAACAGTCATACAAACTAAAATGTCAGTATGAGAAATGATTTTCCTGACATCAAAATGCTGAGTGTGGAACGCAGCCATCATTCAGTATCAGTTCTAACTCCCGTTCTGCAGGCCCCGCTGGACAGCTTTTGATTTTAGATTGTTCCCTATTAGTGGGTGTGATCTGGCTATTTGAAAATGTACTGGTAGACTGCCGCCGAAGCAGATGGAAATAAAATAAAGAAAAGTTTGCAGAATGTTTGACTTGCAAAGGTTTTATCACACCTAGAGAAATGAACAACAAGTTGCCATCAGCTCAAGTACAACATAACCTTCTCTTCACCTGGTTCATTGTCTCCACCGTGTCTACTGTGTGTCTGATAGAGAACTCTCTGACTATATATCCTTTTCTTTTCATTAGGGTAAAGCATTGTGAAAAACACTTGGGCCTTATATATAGACTGTTGTCACAATGGAAAGCGAAAACCTTGCAGTGGATCAAAGACTGTTCTGTCTCCCATTGTTGCAGTCCATTGGTGAGTCACTTCCCTTTTAAATGTAGTAGTCATTCCTTGAGTTTAAAATGCCTCCTTTTGTCTGAAACCACTCAGGGTACATGTACATCATGTTATATCACAGTGTTATTATATTGGGGAAAATTGCAATATCACAAAGCTTGCATTAATTCTGCGGCGCGCTGCTGTTACTTTTCTGTCTAACCTCGACACACTCTGCAAGGGAAAAATAAATGTAGAGAATTCTGCAGTCCCAGTATGTCTTTTGCTCCCATGAGGCAAAAAAAAAGTTGGAAATGTTAAAGTTGTGTTAGTAATGAAAGAAATAGAGAAATGCCTGTTAACATTTTGCATACATTTTTGCATAAGTTTATCCAGTTAATTAATACCTTAGTCAATGTATTAATTACACTGGAGAACATAGACACATGTGGACGCTTTTAGAAAAATGAAGTGTTCTTTTGCTGCAGCATGAGAAGAGAATTTTTTAAGCCTCATTCATTACTTCAGTAATGTAACTCTAACAGACAGAATTCCATAGTATTAGAATATCTGTAAGCAGTCATTTTGCTGCCAGATTTGAAACTCTAAATACCCAACTGAGAGATGAAAGCATTAGTTGTGTTGACATATCATTTAAAATCAGATCTAAATTTTAGTGTAGGTAAGGGATTAGGCCTTTTTAATTCACACAGTTCCAAGAATCCGAATCCTTGCCCATGTTCTGAAGCATCATAAGATGTTTTAATGAGTTGTAATGAGTAACAAGTTGTACTGTTGTTGTTTCGTGTTACTGTTTTTATGCTATATGCTCTTTTGAAAATGTGCTTTTACAAATCAGAGTGATAAAACAAAATGGCTTTGAATTGTGTCAACAGAGAAATATACAAAACAGTTTCATCAAACCCATTTCTTTATGGAAAAGAAGGTGAACAGTATGTGTAAGTCTAGTGACTAAAAACGGCTGAAATGACGATACAAAACTCATTATTTCCTCATACTGCCTGAAAACCAAACACTCACCTTAAATTATTGTAGTAATAGAGTTCTTATCCAATGTGTTCAATAAACCTAACCAGTGAATCTAGAAAAAAAACAGATAGGTGGAGAAAAAAAAGGGTTTATGCTCATATGTCTGTTAAAATGATCCATGGTTAATGCAAATAGGTATATAGTTTATATAACTAACTTATATTTTATTAGTTATTTTTTATTACCACAATTTGTATGATGGTTTATTAACCCTGACTGACTGGTAATAAAGAGACCACTTGTGTTCATGTAGAGAACAATAACATGTTTGATAATTCCAAATCAATGCTGGAACCAAGATCAATGGCAATTTGAGACAAAGGCTAATCCTATTCTACTCAGTTGGCTAATTAATCTGAAACTTACATTGTCAGTAAGAAAACTATCCTTGTATATTAAAAAGTAGCATTCATTTAAATAGTATTAATGTAAGGTAATACACCTGACATTTCTGCATTATCTACTCATATGTTTGTGTTTTGTTAAAACCAAATATAATAGTTTTTTTTTTTTTACAGGACCCTTATTGACATGAAGAATTGGGCGAAGTAGAGTGTTACTAATGATACTAATTAAGGTTCTGTTCCATTTAGTGTAGCGGAGCCTTAATAGTGACTGAAAATGCACAATAAGCAGCGATCTGACCTGAATTTATTTTAAAACATGCCTATTTATCTACTGTCTCATGTCAATATGTGTTCTTGTGTTCTTGTATCTTCTATTTGTGTGGATGGATGTGTGTACACCTGCTATACTTTAAGATCAAAATATACTACTAACACTATATACTTCATGGACACAAAAACACTAGCCGCTCAGACGTATAATGGATAAATACAGTAGGGAACACTATTTAGAATTCCGAATTATTAAAAAGCAGGAGAAAAGGATTGTTACCACCACTGTGAAGTACCATGATAGACTCAGTCAGTGTGTCATGATTCATGATTTTGATTCAGTGTCTATCTGTGAACAGGAAATAACTCAGATAAAGCCAATTTAATCACTTGGTCACCTTGAAACCCAAAGGACTTCAGGGTTAGTCTTCTGGATAATGCAGGTCTATAAAAAACGATAATTACAGACATCAGGTACTGACTGTACATGCGTGTACTTCAATAGCGGGAGTTATATTAAAAAAAAAAAAAAAAAACTATTGAGGATTTCACAAAAATAATGTACTGTAGATATTCAGCCTGCTGTTAAGCTGTCGACATTACTCCTGATAGTCTATATATAACACAATAAGATTTTAAGTGTGTGTAAAGCAATGAAAAATGTGTGATCGGAGTTTGTCACACTACAGAAAAATAAAAAGTAAGGAACCAGACAAATTAGAATTCTTGAAACAGTCACCTAGTTTCAAGATCATGAGAAAAGGAGCAGTATCCCTTTAGTGTCTCTCATAGAGAACTAAACTATTGCATTGACATCTATAGTATTGGGAAAGTTCACTTCCTACATGAACTAGTTCAATGATCAGTTCACACATTTTATAATGAAGCAGTTGATGGTTTTAAAATTATCTACACACAGAGAGAACCAGAGACAGCAATTATTTATCAGTTTTAACATTGCACCTATGCATTAGATTCATCTTTGTATCCAATTTGGAATCGTCATCAAATGAGGGTTTAGTATTGAGGTGACAGGCCTCTAGATACTGGCATTTCCCTAACAGGTTTTACCATCTATTCAGGCCATGCTTCTGCTAGAGAAGGTGCAACTTTAACTCTACAATCTGGAAGGAACAGGGAAAAACAAAACAGGAAAAAAAAACATATTGCTTAAATGGTCTTCAGGGTTTCCTACAGAAAATGTGGCAAAGACAAATAGTGGCGTGGTGACTGGGGGGGCGTTAAGGAGATGACCTGGGCATATGTATTTAATAGGTTAAAGCTTCCGATTGTGTTCTGTTAGGTGATGATAATGAGATCTCCTGAGCATCTTTGAATGTGTTTTGGACACACTGCAGCAAGTGTGTAGGGAGTGACTCCTCTCTGAAGAAAGAAAAGACGCAGCACTGCTTCTTATGAAGTTTGTTGTTTTGTGTGTTGACTACAGCCCCAGAGTAGCCTGTGTTAACGCGAGGAATAAAGTAGGAAGTGCTATGCCTGGAAGGATCTAATAATATCTGGCACACTCTTGAACAAAGTTCTACTATGAGAGAGCGCCGTCAGAATAAACTCGTTCACACTAACATTCATCTAGCGAAAAATACAGTAGGTTCAGTTCATGTTCACCCACTATCAGAACGAGTTTATGCACAATACTGGATATCTATGACATCTCTGTTTAAGAGGCTGAATCAGACCAAACTCTCTCATAGGAATACACATAAAGTGTGTGTAGGACAAGCAACAATGAAGGCATTAAAAAAAAAAAAAAAAATAAAGTCATCTTGTCTTTGTTCAGTTTGGCATTCATTTTGTAGGTAAACCTGGATCCATGTGAAGAGGAGAGATGCATTGTGGGCCCCGGCTCTGATTATGTGGGCTGGTGCAGGATCATGGTCCATCATGGACTGATGACCTGTTGTTGCTTCTGTATAATGGACTCTTAACTGCCCATGGTGCACCTGGCCCACAAATTTCCCACCCGCTGATCCCCATATCCTGTCCACTGGTCCTTAAAGCCATTTTAATCTGATTCATTTGTAAACTTCTCATGTATATCCAATTCAAATCGTTTCACAAAATGATCACATTCTGCATGCAAAATGTTGATATAGTGAATTATCCTCATATTCTGCTGCTCCTACCCTGTTGATGTATTGAATGACTTTTTGATTTTGTTGTTTAGCATTTTAAGCCACATACCGGTATATTAAGAAAAAAATGAGTAGGATGAATGTGGACGGGATATGTCTGCAATAATGTGGCCTTGAAAATGACCCCTTCATTACAAACTGAGTCAAGAGCTGACAGAGATTAATGGCGGACATTATGGACAGGGAAGCTGAATGTTCATTTACTGACCAACATCCAGCCCTCAGCACAGCTCATTCATTACACTTAGAGACATGTTCCGACTACCAGCTCTAATTATGATAAACAACCGGTAATTGAACTTGGTCTGTTGTCATTACCACTACACCATATTGTCTCGGCTAATATAGTAAATGTTACAAACACAAAAAATGGTGTTTGAAAGAGGGTATGCTGCGGATTGTCTTTATTATTATTATTTTTTTTTTTAAATAGGCATTATGGGAGTTTTGATTTTAGCAATTAATGTTAGTCTGCACGTGTTGGCATGATGATGGGATAAAGACATGTTCAGGAGAACCGGCTATTAATGAGGCCGCTCAGAGGACGAATATTTCATGGATGGCTGCGCAGAGCTCATCTGCATTTTACAACCTACATTTTGCTCGAAAGCAACTTCACTTATATATTTTCGCCCTTTGCCTGCATCACGATCCTATATGGAGAAGTCCTTAGGAATCTCGCAGTTCATCAGGGGAAATTAAACTTGATCTCTGCAAACAAAAACTCTACTTAGCGGAGGAGAAGATGAAGTGCATGAATGAACCATTAAGCCCTTATACGGACTCAAATGGTGACAGGGTGGAACGAGGCCAGTGACTACGGAGTTTTACTGAAAGCATTAAAACATGGGGATAGAACTGTGATTCCTATTTTAGGAAGAGGCCATTTCGATATTCAAAAACACTCACCATTTCTCAGGAGGAGATGTCAAACTGCTGATTTTGACGTGATCCACCCCTGCAGGGAAGAAGAGGCAGTGCAGTCGAGCATGGAATACTTACTATTCCCATTTTGACATATCAGTTCACAAATAGAAATATTTTGACTCCTCAATTGCTCCTAGATTCACATATAAGCAAATCCAGCTAAAGTATAAGGTACTGTTACCTTGGTAGAAACATTAGATGTCTTCTGATAGAAAAGCATTTATCCGATTTCATTATATCAGATGTAAAGAATGAGACTTCTCATTATCCTCCAATTGTTTATAAATCAGTTTGGTTGCGATACAGGGCTGGAGAATAATACAATACCAGTTATGTATTTAAAATACAGCACATGACTAACTCATTCCACTAATGATTGCATCCTGAATAGTTAGTTAAAAAAAAATTAGATTACAGATTGCTATATATTGCTGAAGTCTACATGGAATCTGCAATACAGCACAATATAAATGCAAATGTTCATTATGAAAGGAATGTGCAATGTGGAACATGTAATTAGACATACAGTATATTTCTTACCCTTGCCAATGAGGGGATGTTTTCCACTTAGTGCTTTGTGGAGGAAAGACGCTGCAAGAGATAACAGACAATGAGGTTCTTAAAGCTCTATCACTGATTATTCACTGCGTCCACTGAAAAACTTGTTAGAGAAGCAGTGGATTTTTTTTGGAGCCATAGTAAACCATTGCCACTGATCTGGGATGTTATCAGCATGGATAAATGCACTTAAGTTCCAGAAGCAACTGCACCAGTATCTTATATGCAGACCAATGGCGTATGAGATGAAGCAGGGCAGTGATTCTGAAAGCAATGTGGGCAGGTGCATAAAAACAATCAGTATGAGTGTGACATTGCCTAAAGGACAAGCTGCGATGTGACAGACAAGATTATACAGTCAGTGTACTGTGTGATGCTGTGAATGAGACGGAAGTGCGTTCATTTCACTGGCAAATTGTGTAGAACTGAATGTAACTGGCTGAGCTTTTTTTTCTTTTTTTCGCACTGGACCAATAATTTATCTCACGCATCACTTATTGCATCTCAGAGAGAAACCGACCAAATATCGCTGCCTCATGCACTGCTGTAGAATAAATCTATTGAATTTGATAAACATCACTTAATCCCTTTCCAGTAAACACATTCCATCAACATCGATCAATTCCTCACACCCCTACCAGAAATTACAGAAAATAAAGTCTAAAAAAGAGATCCTATTATACAGCCAGTACTTATGCCTTGCAGTTTCCATGTGGAACCAAAACTTAACTTCTGATCACCCACTGGAGTTTTTCATGAATCACACATATGTTGATTTGACATTACATTGATTTAAAATGTAATTTTACATGTCAAGGAAGTCACACTTTCCATTAAACTGTTGGAGTATAACACTGTGGAAAATGCATAAGCTATGCAAGATGAAGGAAGACTGTACCTCCCATTGTTTTACCCCTATTTTTTATTTATTTGTGTTAAAAAGCAAAAATGTTTGTATTGTATGAGTTGACAAATGTCAAAGGTGTGATTCTTGGCACAAATCAAATGGTCCCAATTGACCACCACGCATCGTTTTCCTGAAATAGTGTCCCATAGGGCAGTACTTAGCCTCCCCACACCATTTAACTGTAATGCTTGAGGAGACGATGGGATTCATCTCTTTATGTTGTATCTTATTCACAGTTGTGATATAATCTTCGTTTGATGTTGACATGAATGAACTCAAAGCGCAAAAAAACCAAAGCCGCAAAATCTAACTTTTTCATCGATGTAAAAGAAATTTTGAAAACATGCACATTTACAAATGAATCACACAACAATTTCTGCTCCGCTCTCTTTATACTTTCCTCCCACATATACCCATGAGACGATATTGTCACAAACAGATTAAATTATAGTGGATTCATATTTACATGTATTGGGGTTGACATGTCTCTACAGTGTATTTCCCAGAACCATTTGTTGAGCGTATGGTTTTTTTTTTTTTCCTTTGCTCACACTGTTGAAACAGTGACGACATGTATAATTAATGCTAACAAACTGTGCTTTCATGTTGACCTGCAGCAGCTCAGTAGAGTAACAAACTGGGTTTTTCAATGAATTCTCATTTCATTCTTCAGAAATCCATCAGTTGATTTCAGATGTTGCTTTTTTTCATTTGATCAATTAAATCGTATCGAGTCTAAAATTACACCATTCAAAATGCAGATTGAGATCTCCCTGTCTGCCAATAGTATAGAAATATTTAGATATTGAATGCAAATTAGCAGCACAAACACTAACTAACAACCCTACAACTGTTGTACAGCCGTGTCTATCCCCCTTACACCAAAGACATTAGTTGTCGGTACTGATGCTTTCCTCCCATTCTCCTCCGCAGTGAAACTTTGAATTCCTGTAATGTCCTTCGCAGCAGATGTCGTCCACCCAGACGGATGAATCATAACCTAATAAAAGTCTTTGTTTTTAACCAGTGAATAACGATTCGCTGTAAAAAAGACACATGTCAACTAAGTTTGAAAGAGTTTTCTTCTGCGACTGTGGCAGAGCCATTTAAAATATACCACATGTTGGATATGGTTTACCAGGACTTGCCTTGTCGAGATGACTAAAGGCATGTAAATAAGATCCTTTATCACTGTTTTTTTTTTCTCTTTTTTTTTTTTTTTTTTTTTTTTTTTTTTTTTTTTTTTTTTTTTTTTTACAAATTTTGATAGGTAAAGGGTGATTTTGGAATGAACTGTGGTAAACTGTACTTGGTTGTCAAGAGTGTAGTGTTTTTTTTCCCTGTATAGTATAACAACCTAGGCATGTAATGGTGTGTATATATGTGTGTATATATGTATGTATATGTGTATGTATATGTATATGTGTATATACAGTGGGGAAAATAAGTATTTGAACACCTGAGAAAATGAATGTTAATATTTGGTACAGTAGCCTTTGTTTGCTATTACAGAGGTCAAACGTTTCCTTATGTTTTTCCCCAGGTTTGCACATACTGCAGGAGGGATCCTGGCCCACTCCTCCACACAGATCTTCTCTAGATCAGTCAGGTTTCTTGGCTGTCGCTGAGAAACACAGAGTTTGAGCTCCCTCCAAAGATTTTCGATTGGGTTCAGGTCTGGAGACTGGCTGGGCCATGCTAGAACCTTGATATGCTTCTCACGGAGCCAGTCCTTGGTTTTCCTGGCTGTGTGCTTTGGGTCGTTGTCCTGTTGGAAGACCCAGCCACGACCCATCTTCAATGCTCTGACTGAGGGAAGGAGGTTGTTCCCCAAAATCTCACAATACACGGCCCCAGTCATCCTCTCTTTAATGCAGTGCACTCGTCCTGACCCATGTGCAGAAAAACACCCCCAAAGCATGATGCTACCACCCCCATGCTTCACAGTAGGGATGGTGTTCTTCGGATTGTACTCTTCATTCTTCTTCCTCCAAACACGCTTAGTGGAATTATGACCAAAAAGTTCTATTTTGGTCTCATCTGACCACAAAACTTTCTCCCATGACTCCTCTGTATCATCCAAATGGTCATATGCAAACTTAAGACGGGCCTTGACATGTGCTGATTTAAGCAGGGGAACCTTTCATGCCATGCATGATTTCAAATCATGACGTCTTAGTGTATTACCTACAGTAACCTTGGAAACGTTGGTCCCAGTTCTTTTCAGGTCATTGACCAACTCCTGTCGTGTAGTTCCCTTTCCAGCCTTGTGGAGGTGTACAATTTTCTCTCTTGTGTCGTTGGACAGCTCTTTGGTCTTCGCCATGTTACAAGTTAAAGTCTTGCTGATTGTATGGGGTGGACAGGTGTCTTTATGCAGCTAACCACTTCAAACAGGTGCATCTGATTAAGGATGATACATGGATGCAGGTGGACTTCTAATGGGCGGACTAACAGGTCCTTCAGGGTCAGAATTCTAGATGACACACAGGTGTTCAAATACTTATTTGCCGCTATATCACACACATAAATCATTAAAAAATCATGCATTGTGATTTCTGGATTTTTCTTTTTAGTTTATCTCTCTCACAGTGGACATGCACCTACGATGAAAATTTCAGACCCCTCCATGATTTCTAAGTGGGAGAAATAGCAAAATAGCTCAAATACTTATTTTCCCCACTGTATGTGTATGTATGTATGTATATATATATGCGTGTATATGTATGTGTGTATATATATATGTATATATATATGCGTGTATATGTATGTGTGTATATATATATATATATATATATATATATGTGTATATATATATGTGTGTGTTTTATGGAGCTTTACACTATAACAGAAGTGCTGCTGCAGGATAGCACTGTGATATGCAAGTCTATGGTATTTCAACTTTTAATAGTAATAGTGACGTTTTCAATATCCAATAAAAAAAAAAAACACAGTGAGAAAGCTGAGGTTGATTCGACAAAGAGTCAGAGAAATATGTGAGCGTGACACAGAGGCTCCTTGCTTTTATACAGTAGATAGATGGATGGATTAAAATATGAGACAAAAGTTTGAACTCTTAGAAATCAAATTAAGATCCAAGTATGGAGCTGAAACTGAACTGGATGACACAGGTCTTAGCAGATAGTTCAGGTTACAGTGACATGAGGGCAGGCAGTAAATTCTGTCAGCCACCAAAATATAAAAAAAAGAACTAAAAGGCGCCAATATCAATGTTAATGAGGACTTTCAGGAGAAAAGTAAGGACCTTTTCAGCTGAGTGCTGCGAGAGAAAGAGATGATAGTGCAGTTCTGAATATGCTATAAATACTATTAGTCTACATGAGCATTAGTCAAACCCAGAGTGGCTCACTGCATGTTAAAGGATCATCTGTCCTTAGCAACACTTAGACATGAAATTCACAAGATTCATCCTGTACCGATTTATAATTAGATCTAGGTGCAAGCATTCAAGCAATTAGAAAAGCTGGAAAGAAAGCTGCCATGTTCTTAGGGAATTCAATATGTAAAGTTGAAATTGTAATACATTTGCTTATTGTAAACTCACCTATAAATGCCAAAATAAGCAGGTAGTATGTCTCAGGGTTTCTGTCATCCTAATGATATTCTTATTGACATTTGTACGTTTTAGTACAACTATGTTAATAACAGCATTATAAACAAGTGGCATTTGATCGTGAGACATTTGTAAGAAACTGATCAGTTTATAGATGTTTAAGATATGTTGTTATGATGTTAATAAAAGCCTTCAAAATTTCATATCACCAATAATTAATTTAACGTACCTATATATATATTATCATTGTTAAACCTATGCTACACTTTTTTGTTGCTTTATTAAAACATGTCAATGTAACTGTACTTGTCATTTACTATCAGTTCACTCACCTTTTTGCAGCTACCACGTCTAAATTAAGAACAAGTTAGACAAATTATTTGGTTATTATATCCTGTATTAACAGTTTGCAAGTATTGATATCTTCAAACATTAAGGGACATTATATATTATCACTAGGCGTCACGTGACACATTTGATGATTGAGTGATATGGTGAAATGGATTAGTTTCTTTCCTATGTAGTAGACATTAACTTGTACCATGCATTTTCTGCAACATTACTAAATAAAACATTAAAGTTTTTGATAATTGCATGGGGAATAATCTAATTTAATTTCCCATAAATGTCCTGGGTAAATACCTCATAATTAAGGGATTACATTAAAAATATTTCTCACAGGACAGAGATGATCATTCCCATCATTTTGTGCAAATATTCTCTATGGTGGAGGCTATGAGAATGTGTACAAGATACACATTGGGCCTTTGGAACTATTTCTGAATGCGTAAAGTGGAAGTGGAAGTTTTTGGTGTTTAAACCCAGTTTGAAGGTCTTTCTCCAATGAACTAGAAACATGAGACCAAAATCTCAGACATGAGCCGGGGGTTTATCTTACTGGAATCTTCTTTGTAAATGTGTGCAGATTTTCACTCTTCACATCTGTTTGTTACTTTTAATGATACAAAGTTCAGTAAGATATTACAGTTTTATTCTGGAAAGGGTTAAACTCTAATTTCATGCAGTTATGATATCTTATCGGCCAGATGTGTCGGTTCACTCAGGCACCAAATCATTTTTTTCGGTTTTGTGGAACCATTTCAGGTTTCGCATAGATAAATTGATCCATCTGAGAAATTGTTAAGTAGAGCATTGTCCTGGGCTGCAGACACCATTGGGAAATCATAGGATTGTCCTCAGCAATGACATGAATGACGGCTCTGGCAGCCACAGTGAGAGTTTTAATCAGGCATGATGACAGAGGAGAGATGAAGGCATGCAGGGCAGAATACAGAGGCAACACGTACAAAACTAAATCATGACAATGACTGATATAATGTTTATTCTGCACTATCACTGATTTCAGGATGGCAGATAGCTAAGCTTTTCAGTGCATTCGAATTTCAGGAGGTTTGTGTTATGCTCTGTAGGTTATGAGCAAAACATAGTTATTTACTTTCTCATTGAGAATTACAAACTAAAAATCCACATTTGTGAGATTTTTTTTTTACTTGATTTATGCAGGTATTTGTTGGCACATATTCAAATATTCATACATACTTCACTACTACTTTATATACATCGTACTGATGTATATAAGTTAAATCAATATAAAATAAGTTTTGCTAGTAAGAGTAGTGACGGTAAGTTATGGAAAGCATACAAAAATACTATGAAATAAGTAAAGAAAAGAAAGGGAATCAAACAAAAAAATCTTCTTGATGACAGTAATATACCTGATATTATGTGTGCTACTGGCTTCACAGTATAATAAATAAAAATCTCGTGCAGGAGGGAATAAGTTTAGTTCAAAGGGTCGCTCAGTCAATAGGGACAATATTACCAGACCAATATATATTCGTTGGTTCTCATATTGGAAAATATTGGATCCACATCAGCATAAACCAATAGGAGCCAAAGAAAGACAAAGAATCAGAGGGATATTATTAATCAAGTGATGTGATTTCAGATATTAAAAAAATGTGAAAGGACCTGACCGCGAAAGGAGTATTTTATATTCTCTAATTTCACAAAAGAGAGGGCATCTCCTATCTGAAGGGTCTGAGAGGGGAAGCGGAGGCTTGTTCAATGCGATGTAATGTGAGAAAAGCTGTTGTGAGAGGCTAGCGGAGGGTCAGTGGATGGTACACAGCAGGACAACTAACATTGAGAGGTGAGTATTTCCCACCATAGTGGCTGAAAGAGAATGAAAAACAGATTTCCAGAATGATGACAGAGCAGGAAAAAAAGCATCAATACATGTGGGAGAGATCAGCTGGAGGTGACATTTATCACCATTTGGATCAGTGCCAGGATAGATAAGGTAGCTTACTTTTTTTTTTTTTTAACCGTTAGGACTTTTAGAAGGAAGCAAAGCTGGAAATTTATATTTGGCGATTTAAAAACTTTCCCTTGAAAAGTGTCAGTGGTTTGTTTTCACAATCACAATTTTATCACCATCAGAGGGAGGCTTTACCACACATATGACTTCTAGTGAGTCATATGTGAGATGATTTATAGGGAAGGTTCTGCATGTTTTTATACATGCAAAAGTTCTCATAGCAAGAAGGTTGTAGGCTCAAGTTTGTCTGGTGACCTTTCTAGGGTGTATCCCTAACGCCCTCGCCTGTAATACTTTGGGATTGGCTCCAGCAGACTCCTGTGACCCTAGTGAGGAATAAGCAGGTACAGAAAATTACTGACTAGTGGTTCGTTGCAGCCGTACTACTGATACTGTATTTAACTGTTGTTGTTCCTATTGTATTGATGATGTTTGTATTGACTGAGGTTTTCTGCCCGAGAGATACAGGTCCTTCTCAAAAAGCATATTGTGATAAATATTAGACTTTCATATATTTGAGATTCACTACACACAACTGAAGTAGTTAAAGCCTTTTATTGTTTAAACATTGATGATTTTGGCAAATAAAGTAAAGAATAACCAAAAAAATAGCATATTTCATCTGACCAATAAAAGAAACGTGTTTTTAATACAAAAAAAAAGTCAACCTGCAAATATTTATGTTCAGTTATGCATTATATACTTGGTCGGAAATTCGTTTGCAGAAATGACTGCTTCAATGCAGCGTGGCATGGAGGCAATCAGTCTGTGGCACTGCTGAGGTCTTATGGAGGCCCAGGATGCTTCAATAGTGGCCTTAAGCTCATCCACAGTCTTGGGTCTGGCGTCTCGCAACTTCCTCTTCACAATATCCCACAGATTCTCTATGGGGTTCAGGTCAGGAGAGTTGGCAGGCCAATTGAGCACAGTAATACTATGGTCAGTAAACCATTTACCAGTTTGCTGTGAGCTGGTGCCAGGTCATTCTGAAAAACGAAATCTTCATCTCCATAAAGCTTTTCAGCAGAAGGAAGCATGAAGTGCTCCAGAATTTCCTGATAGCTAGCTGCATTGACCCTGCCCCTGATGAAACAGTGGACCAACACCAGCAGCTGACATGGCACCCCAGACCATCACTGACTCTGGGTACTTGACACTGGACTTCAGGCATTATGGCATTTCCTTCTCCCTAGTCTTCCTCCAGACTCTGGCACTTTGATTTTCGAATGACATGCAAACTTTGCTTTCATCAGAAAATAGTACTTTGGGCCACTGAGCAACAGTCCAGTGCTGCGTCTCTGTAGCCCAGGTCAGGCGCTTCTGCCTCTGTTTCTAGGTTATAAGTGGCTTGACCTGGGGAATGCGGCACTTGTAGCCCATTTCCTGCACACGCCTGTGCACGGTGGCTCTGGATGCTTCTACTCCAGACCACTCCACTGCTTCCGCAGGTCCCCAAAGTCTGGAACTGGCCCTTCTCCACAATTTTCCTCATGGTCTGGTCTCCTCTTCTCATTGTGCAGCGTTTTCTGCCACACTTTTTCCTTCCCACAGACTTTCCACTGAGGTGCCTTACCTTGCCTTGTCTTACCCTCTTGCTTGAGGGTGTCAATAATGGCAGTCAGGTCATCAGTCTTACCCATTAGTGTGGTTTTGAGTGCTGAACCAGACTAGGAGTTTTTAAAAGCCTCAGGAATCTTTTGCAGGTGTTTGGTAGTTTAGAGTTAACTTGTTGATTCAGATGATTAGGTTCATAGCTCGTTTAGTGAACCTTTTCATGATAAGCTTTTTTGAGATAGGAATTTTGAGTTTTCATGAGCTGTATGCCAAATACATCAGTATTAAAACAATAAAAGACCTGAAACATTTCAACTTGTGTGTAATGAATCTAAAATATATGAAAGTTAAATTTTTATCATTACATTATGGAAAAGAATGAACTTTAACACAATATGCAAATTTTGGATCTGTATACATAAAACTCAATGCTGCCAATATCAGGGGGTTTAAGATTTAAGTAGGTTAAGAGGGTTAGCTCTTTCAGTAGAATCCTCATCACATTTTTTTTATTCTATGAGTGGTAGAGTGCAATAAAAATCTGAGAAACGGGACATTTTCCTGACCCAGATGTTCTCTCCTCTTTGTCCACCCAGACCACGCTGCTGTGTCGAACTGTCTCATTTAAAACATGTGAAAACCGTCCCGACTGTGCAGAGCTAAGAACGTGTAGCGACGCTGTAAGATTTAGATATCACGGCACGGACCGCCATGACAACAAACAGCTGAGCTCCGTTAAGTCTGTGAGTGGACAAAGAGAGGTGAGATAAAGGAGGCTAAAGGAAGCCGTGTGAAGCTTAAGCCTCAGAAACCAATGTCCTTATACATGTCCGCCTGTTCCGCACAGTGTGACTGAGTCAGACACCATGAAAAGCGGCTTACAGCTATTGTTGCGCTCTCAGCTGTTAAAGGTTGAATGGAAAGCTCACACGAGGAAGGAAGTAATGATGTCATGCTGCTGTGTCTGTTCCTCTGAATAAGCCCTGAGTACCACTAGAAGGTTTTTAAAGCAAAGAACAGAGTTTGAATATTCACTGCCTGCGTTGTCCTCCATAAACAAAGGTAATTGTTTGCAAAGTTTCCTTTTGCATGTTTAAATAAACCATTGTTGCTGCTCCCATTCAATGCAATGATTGTGTTGCTTTGACAATGTTCATTGTTCAGGTGGTCATCCACTCATTGTCAGTTTCCAGCACGAATGTGCTTTTAGGTCCAAGTGTCTACTGCTTTGCACATTATAATGAATGAGTGCTTCACTCACTGCTGCAGTTTTCTGGTATTTCAATTGACATATTTATTTATTTTGAACACTTCATATTTGTAGGTTTACTTCTTCCTGTGCATTCACAGTATAAGATTTATTGTTTCCTACAGCTTGTCTTACAGTATTCTGCAGCATTACAGCCATTCCCTTTGCTGTGTGTAGTGACATAGCTTTAGTCCCTGTAATAAACTGCAGCTTGAAAATCAGTGTTTGGTCGATCATATCTCTGTTGTCGCTGCATTGTAAGTATTGTATCTTACATCATTGGAAAAACTTGTTAATTTCCCTCCACAGTGACGCCAGTTTGGAAGGATAATGTAATTATGGGATGAGCAGGACAGCAGAGAATTTGGTTCCAAGTGAAATGTGCCAAATTTCCATCGCACAGCAGCCTGTGAAGAGGAGGTGGAGGAGGAGGAGGTGCCAGGCTGTTGGTCCCGGCCATTTGTTCAATAAATAAACTGTAAAAGAACCAATATGTCTTGTTTGTTCCCTGCTACTGTAGTAATAGGCTTCACTCATTCAATCCCCCAAACGGCTCAAAACAAAAGAGTCCAAACCAGCGGGAGAATAAATAGTTTGACAATGGAAGAGAAATTTGGCACAATTCACTTGGAACTTCACCCATTCCTCAGCTGTTCTGCTCATCCCATAACCACACGAGCCTAACAAATGGGGCGTCATTGCAAAGGGAAATGAACAAGCTTTCCAATAATATAAGATATTTGCGGTTTTTTTTGACAGTCACGTCACGTTTAACTATTGCTAATACTCTTTACTGTCATCCGTTGTAATATACAATCCCAGACGACGTTATTTATGGCGACTACTGATGTATTGCTGTGCCGTCTGGATGTTATTTGTTTATATTATGACGCGTCTGTTAAGGGACCTTCACACATTTTTTTTGTTTGTCCTCTGTGCACATTATACAAGTAGTGATAAGGGTCTTTCCAAGCCAAGGAGGCTGCTTTTTGTTTGTGCTCCCTTACAGGAAAGGAGGACTAATATCCACATTTATGTTACCATTGAATGTATTCCGAATATTTATTATAAAAAAAAAAAGGAAAATAGTGATATATATATTGCTGGAATCTACATGGAAGCAGAAACCCAACACAATATAAATACAAATTATGAAACATGCAATAATTAGATATGCTGTATATTTTCCTGCCCTTACAGATAATGGGATATTTTCCAGAGAATCAGTGACAGAGGGAAGCTCTGTCACTGATTATTCATTGTGTCCACTGAAAAACTTGTCAGAGAACCAGTGTATTAAATCCAGTTTTTTTGACTAGTGGATCCACATTAAACCCATGACACTGATCTGGGATTTTACCAGCATGGAAAAATACGCTTAATTACGCTTTATTTTAGAAGAAACCAAACCAATATTTTATATGCAGACCATGCACTGTTTATCCTTTCCATTATAATCTTTATTAGGTAATTCATATAGTAATTAATGAGTTATTATTGCATGTGCTTAATGTCTGTTCATTTTCTGCATTTATTTCCGTGAGTGTAGTAGTTGTAGCGCATACATAATAAAAAATAATATGCATTTAGTTTAAACATAATTATTTGTCAGCTGTGTGAGCATGTTTACTTTGAATAGGAAAAAATAACCCTATATAACATATTCAATATAAAATGCATCATTGTTTACATTTGTCAGTAGCTAAAAATGGTCCATAGTGACTGAATGGATTTAAAAAGCCTGTCAAAAGTCAGGCGATAACATTCTAATAAACAAGGCGAAAGAGCAGAAAGCTTAATGCAGCAGTGTGGCTATAGTTAAATTGACTCGAGGGGACAGCTCGGCGTGACACTAACCATTGTAGTCCTGCTTATATTTCTCTCTTCGTAAAAGGCATGCATGGGCACACATGCAGCACGTTATCTATCCCAGCCATACAGTAAATGTCTGTCTATTTTTACAGTAATATCTGGAGCCAGAGGCAAGGCAGGATGCCATTTCCCCTCCTCAGAAGACATTTCACTGCAGAGCCTCAGTATTCCACAAATGCCATGTTGTGGATGGAAATTAATTTCTGTTCTTGTTAATGTTCTGTCTGTTTCCAAATTACTGTAAGCCATTTAAAAAACCAAAGGCCATGAAAACATTAATTTAAGGATGAGTGTTTGCTGCTAATGTCTCATTTTATTATCTTGTGGTTTACTCCACTTTTGAAGACGGAGACCTTTTCTGATGACACTAAACAGTCTTTGTTGTTGCTCGGATACAGCTTGTTTTGTCACGAGTTGTCCGAGCATAAAACAATTGGAGTTCTTCTCTTACAAATCAAAATAATAATTTGACCTTTGTGCCTCCCTTTAAATATCCTCCTGTGAACACCTAAGGGACCAAAAACTGCCAGAAAATATATATTATAACCTCTCAAACAACTGCTTAACAATAACTATTAAATAAGAATATGTTTTGTGATGATACCAATACTTTATATCAGGGACAAAAACACCAAAAATTTAAATCATTTCAATATACTACTGACAATTATGACTTCACTATGGGATATATCAATGATTAGCTACAACACAGATTTTAGAGATTATTATTTGTCATGTAATGAATAATATAGCTAAACTAAATGATCCACACAATATTGGGCATAATTGTGGTTACACAGCTGTGATTGGCACTATTTTGTGGTTTTAATTTCAGGGTGTTGGTTCACACCTTCAACCCAGTTGTACAGGTTGAATTAGGAGAATAAATTGACAGTATAGCCGTGTTAGGCGCTGCCATTAATCACGAACATTCAGATCAGCTCATTTCCTATAAAAGCGGGAGATCTTCCATCATTGTAATGGAGGCCGCTTCCTCTCCCCCTAAAATCTGATCTCATCTCAGAGGTGCAAACCAGGAATAATGTGCTCATTAATAATATCCATGTAAACTTTTTTTTTCTTCTGTTTGATGCAGGACAGTCATATAGTCACCTATTAGAAGAGTGTTATTGTTTTCCCATCACAATCTTGTCTATAAAACTTCAGAAAAGGAGGCGTTAACAAGAGTATTTCCATCCCCCAGCGACGTATAGTAACATCTCTCAAAAAACACACTCTAAGAGATAGCTGGTTTAGCTGCTACTTCATTCCTTAGACTAAAACAGGCTACTCTGGCCCCATCCAATGCTTTTTTTCCCCCCAAGAGGAGAGTCACACTCTACAATCTAGCTGAAGCATCTTATGCACGTTCACAGACCCTCAGGAAATCCCAGCACTATCACCCAGGAGAACAAAATCTGGGCCTGAAATCATTTATTTATGAACACACTTAAGAGTTACATGTCCCGGTCATTACAGTATCCTAAAGTAAAGCATAAAGGAGGAGTGGAGAAGATGCAGGAAAAAAAAAGTGCAGAGCAATAAAGCAACCCAACCCCCTTGGTGAATCTAATAAAATAAACCACTGTCAATGAGGTAGTGTCAAAGAAGTTACTTGTAAGCAACAGGACTTCTTCTTGTAGCTTGAAAACGTTTCACCCTCTATCCAGGAGTATTCTTCATTTCTGGCCTGATGCTGGAAAACAGGAACTATAAGACACAGACGTACACATCTTAGACAAGGAGGACAGGTGGTTTGAAAGGGGAGTGAAGGAGGCCATCAATGTCCATTTAGAAAGACCGACTTCAAACAGAGGAGGTGGGTTACGTCATAATCTATCTGCTACATACCATCCTGCTTTGAGGTCTCATCCCAGGAAGTTTTACTGCTCTTCACCATCAGAGCAGGACTCATTCTCTGGATCATGTAACCACCATGACTCTCACTCCACTTCAAAACTTGAAGTGTGACTTATGGACCATTGTTATGAGAGTGTTGTTTACAGTTTCAACCAGTGATCCAGAGATATAAGCTCCTGGTTTACAGCATCAGGCCAGAACTGAAGAAGCCTCCTGGATATGGGGGGAAATGTCTTCAAGCTACAAGAAGAAGTCCAGTTGCTTACAAGTAACTCCTTTGAGAATATAATGACCTGGATGAATCAGAATCTACACAGACATATCAATGAGGTAATTTTCACTAATGGTCTATGGGCCATGGTTGCACAACATCTCATCTATACAAGTCATTGCCAAGCAAGTTCACACAACTCTGATTCACCATTAGTTAATTCTTTGTTTCAGAGTAGACTGACCATTTTAACCTTTTGTCTGTGGCAACACTGACTGGATGAAGTGATGCTGCACATGCTCAATGAACAGAAGCAAACTTCCACAGGCTGCTTCATGGGAGCCGACTTCTAATTCCAATGTAGATGAAATAATTCAAAGTTTAACACACTCCAGACATCATCAGTCCAAATGGGCTGTATGGTGCTCTAAATTGATTAATCTACTGTTTAACAGCTGTAATATTATTATTTTTTTTTACTCTGTGTAATTATTCTCATTGCCAGAAGGGGGAGACAAAAGTCCCTTACAACAGCTTTAAATGTAGCACCCATTTTTCTTTTTCACATCCTCCACCATGCATCACAGATGTCACAATTCTCCAAATCTATGCTTTGATACGACTTTTGATTTTAAAGTCAAAGTTCCAGTTAGTTGAAAGGTTATACATGTACAGCTCCAATCAGTTTATACTGATCACTGCACCAATCCCAGCTGAGATGGCTGTGTCACGGCTTCACCTTGAGGCTCCTGCAATTCGCTTCTCCTCAGAATTGGAGCATGGATGTTATCCGTCAGCAAATACAACAGCTTTTTATAGCCTGTTTTATCTTCAGACATTCATAAGTGGTAGGGGAGAGAAAGGGGGGAAAAATACTGGGAGAATCACAAACCTGCTTGTGATTTCGAAGGTCAAATCGAATGCCCATTTCAATCGATTTTCAATTTACAACCCAAATCGTGACACCCTTACTAAGTATCTATCACCCTGTTC
The DNA here is from genome assembly GCA_036785175.1 of Eupleurogrammus muticus. Classification (NCBI taxonomy): domain Eukaryota; kingdom Metazoa; phylum Chordata; class Actinopteri; order Scombriformes; family Trichiuridae; genus Eupleurogrammus; species Eupleurogrammus muticus. The sequence goes on from JAYKQN010000001.1 coordinate 15,707,172, forward strand.
CAATCAGTTTCTTTTGCCAGAATATTCAGCGTTCAATACACTCATCAAAACAGAGTTAGCATCCTTCAAGGACCTGCATGATTTCCAAGGAAACTCACCCGCAGTTCTGAGGTAATCAGGAACAGCAACACCTATACATTAGAATACTTGAATTAATACAGCATATAATAGTTAAAATAAAGCATCTCCTCTTAAGGAAAGCGATGAGAAATGAAAACATCCCAAAACTACATTTAAAATAATTTCTAAAAAAAACAAGACCGCCTTCACACATACAAGGCCAAGCTATCACCAAATTTTCAGTTTTGTACATAATACACTACACGGTAGAATTAAAATCCGCACAGATGCTGCATGAGCAGTGACAAACAGTTGTGGTGAATGTCATGTCAATGTCATCAGTAAATCAGTCAGAATCACCTTTTGATTAAAATCTGTTGCACTGTTCATTTCTCACTTTTGAGAGCTTCTCTTCTCTATTGGTACAGGGGCTTTGCTGTGGCTCAGTGCGTGTTTGATCCCTGCCACCGGCTCACAGGCAGGATTCACCACTCTTGGGAATTTTTTTTTTTTTCCTCCTGAAACTAAAGGATGCACAGCAGCCACAGACATATTTGTACTTAATTATGGAAGACTAAATAACAGCCAACATTTCCCTTTACTGTGATTAGATTATAATCTTAATATATATAAAAATAATATAATATTAAATAGATTTTTTAAATTAAATTTTGCCTTGTTTCTGTGAAATGGGTTTTATGGGAATCTGTAAATATGTTTTTGAGCCCTGTTGAAGAATATTTTCTGTCACCAGTTGGGACAGACATTCTATCCTATATAAAAATGTAAAGTATGGAAACGGGGAAATAGGGCCTTGTCAGGCAGAGCATCCGATACTGCTCGTCCATCTGCAACAAGGTTGATGTGATCCAGACTAACATTATTCACCCGGGGGGAAAAAAAAGAAAAAAAAAAGAGGCATGCATCATGACTCTGTACCATACCTGGCTTACTCCTGCAAGCTCTGAATCAGACAGTTTTGGTGCACGGGTGAGGCTCGACAGAAAATGTGATATCACAGGGAAACCAATTTCCCCAAATAATTGTCAATAATGCATGTACAAGCCTGGGTTACAAAAAAAAAAAAATTGACAAATTTTACGAGGTTACACAAAATCTGCAGCTGCACCGCACAGGAAACTTATCTTCACATGGTGGGGATGGGGTTATGTCAGAAGCTAATAAAGGGGGCAGATATGAAAAGAATGAGAACAGAATAGAGGAACGTTTCCACAGTAATGACCCGAAGGCATTGTGGGTTGACATAAAAGCGGCGGCAAGCCAAGACAATAAGAAAAATAGGTCGATCACCACGGACGGTTTTGAGTCACATTCAGAGAGGCAAATCCACAAAATGACTTCTATTCATGTTTTAATGATGAACGCAATTTTACAAATGTGCATACTGATCTGTTTGATATGTTGAGGGACTGTGCTGCCACCTCTCACCCACAGTCGGGCCTGTTCTGTCAGATCAATGTCCTAGCAGTGTAGCACAGGAAAGAGCCCTGGGCCTGATATATGACCACTGGCAAAGTGAAAGTCTGTGCACATTAGTTATGTGATTATTTTACTGATCTCTTTAACCTGTCACTACAGAGCACATGGCCCCAAATCTATTGAAAGAATATGTTGGGGCTGCAGCTCTGACTTTATTACTGATTGCAATTGGTCCAAAAGACCCTGACTCAAGTCCTTGCTCCACCCAGTGCAATTTGCATATCAAGTTAATAGAGGGGTGGCTGATGCTACTTATACAAGCATTTCAATGGCATTCAAATCTACACAAGGCTTTATTTGAACAATTTTCCTCTGTTTTTTTTTAATGTAATCAAATCATACAATCTAATGTTGATGCTGGTTCTGTGAACTATTGGACTTTTTAACTAAGACCTGAAGCAGTAGTGATTGGACACATTTGTGCCACTCACTAAAGCCTGATTTTTACTTTAATTTCACTTGACAAGTCACTTTAGTCACACAAAAGGAGGAGACTTATACATTTTTCAATAATTTAAAAAAAAATTCTGCTTGATGACTTGTCATTAAAGAAAGGAAGTTTTGGCCTGTTTCAGGGCCCTAATGATATACCCAAACAATATACGATAATATATACTAATAATTCATATAATTTTGCCATAGTACAGCTAATTATTGTTGCAACTAACATATCTTAGGCTCATAACACAATTTTTTTGCTATTTTGTTGCACAATTATTTCCTGCAAAAGATCTCATGTTATTTGTTCAGTTAGTAAAGAGTCAATCATTATAACTTGCATACAAACCAACTGGCACAGACTGACTAGAGGAAAAAAAATGAATAAATAATCATAACAAATATGGATAAGTTTCCCTTCCCTTCTTGGTAAACAAACTAGAGACAGTAAATATACCAGTAGGTTAATATGCAAATGTTATGGTGAGCTTATAAAATGCCTTGATCAAATTGGTTTTAATGTGACCTATTATTTTTTGGAATTAATTCATGTAATTTCTTTTCAGTGTAATATTCCAGTTTATGAAACAATGTTTTATTAATCTTATGGAACAATAACCTTATACATAATGCAGGTGAAAGCTGTAGCTATTAAATTTAGCTGTTTTTAATCTTTGGAGATGCATAAAAAAGACTAACATCATAAATCAATGAAATTGTGAGTAGGTGTTTAAAAGTATCTGCAGTTTTGCAGTGGATGGTAAAGATTAGCAGTTGACCTACAATAATGCGCTGTGTCATGTATAGAAATGCTGAGTAAGCCAAAATTATTTCATTTTTTTGTATCTGGATGACAAGAGGAAGAATTGTTAGTTACTTTAGAGGGTTGCTTGTTGGGACATGGACGGCAGGTCACAAAAACAACTTACAGTGGCATCTCCGCCTAAATCGGTGTGAATGACAGCAACAACGCTGGTGCATTAGTGTGATGTAATGTAGGCAAAAAAAGAAGAGTCACTCTTCCTCAGGTGACTAAGAATGTCAATGCATTACGCGATCGGACGGTGTCAGCGTGAGGCTTATATAACTGATATTAGAGTTGAGCTGCAGCACATAAACCCCTCGTTACAAAGATCAATGCACATTTACATGCATTTTTTGACCATATGTGACCTTTCAGCAGTTGATCTGCCAGGACTGGACTGTGATAATTGATCCGGCAGACACAACTTACAGCCATAGATGCCTTAGCCCTGCAGTAGAAAATAAATTGAAAAAATATGCAACATTCAAGAAATCCAACAGTGTTGTTGTGATTGGTACATGTTGGAGAAAGAAGGGGCAAGATAAAAGGAACCTGTGTATCGTTTATTGAGGAAAAGATATTTTATAATCATCTTTCAATCATTCATATGGATGTTTGATTTGTTTATAGTCATTGATTTTTTAAACAGTATATATGTGTCTTTTGATATTTGAAGCATTTTTCTTTTGCATTTGTGTGTTTTTGGTTTTGCATAATTTCTGCGTTTGCATTATTTTGTTGTTTGTAGCGTGTTTGCCCCTGTTGGTCACTTGTCATGTCATTATCACACGATAAAACTTTTAAATGTGTCCTGATATTCCTCGGGAGTTCCATTCAATTTTCTTTTCAGTACATACACTGACGAACTAACTCAAAATTAACTGGAGCATGTTAAACACAACTAAACAAAAGTATGGAACTCAAACCGCAGCAGCAGGGACATTCAGTCTGTGAAATAACAATAAACTAAGTTCATAACTTTTTTTTCTTGGCCAATTTTGTTTTATTATTCTTTTAAGTATAATGGAACATTTATAGTAGTTGGAAATACAGCAATCTTATATTATTCATTGCCCTTTTTCCCATTACCCCTCCAGGCGTGAACTAATAAACAAAAATAAAATCAGCTGTAAGATATATTGAAAACAAATGGGCAGATGCATAGCTCACAAAATAAATACTACTAGTAATAGTTATAACAAACTCAGTTTCTAACCTAACACTCACATTAATAAATGTTAAAAACCCAATAATACACACTCTGCTAAGACTTTAAACCTCCATTGTTTGTTTCCGCCTTTCTTTCACCATAAAATATATGGCGCTGCACTGACGCCCAACAGGACCACACACACACGCGCACACACACATACACACACTGTACTGTATATAAGCAATCAATCGGCCAACAGCAGCCCACCACCACAGTTGTGCCCGATGGCCAATGCATGTCTGAACTGTCGGAGAAACTAAAACATTCATGTGGAATAAAGACACATTCTAAGCAAACAAAGCCTGAACCTGTATTTTCTTTTCACTCACGGAGCACCAAGCTATTCCAGATTCCCATTTGTTTTCCAACACATCGGGCTAGATTGGATGAGGTATTGCTCTGTTTACAAGGTACATGCTTTGAAGAGTATATGCCAGAGTAATTCATCTATGGTCTGATGGATGCCATGGCCCCAGGCTCCATTCCTAGGAGACCACACTCTATTTGAAGCACACTCATTCTGCTTGTCACCATCCTCTCACTACATACAGTGTATTTTTTCCCCCATACTATCTCATCTGATGTGTATACCAGGAATAGGAGCATGAATAATTTAATATCATACTGATGGCGGACTCTATTCTCAGTTTAGTTATTAGCCACATTTAATATTGTTGCCTCGTATTCAGATTTACCAGTGGCTGAAATTGCAGTGACTGAGCATATAACCTACAGGAATGGCTATAAAAAATGATAATAATAGCAATAAAAATAGTAGTTAATTTAAAAGAGAAATTGTGTCTGTAAAATATCATGAAAAAATCTGCGTGCGTGTGTGTGTGTTTATGTACAGTACTTCTTAGATCCAGAAAACTAAGCCTAAAACACTGTGCCTAGACACTCAACACAAGGCTAATATATTCAGTCTTCATCTAGGATAGAGACTTAAACTGTTTGAACACCAATCATAAAATGTAGTGTGTGTGTGTGTGTGTATATATATATATATATATATATATATATATATGTGTATATATATATATGTGTATATATATATATATATATATATATATATATATGTGTATATATATATATACACATATATATATATATATATATATATATAATTTGAAGTTAAAGAAAACAAACTATGTATTAGATCAGCTTGATGACAAAAAGATTTTAAATTCCTCTTGTGTGCATGGAGCAGAACAAAAGAGGCTGTTTTAATAAATTAGAGTAATTACCAATTAGGCAGAGAGCAAAGAAGCTGCATAAACAACTTTCTATCATCACCTTTTAAATAATTACACAGACAATGGCTATTTCCATAATCATCAGAATTGTCACTGGCTATTGCCTTTTCAGATTATGATGGATGCATCTGGGACCAAATAATTGACTGAGAGCGACTCTTTTAGGGTTGAGAAGTTTGAAATATGAGTGCACAAAGACATTAGTTAAAACGTCCCTGCCCTCATCTTCACTTCACTTTTCTATTGCAAATGAGATGTGACAATTTTTTTTTTCCTTTTTTTTTTTTTTAATCTGTAATAAAAAAAAAATCTGGAGAAAAAATATGCTCCTTATAACCACAAGCTTTTGGCTAGAATGATAATAGTAGAAAAAAAAAAGTAAAGTTGTCAGCTTAGACATGACACACAATGCATTGCTTAGTCATAAAAGCCTAATAATAAACCACAGAGACTTTGTTGCAAGTAAGCAGTTACTTTGCTGATAACCTGATAGAAAATGGTTGAATGTCCCTCGTTTTGTCCTGAACTGTTTATACCAGCTTGAACTTGTAACACCACTTAAATTCGCCAGTGGCATTAACAGGGATACACTTACAACATTTGAATAGTGTTGCGTCCACTTACTGTCGTACACACTGAAGTGCGCTCCAAGGGGAGATTGCTAAGCTTCGAACAAATTGCATCGTTGGAGACTGCAAATCATGATTTAAATCAGCAAAACGTTTTTTTATTTATACCTCTTAGGTATTTCATATCCATCACCTGCAGCACTTGGCCACCCCTCCCTTTTCAGGCTTGGAAAAGATTTGACATTGTTCTGGATCAGCTCCAAGTGCATCAGAAGCCTCTTCCAGACAAAACCCTGAAGCCAGAGGAGGCAGCGCGGTGCTGTAGATAGTGGGTCACTGTCCAGAGCATTGGTGCAGAGCATTAATTGCTGAATCAGAGTGCAAAGTTCTCTGCAGTGGCAGTAATTGGGAAGGGAAGCCTGCTGACAAGGCAGGAGAAACTTTGTTGAGGGACTAATGGCTGGAAAGTCAACCAAACAGAAGTGGGTCTCGACACCTTTGGGGAGTACATGTAGCTGTGGCTCGAGTCAGGGTTTGTGCAGACGAGTTCTGCTGTGGTTGTACTATGTGTAGCTATATCAGTAATGGCTCAGCCATGTGTATTACCTGGATTTGAGTAACTGCAGTAATGAGTGTCGGTAGAACTTGGTGGGCAGTCTGCCTATGAAAAATTTAATAATTTTTCCATCACATGGTTCCTCCGTAGATTTTCACAACTGGCCTATTTTTAGCACATATTGCTTCTCACACTGCTGCTTCTGCTGTTCAAGAGATTTTAAAAAAAATGACATCAAACTGTGTGAGATTAAGTTTCTGTCTGGTTGTACCAGATGTGGTATGTGACACAGGATTGATGTCTGTATTTTTTTTTCTTTTAATTGTTTGAATAAAATGAATGTTTTTTTTATGGTGACTGACATGCCCGAACACGCCACAAAAAGCTGCAAAAGCACAGAAATGATGGAAAAATCAGAAACACACAAACATAAAATAAATGTGTAAAAAAAAAAAAAAAAAAAGGCTGCAATCACAGAGAGAAAAGCAGAAGCAAACACTTACAAACCCATGAAAAAAATGCAAGCGAGAAACCTGTATAGTAACAGTCCATTTCCATTGCCAAGGAAACATGACGCCCTGTGCCATTTGGACCTGAATGAAAACAGACATGTTCATGCGAACCGTGGAGCTTCAAAATGAAAGAAAACAAAATTCTTCAATATACCTTGTGGTGTGGATCAGATATAAAAATGAGTTCTGACGTAACAAGGGCTTCTGAAGTCACTGTTTTTGGAAGACAAGAACTCGCTGGTGACGAGCCCACACAAACACCGTCTCCCTCTCGGACGTCACACCCACTGTTTCACCGCTTAGTCTTCCCTGTACATGGAGAATGTGGAAACTGCATGTTCAGAAGGACTGCCAGCATCCATCAACCAGCGCTACACTTGTCGTCTCAACACTACATCGACCCAGCTGGCCACTGTAGATCCATGATCTAACTGAAAGCACATGAAATTTTTTTTTTTTTTCTAATAGTTTGTGTGGCAAATGCTTGAATTTACACATTCTCAAAACGTTCCACTTGAAATCTCCTTGAAAACTTGAAAACACAGCCTCCACCCAGCGACTCCCGACGTAGGCGGGCTTGACGGAGCAGGTAAATTAACCCTGTGCCGCCCCGCTGATGTGGCAAGTCGCGGCACACCCTGTGGAGCTCAGAAGTTACTCTCTTCACTTTATTCAGTGGCCAGCGAGACATAGTAAATTGTCTTGGGTCTTGAAGAGTTGTAGCATTTATTCACTGACAAATAGCCTAAACTGTACACACACTGCACTACTATATTCACAGCTCTGTATGTTAATTTAACATCTCTCTGCTCCAGTCACCACGCTCATTGTCTCTCTCTCTCTCACACACACACACACACACACACACACACACACACACACACACACACACACACACACACACACACACACAGAGACACTTTAAAAAGCAATGCACACATTTGGTATGCACACAACCTCCACTCTCTGCACTGCATTGCTCACGTTGCTACGCAACTTGTACAGTAGCCTACATCCAACAGTTAATAATCTGTACTTGCACACACCATATTTGTTCCACTGTAGCCAATTGAAAAGAATGTGGCTTTTTGCAATTTGTAGCAAGCTGGTCGGGTGGAACAAAAGTTCAGTCAACAAGCGGAGAGCATGCTCTATTTGCCATTTGAGCACAAATCCATTTGACCAAAAATGACAGTGATTTCAAGCACTCACGTTGTCATGTCGACGAAGAAATGTTACTCGTTCCAGCATGCCTTTTTAAAACCATACCAAAGTCATGATTTCAGGAATCGGATGAGCTGTTCCTTAGGCTATTTGGGCTGTTAAACAGATTTACCACTGAGTTCAGAAAATGACGCCATCAATCATAAATTTTATTGACTGAATCACAGAAGTGTTTTAGAAGAATATCTTACCTATGTCTCCTAGATAGACGCCGTGCTTGTGTGGCCACAGCAGTTTCCCTGAAAAAACACCAATAACATACAGTACTGCATGTACTGTTTTGAAACTAATGGGAATTAAGAAACTAATGTACTCTTCTGTTTTATTACCACTGTTACTGGTGTTGCTGTTGTGTGACACAAATACTCAATGCCCAGTTAGAATTATTATGTAGTTAACTGGTGTTGGCGCTCAGCAGGTAACGGGTACATATTTAAATAATTTATGTGCATGAATTAGTAATTTATACTCTAATTTGTGCACATAAATTAACTCAATAGGGGCAATATCTCATCCCACTAAATACATTTAAGAGGTTTAATCAGTGTTATTTATCTTCTTTGGAAAGGCTCCTTCTAGAGGCAAAGCCCACAGGAAGACTTCTCCCAAACTGACCAGTTCTCCTCATGATGACAAAACTGTGGAGTGCCCTTGTAAGTTTATTCAGTATAAAAGTATTTTTTAAGATTTAATACAAATATTTAAACCTAATAAATTATAATTATAATTTCATTATTTGACAGTAACAGTCAAATGGTGAGACACACCTTTCTATATATATGTGTATATATATGTGTGTATATACAGGTACTACTCGGAAAATTAGAATATCGTGTAAAAGTTGTTTTATTCGGGCAATTTAACATAAAAGGTGAAACTAATACATTTTATAGTATTATTAAATGCAAAGTCAGATATTTCAAGCTTTTATTTGTTTTGATTTTGCTCATTAGAACTTACAGCTTCAGAAACCTGAAATTCAAAAACTCAGAAAATTAGAATATTGCTTGAAATCAATTTAAAAAAGGGATTTTAAATACAAAAATGTCAGGCCTCTGAAAATAAAATGTTGCATCTGTACTTAGTACTTGGTTGGGGCCCCTTTTGAACGAATGACTGCCTTAATCCTGCGCGGCATGGATGCTACCAGGTTGTGGCACATCTCCGGTGTTATGGAAGACCAACATGCTTCAATCGCGGCCTTGAGCTCTTCTTTATTGTTTGGTCTCTTCCCGTTCAGCTTTCTCTTGGCAATGCCCCACAGATTTTCTATGGGGTTCAGGTCAGGTGAGTTTGCGGGCCAATCAAGCACAGTAATCCCATGGTTGTTGAACCAGGATTTTGTACTTTTGGCAGTGTGGGCAGGTGCCAAGTCCTGCTGGAAGATGAAATCTGCATCCCCATAAAGCTGGTCCACTGAAGCAAGCATGAAGTGCTCTAAAATGTCCTGGTAGACAGCTGCGTTTATGCTGGACTTGATAAAGCACAGAGGACCAACACCAGCAGCTGACATGGATCCCCAAGTCATCACAGCCTGGGGAAACTTAACACTGGACTTCATGCATCTTCCATTTTGCGCCTCCCCGGTCTTCCTCCAGACTCCGGGACCTTTGTTGCCAAATGAGATGCAAAACTTGCTCTCATCAGAAAAGAGGACTTTGGACCACTGGGCAACAGTCCAGTCTTTCTTTTCTCTAGCCCAGCTAAGGCGCCTCTGGCGTTGCTTGCTCGTGAGGAGCGGCTTGACAACAGGAATACGACATTTGAAGCCCATGTCCAGCATCCTCCTGCGTGTCGTTTCTCTTGAAGCAGCAACTCCAGCTTGAGTCCACTCCTTATGAAGTTCCCCCACACTTTTGAATGGCCCTTTCCTGACCATCTTCTCCAGGCTGCGGTCATCCCTCCGGCTTGTACACCGTTTTCTTCCACACTTCTGCCTTCCACTTAACTGTCCATTAATGTGCTTTGACACAGCACTCTGAGAACATCCAGCTTCTTTTGCGATCACTTTTTGTGTCTTACCCACCTTGTGCAGGGAGTCAATGATGGTTTTCTGCACAACTGTCAGATCTGCAGTCTTCCCCATGATTGTGAATTCTTCTAAACCAAAGACACAGGCTTTTTAAAGGCTCGGGACCCTTTTGCAGGTGTTTTGGATTACTTACCTGATTAGTGTGTGACACTTTGAGCCTTCAATACTGAAGCTTTTAACAGTATTCTAATTTTCTGAGTTTTTGAATTTGAGGTTTTCTGAAGCTGCAAGTCCTAATGAGCAAAATCAAAACAAATAAAAGCTTGAAATATCTCACTTTGCTTGTAATGAGTCTATAAAATGTATTGGTTTCACCTTTTATGTGGAATTGCATGAATAAAACAACTTTTACACAATATTCTAATTTTCCGAGTAGTACCTGTATGTGTGTGTATATGTGGGCCTAAAAGCGATAAAGTTGTCTTTTTTTTCCATTCAAAAAAGGTGCTTATGTGTTTCTTCTTTAGTGTTACAAAACACATATTTGATATATATATATATAGACCTGTCTATGGTGTACTCCTGCCTCTTACCAGTAATGAGCTGGGATTGGCTCCAGCAGAACCCCATGACCCTAGTGAGGAATAAGCGGGAATAGAAAATGACTGACTGACTGATCAAATGTGATCGTGATGCCTAAGAATCACTGAGTATGGGGATGCTGATTCTGCTATACTGCTCTTTTACCAGTTTGTCAGTTTGAAATGTTCCAAAGGCCTATGGCATAGGCGAACAACGTGCCTTTTATAACACAGTGAAGTGGCAAATTGAGCCCTGAAGGTCAGTGGAAAAGAAGCGTGTACATGTTTTGTTTGCTTCAATGTGTGCTCCTATACAGTAGACTCATCGCCATGGGGGCATTGCAGTATCTGTCATTATGCACCAGTGAACCAGAAGTTCACTCTTACCAGAACCCTCGTATGTTAGTTTGTCCATGCAAGTCATATGAATCAGAGTAGATTAAATATCAGAAACGCCCCTAAGAATAACCCAATACAACGAAACCACAAGCTCCAGCCTCCAGAATGACAGTTCATAGTTTACTGTCTCATCCAGTCTGCAAATGAATGCAGTGTCAGACACACTCTAATATTATCTCTCGAGTATCCTCATTAATCACAATACAGGCTCAGTGACATCTTTGTGTTCACAGCGTTCTATGTTTCTATGTTGGAGTAGAACTGACTGACAATTCTTACATTTGTCTCAAACCTTTCTGTGCCTGAAGAAGAAGGGAAAACAAAAGATGATAAATGAACGGCAGTCCTTTAACATGGTGCTGTGGAGACAAGAAACATGTTGACTTGTCCGATTGTGAATGCATTTTGAATGATGGCAATGTGTCTATTAAAAATGTGTATACTCTATCTCATGGGTTTCTAACAATGATCCTGTAGAGCCACTGTGGGTGCAGGCTTTTTGTTCCAACGGCACAGTATCACACCTGATCCTACTAATGTTGTCCCTTGCTAGTGCTGTAGTGGTTGATCAGTAGAATCAACTCCTTGATTGCACCCACAGTGGTTCTCCAGACCCCTGCTCTCTATGTACATTATATACTTTCAAATCTAGGCTAGGAAAACTCATCTTTTCTCCATCTGGGAACCCCAAATCAATGACTCATATTCACTATTTGTGTGCTTATCTGTTTGTGTGTATTTACACCGTCTTACATGTAATACTGTGTATTATTCCTAATTGCTGTTTTTTTCATAGATGTAGTGTGTATTTCGTTTGTTGAAGTAGGTTTGATAATGACTTAGGAGAATTGCGCTGCGGGCAAATTGCAGGCAAGGAATGTTCGCTACATATGTGAAGGTTAAGGAGGGAAAGGGTTGTAATATTACCTGTAAAATTATGATTTAACACGCTGTGATTTATGAGTGATTTAAGGCACCATAATAGAAAATAAAATATAAAAGAATTTGTTTAATGCACCATATTAATTTCCTTGAAACACAGCTTGCGCTTAATCCAAGTGCAGAACAAGACATTTACAATCCAATATCATGGGCTCTGTAGTAAATGGTTCTATTGTGCAGCCTCTGTTTCAGAAGCTGTGGACTGACACAGCTTTTGGCACTGACAGCCTCTCTAGCATTATGTACTGTAAGTGAATTAAACTAATGCACCCGTCTCCTTTCTGCTGCTGGACAGTATTTATTAGTCTGATCTACACCCATAAGTCTTATTCTATGTCACAACTCCATCTTTTATGCTGCTGGCTGAGTGAAAAATGCAAGTGCCATGCAATAACAGCGTGCTACTTGTCTGATGAGCAGATATGTGCGACGTATTATTTTCAGGCATGCGGATAAAAGCTCTGAATTATCAGTGTATATGTCTTGACTACGCTTTGTTTTTCTGTGTCATCACCTACGATTTATTATTTTAACCTTGCAGGCTCCCCCACATGTATTAGCACGAAAAATAATGAAACCAAAATAAGAAGGTTAGTGTTCCTCTACCCTTTTTAATTGCAGTCATGACCCTGATCCCATTTTAATGTAAACATTTAAGTTTTACAACAAAAACTGTCAAAATGAGTGTAAGTGATCCTGGAAAAAAAGATGTAACAAAGGCACAGTGTTATTTACCATGTATATGGAAAATGTATAGAAAGAGGTAAATATGCATACATATATAAAAATGACTGATCCATGAAAACAAAGCAGACCGAGCATTTCCCTTTGATGCATGGCAGTGTACAGCCCCATTATCTCTGCTGGGTAAGGATCACAGAGATTCAACATAGGTGAATATCCTTTCAGTCAGGTGCACAGGAGTAGACGTCATCATTGGTTATCAACATTGTCTATACCCAGAAAGTTTCAGCACCAATCAGGAGCCGATTCCTGCTTCCTAACAAACAAACGATGAACAAACCAACTATCCCCTACATATATAAATGTGTCCCTAATCTGAATTGAGCTCAGGGTGTTTAAACATTGGTATAGATTTAAGACGGGATTTAAAAGCATGATACTTTAAAATCCTGTCTTGAGTTTTGGCACAGGGGAACAGCATTTGTCTACTGAGCAGAAATAGCTCAATTAAATTTTCCACTGTGGACTCATATTGATACATGTGAAATTTTACCCCTTCTATGAGCCTTTGTATAGTAATTATTTTAGAAGTATTCTCTCTCTCTCTCTCTCTCTCTCTCTCTCTCTCTCTCTCTCTCTCTCTATATATATATATATATATATATATATATATATATATATATATATATATATATATATATAGTCAAACTCAATGTACCAGTTGACCAGTAAATATCTATGTATACATAGATACATTTCTGTTTTTTTTTTTGTAAATGAATCCATTCTAAATATTTACAGGATTAATTAACCTTCAACTTAAAATTGCAGAGACAACATAACATACTTTACAAACCATTCACAAATTAAATTGTAAATATTTTAGTCCCTTAGCCCATAAAGATTATCACAGACTTCATATTTCTGTGAAGAAACAGGAACTGGTCCATTTTTTGTCTCACTTTGTACACCATCCTGTCAGCCAGATTGGACCCTTTATCAGGCCAGTACTGGCCCCTGGGCCACATGTTTGATACTCCTGATACACATGCTTATGCTCTGGTTATTTACCAAAGAAACAACAATGAGATCATTAAAGCATTTGTCATGCTCTTCGCAACCAGTTCATAACGACTCAGTTTCCCTGGTGCTGCCTGAGGCTCCGACTAATACCTGGAACAATCATTGCCATATGTTTGATACAGTTAAGAGACTCACTATGTCATAGAGGGCCCGATCCCCGTAGACTCAACAGTCTACAACGTTCCCGTCATGATCAGCAGCCAAAAGTCATTATCTGGACATGTGGCTGAACTCGGCTCATGCTGACAGTCTGCAGCCATCTCCTGGGTACAAACAATCAGCCACAAGGGAGCCAAATCAGCCCTGGTGTCACTCAAACCCTGACAGTGTGTCACCAGTCCCCTGAGACTCCTGCCAGAACCTTAACCTTTCAGATAGGCCCGCCCCCGATGACTCAAAGCGAATCAACGAGCTCAAGACTCAATTGACATTTGATATGATCGTAACAATATGACTGCGTGTAAGGGGTCGACTTGCTCAGAAACTCTCAGTACGTTTACATGCACAGTTGATTAAACCATTTACTCAGACTACTGTTCCTGTCCCAGTATGCGCTGTATGTGAAGACTTCATTTGCAAAAAGCAGATAACTTCAATTATAGACATCTTCATGTGCAAAAAAAATCTAACTAAAGTTCAGTGTCTTTGACCGAGGAGGTATGACTTATTATTGCATAATGAGAGGTCTCTCTTTCTCTATCTCTCTCTCTCGCTTCTACTCATGTTTAACAAAGTTTATAATACATATCATTCGTATTACATGTAACATACATAGTGGGTAACATATTTACTTTACATTGTATTATTATATTACATACTGGTAATACATATTTTAAATACAATGGTCTTTGATCTGATAAGGAATGTGTGTGTGTGTGTGTGTGTGTGTGTGTGTATATATAAATATATATATATATATATATATATATATATATATATATATATATAGGTGCCATGTAAATAACTCTGTTTTGCAGTTTGATGTACTCTTCCCTTGTCATGTACTTCTGAAGGATGGATGCAGCAAAGCCTCTGCACCTGTGCTGCATACATAAAACTATAATAAGCATCACCTCTGCAATGCAAGGTTAATAATACCACCCTTTAGCATCTCAGTGACGGGCCTCCTGATTATGATTGATCAGGTCCTTATGAAGCCCGGTTGTTTGACAAGAGACATTTGGGGGAGGTCTGCTGTGGGACTAAAACAGTCCTTGGAGAGAGATCACAAGGTGCAACTGATGCTTGGAAAACAACCAACCTGTCAAGCAGTGTCATCTGCATCTCAATAAACTTCTTGGAACTGGAAGTTAGAGTAATGAGAAACCATGGAGTTACTGAATTTTGATTGGCACTTTGACCTGGCAGGTATGTTAATCGCAGCATAGTCTTTGCGATTACAATCAGTCATTCGTGCCTCCTGCAGTGGTGATGGCAGATTTATGGAAATTAGGGCATCATAATCCTGATCAGGTTGTGTTGGCTTATTGTGTGCACAGGGCTCCGCGAGCCCACAGTAATTGCCTCTAGCAATCTCCTAAATCTCGCTTGACATACCGGCAAATCCACGAGTCCCCATTGCTTTTTAGTGGTGACCTTGAATCGGTGTCAACTTCTCGGGGTTGGCCTGTCCTGAATCTGGAGGAAATGGGGAAATTAAGTCTTAAGATTCCATGTGCATGTTCATTGCAATTTGTCTCGCATGTCTGAGAACACATGACCTGCAAAACTAGAAGTAGTGTAGGATTTCCAGGTGGAGAGATGGACTGTAACCCATGGATGTCTTATAAAAGCTGTATCTGGAGCATGATGAAAGGTGAGCAGTACCTACTGAAATTAACGGCAGCCATTTTTCAGTCTGGTATCCAGTTCTTCAACATCCATGATGTAACCTCAGAACCTATAAAACTCTCTTGTGAGACGAATGGAACAAGTGGGAGGGGCTTGAATTGGAGTCTTCAAAAGCTCGCTAATTACCCTAAAACACTGATAACGCCTTAAATCCTCCATTTTCTGGAGGCTATGCATAATGGTTTAACTCTCCATAATTGACCGTAATTAGCAAATGATCTTGGATCTTTTGTGTGAGGAAGTAAGAGTTTTTTTGCCATTATGTTACATTTCAATGTCAAATAGTAGACATTAATTTTTGTCTCATTTGATTTAGTGTGGATTAATGTTAATAGTGTGAATACAACTATGCTTTGTCATTGGCACAATACAAAGATTTGGCTGCAAGGTCTTAACTAATCATTTGATAATAGTGTAACCCTTCTTTTTACACGTCCTTCCTACATGAACTCAAAAGCTCAGCCTAAACTTCATATAAAATTCATATGTGGTTTATTTAAGTGTTCATATGTGTTCATATTAAGTTCATATATAGTTCATAGCTGTGTTCATATGTAGTTCATATGTATGTCATATATAGTTCATATAAATGTGTTCATATGAAGTGAATGTCTTTATAAGAATTTTATATCTCTGTTCATATGTAGGTTGTGTGTGTTCCTTTGTGGTTCATATCTGTATTCCTATGCATTTACAATTGATTTGTGACTGCTCAATGCACTTAAGTAAAGATGATTTAAATATGATCTTTTCCTCAAAACATTCACTTCCACTAACAATTCCAGTGTTTTGTTTTAAACAGGGACCATGTCGTTGTGGTCTTCTGCTGTTATACTGAATGTTCACCAAAGCATATATTTGTCTGGTTGTGTTTGTCTTGAATGTTATATTATCTAAATTAAATTTTTAAAAGCGTATTCGACCTTTTTATTTAGGGATGTTCAGGGTTGCCTGAATCAAAAAGAAGAAAAAGGGGGAAACATTGCTTATGTTAGCTTGTTAAAAACTCCATGACACTTCTTCACGCACATGGGTGAAGCCATCTTTCATTATCCTGAAAAATATGAGTAATGGATTTTTTAATTACATAATTATCCATGATGCCCAGTACATCAGCTCACCTCCATCCTAATGTTTGTTCTGCTTCTGGAACAGGTACTTATACTGTAATTAATACACCTAAGTGATAAAGTATTGTGGTTTATGTAGATCTTCTGATATTCCTAATCTTTTGAGTGCCTACTTTTATATCAGCTCTTATCTCTGTTGAAAGACATTACTACTAATAGCTTGTTGACATATTGTCATGCTTTCTATGTGATGAAAATGGTGTGATTTCATTTAATCATGTCCTGATTCTTTCAAGCTTCAAAACAAAAGCATTGCAGCAATGGAAAGAAGAAGCTCTTTCTACTCATCAGACAAATATAAAATTAATATTCAATAGTATTGATAAACTGAAATATTTACTTTATTTGTACTTAAGTATGTTTCCTTTTCTTTGTTATAAACTCAGACTATTACCAAGTTATGTTTTTTTATTAGAATCTTTGGTAGTTGTATTAAATACATATGAACTATGTATTTTACATCTCTGGTCAATTATGAATACATATGAACACAATATAATATATATGAACACATATCATATCACTATATATCATAATATAAAATGTATATAAGTCCTTATATGAACAACTTCAGGAATTCAAATGTAGTTAGGACCCATAAAATGAAGGGTAGCCGACAACAGTGTTAATAATATTGATAATAATAATATTAATAAAGATAATGAACACCCACACATGTGCGTTTGATGTGATTAGAAAAAGTTGATGTGATATTGTTGCTGGGATATAGGTGAGTAATTTTTTGTGAATTCATTTTCCAAATGTTCTGCATTTTCCTGATTCTGATGATGGTAATTTTAATTGTTTGTTTGCAGACTTGCAGGTTCATGTGTTTCATGCCAGTATCTGATAAATGCAGGCGAGGTGTAGTCATCAGCATCACAGTCTCAGAGAGCTAAAGATGTCTTGTGCCTGGGGTTTGGTCTTTGGTGCAGTGTCTCCTGCGGCTATTGTGCAGTCGGTGTGTGGTTTATAGTGTGTGAGTATGTGTGCTTATGTCAGTGAGTTGCAAGCGCCTTCACTATCAGAACATTTTTGGATGCTGTTGGTACCAAGTTGCCATCATGCCTCCTAAGCATGATGAAATAGCAGATGGAAAGTGAACTCAACATGGCTTGGCCCCCCCACAGATGTGAGCCTGTGTTGCAACGCCCTGACAGCACCAAAGCATCTCATGTGTATTACATGTAGGAGGGGGGGTTCAGTCACTCATCTGTGACTCAATTACAAGGAATCCACATAGCAATCATATTTGCTGCTTGTAAATTGAATTAGAGGACAGGAATGAGAGCAGGTAAAAGGCAGGCACAAGAGGGCCTCTTTGCTCATCAAGACTAATTGTGTCTCTGAGTGTCACAAAGGCTTGAATGGAGACAGCGCTGCTGTAATCAGTGGGCTGTGTGTTTGTTCATCAGCCCAGAACCTTTCTGCACAATTGGCTCCTCTGACAGAGCCTGTGACAACAGAACAAACACCAGCACATTGATTGCAGTATCAACAGCCGTATAGCAGTGAAATACAGTAATTTTAGGCGACACGACGTGCAGGAAAGTCTTGAGCGCTGATCGTCATATTGGCTGAGTGGCTTCTGCAACAATGGTCGATGGTCTAAGACTGATGGCAATAAAAATATATGGATTTGTTGCTGCATATTAGTCTTATTTAAAGGTGAAATGGGGAATTTTTTTTTAACAAGGACCCCATTTTCCCAAATTGTTGTGTTTTATTGAAGTGATTTCAGCAGAAATGTATAAATTTAGTCCAGTATTGAGGACAATGGATCAATCGGGGCCTAGCTGTTCCTACTTTAGTGTTCACACCAAAACAAACATTTGTTTCAAACTCACAGACAGCAGCGACGGGACTTTGTGATTCCTGTTCTCTGCCTGAGAAGTAAAGGTGAGGGTGAGAAATGTTTTTAATCCCAAGAGTCACAAAAATAAACTCCAGAGTTGAACTATGGTGGCCTGAAAACACTTGATATTATTGTGACCAGTGACCTTCCAGTTTATTTTGGGCACATGAAAAAAAATGTATCAATGTTTATTAGTAACTTGATTTCCAAACATATGATCATTTCCTTCCAAAAAACAACTTTCTCGAGACTTGAGGAGCTCCTACACTCACTGTGTGCCTTTGGTAACAAAAAGAGCCAGACAAGCCACTCTCATTATAACATATTTGCTGTGAAGTGGACGGGGGATTCATACTCGATACTGGAGCAAGTTATGGAATTTCTTCCTAGATCATTCTAATAATCACAAAACTAGCAGTGTCAAACATATGGCCCAGGGGCCATTACTGTAAAAGGTCCCAACTGGCCCACTAGACAACTGTGCAAAGTGAGACAAAAAAGTGACCAGTTTCTGTTTCTTCGCAGAAATGTGAAGAAACAGAATCTCCCAAGGCTACTAGGGAGGAGCATCTGAGGCTAAAAGGATCACTTATTTATAGTTTTGATTTGTAAATGGTTTGTTATCCAGGCGATAACAGCGATCTGCTGCTTAAAAAAAATATATTAATGGTTAGTATGTAGATGTTTTGAATTGAAATTCATACAACAGCAGCTGGAACATTGATTAATTGATTGGTAATAGTTGCCACATGTCATTATTATCAACAACTATTTTGACGTCCAAAATCTCTGGTTCCAGTTTCTCAAATTGAATTACCTGCTGGTTCCTTTAGTCTTTATAGGAGTAAACTGATTATCTTTTTTGGTTGGATTTTCAGCTATAGAAAACAGTGATTGCCATTTTACGCCATTTTATGATCCAAACAACTAATAGATGAATTGATTCAGCAATCAGCAGGTGTATAGACTCACTGAAGTTGGAATATAACTGAATCATATTGTTAAAATTGCATTTTTTTTTACTCCTGTCATCGTAAAGATGAATTAATTATGTAAATATCAAATGCATTTCTGTATGTATAAAGGAGAGGAGGAATCTGTAGGTGTTATTTACAGTATATGCTTATTTGTTTCTGGTGCCGCCTACTCTAAATCAAATTGAAAATATCCAATGAACTAAAATAAGTCTGACTTCCCTTGTGCTAAACATTAGGAAATACAATGCAGGTTAAAAAAATTCAGAAGTTCTTCTTTAACTTGACATGAAATTCATCTTACCACAAACCCAACCAAAAAACCACTTGTTCCTCAGTCCATCAACTCCCTTTATTTTGGGATGTGCTATGTACTGTATGCTTCATTGGCTTGGTCACAGTAGGTGAAGAGCCCAAAGTAAACTCACCACATGGCTACAGACTGTAGAATGTGTGTAAAGTCACTGGAGCTGAGTTTTCTCCAACTTATAAACAATAAAAAAAAAAAAGACTGAGCTTCCTAAAAAAAAATGTAGCTCTACACTTGCTGCTGTGTTGTTGAAGGTGACATTTTCTCCTGGTTAAGTCCAGAACGTATTTGTTTCCTGTCCTAAAGGTAATCTCAATGTCATCCAATTTTCTTAATCTTCACTCTGGCCTTCTGTCTATTTTAATGGATTTGTGTTAGTAGGGGAAATAAATCATAAACATAAATATACGCACACTCTAAAAGTGTTGGACAACACAAATACCAATGGCAGGAAGACTTACAGTGAGATTTCCCAGAGCCGTTTGCTTTTACTCATGCATGCTGTATACAGCATGTTTACAGTGAATGTGTCAAATCTGCAGTAAAATCACTAGCGTGGTATATCAGGATATCATTCAGGAATTCCTCACTTTGAAGCAGCATTTGATTTGAAATGCATCCATGTGCTGGGTGGAGAGGTCATGCATCACTGTGCTGATAATTCCCCCAGCAACTCAGATGACCAACAAGGTGACAATAATCACATTAGAACCTCTGAGGACTGGTGGAGTAGGCACACAGGCATATTCAGATAAGAGCAACAACATGTAAAAATGTATACTGAATCATGATATGACAAAATACTGACATAATATTATACACATTTTGAAACAACTAGAAATAAGTGGAATGGAGGCCAATTAAAAAGGCACATCACTGTAGAAAATAGGATAGGATACATAGGATATGCCTTGTTTTCCCTTAC
The DNA here is from genome assembly GCA_036785175.1 of Eupleurogrammus muticus. Taxonomy (NCBI): domain Eukaryota; kingdom Metazoa; phylum Chordata; class Actinopteri; order Scombriformes; family Trichiuridae; genus Eupleurogrammus; species Eupleurogrammus muticus. Next base: position 15,728,011 of record JAYKQN010000001.1, read on the forward strand.
TTTTTTTTGCTTTGTGGCACAATGCCCCCATACGCTCAATGCATTACAATTAATATGACACATATGAACGTGTTCTCTTTATAATTTTCTATTTAAACTGCAAAGTAAAAAGAATCTGTAAAAAAAAACAGTCAAAGTACATTTAAATAGAGCAGTTAAAGTTAGATTCAGACCAACAAAGCTGTTGACAAGATTAACTCTAAATCCAGATCAGATCTTTTTGGAAATCTGTCTCAAAAAAGAAAGGGCAATCTTCTAGTTTTCTCAACCACTTACTCTAAATGTGCCACACAATTTGAGAGTATTTTGTAGAGATATTGACACATTCTATTTTTCTTTCCTTTTTTTTCTCTATGCTTTGTAGTCAGAACCTCACAGATCATTTAGTCCCTTCAGCCCTTTCTTCACAGCAACTGGTTCCTATTCCTGACAGTCACTACTGATGTGGCTCACGCACCCAGTGTAATGTTTTACCAATTAGAGGTTTCACATGTACAACCAGACGTGTGAGCTGTCGGCTGGACTGGCTCTGTGACGAAATGTATGTGGTTAAAACCAACCCTCCTCTTAAAATACACACAGCATAAGTGTGAAAACACAATGTAAAGATTTGCTGCTCACTCGTGGATGTCAAATAAGACTGTTGCTTTTTTTTTGTAGGCATTGGACACATTGCTTAAGGTCTGTTTTATGGTTCTTAGATTGAGTATATATGACCATTAGCTGATTTACATGTGCTATGTCAATTTTGAAATAATGGTAATAGATTTTCGTTAGGAAACATATTACAAAAATATTCAAACACTTGCACAAAAAATGCAACAGAAAGCCATCGATTGTCCCACAAGAAAATTTGTTTTCACAATCTTTCATAGACAGTAAGACACATTGAGCACCAAACATTCACCATTCATTAAGACAGGATATAAATGCACACATATTAGAAGACGTGAAAAGTAACACAAAAATAATATTATACAATATAAATACATGTGCTGATTAAAAATGACCATTTATCTATTAAAATCCTTATCCTACGATCCTGCACATGACATGCTGTGTTCCTAGAATATTTGTGTGTTTGTACACAGTCAATATTTATATTATAAACATGTCATGTTATTAGTGTCATTTTTTTACTGCTTTAATCATGTGAGGGTTCTGTTATGGCTTCTCCCTGATCATACGGAGACCACTCACCTAATGAGTTAAATATGTTTCATTAGCATAGGCGAGTAGCGTCACCTGTGTGTAAGTGATCACATGGAAACTACTCACATAATGAGTCTAATGACCTTGAATAACATCAGCGGTGTATGTGGTGTGATGACAGATGATAAAGGCTCACAGCTCAAATTAGTTTTTTTTTTTTTTAGTCTCATCAGTCATGTTACTGAACTCCTATATATGCTGAATATGTAAATGTGCATTTCAATCTGCATTAACTCATGGTGAACTTGAGCAGACATTTGCATGTTACGGATAGAGCAGATAGAAACCAACATTAGTAGTTGTTCGGAGTTTTGTTTCAGGTAAATGCAAGTCTGCTCTTCTCTCCCCTTTAATTCTTTTGGTTTATAATTCATTGATATCTGATATATTTCCAGATGGTCTGACTGAAAACCATAAAGAACCTCTTCTCTCCTGTGTTTCCATACACATCCTGCTTTACATCCCTGAAGCTACTGCTTTTAGATAATTGAATTGTCTTGTTCCCAAGTTGACCCATTACTTGGATTCTGTAATGTTATTTATTCTTTTTTTTTTGTGTGGATACAACAAGATATTTAAGTGGCTCGAGTCACTCAAGTAAGACAAACACAGACTCCTTCTAATGTACAAGAACAGAATTTGCAGTATTTCTCTCTAAGGGGTTTCATTCAGAGTGGTTAGAATTCTTGGAGGAGACAGGCTGGTAAAAGACAGACTGGGTCCACTGAGCTGAGAACAACAGTGTATTCTAAGGTGAGTGTGTTTTCTCATCTGCATCTCTGTGCATTCACAGCGTGCAGAGTCTTTTTAATGATTCCCCTGTTCCATATATCTGTAAATTAAGTTCAGCTTTTTGATATAGCCTACCATTCTCAATCAACAGCTGTCCCTATGTAGGATTTAGTGGAAATCTAGCGGGTTAGTATTATATTGACAATATATTATACTGTGTACTAGTCTTGATCGTAGGTATAAATCATGTTTTGTGTTTATGGTGGAAAAAGTGGGACCATTATATATTTCCAAACAGTACTGAAGCGATCAAACTTTTAAAGGATCAGACAAAGTTTTCTAGTTGTTTAGTGTTCTGTGGTCTGAGAGAACGATGAATGCGATGCAATTACATGAGTAAATAAGTTGGAAAAGAGCCAAAGCACAAACAGCTGCTGCATTTCGCAAAAAAGCATCTTTTCAGCAGGGGTTTGGAGAGAGAATGGCTTTCTTTCAAAGGGAAACCTCTTTTAATTTATTTGTGGATCTACAAAACACTGAATCTAATCAAGTTACATTGAATGCTGTTATTTCGAGGATGTTAAAAGTCAGTCACAAAACATGTAGATCATTAAGGTAATAATATAGAGAAGTGGAACTTTAAACCAATGATCTTGCTCAGTGCAATTTTTTACCAACACGATAATGGCATATATCTGTCTGTTGAGATGAAATTGTGTCCTCAATGGTTAATTATTTGAATTATTCAGTTAGTTGCTTCACAGTTGAGTCATACTTTTTGTTTTCACTTTTCTGGAGAAATCGCCAAATTATTAAAGTCCTCTTCCATGTGAAAATGTGTTTTCCTTGTAGTTCTGTCAGTTGAATGTTTGAACTTCGCTGTGCAAAACGGTGTATGTATGTGCAGAGTTTGACACCCGGCAGACATTTTCACATTCGCGTGTCGAAAGTGTGCGAATGTGAAAATGTTTCGGCGTGGTCCAAACTGCAATTCGCTCAACTGTGATGTGAAAAATTAAAGCCCCCCTCCCCACACAGATACACTAAGAACCAACGTTTCAGCGAGCAACATCTTGTCATGCCTTTAAACTTTTAAAATGAAGACATTTACATATGAGTAGATCCTGGATTGTTCAATGAGGAAGAAGAATACATGTTGTTATTCCCAGCAAATGAATTTATGTATACCATCATCTGAAGGGGATTTTAACTTTTCAGCATTCTGCTCGTTGCACATCTAATCTGAAAACACTTTTCACCAAAACACTAACTAATATCAGCCTCTAACCAAACCTTCAGTGCATCTACTTTGCTTTGTGCATGTCCCTATGTGAGTGTATAGATAAGACTTGAAGGTCAGTTGTAATAATTCTTTTCTTATAGAGGAATTTAGGGAATATTGGAAAATTGTAGATTCTAGTCTGCATGAGAGGATTTTAGTGGACAGGTGCTGTTCTCTCCAGGTATTAAGAAAGACCTGTTCTGAACAGTAGCTACTGATGTGTGGGCCAGCTGTTTTGGACATTCAAAATTCATTGTTCTCTCCGGATTCACGTAAAACCCTTAAAAATGGACAAAATTAAACCCGTAATTACAACATAATCATTACAATCGCTCATGGAATCTCCTAAGCCAACGCTTGTGTATCTGGATTTTCTTTGGTTGCTAATAAATATTCATGCCATGTCTTTGCAACCTGCAAAGACATGACACGTTTTCAAGTTCTATAAGACGTCTAAAACTTCAATTAGAGACAAATGCTGATCGATGGATGTCACACTAAAGAGAATAGATTTTTCTTTTCCCCCTCTACCTCAAATCAGAAGAGACCGTTGTATGATGACATTCATCTGATTTGGGAGATATTACAGTAGGTGCTGTCAAGAAATATAAATGGATATAGTGCTACAATCGTATTTTACCAGTCCTCTTTTGTGGATATGCAGTAGGGATGGCAAACATAGCAGATGGTTGGAAGTAAATAGATAGGAACATTATATTTGAAAAATAGAAAAAATACACACACATATATGCTATTTTGTGCCGGTTAACTATTGTTCACACAATAATTCTGTAGAAGTGTAATAAAAAACACAGATGTGTGAATTGTGAAATGCAGTTGGAGGTGTGAAGGATGGTGGGGACAGGACCCAGAAGTTAACTCAGAGACAAACCATCAAAAGAAATAAACGTTTTAATAAGACGCTGCTTGTAAGGGAAATACAGGAGGTGGAGGCAGATTGCGAGGGATGGGCCGGCCACCGGGTGGAGGGACTACTACAGGGAAGACCGGCTATAGCAGTGCACATGCACAAGAACAAGGAACGAAACATTAGCCTTGTGAATAAAGCAAATGTTTAAGAGTGTTTCAAACCACTGAGTTGACTGAGTAATCCGGGGACAAGTGGCCTGAGAACTGGGGCTTTTCTACACCGGGCTGATGAAAGACAAATCTCATGGTTACTCAAGATTCAGAGGATTCTCTGAGCTCCTAACTTAGCCTGAAAAATCCTAATAAGGAGTCTTATCTTAGGACGAGTCGACACCTTGTTGCTAGGTATGACTTTGAATTGAATAAATTATGATTTGTGGATAACAAAAGCTGGATAAAAAATAAATGCCTGTTGATAGAAAGGACTGTGAAGTCAACAGACCAAATCATGGAATCTAATTTATATGACAACTGTAATTATGAATAATAGTTGACATAAAATGATTCAAGAGTCAAAGTGTTTATTATCATGTGCACATAAAAAGAACATCTGTCAAATAAACCGTGAGCCACACTTAAATTTACACAGAAAATCACCACAACATGTGTGAAAACTCAGGCCCATTTGCACAATATCACATGCTGATAGTTTCATTTATTTGCTTGCATTCATTTACATGTTGAATGTGGCATGAATGAGGGTAAAACAGACAAAGGGAAGGAGGAGACAAACGGGGAACTACAGGGTGCAAACCAAACTTTTATGGCCCTCGGTTTAAAAAAAAATAAATAAATAAATCTCTAACCACATGAAACCTCAAAATCCACCTCAAAACAAGGTCACGCACATGCCAAATCAATAGGAGGCGATGGCACTCATAACAGGGAAGTCATTTTTAGCCAATCATAAGGCTAGAGCGCTGCATAAGTCTCCATGAATACTTATTGCTTACAGTCGTACAGTGTGACGTCAAACAATGTCGATAAGACATGAGAGTACACATTTAGCTTTTTTCCAGAAATAATGTCTACCAAAGACAAGAGTTGATGACAGAGATTGGTTTGGAAGAGGGGGAGACGATATTTCTTCTGGATTATATAGTAGGCTATAGTGCAATAAAGTACTGCTGCAGATGGCAGCAATGCAATGGTGTGGACGGCCCCTTGGTATGAATCTAGCCCTGTTTCTCAACGCTGTTTTTTGTCCTCCCTTCTGGACACCTTTGCCTGTTCCGCTGCCATGCTGTGCCCCCAGCTATTGTGAAGGACATTGACTACACGTCTCCAGCGTTGAGTCTTGCTTTTGAGCACTACCTCGTGTCCGGTCTTAACAATGAAGAAGGAAATCTGCAAGAAAAAACATCTCAACATCTGTTAAATCACTCCTAAGCAACACCATGTTCCAGACACTATTGATTAAAAAAAAAAAAAAAAAGGGTTTAGCTAAAGGAAATACTGAAATTCGAGTGCAAACACTGAAGGTCTCCGACAGACCTATGGTTACTTTATTCTTATGTAATGTGAACAACATGCACATTGCAGCGTTATTGCTTTTGAGGGCTAGACTAATGAAGGTTTTTTCAACAGTACTGCACTGCACTAAAAGGTTAAAGCATTTAACACAACTGTATAAAAAACTGCAATCAGTTTGCTCTCAGACGAATCTGTAATCAGATCCACGAGTTCTAAACTTGTGGCAGAACATATGGAAGCTTTGTGCCGTTAATAACAGCCATTTGTCACTGTCTGCTTGATGACACTTTCTTAATATCCAATGAATGTATTTATGAGTTTATGCACATTTTTGAGGCACCAGGCCATGGAATTTTGTGGGGTATAATTGCAATTCATATGCATTCTTCATCAGTTGCTGAACAAGGTCACTGAGGGGTTATAGAAAATTTGGAAGTTTAAGATACTTCAATACATTATACAATTTCATTGGTAAACATATTTGCTACAATATGCTATTGCTTTATTTAAACATATATTTCAAATAAACATTTGGGGAAAAAATGTTCAGGAATTTGTGATTTTTATTTCTCTGTTTGATGCTTTATGGCAACAGATTTTACGCCACTGGACGGCCTGTTTATTTCCCTTTAAAATGCTTTCCCATTTGTAAGGAACATGCACTTGTGAGATGAGCGGCATGGATGAGTGTGTGGGTTGTGTGCATGAAAAATTTGCCAAATCATCTGTGCCGGTGCCAAACGGCTCATTCTGCCGCTGCTATTCACTCTTGTTCCGAGCTTCCGGCGCCTCCAGGTGCTGCCGATCAGGCGGCTGATTGGCAGCCAGCGGGAACAGGGGCCGCATGCAGCCGAGCTCCGGGTTCATAGGGCGCCATCGCCCAGCCTGTTTGTGCCTGGTGTCGGTGACATCTCCACTGGAACATATGGAGGGACGTTCGGCGTCACACACAGGGTCGACACGTGGAAAAATCTGGAAAACGGCACGCAGTGTGAAATGTGGAGTGGAATTGCTATCACTAGAAAAGCAAGGCACGCCACTGTTATGCTTGGGATCCACTGGTTGGATAGTGATAGGTCGTTTTGATAGGATGAGGTGAGGCAATTGTGTTTTCTGCAGACTCCTGCACTTTGTAAATCATTTCCTTTATCAAGTTTTCAAGGAAAAACAACAAAAAAACATCCAAAACCTTAGGGAGTTCCTAATAACTGCCTTGTAGCTTCTATGTAGAAAGTTAGCCAGTAGAAAGCACAATTCGGACATACTACAGCACCGCCTTCTTGCCCTCCCGGTGACTTCTGGGATATCTAAGCACTAATAATTAAATCTGTTTCCTAAAGAAGGTTTTGCAGGAAAGAAAAATACAACTTTTCGATGGTGATTTTAAAGATATTTAGGGAGATTTGAAGTAGGACATTATGAAAATGTGTAATTTAAAGCATTCAACATCTTTTGAAGCTTAGGATTACTTAACATATTGCTGAATTGCTACAACACATTGTACTAGTTGTAAACACAGTTTTGTGTCGGGCCCATGTAGCAGCACATCAAATAGACCATACGCGGAAAAAAATAAATAAAAAATAAAAAAGAACTCACATATCTCCACCTCTATGAAGAACTGGACTTATCAGACTGCCTCCAGAAATTGGGGAAGCGGAGAGAACGGAACAAATGAAACATTCCTGTACTCGACACAATCGAACATCTGTGGGATCAGATCGGACACGCTGACCAACACAAACGCCATGGCCGGCAAATCCTGGGAGGAGAGTGGAATCCCACAGCAGCGTGAGAGCAGACTGGAGCCCAGCTGGAGGAGGAGGAGGAAACAGGCTGTTGAGGCTGTGATCGGTGCTTCCACAAGCTGATGAATGTCACCAAGTCATCTTCTTTTTTTGTCCTTGTTACTGACAGTCTTCAATCATTTAATCCACCAAACAAAAAGCTGTTTGGCACTGGCAGCGAAAGACTTGGCAAATTTTTACATGAACACAACCCCACGGACTCATCCCACAAATGCATGTCCCTTACAAAGGAGAACGCATTTCAAAAAGGGAAATTAACAGGCTTTCCAATGATGTAAAATGCATTGCCAAGAAGCATTGTTACAACAGAGGAATAGTCTACCAAAGAACTACATTTCCAAACTTTTTTTTTTTTTTGTTCAATGGTTACTTCTTCTACCACTGTCTGATTTTCAGCAGATCTTCCTTTTGACCTCGACTTCATCTGACATGGTTTTAAAACAACAACCGCTCGTGGACGGAAATTTATCAAGAGAAAAAGGCCTTGCCATTCTTTTTATAGCATAGACACACAGACATGTTGTAGAGAAGGGCCATGAAAAAATAACAAAAAAAAAAGAAGCAGAAGAAATCCCCAGGCAAGAAGCCGTGTCTGGATTCCAGCTCAACAATCTTCCACTCTGATCTCCAGATTCCAGCGGCTGCCACTGATGCTGGATGAATTTGACTATCGGGGCCGCAACAGTCTCAAATGATTCGCTTTTCATTTCATCTTTCTGATGGCTATAAAGAAATCTGTTGCGCTCCGAGGAAGTTCTTATATTTTGTTGCAAGTCAGACTTGAGTCTCCCAGAGATGTGCAAATTCATTCTCTGATTACAGCTAGTAATTTAGCTTTTTTTTTTTTTTTACATAGAATTTCTGTACTAAAGGTGCATTGTTACAGTGTTATTACAGTTTGTGAATACAGGTTTCTGCTCCCGCAGGTGGCACGCTTTTTTATAATGAAGATGAAAGTATCTGAGTGTCTAAATTTACCTCTGTGAAACCAAATAATTGTTTCCTTGTCGAAGTCATTACACAACTGCAATTATATTTACTGCATTGCTTGGCAACAAGCATAAACTGCATAGTAAACCATCTCTCCACTATATAAATGTCCAGCAAGAGTCGTCATACATGCTCATTTGGCAAAAATGAACTAATCAAGCTAGTTTATTGTATAAATAGATTGTATTGCTGTATTGCTGCGATAATTGACAGGCAGTGCAGAGCCGGCGAGTCGGGATGAGAGAAGGAGCTAAAGGAAGTAGTGTAGCTGATTGACAACGTGAGAAGTTGTTTATCGCAAGCCTGCAGATGGGACTGCTGCAGCACTGGAGGGCGGCCGCTCTCTTATGCCGGTCAGGTAGCGCCTTCCATCTCCTAACCTGTCAGCACGGACAAGCTAAACACAGGCCTTTTTGACATCAGCATTTTCCATCGCTCATTCTCTCTGACAACTCCAATCGAAAGGAGCCCTGACATGGTGTCATTCCCAGTAGGGCCCCCTAGCTACCTGTGTGCAGTGCTTACAGTCTGAGAAAGAGAGATCAATGCTTTCTGACAGTTTTGTTTCTCCCAGGTATGGAGAGGAGAAAAAAAAAATGTCACATTTGGCATTTTAGCCCGGTATCACAGCAGTTTGTGAGGGGAAAAAAGTCACAAAATACATTTATTTGTGTAGTGGTATGGGGACATGGATTTTCCAATTTTCTTTCAAACCGTGTTTCAATTGTGAAAATCTTGTCCTGAAAACCTGTCCCACTTTGCACTATTGTAAAAAAAAAAAAGTCTGTGTGGGAGTACCCATGCTTTGTTGCACGTGAATTCACTTTGCTGTGAATTCAGTCTGGGCACCAAGGACCCAATTTTCCTCCTATCCAGTCAAACAAGCATAGAACAGGGGAACGGTTAATTTACCTTTCAATGCAGTAATTTAGACATGATTATTTTATATAATAACCAACTTTTAGCACTAAACTATTTAATCATCATCAGTCATCAGATATGTCATCAGGTGTGTATGTGTGTATATATATGGATGCATTTGATAGACATTCATAGCACCTAATAAAAGGCCTGGGTTCATTGACCACACCTCCAATATGAACAAATCAACATTCCTGGACCAAATGTTAATGTACATTGATATGAGGTCTGGTGTTAGCCAAGCTAACTTTTTTTCTCACATATTTATAAACTAAAATGTTGACATTTTTTTTCTATTTATGCTTTATTCTACTTTTTTAACATTTCCATATTCCATCTGTATTTTTTAAAATAACTATTTATACTAATGTACAGCTTTGACATATAGATCTGATTCTGATAAATTTGTGAAACAGTCAATAGATTTAGCATTGTAGATAGTTAGTTCATCTTTTTTCATGTGTATCATGTACTTATAGTTGGTTCCCTGAGCAATTGCTGTATTTTCTGGAGCAAGGCTGGTTCTGTTTCCCCTTCTAGACTGGAACATTTACAGTAAGTGATATGGACCCGGATCATCATTTCCAAATCTGTCACCTAGTCGAGATTAAGAAAAGATCCTTTTTTGGGTTAAATAATCACTTAAAGATGGGCTAAAGTTACTACTTCCTCACCGTGGCAACAGTAAACACCACAAGAATCATAGATCCTGATCTTGTTATCACTAGGTAACTGCCTTTTTATTGGTGAATGCATTGTGCTTCTATGTGAAAAAGAAAATGTCAAAAGATTTTTTTCTGTTTGTGTCTGGTTGAATTGTAGACAACAACATAGTTGATATATATTTATATTGTCTTTGTGTCTCGCATCAACAGCAGAAGAGAGAGCAGCACTTCAGCTCGCCTGTGATCAGTTTACCCATCAGCTCAGTGAAAACAAATTTCCCTTCAATAAGTTGACTCTCAAGGCACAGGAGAACGGGGATGGGAGGCCTTTTCTGCTGGGGCAGCTGGGATGATTTCAATGAACGCCCAGAATGGAATCCATCTGGGGCATCCCGGAGTGGCTGGAGGAAGTGAACGGCCCTCGGGCCCCCGATGATTAGCTGGATCATTTCCCAGGAAGAGAGGAGAGGGAAAGATGACAGGGAGGGAAAGTCAGAGAGAGAGAGGAGAGAAATCATCTGGCTCCGATTCGGGCATTAGTTGGACGGCTCTGAAAAAGAAACCTGGAGGGCGGGGGGGGGGCTTGATCTGTTTAAAGTTTCTTTAAGCTTCACTGCCTCTTTGTTTTATTTGGATCTTGATGTTCTCGTTACACTTGACAGAGCAATAAGCAGACAATGCAGGCTGGTACTTTGAGACCTATTTGCAAGATGCCCTTAGACAATCATGATTCTATACATTATTTTTTTTTAATACATGAATGCATATTTTGCTCACTAGTGACAGATTGATATTTTTGACTGCTACTAAAAGTAGATTCCCTTTTTGTTTGTGTTGTGCATGTGCAGGCAACACTATAAACATCCCCACCGCAGGTTTCACACAGTTTTACTGATCAACAGATGGTGATAACCCACAAAGGGTAGCATCATGCCAATAAAGGCAGGGAGACGCTGTTAACTAACATCTATATAAACAGCCAAAATGTTGGCTGAGTTATTAACGGAAAGAGAGGGGGGGGAAAAACATTCATGCATTTATTTATCACATTTGCAAATTCTGATGAATTAACAATGATCGGTAATTACAGAATCATTAACTTTTAACATACACTTAATCACGATACACAAAACACATCAATAATACAGCGAAACTTATGGGCTTGTTTTCCAGGTTGATGCATTGCAAACAATGAAATTAGGTGAAAATATCTTGAATTGGGAGAAATATCTTAAGTTACCTATTAAATATAACAGTACTACTAATATTGGAGTTATTGTAACAACTTCAAGACATTACTTTTTTTACATTTTCTGCACTTCTGAACACTCCTGAGTGGGTGTATATAAGGTGGAGATCAGTGTCATTAAAAACATTAGTCTTTAATTACCTTGTCAGTCTTTGGGGTCCTAAAATAATTGTTTTTCTTTTAATTTTTTCACAATTAAAAACAGCAGTTTGCTTTTTTTTATATTGTTCTGCTCAGTGATTCATAGGTACAGAAGGGGGAAAAAGACAGCCGAGACTAATATTAAAACAAAACACACACACACACACATCGAAGGTGTGAAGGTGATGCTGTTATAATAAGGAATATGGCATCGTATGGTGGTTAATTTCTAGATAATGTGTTGAGGGAGATGATTTTCCAGTGGTGCTGTAGGTAGTGCATCCAATGCATCAGGAGCTGACGGGGAACGACTCTCCCCTCGCATCGCTGCTGCGTCCGTGTAATAGTTTTGTCTGATTAAAAGAGATTCATCTAATAACCCAGGGAAGAGCCCCGCCGACGGACGATTGAGGAGCTACTGTTGTGATGAGGCCTGCTCTCTCGCTCGCTCCCGCCAGCCCTTTTTCAATATCGGAAAGGCGATGGATCATTAGACATGGTGAGGGAGAACCGCTGCAAGATTGTCAAATTGGATTTCATTACATTTTCTTAATCCTTAATTAGATTGGGGTCGAAGAGACTAATGCCGCTGGAATAATAGCGATCATGACAGGAAATTTGCTAGTGTTAATTTGATCAAAATGAGATATGGGAAAATGGTATTCTATAGCATTCTTTATGGGCTACAACATGTCTATGTATGGATATTCATAGGGATGCATTAATACCAATTGTGTGGACTTTCTTTGTAGTGTACTAATATTTGCATTTGTATACTCACCAATACCAATACCATATACATACACAATTACACATAGCAATTTTGAATTTATTTTATTTTTCCATAGATATGAGGTATGAACACAAATTTAACAAAATTATCATACACTGACATTCGACATTAGTAGTTTCTATTAAAATAAACCTGCTCATGTTACTGTTATGTGTGTGTGTGTGTGTGTGTGTGTAGATAAATAAGTTTAGGCTCACATTATGTTGTATAAAAGTTAATGCTGGGATTTCCTGAGGGTCTTTGAATGCTTCTTGGAGTAGGATGCCTACGGCACACATTAGCAGTAGTTATGAGTAGGAATAAAGTAGCAGCTAATCTGGCTAACATCTAGTATTGGATCAGCATTCCTAGATATTTGGAAAGCTATTATAATACAAACTGTAATATAGTAGTGGCCAATGTGGCGCAAGCGTCTATATATTTATGTCAAATTAAAATCAAATCAAAACCATCAAAGCATTTAATCACGCATCATGTATTTGTGCGTTGACCTTCATGACTTAATTGGAACCTGCTGATAGTTCATTGGTTTCGGTCTCATTTTGAGACAGTAGGCGGTGGAGAATCAATAATGCACAGTGCGTTGCTGTGTTTTGACAACATATACCGCACATTTATTCACAGAGGCACCGGGGGAGCAAGCTGAGGGAATGGTCACTCTGCATTTCACAGGCAAAAAAATAGTTTCATGCACAATGAAGCAGCTATTTTTATGACCAGGAGACCGAGATGAAACGACTGATGTTGATGCTGGTTGGCTTGGAGTCAGCTCAGAGGGCAGGGGTCCATGCGGAATAAACTGCCCTCCTGGGAACCCACATGCTTAACAGACAGTATACAACTGGCTGTTAGAAGAGATATAACCCGGGGAAAAGCAGATTAGAATTCACTCCAGGATGAATTTTCACATGAATTTTCTCTTGAGGATGAACTACTGGTAAGACAGGATAAAAAAAAAAAAATCTTCCTCACAGGGAGAGAGAGCCGAACAACGACAGAGTGCATATTAAACTAGATAAGCTCACAGGTCGTGCTTAGCAGTATTCTATATATTTATATATATACACACACTATGCTAAGGCTTTTATGTCCATGCAGCTCTATGTATGTGGGTAAGAAAACATACATCTCAGCTCTTGATTATTCCAGCAGAACTGCAGCACGAGTAGCAATATTCAAAGTCAAAACATGTGAAAGTTATCCTCAAATAGGAGAAATCTGTCCAGGACATTTTACAAAGTAATCAAACCTGTCCTGTGGAGATTCCGGCATTGTATTGATTGCTATTTGTCTTCACAGAGTGCACTGATGCAATGCAGGTCAGTTTATCTCCATGAGTTTTGGTCCTGCTTGGACTAGCAATGTGTCAAAACATGATACAGGAATATCAGGGAGCGGTGCTTGTTCTGTCAGCCAGAAATACAAATACAACAAGCATCGAAAAAACCCCAATCCCTCACACTGATCTAACATGACCCATGCAGGGTTTATCCTGTTCCTGCAGGGTGTCTATCAGAGCATGTACAGTATATGCCCCTTTTTTTCCTCATTTTCTATATTCACCACTCTCCCTTCGGCCTTTTTTCCTGGTTCCCACACCCACCCGATCACTTGTTGCCCCTCCCCAATATTATTAGCCACCAGTCACTCCTCTGCCAACCATTCCTTGCCACATGGTAGTTGTAATGTGCATTTGTGGTCCAGTCATTCTGATCACATTTCTGTTTGCTCCGCATATCGGTCTGGTCTTCACCAGGCACCAGAGCAAGTTGTGGCTGCCAAATCCATTTGGGAAAATCATCAACCTCTTTCACTTCGAGAACCTTTGTTACACTGTGAAAATTAAATCGACAAGAATTGAAATTATCTTGTTTGCTACAACTGTAGTCCAATATTGAGTAGAATTCTCACCCCGTTAACAGATCATTTTGGTTGTATCAATTGTTTTTTGGTACATATTGGTCAATGTTTCCTTAAAATAACAATACATTGTTTGACTTTTTATAATAATGTTGTCTTAATGTTGTCTTTTTTTTATTTATCTTTTTATCTCATAATTCTAATGTTTTATCTCAAATCCTTGGAAAAATAAATAAGTAACATTTTCTGCCAGTGGAATAAGATAATTCAAGACAATCCTACTGAATATTAGAATAATTTTACTAAATACACATTATTTCCCCCTTATAAGATTTAATTTTTTAAATGTAGTGCATGCTTATATGCTACTTTGTAGGAGCATTATGCATTAATTTCTGGTAATGCAATATATTCTCAGAGACAAACTATAGGCCAAACAGAAAATATAGTTTGTATTAAAAGGTAATCCTTGGACTGTAGACAGTAGCTGATAGCAATCCATTTGGAGTAGCAATAATTGTCCTGGTGGCCTGGTCGACCTGGCGGCCTTGGATGACAAATTCTGTGACATGAAAATAAAATAGCAAAGGTCCCATGCTGTCTGCTAGATTGGACTGGGCTGTTATTTTACAGAGATATCAAGATTGATTTCAAACATCAGTACTTCAAGGCTGTGAGGTTTCTCCACAGGGAAGAAGGCACCGGGGATGTTGAGAATTCACAAATTGTACTTGGCAGTAGAATTATTTGTATTGAGGTGTTTTTTTGTTGTTTTTTTTCAATCTAACTTTATTACGGTGAACTGTTATTGAAAAACGTATTATATTAATATTGTTTTTCATTACATGTATTAGCTTTATTACTGTGAAGAAAATCAAACTAACTAAATCTTTATAATTCAAACTCATACAGCATTGTATCTGTTTTTTTTACAGCAACATTAAAGTATTAAAATGAATAGAGTCCTCCATGTATAGAAACAACCTATTGATAAGTTGGATTGATTGATTGATTCAAACAGCCATTAAACCAGGCACAGCCATTTGGCCATCCCACAAGGCTCAGCAATGATAGTACAGTTGTATGCTCAACCACCACACCGATGGATGTAGTAGCCAGTAACAAGATTGATAACTGGAAACTGTTTGCTAGAGACAGTTCTCAACATTGGCACTATTCTTTTTTGTTATGCAAGAGCGAATAAGTAAGGAATACAACAAAGGGACACATAAGGCAGAAAACAAGTTCCCCCTTGACTCTTTAAGTAAAGTTGTCATGCAACAGTAGGGTTTGAGTGACATGGGCTTTCTAGGTCTAATGTTATAATTACAAAAGGAAACGGAAAGCCAGTTTTCAATCTATCAATGCAGCTATTCAATTGAATAGTGCATTTAAATTCCAGCTTCAATGCCATGCAGGTTGCTATATATGTAGCCTAAAGCATTCTGCAGCTTTTTTTCTCTTTTTAATTTAAGAAGTAAAGTGATCCTTAGACAGGCATCAGTCAAACAAAACATATAGTTTGAAGGTTTGCCACTTTTTGAGAGGGATTACATAGGAGGGAGGAGAATAAGAAAACAAGGAACACATTTATAGTGCTGTTGATGCATTGCATCCATTTTGGAGATAGGAACAGAGGCTGCAGGAGAAGGGGGGGGTTTGTGGTGCCCATGTTGTGACCTCTCCTCCGTGATGCTGGTCTCCAGATCTCCCCCCCTCTCCCCCCATCGCTCTCTGGCTCCCCAAGCCCACCTGCCCATCATCAATCAACACACCTCCCTGCAACCGAGCCCCCGCTCATTGTTCGGCCAGGGCGGCATGGCTTAAAATCAATATCATGCTTTAATTTTTTGGGGGGGCACAGGAACTGTATGTTGTCCTGATTGTAGGGATATCAATATATCAATATTGTAGTGATTTAGGGTGAATCTGAAGTTCACAATGAACAGGGAACTGCAGAAATTAACTATGTCCAAATGATGCAGTTAGCGTATTTCTAGATAGATATATAGGTGATATTAAAGCTCCTTTTTGTGTTTTATGTATGCAGTTGGACCCTCCTCCTGTTTCCTCTGTACCCGCGTGACACATATGTAAGTGAGCCATGAATCAACATGACCTTGAGCGTAGTGTCTTCCATCATTCCACGGACTATAGCGAATGTGAGGTTTAATTTCCAGGTATCTGGTTGAGTTAGAAAACCTCATACCCAAACGCGCGTGGCCTTTTAATCGTGTGGGTGAGTGTGTGAGCAGGGCAGGAGGACTCTCTTGCACCCCACAGGAGAGAGAAGTATTAATTTCACACTCTGCCTCCCAACTCCAATTACATGTTTGTAATATTAAGGAGGCGTTTCTGAGTCACAAACAGAAGACAATTTATACCTTGGCCTGGTAATAAATGGATATGTCTTAGTACAAAAGGTCATTGACTAAAGTTAGTCAATCATTCTGATGAACGCCAAATTCTGAATGCTAACTAATATTTTCTCCGGCGCTGAAAACGTGAGCGTGACACGTCATAAGAGCATGTTAGGTCTGATGTGTTGTTGGTCACGGATTGCAACAGACCATGTCCACTTTACTTCTCACCCTTTCAATTTCACAGCCTGCGTGACGGCCTCTGCTGATTCTAATTTGGATCATCAGGCGTTTTCTATTTTCCGCGGTTGCGACATTGCGCACCGTGACTTTGTTTCAATCACTGCGGACTTCATTTTAATTAATAGATATAACAGCAGAAGGTCCTATTTTTTTATTTTATTTTATTTTTTAAATGGTATAGTCCTTGCTTTTCTCCTTCGGTGCTGTTGTTTCCATGCGCCGTGGCAACTCGTTGCCCTCACAGCAGCAATAAATTGATTTTGTTACATGTTGTGGGGGTTTGGGTCAATAACAGTGGGGGAAAAAATGGGTGGTGAAAAACATAAATCACAATAACCTCTATCTCCTCTGTCCTCATCTCCTCCAGTTCTTTCTGCGGCACTTGGTTTTACTTTGTTCGCTGCCTCTCGTGTTTAGAAGCCGCCAGATATACAGCACCACCTGCATCTCATGCTATTTGAATGATTAATGTGCAATATTTAGAGGGGAAACATGTTATATAGAGGCTGCTTTACCGTGCACTATGAAATCCCAGCTTGCGGCATGTTTAATTGCACTCATTAGACACGTAATTTGACTCAAAATTAAATGCACTAACAACAATTAAAATGTGATTTAACTGTATTCACTATTTCTCTGCTATTAAACATACTTTTTTAGGGGGGAAAGTCTTCACTTTGCAAGGAAAAAAGGTTTGATAGAAGAATAGAAACAGATTTTTATTTTGCTGTCACTATGTGCTGCTCTCTAATACATATAATTTATATTTGCCAAATAAAGTGGTTCATCCTCAAACAAGCGAAGCGGATGTGAGTTTAATGCTTTATCGGAAGCGAACCATATATCTAGAAAACAACTTAAAGGATGTTTGCTACTGGATGGTTTGGCAAATGTGTGGCTGGTTCAGCGTCACCTCCTTTAAAGTCAACAAATCCTCTGAATTAAACACCCAAAATGTTGTCTGTGCACTTGAGAACAACACATAGGATCATTTTATATTGACCAGGACAATATGGTCTATGCTTCCAAAAATTGTCACAAATATGACGCAAAAATTCTGCAGTTAATGTCTGATTAAGTTTTTTTTTGATTGTTAGGCACTTAGAACACTTAGATACAGTTAGATTTAGGTTTAGATCATGGATTATAAATAAACAGGCATGGCTTAAAGTTTCTACTTCTTTATAAGCAGAAGCCTACTCATAAGGTGACCTTCATCGTCTTGGCTGCAGTAATAGCTACAGGTTTATTTTGCTTTATTTTTTTTACTGTCCTGACAAGCTGTTTGCTGTTTAGTCCGCTGTGTTTTGTACCATTTAAATGTTATTGGTGTCCTTCCTGAGTTATAGGTTTCACCTCAGACGGATCAATGAAGACAAACTTTATTGAAGCAGCATCTTCATCATCATCCTTTTAATCATGTTATTTAGTATTTTCTAACAATTTCCTCTAATTAAGCTGCGGGCTACATGAGGTTGTAGCAGCCCGTGTTGTACAGGTCGGTCTGGTTGAATAAAAAAAAAAAGAGTATCACTGTTTCCTGGTGTCACTGCAATACAGTCCATTTTCATGCTATGTTATATATCTTTATTTCAAACATGAGAAAGAAAACAAATAAAAAAGAGAAACAAACTAAGATGCATATAAAGGAGAAGGAAGAAGCCTCAGCTTATCATATCCTCCCCCCTGTCATTTCCAAGTTTTCAAATTTACCTTTTGAACTATAGAGTGGAAAATATCCACATTATTTCTTGTAACATTTGGATTCATTTAATAAAAAAAATTGAGTAATATAAGGTAGTGCAGTCATTCGCAAATTTCATTTTTATTCCAATTTAAAAAGCACCAGTTGCCAAGCCAAACATAACTAGTGCCTGCTGCCAGCTTATAAAATAAAATAAGGTTCTTAAAAAGAATTAACTCTCCAAAAGTACCCCCCCCCAAAAAAAAAAAAAAAAATAACTAATTTAATAAATGAAATTAAACCTTTTCAGCAATGCTAAATTGGCATATTGGGAACAGATACCTTCAGGTTTCACAAAAACTAAACAAAAAACTCTCCAGCAGACAGTTTCACAGACTATAAGATGAAATGGTCAAATTCTCGTACACTTACCCTATTTTAGAATTATAGATATTACATCGTACAGAGGACCAAATTATCATACAAGGTGCATCCCCAGGTGTACGATAATAGTATTACAACTATTGTACATCTGGGACCACTGTCATCCAAATCTCTTCTTGTTTATAAGGGCAAGGCCTTTCAGGTAAGAGGAGTGTATTAAAAAGGTCAGACACGACATGTGCAAGGAACATTGTAAATAGGCCTACATCGTGTCTGATAGTGTTAAATGTATGGTCTACAGTGTTTCCCATGAGCAGTAATTAACGAGAGACAGACAATATCATAAATAGCTTATTTTTGTTTTTTCCATCATTTCTCCTTTCTTCATCACTGTCAGTGTCATGTCGTGCTGTCATTTACATGGTAGTCACAGTAATTGTACAGTGGGTCATTAGCAAATATCATTTCTTTATACATTATTCTGTTTAAATATTACCATTTTTTAAAACATTAGAATATCTGACACTCGGCAACATCAGTGATGTGATGATCAGTGATGTGATGGATCCTGTCGCCTCATCCTACACACAATTCATTATATTTCTGTTATTCTATTTCATGTAATATTCAAATTTTCCTGTTTTGAAGATATTGTTCTGATCTGCCCACGTCATCTGTTGCATGCCTGTCCGTTGAATGAATTGAATTGAATCAGCGTTATAACAGACTGACCATCGCCTCGTCGCTACCTGAGTCTCATGGTTTAATCACAGTCATTCAGCTTAAAAATGACAGAAATAGGCTGGTTAATCCATGAGTGGGAAGGTCGGACCCGTTAAAGTGACGAGCTTCACTTGTCCATAAAGTGAAATCATAAACCTTTTGAAAGGTTACGTGTTATTACCTCAGTCACCCTCCGCACAAAACAAAATTATCCGCCCTCCAAATGCCTCGTTCGCAGCGTTTTGTTGTTGAAGAGACTTTAATTTAATTCATTACAGAATCATATTCCAGCGTCACCGCAGCAACGGGAGAAGGAATATCTTATTCAGCGGCTCTGCATGAGGAATGTAACTTCACATCCAGCCAGTAACCCCTCATCTTAATGGAAGACTGTCGCCTTGCAGCTGTTGCTGTTCTAATGAGACATAATGAGAACGTTTGGATGAATTATACTCTACGTTACAGACCATAATCTTAAATGTTAACGCATATTTTCCGTTTTATTATTCTTGTTCATTGATGTTGTTTTCATCATATACTCTCTAGGGAAACAAAACCTAAAGCCAGGATGTTTGGTTGATTGATCCCATCGGGCAACCACAAACAAATTGTTTGTTTTAAGGTTTTCCTTTTTTTTTTTTTTAAAAAAACAAATCAATTTCAACTCTTGTTACTTAAGATTTAACTGTAGTAAATCAATAATTGTTTACCCTTCCCCTGCCATTTCATGTAGTACATTGCAGGAGAGAGTGATAGTTTTGATATTTGTGTCTCTACATAAAGGTCACCGAGTCGGATTGAAATATTTAATCTTATCATGAACAGTGAACCAAATTCAACTGAGCAGAATGAAAAATTATACCTAGATATAGGAAAAGGTCAGGTTGCTGTGTCTCTCTGTCGAATGCAAAGGTGTAACAGGAATCTACGGAGAGGAATAGGGTCGGATGCAGGATGGCTCACTTTCAGGCCTCACGACAAGCTGCTCTTCGCTATACTGTGACTGATTCTGCCCCTGAACGTTCATATTATATTGTGGCTATTTTAACACATATACCAAATATGCCCCTATAATGCAACTACATATGTTTAACACTAGACAGCTGTTTCCACAAAAAAAAAAAAACTACAGTATTATTTTTGCTCTGGCCCGCCGTTAATATCGTCGTTTGTCACTTTACATCATCGGAAGAAGAAGAGCTACAAGTTATTTTGAGGGGATTCCCAGAAACCCAATAATCCACGCCCTTTGAGTCATCGAGGAGGACATGACGAAGTGAAGTTCCAAACTCAAAATATTGTCAGGGGAGGAGAAGGTGGGCACGGCGCTGACATGCTGACAACCAGCGAGTCGATCGGCTGTCAGGAGGCTAATGTGGATCCCTACTGCTACATCTGCACCGCCTGGTCTCAACCAAACAATTTTGAGGCAATATTACAAAGTGTGGGACTGGAAGGTTTTAATTTATAGTGACACAATATGTTTCACAACAGTTAAGCTTCCTGGTCTGTGGTGTGTATATGCTATGTGACGTAACGAATGCACTGCAAGAAAAAAGTTGCGACATTGAGGGGTTGGTGGCTGAACAGTACGCTTGCCTCAACCCTCCCACAGCTTTCACGCTTCTACTTCGGAACCGACGCTGTTTCTGTCCTGAAGGAGATTTTTCTTCCTCATCGGCCACATCACTCACGTTCTCATTCTCACGCACATTTTTGAGCCGCCGAGCTTCCCCTCCGAGACCCTAGCGTTCTTCAGCGCAAACCACGCCACGGGTTGTGATGATAAAGGTCTGACATCCTCGGCCGGTCCCGCATGCGGGTGCTCATCCTTTCAGGTCTCGGGTGGATTGCGTATCATCTGTCATGGCGCGACTCGTTTCTGTCCCGTATAGTAATCGCTGTCATTTCCCGCTGACATTGATCTGCGTTCCCGCTCTGACCCTTTGTGTAGTTTACTGCCGCTCGTCGGCACTGGCGCCCCTCTACGTCAAAACTGCTGCACGGATGTTTGCTTGACCTATAACAGAGAAAATGTCTGCAAATGGAAATTTGTCAAACCGGCAATGGTATAAATAATACATTGGAATCCATGTCTTTGGATATGTAAAGGTACCTCCTAATTTAATACAAATAATAATTTTTGCTGTTTTAATGTTGTACTTTGCTGGGTTTTGCAGCTAAAAAAATGTTTTTTTTTTTTTTGTGATAGCTATTAAAGATATACTGTCGGAGACCTACCATAAATAGATCTGGAGCTGCTTTTGGGCACAGTTGAAAAATTTGTAGCTGTCACTTTAGTATATCAACAGTGGCCCAATGTCAGAGGCTGAATGAAATACACGAGTTCGTGGAAGAAAAACACAGCATTAGGGTAAAGGAGGGGAGCAAATTTATCTATTTATGTTTGTCACATGCAATAACCTAATACCAGCTTTGACAGTAAGTAAGGATTTATATTAATGCAGTGTTTCCTGCATTTCTTCATCATGGACTTAAGCCATAATGCATCTTTGTAGCTGTATAAAGAATAGCATTTGTAACATTACATTTTTTTTTTTTTTAAATGTAAGTATTGCTGTAATGTGGTTATTCATGTGAAAACCTTAACCTGCACTCAAGATGTCATGGTTTATTTATCCGCGTGTAGCCTCACTCTGACAGAATCAGCTTAGTCCATAAGAAACATGCTCGTGTAACCGACGGAAAACGGTTTACTTCAGTGGTGACATATGTGAGGTGAAGTCAAGCAAATGGGTGAAGGCCAAAGCAGCGTGGCCAATCAGAGAGCTCACAGTAATTATCCTAAGTGCCTCTCAAGTAAGACGGGAGAAGTTAAGCGAAGGTGTGTGATCGAAAATGCGATTATGTGAACAGGCTCTCGGATAACAGACTAGCAATTGTTGGCATGCTATACTTTTTTTTGTTTAGTGTTCTTTAAGCAATTTTGTTGGCAAATAGCAATGGAAATTTCAATTCATCTTCATTATCTGCACAGAATTCCAATACAAGTTTATCACTATGAGTGGGTTATCACGAAAAACAATTCTCTGGATGGAGAATGTAAGAAAAAGATTTCATATACACAATATTTGAATTTCTACAGAGGTGCTGGTAAATATTAGCAGTCCCTATCCTGCCATTCTGCCATGGTGAGAAGCAGAAATAGTGATGAGGACTGACATTTTATTGCTCTTAAGTCAGTTACTTATTATCTTTTAAAGTAAGCTGGCCTGTGATTTGATGAGAAAAAAATAGAGGTGACCTTAAAAAAATATCTTTTTTACTCTCATTACATAGCACAGCTACATCTTTGCTCATAGACTGGGTTAGACACTCTGTACACCAACATTATAACAGGAAAGGTCAAAGACAGAGAGCAGCCTTGAACTTAAATAAAAAAAAAAAAAGAAAAAATCAGTGATCAGACCTGTTCCTCATTAACCTTTTGCACATTGAAAAAAAAACTTTCGATCGCTTGTAGCCATAAGAAGCCTTGCATTAAACTTGAACTTCTCTTATTTCACTGATATCTGTTGGCTTCAAATCCTGTTCTGTTTTCCCTGTAAGTATGATTCTTTTTGTTTTTTGTTACTCCCCACTTGCCTTCCTTTGTGTTGGCTTACCACCCTGCATCTCCCTCATATACTTTGCCTAACTACTGGCTCCTTTTACCACATCATGCATTGGCAAAATAATTTTGTGTGCTCCTGAATGGAGACTGGGAGGGACACCAGTATTAATACACATCACAGAGATCCACTGTAGCACCAGTAACATCGGGATAATCTAACAAATCTGTCACTGACGAAAAGGGGTCAGAAATAAAGCAGCCCTGTTGGCATCTCTCCAGCCTGTTGTGCATTCCTTCCAGCCCAGAGGCTGCAGTTACTGTGACGCATAACTCCCATTGGTCTCCGGCGGAATGGAAAAAGGGGCCACATGTTGTTAAAGAAATGGATTAAGACAGGGCTGTCAGGCATCCTGAGGAGGAAGTCACTCCTCTTATTAACCAGGTAGGGGGCTCGGCCCATCTGGCAGGAGACCTGACTTTTAGCCGCCGCAGCTTTTTCATGTCCTCTCTGTGCTCTCCATCACAGCGACTACTCCCTCTGTCTTTGCCCGTCTCCTTCCCCGCCCCCTCTCTCCCCCCACCTGTCTTTTTCCATCTTTCCCATAGCAATTGATCTCCTTCTCTTGTCTCTATTCCCTGCAGCTGCCACTGCTCCACTATGAGGGTATGTTTAATTAGAATGGGTGATGAATGTGCTCCTGTTCTGACTCAAAAAAGAAGCATACGGTTGAAAGAGAGAGAGGAGGAGGAGGAGGAGGAGAGGGTAGATGTCAGAGCACTGAGCAGAAAGGAACTGATTTGGAATGTCTTTATTTTCCCTTTATTTTGTTCAGGTTGCAGCCTGTGTGAACTCTTTGAAATCTCTAAATACAGTGTAGGTGGATGTGTGCTGTTAGCAAAGCCTAAATGTGGAATCGGTAATGTGAGTCAATGTGCAGCCTTAATTTGATAGAACTCCTTTTTGAATGTCCTCTGAAAGAGAATAAAGATAAAAAATGTCCTTGAAATCCATAGCGATGAAAATCGTTTAAATTATCTAAAGTAAGAAAAGGAGAGTAAAGTATATGTATCATTTGCAAATGTATTCACTCAAAACTATTTATTTTTGGCCAGAGGGGCTAATAATAGACACAAATTTGATTTCCAGAAACATGACAGAATGTGATATTATTCTTATGTGGGCACATGCAATGATGGACTTAACGTACGCATCATCAGTAATGTTCCAGTGGGTCATGGGGTGTTTCGGCCTTTAACACTATACACCCTCTCCAGTGGCGGCCAGCTGCAGGGTGATTAGACCTGAGCTTGCGTCCCAAGCCCAATTGGCCACAGCAGTTGCCTTGTTGGTTAGTGGCAGAACTCTCAGGGGGGGACTATGCATTAGGGGTTGTCCGGTTCCCTGAGTCAAGGCACCGACTCTTGTCATTTTACTTGGGAGCCCAGTTGGGGTCATTTCTCTTCAGCCATAGCCACTGGCTACTTCTTTCCGATGCTTCTGACACGGCTTTGACGGCTGCACGCTGGCTCTGTCCCTTGACCACGAAGTCCTCCAGAAGTTTTGTGCAGGATGTTACCACAAATCCTCTGCACCCAACCTCCATGGAGCAGACTTCAGCATTCCAGCCACGATGTGGCGTTTCAGCAGCCAGTTTGAAGAAGCGCAGGTTTTTTGACTCGTATGCCTCTTCTATGGAGTCCTCCCAAGGCACAGTGAGCTCAATGATGTAAACCTTCTTTAAGGAAGGGGACCAGAGCACCAGGTCAGGCCTCAGGGTGGTAGTGGTGGTCTCTGAGGGGAAAACCACCTGTTTGCTGACATCTGCCAGAATCTTCCAGTCACGTGCTAGGCACAGCTGGCTTCTCTCTGATGGTGTAGTGATCTTCCTGGTGGCTGTGACCCCTTCATGGACAAAGGCAGTTCCCCAAGAGGGAACATGTCTGAACAGCAGGAACAGCATGTCTGAGAGCTGCTGTTGCCTCCTTCACTGCTCTTTCTGGTATCCACTTTCGTCCGGTAGCCAAAGTTGGTGCATTTTCCCTAATCGCTGGATCCTTGGATTCGTTCAGGGTCATGTGCAGTCGTGTTTTGGCACACTTAAACTCCTCAGTGAGGCTGCTACTGGGATGTAGGTGAAAGGACAAACAGGACATCAGGCATAGCAACAAAGTGAAAATCAAATGTGTTAAATTGATTGTAAATGATGATAATTCATGTGTAAACTTTTTTTTTTTTTGTAATTTATAAATCACTAGTTTTTTGGTTTACTAATAAGTTCCAAAAATAATTCCAGACTTGCTCTCACTCATTTGGAAAAAATCATGTGACATCTGGCATTTTAATGTCTTCAATGGAATTCATGATCTATTGCATCAATCACACAGTTTCAAATGGAGATATAACTGTGTGTCATCTGCACAACAGTGGAATGAAATATTGGATTTATGAAAGATGTGACAAGGCAGAAGTGTGTACCTGGAGAGTAGAGTTGGACCCGGGACGGAACCTTGTGGGACACCGCAGGAGAAACAGCCGAGGGAGACGTTGACAGAGGAGCTTTTATTACTGAGGTAGTTTGTGAGCCGTTGTCAGGTGGTGCCCCAGTCACCAACAACATACTGGAGACTAAATTAAACTGATTCAAAACAGTACACCAATGTCGAGAAGCATCAGGACAGCCAAGGTCATTGGAGAAAGACTGAAACCTTTTTAGGTTGTTATTTTGGGCTAGACAGAGGAGCAATTGTCAGAAAGGTGAGTTTAGAAAGCAAAGTAGAGTCTTAATATTTTCAGAATGGGCTGGACCACAGCTTGAATACCACCAGTGGCCTCAGAGCTGTTTATTATAGAGAGGCTGCTGGAATCAGCTGCATCAAAGACATACAGGAGAGCAGCAGGGACATAGCAATCTTTAACAGGGAGGGTAACATGTGTGGTGGAATTGATCACTCATGTAAAATGACTGTCTGGTACAGATAACGTACCAGTTACAAGCGTGAGTATCATCTGATTAAAATGTATCACCATGTGTATCCGTGATGAAGGAAAACCCTCATTGCGGAGCTGTGCGTGTCGCTCATACACAGCCCCCCCTCCCCTCCCCTCCCCGCCGCAGCCCCCCATCACTGCAGCACCACACAACACAATCTGCCATCGCCGGAGCCTCTCTATCCACAGAGATTAACAGCTTGCGACTCTCGCTGCCTCTACACTCCCACCATGCCTTGGCTTGTAAAATATCTAAAGTCAGCAGACTCCGGTTACTTGAGGAACTTGGCTCATGCTGGACACGGAGCTTTTGACAAGAAATAGTACTAGATGTAACTCCAAGTTCATTTTAACGCCATTAACTTCGCTAATAAAAAAAAAAAAAAAAAAGGCTTTAAACTCTTCTAGCTCTCACTGTTGTGGGGGAGATGATTGTGCTAATGGTACTGAACATGACTGTTGGATTGTGAGATTTATTGGGGGTGAAATCAGAAAGTCTAGTATATAATTATTTAAAATAAGAATTGAAGTGTTTTTATAATCTTAGATTGAGCTGTTTGGGTCACTCTCTGTAGAGGCTGCTCAGAACAGATTACCCCAACAATGGCCTTTAGGCTTTGGCTTTTTTTGTAACCCTAAAGGGGCAAAAGCAACAGAATCCAGCAGATCAGACAGACGGGTGGTGTTAAAGAACTGTTTCTTTGTGGTGAGACAGGAGGAGAAGCCCTGATGGTGCAGGCATGGGGAGCAGCTCTGAGGGAGATGAGATTTAGAAGATGAAGAATAAATAAATAAATAAATGTGACATGATTACAATTTTCCCTGCAAACCCACTCTTTGTATTTCATAGAAGGGGGCCACCTGAAAAGCCTGTTCTGAACTCTAGAACACTTTGGCAATGAACCTCAAGAGAGACACAACAGAGGAGAGAAGCAACAGCATGCAGGGGTATTGAAATTTTTAAATTATCCGCAGTGCCTTCAGCTCTGACAGTAGACGAAATGTACAAAATGTTTAAATCCTAAGCTGTTTTCGAGAATGCATGTATGTATATTATAAGAATTACCTGGGTAGGAGATCCTCTGAATGTAAAATACCCTGTTGAAGTGTCTGTCCTCCCACTCTCGCCTGGGTCTTGGTACGAGTGTCACTTGTATTAAGAGCATGTGCAGGCTGTGAGGAGCTTCTCAATGTTGGCTGTCTATGGTGCTGAATAGGATGTGTCACAAAAAAAAGGTGTTGTAAACAACACATAGAAATATTTTATGCTTTAGTACAAATATTAAGCTTAATGTGCATTAAAGTGTTACTACTATTTATAAACCATGCTAAAATAAAGTTGACTGCTGACTTCACCTGGTGCTTGAGGCAGATGTTCCCCATAAACTCACTTTATACATAAAATGATGCGGCCGTTGGTTCCTTTAAGTTTCATGCATTGTGAATATGGTTCTGTCATTTCTGTATTCCAACTACAGCGTGATATATATGAGTGAGGAAATGACACCATCAGGACAGTGTCATTGCAGCCTTAATCTCATGTTGCTTATTAAATACACAATCATCCTCAGTTAACATGCTTTTAGAAGATTTTCATGATCATCTTACCATTGATGTTCTCTTCAGAAATAATAAAAACAATGGTATTTTACTACCATGTCAAAAAAGTCCTACTCCACATATGTTTCCATTGTTATGATGGAAAGCAAAGCAAAATCTTTATTGCAAGAAAGATCACAAGTAAAAATTGTTCCAGTCCATGGTTGCCGGATACGTTAATCATTATTAAAGGAGTGGCTGCCATGAGGGACTGCAGGCCAAGATGACAGCTCCTCCCCAACTCCACACTCTTCTCCAAATGGGATTATTTTCGACTCCAAAAAAAAAATGCTGACAGTCAAAATGCTAAACTCAAGGCGTCATGAGAGTAAATGCCATCTCGGTGGCTACATCCATTATTTAAACAGTCTATAGTGACTACTGAGCAGTTTCAGGGTTTGCAGGGAGTCTTGCTCAGGGGGGAATGAATGGCTCTAGTAGACAAATGACTCAAGTTGCCCACATTTTTCAGCCAAACCAAAGCAACATTTTAACGAGTTTCTTTGCCCAGTCTCTCGGAAATCTGCTTACGCGTGTTTAAACCTGGGCGATCCAGTCACCACCTGGTGATTCCAAGCAATGCAACAGACAAATTCATAAGGCAGCGATTTGCAAAATAATGCTTTGAATATTTCTGTGATTCATCACTGTAAGTAAAAGAGCCTTTGTTAATATGCAGCTAAATATAAAGCTCCATGTGAAGAGAAAGCAAAGCATGTTTCATATCTATCGGCCGGTGATATACAACAGTGTTTTATCCCTCTACGTCTCAGTAAGACATTTCATTACCTCACTCAGCTTATACTAGATGGGCTTACTGGTTCTGCAGCAACCAACATGAACATACTGTAGATGTGAAACCTACCTCCTGTGGTGATTGAAATTAATGGTCAAGCCTGGGAGCAGGAGGGAAAACAGGTCTTGAAGATTTACTCTCCCCGTAGCTGACATAATTCACCACCTCCCTCTGCATCCTCTGGTGCTATAGTGATGAAGCCATGATGAGAGGGGGGCTATTTTTCATCTCCCTCCCATCGCCAGATTATTTGCCTCCAGCTTTTTCAGCCGCCTGTTGGTTTCTCAGCTGAACCTGACAACTCGATGTCGATATGTTCAGAAACTGAAAACGGTTGCACAATTGAATTACTTTGACTTCTTAATACATTATAAGCATGCATGATCTGTCATTTCAAGGAAGAGCATAGTGATAATCTATATAATAAATAATAATAGGCATAACATTCTATTTGTTTATATTGCAGCTTGCTCATTATTCATCATAGTAAAACCATAGAGGTTTCATATTTCATTTTGAATGAACCAAATTAATATGTACTAAACCACATACATGATTTTCTCACTGGGAGTTTGAATATGTCTATAAATAATACTTTTTTTTAGCCCCTTTTAAAGTCCAAAAAAAAAACTGAAATTAGAATAATTCTGCTAATGGAAGAAGATAAATCTTTTCAGTATTGGATTCTTTGCACCGAAAACAAGATGTTTGTGCAATGCCTATGTGTTTTTACAATAAAAAAACATGTTAGAGCTATGATCAAAGTGATAAGATGGAAGTTATTTGCAGATCCCTACTTTTCAGTCTTTAATTTTCTGTTGCATCTGAACACAGTATTGACAGATCAGTCCACCCCGCTTGGTCCTCGGTGACAGGGAAGTTACTTTGGATGCATCGCTAGAATCTGACAGCTGTCTGCTCCCTGGCCCCTGTTGCCACAATGCTGCCCGTCAGGTACCTGGAGGTGTTGGGGATGTGCACTTTACACCTGTCTATTTGGGAATGGTGTGCATCATTATTCCAATATCAGAGTGCCATCTTAATTTTGTTGTGTTGCTCTTGTACAGCTTTACAATGACAATACAGTTTATCATCTTATCTAGCAGCGGAACAGGGAGGAGAATTGATGGAAGTACATAGAAACTGCAGAATTTTGCTTCCCGTAATACAGGTATTTTTTTTCGAGTGTGTGTGTGTGTGTATATATGTGTATATATATATATATATATATATATATATATATATATATATATATATATATATATATATATATATATATATAAGACCAAAAAAAATATCTGATCATTATAAGTGATGATGCAACGCAACTTGTAGATTGATGGAACACATGCTGTGCAGAATACAGAACAAGCTTTGAAATGAAACTGTGTGAAATACTGTGTGCATTGCATACAAAGGCTCTGTTCAATGCTCCCAGAGTCCTGATGATGACAGCAACACTTTTCACTAAACAAAATGGGCAGGTAGGCAGGGAATTGGTAGAATAATATTTGGAACAAGCATTATTCCTCAATTGTTTTCCACACGATTGTGCAGTGGATTGAAAATGCACACTTCCCATCTCCTATTATGACAAGCTACAAATGGAGCATAACACATGTACACACACTTAATTTACACACATTTAACAATCTCTGGGTGACAAATGCTGGATCCTTTCAAGCCCTCAAGATGTTCATTTCACTCACGTTGCAGTAGGAGCACATGTGATAGTCTAGAAAAGCACTCAGAGCACAGACCAAACACCAAGCATCTTGTGACTTCTACCCAATAGTGTTCTTCTCTGTTTATTGAATATTCAGTCTTCCATGAAATGAAAAGTATACATTTTTATCACTGTTTTCTAAATAGTGATTGTTGCTGACATACACAGTCAATTTTCGATTCAATAGAGTGAACTAGTTAGTGATGGAACAAAGATGGAACAAAGAAAAAACACAAGGCACATGTATGATGTATCTGAATGCAGATACACGCATCAATATCTATACATACAAAAGACACCATCTGAAGGTAATACGAGAAAGGAAGTGGAGAGGCATAGAATAGTGTGCTGTGAAAACAATATCTATTACAGTGAAGAAAACAAGTATTTGAACACAACAACAATTTTGCTATTTCTCCCACTTAGAAATCATGGAGGGGTCTGAAATTTTCATCGTAGGTGCATGTCCACTGTGAGAGAGATAAACTAAAAAGAAAAATCCGGAAATCACAATGCATGATTTTTTAACGATTTATTTGAGTTATACAGCAGCAAATAAGTATTTGAACACCTGTGTGTCATCTAGAATTCTGACCCTGAAGGACCTGTTAGTCCGCCCATTAGAAGTCCACCTGCATCCATGTATCATCCTTAATCAGATGCACCTGTTTGAAGTGGTTAACTGCACAAAGACACCTGTCCACCCCATACAATCAGCAAGACTTTAACTTGTAACATGGCGAAGACCAAAGAGCTGTCCAACGACACGAGAGAAAATTGTACACCTCCACAAGGCTGGAAAGGGCTACGGAGCAATTGCCAAGCAGCTTGGTGAAAAAAGGTCCACTGTTGGAGCAATCATTAGAAAATGGAAGAAGCTAAACATGACGGTCAATCTCAATCGGAGTGGATCCCCATGCAAGATATCACCTCGTGGGGCCTCAATGATTCTAAGAAAGGTGAGGAATCAGCCCGGAACTACACGACAGGAGTTGGTCAATGACCTGAAAAGAACTGGGACCAACGTTTCCAAGGTTACTGTAGGTAATACACTAAGACGTCATGATTTGAAATCATGCATGGCACGAAAAGGTTCCCCTGCTTAAATCAGCACATGTCAAGGCCCGTCTTAAGTTTGCATATGACCATTTGGATGATACAGAGGAATCATGGGAGAAAGTTTTGTGGTCAGATGAGACCAAAATAGAACTTTTTGGTCATAATTCCACTAAGCGTGTTTGGAGGAAGAAGAATGAAGAGTACAATCCGAAGAACACCATCCCTACTGTGAAGCATGGGGGTGGTAGCATCATGCTTTGGGGGTGTTTTTCTGCACATGGGACAGGACGAGTGCACTGCATTTAAGAGAGGATGACTGCTGGGCCCGTGTATTGTGAGATTTTGGGGAACAACCTCCTTCCCTCAGTCAGAGCATTGAAGATGGGTCGTGGCTGGGTCTTCCAACACGACAAAGACCCTAAGCACACGGCCAGGAAAACCAAGGACTGGCTCCGTAAGAAGCATATCAAGGTTCTAGCATGGCCCAGCCAGTCTCCAGACCTGAACCCAATCGAAAATCTTTGGAGGGAGCTCAAACTCTGTGTTTCTCAGCGACAGCCCAGAAACCTGACTGATATAGAGAAGATCTGTGTGGAGGAGTGGGCCAGGATCCCTCCTGCAGTATGTGCAAACCTGGTGAAAAACTACAGGAAACGTTTGACCTCTGTAATAGCAAACAAAGGCTACTGTACCAAATATTAACATTCATTTTCTCAGGTGTTCAAATACTTATTTGCTGCCATATCACACAAATAAATCATTAAAAAATCATGCATTGTGATTTCTGGATTTTTCTTTTTTTAGTTTATCTTTCTCACAGTGGACATGCACCTACGATGACAATTTCAGACCCCTCCATGATTTCTAAGTGGAAGAAATAGCAAAATAGCAAATACTTGTTTTCTTCACTGTATATCAAAATAAAGTTGCTACTATGACAAGAAATCATCTGCAACTTTATGACTGCCTGGTGATAATTCTACATATTATTATTATTATTATTATCCACCCCTATATATTTAGACGTGTATATATTGTTGTATATATATAATATATAATACTTTTTTTAGTAGATGCATAACATCTTAAACATTTTTTTTTCCAAATATCACTCATGTTTTTTTAAACTGTTTTTCTTTCCAACATTGGGTGATACGTTTCCAACAGGTTGGACACTAATAGCTGAGAGATGTTCGTAGCGGTGCTGCATATTTTGTTACAATAATGACAATATCGCTGCCATTAGACTGTCTTCGGCTGTACAGACAGAGGCGCCGAGTCATTGAAGCATTCAGGAGATGTGAGTGATCCACAATAGGAGAAGAGGCTGTCAGAACTGTAACAACTTGTCTCGCCTGTCAGCTTTTGTAAGTGTGTTGTAGAGCATTGAGGGAAGCACACTGTGGCTGTTGATAGACTCGCCTGTTGAAGCCCTCCTTACATCATTTATATGCTGTTGAAGGGCTTGTTGTTTCTGCATTCTATCCTTAGGTGGTTGTTTTGAGGAGATAACATGCTGGCGTGGGATACGGCTAAGCCATTTGTTCCTCAAATGTTCTGGTCCCTTTACAGTATTATAGTGTTAGCAGCTGGCCCATTGGCCTCACTCCTCCAGACTGACAAGCCTAAACTTATGAGCTGCTAAAGTAATACCAGCACAGATACTAAAAAGCAGCCCAATGTGCATTTGATGGACAGCTCATTGACTGTATTACTTTGTAACATAATATTTTGCAGAATACTATAGCACTCAACAATGCATGCACTTTAGAACTGCCAAACACATTTTAAAATACTCTTGATTAATTAATGAATGTCGCACATGCTGCTTCTTGAGTTATAAAATAATTGACTTTGCAGTATAACCAACAACTTGTGATCCGATTCAATTACAAGCAAAACAACAAATTCAAATATTTCACATTAGGGATTTTTAATTTGTGGATAGCCATGAGCAATGAGGTGCTGCGGTGAGATATGGCTCCTCAGTCCCCGTCAGCAACACAATATTAGTTTTGTTTGTTTGAGCAAAATGATTTAAATTCACAGCTTGGGCCAGAGCTAAAAATAGATTAGTAACGTAGCCACACTCGTGAGTCAGGACTTCAAATTGTTGTCATCACTTTTCAAACTGCATAGGTCACTTGAAATACATTTAAATGACACCCTACATGACGATTCCTTCTCTGAGAGTCGAGCCTTCTCTGGCTGTATTTGTTCCTTTCAGGACCTGTGAAAGTTGGGCAGTGTTTTAAAGGGGAGATTAGTGGGGGCTCCCAGCAACTCATCACCCCGAGACGCCCAGTAATCCATGCTGTTTATCCAAAGAGCACTTTTGGCACCAACCTACCACAGGGCTACAAAACAGATGCGAGAGCCGGAGAATTATTCTCTCGGCCGATATGTTTCACTTTTTTATGTTTTCCCCCAGTGGTGTAAATTACCCAATTATGCTAATAGGTGGAGCTACCTTTGGTAGCATACATTGTTGGCAAAATATGAGAGGGAGAAAGAGAGC
Source organism: Eupleurogrammus muticus (assembly GCA_036785175.1). Lineage (NCBI taxonomy): Eukaryota > Metazoa > Chordata > Actinopteri > Scombriformes > Trichiuridae > Eupleurogrammus > Eupleurogrammus muticus. The sequence continues at coordinate 15,761,722 of JAYKQN010000001.1, forward strand.
CTTTATTTCAGAGGCTGTCAAATATATTATGCCCCGGGAAAGGGAAAACCCACTTTTGTTTACTCATACTCTGCATAGATGCACCCGCCAAACTATTAAGGAGGCATCAAATCTACAGCAGTTCATCTAAAACCTTTTTGCAGGTTGAATACAGACAAGAACTGTAATTTGCATCTGTAAACAAAAGGAGACATGTTCTGAATAGATGAACACTGTGTGTACTACGGTTATGGTTTTGGAAATGTAAGAGGGGAGCGAATTACGGTTACTTTGCATTTACATGCAGGAGATAAAGCGAAATAACGATTTCCCACTCCAAAAAGTAAATAAATAAAAAGGATCATCACATATGAGATATAAAAATTGACAAATAAAGGTTTGGTCTGTACTTCCTAGGATTATAGAAATGCAACTCTCTTTCTTACCGGCACGTACATATAATCTTCTGTGTGTGTCGATGTAGTTATCTTTCTATTGTGTTTCTTAACATGTCAGTGATTAAATCAGGGGCAGTGAGTGGTGTGAACTCCACTCACTCTCCCGCCATGCATTCCTCGCCACAGTCACCCACTCTGAGCAACTTTTCCGTGTTCATAGTCTGTCAAAGTTTTCCCCTCCTTGGCTTGTACAGCTTCCAGCGCGCTGCTGTGTTCAAACGGAGCAGGTGAATAATTATCGCGTCTCATCTGTGCCGATCACTTTCCTGGTCTCTACCGAGCCGTCTCCGCCTGTCCTTGCTGCAGCTGAGCACCGGCCACGCCCCCGCTCCCTCCCCGCTCCGCACGGAGTAAACAGAAATGGCTAATGTTTCACAAAGACTTCCATGGAAATATTAATGGCGTGTAATTAGGGGCACTTTCACGCCAGCAGCAGGCTGGCGAGTGCCAAATGGTCCATTGGCCCGTTCTCATTGCTGAGACGGTGTGAGTCACACTCGGGTGCTTTAAATCATTTAGGCTAAAACCTCAGAAAAGAAGCTGGTCCCAGTCCGCTTGACTTTGCACCAAATGGCGAACTTTGGCACGGTCCCTCTGGTGAGAAGTGAACTTAGGGTCCAAATGAGGGGATGCTAATTATTTCATAGCTATCTTGTGGGTCTTTGGAACAATTTTCTTCCCTCCACTTCAAACGAGGCGCTACGCGTCGTTGACGTTTCCAGTGCATCTGTAGACTTTTCTCTCTAGACGCAGCTGCACCTTATTTTAGACTTGGATATTTTGCCAAAAAAATGTCTGATAGGGAGGATGTCATACATGAAGATAAGAGCAAGTAACGGCGTGCAAACATGTCGTTCTTTAAAAAATCAGAATTGGCGCCAGAAGATATATAAATCACGCCAGAGTCTGTATGTTGCATAGTAACATTTATGTTGCCTGGTGCAGACTAAATAATCAAACTAGTGGTGTGAAAGTGCTCTGAGTATCTGTGTGGAAATGGGTGATTCTGGTTCCTGGTATTAATTGGTTTTAGAGTGCCTCCTGTCCCTAGAATATTTAAAATGGTTCTTATGTCTACATGTTTTGTGCATCTTGAGAGGTTATTTCACATGTATGCTCCCTGCTTCATTTTATAAATCGGCAAATTAATTGTTTTGGCTCCTAGGATGAGAAACTGAAGCCCTGTAATGGCATTAACTTATGAATATTCACATAAATGAAAGTGACTTGTGCACAGGAAAGGGAAAAGATGCGCACACACACACACACACACACACACACGCACACGCATGCATTTGAGCGTACAGTTGTCTGTGCCCGCTCAGAGCCACTCGGTGGCCATTACTTTTGAATGCAATCACGGCGATGGGTAGCGGGTTTGTTAAGGCCCTGGAGTGCTCTCGCTCTGCCAAGAAAATAAGCCAGGGGACAGAGTGGCATTATACGTGCGAAGGTCAGCTTGTTAACAAAAGTAATTGGATTTTGCAACCCTCTCTGGGTGATGTGAGCCTTTAACCTGCTTTTGCAGTACAATCTTTCCTTGACTCCATTTTTTTTTTTTTTTTCGTTATTGATTTGTTTTTCATTTGGATTCAGAGTGAAGACGATGGCAGACATCAGTCAAACTTAACCTGTCATAAAACTCTGCAACAAGCTGATAAATGGATTAATCTGTTGCATATACCTATATTTTAAGATTATTATTTTAAGATCTTCAGCAACCAAACCCCGACATAAAATCCTGAATCATTTACGCTGAATTAACCCATACAGACCTTTTCTCCAAACAGTAGCATTCAATGACGTTATCTCCCTGCGTTGTATCGCACTAATTAATCTTCATCAGGAGTACTTAGATGAAGATATGTTTTAACTTAGTTTAAAAGGTTTGGCAGTCTGACTTTTCCATATATTTTAGAGTTTGCTGAAAGGTAGATTTAATCTGCTACAGGCAGGAAAGGAAAGTGATGGAATGGCTGGAAAGGAAATATCAATAATTCACGATGCTGAAATGTGAAAAGATAGAGCCATGGCCTGTAACAGAAAGAAAGAGAGAGGAATAAGATGTTAGTTGCTCGTGGCTGTTTTGTGCAACTTTCAAAAACTATTCATCAAACAACTACACTAAGCCTACAGTATGAGCAGTGCAATAAAGAATTCTAGAGGAAGGAACACCTGGAGGGTTGAACTCTGGGTTAAATATCTGTGGTGATTCTCAAACTGTAAAGAATAAATAAACAAATGATACAACCTCAAATATTTAATCCGTAAACACCTTATTAAACTGTTGTTTTTTTTTTATTATCCTTTCGTCATGTTGGATTCAAAGAGGTTATATTTTGAGAAGTGTAGTCCATACTTTCCTAGTGATCATCAGTCCTAGTGAGTTCTAGAACTTTCAAAGGCTCATAGTTACAAAACAGGTGTGTGTGGAACCTGGAAAGCTGCACAATAACTACATTTGTGCAACAAAATGCTCCTTTCATGAGGGTCAGAGCTGACTTTTCAGTGCAGAGACATCCTTAGATGCTTACACCCTGATCACATTTCATGCAATTTTTTATTCTAAAATAAATTGCATTTATTCCCCTTTCAGGCATTTTTATTTCCTATACACAACTATAAAAACTGCAAAAAATGAAGAGCAAAATATCTTGTATTTAGTGCCATTAGTCCTAATAAGTGAGTACAATTATTGTATTCCATTCATGGATAAATTAGTTTTTTTTGTTGTTTTTTTAAAGATATAAGATAAAACAAGACAACATTAAGATAAAGATTAAAATAATTAAATCTTATTTTGAAAAACTAACACTAAAATGACTAAACTATAAAAAAAAAAAAAGCAACTTGAATAAGAAAATGTATCTGACAATGGAATGAGATATTTCAAGATAGTTTTGCCCAACCCTGGATTGGTTTTACCAAATCCGAGATATTTCAACTTGTAAAGATTTCAAGTTTTGTAGTGAATGAACCTGCCATGTTGTCCCCAGGCAACATATAACTGTTCCACCTGCTTTAGATTTTGGAAATACCAGAGATTAGTTCCCAGAAACCTGGAGCCAAAGGTCGCTGGTGATACCGGTGCATTCCAGCATGTCTGTATACCCTCTCTGTGAGAGTCCTGTCCTCAGTAGGATGTGACTGTCTCTACCTTTAAATGCAAATGATCTGCTATCAATCCAATGTATTATATAATATAAAACAATATTCCCAACCAAAGGCATTCTTGCAGTTATTATTCACAGGTTTTGATATTTCACAAAGTTTCTCCTGTTTGTTCCTCAGTATTATAATATTAGCCCAACACTAGGCCATCTGAAGCCGCTAAATAAACAGTAGAAACTGCATAAAGACAGTAGTTCTAAATATTTACTGGAATATAGCGCAGGCTGTTGAATTTTCAGCCTCAAACACTTTCATTTTCTGCTTTCTGGTAAGCCTTTTTGGCATCAATTTAGGCTGAAAATGGTTTTAAAGGAGATGCACTAAAACAGTCACTTACTGGCTACTTATGAGATTTCTGCTTCCTCTGTTGAATTTTAGTAGGAAGGAAGTAGTTCCGAGTATGACTGAATAAAGAAAACTCACTTTAAAAGTAAAAAAAATGCTTGAAAATACTAAAAATTTGACTCTCTATATTTAGAACTTTTCCAGCCACATTATTGTTGGGAAATTAATTTGCTAAACTACAGTGTGCTACAATTCCTCTATTTGAAGAACTAGATTTATAACCCTTTAAAGTTAATGCCTGTAAACACTACAACATGCAGAATGCGAGTCATCAGCATAGTCAAACATTCTGCTCTGATGAGGTTGTGTGACGCTTCTTTTGCATGAACACATGCCACTGATTAAAACATAGACATTAACAGAGTAGCTTCTTATTGCGTATAATAAAAGTGGTGCAGCAGCAGGGAAGATTCATTGGAAAGATAAAAATTAAACATTAAACCAAGCAAGAGAAAAAGGTTGTATATTTAAATATTTATGTAAAGCAGTAAATAATACAAAGTGGACAGAAATCTCAACGGTGGAGAACAAATTCTTGTTATCTAATCAATTCAGTTGTTTACTTTTTTCTCGTTGCAAGCTGTGTGTGATAGTGACAGTGGGGGGGGGGTTAATTTTAACAGAAAGGTTTGGGGGAACCCGTCTGTCCCTGCAGCAGGCGGGCGAAGAAACAAGGGTAAGAGGAAGTGGCTGATGGGAACGCAGTGTTGGCAGGGAACGGAGCTGACTGCACTTTTCCCAACATCGATGAGTTTTACCTGGATCGATGGTCACCACTGCCCCAGTTTATGACAAAAAAGTCCTCGGCGTGAACAGCCACCTGCCTGACTGTGGCAGCTGTCACAAACTTTACATTGTCCTCCGCAAACATAAGTGAACAGGAAATAAAAGGAGGCAGCTCATGACCTTAACAAAGAATAAGTAGTTGCAATGTGTGCTTTGTTGACTATTAAATATCGCACCTATATAACCACATTTCCATTAATGATGATACAATTTTTAAGGCAAAATGCCATCAAATGAATGTATGCTTATATTGTCTGTCATGATCATCAAAATCCATTATTGCCATAATCCAAGTATAACTGGACACCTGAAGTGCATGTAAACATGCTCCAATTACTGTCAGTGTTTAGCAATTCTGGTTAAGACACACAGATAATGAAATTGGAACCTTTTATGTATTCATTCTTTGATGTGTCTTTTACAAGGGAACCCTGGCCAAAAGGGCAGCAAACACAAAGTTAAGGCAAAAGTCTCACTTGAGGGAGTGGTATCACAATATAAGTAGATACTGCATGTGTGCATGCTCCACACCCCACATACTAACATGTACAAAGACATGCTGCATACTCACTCCACAGTCTGGTCCAGTCACACAAAAATCAGCAGCACGCCACAGTCAAAGTCACGGCCCTTTTCTGTTACCAAGGAAACATGACGCTGTGCGCCGTGCGCCATTCAGACCCAAGTGAGCACAAAGATGTGTTAATGCAAACTGTAGATCTTAGAAATGAAACAATTCACCAGTCAAAAAAGGTCAAAGCGAGCAGAGCACCCTGTTTCATGATTGGCAACCGGTGTGAAAATGCATTAAATGCATTTAAGATCTACATTTCACATTAACACGTTGTTGTTTTCACTCGGCCTCACCACGGGCAAAGCATCATCGGATTGTGAGTTTTGACTGTGAATGGAGCTAAATTAGCAGTGTTTCTCTATAGCAGTTGTTGTTTTTTTGCTTTTTTTAGGGGATATTTTCAGCTTTTTCTCCATCATATGTTCAAAAATTGTTGTCCAACTGTGCCTCAGTTGTTTGTTCACAATGTGACGACATAATAGGTCCACCTAGAAAGGGGGCCGTATTAACCCGCTGGAAGGTCACATGTCGCCCCCTCTAGTGTTGAGGGGAGGACGCGTTCTTGTCAGTAATTTAGCTCTCTGTTGCACGTAAACCGGGAAAGCACAGAAATCTGATTAGACCGATTAGAGGTCTATTAGGTTGTGCATGTAAACCCAGAACCTGTCCGTGTTCTGGTTGTTTTTGTTGTGATTTTTTTCCTCCTCCGTCCTGATTTCCAGCTACACCTGCCCTGAGTTTACTCATCAGCCCCGTGTTTTTCTCACCTGTTCTCTGATTACTTCTCTGTGAATTTATATTTAGTGTTTCTTGTGCTGTTTGTTTATTACCTATTTGTTCACCTGCCAGTTGCGTGTTTACCTGTTTTTTTTGTTTTTTTTTTCTGGCCAGCCCCGTGTATCCTGACTTGTTTCGCCTTGTTCACCTGCCTCTGCTCATTAAAGAGTCTTCAGCTGATCCTGTCTGCTGGCCATCGCGTTTGCATCTGGGTCCTGCTCCGCTACACATCCTGACACTGCCGGGGAAATTGTGGTTGACGAAGCCTGCATACATTTACTTTAAATGGGTCATATGCACAACTAACAGATTCCTTTCTCCTCACAGTTCAGGTACCCGATTCCTGCTGTGAACCTTAACATTCACATTTAACTTGTGGTACAACGTGATTGACCGTGCTGTGAGGGTGGAAAGAGAAAATATACCTGATGGACATTATTATCTCAACATTGCAGTTTTGAGCAATATATTTTTCATTCATCTGACATTCAATTTGCCATTTTATCTGCTTGAGTTATGCAATGACATCATTACAATCAAACCCTTACTGTAACACCAGCTAAAACCTCTAAGCCTCAAGACTCTTCTTTTTAAATCCCAGTTGAATCCCTGGATTCAACCAAGGAATCGGCAAAAGGCATAAAAAGAAGCAGAATTTGTCTGACAAGTAATGAAATAAAAAAAAAAAGCTTTAAATGCCTTCATATAGGTTACAATGCCTCTTTATGTATGGTGAAATCAGCAGTCAGGTAAAATGCCTGTAATAAAGCATTTTTATATGGCCTCGTCATGATCATAATCCCTGAATCTGGGCTTGAACAACACATTTCTCAACACCAATAATTCTTAATACAGTAATCTGTCCCTAGAGGTTGGCTTTGCTGAATGTGATCAAATCAGATCAATATTATTACTAATTGAACAAAAACTAAGTTATAAATCACATTCGTTCATATGACCATTAAGCAGGCAAAAATGACATAAAACACAACCCAGTCAAGATTCAACAGGCCCCTTCACAGATTTCATCCAAGCTGTTATATGCCCGACACATTCTCACACACACACACACACACACACACACACACACACACACACACACACACACTCAAACACACTCTCACAGCCAGGCCTCTGAATCTCAACATTATTCACACCAGCAGCATCGATCTAAAGCAAACAATCAAAAGCTCCATAAAACTTAACAAAGCTGCTCATCATTGAAGACAAAGTCCCCTTTTTATTTCTTCATAAAGGGTTCAATGACACGGTCCTACAGTCAGCGGCGTTTCTACTGAAGCAGAGAAATATCAGCTCAAACAAATAAAAATGTTGCAAGTTTCGTTCACCACAAACATAACAAGATAGAAAATTCTCATTTTGGCTAAACTTATAATAACTGCTTCTGCAGTGTGAGAAATACAGACAGCGCCACTTGGTGTTACAACTCAAATTATGGTATGAGGGGACGTTACTTCATGCAGCAAGGTGACAAAATATATAACAAAATACATATTTTCTTTATCACTCTGTCTGGGCTCACTACTCAATACATTAAGGACCATGCGCCCAGTTTGCTCTACTCCAGCTACGCTGTACTTTAATTTTCTTTCCCTTAATTTGCACTTATTTTCTAGTTATGATCAATACTTCTTTATTAACAGGATATGTACCACAGTTCTCTAAGCTGTAATTTAATCCTTTTAAGGAGCCCACTCTTGATTTTGGGAAATGATTGACCTAGTTTTTTTTCTCTCTTTCCTATCCCTAAGAAAGCAGTTGCCAATAATTTATGTGCCTTTGATGTGAAGTGTAAGGGGGAAAAAAAAGTGGATCAAATGCAAGAAAAGCAGCAAACAGGACTGAACTCCACCTGAGAGCAGCTTTCAACACCATCTCATCTTCCTCAGCAGGTTCTACACTATCAGCACCACCTCCCTTAACTACTTCCATTATCTCTTAGACCCGATCAGTTTATTCAGTTCTAGGTGTCCCCTAGGGCCATGTCCTGGGACCCCTTTCTTTTATAGCCTACCACCTCCCCCTCAAACATATCTTTTCCAAATTTAAAATGAATTTCCAATGCTTCACAGATGACACCCTGCTCTACCTAAAAACATAAGTTAGAGGTGGTTGGTTCACCAGAACCCAGCCAACCCACCACACCACCCCCATCCTTCAGCAGCTCTACTGGGTCCCGATTAACCAGAGAATCACTGTCAGCCTACCCCCATCTTCATATCAAAACCCATCTGTTTAGACTTCATACTCCCAACTGTTGTCATGTTACTAGAGTCTGCTCTTTTCTTGTATCTGTTTTTATAGCTCTCGTACAGTGACCCTCAATGTCTGTCTGTCAAGGTGCTTTAGAACTCATCAAAAAATCAAGGAAGTCAAAAGGGAACACAAGGAGGCACTATATCAAAATAAAACAGGAACTAGACACAGAAGAAAAGAGAAAATACACCAGAAACCCAACAAAGACATTGACAGGCCTGACACATGCACATTTGAATGTTTTTGGTCTGTATTAAGAGTGAACCATGGCACAGGGGGAGGGTTAGTTAAATATAAATGACCCCCTACTTGCGTCAGACAAAGAACTTTTCTTTGTACTTGTTTGATTAGACTTTAGTGTTGCGTTTCACAATATTGGCCATCAGATCATAGTATAGAGACTGGAACTTTTAATTGGCATTAAAGGAACCACCAAATTGAGCGAAGAATTTTAGGCGAATGTGTTTCAGCATTGAGATTCTGCCGGTGTCTCTGCAGTTATGTAAGTTCTGGCAATATGTGTCTGTCAATTCCAGCTATCTGTTTCACTTCGTGAACAAAGTAGGCTCTGGCATTAGCTCCAGTTAACAAGCACGGCTTCCAGTGTGTGTAGTTCACCATGCATCGCATCAGGTGAACAGATCCTTCAGCAGAATGTTTTGTCTGCACGTTTAAAGGGTGAATATTGAGTAACATGAGTAAACACAAATATCAGTACGGTCATGAGTAACACAAGGCAACAATGTGTGTGTGTGTGTGTGTGTGTGTGTGTGTGTGTGTGTGTGTGTGTGTGTGTGTGTGTGTGTGTTGGTGTCTTTCGGTCTGAAAGCTCACACAGGCTTTGAAGATCAAATGAACAGCAGCTCCATGCAGCTAAAACTCCTTCCTGCATCACAGAGCCTTACGGGAGCCAAACAGCTGCAGCCCGGGGTTCTGACTGTAAGAGATAAGAAGGTGCTTTGCCAAAAGCACTCAGGCTGCCATAAAACGCTGTGGACATTACACAGTGTTCTACAGGTCTAATGAAAAAAAAATGTTTTTGGCAAGTTCCCACCACTTTCTGCGGATAAATTTGTACAAATATTTTCTTGTAATGGCGTTTTGATAACGGCATTAAAGAGGATGGTAGTGCATATACAGTACAAGACATCGCTTACAGAATCAAGATGGGAAAAAATAAAATAAAACAGCGAAGCACACATGTTAATTTGTTGCAAGTCTAAAAAAGAATATGATTAAAACATAAATGGGACGTGCAAACCTCTCCTACTGTATCCTAGGCAGGCACTGAGGCGTTTGAGCTTAAGTCAAAGATAATAAAAGGAGTGGACAGTGCAATATGCATTTTATTTCTAACTTCTACCACTTCCTGTCATCTGCTGGGTCTGGATGGACATTTAACAGCCAAAAGCAGGCTAGTCGATCTTAATTATGAACCTACAGACCCCTATGCTCCAACAGATTAAAGGTGACACGTTTCAATCACGAGTATGACATAAAAAAATTACAAAATTCGGGCCATTTTTCACTTTTCAGTTATAAAATACCCAAATTAGTTGTCTGTCTGCCTTAAACAATTATTCGTTACTGTTTGGAAAACACTTCAAACAAAAGTCTGAACGATTTTATTAAACCGCCGAATTCTCTTCAGCTGGAGAAATGGCCTGCAGCATTCAACATGACACAGCTGTCAAAAACGACACCTTCGTGACACGCAATCCATTCTCTATATTTTCTTCTGCTTCTGTGTCATTCTGATGCGACTCCCTCAAGTGGGCCCGCTGTTTAAACGCCATTTGTATGCCGTTGCTTAATTACTGTCTGCATTCCTGCAGAGATTGGCTGCTTTAAATGCAGAGGCACGACATGCACATCACGCTAATGCCGGGTTTTATGAAAGATGGAGGAGGGGAGTAATATTAGTCTGTGTGGCATTTCATCTGTCACACATTGTTTGTGTCATACTGCGTAGATTACAAGACGGAATGCTGAGTTAAATGCTGAGCAAATCTCATCACAGGCAAAGTGTTGGAGTTGATAATCCCACCACCAATAATCCCAATCCTGTAGTAAGGAAGACACCAGGTGAGGCCTATTGCATGGTAATAACAGCTGAGAGATGTGGGTTCCAGCCTGTATTGTATTATAAAATTTTAAATCAAACTTTTTCCATTTCATTAATATTATTTTTCACTCACTAACATGTTCTAGTCCACTGTTGACTGTGCAGATATAGGGGTGTTTAATCGTTAAAGATGGATTTAGTAAGAGTTGCATCATTGTATCAGCAAACTGTAACTGAAATGCAGGAAAACAGAGAAAACTGATTAATGCATGAGAACTCCACTTGTTTCTACAGAGTTTCAATGTGAATGAAAACTATGTACCATTAAATATACAGTATTTATTACATTTCTTACTGTATACTGTAAAACTTCAGATTGTTTTGACTACACATTTAATCTATGTCATCCCTCTTTTACTGGTATATCGCTATACGGGTTGGAAGCAACAAATGATAAACTAAGGTGAAACTAAGGTGATGAAATGCATTGGAAATTGAATGAGTAATGCATTTTAAGCTTATTTGATTAAAACAGTCGTGATATGACAAAAACACATTCATCATTCACAGCACAAAATTGACCTTTAGGATGTGAGAAACAAAAATTAGTAATAAAAAAGGACAAATGCTAAAAATGCTCATGAATTAATGAGAGTGATCAATTGTATGAGATTGTAAAATCAGAGTGATACATTACAATTTGCTAACCCTTCATTTTACAGGACTACATACATGAACTATTTTTTTGTAGTTTGAGTTCATATCAGCACTGAAGTAGTTTATATTTATTCATACATGTAGGTAATGTATTCATATGTATTTCATGCCTATTTCCACATCTAATTCATATGCGTCATATGTCATAAGTGCCCAGACGTGTAAAAGGAAGTGAGTCTCCTACAGTTTATTTGTAGTTCATATGCACTTCAAGTATGAATACAGATATGAAGGACATATTACCACAAAGATGAAGTACATATGAACTGCAGAGAAAGAGTCTCTCTGTTTTGCAGGCCTTGTCACTTGCAAATACATAAAAACACATACTCTATATGAACCACATGAACTACTGAAGGAGACCAGCTTCTTCTACATGTCTGCTCACTTGTAAATACACAGAAATAGATTAAACAGAGATGTGAATTAAATAGGAAAAGATATTAACCACATGTGAGCATATGAGCTATAAATGATCAGCATATGAAATATATATGAGCTACATATTACACAGATAAGAGTGCTTATGTGAACTACTGCAGTGTATGAATGACAAAGAAGTTCATATATTAGTTCATGCCAAATAATTTTGTAGTTCATATGTAGTTAAGGACCCATTAAATGAAAGATTATGGTGTGTAACTTAATTGACATTTAGGTGAAAGTGTTGCTCTGTTAATTAACTTGGCTGTGTTAGTACTGGCTAGTGTGAATGACAATAATTATTAACATAAACAGGTTTTGTTGGTGTTGTTGCTGTTGCCAAACACATCAATATAACACCACAACCACTGATGGTGGAGACACACTGGATGCATTTACACATAACAAGTTAAGGGTATATATCAATTTTCTTTAGATATGGCACACCGAGTTGATGAACCAAACTCTCTCTCTGATTTGCATAATCATGACTCAGTTGCAAATCAAAGGTTTTTGCAGTTTTCGTGGCATGAGCAGGAACTATTTGTCTACTTGGGCACTACAATAACGTTGGACTTTTACAAAATCACAGGTGTGACTCAGAAATAATCTGAAAACTATGCTAAAATGATTTTTTTTATATTGTCTAAAACCGAGGCTGCTTTAGGTCTGGCAACAGACCCGCATAAAAAAAAAGGCAATTTCACTGTTCTGCTACACTGAGGCCACTGAAACTGATCTGGTGCCCACGCAGAGGCTCGATATCAAATAAACACTGTGTTATCCAGCCAAAAAGTGAATCCTGGCCAAACTTTTGCAACAGTGCATGCAATAGTATATAGATAAACAGCATATAATTGTGCTAATTCCACTCCTTGTTTACTGTTTTGCAGATGATTGCTGCTGTAATCATTTAATCCATACTTGTTAAATCATTCCTTAACAGCTGTGGAGCGTCTTTGCATCCAAGAAGCCTTCAAAGACAACGGCCCCTTGTTCTTTTGGAATGTAGTGGTATAAGACAGATACAGCATAAACATATACACATCAATACAATAAATAAAAAATGGATTTATACTTAGTTTTTTTATTTTTTATATCATAAGGTAAAGGGAGGGTAGGATATCTGACTGTGTTCTCTCAAGTCAAATATAGGACAGAAATGCATAAATTATTGAGTAAATGTCTTTGACAGAGGACTCAAATTTGCTTTAAACGTTGCTGTGAAATGTAAAGTAGTTTGTGTGTGTGTGTGTGTGTGTGTATATATATATATATATATATATATATATATATATATATATATATATATATATATATATATATATATATATATATATATGCTCTCTGCCAGGAAGGTGCTTCGCACAACACTTTAAATGCCACTCAAAAGCACTTTCTCTGCGGGCTCAGCAATGATTCATAACTAGCTAATCAACAAAGACACGGGACACTAAATGCATCGGTTTGCAGCTGAAACCGGACTGTGCATAATATTGTGGCAAATTTTATTACTATTCTTAGAGGAGAGAAGAGGCTTCTTGCTCATCACTCAGTGTGCAGTGAATTGTTAAAGTTGCTAACCCAAACCTTTAAAGAAGCTACAGGAAGCTTTGAGAAAATTCCATTTTTAAAAGTGAAACCCTTCTGTGAGATTACTGCAGGTGATTTGTTTTCACCCTTATATTTCTTATAATAATCTCTAACTATGTGTTTTGCATCATGCTATAGCTCACACAGACACACACACACACACACACACACACACACTGACACCGTCCCTGCAGGACCAGCCAGTTACTTGTGAATAGTCACACTTTTGGGCTAATTACCTTAACACTAGAACGACCACGGAGGGGTCAATTGACCTTTTTACCTAAAAAGCCCACAAGAGGGTCATTTGACCCTTTGGACCCCCTGTGGATACTCCTTTTGTTGTGGAAATGTGGCTGTTAGCGGCTCAGAGAAGTCACTTGAGTCACAGAGTCGCTTGAGCCTGTGTGGGGGAGGGGAACCCAAGGCAAGCTTTTAGTACTCAGGTAGGTTAGTGTGTTTTTGCATGTGTGTATGTGTGTGTGTGTGTGTGTGTGTGTATGTGTGTGTGTGTGTGTGTATGTGCCCATATGGTGGATTTATAAACATATGGTGGATTTTTATGCAGTAAATCATCAGGATGAACGAGAATTTGGGATCAAAACTCTTGACATTTATTGTTAAAAAAAATCAAAACAAAACATATTTACAATGAATAAAAAAGCAACTGTTTTCCCAGTTTTCGTGTGGAAGGTTTTTGCAGAAGTAACTGCTATTGCTATGACATTCACACGATCATTGAACCATTGGCACTCACATGACTCGTTATGGTCACATGGGACATTCACATACCCGCCGCCATGGGCGGGCCTTGGGGGGAATGTGCCCACCCAACAAGATGCGTTAGCCCGCCTGCCCCACCCACCCAAGCCAGATCACATCACTGATATTCCTTATATCAATAATTTCAATGTATATAATTTAATTTCAGTTTATTGTACTTGCTATTTTGTTAAAACGTATAGCCTCGTGTGGCATAATCGTTCAGACATCACACATAAAAACAAATCAGAGATATTTTGTCTCTGTCCTGGTCACCAGCCTCATCTTTCTGGCTATTCCCATGCTCTGTTTGTCCGCAGATTCTGGTCAACATCCCCTCTGATGTTTTCTCTTGAGATGCAGTGTGGGAAGAAGCGTCAATGCCTTAGCCCTCCTCAATATTGAGGAGAGACCTCTGTTTTTTGCCATGATGTTCATACTCTCCACCTCCAAGCAGAGAAAAACACCTTCTATGGTTTCAGGAGAATATGATGGTAGCAAGGCATTATGCATTCTTGGATGCCATGTTGAACCATGCCTGGATGTGTGGACCATGGCAGAAATTGTGGAAACATTGCCCCATACAATGACAAACGTGGGTATGTCTGCAACATGATCTCCTAGAAATCTGTGAAAGCTGGCAAGGATCATTGTGACACGAAATCTGTGGTACTGGCACGGATTTTTCCAAAATTCCCTGTTGGGGGACACGGAATTATTTCATGTGTCCAAAGTCTTATTTTTGTCTTTGTTTTTTTTCTGATTTCAAAGATTATTTACCCTCAAAAACATTTCTTACTGAAAGGTTAGGGTTAGGGTTTGTTTAGATCTGATCACAATGTGTCCTGCTAGGATTCTTGTGATAGGATTTTGTTGCCAATCCACCACGTTAAAAAAAAAAAAAACTGACAGGATAAGGTTAGGAATTGTTTTGATCAAAGCACAACGTGAATTGCTTTAATTCATAATATTATATGTATTATATACAGTATACTGTATCAGTTACTATTTACCTGTGGTGATTTCAGAGGCTGACAGCCCTTCGTAAGAAGCTATCTGCCCCTGTTTTTCTTGGCTGTTACCTGTAAGGTGTGACCCCCTCACCCCACACACTGCCCCTAACAGCCTCATTACCATAACAAAATGAGTGATTAGTGTACTCGGCAAAAGCTGTGTGGGTCAAATGACCCCTCTCTGGTCCTTCTAGGTAGGCAGAAAAATTGTGGTCTTTCTAGTGTTAAGGAGAATGAAAGAGGGGTAAATTAAGGGTGTGTGTGTGTGTGTGTGTGTGTGCGCGTGGGCGTGCACCTGCATGGACAAATCATTATTGCAGCCAGGTTGTGCTGTGTTTAATGGTCGTGCTGTCATTCACTGGAGAGCTAGTATCTGCAGTTTTTCTAGTCAGATAACAGTGTTTGTTGAGGGGAGTGACAGAATGATGCACATTGAAATCATTCCACAGACTGCTATAGTCATCCAAGAAAGTCTGGAAAGGTTTTTATTTAATACATTTTACAAATGTTATGTAGATGTGCAATTGTGTACATTACCTTATATTTAAATTATTACAAATTACAAAATCTACAGTAAACGTTTGCTGTGGGACACAATTGTGGATATGATCAAGAAACATTACATTAAGAAAGCTCATGTTTTTAGAGAAGAAATTTGATTGAATCAGAGAATTCCACCTCAGACTGAAAAACAACTTTTGGCCTAATTGGATCAAATACTCCAACTGAAACTGAACGCACCCACAGAATCCTGGTGTGGAGTGGATATCCTTACATTTGATTGTCACCTATAATGAACCTGAGAAGCACCAGCTTCTGAATAAATGAAATCAGAGATAGCATTGTGCAGCGGAGCACCAGAACATGGAGTTTTTTTCCAATTGGGTCATGAGAGAAAAACACTAAAAATACATAGAAACATCAGCACTACAGGTTCCACAGCTACTAGCTGAAAACGTGGAGTCACCTATTTAAATTAAACTTTAAGGAAAAAATGTAAAGCCTTTAATTTAATTATGTAATTTTTACTCAAGAAACTGCCTTATTCTTATCTTTCCAACTACAACAAAATGTCTATTATTTATTCTGCTCTTCACGACGACGCTGTGGCACAAGCACAATTACTTCAAGATTATGCTGTGTGTGTACTGAGTAAGACTCCTGTATTGGTGCTGGCTTCGCTACACTAGCGTATTCAATTTGGATTGATTTCAAATTCTTTTAATTACTTTTAAGGCTTTGCAAAGTGTTCCACCATATATCAGATCCCCAGCAAGACCACAAGGCATCTGGTGTAATCACAACTCTTTTGCTCTGCTGGCTCCCAGGTTACTGTTGAACAAATATCAACAGATTTTTTCTCAAATTGATTTTATTGATGTTCTCTTTCCTCCCTGTTTTGTATGTGCATACATTCCTTAAGTTGTAACCGAATCCCGTTGTAATCTAGTTTTAAAAATTCTATACAAATAAAAATTGTATTATTGTATTTCTCATTTACATAGGGGCAGAATTCATAACTCTGTAGCAATAAGTCAGCTGTTGTACATTTATAATACAATTTAATTCCCATATTTGTGAAAGATAAGCATAACACTTTCTGGGAAAGTCTGTGACTGAACCGTCAAATCTGATAAAGGTTATTTAAATGCTGAGCTGCAGCAAAAGCGAATGGATTGGAATCAAGAAAAAAAGAAATAAAATATGATCTTAATTTTTGCAGCAAACCAGCCCTCTATAGTAAGTACCACAAATATGGAAAATAAACCTTGGGACTTCTTTTTAAGGGTTAAAAAAATTAAGATGTAAAATGCAATTGCAATCATCCCACATGATTTGTTTTTTATTATACAAATACGCAATTAAAATACACTTCATAAATAAAGGAAATTTCCTTAAATACTACAAAATAAAACTAAATGTTATTAATAAAATACAATCAACCCTGAATATGTTACTATGTTTGCAATATGTAGATTATTCTTTCTATCTGCTGCATTTGTCTTAAATTATTTCATTTCAACCAAGTACAATATTGCTTTGACACTTATCCTAGTTTGTTAAAAAAAAATACATATCATTAAGAAAAGAAAATCTCTAGGGATGAGAGTCAATTTAGTGGTGCCTCAGCACCCCCAAAAGTGAGCTAGAAACACCGATGCAGCAGAGTATCTCGCTTAAAGAGGTTTGCAGAGGTGTTTGTCTTAGATGCATCTGGCTCCACCGCATCCATGGTGCAGAAGCTGCGGCTGAGGTGTGATAAGAATGCAGAATGTTGGTCAGAGGTGCAGCGATGTCGAGGCTCTGGGAGGAGGAGGAGACGCCTCCACCTTGACTCTGGTCCTTGCTGCTACCTCTGTCATCTCCCTCTTTCTTTTCACCTCTCGCCTCCGATCAATCTGCCATCTGGGGAACAAAAGGGAGAAAAAACAAAAAAAAAATACATGAATATTCTGCTTTTGCCATTACCATGGCAACAAATGAAGCCTCAAAGCATTCGGTACAGTTGTATAATTTCCCCGCTCCTCTATGGGGCTCCATCTGTGATTGTGAAAGGACCCCCAGTCTGTTCAATTGGACCCATTGTGCCCGCGCTTCCTCTTCACATCTGCCAAACGAGCCCCGTCAGCTGCCACTCGGACCTGTCCAATTACTTTCCAATCGGGGCCAGAGAGATGGATGGAAAAAGGAGTACAGATGGATCAGCGGCTTGCATCGGTCTGAAAAAAACAAAACATGTTGTGTGAATTATAGAAGCTTGAGAATGATTAGAAATGTTGCGTTTTAAGGAGCAGCGGGCGAGTTCTGCTTCATGAGCCTTTGGAATTACAGCAGATACGAGTGAGCGAAGTGTTACCCGTTCAATAGAAATACTGCAAGACGAGTGAACCTCTCAATTGACCTGACCGACCGTCATTTTTTCACCAACTTTTTCTGACCTTTTCTCTCTGGTGGCTCCTCGCTCCTCTCTCACCACAGTAATCTGCCACCTTAGTGTTTGTTAGCTCAGCCGTTTGACAGACAGTTGGCCTGCCCAATCAGGTGGATTGTTTCTCATTTGGTTGCTGTGGCGTTTATATCGCCGCGATTAATTACAACAAGTGACGGCCATGTTATCACTCATGTGTTGAACCTTTATTAACCACACGTATAACTTACAGGAGCATCAGTCTGCGTCAGACATGCGCAGTAGGTAGTTTTTAGAACTTAACATTAACTTAACATTTTCACTATACGTGACATCTCCCCCCCTTTTCAAGCATGGGCACACATACAACTAACATTACCCCTTAGCTTAATCCACATCCGTTTTGTCTCAGTTATTACTAGTCAAACAAAATCTGTCATGTGCCAAACCAGAAAAAAAACATTCAACATTTCCTTTACTTTTTTTTTTCTCTTACAACGTCATCTTGGCTTTTTTTTTTCATTTTTTTTTTCTTTTCACACAACAGTAACTGACTAAGGGTGTGGGTAGACTACCACAGTCCCTCGAGATGGGAAGGGGTTTATTCTGCCCTTTTGGTCCACCATCTCAACTAACTAGCATACCTGGGGTTTGGTTTAACAGTCCGCCCAAACCTGGTGATGACTTGAGTTGGGTGTTGCGGGGAACCAGGGGTGTCAGCAGGAACATCGGTGGTGTTGTAGTCCTGCCCTGCTGGCTCGCATTGATCATGTTGATCCCTTGGTTGTGAATCATCCATCTTTGGAGGAGAGGACAGCTCCTTGTTAATCAGCTGGATGTGGCGCCGGTTTCTTCGGGGCGTATCACCTCGCTCCGTTTCCAGTGTGAAGGAACGTGGAGCAGCCTCCTGGCGCTGCACAGTCGCTGTGGTTGTCCAAGCCTTTTCTCCGTCAATCTTCAGTCTAACTTTATCACCTACGGAGAGTGGTGGAAGAGGCCTGGTAGAGTACCTGCGGTTGTAGTATTTCTCGTAGCACTGTTTTGCTTTTGCGTCATTCGTTCTAACAGTCTCTAGATTAGGCCACATTGGCCGCAGGCTCTCCTTCAGTACTGGGAGTGTCGTACGAATCTCTCGACCCATCAACAACTTGGCGGGGCTTTGCCTCGTCGGCTCTGTTGGTGTGGAGCGATAGCTCAGAAGAGCTTTGTGAGGGTTATCTTGATTCATGATCCATTTTGCAGACTTCACAGCCCGTTCGGCCATGCCGTTGGATTGTGGGAAATGTGGGCTTGAAGTAACATGCTGGAAGTCGTACTCAGCTGTAAAGCGTCTGAACTGTTCAGCTGAAAACTGAGGGCCGTTATCAGTCATAAGCTCCTCCGGAATTCCAAAACGCACAAAGATGCTTTTCAGCCTCTGTATTACAGTTCCTGAATCTGTCTTTGGCAAATCCAAGACCTCGAGCCATCTGGAGAAGTAATCTATCACTACTAAGTAGTGACGACCTTTGTGCTCGCACAGGTCAGCAGCGAGCTTTTGCCACGGAAGATCTGGCAATGGTGTGGTAATCAGCGGTTCTCTGTTCTGGCTCGGTTTGTGGATATTGCAATGTTTACATGACATCACAAGCTTTTTAACATCACTGGCGATGCCAGGCCACCACACAGCACCTCTATATCGCTCTCTGCACTTAGTAAGGCCTTGATGGCCCTCGTGAATCTTCTGCAACATGTTCTCTCGCATGCCAGCAGGGATCACAATCTGCTTGCCGCGCCGCAGCAATCCACTGGCCTCACTGAGTGAGCCACGCTCACAGAAGTATGTGTTTGCTCTCACAGCTACACTCTTAGAGTGTTCCGGCCACCCGTCATGGACATACTTGAGGACACACTGGAGTTCAGCATCTGTTCTTGTCTGGTCTTTTATCTGTTCGATTACTGGCTTTCTCACTCTCAAGTCATCCTCCACTGAGTCCACATATGCTTTCACCTCTGCTTCTAGGTCACATGGAGAAGTGTCCGCCATAGGTTGCCTAGACAGGGCGTCTGCAACAACTAGGTGTTTTCCAGGAACATATTCTGAGACTGGATTAAACTTCATTAATCTAATGAGCAGGCGCTGACAACGTATTGGTGTGGTGTCAAGGTCTTTTGAATTGATAAGAGTTACCAGTGGCTTGTGGTCTGTAAGCAGCTTGTAGCTCTCTAAGCCACAAAGATACTGGTAGAATCGCTCAGAGGCCCACACTCCAGCGAGGCACTCTTTTTCGATCTGGGCGTATCTCTTTTCGGCATCTGTCAACGTACGTGAGCAAAAAGCGACAGGCTTCAGGGCTCCATCATGACTCTGCAAGAGGACTCCTCCAAGCCCGTAACTGCTTGCGTCTGCGCTGACGACAGTTGGCTTTGCCGGATCGAAGAACTCCAAGACAGGTGCAGACGAAATGAGCTGTTTCACTTCTGTGAACGCTCTGTCTTGCTGTGGTCCCCAGCACCAATCACGCTCAGTCTTAAGTAGCTCGTTAAGCGGCTGTAACACGGTGGAGAGGTTTGGTAAGTAACGCCCAATGTAGTTCACCATACCAAGCAGTCGTCTTAACTCGCTCACATTCTGAGGTGGTTCCATTGTTGTTATGGCTTTGACTCTCTCTTGATTAGGGGCTATACCATCTTTGGTCACAACCTGTCCTAGGAAGTTCAATTCTGGCTGGCTTAGCCGGCATTTGTCCTTATTGAGTCTTAGACCTGCAGCTCTTATGGTCTCCATGACCCGCTTTAGTCTCTGGTCGTGAATTTCTTGTGTTTCTCCAAAGACTAATATGTCATCCATGTACACGACTGTCCCATCATGCTCATGCAGCAGCTCAGACATCTTTCGTTGAAAAATTTCAGGAGCTGATGTAATTCCAAATGGTAGTCTCTTAAAACAGTATCTACCCAGAGGCGTGATGAAGGTAGTCAAACGTGCACTATTTTCCTCGAGAGGGATTTGCCAAAATCCGCTCTCGGCATCCAGGCTGGAGAACACTGTACTCTTTGCCAACTTGGGCAATATGTCATCCAGAGTAGGCAGGATGAACTTCTCACGTTTCACATTTTCATTAAGTTTTTTCAAGTCCACGCAAATTCTTATTTTTCCATTCTTTTTTATTACTGGTACCATGGGCGCGCACCATTCGGTCGGATCAGTCACTTTCTCTATTATGCCCAATGATTCCATTCTCTTTAGCTCCTCTTCAACTCTAGGGAGTAGTGGAATAGGAACCCGTCTTGGCGTAGATATACTGTATGGCTGTGCGCCATCTTTCAGCGTGATTCTCACTGGTTCTCCTTTAAGTGTGCCTAAGCCACTAAATGTACTGATCTCGTCAATGCGCTTGATTAAGCCCAGTTTAGTTGCTACAGTTCTGCTGAGGAGGTTTTCTCCATTGGTCTTCACCACTACTACTCGAAAGCAGCAGTTTCGTAGCTGGCCATTGATGTGAGCTTTAAGTTTGGCTAAAAACTGCCCCCTTGTGGCCACAACGCCGCCAGGACTCTCTAGAGTATTTTTCACTACACTGAGTTTAGGCTTGTGCCGTAAAGTTTCGTAAGTAGCCTCAGACATTACTGAAGTATCGGCACCGGAGTCAATTTTAAATGAGACGGGAGTATCTGCTAAAGTGAGAGTGGTGCGCCATGGTGGCTCATCCTCTGCTAGCAAGACATCTTTGCTTTCTTTTAGCTCGATTGAACCTAAAAACACCGTGTCTTCGTCAGCTTCAGTTATCTCCTGCACAGCTGTTTTTGAATAACACGCTGCAGCAAAGTGTCCAATTTTGTTACACTTCATGCATTTTTTTCCTTTAGCAGGACATTGCTCACCTTCAGCATGATCTCGCCCACATCTCGTGCATGCTCCCTTTCTTGTCTTTTTCGTTGTCTTTGCCACATTGCTAGTTCTCTTTTGTTCAGTCTTTCTCACTGTTTTCACATTATCCACATGCTCCGCGCCATGTCCTTTTCCTGTGTTCTGTGTTTTTATTAGTTCGCAATGCCTGGCCATTTCAATGGCGGTCCGTAGTGTTAAATCACTCTTCATTTGAAGCTTTTGAGACACTTGTTTGTCACAAATCCCAATCACTATGCGGTCCCGCATCTGCTCGTCTTTCTGAGCCCCAAAATCACAATTTTCAGCTAGCTCATAAAGTTGCCTGACGAAGGCTTCCACACTTTCACCGGGAAGTTGAACTCTTGAATGAAACTTCGCACGCTCATAGATAACGTTCCGCTTCGGGATGAAATGTTCGTCGAATTTGGCCATGACTACGTCGTATTTATCATCGTCTCCTTCATTAGCAAACGTGAATGACTTGAATATGTGCTCGGCCTCCGCTCCCATTGAATAAATCAGCGCATTTACCTGCACGTTTTCCTCATCCTCCGTGAGCTGTGAAGCTACTCGGTACCTGCCAAACCTCTGTTTCCAGTCAGGCCATGCTTCGGGCTTGGAAAAGTCAAATTGCTCCGGAGGTGTAAACTTTGCCATGGCGATGCACACTTCAGTTATCACCCACTCACGTCTAACGCCGTCTCCGACTCACTAATCAGTTTTCTTCTGACACCATGTGGCGTTTATATCGCCGCGATTAATTACAACAAGTGACGGCCATGTTATCACTCATGTGTTGAACCTTTATTAACCACACGTATAACTTACAGGAGCATCAGTCTGCGTCAGACATGCGCAGTAGGTAGTTTTTAGAACTTAACATTTTCACTATACGTGACAGTTGCAATGCAGCATGGTCAATCCTACTGGTTGGAAGTTTCTATTAGTTGGGGGTAAACTTTCTCCTTTACCCCTATTTGCTATGTATTTTGGTGATTCCTTTATCAAAACATGATCATTTATGGTTTACCATTAACATATAATAGCAAATGCAAATATAACAAGAAGTACATAGAAATCTTGCAGTCTCTCCCTCCTTTAGAAAGACAAACAATATTGGAATTGCCATGAAAGAGGAAAGTATTGCCAGTCATTTTTTTTTAACTTTCTTTTGGTGTAAAAGATGGATGTGCTGTGGTGTACTCGTACCAGTCCAGAAACACACCAGAGAAGCGGCTATCGATTGCTGGATGGGTCTTTGTTGCTCATCCTAACCATGAAGCCTGGTGCAGGAGGAGCCGGTCCTTGCCCACGCCCTGAAACCTCATCTCCAGACGGATGGAGGTCAAGACACTCAGTCTCCGAGACACACATTCGCTTTTATAGTCTTTGTCATCAATCACAATGTAACACCAAGGACGCCCTGTTTTCTCTGATCACATCTGCTATTTGACAAACTCAAATTGACTGACACAGCAGAAAGGTTTATTACTTCCTCCCCTTTCGTGGGTGGCACACCGAATGACCTATTTCGTAAACTGCTTCTGCGTGGTGTTTGGTTTTCGTTCTTAAACCCTTAAGAATATTCCGATATGAAGACTGTGTCAGGATGAATTTGTCCAGTTATTGCACATTAGTGAGGGAATGAGCTTTGCATGCATAACCTTGTTTTTCATTAGGCTGCCAAACTATTGTGTATGAAAAGCCAAGCAGTCTCATCCACAATAAGATTTCAATACACAATAAGATGAATTTCCATCATTAGGGAAGGCTGAGCTCATTTGTTTTGATGCTATATCCCATCCCCGGCCTCAGTGAATTTAACTGATACATCTGCCTAGTCTCTGCTCGTGGACATAATTTATTATCCTGAGCTTCAGCTATATGTTGCAGTATGTCACATCCATTGTATTCCAATTTCATTTTCCTCTGGACATCATATTACTTTGAAGAGTTCATGTTTCAGCAATGTAAGTACAGTCATCTGAATCTGAATTATTATAGAGAACAATCTATAGATTATTATTAGCATTCAGACATAAACACAGAAAACAGAATAAATAGAATAGAATAAAATGATAACAGTTAATATGGTGGCAATAAATGTTTTTTTAATCAACCAGGGACACTTTGGAGTATGTTTAGTCCTTTTTGTGTTTTACCCTTCACATGGTTTGCATGCTTAAGAAATCTTTCCATTGTATGTTCCAACAGCTCATGAACGTAATGCTTTGCATGTGTGTTTGTTTGTCTGAATATGTGTGATTCTTCTGACGGGACAACGGGTAAACTGAAAGATTGTTTACTCAAAAAGATGCAAAAAAAAAAAAAGTGATTCATCAAACATCACAGCGAGCTGGAGAGCTGCAGGAGTGTTTTGTTGCCGCGTTGTTTTGAATCGCCCGTGAGGAAAGAAAAGAAAGTCATTTTTATTTACTTTTGGGTTCTAGATGAATGATTCATTGCCTTGGCAGAGGAGACATTTTATATGCAGTCTTTTCTAAGAACAGCTTGTGAGTTTAGGGGTGTGCGTAAACCTCCCGTCTGCGTGTATGTATGTGTGTGCTGTGCATGCACACACGCTTGTAGTAAAAACAGTTTGGCTCTATCCCGGTTCCATTTGGCAGGACTTAAAACACTGTGGGACATGTAGGGGTTCATCAATAACCATTGGCCTCATGAAAAGTTAATGCACTCGGAGGTTGAGAACAGACATTACTTTCCCTGTTCGAATCATGTTGATGTAAGACATCCTCTGAAATAATTCACTCTCTCGTGTGCTGTCTGTGCTGAAACATAGACGAAGCATTGTGGAACTGTGTATGTGTGTGTGTGTGTGTGTGTGTGATCATCAAACAAATCTTAAGGCTTCTCAAACACAATGAATGCAAAAGCTTTTGGGACCATGTCAGCAATTGAACAATTATTGGCTGGAGTGCTTCATTGAGTCTTCAACGCCAAGGCAAATGGTTTTAATTTTATAGGAACATTTAGGTTAGAATTCTTGCCCATGAACTATCACTCTGTGTGTACTATTGTTGGATATGAAAAAAACTGCAACCATAATATGGTAAAATAGCTAAATGTTTCATATTTACTATTCTGCTGTTGAGTTCCCTCTGTCCATTAGTGAGACAGTGTACTAATAAATATCTAGTTGGAGGAACACAGCCAAGCAGAAACCAGAAAAGGCTTGATTTTACTTGCGTCAGCTTGGAAAAAGTAGATTATTTTATTTTAAGCTGTACTTTTTTCCATGAAGTGAAAGCAGTACTGAACTAGCTGGAGCAATACTTTATATATTTTGAGAGGTTAAAGGGCAGTCTAACTGATGCATTCATTTAGGCAGTTTTGTTTTAAACCTTCTTTATTGAGAAAGAAAGTGGAAAAAAATCTAATTGTTAAGCGTGTCACGCACACCCCATCAAATGACTTGTTTCACTAGCGGAATATGACCCTGTTGCTCTGATAGCACTTGAAGAATCTAGAAGAGCTGTAATATATTATTAAATTCTCTGCTGAACTCGTTGCTAACTGGCTAATGGTGGATTTGGAGTTCGTGGGTTTTTGCAATATAGAACCATAACCATGTAAACTATTTATTGACTGTGTGGTTTAGTAACTTCTGTTATAGAAGGTGAAGATAAAACATGGTTCACAAGACTCAGTCGTGCTTCAGGCTTGAGATAAAGTGACTCGTATATTCAGGGTGGCTGCAGACGTTCTAGCATCAAAGTCATCAAGAGGTTTGCTCAGGCAAGGAAATGCATCACTAATTACCTGTTTAAGTAAGATGCATCAAGTAATCAATCTTTTTTGGGGGGAATAGTCTCCTATGGAATCTCCAGGCTATTTGCTTATATGTATTTTTTGTGAGTGATCATGTGATTTTATGACTAACCTGGACAGTGCACCTTTCACTGTTGACTATTTGAGCTTTGATTTGTGTTTTTGGACATTTATGGTGGACTATTAGGTTCTTCAGGCCACACAAACACTGGATTGTAAGGTCTCAAAGTTTAAATTTGTCATATTCCATTATCACTGATTGATGCGAAAGAATCCTCTTATGTTTGCCTACCTTTTTTGTGATGTTGAGAGGTGACATGATGTACAAAACTTAAATTGCCACTGGAAAACCTAGTATCAAGGGAAGCATTTTTCTTTCTCTCCCTCTCTCTCTCTCTCTCTCTTTCTCTCTCTCTGCAGTGAGAGAACAGCAAAGGTTTTATACCTTTTTCACAGAAGAAAAGTCAAAGCAGTCGACCCATAAAAGGACACTACAGAGTAAGCAAGATCCAATTCTGCCAAGGGTCACAGTTCAACAGTAAAACCTCCTTCCATGCAAACTCAAATACAGTCGTAGAGGGTGTTTTTTTCCACCCCCCTGAAGAGGAATGTGCTAAAAATATCCTGCGTACATGCTCCATACTGTCTGAGGTTTGTCAGTTCAACACACTGACAAAAGGAATATAGCAGTAATAAAATGCTAATAAGAATGAATAATTAATTAATGCCTGTGCTAATTATAATTCATGATACTTTACTCACACCAGCAACGGCAATGAGAAATATCGTAGGGGGTTTTGCAACTCGAATGTGATCCTCGAGCAGAGATTATGCTGCAAATACTAGTCTGTCGTTCTTTTTCAGTAGCGGTTCGCTTTATGAGTCAGAACGACACCGTGACCTCAAACACTGCGGAGTCACAGCAAACACCACCACCGACCGACATGAAAGAACATCACAGAACATAAAATGGACAAGCTGAACCAAAGTTGCTTTTGTGTTCCTTTTAATTTAATTATTTAATCATAAAATCCCCTTGTTTTTGTGATCGTCTAATGAGCTACAGATATAATGGTTTATCAGGCCCAAAAGCATGTTCCAAATTAAACAAGCTGATGCACAGACCTTGTTTTCAAGAAAATGGAATTAGAATCTAAAGTTTAGCTCAGTTTGCTGTTAAATAAATAAATCTGTTGACTTTCCAATGGCCCAGGATTATGAACGTTGCACTGAATATTCAGTAGCCGAAAATTTTTGGCTAAAAATTGCAATAAACACTATATTTGGCCTTCGGTGAAGTGAGGTAAAAGTAAGGGAGAATAGTAATGTGTGTGATGCAATGGTGCAATCAAACATTGACCAGTGACGCGTTGATCTGGCGCTTATGTTAAAATGTCTGCAGTGTGGAGACATTTTAAAGTGTCAGAGAGCAAAAATAAAGTTGTAATTGGCAACGAGTGTTCAAACTATCTAAAACAAGTGAGCAACTACTGCTGTTTAAAGGCCTGAACAGCGGCTGAGTACGAGCAGCTGAGAGGGAAAGCTAGTCACAGCTCGCCCACTCCGTCCGTGGCCCACAACTTCAAAAAGTTTGCCACAGACAGCACCAAAGCAAACGGAGTCACAAAGAAGGTGACGGGGTTCACGGCTTTGTTTGATCAACCGTTTAGTGTTGTGCAGAACACTGGCTTTCAGAGGCCTGTGGAGCACGTTGATGATACCCAGCAGATGGTATTTCTCAGATTGGGGTTACCAGGGATTAGCTTTGAAAAACATGTCTTAACATGTATTCTTGACTATTTATGCAATATAAAAACAATAATAGTGAAAAACCTAACTGTATTTAATATTCGTTATTCAGCCAACAATTTAACTTTATCCTGCTTTAGCTTCGGCCACAAATTTTCATTTCGGCGAATCTCAAAAAATGATTTAACCTAAAGTTTTACTCATCCTCTTCATTAACTGTATATCAAATATGATTTAGGCCATAGAAAAAAAGTGCATTGGATTAACAGAAAACATGGCAAGCGGCGTAACTGAAGGGAGATGTTCTTTGACATGATTTTTGTTTTGAAACCAGCCAAGCTTAACATTTAATGTGTGTTTCAAGTGCTTCACTGAAATATTTTGAAATTTATGTAGTTATCAGAAAATCATGAAGGTATCAAGAATGCATAGGTAAATGTAGCGATGGCTGGTGACCTGTGGGGGGGTATACCTGTCTCTCACCTGTAATGTGTTAGGATCAACTCCAGCACACCCCCATGACCCTAATGAGGAATTAGTGGGTATACAATGCAATAAATAATACAATTAAATAACTACAATAATTACAAATTCAAGTAAGAATCTCCACATGAGAAGCATGTGTTAGTGTAACTTATGAACTGTTCTTACAGCTGCAGCTTACTGATTGTACATTCTACAGAATCCTGAACATAAACTCACCCTGGATGGACAACAGCAGCAGTGTAATCACAAGAGCGAGAAGTTTCTTGCCCTCCGTCTGAAGAGCTGCAGTCTCCTTGAAGTTGTGTTGAATTTTCTCGCCATCTATTCTCCAGTGAATGTTTCGGTGAGGGTCCTCCACTGAGAGATCAATCAAATAAGTTTTTTTTTTTTTTTTCCTTTTCGTGGAGCATGCTCCTTCTGTAATCACTGAACACATTCTTCAGTACTGAGAATGAATGTTCGAATGCTGCCACCAAAGGTTAAACTGATAATGCCATCAATAGCTGACAAATGCCTTTTTTTTCTCTTTTTTAAACATTTTTAAAAGCCGTGCTGTAAGTGTGGAAATCGCAGTCCCATACGGAATGAATGGCATTGTACGCCTCCTGTAAAATATGACATTGATTTTGGTTTGTTATTTATTTAGACAAACCTGCACAGGCTCTTCTTTATCAAGGTCATCTGGGGCGAGTCGGGCAGCCGGGGGTGGGAGCTAACTTTGGCTGGAGTCTTTATAGTGATGTATGAAAAGGAAGAAATTATTAAAGCTGTCAAGACCAGTGTCTGCGGGTTTGATTCAATATAGAGATTGTATAAAAGATGTTTTCAAAGAGGAAAGATGTTAAACTTGAGAAGAAAATCAAAACTAATAGGTGGGAGAGAGACATTTTCTCCTCTAGTGAGACTAGCGATCTGGATGATAAGCATTATAAAGACGTACAGTGTGTTTGAGGGGAAACGCATTTAGAGACACATTTAAATAAGGAATGTTGTGTAAATGAGGACAAAGATACGTCTCATAATTAAGTCCAAATGCTTAATAATACAGGAAAACTGGGAAACGGAACTGGGGTTGAAAATATGAAATATTAAAATCAGGCTGGCATTACATAAAACATGGAAAAAAGATATTATCTGTGGCGTGAATCTATTATAAATCCACTACTTAAATCCCAAAGTGAGGACCCGAGGATGTCGTTACATTACACAGGGGTCGGCCTAATGAGCACAGACATGCTGTATTCCACTATATCACTATATGTTATGACTATAATTAAAAAGATGTTTAAGGATGATTAAGGCAACATCGTGAGATCAAGTGACTATATGTTTTATTCACTTTCAGAAGGCGTTTGTCTACCAATTAGGATGATGATGATGATAATAATAAAAATAATAATATCTCTTGAGGGCCCTCCCTGTAGATCTAAATAGTCTTGATCTTACAGCTGAGAAAAACTTTCTAGAGAATCATCCAGCTCTCAGAGAGCTACATGATGTACAGAAGATCGTAGCGAGGTCACAATTGTTTAAAACAAACTGGATCTTCTTCCACACCAATCCGCATAATGGTCGGCCGCTACATGGCTGCTGTTTGTACAGCGTAGCCCAACTGCGAAGTGTGTGTGTGTGTGTGTGTGTGTGTGTGTGTGTGTGTGTGTGTGTGTGTGTGTGTTAATATCCACACCAAGGGGGTAAAGTTAATATCTGCATGCATATGGACTTTCTTCTAAGTGTCAGATAATGCCTTAAGGCAACTCATGTAAAATGCACACAGGCCGCATCATTTTCCAGGTATGACAGCAATGAATAAAACATCGTCGTCAATAAATATGCTGATTAGGCAGCAGGAATACTTGGCTCAAGGGAAGAATAGTGAGCCCTATTGGAAAACAAGGACCTTAGTGGACCACAGAAAGTTAACATTGGGTCATTTAATCTCATTCAAGCTCAATATTTGGATGCTTCCCTATCAAGAATGCTTAGCATAAGATAACTTCCTGTGTGGACAACTGGTTCATAGCCCAGCTATTAGTTTATTTATTTATTTATTTATTTTTTGTACATATTTTAATTAAAATTCTACAAAAAAAAGATAAATAAAAAAAAATCACATGTGGAGGTGAGGTAGAGAGCTATTACAGTCTTATCTAAAACCATTATCTTGGGAAATCAAATTGAAAAGAAATAATTAAATTAAAAATACTAAGAAAGTGGTGTAACACATTAACAAAAATCTTTTACCTAATTAAAAGAAATATCTCAAAAGAGTAAATATGTTGAATATATAAACACAGTCAAACTTCAACAAAATCAAATCTCTTCGGTATTAAAGGTTCCTTGAGTTACATTTTATATCTAGACAAAGACAAAGAATCAGATAAAAGTTGCAAATTTGTTTTTCATAATCAAGACTCCACGTGAGATATATGATACACCTGTAGGTACAAATAATGACTGTTTGAAAACTTGGTGGCAAGTCTGTACCCATGTAGTTCAATTTGAAAAGTGAAAAATGAAATAAATAAATGTACATATTTGACAAATATTTAAATGAAAAAAAGGCATGAATCAATAATTGCATAAAGAAAAAGAAAAAAAGGGAAGTAGTTGAACACATGAC
Source organism: Eupleurogrammus muticus (assembly GCA_036785175.1). Classification (NCBI taxonomy): domain Eukaryota; kingdom Metazoa; phylum Chordata; class Actinopteri; order Scombriformes; family Trichiuridae; genus Eupleurogrammus; species Eupleurogrammus muticus. Next base: position 15,792,088 of record JAYKQN010000001.1, read on the forward strand.
GAGGAGAAAGTTTCCATTTTTGACAACAAGCTATAGGTAAACATGTCTAGTAGAGCTATGGTCCATATTTTATGCACAGGCTTAGTCTGAATGACCCCTGACTGCGGCTATAATTAGCTCCATTAATAAGATATGACGACTCATACATACTCATGCAAACAGTTGGCCTGCCAGATGGGAAATTAGGGATGATGCCGACCACAAGCAGCAACACTGATTTCACAACTTTCTGTGTCTTTTTATATAATCCCTGATCACTAATCTGCCCACAACATGCCAGTATCATTTATTACAGCCTTATCGTATTTTATAAAGGTTTTTATTTTTTAGTTTTCATGATCTATCCATACAAAAATTACCATTGTTTTATGGTCCAAAACAACCTGTAGCAGCATTACAGACTCCCTCCTCACACACTCAATGCTCATTCTGCTGGGGCTGGTTAGACAAACACATGTCAGTGGATCCAGGGGTGATTACTAATAATTTTCACTCCTGCAGTGGCATCATTAAAAGAGCTATTTGAAGAATCCATTTTCAAACCCAGATTTACTTTTTTTTTTGAGAAATATAAAAAAAGCTATTTATTATTATCAGTCAAACCAAAATATTATTATTTTTTTTTTTTACTAATAGCAGGGCCCCTTCAGCTCGAACATAAAACTTGTCAAACTAGTTTACAGAAATAAAAAAGCAGTAATGTAAAGTAAACATAAGAGTCAACCTCCCATTCGCCTTATTTGCTATATTTTCCACCATCGTCACAAATGCTGCGGCCCGTGAGCGTGTTGGTCTGATCCCCGGCGTCCCGCTGTCTATGATCCCGTCCCTCTCGATGTGGCTGAGACGCTGCCAGGTCGACAGACGGCCTCATCTGCATCCCCCGATGGATGAATGATCATTTCCACTAGTGTCAGGTGTCTCTCCCAACAGAACCACTAGTGGCAGATCAATGGAGGCCCTGTGGTATGACCACTATCCTGTGGGCCAGTCGCACAAAGCTTCATATACAAACCTGTCTTTAAAAATGATCGCTACGGCGGCTGTCTGCCGGAGCGGCGCTATAGCAAAACTGTCAACGCACGCATTTTAAGATGATTAAATTTTAACGATGATTCAAATACACTTTCCTTGAAGCGGCCCCCTCGCCCGCCACATTGCTATGCTTGTCCACGCTAGATTTGGCTGATTGCTGGGATGAAAGCGGCGCATTCCATATTCTTTCTCATATGAGAAAATGACACTTCAATCCTCTGATCTTGGCAGTTTAAATTCAGACCATGATGCCTGCCCTCAGACCACAAGGGAAATTAATACATGATTAAAGTCTAGTGGAGTCAAGGGAAAGAATGGTAAAGAGGGATAATGGCATACTGCTGAATGATGCTATCGCGCCGTGTTCAGGGTTATGACTCTATCGGCTGCCGGGTGCTAAGAGGAGTGATTCTTTGAAGCCGTTTTGTTGACAGGTGTCTTTAGTGATAAAAGGACATTTTGCGAGAAACCTGACTACACACAAAAAATAAAACCTCATTCACATCCAGTACAACAAGCAGGTATGTTTTTTTTTTCCACTTCCACACGTCTTCATTTCCACCGCTTTATCTTTCATGTATGACAGTGATAGCGGGAGCGGTGTAGTTATCGAGTTCTGTCACCGTCTTTGTTCTCTTGCTTTTTGTTCTGTTTCCCTCTCCTCACGCCCCACTTGTGCTGTATATAAATCGCGTGTGTGTGTGTGTGTGTCTCAGGTCTGATACCTCCTGCTCACCTGACCTGTCCCCACATCTGTCATTTTGTGTTTGTATGTTGTATGCTTTTACTTTATTAAATTTTTTTTTGCAACTTGTACAAAAAAAATAAACTCATTCTTCATCCACCTGCTGATGAAGAACTTTGGATTGAAAATTAGCTCATGTCTTCACTTCTGGACCTGATAGTGGTTTAATACTAATTTAATTTAATAGAGTTCAGCATAAGATTTTATTTTTCATGTAGAAGTCAAATCACTAGCTTTAAATAAATTAACTCCTGTATCAAATCATCAATCAGTGCATCAACCATATCACTTAACTATATTTAAAAATGACAAACTACACACAAGTCGTGCTCCTGTTTCACTTTTCATTGCCACTTGCTGACCTGATAGTGAACTCTATGATGCACAAGGATTCACACAATTTGCATGTTGATAAATACAACAGTGATTAGTGGAGATCAACAGCTTTGATAACCATGAATAACTGTGTAACTGGAAAGCCGTGTTGGAAATCATAATTTCCATATGTAGTATGATTAGCAGAGTTTCATTTTTTTTTTTTAATTTTTCGACACGTTAATTGTGTTGATAGGAACCAGCACAGAGAATTATGGCGTCTCTAGACCTCGGCGGCTGATGAGATTTTTGATCATTAGGAAAAGTCCTGAACATGCTTTCACCGGCAAACAGAGATCAATAATGGTATTTATTAGTCTGGCCAATCCATTAGCTGCTGTTGCATTGAGCCTTGAGGAGCATCAGGATATTACTCGCATCCTTAAAATAGAAGCTGATGGCCGAAAGCCAACATTTACATTATAATCAACTTTCCAATAAACCTCCACAGAAGTGTGTATTTCTATTTAATAAACCTTTTGTTGGAATATGCGCTTTATACTACATTAGGTGCAACTGTAATTTGTTCTCCCCTAATTCCAATTTAAAGCCCTATATGGAACAATATTAAACAAAAATAAGTTTTATTCTCCAGGAAGTTGTCCTGTGGGAGGCCTGGGGTTTGATTCCAAGGCAGGCACATTTCACAGTGAGAAAAACCTTTTATCAGTTATGGAAGTTTCTATAGGCTCTCCAAAGCATGAAACACACTGGAAGTTAGCGTGAAGCACTGTGAACTAGAAGAAAATAGCTCACAATAGTGCAGACACACTCGAACTGGAATCACCATTCAGAAGAGCGTTTAATGTGAAACCTACTTTTGACAATACTTTTTCTTTTTCTCTAAATATGCTATGGCTGTTATTCACTTTCTCCTATGCGGATGATTATCCAATTTCTCTTTGAAATTAATCAGTATTAATTAATAATAACAGCGTGTTAGGAAGACAGACAGGACAGAGAGAAGACAGGAGAAGTGTCAGTTTTTCATTTTGCATGTTATGTTATACACACAAATACATACACAGCACCTTAACAGTTAGAAGAAAATAAATTGGACATATTTGATGACGACATGCCTGTATTATTCGATTAGATCTGATATCTGTAATTGGACTGAAGTGATATTAAAACACTTATCATGAATCTCATAAATTGGACATCGGAGCTGTAAGGTTATAAATGAAACATAATGCAGGAAATGGATGTGGCTCACCCGGACACTGACCTTGTTCAATTTGAATTGGCTCAGTGACCTGGTGATATTTTATTCACACCAGAGCCAACCAGAGCTCATCCCATCCATTATAGTTGATTATGGCTTTTGGATAACTTCTTCTTCACCTGAGAGGGAAAAAAAAACTCAGTGTCAATATGCAATATGGGAAGTAAAGAATTCTGGCATTGATGAGACCTTGTGGATCTTGTGTGTAGGCATGTGTATGGGGCTTGCATCTGTCTGCGTCAGTATATCATAAACTGTATGTGCAGGTTTTTCAGATTAACAGATTTTTTTTTCTTGTGCTCGCTTGTTCATTAGACCATCTGTCTCTCTGAGCAAACATTTTGACATAAATGAAATGAATCAGTATTGCTATAACACCCATAGCCGTGCTGAAAACTTGCCTTATGAAACAGATGGGTAAGAAATTACAGCAGTAGGTTAAAAAAAAAAAATAGCACCTTAATGTTTCAGGAAACTGCTGCGAGCCTGTTTTAGTGATGTCTAACATGCAGGTCTGAAATAAAGCACCAAAAGGTAAAACAGCCACAATAGTTCTTAGCTGATACAATCCTTGTTTGTTGGAAATGATCTTGATATGTTTCAAAGCTGATTTTTTGTATTTTTCCATGGCGATTGTCATCCTTCATTGCAAACAAGTCATGAATTGCCACTATAAAGAGCTGAATTGATAGACAGACGGATATTTTTGGGGGGCCAGAAGTCATGTAGTAATTAGCCTGAATGTGAATTTCAAAATAAAACAATGAGTACTTTCAACAAACTGCAGAAGGTAAGCCGTTCAATGGAGAAGTATAAATGCCTTTTTCATGGCTGGCAGCGTGTGCTCAAGTTTTCAAAGGTGAAAAATATGATGGCACTCTAAAGAGACCAGTAAAAAAGTTAGTGTGATAAAATACCCTGGCACTGTAAAACTAAAGAAAATATGATTACTCTTGAGACCTTTGTGCCGTAGATCTTCTTGTCGGCCCCGTGCTCCCTCTGTTCTTCTCTCTCTCTCTGGCATTTAATAGTAGAATGAATCAACCGACAAATCTGCCTTTTCAGACAACTTTCACTGTTTTAATTTGTTGGTAATAATTAGTAAGAGCTACATGACAACATGATGGTGATTCATGGCTCTGCTGTAATAACAATTCACTTCAGGCAGAAGTGGAATCACCGAATTTGTCATTATATCAACGCAAAGCGTTATGACAGTTTCCTCCCCAGCAGCAGCGGAATATGCTCTAAGGCAAGCATCAACAATAAATTAGGTTAAACTGATCTGAATGATCTCAAAATACATCTCAAATCAAAACGAGATCAACATAACTTCCCATATGCAAATAGCCATTTCATTACTCTACATGGTATGGGGGTTGTAATACAAAATGGTCCACTGCATGGAAACACTTAGAAAAACACGGCCCACCTGCCTCCATTGTCATATCACTTCCGTCTTCCAAGTGAAAATCAGCCAATCAGAAGAGAGTCTCATGAATATTTTTGACAAATATGACTGTGTTTTCTGGAGCTTCAGTGAGCTATACAGAGTTGAATGTTTTATACTTTAAATTGCAAATATATCATGTGCCGGGTAACAAAACGTCAAATAAAACCCAGTGCATAGTATTGGACCTTTTAACTAGTATACCTTTTAACAATTAATGCTGTAACATATGTTGAAGAGTCTTTAAATTTGCACAAACTAAAGTTTGCTCAGCTCCGTGGACAGGTGGGAGACTGAGATCTGTTCAAGTAATGCTCAACATCTGCCTGGGAAAATAGAAAATAACTTGTTTTGCACATTTAACAGATGTGATAAATATAAAATGAAAAAAAAATCAAATAAAGTCCAATGGAAAATGCTCAATTTCACTCCTATTAACACTTTTATATGACAACCTTGTGGTTGGCCTCAGTAAGTCAGTAGATGCAAGGTGGTATAAATGCAGTTGGGTTTAGCTATTTCCAAGTGTTTTTGTACAATCAATAAAAGATCCCAAATGTGAAATGGAAATATGCTTCTAGAATTTCAATGTGACAGATAGATTGAGTCTTCACTGACACAGAGTATAAAATAAGTGGATTTCTGCATTTGTTTCAAGCCTCAATTTGTATATGTATATGTACTGTATATAGATGGTGTGTGTGTGTGTGTGTGTGTGGTATGTGGTTGATCCTTTGCATTTTGGTTGAGTATCAAACATTGTTTCAGATAAGTTGTGTTTGCATGTCTGTGCGTGTGTTTGTATTTATGGAGTGAAAGTAACATTTCACTATATTGTTCTCTGTATGTGATGAATAAAATATGAATCTGAATCTAAAAGAACATCCCTATATTTACCAGTAATATATGATTTAAAATTGCTGCACCTTTAAGTGTTAGCATCAAAAGTGACCTCATCAATGGAAGCAGATTAATTTAAAGATGAATAGAATATGAAAGGATGTATAACCAGTTACTGCAACAAATAGCTCAAATTTAGTATATCATTTGAGTAGAAAAGTAAAAAAAAAAAAAAACATCCAAATGCAATGATAATTTTCAGTGCTTCAACACTCATTTAAATGTATATACTTAATAGTTTTCTCAAGGTTTTCTGCACTTTGAAAAAATACCTAAATTCCTCTAGAGCCAATAATCCTGGTTTAAGTTTTGTTCCTTTGACCAGAGTTTGACCTTGAGTTTCCTTATGCCATCACTTTAATGCTTAGTTTGTGTTTGTCCTGAGCATCAATGACCCCATGTTCTTAAAAAAAAATGCTGCAAAGGTGCCCTCATGGGGACATCTGAGAGGGTAAATAAAACATAACCGTGTCACCTAGGGTGGATAAATAAATCCTGCAAGGAGACATGATAAAATATCCTCTACAGTGTCCTTCCTGGGGAGATGAACATGATAAAGTGCCCTCTCACCATGCACCAAGACCACCTTAATGCTGGCTTTGTTAAATGTTCTTCTTAAAGGCCACAGGCAGGCCTTTAATGACAGAAAAGGGCACTTTCAAAATCAGACCTTCTGACTTTGGCTTTTTCACTCTTAACGTGGGACAACCTAGTCCGGAATGGAAAAGCAGGTGGTGTTAAACAAAGGAAGAACTTTGCTTGGCGCTAAGATGGAGAGAAGATTCAATAGTGCAGAGCAGCTATCAGGATGGAGGAGAAGTGACAGGCAGCTGAAGAGTTAATGTGGCAAGAACAACGTAGAAAAGTGAGATTTAGTCAGTCTTTTTCTATATATGCTTCTTCCTCATTAGGGTCACAGGGTGCTGCTGGAGCCAATCCCAGTGCATTACAGGTGAGATGCAGGGATACACCCTAGACATGTAGTCAGCCTATTGTGGAGCACACAAACACATACAAACACACACACACACACACACACAAACTTTAGTCTCCAATCAACCTAAACATGTTTTTTTCACTGTGTTGTGTTTTGACTTGAGTCAGTTCGCTTGATGTGTAGATTCTTATGTTTAGCCTAGATTGACACCTATGCATCTGCCAGTTTTAGTCCTGGTACATTTACATGCCTGCTATGATTATGAAGCACTTTGTTCTTCGTGCATTGTTTGTAAATGTAATTTAGATACTAAATATAAAAACATGACTTGTTATTACACCATTAATTATAGCACTTACTTAAATGTTACATTCCACCATTGAAATGAATTGAGCATTTGTTAGCAGTCTCCCACATTATTTCCCCTAGTGACTGAAATCCTAATAACAAACATTCTTAATGACTCAACAATAGCTTAAGGACAACTGGAAAAAAAAAAAGTAAAGTCATTTTGGATTAGTATTTGTGAACCAGCCTATCAGGAAACTCTTCTTTAATAGCAGCTGCCCTTATTCAGACACAGTCGCCTGAATCCTCTGGGTGTCTGCGAGTTATGGAGAAATGACTGTGCTTTATGGCCTGACATCTCTAATTAACAACTCAGTGGATGAATCAGTCCAGTCACAGTCTCCATGCTCTGAAAATTCCTCAGATATGGAGCCGTTCGGTGCTGCTAATGAAGGCGTTGATCACTGTCAGCTTAATGACACTCCCTAAGTGGACTGTATACCCACCCAAACTGACAATGTTTTGGGGGGCTCTGAGCAATATTATTCAAAAGTGGGAAACCATATGTCTTTTTAACTGCACGTTAATCGCTATAGCATGGCACTAAAAACGCTTGCGAAGGTTCCGCAGTTGATTCGGGTCCACTAAGTACCAACAAAATGTGCTGAATGTGACGCTGATGAGCGGATAAATTAATCTCAACCTCATTAGGGAGATCAATTAATTCAAACCTCACTGGGCACAGACATAGGCCAGCAACCACATGACTTTTTTAAAGATCGAGCCCAGTTCTCATGTTTGTCTGCAGATCATCTCTTCACTTTAAATGTATCATAAAACACAGACAGGTAAACTGGCTTTGACAGGCGTGTGCTGTGTCATTTTATGAAGTAAAAGCCTGAAAATCACACATATGACCTCTGTATTGATTGTATAATATCAAAATCTCTTTTTCCAGATTAAAAATACATTACACAAAATTCTGCATGGTAAGGAATATGCTTTATAAGGAATAACTTTACATAAAAGGAAAACTCAGGATTTGGTATTTAACTTAAATAAGCATTATTCCTATTCCTGTTGCATGTTTCTCTCATGTTCAGCCTCTGCCTTTGTTGATACGAGCATGCTGACATTAGCATTTAGCTGAGCAGCACCTCTGTGCCCGAGTACATCCTCAAGATTTGTCACCTCGGCCGTAGGTTTATTATTTCACGTGAACAATTCAAGCCAAGGCCTGCAACAGCACAATGTGTTCATTTCCTGCATCTCAGTGTTAACTCTGACACTACATTTGAATGATTTTAATGGTGTTCTGTGCATGGCAGCGCCCGATTCATGTACGTGTTGCCTTGTCAAAAAAAAAAAAAAAACTACTGTGGGTTGAAAAGATGCCTCTCTTGTGCATTATATTTCTTTACAAGACTAATGCTTAATGCACTGGATCAAAACAGTTCTTCAGTCAGAGGTCTGCAACCTTTACTATCAAAGGAGCCATTAGCCATCTTTTGTTAGTTTATCAATTTACTCAGATTAGTGGCTGTAAAGCTGTGCTGGTCTGAGAGAGAACAGCGTTGGTCTTACTTAATCAGTGATTCTCAGGACTCTTTTGAGGGTTCAGCTCCTCTTTATTTGTTCTGGAACTCCTGTGTGGCATGGCCTAGTTTTGAAATGTAACCAAAGTTGAAGTCTTTTTTTTAATGGTAATAATCAGTGGGAAGCAGCCTATGCCCTGTATGAATGGGTTAGTGTTGTTCTCTGTTGCCTTTCACCTTTATTAGCTATCGTTTCCTACTCCCCTCCCTAATTCCCTTCCCTTCTCCCTCCTGTCTCCTCGGAACAGGGTTTTAAAGGTCAACGGGATGAACATGTACTTCTTAGGCACAATAGATTAGATTTTAAACTGTAGGATCTGCTCTGATGAGATACAGTTTGACAGTTTGATTGGTTCCCTGGTGTAATTGCCAGAAATTCCTCTAGTTGGTTCCTCCACTGTGTGTGTGTGTGTGTGTGTGTGTGTGTGTGTGTGTGTGTGTGTGTGTGTGTGTGCCTGTACACAGGTGTACATGAGTGTGAATTTATGTCTTCGGAAATCTTTTTTTGAGCATCTGCCTCCAAATATGTCCGTGCTTAACCTTGATGCAACCTGTTTTATTTGAGTGATTATCATGTATATGTCGCTGCAGGGTAAATCACAGATCATTGCCTCTCACCACGTTTCAGGAGGGCTTCTCTCACTCCTGACATTTAAATATTCTTTTGTACAGTTTGATTTAGTTCTCTTCTTAAAACAATCATAAAATTCCTGTATGTATCCCTGGTTGTTTGTTATTTCGCGATTTTTCTACACCTCTTGAATTTCCCCCTTTCTGACTGACTCGGCTATTGCTTTCGACTCCCAATCATTCAATTTAGATTAATTCCTCCAAGTAAAGTGTTTTCTGCTTTATCTTCTACTCCTGGTGAGTCATAGAGATTTTTTATAATGAACAGAGAAGGCTCCTGCTGTATCTTTAGGCTGAGATACTCCGTCACAATTTTCAGAACCCGCTTGGCTTGCTTGTGCCGTTCGTGCTTGAAATGCCAGTAGCCGCCTGGCTCAATTTCCCAGAATCTTCTACTTCCGATTAGCAAATCTGAGCGCGCCCGTGGCTTTGTATGTCAGTGGGTCATTTAATTCCCGTCTGTATTGGTCAAGGGAATTTTCGAGTGGTTTCATTATTCGTCCTTTTGTGTTCTCGTTCCAGTTTTTTTTTGTAAGCGGCTTTCTAATTGTTTTTGTTTCTTCTGGAAAGACAGTGCAATTGTTTCCCCTGAAGTAATACTTTTCTGTTTCCCATAAAAGTAGATAATAAAACTTCTCCATTATCGTTCTGTTCCAAACAGTTATTTAATTCCTCTTATGTTCTGTACCACTGCTGGGTCATTTAATAAGAAAAAAAAAGTAGCTTCCAGTGTTTCTAGTTCTTTGTTCATTAAAGTTTTCTATGAACACTAATCATTATGAGGTCAAAGTGACAATCCATGACTTGCATTGATGTGCACATCTTGTTTTTAAGACCCAGGGAAGGTCTATTTGAGAGTAGCTGTTTTATACTTTTTGAAACAAATGTGATGTCCCTGACCCAAGGAAGTTTAAAACACCATAGATCTGCGAGCCAAAGCTCCTCTGTCACACTGTGTATTACTTTAGCTTGTGTTTTAGGTTCTTGTTCAAATGGGCGTTGATTCACAACGTAATATAAATCCCCTCCAACTATAAATATTCCTTTCACCTTTTCTGCTAACAGTGCCTCATTTTCTTTGCATAAGCCTGGATCTTCATCATGTGGTGCATATAAATTAAAGTTGTATTTCCGTGCCTACAATGTGTCGTCCTTTTTTTATCCTCAAGCAGTCTTTCTGGGACAATACATAAAGCTTCTTGCCGTTGTTACCTGACACACCAGAAACCCTCCTTATGCAAAGGAGGAGTGTTTCCTGCAGTAGCTTAATTTATCAACTGTTTTTTTTCCTTTTAATGAGATAAGTCAATTTGACTAATAAAGTTTGCCATACACAGTATGAATTAAAATCTGAAAGTTGTTCCACTGTGTAAACACATTTTCTAAAAGGTGTTGAACCTCCACAACAAATAAATGATAAAACATTTTAGACAAGCCTTAGACAACATTGGACTTCCAGTTGTCCAGTGGGCTGCAAAACAAAGAAAAACTAATAATATAATAAGCTATAAGCTTCTTTCAAGGTTATGTTTTTTTTTTTATTGCAGTCAAATTGACTATTATTTAAGAAACTGTTAGACTTGTCTTCCTAAAACAAGACCTAATCGACCTAAATCAAAAAAAAAAAAAAATGGATTATCTGTCAGTGGAATAAAATAATTCTACTAAATATTGGAGTAAATGAACTCAAAACAACATATTCTCACCTGTTAAGATTGCAGTTTTTGCAGTGTGAATTAGACATAGGGCCACGGTTTTCCAGAATATTTTATACATCACTGTCTGATTATTAGTTTGTTGTCCAGACAATGAATATCCTACAGTGTCATCGCCCACTTTATTATCATTTATTTTTTATTTGTTCAGTTTATTTTGAACGAAAGAAAAGAAAGAAATGAAAACAAAACCATCAGCAAATATTTGTATCGAAATCCCAATAATTTGTAAAGGAATCAGCAAAACTTATCTAATACTCCTGCGTTTTCTGCTTTAGGTTAATGATAAACTGCTTCTAATCAGTTAATGCTACATGATATCAATGAATGATGCCAACCTGTTGTCCATAGGTCTTGTATGTCCTCCTCCACTTCTGTATTGAACCCAAACTCTTACTCCAGGAAAAGCAGAAGTGGGTCCATGTATGGCGAACAGGCTTTGATCTTCTTCTTTTTCAGCTTTTTTTTTTTTAATCACCTCCTGTTCTCGCCTCTTTTATCTGTGTAAGTTGGGCGAGTAGTACCTGATTGAAGTAAACCCTCCGGTCCTGGAACTGCATATCCTGCTGTTTTTTTTCGTGCCTGCTGCAGTAATATTTGTTTCACACCCAAATCTAGAAATGGTATAATTATAGATCCTGATGGCGCTGCCACCTCCTGTTGTTTCTGTTTAAGTGCTTCCTCCAACCTAATGTACGGTTGTGCCTGCAGGATCAGTGTTGTTTGCAAAAAAAAAAATCATTTCTGATTGTCAGCATGTGATTATTCTGCATTATTCTGTAACTCGTGTTACGCTGAAGCAGTAGCAGGTTTGTTCTCTGTGTGGGTAGTGATCAGGTGAAGTGCACGGATTTCTCTTTCCATCCTTTTCTTGTCAAATGTGTGTTTGACCACTGCACAATATTTAACATTTAACATTTGCATTTATATAGTGCCCATCTATAAGTGGGATGATATGGTGTTTGTATATGGTGCCGATACTCCGTTATTACACACAAGCATTTGTAGATCTATTTGCAGCATTTCCTAATGCAGCCCCGACTGGTCAATGCTAAGCATCAATTTGAGACGTAAAAATAGATTTTAAAATAATGGGGAAAAAAAAAAACATCTTTATGGATTTATTGTACAAAGTCTCGCTGCATAACAAAACTTAGGAATGGGATTTAAAAAGCTCTGGAGAAAAATGCTACAGGCATACTCAGAAGTTCTGTTTCAATGCGGTGTCGGGACCGTGGCTATAACCGTTATTCATTTCCATATAATTGTTTTGTCAAAGCCGCAGGAGAGAGAGAGGCTAAAGAAGCACAGCTGCAGGTTTCATCTCCCTGTCCTATAATCACTTTAACATAATTTGATCTGGATGGGAGATAATGTACAGCCACTATTTGCCTGTGGAAACTTGTTATTCCACCACTTAACATGGTGAGTGGTTCAGTGAGTGAGGTAAGGCGGCAGGGAAATGGATGAATGAGTAAATGCATATGGGAGGGAGGGGGGTTATGAATCAGTGAATGTGATGCTGTAAGTGAGATGGAGCGACTGATGAAGCCAAGGTTTGATGGAGTGAGTGACGGATGCATTAGATGGGTGAGTGAGATGGAAAACAGGGAGGATGGGAGGGTGGCCAAACACAAAGCTGCGATGTCGAAATTTTGGCCTGACCGACTTCGGCGAATTTCTGAATAACTTCGACCGATCCCCATCTCTCTCTGTAAAAATAACATTAGGCCTTCACATTTCTGCCTCACGGCTCCAGGATGAACAGAGCTTCACTCTGTCTCATTTACAGTCTGGTCTGGCATGTGTCTAGCTTGAGGGAGTCAGACTAATTATGTCAGAAAATTATTCAGAGGAAACTGAACATATTATTGCTCCCAAACAGGCTATAGCAGGGATTTGTGGGTAATAGCACTGTCCAGCTGTCCAGGCAGAGTTGCCAATATAATTTTAATGCAAATTGTTCCACAAATGACAGAGACAATAAAAGCTTATGCAGATGCAGGTGACAGAAAGATGACAAAGCTTTACCAGAGGATGGCTCTTTATTATTCTTGGCCAAAGGGGGTATTTATACAGAGCCATTAAATCGTATTTTGGAATTGGAAGGGAAAAGGCAGGTTTTTGTATTGATTTTAAGTGGGCGAATTGTACAGAATGTTAAACAACATTTCTGTGTCTGCAATGTACTCTCCCTCCTTTTCTCCATACATATTGTGCTCTGCCCTCCTGTTTTTTTCAACTCCTATTGTGCTTATTTTACATCAGGTGCCGCTGCTCATAATAAATTAGGAGCACATTACACATGATTTTTGACATAGGGGGAAAAATAATAACAATAACTGGGCATGTTATATGTAGGTAGCAAATAAAGAAAGCCATTGATGGGATGGTGTTTCATTAGCAGTGAGATAAATGTGGTGAAGGTGCTGGAAAAATCAATTGACCTCCTTATCCTCCTTACCACAGTATCTTTAATATCAGCGTGTGGATCTAATGAAACATTCATGACCGGATTCAGAATAACAACCAAATGTACTCATTGCCACGTGTTAACATGACAGTTAACATTAAAGTCAACAGCAAAATAATTCACGTTATGGATATTCTTAACTCCTTCTGACTAGCTCAACACTCCCCCAGCAAGCTCTATTATGAGACTTCAAATATTAAACCCCCTTCTTTTTTTTTTTTTTTTCTTTTTTTTCCCCCTGCAATCTCTTTGGAGACCAGAAAGGAAGCCGGCATCAACTGAACATTCATCTTGATCAAAGTGAAAACTATGTATCCTTACAATACCCTCTCTCTCCCTGACACACCGCTTCCAGATTCTCTCTATTCATCTGCACCCAATCCCACACTTTGTCCTGTCTTACAGAGTGCAACCACAGAGGAGAAACACGCAAGGCAAGGATGGGTGTCAAACGCAATTAACCCAAAGAGCATCACTTTACTTTCTCCTTTTATCTCTCTTCACAGGGAGATTTCTACATGGCCTCCTCATACAAGCCGTCACCCTCCTATACCCTTCTTCGTCCTCAGTTTAGGAGAGATTTGATCACTTCTTGGTTTGGTTAAGACGGATCCATCCACTGAATAGCAATGCGCCCTACGCAGGCCTTTGAAAAATTAATTATATGTTCTCAAAGATGATAAATCCCCAAACAGCAAGGTGTGGCGTTTCCAGGAAATGCACCAACAGACACTCAGAAAGACGCCGTTCACTGGCAGAATGGGCCATTCTAAGTTTGGAAACTAGACGGCGTTCATGTGTCACTAATGTATAAGATGAACAAAAAAATATGTCATCAAGGCACACACACACACACACACACACACACTGGGCTTTTACTACCCTGGTAAACATAGCGTCCATTTATCAAAGTGCATGAGTAATTAGTGAGGAGATGAAGTAGGATGAGACAGCGAAGGCAAAGGGCCTCAAAATAATGGAAGTGGCAGCTGGAGACTAAATGAATCTGTCAAGTTATGATGGGATTAATGAGGAACATCTGGTTGGCTGGTAAAAGGGGATAGTTTCAAGGGATTCTACTTTTTACTTTCACCAAGTAGTTTTTCATTAAATAGTATGTTAAACATGATCCGCTTCCCCTTATTCACCTCACGCTGCAGGGTAAAATCTATCCGTGTGTGTAACGTATGTGTGAGAGTATGGGCTGTGATATAGGGATTCAACAGTTTTAGCTCCACCTCCCAGCATTGCTCACTATTTTTTTTCCTTTTTTCTTTTTTTATTTAGGTTTCATACGGATTTCTTGAATTTGAGAGAGGAGGCACATCAGTCCAAACTATATAAGTTTCTCTTCAAGTCACAGCCAGTGTTTTGAGTCAAGTGTAATGCAATGCAACCAAAATACATTAATAAATAAGTGCAGATTGAAGCAGCAGAGACACTGGAGGCTGAGGCTTTTATCCTGTGGTTCACTGGGCCCAGATGCTTCTAATTCAACCAATTAGCCAACTTCACCTCCAAAGAGAACAGGTTAGAGAGAAAGAACACACGCAAACCGGGGCACTTGCATTATGAACCAAATAAGCATGTTTTAGGTGCTATAAATGGACACCCTCATCTTAGAAATAGATTATTAGCACTTTTACTCACATGCAGATTGAGATCCATGTTTTTATCATAAATTGTAGCCTGGCTTGCTGTGTGTGGATGTGGATGCCGATGCTGTATGTTCTCCATGTCACAGTAATCTCATCAGTAAGCAGTTTTTTTCTCGAGTTTCGCCATGTTGTTCTCATCTGCTGTCAAGTGTCAGCGCTTCACTTCTGTAATTGTATAGGAAAGCACACTTCCTACAGGCACTGCACTAGTTCAATATAAAACAGCCAACTGCGCCATTGGTTTTTATTTATTTCAAAACTGTGGTTCTTTAACTTGTTCAGCTCAAGAACCATTCGATAATATATGGGCTTTTAGATATAACAGGAAGTGTATTGAAACACATGACAAAAATAGCCATACATTCTGACTTTGTGAAGTGATTTATAATTAAAATAAGTGAATCCACTTATTGAGAACCAGTGGTCTAGCTCCAAGCTGATGTGGAGTATTTCATAGGTAGGATACTTACCTACAGCTAATTATGTACTTGCTATGCTAATTAGCATGCTTGTCGCCTGCTGCAGCTCCAGCTCTAATGTTTAGAGACAGAGAAGGACAGTGACACTTGTTAAAGTTTTCAAAATGTTGTGCTGTGGCTCACAGCTGCTTTACAGATGTTAGTGCACGACAACTTATCTCTTGATCCGGTTTGATTTGTGCTATGTGTCACAATGCGATTACTTTAACCAACCTGTGTCTTTCCCTTCTTTCCATGGCCGAGCTGAGGATTTTGATGCTCTGATGCTTCTCTGCTGCCTCGTGCATATAGAATCATGTCCTCAGCCTCCGACACATCCCAACATCCGGTATCTACTTCCAAGAGGACGCCAGCTGGAAGATTGAGTCACCTGGGCTGCATGTCCAGCATGTGGTAGATGGGACAATTGATGGTTTCTATAAAAGAATAAAGCCACCAGCTGTTGCAGGTGTTTTCCTCAACACAGGCGCAGACCATCTATAACCATAGGGGGCAGTTTTTGGACATTAAGGCTCAGTCCATGATGCTTGTCTTGTCTATGTCAGGCAGTGCTATTGACCAAAGAGTAAGTTTAATGTAAGAGATGAAGGATGAAATGACCCCCTTAATCTGTGTACCTCATATACTTCTGATAACCCCCCTCTCAGCATGAGCCTGTGCAAAATGGTTCTGGTTCAACTGGAATCAGTCCCAGACTCGGATCATCATTGCACGGGTGTTTGGGACAATGGAGACCCGTTGGGGTTTCATTTTCTTTATTGGCCTTGAAGTCAGCCGCATTCTCTGCAGAGGTTATTCCCCATTGTGACATTCACGACATCTGTTTGGACAATGGTGACTTGGTTAAATTGCAGGTATTATATAGGATATTTTATTGCAGTGGCCTATACCCCCTCCTCTCTCCCCCTATCTTTCCCTTGTGTTTCTTGATTGCAGGATTGGAGACGGGCGTGCAGGAGTCGGGCCGCCAGCCGCAGTACATCATGATCAGGTCAAAACGAGCTGCTATAAAAGAATCGGCTCAGACTTCAGCACATCTTTGACACCGTTACCCTGTTAGTCACACTCAGGCACACTGTGTACTACTGGAATATCAGTATTCCACTCACTGATTCGTGTTGCCCTTGTGCCTGCAGGCTTATTGTGTGTTCTACCAATGTAAATTACATGTAAGAAATTAGCTCAAGAGGGGAAATGTTTTAGCATGTTTGCATCTTCTTGACATGTTCTTGCTGTGGCTAGAAGAGTTGGCCATATCTTTATATTCTAAAGAAATCTGTCATGAATCGATGTCACCTTGTCTTGAAAGTTAACTTAAAAGATGTGCTACATCTAGTATTCAGAGGTGTCTGAAGCCTGAGCTTTGAGCTCAGACGGTTTATTCAACTTTTTTTTTATTATTTGGAACTTTGGCCATGTTTAATATCAGCATCTAACATTGATGTTGTCGTGAAAACATTACTTATTCTGCTTCAAACATACTGGGTTATTTTCAGTTTTTATGTACAAGGAAAAGAAGATAATTACGCCCTGACCTCACCAAAGGTCGACAGACTGTCTGCTGTTCTACATGAATGGGTTTCATTAGCGAATCAAAGGTTCAAATTATTGTATTTTTACTTTTAGTTTCATAATATCTTACATATTATTGTGCATGTAAATGAAGTCAGTGTTAGGTACGGAAGGTTCACTCCAGCAGCAAAAAACAACATCAACTTGTATGATGAGTCCATCTAATATTCATCTATTCTTCTCTATAATGTTATTTTAACAGGAATGTGACTATAACAAACAGCGAGTAATATCAGGAGGCTGATCAAGAAGGACGTTCGATTCCTGAAGATGACTAAAACAGCACTAACGCTTATTGCACTGTACTTGTGTCATAACAGCCGTAAACTCTTAGCCTTTTTTTTCATATGGTTATTGGCCATCCTGGCCTGGCAATCACCCACCCGTCTCTTTGGCTGCAGCACATCCCCCTGTCATCCCACAGTATATAGACTGGCCTGTTTTCACCCACTCTCTGTCAGATTGTCTTGTGTTTGTTGCTGAGCACTACAGCATCTCCTTAGTTCCTGTGTGCCTTTTTTCGACTCTAGATCCCCTGTCTGCTTCCTGTCGGCTTTGTTTGCCGTTACTGACTGCCTGCTTTTGACCTTGCCTGTCTGACCAGGTAATTTGAACTTCCCTTTACTACTTTCTGTCAGAGCCGTGCTCTTGGCTTTGAGTCTGCCAGCGAGCATCACAACTTGTTATTGAAAAATCCTTCGTTCAGTTAAAAAGATAAGCTGTATAAAAATTTGGCTTAAAACTGGATAAAAAAAAGAAGTACCAACAACAACCACATGACGCATGTGCAAAGCCAAAAGAGACATTAAGAAGCAGCCATAAACTGTCTTCTGATTAGAAAGGGCAAATAAAATTATGAATTTCTATTGGTTTGAACGTAGTTCTGCATTTGCAATAATGAAAATACTCAACACAATATCATAACATAGGTTTCTTAATTTTTAGACATTTTAATATGCATGTTAGTCTACATAATATTGTGTCTTTAAGTCCTCAGGCTACAGAGCTCTGACCTAATGAAAACAAACTGCGCAGGCTTCTTCACCTTTATGAGGTTCCGGAGAGTGCTGATTCATCATTTTGGCTAAGCTAATGTAGCTGTTGCAAAATGCCAATTCATCCACCTTCCAAACGTCTCCTTTGCCCCCGCTCCTTACAGGCTGCGGCAAAAGGACACATGCGCCAACGGAGGGGCACTGCAGCAAGCCCTGGCAAAGCCTTTTCCAAGTTCAACCGAAATCAAAGAAATACTAACATTTAGTGAGGTCTTTGAGGAAATATCCAGAAATATTAATTTTCCATCTCAGTGGCTGGAGGGAGCTGTCGATGTCGCTATTGATTGAGTGCAGCTGGCAGGCCGGGCTCCGACAGGGGAACAACAGAGGAAAAGTTAACACGCTGTAGCTCACAAGCCACGGGCAGACAGTGTGTCCTCCCACGAAAAAAAAAAAAAAATTGAGAAAAATAACGCATCACTCATTTCATCAAATGCCCCAAAACAACATATGTTTATGTTCAAGTGACTAAGCCCATGAGCAGCTGTAGTAATTACGACTGTTGTCTGTCGGAGGCAAAGGAGGAAGGAGTGTGACACTGGTACAGACTCATAAAGTCTGCAGGAGGAGGTAGAGGATGGATGGATTGATCTACTTAAACATGGAAGACATTGTTCATCGCCAGTTTCCTACTGCCTCATACCTCATCCGTTTTACAATAAAGTTCTACAATAGCCTGGCTGTACCCATTCTTCATTGCCTGTGAATTCCCTTCGCTCTGCAATCCAGTCTGAACACCAAGGACCCAATTTTCCCCTCCGTGAAGGAGCCAATCACAGAACAGGGGAAGGTGCAGCGAGATGGTGACGAAACACAGAAGCGACTTTGTTGATCGCTACGGATCCAACATGGCGGCAGAGGTTAATTCATCTCTCAATGCAGCCTTACAATGTAATTTAAACCTGAAGTTCCAGTGTGGTACAATAATATTACATGCAAGGACTTACATCAGTGGATAAAAGGCTGAATCTGTGTGTGAACTTGTGTGGCTTTATTTTTTTTTCACACCAAGGACATCTATGACTTTCCCACAGTGCAGCTTATTTTTAGCTTTGTATTTATATTTCCATAAGTGAATCCAAAAAGAATCCACTCTCCGGTGCACAAAGCCAGCTCCATAAAGACCTGGATGACATTCTGGTGTGGATGAACTTGACTGACCTGCACAGAGTTCTGATCTCAATCCCATAGATAGAACACCTTTAGGATGAAATACAGCAGAGAATGAGAGCCAAACCTCACAAACGTGCTTTTGGAAGAATGGTCTAGCTATTTTAGCTGCAAAGGATGGACCAACATCATATAAAACCCTATTGACTAGGAACGGGATGTTCATATGTGCATTATAGTGCATATAAATGTACTCAGTCAGTGACAAATATGGTTAGATGAGTGATTAATTAAGGGGAAACCCAACATAAAGAGACATTTTCTCTCATCTTTTACGCCTGTAGACCACATAAAGTTGACCACAGCAGCAGATAATTTAAAGAATACTGAAGAAAACATAACATTAACTTGTATAACAAGTTCATCTAATATTCTGCCCTTGAGGCAAATTTGCAGCCTGTATTTTATTTCTTTTCTCTTCTTTTCTCCATATGGCTTAAAATCATCTTCTCTATAATGTTGCGTTAAGAGGATTGTGACTATAACAAACTAGTAAACAGTACTTGTGTCACAACAGCCATGGGCTCTTAGTTTGGACGTTTATTTAAAAGAATTAACAACTTTTAGCCCTAACTATTTCACCAATTACATAATCAGACTTGTTTGATATGATTGGCTTTAAAATGTGTACAGACGCATATGATAGACATTTGCCCAATAATCATCTCATGATGCCTTTCATAAATCACACCTCCTATACCAACAAATGAATGGATGGTTCCCAGACCTCATCTCACTCTCCTTCAAGATGAGGTCTGGCGTTAGCCAGGCTAGACTCGCAGACTTAGTTTTTCAGCAAACAAACATCATATATCTGATTCATGACACGAATCAAACATGATCAAAAGTCCTCTCTCTCTGATGACCACCATACATAATATTTCCTAAATCGGGTCCCATGGGAGGCACTCTGTCCTTCCTAGTGCCTGAATTCCTGTCTGGTGCGATCTGCTCCGTGCAGCATGATGAATTCACTCAAGGAAAAAAATAAACCAGACTCGAAAATGATCATCTCAGAGCAAAAGTATCTGAATTCCACATGAATTTGCCTCATACCATAATGGCCTAAGTCATATTTTAAGGTTTTTAGACAATGATGCAGTGAATCATCAAAGCAGAGTTAGGCACATATCTCAATTTGGCCAAAATATGAATTTTTTCAAGTCATGCTATGAAACTAACATTATTGTGTTATAAATATGTACAGATACTGCCAGCTGAAGGTGGAAACTCGGCTATTGCAATTTAATTTTGGCTATTGGCTGGTGTTAGTACAGGTGGTGCAGTCTCCATCAACAAACTCAACCAAGCACCCACCACTGTAAAACCAGGGGGTTCAGTTACTTGCAATTAAATTGGTACTATCCTCTCTCACTTGGTTTCAGCCTATTTATGTCAAAGGGGAAACCAGAACATGGCATTTACAGAGCAGGGTGTCCTGCGGCAGAAGAAAATTTAACAAAATTAAATTTCAGTTCAACTAACGATGCACATTTCATGGATTAAACTTTCACTAGTAAAATCAGATGTTTCCAATTTGCAGTATATTCTTGCGCCTGTGAGGGTTGTGGTATCGCCACATTTTCTGAGCCGTAACAGCAATAGATCTTTGCCTTAAGCATGCAGTGAATTGGTCTCCGGTTCATTTTAAAGCCTGTCTGTTTTTCATGCAAGCGCAATAAACAGCCAGAAGGCAGGAACCCAGATGCATATACCGGCCAACTTGAATTATTTACCCAGGACTGAGTAGCTTGAACTGTTTACTACTGTAAATTCAGGCTTTTGATTTTAAAATAGCTTTGGATGATATTCATTGCGAGGACACACAAGTTATAAATAAAGCTTGCTGAGGTTGTTTTTTCTTTTCTGTTTCTTTTTTTCTTAACCTTGCAAAGTTGTCTGTGAAATTCTCACAGAGATGCAACTGTAATGTTTGCAGAGCAGTCTATTACAAAGTAACTATGAACTACAACTGTAGCGCATTGCCGTAAAAAAGTACAATATTTCACAACCATGGTACTGATTGTTAAAGGTCGGATTACTATTTTGACTCAAATGAATAAATCTATTGGTTGAATGAAGTGAATTTAATCGCTTACGGAAAGTCAGATGTGATCGATGCTGCAGGAAACGCTGCGAGCAAACGTGACTCGTTCCCTGTGAATGAGCGGCTTGACTCACTCGGTGAGCGGAAGCCTGTGTTACAGGGATGCACTCACTCAGTGAATAAAGGACCCGTGTTTCCCCCGAGGGGGCCACTGTAGCCAGGAGTCGGCACCAGATGGTTCTACTTACGGATCCACATGAACACTAAAGCACACCTTCAGGTTCCCTGTTGTGTTAACAGACTTTCCCGATAAACTCCAACTCAAATCGGTAATAAGAGGAGAGAGTAGCATCCTAGGCTCATCAGACAACTGACAATACACGTAAAAAACTGTACATAGAAGTCAATAAACCATAAAGCTTTTAATGATTTGTGATGCAATTATTGGGTTGATCCAATACCAGAGCATTATCTCTTGTGGCTTGATACTTAGGACTGTTGTGCAGTAATAATTCACATTATTACTGTATGTGAATTGCCCCTGTACTCTTTTCCCTATTATTCATCACTGTTTCCTTTTTTTAAGATTGTCATTCTTATCCTCACCTATATCCCAATGTTTATTTGAAAATGTATATATAAGTTTTAAAGGTAAAAAATATATATATATTAAAATATAAATTAGTGGAGAAGACTGCCAGTGTCTCTCATACGGATTAAATAAATGTGCAGCATAGGTTCCTACATTGGGAAAAAGGATGGGATTGGGATCTAGGGATGGTAATTATTGATCAGTTGGCTGATCCTAAGTAAAATACCTCAGCGACTATGAAATGTATTAATGTATTATTAAATCATAACAGCGTCACTTAGTAGCATTATGTGGTTACAAAGGTTTTGAACTACTGAATGAGCTCAAAATATCTCAACAATATAACAACAAATGAATGCTAAAAGAAATATAAAATCACAGCTTATATTATAGAGTTTGTGATTATTGTGGAGCTGGTGGCTTCCTCTATTTCTAATAATATTTTACTGTCCCATTTAGTACTAATGTTCAAGGTTGGCAGAGGATGAATCCTATGACTTCACTCATGATTCACTTATCAAGTATAACATATCCAAACTTAGCAGATGAATTGGCACAAAACAGACACAGATATTAGTGGTTCCTATGCAACAATCCTTTTCTAATCTGAGATGTATCAAAAGGCTTTGCTTTTATTATCATTGCTTCTCAGCCCACTTTGACAACGTTCAGAAGTGCAGTGAGCGCGGACAGGGAGAAGGGTTTTAACCAGGTTTTGAACATCTGAACCGAGATAACTACACTTCAGGGATCAGGGTTTAAATTATTTGTTTTCCAAAGCCTTGCCGGTTCTTTTTGGTTTTTATGGTTTGATTCAATATTTACAGATAAATGTATGTACTTTTAACCACCAATAGTGTGGTCTTTGCTATACATGCTCAATTTATAACAGGTCACAGTTTCCACTCACTGTATTTTCCAAGGATCACAGCTCCAAAACCATACATGCATTTATTCATCCTCAGATTTGAGAATGGAGTGAATGAATTTCATTCTTCCTGTCCACGATCATTGCTCCGCTTGACAAACTTGGCAGCACAGACGCAAACAGGAAGAGGAAAACACTCCTGAGATGTTACTACATGAAGATCTTAATCAAATATACAAATTAGAAATTCAGAGCACTTGTCAATTTTGACCTTAATCCTGTATTTTTTTTTCTTATTTTGTTTTTTAATATGCGTCACAGTGTCTCAACCTGTCTTTCCCCAGTAGCATACTGATACAATACTGATATAATATCTATCAGCTTTCCAGATGTCATTAGATTAGATCATGAATCCCCGATGGTGACACACATTCGCCACAAACCAACTCATATACATACAAACAATACTGACATTGTATTCACAGTAAACAATGAATAACTAAACAAAAAATCCATCTGAGACATGATTCACAGCTGAAAGATGCCGTGTTTATCCAAAAATCTGACCACTGTTTAACAAAATCTCTTGTGAGTCATTCAGGCTTTCTGCTTTCCTCTGAATGTAACCATCCGTACATTTTCTTGACAGCCATCCATTCGATGGACCTCACACTTGGTGAGTGTGGAGCTGAGGACCCAAGATAGTGCGATGTTGAATGTTATTTTTTTTTTTTTCCCCAAAGAGCAAGCAGCTCTCACCAGAGGCCCGGGCAAACTGTTCCTAACAAATACGGATTGTATGGGAGCCGCACTGTAATAAATGACAGGTTACTGACAGGAACACGCCTTATTGTTCATGAGGTGACAGTAAACTACGTGGGCGTTAAGGCATTGTTGTTTCCAGGAGTCGGCCAGTACAGCCGACATCTTTGTTAAACTGTCAGTGCTCGCCCTCAATGTTAAATAATTTCCTGCTCTCCGATGGTCTCTGTAAATCCTCTGCCCAGGACTGGCTGTTTCTCACAGCTGGTGTGAGGTCATCGACTCTGAGATGCTGGATCAATTTTGCCCCCTGCTGACACATTTAATATATGCTCTGTCCTGCACTTATTTCCTGCACTTAACTTCCGTGTCAGACTCAGTCATGTCTGGAAATCCAGAATCAATAACCGGCGTTATTTGAGATTCAGCCAGATGTTCAGAATATTTAGGGAGAGGGAGGAACAGGAAGGAAAAAAATCTTTTCCTGATTTATATTTAAAACTGGAAAAAAAATCCTTAATCATCTGTTATAGGCAACTATATAGCAGGTCATCTATGGACTTGACCTTTTTTGACCTTGTCCATTTTTACAGATTGGAAATACTATATAAAAAGGGTAAATGGTTCTGCCCCGCGTGTCCTCGTGTATCTGTGACAGGGGGTTGATGACGGCATCCTGGTGTAGTTGGTTGTGGTGTTTATGAGCTTCGCCATATGGACACACATGTAACACCAGATCCAGAAAGAGCGTGACAGCAGCGATGCATCATGTGCTAACAACCAGGACAGAGACGAGGACTCCGCCGTGACCCGGTCTTAACAATGATCTATCTTCTCCGCGAGCTTTGACAAGACTCATGATCAAGCTATAAAGCGTCTATATGTGGCCCCTCAGGGACATAACACACTTTAGAAGAACAAGGGGGGAGGGGAATTGAAGCAAGATACTGTGCACTTAGATCTAACAATGATTAGCAGTATGCTCAGGTAATAGATATGTGATAGAAGCAGAGTACTATTTTATTGTAAATATGGCATAAAGTGTCAATGGTCTACATACTAATATTGTATTGTTGGTTTGTTGAGGTTTACCTGGTGGTGATGGGCTTAATCAGGATTGTGTGAACTGCTTTGACAGGAAGATAAATATAGCAGACATTCATTTGTATGTAAAAGGTATGCATTATAGCACTGATAATGATTTAAATTGCAGTTTTGACATAAGCACTTTAACATGCAACTGGTCCAAATGGTTTTTAAATTGTGCCTATAATTAGTTACCCAAGGACCTTTCTTTCACATTTTGGCTAAAACACTTGCTGAGATCATGTTTATGTAGCTTATAGATTAAATGCTGGTCTTACCTGAGCTTTTATGACCAAAGCAAACAGTAGAAATATCCTGGAAGCTTTCTATTTCATGTTGCTTACAAACATCTAATAGAATTAATCACTAGTTTCTTTTATTGATATAAGCATCCTCAATTGATGTGTCCTACTTGTTCATTCTTGGTTGTCATTACTATAAACATATGATCCGTATCTGTTGCTTTGGGCGTCTGGGCGCCACGTTGTGGTGGCAGGTTCCCATGTAAATCAATGCGTCTGTGATGCTTAGCTTAAATCACGCAAAGTCCTGCTTAAGGGCGATGTGTTGATGTGGATTGATACTTTATGCTAAAGAAAAATCAAGAAATGGACTGGCTGTAGTGTTGAATGATGATTGAACTGGCAGTAATTATTAACAAAGTTACTGTAATTATGTATTTATTTTACAATAGAAGTACTGTACTTGTGTTTACAGTGTTGTGTCTTTACAGTAAAATAAAAGTATATTAAGATGTATTATTAAGTGATTACAATAGAACAACTATTTGACTATTGGGATTTATTTTAAAATATACAGAAATGTACTGTAATCATTTACAGTATCACATACAGTAATCATTCATTCACAGTAATGTTACTGTGTTTAACGCTGTAAGTAACTGCCGGTTTCACAGCAGTGGTCTGTCATGAACCCTGATAAAATGAACACACAAGGACGGCAAAAGGGAGAAAGATGCAAATATGAATTAGCCAATTCATGAATTTATCTTCTATTAATTCACCCTGATGCCTGTTGCCATGCCAACCCTGCAAAACAAAAGCGGTAGTGTATTGTGATGTGAAAATGTTTAAACTTTTACCACGTAGTCAATGTATGTATTTTCTTTCATGAAGTCAGTTCCTTGAGCCGTTACAACAGTATGAAATCACATTCTGAAAAACCGTCTTTGTTCTTGTTAATAAACCTGCTGAGTAAAAGCTGTCAGACGTGATTTAAAAAAAAAAAAAAAAAAGATAAGTAGCTTATCAGTCGAAATCCTCTATAAACCCATGTTGAGGTTAGAAATATTGTCAGCAGTCACTAGCGAGGTTATAGTAATAATATGAAATTTCAAGAAATTCCATTCAGTGAATAATAATAGTGGTGCTGCTATAGATAACAGTGATTTTCTTCTCTACATGCTAATACAATAGTGCTTATTGAATCTTTTTTTGTCTTCAGGGGTTGTTGTCTTCTTTGACCCCGCACCGGGCTCTTCCATCAATTACATATTCCCCTCCCTCCCTCCGTCCTCCTCGCCAGCTCATCTGCCCCATCAACAGTCAGCCGGAGATAAGCGTTGCCTCGCGCCCCCTCTCATCGAGATTGACAGGCTGACACACCATCTCTGGGGTCAGCGAGGCTAATTGGTTTGTTTTGTGCACATCTTAGATAGACCATTAGGCTATATAACTTTAAACTTAAAAAAAAAGCCTTTGTCTCTGTCTTTTTGCGAGTGGCAGCAACAGTGAGCCAGCAAGAAGTAATAACAGCCAGCAATCTGTGGCTTACACATGTCACAAGTACATGTTGTCTGTTACCTTGGATATATATATACCCCAAATGCAATCTAGTTTTCTAGTGAAATATTGACAAGCCTACAAGTCGACAGTTGGTTCTCTTCTCATAGGGCACTGCCGTATTTAGTCATTTATTTATTTATTTATTTTGTTTTCTTCTATATATTAAATTGGACACAGCCCTCAGCTTTTGGTTTGTTAATTTAGGCAGAGCTGTCTGTAGCAATCAAAAGTTATTCTGTATGAACCCCCGTCAATGTGCCCTGTGTGTGTGGTGTCAGGTTTCCACAGGCTACACACACACACACACACACACACACACACATATATATGTATATACACACATGGAGTTATAGTACATTGTGTGACCGTTGCTGTGGTTCATGAATAAGTAAAGGTTCATTTTGTTGACATAATTAATGTATTAATGATCAGTTACATAATATATAAGCACTCACACAATACAATATGCATTTATGAAATGTGATCAGGCTTTAATTAGATTCCCTCAATAACTGTAACATTAGTTCATTTACTCAGAGTCGGAGCAACGGTGGGTCATGCACATGCTAATGATTTTACTGTCTCATTAGTGAATAACGACTATTGCCGTTCGATTGTCGCGGTCAGAGTTGAGCCTTTACAACATCCATCCATCCATTGTCTATCCCGCTTATTCCCTTTCGGGGTCGCAGGGGTCTGCTGGAGCCTATCCCAGCGCGTTAAGGCGAGAGGCAGGGATACACCCCAGATGGTCGCCAGCCAATCGTGGGGCACACACACCATTCACACACCATTCACTCTCACACTCACACCTATGGGCAATTTAGAGTTTACCAATTAACCTGAGCATGTTTTTTGTATTGTGGGAGGAAACCGGAGTACCCGGTGAAAACCCACGCAGACACGGGGAGAACATGCAAACTCCACACAGAAAGGCCCCAGACCCAGGCCCAAGGCGGTCTTGAACCTGCGACCTTCTTGCTGTGAGGCAACAGTGCTACCCACCGCACCACCGTGTCGCCCTCCTTTACAACATGTTGGATCAAACACGGGCAGCCAAACCTGACCTGTCACAGTTCTTACCGTGCTCCGAGTGGGGAACCGACACCTGACATGCAAACGTTCAGTTTGTTTGTTTCAAAAGGTTCAAAAGAAGAAACTGCATTTTTTTTTTATCCTACCCTTCTGTCCTTCAAAACATTATGCTATTCTTAGTAATGTAATGTTCATTCATGCCAATAATAATAATAGTAATGAAATAATGAAAAGCTGCCATACTTATTACTCATACTAATAATAGTAATGATAGCAATAATAATGAAAATCTAATTGGTTTCAACAATAATGCCAATGACAACCAGAACACCAATAGCAACAATTAATACAGATGTGCACAGTTGTAAAGTGTATTTAAATGTTTATATCATAATATGAATTAGTTAAAACAACTTAAAATTATTCAATTCAAATCATGTAGTACAAATTTTTCACATTAACATGTATTATAGAAGATATCACTGACTTACATTAGACTAACCCATATGGCTGAAGCCTCATATTATCTTCAGATAAACTTTGGTCCCCTTTTATGATTAAAAGTGCAGTGATGTTTCTGGCAGCTTCTAGTGACATTGCAGACTGCAAAAGATTAATAAATCCAACTACAGTCAAATGAAAAGGCAGCAGGGTTTGTCTGTTCCCAGCTACTGTAGAAACACGGCGGTGCAACACGGACGGATGCAAGGGACTCTGATCGGAGCAATTACTTTGAAGGCCTCATTGTTATCAAAAACCAACTTAACTAATGCCAAAAAATAAGGAAAAAAAAGAAGTCAGAAGTTTTAATTGGCTGGAGTTTTCTTTGGATTTTTAGCCATGAATTTATTTGTCTGCAAAAGAAACCATGGTATAATTGGAAAGATTCAAGAGACAGACCCGGGGTCTGCTGTTGAACATTCCCTCTAGCAACAACACTAAACCAGTGATGGTTATTGTCTTTGACAGCCTGCTACTGACCAATGGCGCCGTATCTTTGGCTGTTTCAATCTGCCTGGTGCCTCTCTCTCTCTCTCTCTGTGTATGTGGGCTGAAGAGTCGGCGCCACTTGCACCCATCTGTTCCCTCACCCAGCGGATAAATGGAACATATCACACACTGTTGCTGCCTTCATGTTCCACTGGTGAATATGTAATTTTCATTAAACTGACCTGCCAGCAATGAATCCTTGGTGAAACCAAAAAGGGAAAAATCAGCCGTTTGTCTGTGCTGTGACACCTTTTCTGCACCAGCTCAACAGGTTAACGGTTTGACTGGTGGGGGCTTTGCCACTAATATAAAAGGTATTTCCTTTCATATCCATCTAAATATGGTGTTCTGCATCAAAGGCTAATAATACCACATTCCGCCACCCTCACCTGACTACCCTCCCCAGTCATCCACCCCAACCCGTTGGGGAGCTGCAGCCTATAATTAGGAGTGGTGCCTGAGAGGCCGTGTAGCGGAAGGCTCAGCGGAAACTGCAAGACTCAATTACCGGAGCTGACAGCGGCGTGGGGAGGAAGGTACACCAGTCACACTCCACTGGTCTGTCTGAGCGGGATAAAGGAGACACAGGATGTGCTAACGCGAGACCAACATGCTACATGCCCCACCTCCACCGTATCAGCGAGGACTGCGGCTTATTTCTGAGTCATGTGCAGAAAATGGTGTAGATGGGGTGTCAAACATGTGGCCTAGGGGCCAGAACCAGCCCGCTTAAAGGGTCCAACCTGTGTGAATGTAAGTGTAAGGGTGCCTTCACACCAACAGTTGATCTATTGGGTCCAGACCCCACACCAAATGACAGTCTTTGGTATTGTCCCTCTGATGGAAGACATCATGCATCAAGCATCATGGGAGGGGATTCTAATTATTTATTTTCCAATTTTTTGGAACATAAACTTTGATGAAAAATGTCAATCAGATCGATTTTGGTCAGTTTGCAGATATCAATGCAGACCAAGCTGGAGTCTACAGCTACATAGCTAAAATTATATAGCCCGGTGTGGACCAAGTATATAATGTTTTTAGGCAGCAGATATCTTCATCTGTTGCCTAAAAAAAACAAACCCTAAATATTGTTTGAGTTTTTCATTCGACGCAACAGTAAAGTGACACAATATGGGAAAAAAAACAAGGTCGCTTTCACACGTACCAGAGCTGACTCGGTTCACTCGCGGGGCTGAAACTTGCAGATCTGTTGCATTTATCACTCGTTTCAGTTCTGCTTTCACTCAGCAATCTCTGAACCGCACCGAACTTGCAGCGACCACACCAACCCTTGTGAGCGTCAACAGTCGACGCCACAACGGTCGAAACTCCTGAGTGGTGGACCTGCTGGAATCAGTAACCATGGAGCGGCATGTGAAGCCAGCGGTTGGGAGGATGTTTCTTATCTTTATTTATCAGTTGCACGTTTCTCAGCAACAAGCCGTGGAATACGACCTGTGTACAGGCAGCGAGGCAGAACACATTTCGCTCTTACTGCACTGATGAGAGAGAAACGGCACCAGAGGAAAAGAGAGAGAGAGAGATGTGGAGTTTTTAGTGCTGCTGCATGAACATTTGGACCTGTGATTTGTCCAGTGAGCCTTCACACTGCATACAAACAGCACCAGGGTTCACAACTGTCCAAACGAAAAACTATCTAGGAAAATAAACAAACGTACATATCTCTCTGATATGTGCATTAATGGATAATTAACCATGTAAATATGTGTAATATATTACTTTACATAAAAAAATAGTAGAAAATTTGTAGGTGTTATTATTTACTGGTCTGGCCAACTTGAGATCTAATTGAGCTGAACGTGGGCCATGAACTAAATTGAGTTTGACTCCCCTGCTTCCATCAGTGAATCAAATTATCTTGTATTGCTGACTAACTGTCTGATGTACAGTTTCTCATTGGCAAAGGTTTTCAGTGTTTTGCAGATAAATATTTCATATTATTAAAAAATGATTCAGCAGAGGCAACATTTTGAATCAAAAACAATTGCATGGAGTCCAGGGTCATTTTGCTGCCATCACAACTGACAGAATTACGATTCATGAGGTTTTCGTCAGGGTATCTTTATCATCTTCGGTCAAGTCCATACACACCCAGAGCAACGAGTGGAAGTCTTTTCTTGTCTGAATAGGCTATTTAAATATAACAAAGTATAACAAACAGACCCGAAACTCCTGTGAGCTGATTTAGCCCGTATCTGTGTGTAATAAATGTGTTAATGTTGGCTTTAGAGGATTTATTTGGTGTGTCTTTTTGGAGCTGCACCCGCTTAACGATGTGTTGCAGCTCCTGCATTCGATTAGTGTATTGAAGCGATGTTTCACTTGGTGTCTGAGAATATGAGATATATCGTTCTTCTATTTTCTGAGGGTCGGGGAATTTAGTGCTGGTATGTTAATGAGACAAACACAGTTCCTTTATTAACATAGTAGAGCAACGTGGTTGCTAATTTAGTTTCCAGGCATTTTGTTTGTGAAACGTAGCAGTTTCAATTAGAGTAAAGTAACTTAACTAAAGGTTAATGTTATCTGATGCAATTGTTAAAATAGTCTTCTTATGTGACCATGGTTACACAGTAAATGTCACACCACAGTACAGGAAATTTATTTAAGTATTATGAGTATATTGGTAAAATTGTATTCTAGAGTAAATGTATATATTAGCATTCATCAACTTATAAGGTGTTTAACATAGAAATTAGCAAAGCTAGCAAACACACAACATAATAACGAGTGGAGGCTTTACCTACATTGTGGCTGCTAATAATGTATATAGACATGATGTGATTGTAAAATGCATCAAATCAAAGAATATATAATGTCCCTTTAAAAAGAGAGAGAAAAAGGGAAATCAGATTAACTTTGGCGCAGTCCAGGAATTATCTCGTCAGGATTAAGATTAGTGCTATGTAATAAAAAGATTACCTGAGAACCAGAATTTCGAAACCATTAATGAGATTATCCGTGTATAAATCATTACGTCTCTTCTAAGCCATCAGCCCAGCTGCCAGGTGCAGCACAGTACAGAACACATCCAATTTAAAGCTGCACAGCCCAAATGCCTCATCGCTCAGACATCCTTCAGTATGAAGCCTTTCAAACCGGCTAAATATGAATTGGACAAATAAGAGTCACGTTTTATTTATAAACGGAAAATCTGAAGAATTCAAGTTCTAGGGAAACAATAGGAAAATGCTATAAGCATGCACAAAAATATAAAAACATGATGTGACATGAAACTGTTCCAGTGTTAGAATATAATAGAATGGAATAGAAAACGTATTGTCTTTTTATTTGAGAACAAAACACACTTTAAACTGGCCTAATCACTATAACCACAAACTTCAATAAGCATCAGTGTGTCATAGTATTCAAAACTACATGCAAATAAAGTAGTATTTTTCATTGCTGTAAGTTTCGACCAACAGTCAACTGTCACACACACACACACACATATCACACACATGTCATTTGAAGATAAAGCTGCCATGCCGTGAACCTGTTGTGGTTAATCAGGGGGCGTCGAGAGAATGTGAGAAGGTTTCACTTGTCATCACAGTATTAGGGAAAATGATCACTTACTGTATAGGAAATGGTGGTCTACAAAATTGTAAACACCCCCACTTGACAAAATTTCCACCCTGGTTTCTGTGGTTCTCAAATGCGTGTGTTTTTAGGCATCCAGACATGTTATCAACTCCTCTAAATCTGAGCCAAACCCTTGTAATGCCTACGCAGAGCAGAGTGATGACTATGAGGAACCAATGACAGTATATATATATATATATATATATTCCAATTTTAGGGTTTTGAATGAACAATGATGTTTACTTCCTTTAAAGGCAGCAAATTTCTACTGTCAGCTGCCAGAATCTAATTCAATCTTAAACATTTGCACAAAATTTCTGATTGTGATGTATTTTACTTTGACCTTTGCAAATACACTAAATCAAACGATATGTTTTGAAAAGTGTATTAGTCTCCTTTTTTTTAATTAATCATGGTCCAAACACATTAACAATCCAGGCAGTTTCTCATGGAAACTGTGTGGACAGTGGCAGCACATTCAAAAGGAACTTGGCAGGTGTGTGGATGAACACCTGTCAATCACCATCCGTCACAGACTGAGCCAGATGTTGTCTTGTCATTATGTGAGATGGATAACTTGAAGCCTGGCAAGATGGATTATCTCCTTTGCAAGGTTATCAAACAATAGTTGAGAATGTGTTGCCATCTAGGAAATTCCTTATAGAGGTTTGTGTCAATAGTTGGGAGAACAGATCTTGTCTCCTTTTAAATCCCATCTATATTCACAAAGAGAGTGAAATCACTGTTTTTTTGAAGTAATATCCTGTCAATAACATATCATAACACTTATATATGAAAAAATGATATGATTCCCCTGGTAATATCTTCATCTAACAAACCCATTGATGCCATTTAGCCTCACTACAAACTAGCGGAGCTCACTGAGGTCATTTGCTACATATGAGCTGTGACCAATCAGATTCACAATGCAAGTGTAATGACATCGCTCATCCTCTGCCCTTCAGCTACTGCAGCTGACTGGAGCGTGCCCAATGAGATTTTCCTCACGTATCTGCCTTCCACTGCGAGTCAAAGCTGATAAGGCTGTGGGTGAGCAATTATGACAAACCCTTAATGGAACTAAATGTTTGTTTGTATATATATATATATATATATATATATATATATATATATAATTTAGTTAGGTTGCTCTCTCTCATATATGGTAATGATGTGTTTTTGCAATTCCCATTTTACTTGTATCCTAAAGAGGGCTGGACAATCGAGGCATCATGATAAAAATGTTTATATTGATTAATATTGGTAATTAATGATGGTATTTTTTCTTAAATATTTGGGCGCATTTTAATACATAAATGTATAGGTAGGCAATATGTACAGAATTAATTCATATAAAATATGATATAAGTCTAGAACAATATTTTTTTCATCTTTTTTAACTATCTATTTTTAATAGATTTTTGGGCTGAAAAGGCTTTATATTGAACTTGATTAGTCATTTGTCTGTTAAATGACTAGCTGTTTGTTTCAATGACTGATCTCTTATTAAGTGAAATATTATGTTTATTTGCCAAGGAGAAAGCAGCACTGGTTTGTTTTTTAACACAACAATATTATATTGAACTACTTTATTCTTGTATTGATGTTGAGATATATATATATATATATATATATAGTTTTATTGCCCAGGTTTAATCTCATATTTAGTTTTATACACAAATGACTCTCATTTCTACATTCAGGGCTAGTCGCGGGTAATTGGTCTTGACTCCTGTCCTTTCATTTTGACAGAGAATGCAGTTAAGTATTCCCACTGTTTTAAACTGCTGCAGGACTCTGACAGAGTGAAGGATAATGAGTGCCATGCTGCTGGAGGGCCATTACAGCTCCTACTCCCTGAGGTGGAAAAGCAGTGATCAACAGTAATGAAATGGTCATACTGTCATCTGAGAGCTCAGATCAATCTGCGACAAAGATGTGATGGGCTCGCCTGGCACGGCTGGACTCCAAGGCCTCATCGGTACACAAAAACACAACTTTGACAATATCAATGGGCGGACAGAAGGAGACATACACACACACACGTCTTCATGTTTCTAAAACCTGGAGAGCTTCTTGACCTTGGCCTTGATGAACTGTCTACCAGCCGCCCCTGCGTGCTTATTCAGTGTGTTTGCCTTAAGCCTCGCACTGAATATGCTGAGCCCTTGAGCGGGATGAAGTCATGATTATAAATCCTGGGTAAACAGTGAGCCTCAAAACGCCATAACAAATCCGGAGAATTATTGGAGCGCTACTACGAAGCCGTGCGTGTTTGGAGTCTGATGTAGTGCAGAGTCAGGTGATATGTCATTCCTTCAAAAAAGCCTTTCTCTAATCTGCAAATCACTTTTCCCGCACAAGGTCAAGGATGATGGACTGGTGTGTGTTTGTGTGTGCAACACTGATGCCCACATGCTTAATATGACTTTTTGTGCATGCATACTGTACACAACAACATAAATGAAGGGGGCATCGCTGCAGGAAAGTCTGAAGCTCCGTAAATGATTTCAAAGTTTATGTATTGCCTCAGTTGCTGTTTTGCAATTTCACAGCTCAGGGTCTACAGACAACAGTGAAAATAAATTCCCACTGTCTATTGACCCCACATTGTCTGCATCTAGGTTTACAATGAATTGCACTGCGATGTAAAATTCATCAAAGAGCAGCAAATACATTGTGTTTAAAAAAAAGGAACATATTTCTGTGGCAGAAGATGGATAGGTTCACTACAAATTGAATAATGGATGTCCAAATAGTTCAGTGAGAACTTACTTTCCCTTCTTGCACTTTTACATTTTGGAGTGATCAGATTTAAGAAAAGTGCAGAACAGATATCTTGAATAAATATGCCTTTTTTTCTGCAATGCAAACCACTGAGACGAATGTTATATCCAGGCTGATTTGTGAACTGAATGCATATTCTCATAATAATAGTATATGCGGTAGCACATACACACACATGCTCATCTGTGAACAGACATTAAAAGCTACTTGAAGATAAAAGAGCAAGCTTTAATACACTACCTAAGATTGATCATATTGTCTTTTGGGGTCACTTCCTTATCGGCGCCTTGAACGGAGAGAAAATAAATGTGTTCGTAAGAATTCAATACCTTATATGATATTGAATTTCAATTGAATTGGACAGTAGAAGCATGAATCACTATCAGCCTCATAGCGTGTTGTTAAAATAACAAATGTGGCCAACTCGTTGGGCTGAAGCGCTCTGCTTGAGCACTTCACTGTATATCGACCTTTTTTCCACTTTATAGATTCATTAAAATCGCTGGCCGGGCTCTTGGAGGTGTAGATGTTATATGGGGTTGTGTAGCAGCCAGTGACTGGGGACAATTAGTCACTTACCCATGCAGGAGTTGTCGCCGCTGGGTGTGAAGCCCTCTCACTGGACCCGGTGACTGTCCGTCGATGACCGTGACGCCTCCCTGCTCCGCGAGTCTCCATCATTCAGTCCGGTTATTAATCTTTACAGAATCTACACGTGCATGTTGCGTCCCATCCCTGTTGGCGGGAAATCTAGCGATTCCCGGTGATTCTGAGCCAGTGACTGAGACTGCACTGAGGTAATTAATCAAGTGAGAGGTATTTTCCCGTAGACCTCTCTAGTGTCGGACTTCTTTCTGCAGCCTGGCCAATGGCCGAATGCAGCTTTAAATCACTTAAGGATCGGCTTCACTTGCTAGACGTACAGAGTTGCAGATGTATGCATGAATACACAGCTCAAACATCAGACATCACAAACCAACTTTCATGCTTTTCTTTGATAACTCATTTCTAAACTATACCATGATTTACTTGAAAAGTCCATGAATATACAGCTATAAATGCGACTTACATTAAATTGGTCGAATTAATACCGATCTGTTCACTTAGAGGGCCATACTTTACAATTTGCTGAGTTTATTGTTAAAATATTAATGTTCTGTTTCTAAAAGTTAACATGCTTTTATGGTCCAGAAGCGCCAATGCAGTCTGCCTCACTGTCATTCTGAAAACCCCAGCCCTCCCCCCTCGCCTTGCTACATAAACACCCGCTCTGTGGTGACATCTCTAGTGATGTCGGAAATGTCCTGCACCTCACATGGCCATAAACATTTTCAGCAACACTATGGTAGAGCCCATAACTGAGTGTGCAGTTGGTCTTATTCTGCAGTTCGTGTGTTAGCAGGAACATCAGAGACCTCAATATTTACAGGCAAGCGCTGAAAATGGACCATTTTATTATAAGGTCCCTTCAAGGTGGCGTCCCGATTCTCATTTTAGGACTACCTATTGTCACGCTGCCATTACTAAGATGCAGCAAAAAAGCAGACGGTTCACACCGTCGCAATTCTATTTTAAAAGGCAAATTCAGAACAATGATTTCACAAGTTAAAGTCTTTCCCTGTGTACGGTACCTAACACAATCAGGTAAGACCAGAAACTTCATATAATGGTATCATTCAAACCTAAATGGAAATGGACTCATGTAAGATTGTGATTCTGAATGCTGAATTCTGTGGTTGTATATATTGCAGATATACTTTCTCCTAATCCTCAAATGTTTGGCATAGTTTACACTGATGGGTTTTCATGTCTGCACCACTGAATACAAACTACTCCAGGTGAGGTGCTGCACAGTACACAGGAGCAGGATCATTTGTGTGTTATATAAACTGTACTGTACCAGTATATAACTGACACACAGACAGACAGGAATCAATCATTACTGTGTGGAAAGTAGCATCCCACTGCAGTGCTGCAGTATTATTCAGCAACGTGTCTGTTCGCAAAACTATAGCATATTTTGATGAGTATAACAATATTGGGTTTACAGATCCTGAGTCACTATTATAATTCCTGTATGTAGCTCACAAAAAAAAAGAAAGAAATGGACCGGCTGTCTTGATCAGCAACAAGATAAATGGTTGAATACCAGAATAAAATATTGTTATGCCCTTATTATAAAAAAAATACTTTCAGATCAGCCCACCCTCCACCTACATATGTGCGTACACACGGAAACAAACAAACACAAACGCTCTCCCTTCACCACAATTACCACCAGCACACGCCCACACGCTGGAGGAGATGCGGGGTTGGAAAGCGTCTGTTAAGATGATATCATGGTTGATTCCTGTTTCCTGATCTGATTAGTAACATGTGCACGCTGCAAACATGCCGCGCGCTTTCCCTCACTAGAGTAAAAATCTATTGTAGATTTGATGAATTTCTTAAATACTTAAGCGCTTAACAAGTATCTGTGTGATGGTGAAGTGTGAGTTAAGGCAGGATACAATCATGTTTTAAGATAGATAGATACATAGATAGATAGATAGATAGATAGATCACCAGTGCCCTCTGTCAGACTCAACCGGGATATAACATATTTGATTTATTTAATTATATATATATATATATATATAGTATAAAAATGAATGTTTGGTCTTTGAAATGTAACCTTTTACAACCACATTCCAATTTTCTAATTCTAATTTCAACAACTCATAATAAATCACTCCATGCTGTTTATATATGTATTTCTTCCATTCTGTGTGTTTTTTCTTTTGTGGCCTAAACATGTATATACTATACATATAATGTAGATAGTAATGTGATAAGCAATAGGTGTGGTTGCAGTGGGCTCAGTTTGTTGTGAATTGGTCTTGAGGCAGCTATTAGTGTTTGTTCTTGTGTGTGAAAATGGAAATTGATTGTGGGAAAGGAACCGAGAGACTTGCTTCTGTCTTGTTGATAGCTTAATCTGCCCTAGACGGCGGAAGCCATGTTCCAGCCCGAGTTTGTCAATGTTATCTTTTCTTTATCTGATGCATCGAAATCAAGCGACAACTATGTGAGTTGTGAGTAATGCGCCGCCTGTTACTCCACCTCACACCGTTGTTTTAGACCAAGGCCAGATTCCATTATGTTTCTGGTGGATGTGTCTGCTGTTTAATTCACACGTGTATTTCTCTGATCTCATTCATTAGGGTGTTACTGTGACTGCTGGATTTTAGGGTGAGACATGTATTCTGCTAGATCCCACTGAGGCAATATGAAGATTACTTCTGTCACTGAATTAATTTCAGAGAAATGGAGGATGCATACAAAAACTAGTGTTGTGTTTTCTAACAGATATATATTAATCTCCAAAAGTGTCATGCACGCATGTGTGTGCCCAAATTTGTCTTTTCCTGTGGAGTAGCTTACCAGTGTCACAGCAAAGAGGGGAAAAGAAAAAACAGGAGGTGAAGCAGAGTGACTCCCTGCCGTGTGGGTGTGAGTCAAAAGACAGCACTGTTTCATCTAAATGTGTATGCATTAGTAATTAAATTGGTGCTGACAGTGATGTGTCTCTGCTTGGTTGATGGCGCCCACAGAGACGCCCTCACCTGAGCAACACATCCATGCAGAGGTCATGATGTTGGCTGGAGAAGTGCCGGTATCAGCGCCTCAACAGGAACCGGTTACAGACTCGCAGAACAATGGCGAGGCGTCGGCAACCAGCCGGGGTCTTGCTGATTACACATTACAGCCCGTCTATGTGAGGGCTGGACCTGTTAGATGATGTTAACTCGAGTAGGCGACATTGGAAGAAATACAAATGAATGAATGACGAATGAAGACTCAAGGAAGGCATTTGGGATTAAATATCTGCTCTTGCTACCTCTGCTGCAATGAGGGAAAACAAATAAAAAAAACTAATACAAATCCAAATAATAGGACTTTTTTGTATCTTGGAATTATTGAAAGATAGGTCATCATAACTCAACTCAATATTTGACGAATTGTACCAAAATCAAGATATTTTCACTCAAGATTCCATTGTTTGCAGTGTACTGATGCCGTGTCTTCTGTAGGGTTCGATCTGAATGAAATGGCCTTGAATTGTTTATAGGCAGACGTCTAATGTCTGTGTTATGGAGACAATGTTCAGCTTATGTACTGCAGCCGCGTTGTGGTAGAAAGGATTTCATTTCCTGATTGTGCGGCCGATGTCCTTGCAGAATCAATTACGATCATTTCCCCGAGACAAATACTCTGAGTGATCAGACAGACGTGTGAGGAGGCCAAAGATGGTTGGTATCGATGAATAGACTAGAAAGGATTGGATTCTAGAAGAAAAGCTAAAACGTATGCTTAAAAGAAGCAAGACAAAAGCCGAATATATTGTTTGGAAGCAATGACCTGATCAGTTTTTGACCTGCAGGGTTGTGTTTAAAAAAAAAAAAAAAAAAAAAGATTCTAGTTTAAATGTAGCTGCGACTCTCAGTGATTCCAGACACGTACATAGGTTCAGTTCAGGGCTACAGCTGAATATAAAGACGGTTGATAGACAGAAACATGTTTCCTCGGCTGGTTCACACAAGTTTAGTCCAAACATCAGGACACAGATTTAAAGGGGTTAACAATCCAAAGAAATTATAGTGATGACTATTATTTTTATCTTCCGTTTTGTTGTGAAGATTATACATGTTATTTCCTATGTTATGCACATGTGAAATTAAATGCATTCAACAGACTGTACTTTAACAAATCAAAAAAGCCCACATCATTGCATAGAAAAATAGACCCAAACATATTTAACACTTGTGTATATGTTAACTCTTTTTAGTATGACATCCAGATGTCTTGTTTCTAACAGATTGTAATAAAATAATAAAATAAGATCTGGATTTGTAGTGAAAACCATGATAACACCAAGGCCCGTATAAGCAGTGTTAGTTTTGTTGTGTGTGCTCTTGTTTGTGTGTGTGTAACTGTGTTACTATTGTTTCATAACTCTCATGGTGTCTTTGGTACAGAGGAAGCATTTCTTGAAATATTTAGGATGGCAGCACCTTCCCTCGGTGAATGCTGTCACCACTATCGTTATGTTTATGCCGCGCGTTATTGCAGTGGAACCTTGCGTGTAATTTCAGATGACAAGTTACAGTTCAGTTCATGCTGTTCCTCCACCAGTATGATAGAAAATCTTTGCCAGCAGACGGACACCAGGGGGAACTATTCAGCCATTTAACAGCAGCTGCTGCTCATTTTGTTGAGGTAACATAATAGATCAGTCTCATATGAACATGTTCCAGCTATAGTACAACACACTTACACCACGATCCAGGCAGACTGGAGGCTTTAAAGGCTGTTAATACTAAAAGGACATTTAAGTCTTAATTGTATGAAACCCAAGCAAATAATAAAAGACATTGACCATTCTGTTCATCTTTCTTTAACTTCATAGCTGTTAGTTGCAAAAAAAATTGGATCATGGCCATTTTGTGACTTTTGGGTGAGAAAAGGCCAAATTCACATATATATATATATATATATATATATATATATATATATATAGCTGCATTGTGAACATCAACCATGCAGATTATAAACAAAGAAGCAATAAAATGACTGAAAAAATCTTTCAAAAACTGTGTAAATTGTAAATGCATGAACAAAAACCCTACTATCAAGTGACACAAACCAAAGATCAAAATAAATGTGCAAAATCATTTCACAGATCAGTGTTTTCTACAGAGCATAATGGAACTGGCATGAAGATGAAGTTGCAACTGAGCAACGAACAAATAACAAATTACACACAATTATCACTGTGATCCTTTTGAAAGTCACAGTGACGACGCATAAAAGATCCGTCTAAGCGTCGCCCTTGATCGAGTGATCTCACTGTCAGACCTGATGGACTTGCACAATGCGGCTATCGCCGTCAATAAGTGAGAATGTGAGGATGACTTTGGAATTGGTTTGCTTGTAAGCGGCGATGTAATGATCAATAAAAGCTCGGATAAATCCTGCCTTACCTCAGTCACTTTATCTGTGGCTGCAAGGCCTCATGAATGAATAGATGGAGCAATCAGAATCCCTCTGCAAAACAAATGCTCACACGGCGGCTCCTAATATAGATCTGTTTGTTATATAACGGAATAATAGAAGTGACCTGGCTCAAACTTAAAGCCGAGTCGAAACAACTGTTTTTTTTTTCTACTTATTAATATATTTATTTATTTTTTTAAATGGCTTTTGGTTTTGTATGTCAGGATTTCCTTTTTTCTACATTCAGATAACAGATTGTGGCTTTGAACATATTTGCAGACCGGTGGTTCATCTAGATACAGGAGGAAGTCAGATCTTACCAGTGTTTTCTGCTTTCTTGTTTTACAGTAATCTGCTCAGATCTGTCCATCACCTGATGCTTCACACGTGTGTTTCTCTTTCCTCTTTTTCTATATCGGTTGCATCTTTTTTACCCTTGAATTTGTCCTTTGTTTTCTCCATGTTTTTCTTTCAACGCCATTACATCCGTCAATTCTTCCTCGCTTCATTCACCCCCTTTCCTGATTCCTCTGGTCACACTGAAAGTGTAAAAAGTCTCAGTGAACTTGAAGTGGTACACTAACTTATGTGTTGTAACCGTGGACAAACGCCTCACTGTGCCATCAGCGGAGCAGCAACGCTAAATAAGATGATGGTTAAAACATCAGCAATTAAAAAAAATATAACTAAAGAATTTTCCAAGCAATTTTGATGTATTTACTTCTTGTCATATTTACTCTGAACTCAGATTTATCCATCTGTGGCATGACAGCAGCTCCAAGTATAGTAGTAGTAAACAGTTGTCTTCTCATTCCCAGGATGCCACACAGCGTCACTTTTAATCACATTTGGTCACCTACTAGGGTCCTTTTAATCCTGCAGGTTAGTCCAATAAGATTTTTATAATAACTGAAAGGCAGAATGACTAACATGCCCGTTTGGAGGTGTCAGATTGGATGATAAATCAACGCGTTGCAAAGTTGCACAAGCAGCGAGTTCTTACCGTCACATCAGATGTTTACCGCTAATTAACTGGAAGCTTCCGTTTTTGTCGTCATGTCAGGACATTTTACTGGTCATTCTAACCCATTGTCTCAAACTAAACCCATGATGAGCTGATAAGATGTCCACTCCTGCTTCACCCAGCCAAATAACTCGCGTAAATGTAGAGAGAAAGACTGATTAGGTCCTTGACTATAGCTGAAAATCACAACTCAAGTGTGTTACCACCATGCAATTTGACAACCGATCAAATGTTTTTCTTGGTCTATTTTTATCTAGGCCAAATTTCTCACACACATTTTTTTTGTTATCTTTTTTGGGGGGGTATTTTTGGAAGTAGCAGGACAACAGGGTTCCTCATTCATTTCTCACTTTCCTGGCTTCACTAGAGTCACTCACAGGCGTCGGAAAATACGGGGAACGGGGGGACACTCTCAGGTGCCTGTAGTGCGTTTCTAATGCGTATCCATTAAGCATCTCCAAATAAAATTGGAGATGCTTAATGGATACGCATGAGGCTCATTCTTCCCTATGAGGCTCATTCTCCCTCTGCCTCCATTTACTCCAAGTGGGCCTCTGAGTGTGTGCTGCAGCTAGTGAGTCCACAGGGGGATGTTAGGGTCTTTCTGTAACATGCCCGCTGGTGACAGATACATGCTTCTTCACAGCCAAGAGTAAATTGCATCAAGCATCAGTCATTTATTCACCATTTTTATCTGTCATAACCTGCTGTAACACACCATCAAAAGAAGATATAATACACTGTTATATCTTTAAAAAAACGCTTGTTGGTGGATAACTGTGCATATAATAAATTAATTATAAAAAAAAGTGAGTAAGGAAAACAGCAGGATATAGGCTGAGACTGAAGTTGACGTGAAAAATATGAATAGCCCCTTGGATTTTAAATTCATTCTGGCTACACA
This sequence comes from Eupleurogrammus muticus, assembly GCA_036785175.1. Lineage (NCBI taxonomy): Eukaryota > Metazoa > Chordata > Actinopteri > Scombriformes > Trichiuridae > Eupleurogrammus > Eupleurogrammus muticus. Next base: position 15,834,935 of record JAYKQN010000001.1, read on the forward strand.
GAAGCCGCTACAGACTCAGTCTTCTGCCTCCAGGCTCGATCCCACCTTCATGTGGCCTGTGGTACAAAGTGAGGTCAACATACCCGGGATGTCTTCCTGTTACCTGGCTTGGCGTCCCTGAAGAACCAGCACTGCAGCGCTAGGAAATGAGTCATGTGACAGAGGAGGGGTCGTTAATGATAATTGACATCATCAAAACTAGAGCGTTGTACGCCATTAGCTTTAATATGAAATAAAGGGATCTTATCACCTTGCTGCACAATAGCACCTTTACTATGTTTTAGTGCATTTTTAGTTTCAGCCATAATGATATTTAAACTATTCCTACTACATTATCATCATAATCAGAGACATTTCTTTTTTGCAGCAGCCATCTTGATATGAACTAGTAGATTTACAGGTGTTAACAAATATGCTAATAAAGGTTTAGTTCAATTTGTTGTAGTAGTGTGATCCAGCAGCAGCTGACTCTGACCTGAATGAAACTGAACTTTGTTTGTTCAACATTTTTTTTAAATTTTGTCTGTTGTCATGATTCCCGTCTTCATAGCTGTTTCCAGACCAGCGGAGCAGAGCCACAAGCTGCTCAGCTTCTTCTATGCTGTTAATGGTATTTGTTGGTTTCTCCTCATCAAATTCTGCACATACACAATCCAGCAACTCCTACACCCACACACACACTCCCAGAAACATGCAGCAGAAGTAGTAGAAGTACTAAACTCTTGAGATCACTCTGCGGAGCAGCTGTGTCTGTAGTGTAATGGCTGGCTTTATATTTACATTGAAAACAGGTCAGTTTCGTAATGTTCTGTTATCTCATAGCGTGGTGAATGTGCAGGTCACATCTCGTCCACCACAGCGTCTGAGAGTTGCTGGATTGTGAATTTGCTGAGATTGACGTGAGAAACCAAAAAATACCATTAGCCGGGCAGTAGCAGCTGAGCAGCTCACAGCTGTGCTCCGCTGATCTGAAAACAGCTTGTATCAACAAAAAAGAATCTTCTGTCTGATGAGCCAAAAGGAAAGGGAAGTATAACATTTTACTCTGGCACTTCACTGTTGCTGATCTCGCTGTGATTTTAACAAATTTGTATGAAGAAGAACAAAACCCAACATTTTAATCCAGGTTAAAAAGTGCATTGCAAACTTATGTCACTGACATTTGCACTGAGTAAAATAATACTTTTTATTTCATGGTACTATTTCTGTTACAGCAAAAAGCAATACATTACTTTTGTAACACGTTACTCCCAACACTGCTATTCATACTATTTCATGTTAATATGGCTGCTGTGAAACAAAAAAAGGGTCTATTATCTGACTTCAACTGATATGTCAGTGGGTTGATACTATCTCCCAGTTTCCTCCTAACACAGATATACCCTGTCAGCTGTATGATGGCAGACAAGAAACTATACCATCCAGTAGAAAAATGGTGACTAGCACCTCAATTAGCTCAGGCAAACCGGGCTCACTGATGTTACACTTGTCTCCAGCCGCTGTCTGTGGGTCGACTAAACCAAAATGGGCCTCAGCACGTCCGATACAGCACTGTGGCACATTCCCTCATGACAAAAAAATGAATTTAACACCATATTAAATAATGACAGCAATTAACCTGAGAGCTCAATTCATTTATTCATCAAAAAGAAAAAAACATTTTGAGCACATTTGGTCCAAGCTCTGTCATTACAGCCATTAACCACCAGAGAGCACTGACAAGTTTATTTTACACATGTACAGTGATGCTCCTTAGTTGCACATTTTCGTCAATAAAACCAGCAAGATCCTAATTTAAAATGTCTAATTGATGTCTTTATGCTAATAAGTGAGGCTCAGCAGGTGCAAGTTGTTGTTAGAAGTTCGAGCTCCCCAGCATTGATACCCAGGGATATTTTGGCATAATTTAACCCACTGGTCTCTGTATTGCAGCCTCACTATGCAACATGACTGTGGTAATTGTATTATTATCTAGACGTATAGTCGCCAGATATGTGGCCGTTTACTTTGTCTCTGAGTTGCCTGCACTGTTCTGCCCGTAGAAATAATCTGACAGCGTGACTGCGGTGTTTTTTTTTTTCTTTTTCTTTTGACGACAAAAGGACAGAACTTGGACGATACAGCCTTAGAGATAAAGACGCTCCCGTAACCTAATCGATTACCGAGCGAGCGAGAGAGAGAGAGAGAGAGAGAGGCGGACCGGCGAATCCGTTTCTCTGTGTCAACTTCCCAGAATAGCGGCTCTGCGGGCGGGTTCGTCTGCCGCTCGGCTCCGGAGGAGGAGATGGAGGAGGAAGTCAGCAGTGGGTCTACCAACTGTTGCTTCTGCTGCTGCTGCTTCTTCTGCTGCTGCTGCTGCGTCTGCTGCTGCTGCTGCTGTGGAACCAAACTCTCATTCAGTCCGCGCCGCGTGGCGCATGTCGGGCCAGAATTATTCCAAACCGAGACATTCAATCCGCATCAATGTGCAAGTTCATGGGATATAAACTCCTACATGTTTAAGGTAAATAAAAGACAACAAAAGAGAGAAAGACAAACAGAGAGAGGGGGGGGGGGGTGACAAGTGCATGAGGCGGTTTGCTTGTAACTAACCATCATTTTTGCTGTTTTAATAGGCGACAGCCCTCCTGTATCACTGGGTGATCAGCGTGCAGACGCTGCACGGAGGCGCATGTCTGCAGCAGACAGACAAGACGGGGAGCGTCTGTGTGATGAATGGAAAGCCAGACAGGCTTGTGCTGTAGACTGCGGTGATCGGGTAACCTGTTGAATTGCAGCTGTCAGTCAGCTCCAAGCAGGCAGCACAACAGCACGCACGCACGCACGCACCAGAAACACACTCAACATTTTTTTGGTTAGTTTTCAGAGATGCACTGTGGCTGCACGGCCAGGTTCGTGTTAAATGTAAGATGCACCGGTCCTCAACCTGTTACTCATACATACAGTCATGGTGCAGACATACTAGGAAGTGGTGTAAATGGTAGGCCTATACATTAAGGAGAGGAGGCGGCGGGGTGGGGGGTGGTCCTTTGGTTAATTTCTACATTTTCTGATTGGATCATTCGTAGCTTTGTTCACGTTGTGGATTTTTTTTTTTTTTTTTTATTATTATTTTGAAGGTCGGTGGCGCAGCTGTTTACGCGGCGTTTTAATTCGCCACCGGCTGCATCATATGATTCCCGCTGGCCGCCGCAGCAGGTGGAAAAAAAAAAAAAAAACAACAAAAAAAAAGGCGTCACGTCGTCCGCTTGTCATCTTCCTCAGCCTTCAAGCCTGCCCGCGGATTTCCAGTCTCCCTTCTTCGGCTGCTCCCTTGCCACTATGGCTAATTCCTTGGAACCGGTGGATCCAGTTTGATCCATCCCTCTCTTTCATTCCTTCAACCAACTTGTTGAGTCCCCCCCCCCCACCTCCACCAACACCACCTCCACCACCTCCATGTTCCTACTGTAAGTCCGCGTTGAGGAAAAAAAAAGGCGCAGCTCGACACTTCTAACGAAATGTCACATGTTTGAGGCGAGTGCGCGTCGAACTGTTTACGGGACAGTGTCTGTGGTGTCGCTTTAAAAAAAAAAAGTGGATCAGACGCGCGCAGAAAAAAAGGGGCTTTGACGCAGCAACAGTCACCTGAAGGAAAGATGCGCTCCTCCTAAACTTTTTTTTTTTTTTCTCTCTCAACTTGCTGATACTCAGTGTCTGATATTTTTGGCGTTACTCTTACTGGCTGCTACTGAAACATGCTGACCTGACTTTTTTTTTTCCTCATACATCAGTGGACGACATAAGTAGCCTAATTTAAACTTTTTTTTTTTTGGTTTCTCTTAAAGGGAGGTGGAGACAAATTACCACCCCCTCCCTCCGTCCTTGACTGAAATCACCAACCCATTTTGCACAGGGGAGACAATTAAAGGTAATAATACAATTTCAACGTTTTTTCTACTTATTGCATGCTAACTGTTTGTTTTGCTTTTAAGTTTCACTTTCTTAGCTGTGAAGTGTCTAAAAAGTTTACAATTTGTTGGGACTGTAAGTTTCTTTGAGTAACAAGAGGTGGGGGGGTAATTTAGGAACTAAGACTATTAAGAAAACTGCAGTTACCCCTGAGTCATATTACCATAATCTTTGTTGTACAAATAATTACTTTGAAAATACACTCACTCAGGAGTTGAGTAACATGTTTCACAATCAAAAGAAAAGTTTCTGCAGTGACACTTTTTTTTAACAACTGTATTGTAGCATAATACACATCTGCTGTGTAGCCAGTGTATGAATACTCTGACGCTATGCTATCTAGTTAAAATATAAAAATGCTATATGATGATAATGAGGATGATGATATTTACATTACGTACTTTTTTTACAGTTTGTCTTTACTTTAACAATTCACAATATTGACTCAACAGTGAGTTGAAAGTTGAATATTGACTTTGAATGCAAATCCTAAAATTCTTAATATATGAGGAACAATCAATTTACTTAGAACTAATGATTTAAAGCGAGTGCAGAGAAAATAATTACACAGTAATTACATAGTAATTAATTAGGCAGTGTTAAACCATTCCTACTCTTTTTCCCCTTATTAATGGGTTAACACGGGTTCATTGTTGTCTCCCAATCACTAACAAGTACAGAGCATGGTTATTATTCCCATCCAATTTCACTTTTGGGAACAGGTTAGCGCTTTTTTTTTTTTTTTTTTTTTTTTTTTTAATATATTTCTATTTCCGATGGGGAAAGAAGGAATCTTTGCACATTTTTATTCACGTAAAGTCAGAAAATACAACATATAAATGACTGGATACAATGATGACAAACTGAGTTCTAGGAAGTTAAACATGTCTGGAAAGAAATATAAAGGCTTTCTAGTTTATGTAATGACAGCTTCCTGGTTATAGAAACAAGTTCCTGTCAAAATACTTCATAAATCATTGGTTTAAGTTTAAACTTATTATTGGTGGCAGATAGACCAATGTTAGCATGTAAACTATGTGCATTTTTGAGTCATGTTCTACTTTTCTTTAGACTGTGCTAGAGATTTGGTACTTTACTATTTCCCTGCTGTGAATTCAGTTTGCTCTCAATATTGCGACGTGTAGTCTACATTAAATAAAAATCGTGTTGTTTATAGCATAATTGTAAATCTAAAACATCTTTTGAAATCTTCAGTGGTCACTTTTGTTGGCTGACCACAATTTGTACTAGTTAGGTAGACGCAATTAGGAAATAACTTTACTACCCAGGAAGAAAAAGTGTGTCAGTAGTGCCTTCAAATGTTCAGAGAATACATGTGCTTTTAAAAATAGGCTTGCATTGAAGTGTATCTCTGTTGAACGCTTTTCTGTCTTTATACTCAACCTGGATGGTTACTAACCATTTTAAACAGAGTCCAAGTGCAACTTAACAAATTCATGTTAGTTCATTTACACCCTTCCAAATGTTTCAAAGCATCACAGCTACCGCTGTTACTGAAGGCAGCGGGGGCATCAATCATTTCTTTTAGGTGATTTGAAATGAGCGACCATGGCTTTATTCAAGAAATGCTAAGGCCTAAAAAATCAGTCACATATTTCATATCAAATTTGGGTCTCATACATGTACGCAAAGCATAATGTCATACTTTTAGAAAGAGAACAGACTGGCTATATCAATTTAGACTTGAAGGTACATTGCACCAAAATATGGCTGCTCACAAATTTAAAATAGTTCCTAGCTAAATATGCAAGACAACATCTAAATAAAAAAGCTGCTTCTCAAGGTGCCTGTAGTTATTAATGATTTTACACGAATTAGTAGTTTATATTGCCATGCGTGAATACTGTGTGGCAAAGGGAGGTACGTGCGTGTCAAGGTCACACGCTATTTAGTTTAGGCCAAATAAATAATAGAGAGGAAAAGAACAGGGAAGAAAGTCTTTGTGTTAGAAGTTGCAGTAATATTCATTTCCTTCTCCACGCAGCACTCCCACAGCACTTGAAATGGAGGCTCCTGAAGGCTGCTGTGCTAGTAAGTCCTCATATCGCTTGCACATTACTTTCAATGCACGCAGACACTCACTGACCTGTACTTCAGGCCGAGGACACAGTACACACACACACACACACACACAGCGAATCAGGAGGAGTGTGTGTGTGCGTTTTGCTGCATTGATGAATGCCATGACAACGGCAATGTTGGTTTCGTTGTCTTGTGTGCTGGGAATATATTGTGACTTTTGGGATTTTTTAAAATTAATTCATATTTATATATTTTCATTTTTTTTTACATCAGTCAGTCCATTCTTTTGAGACAGAACAAATAATAATTTTGCAATCACAACACTGTAATCTTTTCAAGGGATTTCCCCCCAGTGCAGCCTTTTTCCTGTTCACCCCTCAAAGGTAGAGAAAACGGTGCATTAGCAACATCCTGTTGAATGCGACAGATACTGGATATGCACTTTGTGGTGCTCCATTGCCCTTTGCTGGTTTCCTTTGGGCAGGTTTCTTAAATATCTTCCCTGCCCCCCTGCTTTTGCAGTTTGCTCTGGTATGCACATCTAAAAAACAGGTAGCATGCTGCTGACGACATCAGTGGGGACTTTCAGGTCTCCATCGTGGGGTGTGTGCTCGTAGGAACACTTGGCAGGCGGGGTAGGGGTGGCGGCGGAAGACAAAAATGGAGGCTCTTTCTCTCCCTGTCCGTCCGTGGGACGCTTCTGAAATGATGAGCCGTGGAACAAATACGAGTCCGTCCAGTTTGCACAATAACACGGAAAGCGCAAATTCGCCTGGAATCCTTCACATCCTCATTACTCCCATGCGTTCACCGCCTTCTCAATTGCAACTGCTGAGGCACTGCTGACTCTGAGCGAAGGTTTAGGTCATACCTCACCTGTAGTGGAACACAGAATCATAATCTAAAAATATTCTTTCACATACACTACTGCACACTATACTAATGTATACCTATTTCCACCGTTCCTGCCCTGTATGCAGAGACATTGTAGTCACGTGCATACACAGCTCATCACACACTCACAAATATATTCTTGCTTAAGTGACTGAGTTCAAAATGGAGCCCAAATGACCACAAGCCGACTGAAACACAATGTGCTGATACAATTATTCATATAATCGAAAGATCATTGCGAATTCATCGATCATTCAGAAAAATTAAAGCTCTCACAGACTTGTCTTTGCCTAAATTTGATCTTCAAACTGACCATGTTCAGTCTGAACAGGCATTCACACACATTACCTCCCACACACTTATCTATACTTTCTCACACACATATTGGTCTCCTTTACATATATATTTTTTGACACACACACACACACCACAGACACAGGCTTTGTCTCTTGTGAGATTGTGTGTGGATAAGAGTCGAGGAGGGGAACTGAGTTCAACTGATGATCTAAAAAAAAACAAAATGTCATTTCTGTTCATAGCAAGTAGACCGTTTTGTTTCCTACTCAAATTCATTTTGGGTTACAGTGTCATAACTCTGTATGAAGGTGGTTACTTCTTACATTAGTAGAACTTATTACTATCACATTAGTAACATATGCATGAATAAAGTGTGGTAAAAAGGGTGTGTGTGATAGCATATGGAAACATTTTAGAGGAAGAAGTCATTATATTCTAATTAAATATATAGTGCGAGAGACCACTACTACTGTTCTCACTCACATACAGTAAATACTAATATTTTCTTTATGTAAAAGAGGATATAACTATCTATGACTCAGAATAGTAGTATGAGACATACAGACTAACAGTTTATGTAATTGCATGTGAATGCCAATATTTGTAGTTTCAATTCTTGAATAGCTAAAGCCTCCAATGTGTAGAGCATACACATTATTTCTTTTTTTTTTTCAACTAACAAAACAAGGCAAGCTACACTAAAATGCACCACTGGCTGGTTTTGAATATTCCTTGTAGCTGCTGAGCAGGTGCATGGTTTAGTTTTAAGAAGCCTGTTAGATCATCAGGGATGGAGGATTTTAACTGTTTTCAAAAAGCAACCTTCCCGTCATCTTACACTATTATTCTGAGCCTCATAGGCCGTCACTGTCACAGCCGTTCTCTCTTTCTCTCATAGATTATCATACACACACATTCGTGTGTACATTTTCAAGACATATATATTCCCCGAGGTGTCCTGCAAGCCACATTTCTTGAGGGGGTGCATTAGTCAAAAGAAGAAAGAAAATAAAAAGAAAAATAAAGACACAATTTTCTGCAATTGGACATGCAGAATTTTCAAACACATTGGGGGGATTATTTTAAAACCTCACTGAATCAGTTTTTGTAGCTCAGTAATCTCCCACTTTGTATTAGAGTAAATATGGTATATTTATTGACATATGTTGTAAATGTAAATTATTTATGCTGTTATGGTTATTGAAAAAAACACTTACTCCTACACAAGCATCTGCACTGCTGCCAATAGAGCTAATTCTTGTTTGCTTCACACAAAAACTCACATAAAAAGTCTATATGCACAATGCAGAATAAGTGTCTGCTTATTGGCTCTTGGTTACTACAGCAAACTATTGTTCCAGTTGTACTGATGAGTTGGAAATTTTAAATGGTGCACAGCCTGAGGTCAGATTTCCAATGTAAAAAAAGAAAATAAATGAAATTCTAAATAACCCATGAGTCTAAAATCCAAGATGGCTGAAAGCTGTAGTAATATAATATCTATCCTGATTAACAAAACATTCCAACTCCTATATATTGGCAGCTTTCTTCAATGTTTGCATGCTAACAATTGCTACCCTGGCTTGGTTTGTTGTTATTGTTTTTTTTTTCAGACGTAATTTTCAGCTCCAACTTGTGACTTCTGAGGTAACTGGAATGCAACACATCTTGCAAAGCAAAGTGTGTGTATAACTAATTGTATTTTCAGTTTCACACATTTGTAAAAAGGGATTGATGCAACAGGCTGTTAAGTTGTAGCCTATAGTTCATCTGCTCCAGCAGTGATGTGCAGCACACTGTGTGAGCAATGATGCCCCTCTATGTTCACACAGTGTTGGACCCATTAACATAACTCATTATATTATATATCATTTTGTATTATTATTCTCTACACTGATGGAGGCTACTTGTTCATACATAAATGTTCGTTATAAATTTGGAACATTTGAATGAAATCAGAACAGCGAGGTGCCTTAAAGAGATGGGGGCTAAAATGGCCTGTCTCCGATACATAAAATTGAGGGACAGTATGAGAAAAACTGTAAATTGTATGCACTGTAAATAACACAGTAAAGCCCAGAATAAAACCAAAGATGTAGAAACGTGCATGTGCTCCCTTTAATGCTGTTGCTCGAATGGTCATGCACAAGAGAAAATGATTCAATATGCATTTGTGTAAGAGTGTGAGCATGTCTAGTGGTCTATGTGTGAGATTATGATGATGTGTTTATGTGAGAGTAATTGTGATTTAATGTATGAATTGATCTGAGAACCATTGTCTTTTTGTTGCCCGGACAACCTTGGTCTCTGATAGCATTGTCAGTGTGAATGTTGATATCCTCCATGGACGCTGCAGTATTACTATACGACAACTGTAATCAGTGGCTCGACTTTGCTGTGGCCTCTTTGCTGATTTCACTGATCACTAGATCAACCCTGCAGATAATTTAAGTGAATTGTCTGCAGGCTGTAACCAGGTTTCCCTCCTTTTTCTGTCACCCTGCGGATTACTTTAAATGGAACACCGGTGCACTGTGTGGTTTAGCAAGCGACATGCTTCTAATACATGTGGAATAAATAGGGTTGATACAACTGTATTCATATATTCCCGAACAAGACATGATAATACTTTCAATACAGTGACTGTGTGTGTGTGTGTGTGTGTGTGTGTGTGTGTGCGTTATGAATCTGTGTCTCAAGGACGGCCGAGGGTTTGACAGGAAAAACCAGATCCCATGCAGTGTGTATCCAGGAAGCCAGAATCAAGCGCCTTTTTTCTCTCAGGAAAATAATCGCATTCAGTTCCTCAGACAGCGTGACATATGTGCCTGTTGAGCATACCTTGACCGCGATACCGTTTCGAATCACTTCTTTCTCCCTTTTGAACAAGTTGTAAGACGAGAAATTACATTGATCCTTGCTAAATTCCTAAGAGGGTGACCTTTGAACTATAGAAGCAATGCATTCATTTGGTCTTTGACAATGACTACTACATAATCTCACAAGGGAGAATATATATATATGTGTCAGGGGTTTTATATATATATATATATATATATATATATATATATATATATATATATATATATATATATATATATATATATATATATATATATATATATATATATATATATATATATATATATATTTGTCTGTTCATCCATTCACCGAATGCGGGTCACTGACACAAACCTTCGATTCAACCCATATGTGTCTTTTTTTTTTTTTCTTTTCATTTCATTTGAACCCAGACAGCCCGAAACCATGAGTATATATGCCTGAGCCAACTTAGCCATGGTGCTGCTAGGCAGCTGTCAGTGTCTGCTACAGTAATGGAAAATCCTTCATGACAAATCTGGGCCACTCCTGTCTCCAGGACAGCATTGCCAAGGGATAGCCAGCGTCGGTCACCTGAGATTTCCTTCAACCCCAACCTGTGCAACCTGAGCCCGGGCCCAGGGATTGTGTCATGGACAACGTCTCCCAGTATGCCCCACTCAGTGGGGCCGCCGCTACAATGGAACAATACCACAGAAGAGGTTGTCAAACCAAGAGGAGTTGTCACAGCAAAGGGGAGATCTGACACAGATTTCCTTTTCATGTATGAAGGGTCCTCGCAGACGTATCCAGCATTGACAAGACTGTAACAAGGAGGTTTCAGATACAGATTCAGATGCTACTGCGTCGGTTTTTAAAAATAACTCCGTTAGTCCGGCGTCTTCGCCGTAGATTTTCTCTCTCCAGCTCTTCTCGGTTGCAAATGTGCTTGAGGAAACCTGGTAATGGTGTTGGTGGTGAATGATGGCCCTCTGCCGTTCCTCAGGGATCTGACACTTGGGTCAGCAGGGGTGTTTGCCTGTTGCCACTGTATTGTTCGAGTGACGCTGCCGGTGTAAGGGGATAAGGGATTGGTTTGCTCTCCCTCTGAGTGGACACAGGCTATCCATGGCCTGGGTTCTGTACAGACTGCTGAGAGGATGCAATCCGATCCACATTTGCTGGACATTAGGATCCCATAGGGGCATAAAGACAGTAGTTAGCTTTCAGCATTTTGTAGTGTCACCGCCAATCAGAAGTGACATTTAATCTAATTTTTTTTATTGGAGAAATACATTATGTGATGTTTGTTCATCAGGTGCTGCAAGTACCATGTCTGTAATAATTTTATCTTCTAAAGCATCGCTTTTCATGAATTACCGTTTCTTGCTTGCCGACTGTTTTTCTCTCTGGTTTTGAAAGCTTTCACAAGCCCTATTCATGCATTTGCAAAATACAGCGTAACATCAACACAACAAAGCTGCTACCTTTTCATACCACTACTGACTGTTATTGACTATATATTTTTTGTACAGCGCATTGAAGATTGCTGTGTTTCTGTCTGTCTCTTAGGTAACGGACAATGCTCTCCCAGTGAGGAGAGGTTGAAAATGTTGGTGAATATGTCAACATCTAATGGACAGACTGTTCCTCAAGGTGCTTATTCCCCCAGTGGTGAGTGCTCAATCAATAGAATCACATGTTTGCGTCCTGCCAAGAACAACGAGTAAACACACACACACACACACACACACACTAAGATAACAATATTAGGTTTTTCAAAATATGTTAAGCCAGAGGTCCCTAAAATGATCAGATAATGTCCATGTAGTGCTATGAAGTTACACAAGTTGTTTGCTGTTCATGGATACCGGCGACTTGCAGACAAAAAAAAAAAAAAAAAAAAAAAAAAAACTGTAAAGTTGCAAACAGGTGTGTGGATCAGTGCGGAAAAGTAGCCAGGTCCCGTTTTAGCCTTAATAAATTACGTGATATCAGATCTGTGCATAGACTGGCGTCCTCGCTGATACCAGATCCAGCACTTTTGGCTGTATCGGAGGCATTTCGGACTCTAGTACTAGTATCATAACACCCCAAGCTTTCACATGGGATATTTGAGCAGAGCCTGGACAAAAAAATTCACACACAAGCACACTGCAAATTCTCAAAGGAACGGTGGTGAAATCACAAATAAGTCACAAATGAATGTGTGAATAAAGTTTAGAGAATAATGAAATAAGTTTGTATACTTAATTTTACTGGTACATTTTTTCCCCCACTTTTGGGTAACCGTTAGTTTAACTGAACATTTCCACAATAAAAGCTTTCCGGTGTAGAAAAGGATTACTGTATTTCCCCTTAAGTTTTTTTTTTCTCTAAAAGCACCAGGAAATATATAAAAGGTTCCATATCATAAAAAACACAGTTTTATTTGTCTACACATATATATTTAGTCACCCTTCTCTCTATAGTAACTCAGAGGCATCTCTGCATTATTTTTCTAGCTGGCCGCTACTAAAATACCATGTCTGCTGTCGGTTTAAAGTCTAAACAAAATGTGTGTTTCACCTGATGTAATGTTAGCACGAGGCCCACAACACATATATAATCATCTAACCAAGAACACAAAGCCTTTGCATAGATGGATGTGTTAAAATCCTCTCAGCGTGGTTCCCCCGCTCCTCATTTCATTTTAAAAGCCCACTTGCAGCCACAGGGGACAAACAGGACTTATTAATCAGCTTGAAGTGCTGTTGCATCTAGCAGATAACTTCCACTGTTCGTGCTCTTGAAGTATTTTTATGAGTTGGTCAGGGTGATGGCGTTATTTTTTATTTAATTTTTTTGTTTTCCTCTGAAACAGATCTGCAAACGAAGCATTGTTTTTTATCCTCACTGTGACTGTGATTGTTTTTTCTCCCTCGGGGATGGTGGTGGTGGTGGTGGGGCGATTTTTATGTGTAATGTTGCTGTAGCTGAAGTTCTGGAAACCAAGTGACTTTTTAAAATCCATATTTTTTTCCCCCAAACTTTATACTAAACAACTAGCCAATCACAATAAAAAAGGCTTATTTGGCAGGAAGGGAACAGGGGAGATGGGGCTTTTCTGACTGAGTGTGTGAGAAGGAAGACTGAATTGCTGAGTTAAAACATAATAACTAATTAAAAATAACCATGAGAACTAAAATGTAAAAAATTTTAAAAATCTTCGATCAATGACTTAATATATATATATATATATATATATATATATATATATAATATATATAAAAAATTGCTGTAAAATGCATCCAGTTACCATGCAGAAATTTACAATAAAAAGTCACTATCAATGTTACTGAGGATGAACACATTTTGCACAAATGCACAACACACCTTGTATGATGCTATGTCACACATACTGTGTTTAATTGCACCTTGCTAGAAGTGTTGCTTGGTTGCAGCTATTGGTTAATTTATTGCTGTCACTGTGAAGCAGCAAATAAAGAAAATAGGAAATAAAGAGAGATGAGCCAGTTTAGAGACACAGGGAGTCGAGCCAGTTAATGGTCTTCGCGGAGGAAATAATCTTCACTAAAAAGAGCTGTTGTCATGCTGGAAGTTGCCTAACATGATGTGCTATTTGAGGTTTTTGTTACAAAAGAAGAACTGCACCATATCTTCTGATGAAAATACACGCGAAGCGCTGTGAAATGTAAGGCGCTGCGAAATGTCTCGCCATTGTGTGCTCCGCCTGTGACACAATGTCTGCAAAATGTGTTGTATTCAGGAAAAACCTGCAATCAATTGGCATCCGTTTTTCCATACGCCTAAAACAAACTGCTGCACGGTGGAGCAGGGCTGCTCGCTGCTGCTTTTATGGCAACGACGGTTTTAAGTGCATCCTCATCTGACCACTCTATGCATTCCAATCTTTCACACTGGAACAGAAAGATGTAAAGATGCAAGGACCTGAATAGCAAGGATGTTCAGGTCTTCTCCGTGTTGCCAGGATACAGCTGTCGAAGACAAGGCTGGATGTGCGTAGTGGGATAAGTATTTCTTCTGAACAAACGGTGGCATTGGCAACACACACAGTATGAGCTTAAAGAATTCAGCTGCCTTACAGAGATCTCTTGCTATAGTCTAAAGGGGAAAAAAAAAAACAGTGAATTTTCTAAATTGCTTTCTCTGACCTCTAGTAGATAAATGGATGGGCCCCCGGAGCCCGAGGGGACAATTAAAAGATGCGGTCAGATGGGAAGCTTTGGTAAAACAACCACATACGCTCACACCGTGATTACTACCTTTGCAAATCCCAAAACAGGATCATCAGGATCAGTAAGTTTTGCTTGGATAGTTTCCAGACGCTTTCCGCACCATGGCTAAAGCTGCCTTCACATCCGTCTTAAGCCATGAGCCGAAAAGAGAGTTGATTTTCAGTGTGGGACTCTTTCACTGGCTCATTACCAAATTCAAACGTAAAAAGGTCACTATCTTTAATTTATACCTTTACAGCTAAATTGTCAAATTGATGGGAAGTATGATAAATATTTCTAGTATCGACAGTTTTTTACAGATGTCAGAAAGATGATAAAACATACAAATCTCATTAAGTACAATTCAATACAAGTTCATTTCTTCTAATTGAAAGGCTTGTGTTTGGTTAGTGGCTGACTAAACTGCATAATCCAAGTGATTACTTTTGGGATCAAGACTGAGCTGTGTCTGAAAGGCTATCCTGATGTTCTGTATTATTTTGAAATACATGCAAGCAAGTGTTACCAATAGACCATTTTAATGGCAGCCATATTCGCATGAAAGAGTAGGGAAACGCAGGTTTTAGCAGTGCATTGTGCATTTTCCCTCACTGTTACTGCCACACTGACTGGGATAGAACCATAATTAGTATCATTAGTAACACACATGTTTATCTACGGTTTCAAGCCAATATGATTGCTTAGATAAAAAAAAAGAAAAGAAGTCTTTCACTGGTGACTGATCACTAGAGACTGCAGGTGGTGAGTAGTTTCCCACAGCTACCACCTACACACCCACTCACAAGATATGAGGTGTCAAACGATGCAGCCACTCGCTTCAAACACCTCTGGTGCCTACTTACAACGTCTGAGACCTGACCGATCCCCTGCAGCGGAGACACCGGTGTTAAACACGTGTGACGTTTCACTTGAATGTGCGCTGCACCAGAGTCGACGCATGATGGGGAGGTGAGTGGTGCAGCGGGTAGGGAAGCCGTATATCGGTTATCTCAGGACACTTTTTGAAAATAGAGTAGGTCTGTTCACATAAGGAGACCTAATATTCCCCCAGGAGCAGCAACACTCCTTTAACAGAAAGAAAACCTGAAGTCTATAGGTTAGTGGACATCTCCTTTAACCTTGGGTCAAAAAAAGAGGAGTGGTAATGCACTGGAAAAGCAGTAATACCAATACAAATGAAATATAAAGTATACATTTGGATATATGACTAAAATTATTAGTAGCAGTTGATGCCAAACCAAACATCAGACCCACACATTCTCTGCAGTCAGAAGTTAGTGACTTACATTAAAGGGACATAGAGAGAGAGTCAGGGTATGATCTGATGTCCCCTGGCAGTCTAATCCTACAGCAGTATAGCTAAGCCAGCCCTTACTATGAGATTAATCAAGAAGTATATTATTAAGCCTCCTGTTAAGACCCTGACACACCAAGTTAAGCTAGGTTATACAGCGTTGGGCTGTCTTGAGCTGTCGGATGTTTTAACCAGATATTCCGTCCGCAGGTAGAAAAAAAAATCCCCTTCCACACACCAATCTGATCGACAAATATCTCAGACTCCACAGAGACCTCAAGACGAAAATACAATCTGCACACGACAAGCAACTTTTTAAATATCACTCTTGTGAAAGAGCGTTTTGGACGTGCACTGTGCAACGCGACAGTGATTCAAAAACACAGTTTGATATATATGCAGATTATATGTTATGTCCATGCACTTGCACTCCGCGAAGTGATCTTCAATTCAGCTGTAAAGCTGCAAATGGCACGGAAAGCATCAAGAGCACAGACATATCCTGAGACATGGCCATGGGCATGCGCCAACCCCGCTTTGGCATCATGAATCCAGAAAAGATCCTGATTAGGGTCGCTACACTAATCTACTCGATCTGATATTTTCAAAACCTCTCCACTCGTTCATCCGGTTTTGTCGAATCTCAGGATAAGTGCCTGCCGCGTTGCTGTGGTTCAGAGGCCTAATTGGACTGAAAAGTGTGCGGATCGAGTCCTCAGTGTGAGCTCTCACTCTGATTGGTTGTCGCCACGGACCGGTGGACTGTTTATAGAACGGTCAGTTGTGTTGTTATGATGGGCTAGTTGGCTACTAGCGGCATGAATCTATCCTGACACAAAAAGAAGAGCGAAAATAGACTAAAATACCTAGGGCTCAGAATGCCAGCACCGTTTCCATCTTTCCAACATATTCTGGACTAGTGAGCAAGAGTGAAAAACCAACACGCTTCATTTATGATTTGCATAGCAAAGGTCAAGAATGTACCACCGCAGTATATAATATATAATGGAACTCGCTGCTATCTCCAGAGCAGTGCAAAACTGTGTTTCTCATGTAGGCCTGTGACTGTTTATGTTTGTTGCCAAGGAGCGAACACAGTTATAGTCTTATGCTCTTGTCATCCAGCCAATCTTCCATTGCTAATCAGGCGTTATAAACTACAGGGCCTCTGACACTCCCTTTCTCCCCAGGGACAGCCAGGAACCAGACCAGCCAGTTTCTGTCTCTGTCTCTTTCTCGTCAGTGCGTTAGTTCATCCCAAGGCTGCCTGGTAGGTTAGCAAGTGAGTCTGAAGCAGCCTGGACACATCCGGCACGTATACATACATGCGGCTAAACCCGTCAACCCCCCCCCACGCTTATTCCAGATCAACCTCCGTCTCAGCGCAACCAGCTGGCGACATCCACATCCTCAAACGCTTCACGGTGCCAGCTCAGTTCCTCAGAGCTGACCTTCTTTCTACATCGTCTGCATCAGATGCTCTAAACACATCATCTCACATTGTCCCTGTTTCTTTTTTTTTTTTTTTCTTCATTTTTTTACAGAACTGACGATTAAGCAAGAGGAAGAAACAGGGGAGGAGGCCGACAACAAAAGCCCAGCGACTGAAGGGCATGAACAAATAGGGGAGGAGGAGGGAGCAGCGCTGGAGGAATCCATGACTGGCAGCCCGAGCAACATACAGGATGGAATGTCTGGGCAGAACATGGCAGCTGATGCAGAAAGTCGACAGCCTAATGGTACTATATCAGTATTATCTACTAGTTAATATACATTTTTTCTAAATGCCATCAAAACCTTGTAATGCCTTTATTACATTCATTATTTTAACAAATATATTTCGACATTACCAATCCACACAGCACAACATTTATTCATTTTTCAACCATTAAAAACTAGGTTGTTGTGTATGAATCACCATCTATAAATGTTAATGGAAAAAAAAAAATGGTTAGACTCAGAATTATTACCAGGGAAAAAAAAATATCCTAGGAATCCCCCACAACCTGTTCCAACTGACGCCATGACTGCGTTGGTTGTCACAGCATTAGGATCATGTTTCTCTTTTCCAACTGGCTGATGATCAAAAGATTTGCCATTAGAACAGAAGAAAGAAGAAAAGGATCCCTGTTAGAAGCGTGTTCTTAACTGTTTTATTGTCAATGATATGAATCCTACAATGCACGGCAGTTCCTATATATATATAATGTATATATATATATATATATATATATATATATATATATCTTTAGTGTAAATGAAATTATACTAGCTCAATTTAATTCAGTTTATTTTGGTTTAGTTTAGTTAAATGAAATTAAGTTGTTTTGTATTCTGTTCATTTAAAAACTTTTTTAAAATCAGTTTAAGTTCAGTACAGTTTTAAGTTTCAATTTCAATTTCGTTAAGTCTGATTTAACTCGCTAAAATCCACCAAAATCATATTTAGTTTAATTTGATTTCAACAAATTGTATGCATACTGCACATACACATACACAGCAGTTATAAGGGTCATTGACCAATAATGATGGGCAAGATGAGAAAGTTAAAAACTTTTTTTTAATTTTCATATATACCATTTCAAAAGCATTCATTAGGTCTCTCAAAATGTACGTACTGTGTTCATGTTGATTTAATTTTATTCAAATGTTCATTTGTACCATTTTTTTACAACATGAAATGTCAAAAGGGTTTCATATTGTCCTTATTTACGGTTAATATTAGTTTCTTAATTTTCAGTTGTAGGGATGTAGAACATAATTTTCCTAATGAAAGATAATGGGATTTAACAGCTGCTTTGTGACTTGATTAGCAATATTATGCATCATGTGTCAAGTGAGAGAACCTGTATTAATGCTTCATTTATGAACTCAAAAGAATTCATCAGTGGAAAAAGTGGTTCCTTCACACCAGGAAACAAAGTCAGCTGTAACAAAAGCAGAAAAAGGGTGAACGGGTTCAGTTCGAGAAAGAAAGCAGTTTGCAGGCTTTCTGATGCTTTTTTCTAAACACATCATCCACAATGAGTGTGGTATTGACTTCCTGTGCCTGCCTCTTAACAGGTGAAAGGCCGTTCCAGTGCAACCAGTGTGGTGTCTCGTTCACCCAGAAGGGAAACCTGCTGCGGCACATCAAGCTGCACACGGGCGAAAAGCCTTTCAAATGCCCCTTCTGCAACTACGCCTGCCGGCGGCGCGATGCCCTCACCGGTCATTTGCGTACTCATGCTGGTAAGACTTCTTTGCACCCTTTCTTCTCTTCCCTTTTTTTTTTTTTTTTTTTTTTTTAAAACTAATGCACTCGGAAGAGACTTTGTTTCTTTCATCAGAAGTGCTTCAGAGGTCTGAAAATAAATCAGCCCCAGACACACTATCTGCAGCCTCTGCAAGTACCCTTTGAATGTTCTCCTGAATTATTTCTTTTCCCCCCGAGTTGCTGTGCAACTGTGTGTCAGCAGCGCTACATTACTTACAGTGGCCACATATATGCTAGTTCATGTCACTATATTGTTGTCGCTGTGGTGTGTGTTTTTTTTTCTTTAAATGCTTGTTATAGGCAGCACTGAAAGTGCTTTGTGGTTAGGTACCAAGGACAAACTGTTCCTTAGCTGCTTGACTCGGCTAGGAGGAAACTCGCGGCCTGTTGAAACGAACGTGGAGAGCTGGCTGTGTCTCAACGGTAACCCACTTTTCAGAGGATGTGCTCTCCCCTCGTTTTGCGCCTTTGAAAAAAATCCATTTCAGACTCTGCTGTCATTTCTGTCTGTGATGTCACCACCGGGGGTTACTCATGCACACTTTTTCTTTTTAGGTAGGCACTTTTCAGTAATGTGTGTACACGTTTTTGGGTTTGCCTCCATATGTTTGCATAGACAGTTCCCCTTGCACTTTTTTACCTTCGTTGCCATTGTTGCGTCACACGATGTGACGCGTTTCCAAAGCTTGGTAGGCCCAGCCTCTTTAAACCACGACAGATGCACACGTACACACATGCACAGATGCGACTGTAGCGTCAAAGCACACACATGCGTAAATACGCAGAAATAAACGACGGCGTGATCGACACATCGTTGCGTAAAGGCCAGCAACATGACCAACAGTGCAAATGTGCGCCGTGCTGCTTACAGGCCACGATACAGAGCTCCACCAGCATTACCCACAGCACTGAAAGGCAGACATGAGGAATATGAAAAGCCCCTACTCCTCCAGTCTGCAGCTGTTTGCTGTTAATAACGCTAATGCAGCTGTTTTCTCATCTACTGACCGACTTTCTTAAAAAAAATAAATAAATAAAAAAAAAAACTTGCATGTGACATGTTCTAACTTTTGATAGGTCTAAAGTTATGTCAATCTGAAGTAGCCGTATTTTCTTAATGATACGTTTTTTTTCTTTTCTTTTCTTATTAATAACAGTTTTTTTTTGTTTTCTGGATTTTTACTTACTTACTGTTTTACTTTCCACATGTTTTTCTTTTTAAATGCATATTTAAATATTGGTTTCTCTACATCTGTCGCCAGCCCTGACCTGCTGTTATCTGCTGTTTTCATTTCCCTCTTACTGTTCACCTGCTGCACAAACTGTTTTTTATATAATCCTGTAAATGCTGATCATTAATTTGCCCTCCTCTGGTCGTATAGTGAAGACTGTGAAAAATTAAATGTTTCCAAATTGTGCTGTCATGACCGTCTCTTACATACTACTCTCGAGTCTGCGGGTTCTGTGAACCTGGCTGCTCTGGCCTGGTGCCCTGCCAGGAAGAATAGGTGCAGCCAAAAGAGATAAATAAAGCATAGAAAGAGGTCAGTCGAGGAAAAAAATGTAAGAGAAGAGTGAGAAATATCGAAGATGAGTATCAGAACAGAAGTGTGTCGTGCGTAACAGATAATCCTATTGGAAGGTTGAATATCACACTGATAAAATGTCTTTTTTTTATTAAATGGTGGTTACTCAGTGAAATGAGAGGCGACGGGTTTCACATTTTGTAAACTAGAACGTATCAATTTGTGCAAGTTCCTGCTTTTTAGTCAAATGTAATCATTCCAGTGAGCGTGAGTGCACTGAGTGCACACTGTGAGCTATTAGCATTAATAAGAATAGCAGCTGAGAGGTGGATTCTTAAGGTCCATCCAACATCTGCACAAGCTCATGTGTGGGTTGTTATTGAAATATGAAAAATAATGAAGTTGTTAGTGTGACGATACAGCCAACTGCAACCTACTGTTTTAGGTATTGCTGAGATATAGGGTTAGGATTAGGGTTAGGCTATATATATACATATATAGGAAATATATATATATATATATATTTCCATGATGACATTTCAAAATGAGTATTACTACAGTGACCCTGAAAGCACATGATCCCCCACACTAATAATACTGAAACACCATGTCACTTACTGTTCATGCATTTTTTTTAATCATAGTCAACCCTAGTTTTGATTCATGTCGATACAATGTTATTCATAGACCACAAGAGTAGTACCGAATGACAGAAGGAGCAGAAAAACCTATTATTATCATTCAAAATGATTCACTGTAAAAGCGTCTGCTGAGGTAAGGTTGGCGTGTCATCGGTAGCAAGTGTGTTTCGTTTCGCTCAAATTTCACACAAATCAGCAACAAAGTCATCCGGTGAAGAAAGAGAAGGATTATTCTGTATTTTTGGTTTTGTAGAATGCACGGTAACAACAATAAGTGGGAAAAAAACACTATTGAGGACATCTAACATCCCTTTTTATGGGAGAAAAGCTGCTTCCTGTGTGTGTGTGTGTGTGTGTGTGTGTGTGTGTGTGTGTGTGTGTGTGTGTGTGTGTGTGTGTGTGTGTGTGTGTGTGTGTGTGTGTGTTACAGGCCCCATGCCTCAGACTGAGTGTGTTTGGATTCTTTGTTCTCACAGTGACAGGAGCACTGGTTCCTCCGTGCATCTTCTTCTAGTAATTATTGTCATCACTACACCACTGAGTCTTACTACCACGCGTCGCTAATGACTGGTTTCTGGGTCACATTAAATGCTGATGTGGCCTCCAGTTCACTCAAAGAATTCCTTTATGAGTCAAAACATTACTTTTGAGAATACTCCGCCACGGCACAAAGATCTATTTCTTCACCGGCGTCTGCCTCCGTACGATTTTCACTTTAATACAACAATGACATTTTTACACATTTTTAATTCATCTGACCTCAATATGGAAAATGACTCAGTGCAGTTCCATTGCACATAAGTGGTGACACGGGGCGACCCGTGTCGCATCAAATCGTCCTACGTCTTCCAAAATCCTACGATCAGTCTTCAAAAAGAGTTTATCGTCTTTGTTTAAAGTGTGATGAAACAATGTGTATATGTGGTTCTGTAACGCTCAATATAAAACATGCTGGATGGAGCCCCCCCAAGTTTCATCCATCAATGGAGTGATGAAGCAGACAGAAGGCGGGATGGAGAGATGGAAGAACGCCTTCACTGAGATAGATGTGAAGGATATGTCTTCATCTTTCCACTTTCCTCGGGTAGGAAGGAATTGAATGAACTAGAAATGCCTCAATGAATCACAGAGTTTTTTTTTGTTTTTTTTCCTACCACCATCAATGCGATTCATTACAAACTGCGCTTATACACTCATGCTGTGCCACAGTAGTGGGAGTACGGTTTAAGACCGAAGCCTGAGACGCAGACTTCACGGCGCAACTATCTGTCGCCCACAAGCTACCTTTTTCTGTCTGGCAACAGTGTGGAATCCTCACACTAGTAGTGGAACATCCATGAGCTCATACGGGTTGTTTTTGGTTTGTTTGTACTCCTGACTTCACAGCGTTTGCTGCTACGCGCTGCGGCAGGTCGCAGCGTCTCATGCGACGCTGCCCACTCGCTTTGTCTGTGAATGAAAATTAACGCGCTCTCTCTGGAATTCATTCCTCGCCTCTAGTTGGCAAACCGCACAAGTGCAACTATTGTGGGCGGAGCTACAAGCAGCGGACTTCTCTTGAGGAGCATAAAGAGCGTTGCCATAGTTACCTGCAGAGCATCGGCCTGGATCCAACGGTCAACACCGGCCCTTACAAAGGTAAATGGTTTTACTGAAACTGAAACCAAGAGAATGCTGGTGACCTTTTATTAGTGAAATGGGGAGGAGGGAATCATAGAGTAAATAACATGCAGCTGCAAAGATGGATTTGGAGTAAAAGAGAAAATTGTGATGTAAAGTCTACATTGTGTATACATGTTTGGTCCAGTATTGAAGGAATTTTTTTACCACTTTTGCCACATTTCAGGCTTCAAACATGAAGATATAAAATTTAAAACTTTTGTGAAGAATCAGCACAAAGTGGAGCACAACTATGGAGTGAAACAAAGTTGCCATGATATTTAAACTTTTCGACCCCTTTACTGTCAGTGCACTCCAGAAGTTCCCTGAGGATTTCTGAATGATTCAATGTTGACCTAAATGACTGAAGATGATAAACAGAATCCACCTGTGTGTATTAAAGTCTCATACACTGCAAATCTACAAAGACCCAGACATCCCTCTTAAACGTTCAGTCCAAACAAGAAAAAACTCAGATGCAGCCAAGTGGATGTTTTTATAAATGACTCAAATCAATTAATAAATTCAATTAATTAAATGAATTCAAATATCAAAATAATTGGGAATTAATGTAACAGTTGGCAACAGATTGAATATTTGACTAATCTTCATTGAGATGTTATTTTATTGGCAAGGAGAAGCTGATTCTGATTTAGGTGATCGATTTAATCTTAAAACCTTTGTCCACTCTGTCACGTTCAAATGACTTAATGCCTGAATATGTTCCTGCCTCCTCCACCCCCTTCTTTTCTTAATCTTCCTAGGCGAGGTTCCTAAAGAATCCAGGCCCATGGCTACATTTGATCGACCCCCCGTTATTGAAAGACTGCACAGCAATGTGGGCAAGAGAAAGAGCACCACACCTCAGAAATTTGTGGGTAGGTATATAACAGATACATGTCAGTAACCTCATTACCAGACAAGACTAAAAACAGCATTATATCTCCATGCAGATTTTAACAGAGTGATTTGGAGCTTTTTTTTTGTTTTTTTGCAGTAATTGGAACATACAAAGACACATGAGCACATTTTTCTCTGAATTTGGTTTTATTTACCACACTATTAGACATAGATTTTGAGTGAGCTAGAGCAAGCGGTTGAGGCAAGGAAATGTTTTTCACTCTGTGGTTAGGTACACCTGTAACTTTGCCATTGCTCTTATCGAGAGAAAACAGCTCACCGCATCCCTGTTCTGGAGGGGTTAAACAGTGCAGAAGTAGATGGATGGGGCTTTCCACCTCATCACGCTCATAAACACACAAGTACAAAATGTTAAAGAAAAAAAAAAAGGGTTTAACTAGTGTGAGGACATTTTGTGAAGTCAACATACACGTTTGCAATACAAATCAATATAAGTAATGTAGTGCTTGGTGACACTTTATTTGAACAGGGGTCCATAAGACTGTCATAACACAGTCATAATCATCACACCTGTCATGAACATTTAAACTTTTTTTTAAGTTTGATGTCATATTTATGACATGTTATTTTGTTTTGGTTTATGTCAAGTTGCGATAACAAAGACAGTTTTAACTTTGCATCAATAGTGACATAATTTACCGAATGACACTTAATGACAACTGTCATAAGCATTCATTCATGTTTATTACAATGTTAGTGTTAAGTTCTTCTTTGTTAGTAGCTGAAACTCACGAAGATTTGGTTTCCCGCCACATGTGCTGTTGCATGTTTTGTTTTTATGTGTGTGTTTAAGGTCTACAAACGGGCAGCATGTTGTTAAATGCGCTGAATCTACAGTGTTTGTGCTGCTGTGCTGCTTGCAGGCGACAAGGTCCCACGCTTCAGCTACTCTGAACTCAGTTATGAGATGGGCCTCAAGTACAAGAACAAGGGGGCGGCTGAACTGATGCCAGCCCACATGATGGACCATCAGCACGCCATTACCTACCTGGGATCGGAGGCACTCCGGCCCATGCTCCACCACCCAGCACCCCACCTCTCTATGACTGAGGTGATGCCCATGGTCACCCCCCTCTTTCACCACGTCCTGCCCCCAGGGCAGCAGATCGAGCGCCCGAGAAACTGCGATGCGCTGCCGCCGCAGATGCCACTTCTCCCCGACTTCCCCGGCCACCACGCCTCCAACGGCCCCGCCGCCCTGGCCCGGCAGGGGAAGCATCCCCCGCCGGCGCAGGCGGAGTCGCCCAACAACAGCGGCGTCGACTCGGCCGACTCGGCCCGCAGCAGCCCCCGGAGGCAGGGCTACCACGGAGGAAACCCCCCTCCCGGCCACAGGTTGCGGGCCAGCCCAGCGGCGGTCTATTCGGCTGACCGGGCGGCGGCGGCCGCGTCGCCCAGGAGCGGGTCGGGGACGGCGGCCGGGACGCCACGGGCGGCCACGGAAAGGCCGGCGAGCCAGGAAGGGGTGCGGGTGTTCGGGCGGGACGGCCAGGAGCTGCGGGCGTTCCAGTGCGAGCACTGCCAGGTGCTCTTCCTGGACCACGTCATGTACACCATCCACATGGGTTGCCATGGTTACAGGGATCCACTGGAGTGCAACATCTGCGGCCACCGCAGCAAGGACCGCTACGAGTTCTCCTCTCACATAGTCCGCGGTGAACACACCTTCCAGTGAGAGGCAGAGAAGGGAGCAAAGGAGCAATACGCTGATCTGTCCGTCCCCCAGAACCTCTGAATGGCACCGTAGACAAGTGTAGCACAATCATAAACTCGTTTTTAAGCTATCTCGTGTGAATCTGAACAGTCGAACAATCATATGAAGGTACGGGCCAAAGACACATTACATTTTATACATATTTAATTAAGCTTTATGGTAGAGGAAGAAAAGTATGTTTTTCGTTTTTTTCTTTCTTTTTTGTCCAGAAAGGTTTGTGAGTTGCGTAACACAAGAGTTTTCATTTTTGTCTCCTTTGGAAATTCTCTTCTTTCTTTTTTCTTTTTTTTTTTGTGGTTGTCGCTTTTTCACGCAGGTGGTTATGTTCCAATGCACTGGATAAACTGTTAAACCAGAGAGAAATATCACGACTAACACAGACGACAGAGCCAAAGTATAAGAACACTTCAGGTAGTCTCAAATTCAGAACAACCTTTTAAAAGTAGCGTCGGCTGCTGGGGAATTTATGTATTAAAAAAAAAAAAAATCATTATCTTTGTATTGAAACTATTTTAAATGCCTGCTCAAAACAGACTCATGGAGTCGTGGTATTGAACTGGACCAGCGTCTGATTCCAGTTTGTGTTGTTTGTCCGGGCCCATTATGCTCATTGTGTTTTTGTTTTCTGTGAACAACAGTTTGGTGTGTGTGATGGCCACGGTGCTGAGTGTTCAAACTTCAAGCAACCCCTGTGTCCCACTCGGGCACGGTGTGGCCATCCCTGATTGTATCTGTCTGCAGCTGTAGGAATCCAGAAAGAACAGTCGTGCCATCATCTTCAGAGTGTTGCCCTGCTCGGTGTTGCCTCGCATATTCAGATAGAGTTTAAAACCAAAATGAAAATTATTACCATTGACTCCACCAACATCGGATACAACAGCATCCATATGCACTGTATATTCTCTCTTTTTAGACCTCTTAACCATTAAAAAATCTGCTTATGTGATATCCTTCATTTAAAAATTTCGAAATATAGACCAACAACATATATTTATATTTCCTATTAAATATAAACTATACATACCATATATTTTGGGAGAAGGGCTTTTGCCAGCACATATGTAATGAAAGCCACAGATTTGATATATATATATATATATATATATATATATAGTACTAGTATTGTATTTGGAGTCTCTCCATTGTTATCTCCCTTCATTTTGCACTTACGAGGTAGAACTATTAATCATTGAGCAAAATAACACCGGAAGGGAAACAAGGAAGTACATGATAGTTCTTGTCAGTACTGTGTGACCATAAAGTTTCACCATGGCCGTCGTTTTCACACCCTTTTTTCTTTTTATGTTTTTTTTCCCCTTTTCTAAGATGCCAGATTAGTGCGTTCGCCACATAAATAACTGGCCATCTGCTTCTTAGCCCGGTTGCTCTCAGAGAACATCAGCGTGTCTGGATGACTCATTGGTTGTGTTGCTGCTTGCAGCGTGCACACACAGTAGAGCTTGGAGCGTTGTGCTTTGAAACCGTTCCAGGCACACTTGCACAATGAGAGTCTAAAAGTGACGATTTTGATGGAAACCATTTAAGGGTCCCCTGTCATGTAAACAACCACTTACATGTTTTTTTTGTAATCTAGATACTATTTGGAGGTTTTATAAAAACTGTCCCATGTATCGAACACTCGAAAAACAGAGAAATGCAGACAGTGTGGAAGCAGAAACTTTGCCGCTTCACGCCTCGACTGTACTCCCTTGACTTTGTGATGTCACACAGACCCCTCCACCTGTAGAGGTTCCACCTGCCCTCACTGTCAAAGTCTTCCAAGTGAAAATCAACCAATCAGAAGAGAATGCATGAATATTTATGAAGGGAAAAAAAACAAAAACGGTGCTGACACTTCATCGCACAATAGAAATCTACACTGACTTTACCCTAAATTGCAAATATATCTTGTTAGGCTTATCAAAACTTCAAATAAATCCCAGGAAAGTGCAGATATGGGACCTTTAACTATTGGAATGATTGTTCAGTAGACAGATAAAGGAGGCTGAAGATACTTTTCTTTCCGTTTTTGCTTTGCAATTTAGTTTTGTATAATGTGTGTATGTTTCGTAACGCTTTTTCAGTTCTTGGATATGTGGGCTCAGGTAAAGTCTGCGCTATCTGTGCTGTTTTCTAGCACAGAAAATGATGTTCCTATACAGTATGTCCACTTTCAATGCCATCTCCTGTGTGTACTCCATGACAATTACAAGGACACATCATTGACTCTGTACTAAAAAAACTAGCTCTTTTTGAGGTGCTCTGTGTTCTGCACCTTAAAACTGTGCCTAAAGCAGCTTTAATTGAAGCTGATCTGCAATCTACCGCATTATAGGAATCGAGGGAGTTAAAAAAAATGTATGGTGGACCTTTGTCTTTTTGATTTCCTACTGTGTTATTACCTTATTTGAACCACACTGCACACACACACACACACACACACACACACACACACACACACACACACACACACACACACACACTAACGTGTCTCACTCTTCCTCTTTACTTTACCATGATGTCACCACATTCATGCATGACTGTTTAGGAGATTGAGAGTGAAACAGCATGAGCAAGAGGAAAAGTGAGAGAAGAAGTGCGGTTAACTGTACTACTTTGAAGGCACTTCCCAAAAACTGTAGCATTCCAGTTCACCTCTGTAAACCCGCTCGAAGCTTGTGTATGCAAAATGCAAATGGGGAGTTGGAGATAAGCTGCTTTCCACTTTCACAGCCCGTGTCTGCTGATTTTCTTTTTTTTATTTTTTTATTTTGAAGGATAACAGATTTTAAGATCTGTAAGCCAGTTGCAGCGGTTTCATAATTAGCGACTCAGATGCGCGGCTGTGTTTTTTGTAGAGTTGGCCATGCACTTTATGTCCATTCCCTGACAAGGCAGCATTGTTTTTTTTTTCTTTCTTCTTTTTATTTTCTATTTCTATTTGGGCACAATCGTGATAGAACAATCTTAGAGATGGCCATTGAAAATTTGCTATGCTGCCTGTTGAACATGTTCCTTTATTGTATTGGTACTTGGCCTTTATGGTTTCACACTGGTCATTTTCCCACCATTAACAGTTGCTTGAGGGTTAAACTCATCTGCATTACGTCTAATTTGGGATTAGCATTTCTCTCTGTTTACATTGTGCTTCTCTCATGCATAACTGGATCCCAGCTAGCATTAAAAAAAAAAAAAAAATTAAAAAAGTAATACATGTGTTTACACCTTGCAGTTGTGGCGCTGACTATACATTCCTCTATTATATTATTCTTGTATACTATCTAAAGCCTTATCTGGAGTCATCCTTAAAAAGGGTGTCCTTCTAATAATACAATGATCAAAGTAATCAATCTCTGAAGGAATAACAAGTGAATTATCCTGAACTGGTGATAACATGACCCAATGTTCTATTGAATTTCGCATCTTTTGTTCTTCATGATATATTTGGTAAGTCATGGGGAACCTTATATATATATGTTGTTTCTTGTTCCTGGAGTAATGTTGAAACAACAACAGCCTTACACGGACACAAATGATTTAACTGAAGCAGCCATATGAACAAAAAATATAAATAAATAAAAAATAAGGGAAAGGAGTTCTTCTGTCAGCCCTCCGTGTGAGTGAGGAGTTTACTTGAAAATCAAAGGCATTGCTATTGTTTCAGAATGTGGGGATGTTTTGTACATTTTTAAAAAAGAAAATTGTGTGCTAAATTGCTATTTTTCTGCTCAAACTGTGTGTGCATTATAGGTAGTTGTTTAACAATGTTTACAAAATTGTAAAAGAAAGGGTTCAGGTGTACTGTGTTTTCTTTTTTTTTTTCTTTTTTTTTTAGAAATAATATATGAAAGGTGTATATTTTGGCACTGAATTTAGAAATGATCGAGAAGTGTCTGCTGATTGCTGAAATTGTTGACAATTTTCTGATGCAAGGGCTCTCAGGTATATATTTGCATATGGTTGTGTATTTTTTATTTCCTAAAACATGTGATTTATTTATCAAAAGAAACAACAACAACAACAACAAAAGCAGAATAATTGAAGTTCTTTGTTAATTTCTCATGACAGTCCAATGCTGAACATGTTGGGGGAAGGCAGAGGATTGTTCAGCCCTGATCGTGACATCAGTGACATTAAATGAACACTGCTGTGAAGAACACACTGTATATTTTTAAGGCGTGGGTTTCTCTCTATTAAAGAAATGATCTTGCTGCCTTGCCTGTTTTGTGAATTTTCGAAACAGGAAGTCAGACATATTCTTAAAATAAAAGTTCTTCAAACACGCAAAAATGGATCTCGCTTGCAATTAAGTCGTTGTGCTGTGCAACCATGTTCACCAAATGAAAATGTGTCGAGGAAAAAAAGTTTCTGGGAAACTGACATAATCACTAACACGTGCTACAACTTCTCTGTTACTGTTTGGTAACTGTGACTTTAACCCTAATCTCAGGGGAAGGGGGGAATTCACCTCGAGCAAAATGTATTATGTATGTGTATGTATGTGTATATATATATATATATATATATGTGTATATATGTGTGTATGTGTGTGTATATGTGTGTATGTGTGTGTATATGTGTATATATATGTGTGTATATGTATATATATATATGTGTGTATATGTGTATATATATATGTATATATTTGAATTTACTACATTATAGAACCTATGATGGATGGGTTATCCTGCTGCTGCTCAAATTAACGACTTAAATCATTCACAAAAATGATAAAATTATGTTTTTGATCATTTTAAGTGTCAAGGCTAATTTCCTGGACAGAAATCAAGAAAAGGGTTAAAGACCAGATGGAATTCCCTCCTATAGATCACTGATAAATTCCTAAAGTGACATTAAACCAATATTTTGACTTTGGGTTATTGTTATTTAAATAAATAAATTGTAACAATTTTTAAATGTAGTAGGCGGGTTGATCACTTCACTTTAAATGCTTTTTTTTTCTTTTCTATTTTTTTCCTCAAAACATGATCAACAACTTTACTATCCTAGGCCAACAATCAAAGCACACTTGTATCATCCAGTAGTAGTTTGCAGGGTAGTGACGGGCGTTTGTTCCTCCCTGTGTTTGCAGGTGGCTGCCTCGAGCCTGTTAAAGCGTCTAAATGTCAGAGCAGTCTTCACCCCCTTACTTCTTTAATCTGTCTCCTGCGAACACACACACACACACACACGTATTGAAACGGTAAACACGCAGCAAATCAAAGCCCTGTGAAGGCGGCGGCAGAACGGAGAAGGTGTTATGCCTGAGCAGACCCCAAACTGTATCTTTTCATCTTCGGATTCCTCTATTTACCTGCTTGTCAGATGATTGTTTGTTCCCACATAGATCATATCTGTTTGACTTATACTTTGAACGCACCTGCCCTCATTTTCTGGTGTTTTTTTTTTTTTGGCAGGGAGCTTTTTTTTAAGACAGACCACATATTAAGAGGAAAATAAAATCAACTGAAAAACTAAATATAGGGGGGGAAAAAAACACTCATAAACACATGCACTCCTTGTCTCCAGTTCAATCAAAAAAGGTTTTTTGTTCTGAAAATAAAGTTATTGATCTCTGTGTGGCCGCCGGCCATTGGAGGAAAAATAATTTCCTTAAAATCATTATTTCAATTTATAAATCCGTAAACTAGGGGCGTGTAGTTGTGATGAAGATGTGAGGTCCTGTGGTTGTACCCACCATGTTAAAGAAGTTCTCAGAACAGCAGAGGGCACTCTGTGGTAGAGAAAATGATGTTTACTTCAGTTTTGTTGTTTATTGAACGGAATGGTAAGTGCTTCATTTAAACCAAAAAATAAATAAAAAATAAAAGATGGGTGCTCCAGATTTAGCAGTAAGCTACTTTCCATCCGTTACCCTACAGACGGTAGATTGTTGTATAAAATAATTCACTTAACACCCACAAATCACCAATATGTCAATCAAATAATGAGTTATTTGTCATCTGTGATGTGATCTGCTATTTCATACAATGATCCTTTGCTTTTTTTTTCTCCTAAAGAACTGTGAGATCCGAGGCCTGGGAACACAGACTCTGCTGTGCTAGAGGTGACGATGATGATGATGATGGTGCATGAACCTGCAACGCAGTGGCGTCCACCGGGGCCACGAAGTGAAGCGTGCGGCTCATATCAGTGAGTAGCTTCGTGAAGTAATTCTTCTCTGACCCGCGGGGCCGATAAGTGACGTCGGCCGCTGCATTCTTGTCAGGCGGCAGATAATACAGCGTCTGGAAATCTGGCGCGTTGATCACGCTCCTGAACCGTTGTCTGCAGGCTTTGTACTCCTGCATTATTTGTGTATTTGCATGTGCATGCATTGTTTATATGTGTAAATTGAGAGGTTTTTTTTTTTGTGACAGAGCACAGAGGAGCAGCGTTGTGGTTCTGGTTTGTGAGATTTCCCCTGTCAGGTGCCAAAAAGACCAAGCTGCTTCTTCCGTGGATCCTGTTACACTAGATGATAAACAGTGTCTCTATGTGTCCAAAGAATTTGGACACATCTTTATGAGTAGGTGTTCCTGCTACCGATTTCCGATCATTAAAAAAAAAACAACAGGGTGGATTGTCAGCGTAATTTTTGGGCGATTGTGAGTCAGCGTGGCTTTTGTCTGAGCTATAAGTAGTGCGGCCTGTCTCGAGGGTTTCAGGTTACAGAGCAGGGAGCCGTTCCAGGTCTTTTTTCAGCTGAGTGTGAATCCTCAGCAACGTTGTGCAATCACCCGGTGACGAGTCCTATTCCTGTTTTTCCTGCCAGGTAGTGTGTGTGGATGTTTGGACTGGCCCTTAAAACTTCACACACATCAGCAAAGACACAAACGCACATCCACCCCCACACACACACACACACACACCAACACATACGCCCAGTTTGTTTCTGTTACACACCCACACTTTAGAAGTTACTAAGGCTAGTTGGAGCACTGTAGAAATGTGGTATCACATGCAGAAGCTTTGTTAAGTGTTTGTGAAGTATGTGCCTGATGTACTGTGGGAATCTAGAAAAAAAAAACACACACACACAATTATTGCAATTCAGTTATTGGTTTACAGTCAATGTTGAAACGCTGCAGGTGAAGTAATAGAAGAGGTTATGTTACAGAGTTTGAGAGTCTGTGGGATAAAGTGAGGGGGCGACACGGTGGAGCAGTGGGTAGCACTGTTGCCTCACAGCAAGAAGGTCGCAGGTTCAAGACCGCCTTGGGGCCTGGGTCTGGGACCTTTCTGTGTGGAGTTTGCATGTTCTCCCCGTGTCTGTGTGGGTTTTCACCGGGTACTCCGGTTTCCTCCCACAATACAAAACATGCTCAGGTTAATTGGCAAATCTAAATTGCCCATAGGTGTGAGTGTGTGTGTGAATGGTGTGTGAATGGTGTGTGTGCCCCACGATTGGCTGGCGACCATCTGGGGTGTATCCCCCTGCCTCTCGCCATAAAATGCGCTGGGATAGGCTCCAGCAGACCCCTGCGACCCTGAAAAGGAATAAGCGGAATAGAAAATGGATGGATGGATGGGATAAAGTGAGCTAAACTTTCTCTTTTCATAGAAGGAATGCAACTCAAAGTGCTTCACAGCATATTTTACATGCATTAAATGCATAAAATGAATATGAATGAAACACATGATGGGGAAATAATACTCACTTTACAATAATAAATGCAATGAGATATCAAAAACCCTATTATAACATTATAAGGATTAGTATATCAACCCACTTGACTGATACAACATTTTCATTATTATATCAGCATAGAAATAAAAAATGTTCACTTCATGCCAATAAACAATGAATCCCCCACACAGCAGAGCATGTCACTGCATTTCTATGTTCACAGTTAGCTGGAAAAACAAGCTGCTGATGGTTTGAGGCCAAACATTTTCGTGCACAGATACAATAAAGTCGGTGAGGAAGTCTTCCTCACCGACTCTGCAAAGGCCTCTGGGTAATGGCTGGTTTTGTGGTCAGTGACAGCGAGGTCGCAATATTCATGTGGGGAGGAAGTAGGACTGTGGGGAACTTCCACTTTCCTTCCTGCTAACCCGCGTTATGAAGCCATGTCTGGTGGGGAAGAACTGTGGGGTGAACGGCGTGCACGCACGCGCGCACACACACACACACACACACACACCTAGGCAAGCAACTGGAGAAAAGGCACTTCAGATGCAAAAAAAAAAAATGTACAGCTGCAGTGGTTGCATCTGAACTCAGAAAAAGAAACGCAGCGGTGACAGAGCGAAGGCAGCAAGGGCGAGTTCGGGCGGTCACAGAAAAGCACAGCAGGGCGCGCACACACACACACACACACACACGCCGCTTCTTGGGAAATCAGACCGAGGGAGTGGGAAAGAAACAGAGAGAGACAATAATAGAGAAACTGAGAGAGAGACACGGGGTGAGAAAAACGGCGAAACGCGTCTGATACAGGAAGATAGAGAACGTGACAGAAAGGGAGAAAGTGGGGTTTTCGCAGAGCAGGTGAACACCTGCCGGTAGGCCTGAGCCACGAGCGTACGGCGGCGGCGTGTGAGAGGGCCCGATGTGCGGTCCACAGTAGGAACCTGGACGTGAGGATTCAGGCACTGTTGGTTTTTTCGACATAAATGGACGCACAGCTGCAATGAGCTGAACCGAAAACAGGAAATAAATGTTATTTTTACACAGAGGAGTAAAGAGAAGGAAGTTTCATCAATTCAAAGGCAGATTCGGTCTAATCTGAACATCAGTGGCAGGCTGATAATCAATCACTGTCATTTTCACAAAAAAAAAACAACAGCAAAGGACACTTTTCTTGTATTGTATATATGTTCCTCAGCGTTTCCAGTTGGAGTGACAAACCTGCGACTCCTCCGTATGGTATATTAGCAGTTTTCTCAGGGTGGGACCTAAAAGAGGTCGACAGAAAGAGTCACGCTCAAAATTATCACAAGTGATCTAAAGGGCCGCCAGGAGTGCACAAGTAAATGTCAGCGCTTTATTTTATTCCATTTGAATCATATCCACTGCTGCTAAATGTGGGTTGTCGAGACACGGCATGTTGGCCCCTTGCTTTTTTTTTTTTTTTTTTTTTTTTTTTTTAACATCATCAGTCGACATTTAACCTGCACTACCCTCCTCTACTTCGCAGATGACACACGTCATCATGGCGGCGGTGGTGGACACAGCGGATCACACTCATATCGGTGTTGCACGGGGACACTGACGGGCTGTCAGTAAGTGAGAAGAGGCTGACACATTACTCAAACTGTGAAATGTTGCCGCTGCACTCAAACCTGCACTGGTTTCACAAATGAAACATTAAACACATTTTTTTTAAATGCCTGGGCTAAAAGAAAAAGGAAAATCACTTGGCACTGATACTTTTCCTCTTTCTATAGCTACTAAAATTGTCTCAGATTTTTTGATCCAATAACTCAACAGTAATCAGAGTAAGTGTATTTCTCCTGTGGACTACCTGGAATGTGTGGTAGGAGCTGTTTCTATGCTGCAGATCAGGATAGACAAACGCCAAGAATGAAATTATTGATTCCCCCCTCATACCGTACGTTTGGGTACAGTACTGGCATTAATATCACTATTCTTTCTGACCATTCTACCTGACTCATTTCCATTAGGTAAAGTGAACAATGAACTGCACAGGCACGCAGTGGCTTTATTAGGAAATTATAATTCATGAAATGATAAATTTGATTCTTAAATATATCACAGTTGTTTATGTATCAAACAAATAGAGCTTTTAAACGTCTTTGAATGAGCAACTTCTAAAACAGGGAAAGAAAGAAGATCAGATCCTGGTACTGTGAGCTTATTTCATACGACGACAGTTTGGACATTTTATGCTAAATGATTTTCTTTTATTTTTTAAGACACTGTGAAACCTATTTATTTAAATGTACCCGTCCACTGTACAGTGACTTTTTTTGTCTCCCTCTCTCGTCAGCGACATTAACCATCCAACAGAGGTAACTTTCAGCCCTTTGCTCTTACTGCCATCCAGTGGAGCCTCAGTGCTGTCAAATACAGGGAGACAATTAAAGCAGCATGCCGTCCTAATGGTTTTATATTTGAAGTGTTTTTTTTCTTTATAATATAATATAAATACTGTGTAATTGAGATTAAGTAAAGTAATGCAATTTTTTTTTTTTTCCAATTGATTATTTTAGAAATCCCAATCCCCTCCTGCCCTCTGCTGGAAGGAGCTGAAAGCTTTATGATGATATTTTCTGTTTTATCCAGTAGATGGCAGCAATGTAAAAGCCCCCTCCCCCAGCCCCCCTCAATAAAACACACCCACACACACACACGCACACACACACACACCCCAGCATTTCCAATGATTATTCTCCCATCCTCATCAGCCTAATTGTGCAGCAGCGAGGCCCATCTCAGGCAGCCATTAACAACTTGAGGAAGAAGTCTTCTCTTCGCCTCATCCTCATGTCTCACTTGACACAACTGGCCTCGTTTGAACTTTTGACCGGCCTCTAATTTGCAATGTAAGCTATCCAATTTACAACACCTTCACAAGGGCGCATGCTAACGATATTCCATTGCCGCGGTGCAGGCTTAAGAGTCTGCACCACGGATTGTGTGTCATTGTCATCTGATGATGCAGATGATACAGTAACATGACACATTGTATGAGCACATCATACTTTTCAGTTATACACATAAAAACCCTTCTGGAATTGTATTAGTGTGATAATCTCCACCTTGAAAGCTTGAGAGATAGAAAGAAAAAAAAAATAACTAAAGAGATGGCGCCGCTGCCTACAGTCACACGCTGCCGCGTACAGGCTGCATCAGAGCTACACAGACATTAGTGCTCCAGGCCTTGATATGACGGATAATAATGTTTAAAGTCTGGTGTCACTTCAGTGAATCAACACACATCTGAACTCTTGCCCCGCAGTTCCTTTCTCACCAGTGGAAAAAAAAAAAAAATGATGCATCGCCTTCCCCCCGAAAACTGATCTGATGGTTTTGGGCTTTTTTGAGCAATTCCATCACACCCCACAGCAGAATTCTCCCGCTCCGTTCAGCGGACAGCGAGCATCCGTCAGCAAACTCCGCGGCGAGATGCGACTCTATGGCATTCAACGATTCCCCCTAATGGGAAACAATTACACACTCAGTGGCTTCTTCAGTGACTTCTGATGAGACTCATTCGCCGAGGAAATGGCCACGTAATCATGTGTGTGTAATGGGCTAACGCCGCTTATTGCTCACTGAGTCTGGCTCATGTCGGAGCTTCAGTTGAGTCTTTTTTAGCCCGCCATACGAGTTTGATGAGAAGAGGGACGGCTGTGAGTGTACACGACACACTGTCGTCTTGGACGGTGTCAGTTTGCACAAGCCAAATAAATCCTGTTGTTTTGTCCCAGGGGAGCGATGTGTGCGAGGAGGAAATGACACTCAGCTCCACCGATATGGACATTCGGGGAATCTCCATCTCATCCATGCTGGCATCCCAGTTTCCGGCTGTAATGATAGAATCTGTCATTTTCAGTTAAGCCGTCTTAAAAAAAAACGTTTGAGTGGTTCTGTCAGTAACTCCTTGATGTTCATGTCTGAGTTTGTGGCTGCTGTCAGGTCAGCTGAGAAGCATTTCTCATATATGTAAATCTGTGATGCTCAAGCTAACGATAACTATCGAAAAAACACAGGAATGAAGCTTTGTTTTCTCCCGAAGGATCCGCAGCTGGGGAATTTGCTATTGGTAAAACAGCTAAAGACGCATAATAAGGCTCTTATATCTCAGTCATTCTAGCAGGGCAAATGAACTAAAAGACATCAAAGACTGATAATGACATGTATGATGGAAATGAGGGTTTCATCCTGGAATTTTATACCACGCAATCCTGGAGGACAATAATCGCATCATTGTGGCTGCTGATAAGAAAGTTACAGTATCTGTCATCAGCAGACAGACACTATTATGTGTTTTTTTTTCTTTTGGTAATAAAATCAAATATGTATAAACACACCACCCGTCTCAATGCTGCCCCTACCATCTGCACTGATTTGCATTCCGAATTCTCTTATGATATCTTCTGATGTGAATCACAAAGCTCCCAGCTTCCTGATCCACCCGTGGGAATTCAGACTGGTTTGTTGTACAAATACTCTAATTTAGGCTCAGTTGCGCAACATTTCCTGGTTTGCATGACGATTACTGATCTTGCAGGGCCTATATTGCGTCGGTTGTGCACACAGGGCTGATGCAAATCAGCAGCAACGGAGTCACTTTTTTTTTTAATGGCACAAACAAGCTTGGATTCAAGCCCACAGCAAGGTACAAAATGATTGCACAAGTCAAGCATTTGTTGGTGAGTTATTCAGAAGGAGCTTCATGGTTACCGAGAACATGCATAATATGTTGTCTGTGCTCATCATGTGCAGCATGTGATTGAATGCATTAACTGATATTACATTTATCATTATTCATAAAATCTTTTTTTTGTCCACTTTCAATTTATTCATTGTCACTGCAAAGAATAAAAATAAAAGTAAAACAGGATCAATAGAATAATCTCTGCACAATATGAATCACAGTTTTCAAAGTCACACAACCTACGATGTGTGGAGAGGGTAATTTTTCTAATAAATACAATGCATACAGATTAGTCTCACTGGAAAAATACCAGTTCATTCTTCATTCACATGAATCAGCCGGATGCTCGTTGGGCAGAGGCAACGTGATTCAGGGGCAGGAAAGGTTTGCATAGACTTGAGGTGGGACAAACAATCGGCAAAAGGAAAATTAAAGAAAGACTGTAGCTGTTTGTTGTATGCCAGCAGGTAGTGTTCAGCCTTAAAATCTTCAAAATGGACCAATCACAGTCATCACTAACACAGTTGCACACCGCAGTACTCCATTGCTCTTTTTTTTACAAGGAGCTTAATTTCCCCATAGAAATCAGCTTTTTATGTTTAAAAAAAAGGACTTCAGACAGTTTCTCGCAGTTTACAGGCCCGGCTTTGTTTTTTTTTTTTTTTGTTAAAACAGTTTCCATTAATAGTGAATGATGATAAAAGCAGAAAGGATGATGAGGTGAATGGGCGGTTGGGGGATCTCCGTTCGATAATTTTTTTTTACCCGTCAACATGTCAGACGATGTGTCGTCCGTGTTTATCTGTCCCTGTCCTGTATGACTCGAGAGCGGCCTGCAGCCTGAGATATCGGCTGACACAGATACAATCAATGCGATCGACGCTGGGAACTCCCCATCATCGCTGTTTATACATGTCATTACGGGAATGAGATTCTGTCCCCAATGATCCAATGTGATTAATAATCTGCTTAATGTTTAAATAGAGCGACGTATGCGTTTGTATGTGAATGAAAAGCAAAAAAAAAAAAAAAGAACGAGCCAATTTGGTGGCGCTAAACTCATATTTGAATTGAATTGTTGTTATCTTCGTTCGCTGTGATTAGCGCTGGCAGACGTTTAGGGAAACGACAGTGGCTGGGAAACGCTCCCAGGTGCTGCTCCCTTTAACTCTTCGCTCGCCTTGCCTGCCGCCATTGATCAAACCATTTAATTTTGACAGAAACAAAAACCCTCTGAGTCGTTGCAGCCCTGGCGTCTAAGAAAAAATAAACCTATTATACTTCCGACGGAACAATTCATTTACTTTCTCCGTTATTGTTTCAGAAAAGACAGAAGCGCTTGCAGGCAGGAAGGAAAAACCTGTGGCGCCATCATAGGGTCTTTTATATGGATCCATATAACTTAACTGTCACCTCTGTCCCGCTCAAAAAAGAAGCAATTTAATACGACATGCCAGCTTCCAAGTGTCAGCTGTTAAGATGTGTTTTATTGTAGTGAAAATCCCTCTTTTAATATACTACTTGATGGACGTGTTGCACATGCAGAAGCAGACAGAGGTCAGCGGCCTTTTTTTTTTTACTACAGTACATCCTTTTCATTTCCTCCATATCTCAGGGGAAAGAGAGAGAGAGTAATAAAATCTGCGAAATATACCGGGAAACGTGTACTTGGCTATGACTAAATAGCACGTCGTCAGCGCAGAACATTTCAATCCAGAACTTCCTTCATCTCCGCAACATGTGGCCGCGGCCGTTTATCATGCTGAAGGTTTATCTAAGTGTGGGGGAGAAGCGCCGTGCTGCAGGGAGAGATTGCCTTTACTTGCGCGGCACCGACGGAGCAAAACAATGTAGCGTGTGATAAAAAATTGCTTCATAACTCTCACATTGTGTGTCTGGCATCATTATGAGGCACAATAGCCTCTGGAGGGCCCCGGCTTTTATTGGCGCGCCTCTTGCAGCAGCAAAGTCTCATCCATTAAACAAATCAGGGGGTTATGTATTAGATTAGCCGTACAGCAGGCACCGGGGAACGCCTAGAAGAACACACAAAACCTCATCTCATTCCCTCTCATAATCCCCTGGAATAAATTACCTAATTGACAGCATCGAGGTGATACTGTCAGAAGGTGCCTCTTAAAGCTTTAATGTATAATGAAAATACACAACATTGCTAAATTGCATTTTTGGTATTTAAAATGATAAACGGCAGCCATTTGGGGAGCATTAAGAGTGAAGCCTCCGCGCTCGTAGCGCGCTGCCAGATCTCATTTTTCAATATTTCTTAATAAATTTGTGGTGTCAGTGATATTAAAAGCTCATTTCTGCTGAGGAATATTTAATATAGCTTCCGTGTGATAGGAAGCCAATGTCACACAGGCAGTCAGGGAACTAGTTGGTGGCAGCTTGGATCGGCCACCCCCCCCCCCTTCCCCTGCTGTGTCCCTCCGCTGCTCCCATGACCTATGGGGGACCGGAGGTGTCCCTCCGCTGCTCCCATGACCTATAAGGTGAGAGATGGAGTGCCCCCCACTGGCAAAGGGTCAACACTGCAGCGCGGGTTCAAGAAGTGCCCCTCACACTTCAATGCACTATTCATTCTGTGGCGGGGCTGGAAACAACAGAGGCTTTTTGACTTTCTTCAAAGTGAAAACTGTGTGCACCCAATTTTCTTAAAGTGTTAGTTACACTTAGCTCAGGAAAATGCAAACGCTCTGTTCCTGAATCAGGGAAAAAAAAAGCAGCCGGGCCAGGCAGCGTGAGTGTTTACGTGCATGTGTGTGTGTGTGTGTGCGTGCATGCAGTATGCCTCCCTATTTGATGCAAACAAAAGCCTTGAATAGAATGATCCCAGGGGAGGGATGACCTGCCTATAGCAAATGAAGGATGTTTATGGTCCTGGGTAGATTATTGCTCAGACATATACTTTGATGTATTAGAAACTGGAAGGAGGGAAAACTGCCTCCTCCAGTCATAATAAAGCTAACAACCACTGTCAGGAGAGCATAAATATCAGAAACACGCCGTAATGATAACACCTGCTTAAAGCTGCCCTGGTGCTAACATGTTCAATATAATCCAGTGTACTGTACTTCATGAAGCATCATTCAGATTTAAAAGTAAAGCACAATTGTTTTATCTGTTTTAGTGCAATTCCAAGTTAAGATCAATCGGCTCTTCAGGTGTGTGTGTGTGTGTGTGTGTGTGTGTGTGTGTGTGTGTGTGTGTGTGTGTGTGTGTGTGATGGGGGGCTTAGCCATGATCTCTATCCAGATGTGGGGACATATTGAAACTCCAGGAGGCCTTCACCTCTTTCCTCAAGTGCAAAAGGTAGCAGGTTCAAAAAGTAAAGAACCTTTTGTCCCGCTGTTTCTTCCACTCTCATTATCTTAGTTTTTTTTTCCTGTCACTACAAAGTCACTGCTTCCAAACTACTGCAAGTGAGCACAACAATTCCACGTTGTAAACGCTCTGTTTGACTTCATGTGCATGTATATTGTTTGTGTAGGATAATGCATTAACAGAACTGATGTGGACATGGAGAGATAGCCTGCCTTCACCAGCAATGCACTGTAACTGAGGGGGGGAAATGGAAACCTTTGCTTAAGATGGAGCATTAAAAAGTCTCTTGGGTTATAATTTTGCTGTCAAAATGTCTCCTCTTTATTGCCTGATCCTGAGTGCCTATAAAATGAAGGAATAAATATAGGTTTAATCGAATTTGCCCCGCAAAAATGACTATTTAATCCACTATAAACTTGATAATACATAAAGAGAGTCATATAGTTGTGGGAATTACTCGCCCCCCCCCCCCAATGTAAAGAGTTGACTGTTCAGCCAAATATTGAAAGAACAAACACTGATATGTTCCTAAGGCTATATATAGACTATCAAATCTTCCACCCCCCCATGGGAGAAGCCTACAAGTTTTATTGAACTGTAGAAGACCATCCGCCTATAAATCCCTCTCTCGGAATTGATGCGAGCTGCGTTCAGCGTGACAGGTGCAACGGAGCCCGGATACCGTGGCTTTTTTTTTTTTTTGGGAGGGGGGTGGGGGGGTTGTCGATCTCGCGCGAACCAATGGCCGCGCTCGTGGAGTCGCGGCCGGCGGGATTTGGGGGGTGATCGTCGGCCACCTGCGCCAATCAACGGCGCCCGTAGGAGGAGTCCGGGGGCCTGGGGGGGTGTGTCTGAAGAATTACGCGTCTTACCAGCTGCACAGTGTATCCAAGTCGGGGAGTAATGGCACGAGAACTGCTTTATACTGTTTAACAAGCTCCACAGTCCCCGCTGGAAACTAACACTCGACCGTTTTCTGCTTTTGCCGCAGCCACACACCTCGCATCATCCCCCCCTCATCACCCCGACAGGCACCGAGGCGGCGACGGACGCTCGGACAAACTTAGTCAAAAGCGACAAAATTAAAAAAAAAAAAAAGAAAAAAAAAAGTCCCCCCCCCCCACCCGAAGTCAGAGGAGAGGCTGAAGAGGATTCACATTCACACGCCAGACGCTTCATCCTTTCCGGCCGCTTCAGAGGGGGCTACGCTGCCGGACATGTGAATTTAAAAGGGAGATACTTTGCCGAGAAGAACCATGACACCCACCACTGCCCTGCGCTGCGTCGGCTTTCTCCTGACCTGCGTCCTGTTTGGGTCGAGCTCGTCACAATCAGGTGAGTCCGCCCGCAGTCCCCACGCCGCGCGGCTCCGCGTGTCCGTGGAGCGCTTCGGTTGCGCACGGAGCGCAGTGGCACAACTCTCCGCCGGTGACACTTTGTTCTCTAATGACACCTGGTTGTTTTGTAAAAGAAAATGTGCACGCTTGTACTAAGATGTTTGATAGAAACCGAGCCGCACCTCCTGCTGTCAGTACCCCCCCCACCCCATTAGAACACTCACGTTGGATAAATGTCTAGAGCAAACGGCAAGTTCACCTGACGCACAGGGCGCGCGCGCGCTACCACACAGGTGACGGTCCGAACACACGCAGGTTATAGTGGATGTGGTGTTTTTTCTGTTTCTTTTTTTTTTTAAAGACAACTGAATCCGAGCCAGTGCCCGCTCCTTTCGTTTCATGCACAGAGCGACTCTGTTGAATTTGGAGAGAAAGGAGCATTTAATGCCCGCCACACGTGTCCTTTAGACGCGGCGTGGACGCAGGACGAGGGACGGCTCCGCTTCACAACAGGCTACTGTGCGCTCGTCCTCCCTCCTGTGGATACGCGGGCTGTTTCCTGCCTGACTCCGTATCCAAAAGTTAATTTCTCTATCCTCCGCCTTATCTATTCCTCTACAGCGCAACAAAAAGAGAGAGAGAAAAACACAATCCGCAGAATAAGTGAGGATAGAAGTGGTAATGAGCTAAAACCCCTGCGAGGTGTTTTGAATCATTTGGAGCAGACACATCGGTTTGCACAACGAGCCTTGTCATTCCAAGGGCAACGTTTCATCAAAAATTATATACTTAAAGTTGTAAGCCCTGCAAGGACTAGGAGGGGGGGGGTGCGTTTGAATGACGGACGGTCGCTCGTACGCGTTCTGTAATCGGGATGAAACCAAAGCGGATTAGCGTGAAATTGCATTATTCCTCATTTTATAGTGACTCCCCTGAGGGGGATCATGTGCGCCACAGTTTGACAAGCGGGCGTCGTAACGCAGGAGGACTTTTTTATTTTTTTTTTTCCACGCGGACGGTGGCAGTACCGGCTGCACGACGCAGCGGCGCTCTTTACGCACAGGGGGAGAGGATGTGGAGAGGGAGGCCTGCGCGCACAGAGGGAGAGCGTCCGCGCGTGTGTTTTGCGCACGCGCGCGCGTGTGTATGCGTGTTTTGAATGAGACAACGGGTGGTTGACAAATATTCACCGCGCCAGACAAAAGCAAAAGTCGCTATCCTCATCACTCATCATCCATCACCCTCGTGCAGACGACAGCGGAGTGTATTTAAAAACCGAGGACAAGTCCGTGGAAGTCGCGCACGTCCGCGTCTCTCCTCACGCGCCTTTTTCCTCCGCGTTCAGCCCGTAGGAATCAAGTCTGTGAAATAATTGTGACCACCTACAGAGATCTGAGTGATGGAGGTAAAGCAGGATCAGATT
This sequence comes from Eupleurogrammus muticus, assembly GCA_036785175.1. Classification (NCBI taxonomy): domain Eukaryota; kingdom Metazoa; phylum Chordata; class Actinopteri; order Scombriformes; family Trichiuridae; genus Eupleurogrammus; species Eupleurogrammus muticus. The sequence continues at coordinate 15,878,662 of JAYKQN010000001.1, forward strand.
GACAGATAAATAAAACGCGGTATGAACTACTTTCGGGAGGGAAAAACTGCAAATGGATGTGATACAATTCCACATTCATTTAATCCAATTATTTTGCCTCGTTGGTTTTGCTCTTTTAAAAAAAAATAATAAAGTGAAGCCGATTTCAAATGATCCCAGTTTCTCTTGCACAACTTGATTAAGGGGGGAAACTATGTTTGCAATGCGTTTCTTTAAATTGGTTCCCCGGTGTTAACCGGTGGGTGCGCGCATTTTAACGCACAGGCCGCTGTAACCTCTGGCCGCCAGAGCCGCGGCCAGCGGAGGCTTCCCCCTAATAGTAATATATATATTAAGAAACGCACAGGGACACGTCCCGCTGCAGAAAACCGGGGAGGATTTAATGTTTTATTTCTGCCTTTTTTTTTTTTAATGTTGATTAAATCTATCCGGTGTGCAGAGGAAATATCGGTTTTATTCAGGAAAACAAATTGGATTTTGTACGTATTCCTTTTTCGGTTTTGTTGTGTGTTTTTTATTCTACCAATATACTAACCTCCGTTTTTAAGACTAAACTGATTCATTTGTGCAGATTAATGCTTTCTAGCGCGTTTCCGTGCAAGCTATAGACCGGGAAATTAAATAAGAGGAACTTTTTATTCCACCAGAACCAAACCAAACGAAACTAAACATATTATTGTGCTGTTCGTGTTTTCTGTTTAGAAAACGTTCCCAGCGCGTTCCTGGAAAACCCAGAGTCCAGCATGAAGACAGTGGCAGCTCGTTTCCACGTCGAAAATGGTCGAGTTTTAAATAGGGACAGAGTTGAGAGCAAAATTCTAGGGAAGAGAGAGCAGATCGTGCAAATATCATTGTGCAAACGCGGATTAATTTCTGAGAAGTGAAGCTAGAAAAAGGCAAAGTAACGGAAAATGTGAGAAAAACACACACACACACACACACACACGTGTGCGCACCTGCGCGTGAACGTCTTGCAAGCGTTGGACTGGTCAAGGTTGTAGGCTGAGGGAGGATTTCTTTTTACGCACCGATTCATGTTTGTCTAATTTGTGTGAATGGGGAAAACAAAAAAAATTCTGGCATCACGTGACCAATCGGAAAACAATGAAATAAAACTGTAGTCAGGCTGTTGCTTTCAAATATTCTGTTTAGATAAACTTTTCTAGTGTAAAATTATCCATGCTGAGGCAACACACGTGATTTAGCTTACTAATATTTCAAAATAAAAGTCCTCTGCTGCTGCTTCTTCTTCATCTTTTTTAGGGGGAGACAAATAATATCCACATCTGTGGCTGCATTTTGCATGTAGTGGTGTGAAAAGCACAACGTGATACTAGGAAAACAAGCACGTGCACGCTGGCACATGCACCTGATTGCCTTTTTTTCCATTTATTTTTCCTCATGAGGTTCTTTGATACAACCTTGCATTTCCCTTGGCACGTCATTAAACACGTAAGGCTCCATAATAAAGTGGGCTAAATATGTCTGATATTCTCCCATGCATGTTGATTAAAACTTCCTCTTCTTCAAAACGTCACATCTTTTTTTTTTTTTTTTCCAGCAACTGTAAAAATGAAACCGTGCTCTATGCACTGTTGGGGAAAGCCCATTAATTCTTCCTCGGTCCTCCATTAGAACTATGTAATCCTTCACTGGAAATTAAAACACCAAAACCGTTAAGAGGTTTTTCCCACATGCCATTAAAGGTACATGTCTGCATGGAGCGGAGTGTGTGCCACACACTTCCTGCTGCACTCTGCTCCTCACTTGACTGCTACCAAATGATATGCTGGAGTTGGATGGAGTGGGGGGAAAAAGGGTACAGCTGCTGGTTCTGAACCATATGGCCACATTCCGAGGTTCTTTCTGTGTTTATGAATATTCAGGTACATTTTGGATATATGCAGGAGTACAGTTGAGTCATCTCCTCTGAGTGTGTGTGTGTGTGTGTGTGTGTGTGTGTGTGTGTGTGTGCGTTAAGTGATAGTGAAATGTGTGGAAATGACTTCCCTCCAAATGATCCTGTTTCACAGCTTCCTGCTGCTTCTTCTCTTTCCTAATCCGACACGTACACAAGTTCCGTTTTACTCCGACCGTTTCGGACAGTGGAAGGAACTTTCTCCTGGAAATTAGGTGTCTATACCCCGTGGTACATGTCTGATGGGATTTGCAGGGTTTAGTGGCGCTCTCTTTACTCGATTGAAATTGATAGTGCAGTTCCAGTATGTTACTGTTTACGAGAGGTCGAGTGAGGCAAAGGGAGACTGGGCTAGAAGGAGACATGAGGATTTATTTCTTTTTTCCTTTTTTTGCCTCCTTTTTGTACTCACCACACTGACTGACACTTCTTGTACAGTAATTGCCGTCGTGGTACTTTTCAGATTGAAGCATAGAGAATGAATAGTGTCACATTCAGAAACCCCACGCAGCTCCGCTTCGTCATCTTTTTTTTTTTTTTTTTTTCTTCCTGCTGTCGCCTGTTAAAAGAGCTTTGACTTTCCCTAGCCATGTTTTTTTTAATTTTTTTTTTTTCTATTAGAAGAATAGCAGTCTTTGATTAGGTGGTGACCCACTTCCTTTTGTTGAAATAAAGGAAATGTGAACATCTGTGCTTTTTGTCTGGAGCTGCAGTGATTAATTAGCGATAATCAAAGTCATTAAAGAGATTAGATGGTTTGTGATGTGATGTTTTGCTGCTCTTCCATGCCTTAAGATAGTGATTCTCTTTCTCAACAAAATGAAGACATCCTCCTCCATGTGTGAAACGGTGACATCCATTCTCATTGTGCCCTGATGTGTTATAGACTAACCGATTGATCGATTAATCCAAAAATCATTGGCCGCAGCTCTACCTGTGTCTGTGTGAGCGTCTTAAAACTATTAATCCAGACAAACAGGAAGTTATTGTGCTCCATTATGTGGAGGATATCACATTATTGTTCCCTTTCTTTTTCCGCAAAGATGGTTAAAACGGAAAGGATCACGTCGTCTGTTCCTGACAGTCGGACGAAAATAAGACAAACAATGCAAAGATATTTGCAGCAGAAAAGAAATCATAAGCATTTTATTGTCTTTTTTCCCCTCCTCTCTCTCCAGAGGATTTCACCCTGGAACCAGATAAGGGATAAAAAGAGGGGGGATAAAAAAAAAAAGTCAGTTTGTGTTATCGAGACTGCGGTTTCACTGCGAGCGTAGTCACAACCATTAAGTGTCCTATGAACCTCTGCTTTTGAACCACTGGCATCAATAATGTAGTAATGTGTCTCTGTATCTCTAATGAACTCCCGGACTCCTCCAAGGACTGGATGTCTGTGTGCAGTAGCCAGGCAGCTCAGCTCCAAGTCTATGACCTTATTGTCATTAACAGTGTTTTTAATCTGCGGTGATATTACTGTAATAGTCTTTAATTACCACCTCAGGGACTTGTAACTTTTATGCTTTTTATATTCATATCATCCCCTTCCAAAATGGACGTAATGTTCACCGGCTAACACATGGATGTTTTTCTTCTTTCTTCTTGTTTTTCTCTCTGAAGGCACAACTGGAGACATTGTTTTCCTGTTTTGACTTGTTGATGGGTTCACAGACCGGTCCGCAGCCGGCACAAATGATTGGATGGTATCCCGCGTGACCTTTCGCGCGAGTGCTGCGCCCTCATTTATCACCTGCAGTGTTATAAAAACGCACCGCACACGTGCGCGCCTCTGCGCTCGGCTCGGCTATTAAAATGTCCTCCGTGAGACGGGCGTCATAATTGGATCGGAGCGTCACCCCGGCGTGTGTACACGCTTAATTTGAACAGCTGTGTATGGCGCTCGCGTTCACAATGCAAATTGTGTGTCCGTAGCGTGGTTTACAAGCGACGAGATTACGGCAGATTTGAAGCTGTTTTTTGTTCTTTTGCTTCCCCCTCCCTTTTAATTTATATTTATGGCTTGTCTTCTCACTTTATGGAAAGTGAATGATCTGTGTTCTTGTGTGTGTGTTTGTGTAAAAGAAAGAGACACACAAATACTAATAGCCTGCCTGCCACATCATAGAGCCTGTGTTCAATATATGGTGACCTGAGCATCATTAACAAGGCACAGCGACTAACAACATGAGCAGAAACCCCAGTGAGGTGCCGCCTGATATCCTTGACAATGGCCACATCAGTTCAGACGGATGGTGGACGTTCTCTTTAAGTAGTGGTAAAATCAATCTGCTGCGTTTTAACGAGGCAGGCAAATGTGTGCTCAGGGCCACCGAGGACAGCTTAGCATTAAAAAAACACAATACCGTTCTGTGGGGCCTTTGTGACCATTCAGCCTTTTTCCAGTGCTCTGTAATGGACTAGATACTATACAAAAAGAAAAAAAAAACTCTCCAAGAAAAGAGGCCAAACGATGCTGTGTCAGGATCAGCAGCAGGCAACTGTCAGTCAAACATTCCTGCTGAGGCTGCGACACCTTTACTGCAAGTCTGCTATCGGGGTGAATGTGGTGTTATATGCAAGAAATGAAACATCTGGCGATCCATTGCATAGCAGATATTGTAAATATGACTTGTTTTCGCTTGAAGTAACCGAAACGATGACCAAAACCTTCCTGTGGGCAAACTAAACTCGAATAAATAAAATATTTTTATCCTATTTTATTTATTTTTTTGGATTTTGAATTGAAGTTGTAGAAATCTTCATACCCAAACCCATTGTGCATTTTAAAAAGACCATGTTCCTTCACAAAAACATAGATAAAAGTACAAATTTACGTTAACTTTGCCCAAAAAAACTGGGCTGTTTTTATTTCCTTTGTTTTTTGTACACATTATCAAACAAAAAAACATTTGATATTCTAAATGGAACATGTTTTGTGTGCGTAATGTTCTTCAAAATGCATTTTTTTCTTAAACAGGCCTCTCATAAAGTGAGTGTGAGCCGGTGCCAGCGCCTCACACTCCCACGTCCTCACACACTCACCCACACACACACGCCACTCTGCGCTCGGCCCTCGGCCCTCGGCCGGCGCTCTCCAACGCGCGAGATCCCGAGGCCCTTGAAAAGCATCGCTCCCGAGCGCTCACTGAACGATGTAGACGTGGCAAGCCCCCCGAACGTGGCGTGTAGGTCCTGTCAGCGCGTGGGACTTTTGATCCCCATTGTTGTCGCCGCGCCGCCTCCCAACAATAAGAATGTCTGTCCTCCTCATCCTCCCGGAGGCTGTCAGACGCTGACCCTTTTGACAACCCACGTTTTGAGGGTTTCAAAGTGTGGTGACAAAAGGGTCTGGGAAGCATGCGCATACGCTGTGTGTGTGTGTGTGTGTGTGTGTGTGTGTGTGTGTGTGTGTGTGTGTGGAGGGATAGAGGGTGACTGACAGACCAGGCGAGCTCCAGAGACTCCCGCTCTGCTCCACTGTCTGCTTGTTCCTCTTCCTCCCGCCCACCCTCTGCCTTCATCCACGGCTTTGTAAGCCTCCATAATGTGGGAGCATTAAAATGACAATGGAAATTACGGCTAATCTTTGTTAAGACACACTCATTACTGCCACGTTATAGGCTGGGAGTCCAACGTAGACGTTGTTCTGCCATGTTTTTTTTTTTTTCCTTCTTCTCTGTGTCTGCAGAGACAGCCTGACACAGTTGGAGTGATGTGTTTTATTCTCACATTTTTTTTTTGTTTTATTTTCTATTCCCGTTCGGAGTTAATAATGGTGGCGAACATATGAAAGGATGATAATAGGCTGACAACTTGGGCATGAAAGACTTGCTCCACCTTCAAACAAGCCTTTCATGCAGTTCTGCGTGTGGGGGTGTGTGTTAAAGGGCTGATTTCTTCTCCCGACTCCCTCTCTGTCTCTTTCCTCTTTTAGTAATCCCCCTCTAAAATATTCATAGCTAATCTGCATTTACAATGTAATTACAGACGGGCTTTGAGTGATATCGGCTACGGCTGACGGAACACAAAATCTTGATTTGGTGTTTTGTGCGCCTGAACAGTTGAAATGGGCATCGGATGTATGTGGGGTGAGAATTTTTTAAAAAATGTTTTTTTAGTTGTTGAAACATTTAACTCTGACAATCTTTGCAATTTTAAGAGTTCACAGTGACAAATCAACAAAAAAACAGCATATTAGATATGATCATTTATTCATGATCATGCATACAATCCCTCTTCCCTATGGAAGGAGTTAAATCGTTATCACATCTCCCGTCTTTTTCTGTCTTTGTGTTTTTTGCCCCCGACCAGTCAAACCTTGTCCCTCACTTTCGGGGGCCCGTGTTTTGTGGTAATGAAGCGGTGCGCCCTGCGTACTATTCTTGCAGGTCGATTTTTCACTTGTGTTAGAGGGGAGGGTGGGGGGGGGCAGTTGGCGTCCTTTTTTTAAATGAGGCACTTGGCGTTTGTGACCTGTAATAAATGAGTTTGCAGTCAGTCATAGCGGCTGTAAGGAGACATCTGGGAGCGAGAGAGGGAGAGGTAGGGGAGGGGGAAGATAGTCCGACTTTACATGCAAACAGTTACGCAGCGATGAGACATGGCTGCCGCACCAAGCATGCCTCCACTTACACTAAAAGTGATGATGCTAATCCTATTGCAAGATTTGCACTGTTTTTTTTATTATTTTTTAAAAAGAAAAAAAAAGTGAATGAAAGATAAACCATGCAGAAACTTACTTTAATACTACTAGGATCATTTTTTAATGTGATAGTGTTTTACTACAATAGGTGAAAAATGCTCTGCACACATTTAGTCAATATCATTATCAAGCACGAAAGGTCAAATCGGTTACTTCAAAACACAGAAGAAAAATATAAATTAAACAGTGACAGTTATAGTCTTTGTTTTATCTGAAAACAAACATGGAGAGAGAGAGAAAATACCTCCAATGAATAATGGAGCATTTTATGAAATAAAACATTGAGTGAAGAAATTAGTGGAATTAAGCATTAACTCAGGTAATCATGATGAAACAAAAACTCTTCTATTGTACTCATCCATCGAATTCAATAGTATTTGTTAAAATGTGTGCAGAATTGAGCTGTCAGCTGAATAGGTAATGGTAATATAAACCCGGTCTTACCAACTCATAGCTTATTGTGCTGTAAACATCTGTGCAGCGGTGTCTTATGGTCGGCGATGTGCTGCCGTGTTTCAGTCCAGCCGGTGGACGTCCAGTTCATTGAGCCTCTCCTGACTCATCGCAGACTTCATATAGGTTTTTAATGAGTTGAATTTTGCTGAATGGGTGCTCACCTCCAGCCACTGTCACCGGTAATGTGAGGACGAGCTGAGCTGCAATGTGTGTATTAATGGGACTAGTTCAAATGATCTCAGATCCCTCTGAAGAGCTGATGAGTGTTTTCTCACCAATTTATGACAAGATACCCTGAGACAAATTAAAACCGATGTCTGGAGGAAACCTCCAATTTCCTCATCAGGTTTCTTTCTTAATTAATCGCCAAATGTTGCGCAGCCTCGGTCTAGTTCTGCCTCCGTCTGTTTTTTGGGATCCACGCTCAAACCTCTGGCTGCAGCCGTGACCTCGGGCATATTTGTTTTCTCAGGAGCTGCGCGTGGCTTCCGTTTCATCCTGTAGTGCCTTCATGTATAAAACATTTACATGAACGGGGGGGAAAAAAAAAAGTCGAGGGCCTCAGGGTGATTGTCATCGACACACTGCAGCACTTTGACCCAGAATGCCAGGATCAAAATGACTGGAAATATGTCTTTTTTTTCTTTATTTATTTATTTTTGCCTGTGATCTGCTGCTCTCGCCGGTCACGCTGCAGGTGGAGACTGTCAAGGGCATCAAGCAAGCTGTGCAAATGTGCCGCAACCTGATGCTCCATCTCCCTGTGCGCTATCACAGAATATCTCCCTTCCTCTGTCTAAAATGGTGGCACCGAATGTATTCATAAGTTCTTCCTGTCAGTTTTTTTTAACCCTGTATTTGGTACTTTCACATCTTTCTGAAGTTGCTCATATTGTGTAGTAGCTCCTGTTTTTTTTTTTTTTTTTTTTTTTTAAAGGAAACTACTGTTATTTGACTCTCCCACTTTGCTGGAGTCACTTCTAAAAAACAACGTTTCTGCAGGCCAAATGAAGCGATGCCGTCTCTAATAAAGCTGTGTTTGTCTGTTTCTGAGTGTGAGTTTCTGCTTCTGCTGCTGGTCTATCCCAGATGCCTTTTTTAAAAATGGAATTCTAAAGACTTTTTCCCCATTAGCAGAGCTGGTGGGCAGGGGTCCTCTCGTGCACTGCAAACACTGTGCACTTCAACTCTAAAATGTTCATTCCTCCTGTTGAATTAAGACCTGCTGCATGACTTTCAAACTCCAAAGAAATGGAAGGGAGTGTGGGATGGTGTCTTTTTACCATGACTGTAGGCCAGCAATCCTTACACTCTTTTAAAAAAAAAAAAAAACTTTCTCACCCATTTGCAGTTTCAGAGTGCAGCAGATATTTCGGAAAAGCCTTTTTGTCGATGCCTTTAAGGCCATTATAGCCCCTGCAGAGGAGGTTCTCCTTCCCAAGCTGATCCACAAAGTGATTTCCTCTCTGTCAGCATCCCTAATATTTTCTGGCCACGGTCCAGGGTCAGTGGAGGAGCCTGGTGTTTGTTTTACTGTGCTGCCTCATCCTGTGCATCTATCCCAGACTCTGAATCCTGAGGGCAGGAGGAGCTGGGGAAGTGGACTTGGCCTGGCTCGGGGATACTGGTCTCTCCCTCGGTGGACGTGGCCTGGGTCTGCATCAGTTTCTGATTCTGATATCTGAGGCTTCAGGTTTTAGGCAATTGGACAATTCACTAATTATGAATTAATAGACAATATCTTATCAGAAAATGATCTAGGTAGAAATTGAAGTCACTGAAAGTAAAAGACTTAGAGTATCTTACATTTACTGTACGCAAGTATCAAAACTAATTATTATTGTACTGAACAACAAACTAAGAGTTCCATTTTTTTTTTTTTTTTTCTCTACAAACTCTACAAGATGCATCACTGAAGGCTACAAGTTTCCACATCACACTGGTGTAAGTTGTCTATTGCACCAGTATTGGCTTCCAAACTGTGATGTCACAGGTCACGCTTGTGAGCCCGCCCCTTACAATCAGAATGGCAAACACTGCATGATCATCATGCTGCACAGTGAAATTATATTGTAGCAAAGTCATCATGTTTGCTGCTTAAAAACAGTCAACATTACAAACCAGTTCACAACTTTAGAATGCAAAAATATCTACTGTTTTTATTTCTGATATTATTTTGTCCTAAGTGATGAAGCTGCATTTCTTTTTTTTTATTTAGAAAATGTAGTGGAGTAAAAATTGCAGTTAAAATCTAAAAACTAAAGTCCAGTACAGATGCTCCCAAAATTACTGTACAAATACTGTATTATTTGTACACTGATAATACATGGTGCTTCTTTACATCCTTTTCCCTCCTTTTCTTGACATTGCTGTGTTTGAGTCCCTAACCTTTTGGTGAGACGTTTTGACCTAGCCAAGATATATTTTGGTTGACGTGGTGCATGTGTGGTTCACATCTGAGTGTTTCAACCTGCAGTGTGTTCACAGTAACAACAAAGTAGTAGCAGTGGTTATAATGTGTTCTGATAACTGTGAAGTGTCTTCTGTTTTTAACTACACTACCGTTCAAAAGTTTCACCCAGACAAATTCGTGTTTTCCATGAGAGGTAACACTTTCTTTTTTTCTAATGAGTTGCAAAATAAAGAGCAAATGTAGTAAAGACATTGACAAGTTTGGAAATGAGTTTAATATTAAATAAAATATGAAATTCTCCTTCAAATTAAGCTTTGGTCAAAGAATGCTCCATCTGAGCAGCTAAACTGTTCAGCTGTACTAACATAATTGCACGAGGGTTTTGTAATCATCCATTAGCTTCTAATGCAATTAGCAAACACAATGTACCATTAGAACACTGGATGGTTGCTGAAAATGGGCCTCAATACACCTAGGTAGATATTGCAGTAAAAAACAGACATTTGCAGCTAGAATAGTCATTTACCACATTAAGATTGTATAGAGTGTATTTATGATTACTTTAATGTTTCTTCAATGGAAAGAAAAATGTGTGTTTTTTTTCTTTCAAAAAATAAGAAAAAAGTAACCCCAAACGGAATGGTAGTGTGCATTCCAAGTTCAACAGCTCCATTTATTTCCAGACATGTTTTAAAAATGAAATTACATTAGCTCAATCACATCTGTAGTTTCTGTAAATCCCCTGTGATTTAAAAAAAAAAAATGCATTAATTGCAAAGTTTGAGCCGCTGAGTAGTTTGTGATGGCTTTTATAAATATCTCCCACCATCTGATCAAAGGTGACATCATGATCATTTATACATCCTTAACATAATAACTGATGTGGCTGATAGGGCTTTTCCTCGGTTGTTCATCCCCTGTTAGTCTTTTTAGCAGGGTTAGTATCCCAACAGAACAAGTCATGATCCCTACATTTTATTAAACTTTTTTTTTTTAATGGATAAGGCTGCTGTGGCCGAGCAGGGATCCCTCAGTCAGTTTGATTCTGGGCTCCTCTGGTCCGCTTTGTTGATTCGTCCTTGGTGTGTGAACGTGTGATCCTCCAGCTCCCAGCAACACCACAGTACAGTGTGTGAATGGGTGTGAATGGGCGAAAGAACACTTTTGGTGTAAAGCGCTCTGAGTGGTCGGCGAAGACGAGAGAAAAGTGCTTGTAAAAAAAAAAAAAGAATTTTCCGACTTTCCTCTCTATTGAAAGGAATGGCTCGGTGCTCCTTCCAGCCTCTGCCGCCGCGGCTTTTGCTGGTGTTAAAGCAGCAGTCACCTTGCAGCAGAGCAGAAATAGTGCAGCTCTCTTCTCCTGCATGTGAAGGTACATAAAGCACAGGATGAGGGGAGCAGGAAAGGCAATTGACCTTGGCTGCTTTTGGGGGGCTGCTATATAGCCATCCGGATGGATGCTATGCTTCTGCAGCTTGGCAGAGAGGGAGCGGAGAGAAAGGGACAATGCTGAGTATGACAGTTATTATTCACAGTGTACCTAGAAAGGCTTTTTTCAGATTTATGCATTACTTCCCGAGACCGTCCTCTCTCCGGTAACATCTTCACCAGAACTGGTGATAATGGCCATGATATATTATAGCAATAATAACAGTTATAAATGTGCTGATAGCGGATATTTGAAAGTCAATTAAGGGCGCTTTCACACAAACAGCAGGGTGGTGCACGCCGAGCGGTCTATTCCAACCAAAAGCGCTTAGTTTGGTTTGTTTTTATTTATTTATTTTTTTGGTGTGTCAGCATGAGTGACACTCAGGTGCAGTAAATCAAGCAGCAAGACCTCCAAAAAGAGGTGGTCTCAGTACTGTTGTCTGCATCAAATGGCAAACTTTTGATGAGGTCCATATCAGAACATGAACTTGGGTCCAAATGAGAGGACACTTATTTAATAGCCTACCTTGTGTGTCTTAATGTCCACACAATATGAGCTCATTCATTTGTGAAAATGGTGCATCTCCTCTGTCTGAAATGACACACTATGTGTCTCAGTGACTCTAGTGCATCCACGAATTGTTCTCCAGCCGTGACTGATTTTGGAATTGGATATTGTGCCAGAGATGGCCAATGCAGATGATCTTGTGGAGTTGTTGAGCAAAATTAACTGGGCTTCTTAGTTTGGTTGAAGACCTCTCATCACCAAGAGGCTTCTCCAGTTCTGGGGTTTAGCACTTGGAAACATGGGACATTTTCCCATGAAGATACACAATACAGAGGATGTAATATGTGAAGCAGCAAAGCAAGCAGCAAAATGCAGATGTGTTGCTCCAAAATGATTCAGAATTGGCACTTATGGGTCATTTTCAGGTGTCGCAGCGGACAACGATGGAGTCATTATGCTACAAAAACAAATTTGATTGTCTGACGCGGACCAAACAATCAAACTATTGGCGTGAAAGCGCCTTAAATGTCCGTTCCTCACCGATACATACCAACCTCAGATGTGTGTTTGTGAGGTAGGGGAGTGTGTATATCAAATCTGAGAGGAGCTGACTAAGTACAATCCAGGTCCAAAGTCAACCCCTTCCATTTGGCCCTGCTGTGCTAGACTGTTTACCTGAGACAGGGGTGCTTTATCTCAGCCAGTCACTAGTGCATGTGTAAACACACGGGGGGGGGGGGGGCGTGTATCACGCTGGTTTCAGCCTCCAAAACCCCCCTCCCACAGAGAGACATTATCCCCCGATGGCAAGGTGAATGGGTGCTGATGTACGATTATTTGTAGCAGTGTGTGTGTGTGTGTGTGTGTGTGTGTGTGTGTGTGGCTAGAAGGAGAGAAATTCTCCTAATTTGACCCCGAGCAGGGCACAGATACACACACACAGGAGGAGGAGAGGTGTCTTTTAACGGGGAGGCCACACGGGCGAGTGTCTCGGGAGTCTTGGTTAAAGTGGTCGCTATCACAGGAGGTGGATGGACAATTAATCAGCAGCAGCCCAGAGGGGGAGCTGCGGCTTTGACAGGGACACTTCATTCTGTGCAGGACAAACACACACACACAGACACACGCACACACACTCTTGTGTGACAGGTCCACCCGCAGCTTCTTCTCACCGCTCTGGTTTTGCCCCTTTTTTTTCCCTCTCACAGCCTGTCCGGTTTCCTCCTACTTGTCCTCCTTTCTTTCTTTTTTTTTTTTTTTTCATGTGTCCACTTCCTCCTTGACTTCTCTTTTTTTTTACCTCTCTTCCCCCCTCTCCTCAAACACATGTTCAGCCTGTGAACCTCTTGATTAGAATCAGTGGAGTTCACCCTCCCGACAACCCCTCCTCTCCTCCTCGGTGATTGATGGATCCGGGTCTGACATGGCCCGGTTCACCCGAGGGCGTCGGCAAGGACGCCGACGCGATGCAGCCAGATGCTCGGGAGAGAGAGGCGGAGACACGGGGGGGGGGGGTGAGGGCGAGCTAGACGGTGTTGTTGACCACCGCGCTCTGCCCGGGTTGCCGGGGTGAGTAAGCTTTCCTCAAACAGTGCACCTGTTTGCAGTTTTCCATTGCGTCACGCCCCGTGGCATCTCTCTGATTTTTAATGACGCGACTGTAACTGAACATGCGCATGAAGGTGGCGACTTTCAAAAATGGACCTCATTGCTTGTTATTGCCAGACATCGCTTCCTTTTTTTTTGTTTTTGTTTGATTGTAGAATGTTCAATCCCCAGAGGGGTTACGATATGTAAATTTAAAGCAAATATCGTACATATCATACATGACAATAGCAGCATGTGCACCTTGTAGCACATAAACAGTCTCATTCCAAATAAAAAAAAAACTGCTAAACGAGTATACGTTCATATCTTGGAACTGAAAAGCGAGCGTCGTGCCAACAAACCAATCTGTTGACAATCCACAAACTAGCCGACAAAAGCTGTTGTCGTCGAGTGCGGGGCCACAGCGGCATAAAAAATATTTCCGTGGATGCAGCAGGTCCGGTGTTTGTTTGTCCCTGGCTTTTTTTTTTTTTTTTAGCGGCGGCTGTGTGCTCGGTTCCCCTCCAGGGGGGATCCCGGTCCTCCCAGTAAGCAAACACCCACTTTGACAAAGGGCCAGGCGAGAAGGGAACAAGGCCCGCAGTGTCTCCCCGCGCCAGGCGCTTTGTCCTGGAGGAGGCTCCCGCCGCCGCTCCCGGCGCCCGCTCCCACGTGACGCGCCTGGCGATGAGGGCAGCGCTTGTCTCGTGAACATTGTCCAGCGCATGGGATGGACCCTCGTCACTCAGCGGGTCGGACCTGGGCGAATAGCGGCTGAATATGGGATGCACTTGGATTATAATGGCGAGCAAACAGAAAAACCGACAAATAGTACCTCCTTGTTCTCGCCTACTTAACGCCAGTAACCGCCTAAGCTGCAAGCTCGTTATCATCGTAACGCCACACTGATACGGTATCAGGTGCCTGTGTTTCCTGCTAAATGCTTGCTGCAGACATGCTGCAACAACAGATTAATGCCTGAAACGCACAGGAAGTAACGTTTAACGCAGTAAAAGCCAATGAATCGGGCTGCACGGTTCCAGCCTACGTGTACTTGCTGTGTGCCGGTTGCTTTTGTGCGTTACGGAAAGTTTTCTTCACCCCATTAAATCCCTGCTGCATCTAGAGGCAGCAGGTCTGACGCGTTGGTTGAATCTGCGGCCTCGGAGACGTGTTGCACCACAGCACAGCTCCGTATTATCACGCTCATATCCGCCAGAAGAGTCAATTCGGCGTTGAGCTCGGCTTATTGGCTTAAAGTCGTCGGGGGAGGAACTAAACAAACTGCGGGTTAAAGGTTTGTTTCCACAAACATACACAAGACCGGATGGTTCTCACTTCATATTTTTCTTTATTAATTTTTCTGAAGAAAAGTTAGGGAAACGCTGCACATCAGCCTGTTTTCCTTTTTAAGAAAGAAGAGTATCAGGTTTTATCCTTGTGATGCAAACACTGTTGTATAGGATAAATGACCAAGTTGAGCATCTGTGAAGTGAAGAGGTTTCTGATAACATAAAATCACACAGGTTATGTTTAAATCACTTTTAAAGGTTCCCAATACTGTTAATTGATGTATAAGTATCAAATAATGATGCCTAAAAAAAAAAGAAAATAAAAGAATAAAAAATATAGCCACAGCTTCTTTTTTTATTAACTTCTTCCTGTTGGCAAACAACAAAACCGTGCACCATGGTTGACATCTGGCACGTGAACAGTCTGACTGCTGAGTCTCAGCTGGATGACTGAATAAGGAATTAATTCACAAATAAATGATTTGACAAAGAAGCCGTTTATACAAGCGTATCGATCTGGTGCTTAATTCTATTCATCTCATATCGTGAACTGTCACGTCCTCTCGCAAAATAAGATGCAACAGCGTTCCAATAGCAATACAAGGCATCTCGACATATGTGTCCTGCTGCTCACTACTTTACTGGTTCAACTGCAATAATCTTTACAATTTTATGTGGATTTAAACACATCTAAAGAATAGTGAGTGTGTGATTAAATATTAATTCATATAATACAGCATTATTCTGTTAGTCCTGCACATTCACTGAGAGAAATCAGTTTGCTCTGGTTGTTAAAACCAGTCAATTGCTGGTGAACTGACGTTCTGACACATCTTCCCTCAGCACAGCAACACCAACAGTTCTGTTTTCACTGCTTCACGTGAATTAACCCCCCACCCGTTTGTTCTTCTCCTCACACCCGTGCAGCCTCCACGCTGCACTTGGCACCAATGTAAGCACGCAGGCAAAACAGAACTCAGGAATCGTTCGGAGTGTTGCTCGCGCTGGTCGATTACAATCAGTTACTGGAGTCGTCTGTTGCTACCAAAATAACCCGCGAGCTGTTGCGTCCAAGGAACAATCCGTAAGCCAAGTAATGCGCTGAAAAGCTTCCACACAGAATATTTCCATGATCCATCATTTGGAGGCTTAATTTCTCAGAGCAAGTAAATAAGATGCTGTGTTTTATTACAGACACATTTTAGATTGAGTTTTTTTTTTTTTTTGTCAGGTATCTCAACAGTTTTTCTCTACAAGGATGCTATATATATATATATAT
This sequence comes from Eupleurogrammus muticus, assembly GCA_036785175.1. Taxonomy (NCBI): domain Eukaryota; kingdom Metazoa; phylum Chordata; class Actinopteri; order Scombriformes; family Trichiuridae; genus Eupleurogrammus; species Eupleurogrammus muticus. The sequence continues at coordinate 15,894,245 of JAYKQN010000001.1, forward strand.
ATATATATATACACAATTTGTAAATAACTAACAGCTGTGCAGGTATTTTTTTTCCTCCCAAAGGCAATTTATTAAAAATGATTGCAAAAAAAAAATAGTTAAAATAGTTTTACTTTTCAAACATTTCAGCAGCTGTGGAAAAACATATAAACTCTTTATGGGTATAAAAATATATTAACCTTAAGACATTCTTCCTACTTAAGACCCAGTAAATCATAGTTACCTGTCAATAGCTGCACAATAAAGTTTGTTTAAATCTTAATAAGCAACACAAGTTAGTTAAGGTGTAATAACAGCATAGGTAAGTTAAATGAATTCATTCACAAGCATTTTATTAGAACTTATGAGGTCCCTATTATATATTCATTATTATCTCAAGAACATTTAGCTTTTCATATTCCATACATGTCACTCACCTGTGGAAACGCTGTGTTTGTCTCTCTGAGCAGAAAACAACAAGTATCTCCTGCTGCCGCCTATATCACACCTCAGACTTTTTGCTCCCTGCCTGGCTTGGCAGCAGCGCGGAGTCAATAGGATGAATAAAACATACCTGAATCAGAACCCTCCACCCTGGGAAATGTCAAGCTGTCAGTAAAGCTTAATGGGAAAACATAGATCCGATCCCGGGGGTCAGAGAGTTTATCATGGAGCATCTATAGAAACGCGAGCCGGGAGACGACGACCATCCCGTTCAACGCATACACACACACACATACGATTCCACCAGCCGCGTTCACGCTTCCAATGAATGAGTTGTGAATATCTTGAGTTATTTTTAGCGCATGTGCGGCCGCTGTCGGTGAAAACATCTGCATAAAAAGCGTTGGGTGTGTGCATTTCATCCGGGCGGGCCGGACCTGTCAGTGAGAGACTCACCATTTAACATGCATTATTACACATTTTACACCACACTTGGTTCAGCCCGCGGTGGTGGTAGCTAGCCCTGCAGCCAATTATCTCTAAATTAGGGATGAGGTCTAGGTTTAATTGGGCCTAGCCACGAGGAGGGTTGGAGCTCGGTGCTAACTCCAGCAAGTTCAGCTGCCAAACCTCATCAGCCTAATGGAGACTCAAACGCGGAGGGCCTTTGGGGGCCTGACAGGCGAGCTCCACTCTGCCTCATGCCAGCGAAGAAACAGACACACACACACATAGACGCACACACTACTATCCAAACACGGGCAAGATAATCAAGACGTGATGAAGTTACTGAGGCGGCTTGTGCATACGTTGTGTGGCAGAGAAGTTCTACTTCCTAATCACACCGTTTAAGTCATTATTTAGTTTTAATGATTGACCTGTCTCGACCCGTCTTCTGTGGTTATCTCCCGACTCACGTTTCAGGCTCACATGACGAATGACAGACGCTGAGTTCTTCCAGTACAACCTGTTTGAGATGCTCCGTGAGCTCCGTATGTACATAGCGTTCTCTCGTAAATCAGATTTTTAGCATTCTCAAACGTCCTGAATGGTCGGTCGTCGGCCTTAGAGCACGGATTTACCACTGCTCTGCGGGACCTGCGTAGCTATCTGATGTGAGGTCGGCCTTCTGCCGAACAAAAACAAAATTCTGTAGCATGGAAACAGGCTCAGGGCCACAATGCAGATCTCACTCATCCGTACCAAACGCCAGCTCATTCTGCTGTAGAAATCACAACTTTGCTCTTAACACACACACAAAAAATGTTATGAGTTGTGAGAATATGTTGCCTTTTATACTTGTGCTAGTGTTTTCTTGGGCTGACCCAACAAAATGAATTCCAAACTTCAATCAGTCATAATGTCTTTTTTTTCTTTTTAAATAGTGTACAATTGGAAAAAGACAAAACCAGTATTTTTAGCGTTTTGTCGGCTTTTTCCATTTTTTTTTTTTTATTCTCAAAATATGGTAATAGGTTCATAGTGTAGTAGTGTTTTCCACAAGTATCATATGAACATGAGCTTTGAAAGGCGGCAGAAGTGTGTGTGTACACAGCCACAAATACACGGCGTCCGCACGTATGGCGCGCACACACATCACATACATGTCATGTGCGGTTTGGCATCGCACCCCGTTTGGCGGAGGAGGAGAAATTCCATAAGAGGTGTCATCGTTTCTCCTCCTCTTCCTACCCGCCATCTGCTCCAGCATTTCCCTAACTGACTTATTTGGAACGAGCAACCTGACAAAGCGCTCCGTAGGCCCGTATAGGACAGGTGGGGGGGAACATTCAAAAGGTTTGGGAAGAGAAGGGAAGAGGGATGATTGCGAATGTGCTACGCTGGTACAACAGAGTGTGAAACACATATAGAAGATGAAAGAAAATGAGAGAGATTAAGATTTCCCAAAAAAAAAAAAACTGTCTAGAGATGATAAGGTATGAAAATTTTATACCATAATATTATTCTAGCTAAAATGATCTATTGATATTGATCATATTGCAACACTGTTAAAATTTGTTTATATATATATATATATATATATATATATATATATATATATATATATATATACAGTGGGGAAAATAAGTATTTGAACACCGTGCTATTTTGCTATTTCTCCCACTTCGAAATCATGGAGGGGTCTGAAATTTTCATCGTAGGTGCATGTCCACTGTGAGAGAGATAAACTGAAAAGAAAAATCCAGAAATCACAATGCATGATTTTTTAATGATTTATTTGAGTGATACAGCTCAAATACTTGTTTTCTTCACTGTATATATATCATCCAAACTACTGTATTATTCAAATTTCTCAGCAAAAGCTATATTTCCTGAGACTAAAGTTACATCCAGCGCATCATATGAACTTCTTATTTACATTTGTTTTACTGATCAGACCTTGAACACATCATATTATAATAATATATTATTATTTATTGATATGAGCTCTATTCCTACTGATTTCAACATCAGTTTACCATTATCATGACATGTGACTCGTTGTGATTACAGTGGCTACGGTAATCGATGTTGCTGCACCAGTGATTTGACTTCAACAACGTGGTTCTCGACTCCAGATATAAGTTGACATTAATGGAGAGGCTGCGCTCCGTAGCTTTCTTGATAAGCTTAAACATTGACATTTTCCCACATCCTCAAGTCCCAACGCCTCGCGTCGATCTCAGGTCAACCGACTGACCTTGCGTTTGCTATATTGCTGTGGGTGGAGGTGGTTCCTCTCACTCACTCCGCTCCTGCCGCGCTTGTGGTCTCATGTTGGGAGGTTTTCAGAAGAAGGAGAGGGAGACTGATACAAAAACCAACCCGTGGTTTCAGTGGCTGTTGGAGACTGTTGCTGCTGTCTCTGGTTGATGCGGGACGGTGTGACGGCATCCACTGTGATTCCAACGTGTGGATACCACGAGAGTGACTAACCGTGGGGGGATTTCATTGTGATTAGCATTAAAACGGGAAACCGTTACATCCCTAATAATGACAGCTGGTCTGAAGCTTCAGGCATCCAGACTAGACAGACAAAAGCAATATCTTTAAAAGCGATTGTCTCTGTAGTGCTGAACTCTGTTTGTTTCCATCTTTACTGCCGCTCAACCCAAAAACACATACATTAAATCCACTTTTTTCTCTTTAGTCCTCCATCCCCTATGTTTTAATTTCAGAGCGACCTCTTAAGGGTCAAGGTCTATTGTATTAAGGGAGAGAGCTGTGGGTCATTTACAGAGATACTACGTTTCTCTCATTAGTTTCTATGTGCAAATAAAACAATGATTATGATCTTGAAGTTGGTTAAAATAAAAAATACAAATTTTTACAAATAAGACTGAAAAGGGGGTGCGTCTTATAAGGTTAAAATGAGCAAACAATGTTTTAATGGAGCAGAGGATAGATGAACTCATGACTAAAAAAAAGCCCAGAATGGGTGAAAGGGAGAATTTTCGAGTCGGTAGCATAAACTCAGCGCACTCTACTCAAGTATTTTCAGATAATTTTCATTATTATCCATGCTGGGAAGCGCAGTGTGGAGAAGTCTGGCCTTGAGCACAGAGCGTGAAGAACCAACTGTGCCAGCAAGTCAGGAGTCTCATAATTAGACGACAACCAAAGCCTTGGATCACATCACAATAATGTGGCAGCATTTTTGAAAAGATTCCTTTTAAGTGGCTGACACTTCTGTCACTTTAGAAAAAGAAGAAATATTTTTTTTCTCTCCTTTTTTTACTAAGCCATATAACTGTGGCCAAATGTTTGGATTCCTTCTTGGCAAACGTATGATGAGAAGTTGTAATACACAAACGAGTATCCAAAAGAAACACTGGAGACCTGTAATTTGATTCAGATCCTCAAACTCCTCAATTTCTTCACCGCCCGCCGCCGCCTCACGCATCCAGAATCTGACAAAAGCAAGCTGTTCTCCAATCCGAACCACGGAATTTACAAAACGATTCCTTGTTAAGTTAACTGTTACATGTTGTTTCAGAAGCCCCCTCAAAGCCGCCGCTGTGGTTGCTTTTCCCCTTTTTTTGTAAGCTGATGAAGATGTTTGCGTTCTTCGGACGTCCCTCGCCCACCTGTTTACCTGCCCTCCGTCTTCCGACCCGGACAGGCCGGGCAAACGGATAAATAAAGACCAGACAGAAAAATTTGGCAGTCGGCGTGTTTGTTCTGTGGGGCATGGCGCCCCCACCCCCCCACAACCCCCCCATCCTGACAGCCAGCCCGTCTCTGAGGATTGAGCGACGAAGAGGGGCAGCGGAGCTGGCAGGACGTTAATGGGTGTGATGCTAATGAGCTCCGAGCCAATAAACCAGCGCTGCCTTCCCCTCCCTTCACCTCTGATCTCCTCTTGTTTGTTTAACACCCCCGCAGGTAGGATGAGGTGAATTCATCTGCATCGCCAAGAAACAAACAGCAAAGAAAGAGAAGGCTGTAAATAGCAATGAACAAAAGCTTATTCAAATTCAGTCTTATCCGAATCCCTGTTCCCTATTCCTGACTGAGGCATTGTGTAACTTCACTTTATGTTGAATCTAATATTTTATGTTTTGTACGCACTAACTATATACTATATACTATATACTATATACTATATATATATATATATATATATATATATATATTTGTGGTACACTTGAGTTCATTTCAGCCATTTAGTTCTTTTTGAGTAGAACAATCAAGAACATTTACAAGAAAATTGCACTAGTTCCCTTTCAGAGGACACTTCACTCCTGGGGAAATAACAGGAAAATTGACTCAAAAAAACCCATTTTGCTTTATAGAAGCTTTTCCGTGCTTTTTTTTTTTTTTTTTTTTTAACCCTCTTTCTCTTTTACAACCCGCGATGTCTCACACTTTTTGTCCCTTTCTTCGTACCCTGGAGAAATGTCACTTGGGCCGGCGCCGTCCGTCAAGCCGGCTCCGCTGACAGGGCGCCGGGCTAAAAGGCCATGCTCCGGTTGCTGTGGGATCCCCTGGCTGTGCCGTGTCAGGCTGCTCGCCTCCTCTCCTCTCCGGATTATTAGCATTTTCCAAATCCGGGAAAAGGGGGATCGACTCCCTCCCACTCAAGGCCTGAGTGTTGCTTCAGTCTCTTAGAGGAGTTAATTTCATTGTTTTCCCCCCGTACTTTGTCTTTTTATTTTTGTGATTATTGAGGGAGCTCAAATAAATTAAGCCCTGCACGTTTTTTTGGGGTTTCGGACGCCGTAAAATGCAGCCGCTGCAAATTAAGCAGTCAGTTTGAGATGTTTGCCCGCCGTGGTATAAGTAACAATCGATGTGCTGATAAAGTGCAGCCAGAATTCTCTCGGTGGGCTGACAGCAATATTAATTGCTCATTTTGCTTTATCTGGCGCCTTTAGCTAATCACAATTCAATTTGATAGGAATGAGAAGTGACCACGGGCTGTTTATTTAGGTGGTGGGAAGCATTAAAATCAATTTCTTTTTTAGTCAGTGATTAATATTGATTACCCACAGAAACCAATAAAACCAAGTACCTTTGTGACTCTCAATGCAGGTTAGGGACACTTGTTTTCTTTAGGTTTCGCTCCCCTTTCATTAAGTGTAAACCACTTAATTTGTCCTGGTACTAAATGTGTTTAAAATGTCATTGCGGTTTCCTCAATTTAGTCTTCATCTAAATGGAGTGTGTCACACTTTCGATGCTGCTGGAGGTTGTGTTTCCAATACGCGGCGTTAGGGGTTTTAAAGATTGTTTAGAACGATCTCGAGCCGCCCCTTCTTCGATGTAAATGAGCTACAGATGTGTGGGATGTTTTCGGGGGCAGATTTCTCCATTTTTGTCTCTTTACATACACACACACACACACACACACACACACACACACACACGGAGCAGTGAGGACGCTGCTGGTGAGAACTGGCACAGGCCACAGCGGGCAACTTAACGCGTGTATATATTTGATCTGCTGCATACGTGGCCATGCATATGTTGAGTGTGTTCACTGATGTGTGTGTTTGTGTGTGTGTGTGTGTGTGGTCAGTATCCCTCAGAGCTTTTAAAGCACCAAAAAGCAACAGGATTTTGTGAGAGTGGATCTATTTGTGGATGTGTCAGGAATTCCTGCCCTGCAAAGCAAAAAAAAAACAAAGCTTCAAAGCAAGGAATGATATCTGAAACTATACGGATAGACACATCCACATGCATGTGTGTCAATTAGGGTTTTCAATATAAAATATCAAAAGGAGCTGCTTTTGAATCCCTTCTGATTTTCAGAGTTGCACTAATTGAACTCTTTAACTACCGCTAAATACATTTAATTAATTTCCCATGGTGTAATTGTTCTCATTTCGGATGAGCTTATTTCCATTATTGTGCGATGTGCAAGGGCAGTGGAGGGAGGGGTTTCGGGATAAAACGGGCTTCGCTGGATGTGGCCTTCCTATTATGTCAGCCAATTTTTGCTCGTGTCACTGGGCTGAACTCGCTCGTATACTTTATTAATTTGTGTGCATGTACAGATGCGTTTGCTCAGACCGATGCAGCATCTGTGGCAATCTGTGCAGAAGAAGACATTCATGAATTCACATATTCAACATATTTGGAGCATAATGCAGGAACAGTTTTATATAGAGGTTGTGCAGAATTGGGCCTTTTTACACTGAACCACAAAAAGCTGGAATACTGCCGCCAATGTGTACATTTTTTCTTTTAATATGGCAGTGGCTTTCTAATCAAAAATAGTTATCAAATGAGTGTTGAGGTGCTTTTGCTAAGCTTTTATGTATTTATATGCATCTCCACAAACGCATCATATAGGGCATGATTAAAATAAATAGCGAGTACCATCAGACTTTACCTATTGGTGCAGGGACAGCACACAATTGAAGTAAATTGCATTGTAGTTAACTACAGCAGTTTAATTTGCACCTGACAAAAAACATCCAGTACATAAAATACGACAAAACAAAGTCCTATACTGTACATGCATGACTGTGGGCTAAAATCAATACAATAACTACAATAAATCTGTACAATACATTTGTGGTTAGACTTGAGGCTTTGAATGAGAAATTGGAGGAGGATGAAGTGGATCTCACACCACATAATTTTCTCTGAACCTTTCATACACACAGAATTGTGACCGTCTCCGTCCCATATTCTATGTTTGCACTTTTCCCGCAAAACAGCAAGGCCGAATAAATCCGCAACATTTCCGCCTGTAACAGGCTGTGTAAAAAGGGCCCCGTTTCGGCCGATAATGTCGCTGACTCGATAAATTCAGCATGCCCTGCAACTAGACTTGTGCAAAATAACATGCGCCAATTGTTCTGGCTGAAAGGAAAAATGAAAAAAAAAAAATTTTCTTGCTTCTCCTTATGCCATTTGATTTAGTCCTCCCATGCACACATGCACACACACACACACACACACTTGTACGCGGGGGGCACACTCGGAGGTGGAAGCAAAACGTTTAACTTTGAAAGTTGGGCTCCTAATTAGCAGAATTAGTGGTAGATCAAAGACGACAATTAAGGGGGGTGTTTGTGGTAGCGAGGGCTCATTAGCATCACAACACATGGACAAGGCCATGAAGAAGCGAGCGGCAGAAGGAGTCTCATTACAGAGCACCGCTGTGCTTACGCAGGGCTACACCCAGGCAGATTGGCTGTCAGGAGAGAGAGAGAGGGGGGGGGGGGGGGGACAACTGGCTCCAACACACACTTAACAAGGATATGCACTCACACGCTTAAGCAGGCATGGATGCACCAACACCTATGGTTATGGAAAGAAAGAGGCAATCATTCCCCCTCGCACATGAGCAAACACACACATACACACGCTCGTAATGTTTGCCGGCACAAAGGAAAACAAGAACTATTCCCTGCCCGCTCTCGTCCAATTTCATCTTAATTAAGAGGGGAATTAACTTTGATCTGCCGCGGTGTAGCAGGATTTCGGTCGTCCGGGCCCGTGGAAGAGCCCAAAACCCATAAGTATTCTTCAACCTCGCCCCGGAAAGTCAAACCCAGATTGTTCCCCGTTCATTACGCACCGTTTGAAGTCAATACAGATAAGAACAGGAAAGATTCTATTAGGGCTACCTGAGCCTTCCTCGTTAGTCAGATCCAACAAATCTGTGTGTGTGTGTGTGTGTGTGTGGCTCTCAGCACTAATGACATAAGCAATACAAAGGATCAAAGGTTCAGCGACGGCCTCCTGCATCAGTGGCCGAGTCACTGGTTCCTAGGCCCTCGCCACACTTGTCTGTTTTTTTTTTTTTTTTGATTTTAACTGGATGTTTCCATCTGCCAATATCTGCCTAACCACCTCCTCATGAGTATGATCTGCCCCAAAGCCTAGGATACCATGCAATGAAATGTGAGGGACTGCAGGAGATAGGTTGCTAGGTCAGGTATAGGAGGTAGACTAGTCTACTGGTTCCCAGTGGACTCAGAGTTACACTGTTGATGTTCACATTCTTCATATATGCAGGCTACAGGCTGTCCCTCTGTCAATCAGCAGAAAGTCAGTGAAACCAAAAAAAAAGGCCTCCCAAATGTGACTAAACTATGCCTGATCAGAAATATAAAAAGGAACCAACAAAGTAGATACTGGTAACCTCCAGAGGAAACTAAAAGGAGCTTAGTCACACTGTCGTAAAGGCCAGTGGTGGTGTCATGAATCTGAAAAAGACTCAGATTGGGGGTGCTACACAAATCTCCGTGATCAGATAATTTCGAATCTCCCCACTTATTTATCTGGTCTGACAATCTATAGATTATTGTTGCGGCCTCAGTGTCACAGTCACTTTGGTCAGTCGTCTAAAGTAAAGCATCCAGCGTCAGAGGGGGCGGGGCCTGTTCCCAGAGGTCGCGGTGTGTGTCCGGTGGAAGTCGGGGAGGACAGAGATGAGCATGACTGACTCCACTGACTCGTGCTGGGGTTTGTTTTTTGCTGAGAGCTGCTGGTGATTTAGGATTCATCACCTTTTCCCAATGACAGAGACAATCCCCATGGAAGCATCAACCTTCATAATTAATCAGCAGCTTCAACCTACACGCTGCCCTACGCTTCTGTGAGCTTCTTTTCTTTGTACGAACAATGGCGACAGAAACTGAGTGAGTTTGTGCTAATAAACAGCACTTTTACTGAAATTACTTGAACTTGCTCAGTGGCACTAAGAGACTGCAACCCACAGTATCCAGTGTTTCCAGTGTGTTTTTAAACCCAAAGCAAATGATTAGTTTTGCAGACAGCACAACTTAACCTCTGGCTGCTACTGTATGAAATCTACAGAGATAATTAACAATATGTCTAAACATTTAAGGGCCAAAGACGTTTTTATTTTGAAACATTTTGTATAAGAACAATGTTAGATGTTGGTGTATCTTTGGTCACCACCCACGCTCACAATCATACAAACATATAAAGCAGAGTTTTGTGCTGAGACCATTTCATTTATTTTATATGCACATGTGCACTTAACGTTTTTTCCAAAAGAGCAGAATAAGTATAAACACTCTAGTCAGTAAGTGATTTTTAGCGTCGTCCCTCTGGAAAGATGTTAGGTTTGTTCTTTGCTGTTATTCAGCTATAGATTTGCACTCATTGAACTTGCACACAACAGTTTTATTTCTATTTTCTCTCTTAAATGCTGTAAGAAAACACTGGTTCACAGGATATGCTCCCGACGACTGATTGATTCGTAACCTCATGGACCTCTGGGCGAGTCCTGTTTGATCTTTAAATGAATTTGTAATGTAGGGGGTATGTGTCATGCATATTAAAAAGCAGAGCTCCGGGCCCAGGGAGACGCATTGGTTTGAGCTGTTCTGACACAACCCTGCACATGTGAATGAGTTGAGAAGAAGTTTGATTGGAAATCCTCATGCTTCAAACGCAACTGGGTTGGGTGCCTGATGCCCACTCCCAGCTTTTTAAGAATCAGGTTCTTTCTGTACCTGACTGCCAGTGCCTGGCTTCATTGCTCACTCTCTAAAATCTCTTTTTAGCTGTTGAACCTGCAGCAGACACTCCCTGACAAAACAGATTACCACCTTTTCCCTCCAGTGCCCAGTAGACCTCATCCATATCATATTCATTTGGCAGAATAAAACAAGCTGAGAGCAGACATAACAATGCCGCCCTTCTCCTCCTCCTCCTCCTCCTCCTTCTCCTCCTCCTCCTCTCTTGCTGCTTTGCTTTCCTGTCGAAGTGTTGCAACGCTTCCTCTTCCTGCCTCCATCTCCCCATGTTTCCCCTCCATCTCTGGGGAACGCCGTATCCGTCTATCAGCACAGTCCTCCAGGCCACATAGGGGTGGGCCGGCGACTTTGAGGCGTGTGTGTGTGTCTGTGTGTGTGTGTGTGTGCGTGCAGACGTGGGGGTGTTCTGACTGACAGTATTGATAATCACTATAATAGGTGCAGGGTGAGGAAAGTGGGAGGTAAGCAGCTGTTTCCTAAACACCACCACGGCCTCCGCCGCCAACACCGGCGCCCTCCGCTCGGCTGGTTCACTCCTCGCAGTGAGAGGGGTTCGGGGAAGGTGAAAAATACTAATAAAAAAAAAAAAAAAAAGAGAGAGGAAGGATAACAGGAGGAAGCTGTCTGAGCGCTGGCAAGACGTTGAGTCAGAGAAGACAAATCTCATTAATCTCTCGTGTGACTGTCTCTCCATCTGCTTCATTTTACTACTTAGTAAAATAATTTTTGGTTTCGGACATGACTGTGACTAGCTCACCTGCTTCTCTGGGATTTTTTTTTTTTTTTTTTTTGGAAGCATATTTTCTTGGCTTTTTGCCTATATTTGATAGTAAAGCAGAGGGATTATCTACCCACTGCACCACTCCCTGCCCTTTTTGATTAGTTTAAGACACATGCCCTGTTACTGTGTGTGCAGAGCTCGATGCCTCCAAAAACTCATGTCCGTTCCATTCCATGGTAACGGGACACACTTCCTAATTGTGAAAGGTGTGGCAGTCGTCCCTCTGTTTATACTAAAGGATAATCATGCTTGTCTGTCCTGAGCTAAAGCTTATTTGAGCAGGAGCTTAGCTCAGTTTGCTGTGGAAAGATCAAGAAAATATCACCACAGCTTGACTAAGTTCTAGTATATTGAGCTGTTACCAAAGACAGCAAACCTAGCAATAGGTTTAGACCAAAACGCAGAAGAAACATATCCACGGATGTGTTCTACTGATTTAACACAACACCGTTAAGACAATAATGATGTAGTTGCAGAGAAACCGCGTTAGGTTTTGAGAATCTTCAACTGTCCAGGTTAGAAATCTGACTTCAAGGCGTGTGCCAGTCACCTGCTCTACAGCTGGAACACAGCACTACCCCAGATGTGTCTAATCAGTAGAATGAAATGACTGCAGCTGAATGAATCCACTAGGGCTGCAACGATTACATGATTAATTGATTAGTTGCCAAGCATTAATTTAATCTGCAACTATTTTTAAAAAGAACATATCTGAAATCTCTAGTTCTATCTTCTGAAATCTGATTATTTGCTGGTTTCTTTAGTCTTCTGATGGCAAATTAGTAATCTTTGGGTTGTGGACTGAATGTGGGCTGGGCAGAAGACATTTTAGATTGAATCCTCAGCTTTATTTTATGTTCATTTTATGAACCAAACGACTAATTGATTAATCATTTTAATAATTGAAAGTTTAATCTACTATCAGAAAGTCATTTTAGTTGCAGCCCTAGAATCAACATGTTCAAACTATGACCAAAAACACCTAATTGATCTAAACTTTAACATTGGAAATATCCTGCACTGCTTATTTGGAAGGTCCTCAGGCCCTAAGCATCCAATCATCTCTGTGTCCATTTGTATATATGATCTATGCACCAAACCTGTTGGTGATGTGGGCTTGGGTTTTATATAGGTATTGTCTCTTGGTGATTGCCTCATAGCTCGGAGTGTAAGTCTATTTTATGTTGGTGTTTGTGCTTATAATCAAGCATAAAGATCAAACAAGAATTTATAAAATTCAATATTCCCTCATCAGCTCTGCAGGACAATGAAAATCGTATTAGAAAGACTTACTAGAAAACATCACGTACCACAATTTCTCTTTTTTCGTCTCAGTTGTAAATATACCCCTGCTATTTGGCAACAAACAAGTTGCACATACTGAAATTCACAGATCCTTTAATTTGTTTTATTATCATTTATTAATTATTAGATTTGTATGTGATCCGGTGTGGATTCATATTTCATTGTGGGCTGTTTTAGTATGTATTATAAACACGTAATGGTGGTTAGCAGCTTAAAATTTATATCAAAGAGAAAATGAAATAATAATTTCATTTTCAGTATTTATAACTTGGATAACTCTCCACTCTTCGTAGGTTCAGGGTAAAACCTGTGGTCCTCACATAAATCGTCGTAAAATTCAGTACTGTGCAGAAGTTAGAGGTACTTTAGAATTAAAGATTCTTATCCATAATGCAATGCGGGCATCTGATCAATTTCAAATTGATTCTGAAGAAGCAGAAGCAACTGAGAAATCTAAATCTACAGAAGAACAGAAACTTGTCCTGTAAGGTTTGTGAAGGGGAAAAAAAGTGCACATAAGTGTAGCAAGGAGAACTGGTGCAGTCCTAAAGGCAAAGTGTGATCGATTGATTATATTTATTTTCTGTTTTATCAGCTGAGCTTTTCATGAAGTGAAGTGATGAATAAAACTATTCTTGACTTTATCTTTGAAATTATCTTCACTTAATTTTAGTGCTTGAAAATGCCTTTTTATGTAAATCAGGTCAGTTCTGACAGTCTCAGGTAAATGGGGTAAATGTGTGTTTAAGGAAGTGTTCTTCCCTTATTTGAAATTGAATATTTATTCACAAAAAACAAAACAAAAAAAATATATATATCTCCTTAAATGTATATGATTGAGGGTTGAATGTTCTGGAGTGTTTTTGCACCAGTGAACCGTGGCGTTCCTTGAATGGCGCCCTCACATTGTCGTCCTGTCAGCTCCTCCAGGCATTTTAACACATTTCAGGATCTGCTGTGTCTACATCAAAGACCTGAGTGAATACTGTCAGCTTGCTTAATAGTCATTTCTAGTTAGTATGCTATGGGGAAAGAGTGTGAATATAATTGTTCCATAATTTAGACACCTCACACTCTGAGTGTCTGACACTTTCGGGACGAAAAAGGAAAGTTGCTAATGACATTCCTTTTAAAAAAACAAAAAAACCTTTCATGGGATTAATGCCTATATTTCCCCTCCCCTTCTACTTTTATCATCATTATTTTTCATTCATTCTTCAATGTCCCTCTGTTTTCTTGGTTTCTCATTTTCTCTTTAATATCTGCTCATTACACAGAATAAATAGCGTTTCCTGGCAGAACACATAGAATATGGTGGTTATCTTTAAAACCGCAGCTGTGAAGGTACAGATACGCCGGCACAGAGCAACTACAATTTGTGCCGGGCCTTTGAACTACAAACACGACTAATCATATTTTGTCCGCGGCACCGCCAGGGCCTGATCAGTGTTTATACTACACACAAGTGCGCTGTTAAGTCCCCCAGTGTTTCCCTGACTGTTTTCCTTCAAATAGAGAGACATCAAAATGACTGACTTCCAGTTTTTATGCCGTTCTGCTGAACACCGCTTGGTGAGCTTCACTGTAATTCTAGATGTTTTACTAGAACATAACATTTTGACTCCCGATTCTTTTATGACTGTTCGTGTGTGTGTGTGTGTGTGTGTTCCTTTGTCACACCCCTTGGCATCGGAAACTGTCGAACAAGACGCCGTCTGTATAATATAAAAAGGTGGTATTGTCAGCGATTTGAAGACCTGAAGTGAGGACTGGTCGTTCCATCGCTGTGATTTTATGTGAATGAGTGTTTCCCGCGGAGTGTGAAATAATCGGAAATAACGCTTTACTTCTGTTTCACGGCGAGGTTCCTGCTGCCGCCGCTCGCTCTCTTCATTCGCTCTCCAGCTCGCTCGACCACAGCAACACACCCTGCATATACACCTTTTTTTTATGTCTGGTTTGGGCACATACAAAAAAAAAAAATTCTGAGGCTTAGAGAAACCCTAATGGTTTGGGGTGAAATGAGTACTCCAGTAGGTTAGGGGACCGTCATCGTCATGGTTACAGCAACAGCCATGTGGATAAGGACAGGGGGCAACCAAACAAAGTCTGTAACCTATCTATCCCCACTTGGAGTGTGTTAATAAATACATTTTCTATAAGGATCTGGATTTTAGTTTTTCTTGGACTGCCTCACAATTGTCCATCTGCCTCATCAAAATCAGGTTATTATATGTTCGCGTCAGCAAATGTGTCGATAACATCAGTTATGCAAGATTCGCTTGATAATAAACTTATTTGGCAAGTTGCACCGCGTGTATTGAAAATGGTCTGTGACAATGAGTTTAATTTGTTCTCATTCTGAAATTTTCGCTGAACAGAGTCTAGGCAGCAATTATATTTGCCTCCACAACATAATTGGAGGCGCAATTTGGTGTTATATAAATGTACCTTCTAAGAGAAACTGTATGCTATTAAACTGAATAAAAGGAGAAGCCATTCTATTCATGAATGAAAATCAAAAGTCGACTTTTGGGGGGAAAATGGAATGTAAGGGAGGAAATGACAGATGGCGGTAGCTGTCTGGGACAGCTGATGGACATGTTTGTCTGAAGAAGAGCATTTCTAAAGGTCAGTCTTACTTGAATTGCCTCAACCAACCAATTACACCTGTAAAGTAGACTGGAAATCACCCGCAGCCTGTTCCAAATCTTCCATTCTGGCTTTATGATTTATGGTCAGCGTGTCCTGGTCAAACATGGCTGGATTGCCATCTTTTTCTGTTGAAAGGCTCAGAATTATCCCACATAGTAATATGGTATTAGATTTCAATGGGATGATGCATTTGATGTTTAGATATTATCCAGTGGGATTGGAAAAAAAGGATTGATACTTCTCTGGACAGTTTGGTCAATAAATTAAGGTCTTAATTTCTCTTGATTTTATGTTTTGTCAAGTTTTCCCCTAATAGCAGTGGCTTAGTCTATCAAACCTCTAAATTATGTACTTTGCTTTAAGATCCCTTCCAGACATGTTATAAAATGTAAAACACTCTTCTTCAAATAATAATTAGAGTCTAATATGGTGTTTCCACATAAAAAAAAGGAAAAAAAATTATCTTGTCAAAATGACATCTACTCCTTCTCCCTCATTAACAATTCCAGAAAGAAAAAAAAAAATATGCTAATTTATTTCAGAACTTTAACTGCTGGACCCAAGATCTGTAATAGTCCATTAAAAAAGTGTGGGTATAATGGAAGTAATAATACAAGTAAGTATAAATGCAAGACTTTTACCCCCCCCCCCTCACACACCCATTGTTCTTCAGATAAAATAAAAGATCTATGTTTTTCATACATAGTTAATGCAAACAAAAGGCTTATTTCTCTCAGAATCTATTCAGAAATTAATGTAAACCCTTGTTAGAGGCTACTTTATCAACATAATCCATCCGCCTGACAGGTGTGGCAGACTGGTTAAACATATTAAATCTATAATATAGCACGAGTGTGCCTTGGGCTGGTCATATTAAGTTTTATCACACAGGTCAATGCGCTAAGATTTCAGTGCGATTGGCCTCACACCCGTAGGCCGCGTGTAGCTTTGCAGCTGAGGACCACCGAGTCCAGCAAGATCGTCCCGAGTCCAGTCACCCAGACGGAAAATGCTGCGTCGCATAAATATACATGTTCGTAAATGCATCAGACATGGAAACCAAACACATTAAAGCAGAACGTCATGATAAAAAAGTCCAGCAAGGTTAAAAACAAAGATATATCATCCCTGCAAATTCATTTCTTTTCTCTATTTATTACTGCAGTTAATCCAGATATCAATATAAAAACATATATATTTTTGTATATACAGATTATGTTGTGTGTTGTGCCACAAATTGTCAATTATATGCTAATAGTAAGATTGTTTACAGGATAAACCTAATATGTTCTATATCTAAAACCTGTCTCAGGGAAGCTCTACAGCATCATCCTCACCAGGGCGTTAAACTATTTGCTGATTGCTGTCGAATTGAGCAGGTAAATGCTCCTCTTCAATGGCAAATTGGAGGCCTTTCATTCTTTGCGGGAGAATCCTGGGTGTTCACTGTACCGGTCAGATATGAGAGTGCACGCCTAGTGCTCCATGGTATTTGTTCCTACAGATAAGGAACGCTGGTACGTTTATTGATGGTAATTTGAATGCACAGAGATGCCGTGATGAGATTCCGAAGCCCACTAGCGTGGCGTTCCTCCAACGCCATCACCTCCTGTTGCAGCGTGATAATGCACGCATTGGATGGATCTGTATATAAATCCTAGAAGCTGAAAACACGCCAGTTTTTGCATGGCCGGCATATTCCAACACGTCACCCATTGAGCATGTTTGGATGCTCTAGATCAGCGTGTATGGCAGCCTGTTCCAATTCCTGCCAATATCCAGCAACTCCGTGCGTGACTCAAATATTGGTCACACCAGATACTTTCTGCAACCCCTGCTACAAAAAAAAATGCACATCTGTAGCTTAGACCTGTGAAATCCAGAATCTATGGCTCAGTGCCTAACATATTTCTTTCAAAACTGTGGAGTTTAAAGTGGCCTTTTATTGTGACCAGCCCAGGGCACATCTGTGCGATGATCACACAGCGTTTTGATGTGCCACATCTGTCAGGTGGATGGATTATGTTGGCAGAAGAAGTGCTCACTAACACAGATTGATAGACATTTAAAATAAATTAAGCCTTTTTATGTGCATAGGGAAAAATGATTTTGATGAACTTTGAAAATTAGAGCATGAAACAAATGTGTTTTGTTTGGACAAAGACCAACAGTCCACAACCAAAAGATCATCAATTTACTCCTATAGAAGACTAAAGAGAAGAGGAAACAGGTTTGAGAAGCTGGAACCAAAGAAATTGTGCATTTTCTTCTGAAGAATTACTTAAATCGATTAATCAATTATCAAAATACCTGTGAATTATAGCTGGCAGCTAATCAATTAATCGACTAATTGTTGCATCTCTACTGTGCACATACATCATCCTGCAAAGTGAAGCTCAAACATTGAACTGTATGAACAAGAAGAATAAACACATTTTGGATGCAGGGAATGTCATTATTTCATAATTTTTTAATATTCAGTCACATCCACTATTGTCAGTGTTAAAATCTGGTATTTGAGGAAACTCATAGAATGATGTAGCATGTCTGAAACAGCATTGGATTGCACTGTCCTGTGAAAATGAATGCATCCTCGGTTCCTTCTCTTGCCCTGTTTTTATTAGGTTTGTATCCCATTGCCCACTTTCCGTGTTACTTCCAACTTTGCATCCCTATCTTTTTGGGTTTAATTTGCACCCATTTAGAAACGGATGCGCTGCCAACTCTCGCTATCTCTTTCTCCTTTCTAAGTGATGGGCAACTCTCAGCCCCTGTTTCTCTTCGTTATCCAGTAGTGATTAGTCTAGCCAAATAGCTGGAATTAGCAATGTAAAAATCTGCTTATCCACTGCCAGCTGGAGCAGATGCTCAAATTAAGCATCGGTGCCAGATTTTCGACTGGCATGAAGCTAAGCTGGAAGGCCGACGCTGAGGCGCGAGAGAGGAGGAAACAAGAAAACAGGTTAAAAAAGCGAGGGAGTGAAAATGTTCCTGTGCATGAGAGGGAAACAAAGAAAGAATAAGATAGAAAGGGGGTAGGGTAGAGTGAGCATGGGAATAAGAAATGGCTAATTCTTTAGTTTCAGCCAATTAGGCTGAGAAGCCACTGGTAATTAACTCTCGAGGGACCCACTGAACAGTCATGCACCTCGTTTACATAATGAGGATGAGAGGAGAGGCTTTTTTTTCCCTCCTCTTTCTTTTCTCCCTGCTTCCCCCCCTCTCGTTCCCTCTTTGGCCTGTTGAACCACAGCAGAACGGCACTTCCCGCTATTGCATATGACCAGTGTGTCATACAGCTCCCACTGCTCTGATACCAAGGACATGTATTCAGCGGGATTTGATTCATGAAAATGAAAGAGAATTGCTTTTGTTTGTTGTTTCAAATTGTTCATTAAATGGGCAGCAACCCCTAAAGATTGATTATTCTCTGCGACTGGATGATACAATTGCGATCTGCTATTGTATTTTGTGCTCTTCTCAGATTTTTCAAACTCTCCGTATAGAAAGCAAAGGGTTTGATCATGTAAATGTATGATAATCCCTTTGACTTTCTCCTTCTACCCTTTGCCCTGCTCCTACCTTTCATTTCCTCCCTCCCCGATATGGAAAGTGATGGACTCGGACTTAAGTCCAGAGGCTGAAAAGATTCAGAATATGAAAGCAAGCTGTCAAGTGTTGAAAGACGCCCTCCTACTTCTCCATAGCTACAGGTTAAAGGGGCAATTCCCCCTGTAATACACTGACTTTACAGAATTCTTCAAACCATGCGTTATTTTATTTACCCTTCAGGCCTCAAGCATCCTAGTTCAAGGTTTCTACCTCTATTACATATTTAGTCTGAATTCTTTTGTTATGAAATGGCAAAATTTCAACCTAGCTACACAAACTCAACCTGATTTTCCCCCCTGTAGTAATCATTAGTATCTTCAGTGTACAGAGCTAGAATAGGTACTATTTTCTGGTCAGAGACACTGTAGACCATTGATTGGTCATTATTTATCTACTTTGCTGCACCTTGAGCACCGCAGAATTGTTTATCCCATGGTTGCACTCTTCAGATAAAAAAAAAAATACTTGAAACCCAGCATTACAGATGAGGAAAAGACACTACACATTTTCCTTGTTGCATAAAGCTGCTCAGATGGTCTTGACACAGGGAGCAGCTGTGCTGTTTCTGTTTAATAAATCACTGACACTCATGCTTGTGTTGTAGTGGCTTGCTAGCATGCACGTGTAAGGCAGGCAGAGCAGTAACGTGGGGCGGATCTATGGAAGAAGAAACAAGGAAAGGAAGGGGAGGATGCTAGGTGATTTATTCTGCTTCGGTTTCATGCCTAAATCTTAAAAGTTGTCAAACACATTTTCATGTTACAATACTGTATGCGATACATTTAGGTTTTAAAGAAACCACATCATGTAAATAGCCAATTATATAGATTTTTGTTTGTTCTTTCTTTTACTACAGGAAAAGTCTGAGTTTTGTATGAAACAAGGACACCTCACAAACCCTCCATCACACCCACTGTTTCCAGTCTTCCAAGTAGATATCAGCCAATCAGAAGTGAGGGTCAGGAAAATTTATAAAAGAATAATTGACCTGCACTTTTCTGGAGCTCAAGCAAGGTGCTTCAGAGATCTCTTTTAAAACGGAGTTGATTTTTTTTTTTGCATCTTGAATATAGTAAACCATGTTGTTGGTATCACAACTTTAAATAAAACCCAGAAATCTGCAGATATGGTACGTTTAGAGGCAACCCTGAACTGCAAGACTCAAGAAGTTTGCTGTTTTTTCTGGTCTTCACAGACTCCTTCGTTCTCTGAAAACAATTTCTGTCCTTTTTTTATTTATTATTTTCCTGCGTGAGGTTGAATATAGCTGAGGGGTAGCGTGAATGTAATGAAACAGGAAGAAATTCATATCTTCAGGTTGTGTATTTTCTCCTTTGCCGCTTTATTTTTTTTCCCCTTCCTTTGATGGCAGAGTTGGGATAAAAGCGTTAAGTTCACTTCCTCTTTTATTAAAGGAGGCTTAATTTAATTAGCTTGCACTGCGTGAGCCTGCTATCAGGCCCTTCTGTTCCCATACCCAAGGTTTCTGATGCTCTGAGGAAAAGAAGGGAAGAAAAAAGGGAAACTGTCGGGTGGTCTCCAAGGAGGAAGTGTCCTTTTAATCAGACTTCTGCTAAGATCCCATTACCATCTCCTTGGAGAGAGGAAGGGCAACACATACACAGATGGACAGACGTACAGCAGAGGAAGATGAAACATATATTCAAGGGTACGCAGCATTCAGGACAACTCGATCAGAGGGAAGTTTGGTGGGCAAATAGGACCCCGACTGTAATGAAATAATACCGTGTCGAGAAACGGCTCGTGATTGTATTGGGTCTCCACAACATATTTTCATTTATGTATCGAACTTTTGTCTTGGCATGTTGACTCAACTGTTTTCTTTTTTTTTTTCTTTTATTGTCAATACAAGGATACAATCAATGAGCAATTATATTAGTGTTTGGTTGATGTATATGGCAATACTGTGAATAATTATGGGAATTCATTTTTATAACACAATGTAATCGCTCTCCTATTTCTCTACATCGATCCATGAGTATATTACATAAACTTGTGCATGAAATGGCGTCTGCATGTGCTGTGGTCCAAGATTTTACATCTTTGCTGATCTCCAAGAAGAGTTTTTTTGCATTAAAAGAAAGGGGATGAAGCATGTTCATTGTTAATTATATATTGTGTAGCCTTGCTCTTTTGTAGACGACTAAAAGTATTGACTCAAGCCGCGCTACCTCGACGGAGTGTAATTAAACGCCACCACTTGTAAGTGCAAGGCTATTGGAAAACATCGACGAAAACGAGTAATGCCTGCACACTGACTCTGAACCTCAGATGTATTTAGATGGAGGAAAATACAGACAGGTCTAAATGTTAAACAAAGATTGTTTCTCCCCGAGATTTTCAGCGTCAAACGCACGGACAAATGAATTTGTTCTAAATATTGGCCCTGATCAGAGAAGCACTGGCTTTGAGCCAATAGGCTCTATGATAGTATAGATAACAATTAGTTATAATTATGGACTTGTGTGATAAAATTTACAATGAAAACATAACAATGCATCAATCCCAAAGACTGTGAACACAGACAATAATGCATCATAGATATTATCACAGACATATTAAATATAGCCATAATTAATTATCTGAAAGGAAATATAAATATTTAATTTAGTATAATTAAGAAATATTTCACAAGAACACATTCACACACATGCTATATATATATATATATATATATATATATATATATATATATATATATGTATGTGTGTATATATATATATATATATATATATATATATATGTATGTGTGTATGTGAGTATATATATATGTGTGTGTGTATGTGAGTGTGTGTGTGTGTATATGTATGTTATTGTCAAGGCTCTGGAAAGTTATAGACTGGCACCAAGAATATAAAATGGATGTCTTGTAAATTTATTTTCAGTATTTTAAATATATGTATGAAGCATATTGTCAAACACTGTCTACAGACTTGATCATCCCGACTGCAATTGAAAAACTGTCCATCTAAATAATACCAAAAAATACATAAATAAATTCCCAAACTTAACAATATTTAGCTCAACAGCCATGTTTTAAAATCAAATCAGATTTAGGTCAAACTTGATAAACCTCTCAAAGATAAGGAAAGTAAAACTGAATTCACGGCATTAACAGATTTGAATAAAGTGTGTATCAAAAGTATTTGCATTGATTAGGCTCTCTGTGTAATTATTAGTGATTATCAGGATTGAGGATTCATGCTTTGGTGATAGTAATGGGCAGCCTGATTCTGTCAGCACACGAGCAGCTATTAGAATACATGACCTCGTGTGTCTTCATACATGTCCAGATCTTCTCTGGACATGTATGAAGACACACTACGTATGCAAGTGTGTGTGTGTGTGTGTGTGTTTTTCCGGTCTGGTCAGATGCCGGCTCGTTCCGAGGCAGTGCTTTGCTCCAGTGTACAATTGCTGGGTTTGCCTGTGGCTAATCAATAACGTAATTGCATTGCAAACTAGGCCTTACCTCCAGAGAAAATAAAGCAGTAAATACAACAAAGTGGCGAGAGTTGACAAAATCCCTTTCGGGGTATAAATTCACCGCGCTGTTCAAATGAATAATTTTAGATAGATGGCGGCTTGTTTTTGCTGTGTGAAATTAATTTAAATAAATTATTAAGTAAGACCATGCCTACAAGAAGTGATTCTCAACAACAAAAATGCAATGTTTAACATCCCGTGGTGTAGAAAGTGAGATTTGAAGGTGTTTTCTCAATACTGTCCTAAAATATTCAGTGAAATGCATCAGCAACTATTCAGAAAATGTGCATTAGAAGAAATTATCTTTCTGGCCCACTCATATTTTTATTGTAATAAATAATGTTTGTACACAGTGTCCTGAACTAAATAAATTCAACTGAATTCAGACTCGAATCAGACAATGCTCATTATTTTATTATTATAATATATTATAGTGCAGTGCCTGTTCTGAATGGGCTTATTGCTGGGCTCCAGCGATGGATGTTAGCATAGCCCCAAGAAGTGCTGTATGCTGTGTGTGTGTGTGTGTGTTGGGGGTTGCCTGTTTTGGAATGTATGCTAATTAGGAGCGCTCGCTCGGCCCCTGGAAGTGCCGCTTGCAGCGTTGTCGGTGTGGCTGCCTGCAGCATTCTTGTGAACTGCTCATCCGAACCAAATTCACACTTGCGCTCCCCTGGGTCATCAGCAATACACCCACAGAGTGTGAAGTCAATCGGATGAACAGTTCTCAAGATATGGGAAGGGCTGTCATACATATATGTGTTCATACCTACGGAATTTACGTCCTTTATAGCTATGAGAGCATTACAGCGCCACCTACTGGCTAAATGGCACAAAATATGGTTGCGAAGTGTTTAAATTGTAATAAAACCCCTGTAAACATCTGAGTAAACGTTTAGGGTCAGGTACAGGCAAGAAAAAAAAAATCATTATACACATATATATATATATATATATATAATGATTTCTGTTTTTGCATTAATCTGTCAGTTTTTCTGTCAGGAATATTGAGTTCTTGTTTCCTTACAGCCAACTGAGCCACGTATTTTTAAACTGAAAATATTGTTCTATTATATGCAGACTACTACTACAGCTACTGAGATTAAACTCCACTCCAAAATTTGATTTACTGCTAAAGTTTACTTTTAATCTAACACACATCACACATAATCCTGGCAAATCTAGGGTTGCTAGTATGGTTCTTACTCTTAACAAAAATAAAACTATATTCAAAAAGGTGCTCACCCTTTTTTTCTTTTTTTGGGCAAATTCATGTTTGATTATATGGAAAAAAAATGATTGACACCACCTGCTTTTCCACTGACATGTCATGTATTTAAGAATGCCACCGAATGTGCTGAAAACAGTGGTTCACAGTGACCTCTGAAGTTACCTCTATAGGAGTTTGAGAAAGGAAAGGTGATGAGGGATTCACACACAGAATAGTAATGTCTGGGAGTTATAGCAACAACTTTAAGAAATAAAATCTTTTTTTTTTTTTTTAGTGCGGAGGTTAGCTTTGTTGCTTTGCCGGTGTTGCTTATTTCTTTTATAAAGTAGTAACCTCCAACTGTCCAAAAAATGATTGAAAACCTTCTTAACAATTCAACAGGTGGGTTTACAGAAGGCTGCTGGTTGATAACGGAAAATAAAAGAATAAAGCAGGAGAGCAGTGCTGCAGCCAAAGTATATGCTGTTGAAAACATTGATTCACAAGTGTGAGGCTATAAAATACTAAGGAATATAAAATGATGACTTGACATCGCTTATGATACAATATGATTTCGTTATCCGCTTTATACCATCTCAGGATGCTGTAGACAACAGCACAGAGAGATACAATGAACAGTGAAATAAAGCTGTGTAATAATAAAGCACAGTAACAAAAAAAGGATAAATCAATGTTCATGTTTTAACAGCGCCTGTTAAAACAAGTGAATGGCCTTGGCCTGCTGGGTTTGGCTGTTGAGCTGTGCAGACATGACTTCAGAGGCAGGATTTCACACTGCGATGGGGGCTGGTGGGGATTCTTGATGCTATGAGGACAACTGCTACCAAAATGAAGCCAGACTTCTCAAAAGCACACCTCTGATCTCGTATCAGTTCAACAGAAAAAAAAAAAAAAAAATTAGGAAAGTTTATACAGCTTGTAAAACTCGACAAGCTATTCAAACCCACTCACTTTGTCACTCTTCCTGTTTGTTCCTGCCAGACCATTTTGAGCTATTGATTGATTTCAGCTGCCACTTGGTCTATTAAGCGGCTTCTCCTTGTCTGTCTCTTTCCACGCTATCTCTTTCTTACCAGGCAGGTCAGGGCTGCCTAAACATGAGCCGTGTAGCTTAGTGTTCACTTAAGACACCGGTTGCCACAGTTCAATAGCTGCAACACAAATTCGACAGAAGGATACTTGATGTCCTCTGTGTCTGAAGCTTGAAAAGAAAAATTGTTTTTTTTTTTTTCCTGACTTAGTGGAAAATTTAGCTTTCATCCTTTTCTCTGTATAGTTTGATTTGTTCTTTGTCTCTTGGGGTATAAATGACTGGTTGTGTGTGTGCGGGCTTTGATGATAAGAGGGGCAGATGAAGATAGCTATTTCACATTGATTAGTTCAGAAGTAACGCTCCCATAATTAAAGATCATATCTCATATACTTTTAACAGTTACTTTTCTCAGCTGAATTAGTTAATGCTGTTTT
Source organism: Eupleurogrammus muticus (assembly GCA_036785175.1). Taxonomy (NCBI): domain Eukaryota; kingdom Metazoa; phylum Chordata; class Actinopteri; order Scombriformes; family Trichiuridae; genus Eupleurogrammus; species Eupleurogrammus muticus. The sequence goes on from JAYKQN010000001.1 coordinate 15,919,194, forward strand.
GCCACTGGTTGACTGGAGATGCAAATCTACAACGGCACTGTTTTGGCTCCGTGATAACCTATTGTTACAGCCACATTATTGAGATGACGATGCATTTTTTTCAACTAAAGGAAATCAATTTTAAATGGTGGGCTTGAAACGCGACTGATGCACAATTAGTCAATCAGTATACCTAGTGTTAATGATTTATTTGAGCTTAGAGCTTATAGCAACACGTAATGCCGACAGATTAGTTTTATTATGTGACGTGTGGATGTACGAGAACCCGGGGTTTCTGCTGGCATCAGCGTAGGATCATGTCCCCTGCATAATTTAGAATTAAGTTCCACCTCATTACCCGCGCGCGACAATACAAGGCCGGGACGAATGCAAAAGCATAATTTCCTGATCAACTCGCACATAGCGTGCCGGTTTACTGTGAGAATGCTAAACGCGTTCATAGCATTTACCTCCCACAGTCTGAGACAGACCATACAATTAATTAGTGTGGAAATTAGTCTGGATACTTTTTTTTTTTTTTTTCCTCCAACATTTAATTCCACATTTGTTTTGACTGAATTCTGTTGAGTTGAGTGCATTGTTATATATTTTTTGCACACTTTTTTTTTTGTGCACACACATTAATAAACACACAATCACGCACACACACAAATAGATTCTCTGTTACTTATGTGGCCTTGTTTATTGTGACTGTCCGTAACTTGCACCTGCTGGAACCAGCGGCAGCTGCCAGCTGACTTAAAGCTGCAGCGAGAAGTCTCTTCATTGTCCCTTTATGACCACTGTAAAGGCATTCTCGCTTCGCCTTATCCTATCTCTCCCTACCGCCTGCAGCAGTGTAGAGCTAGCCGTCTGTGTCTGTGACGGACAGAGTCCACACAGTTGGATTCCAAAGGTTTTCTGCCAGCTGCAGGGGAAAAAAACACACACACACACACCAGACATGATAGCAAAATAAAGACGGAAAATGTCCAAACTGTGAGCCACTAAACCAGGGCACTGTAAATGTACTGTATGAGCAATACAGCCATCTGGGCAGCTGATAAAAACCTTGAACCCATTCAGTTTAATATCATAAAAAATCCCTTCTGCATGCTACACAGGATGAGCTGTTAGGCAGAAAGCAGGCTTGTGCCAGTGACTCATAAGGACACAGCGAGAATGAACCATCATTTAATCTGTCAGCAAATGATACCAGAGGCCACCCTCACCATTATGCAGAATGATCGCCTTAACAGATTGCTATGCCAACACGTCTGGCAGTTTTCATTCCAAAAGCCAGTCACACAAAATAATTGGCTGCGTTGGCCAACGGTTATGATGCCATTTCCTCAATTGCAGACGCACTCCGCTGAGTGTCTCGAGTTGTTTGTCACCTAGCCTGCGATGCAGCAGCCCTCCTTGAGCACCCTGTGAGCCTCTCCTGGATAAAACTCATTATCCCAGTCTGCTGCTCTTCAGGAAACTCATTATCCCATCCATCACCAGTGGACTCTCAGACAACAGGATGAATATGCCCTCTCATCGTTTAATTGGTTCGCTTTGCATAGAGTTTCTGGGAGAGCACAACAGCAGCCCACGCCACTATATCAGCTGTAATTATCTATCTAATATGACATCTTCAGTTTGACATCTGATACTACTGTTGGTTATCATTGACTCCCTCTGGGGTACACACTCATGCCTTCTGACAGCGACTAAACAAGTCTGGTGTTAGAAAGCCTGACGGCTTCCGGCTCAGTCCCTGTCCTGCCTGGGTCCGTTGAGGGATGTCCGGCAAGTGAAGTTTTAAAGTTGAAGCGAAGAGTTACTGCAGAGTGCACTCTGCGTCCAATCATCCAGTAGTTTGTGGAAAGTATAACCTACAATATCTCGAAGGAAAAAGAAAAACAAGTGGGGGAAAAAGTTGATTGCTATCTTGGTTTCTCCCCGATATCTGGGTGTTTTTTTCCATCTTTGGACACCAGTATTCACACAAGGCGAGACAGGGGGCCCCAACCTGACCTTCACCACACACTGCTGGGGCTTATGTGTGATACTGGGCTGCATTAGAACCCACAATGAACTGTGACCAGGAGTCATTGGCTAGATGGATGGCTTCTGGTTTCTTAGTCCCCCATCACCTCCCACCACTTCACTTTCTCCCTCTTCTATTCTATTTTTCCCACCTCCCCCACCGCCATCTCCTATTCATCGTCCCTCTGCCAAACGGATGTCTAATGACAATGGAGGGCCCTTGGACGAGTTGGAGAATAGATTATTGACTGGGACCAGAGATTTACACTGGAGCCACGGGGCCAGGCGGCCCCAGTAGAGATAAATGGGACATGTAATTGAGTTTGGTCACTCGGTTGTGTTGGAGTGGCTAAGGCCGGTGTTGTACCCATTGGTGGAGCCGGGCGGATGGTGGTACTTTTAGTTTGGGGGTTGTGGGGGGAGCAGCACTGGGGTTTATGAGCCATACAAAGTGGCTACGGAGGGTCAGACAGAGGGCAGTCTGACACTTGAGTTGTATAGACTGCTGGACAATGTGGCGAACGATGTGAAGAAGGGGGGAGAAATTGATCATAATGGATCATATTAGAGACAGAGGATTCATTCAGGACAGTGACAGCTCTGGCATTTTGATGAAATGCCCCCCAGGGTGACTTTTTTGAATATATGCAAAGAATGTACATCATGTACACTCACAAAAGAAAAATGATGCGCACCAAATGCATTTCCTTTTCACTTCCCATGTTAGCAACAGGGGATTTTTCACAGAAAGAATTTACACAGCTGTATAAATAAAATAAAGTATATGTCCAAAGGCTAGGTGTATTGGAAAGAATTTGTTGTACAAAATCAACTGAACAGAGACAATGTATGTGTTATCCTCATCCTCAGCAATGAGATCAGTAAAAACTTGCTTTGCTTTTACTTCGGTGAGGGGTTCAGTGAGGACTTAGACCAATAGGAGACATGCACGGTTACCACAGTAACCCAATGTGTGTGTCCTTGTGTGTGTGTGTCTGTGTGAGACGGTAGAGATTGTCTGCGTGAAGACTCGGTTGGTAGAAGTATGGAGGTTGATGTCGGAAGCATACAAAATAGGAAGGTATTACTCAGAAATGCACAGGCACACACACACACTCACACACACACACACACACACTCAAGTAACAAACAATGATTCGACCTCTGTCACAAGTCTTTTCTTTGTGTTTTTTGTACCTTGACTGCAATTGAGTAATACTTGAGACGTAGACACCGTATTTTTAACAATTTATAATAAGTGGACACATGATACATTTATAATGTTCTTTCATTCTTTGGGGGAATCCTATTCATCCATCAAATTTTGTTTTTGTTGAGTATCATAGGAGGCGCTCAGTTTGAAATCGGATATGATGTCATGTGTCTCCTTTGGCTCCATTAGCTGACACCTGGCATATGTGCTTGCTAGCATGTGTGTCCTACGGATATGAGTGAAAGGATTATCTGCTGGCCTAGTGAGATCATATGAGCAAACCCCCCCACTCTGCACACTGCTCCTAAATTAAATGCAACTCTGCCAAGGTAATGGCATATGTAATGCTATCATCAAAACATCTACCCATTGTTCTGTCGTTGTACAGACACTCTTTTGTCTCTGCAGTGGTGCGTTCTTTCAAAAGCAGCTTATAGTGTTGTGGTAATGAAAAAAAGCCTAAAAGATATGATTTTCACAAATTGTTGCAATAAGCATAATTATAGTAAGCTGTTCTAGTAAGCTGGCTCGAATCAAACCATTTGCTCTAATACCAGTCAAAAGGACAATTCTCACAATCCTTTTCTTCTCAGTCTCGTCTTTTCCCACAGGGCTGTGGTCATACACGTCAGTGCGGCTCAGACATGTGAATACAAGTCACAAGTGTTATTACTCCCCTAGATCCTCAATGGTTACTCTGTCTGCCTGGACAGTTGGCCCACAGAATTCTGGAGCCTCTACAGAGGCTTTACAGAAGCATCCTTAAATCCCCTAGTGGCTGCGCTGTGAGGGGAAAGAAAAACACTGCAGATACATTTTTGTGTTTACCTGCACCAATGAGACCGAAAAGCAACATAAAAAGTCAAAGTCGGAGCAGAGACTGAGCGGAATTACCAAAATAAGGAAGATCACAAAGGTCAAAATGTTGTGCTGGTTTAATATACTACTGTTTGTAACTGCAGTATGTAACACAGAATGTATTTTCTGTTAGTGTGTATGAACACGGCCTCACAGTCAGAGACTGTGTGTTCCCTTATGCTTTATGCATTTCCTGTATTCTATGGGTGGTTAATGTGTGCATGAGTGTGTTTGTGTGTATGTGCGTGCATGTCCTCACAATCTGTGGATTTTCGAGATGCCAGTGGTGGCGTTGGAGCCTTTTTGCCCCTCTTCATTGCCAGGCTTGTTTGGTAATTGCGCACCAGCAGATACCCTTAGGTTCTTTATTTACCCTTCATCTTCTTCTACTTCTCAGCACATCATATGAACTTACACCGCAAGAGGCATCTTACGTCTCACATCTGCCATCGCTCCTGATGTTGACAGTTTGATATAGAGTAATTGTCTATAAAGACATTGGACCTTAGGACAGATATTGCTAAAGATTTTTTTTTTCAATTTAAAAAAAAAAAAAAGTTCTACCCAGCATCAGAACTGACAGGGGTTTGGCCTTTCCAGGGCTGCACCTCACTTACCCCACTGGTATCCTGCTGTATTGAAAGTCTTGCTGCATTGAATTCTCCAGGTATATATTGAGCAGATACAATATTGAATGAGCTGTTATAGTATTTATGGTAAATGCAGATGCCTAAAGCAGCAAAGTTTGTACTTGTACACAACTTATGTTATGGAGGGATACATCTGTCATGTATTGGCACTGCCTTCCAATACCTACTAACTTCCCAATTTTCTTTATCACCTTTAACCTTCCAAGTCTTTTTGCCGTGGCAACAACTCAACAAAAGCTCCAGTTTTGTGTTACAATGCAAACTGCAAGAGCCGCTTCATGTGAGGACTCTGTGTTATTTATGAGTTGTGATTCAGAGTGTGGAGTGGCGCTCAGGATGCATAGAAGTCTGGCACTCTGCCGGCTCGCTGGGTCCAAAACACCAAGTCTTGATTTATTCATTCACCACAATTCTCACATTTCTCATGCACAAGCCCTCCACAGCCTTCTGCAGCCAATTTGCAATGTCCTTCTAACTTGTTAAGTTTGATACCTCTTAACGGGGGCTGATACTGGCTAACATAGGAAAACGATAGAGGATGTGGTAATAGAGTTGCTCCCTGAAATTAACCTGCATCCTACATGCATACACAAGCATCAGCCTTGGAATAAAGTATAAGAAGTGGCTGAGATTACAAGTAGTAACTCGCTTTTACGGAAGCCGTGTGCTTAATCATTTTGACCAGTTTCAGACTCGGCTGACTTTTAATGAACTGCAGCCCAGCACTATTGAAATTTAAGTCAATACTGGGAAATATATATAATTAAATACAATGTTTTTCTTTTTTCTTTTTTTTCAATGTGGCATGCATAAAGATTTAAGAAAGGAAGGTGAGAGCACACAGAAACGTAGCTGAGCTGAATGAAAAGCCTTGCGGGGGTTTTCTAACATTGAATTAATGTTTTGGATGAACACTGCTGCAGACTTGACTACATTCAAAATCCTCAGGCTGTGAATGTTAAAGCTGTTATTTTATTGTATAATTCCAGAAAACACTTTTCTTGCACCTAACTAGTCCCACACGGTTGTGCTATAAAAACATTCAAATGTCAATCTGTTCAGCTCATTCAGCAGATGGGGGCCCATAATTTTCTTTAACGTAACAAGTAATTTTATATAATTGTTTAAAGCATTAAAATTTATAATGGCAGTCTGTGGGAGGAATTGTCGAATGGAGTACTGTATTTTTGTAGCACCTTGGAGCAAGTCCAAAGTAATGACTTTTACATCGGCTTTAAGATCTCAGCAATCTGTGACATCAGTGAGTCAGACCAGGAAAAAAAAAAAAACAGGTGTGTTTCACACCTCCGTAGGACCTATAATGTTTTAGATCCAAAGCTTAACTGATAAGGCTGTCAGGCTCATAGGCAGAATTGCAAACTCGGCTCTGTTTCCTCTCTCCAGTTTCTTCAACTTACAAACCCTGTCTTCCACAAAACAATTTTGTAAATAAATTATGTATCATCATGCTCCTGCTGCGACTAATGATGTACACATTTCTGACCTAGAAGCTTTGTTTTAGGCAAATCATGATCAATCATTTAGTGAGACTACAGCTCATCTCTATTATTTTTTAATATTTAGATGGATATGCAGGCAAGTAACTGTATATCTGAAGATTCTGGGGGTTTGAACTCTTGCTAATAGTGTATCCTTTTTTTGGTCGAAAGGATGGGAGTTCAAATCCAGCAAATGGTTGATTTGACGGTGGAGGAAAATTCATATATAGGGGCTTCCAATATGCTGATAGTGGCTGCAAATCACAAATATTTCATTCACAATTCAAAACTACCATTATCACACAAAGATACATACATACATACAAATATATATTTCATATAAATTATTATGGTGAAAAAAAAGTTCCCTCATAGGGACAATAAAGAACCTGCTCTTCTGTCTGCTCCATCAGTGAAACCAGTCAAGCCATTGTGTGCTTTGTCATTGATAGTGAAGTGTTAGTTTGTTACATTTTCTCAAGATTTCTTTAATAAAATGTAAATATTTTTCTGTGTGTGTGTGTGTGTGGGGGGGGGGGGGGGGGGGCAACTCCTAGAGTGGAACAGTGATTTCCTCTAGGATATACTCTGATGTAAATCAAATGGTACTGAAAACACCTCAGTATTTCACATCCCAGGAGGCAGAGCAAAGTGATCCTATCCTTTTACCTGCAGCGACTTCATTTATTATCACAAAACCTGAGCTATAACACATTTCCCATCCATAGTGCACTGTTTCATCCTCCCGTCGAGCCGCCAGGATTTTTGCTTTTTGCCTAGATCTTTACTCAGAGGTGCTTCACCAGGTGCTTTATACCACAGCCTCACCAAGGTGACTTTAATTGGTCTCTAAAATAAAGATGGATCCAGGCAACGTGGGGAAAACACAGGTCTGTCTGGAGGGGGTAGAGGTGTAGGTGTGTTTATCTGTGCTAAAGGCTGTGTTTAATTTAAGTTTAATTTCTCTCAATCGAATGCTTTCTCGCTACCACCGCTCGCACTTGTCATTCACTCTGTGGCTCGCACGACCACACCGGCTCTCTCTTTTTATTTCATCTACCGCTCTCTTTTTTTTTTTTTTTTTCTCGCCTCCTTTTAAATCGAGTCAGGGAAGCTGACAGCAAAGCCGCATAATTTTGCTTTTAACCTTATCAAGTGAAGATAAATGCCCTCTCCTCTTTACACTCGCTCATGTCAGGGTCGTACTGCTCTGATCGATCAGATCAGGTTTGTGTTACTGGCCACCTGAGTGTGCCGTCGGGTTCCACTTTTGAAAAAGTTGATTCTGTCTCAGCTAGTCCAACAATGGTCCACCACTGTTTGAATGAATGAGGAAGGACATAAACCTCATGTCTGTTCTAGTACCCATAGCTACTGTCCTTGATTACTCAACAGTATTAGCAGTTCTTAAGACGGTTGAGGAGCAGAGTGAAGATGGAACCCCACTGGAAGCTGGCAGCAAAATCCTTCGAGTACAGTTGCAATGATAAGTTGTTTAATCCATTTAGATGCCAACAATTGCTTTAATTGCCAGCTATTTATGTTTAATTAATTGATTTGAGTCTTCTGACCGGCTGCATCACCGTGTGGGGCAGGAGCTGCACTGACTACAACTCTGCAACGCATCGTGAGAACAGCTGAAAGGATAGTTGGTGTACCACTCCCCTCCCTGCAAGATCTTTACACCACCCGCCTCAGCCGCAAAGCGATCACAATTGCCACGGATACAAGTCACCCTGCACACAGTCTGTTTAGCCTCCTGCCCTCTGGAAAGAGTTACAGGAGCCTCCGCTCCCGCACCACCAGACTCACGAACAGTTTCTTCCACCAGGCCGTGAGACTGCTGAACTCTCTCCCCTCCCCACTCACGGGACTGCTGAACTCTCTCCCCTCCTCCCTCTCACCCCCTGCCCCAGCCAGAAGGAACACCAGGCTGACAAACCAAGTCTAGGTCATTGGACTGCCCCCCCCCCCCCCAACAACTACCTCATAATGCACATAACTGGGACAATCAGTACTGTCTTGTTTTGTCTGTTTTATCTTGTTGAACTTGTCCTTCCACTCCGTACTACTTATGTCTTGTCTTGGGGTACTCATGTCTTGTCCTGTCATACGTGTTTGTTTGTTTCTAGTTTTAGTTTAGCACTTTACCTTTTAGTTTAGGATTGTCTCGTCTTGCGCACCTGCACTTTGATGTTGTTGTACATGTAAAACGCATAGGATAGTGAGAAACAAAATTTCGATTCCTTTGTATGTCAAGTACATGTGAAGAAATTGACAATAAAATTGACTTTGACTTTGACTTGACTTTGACTTCTTGAAGAGGAAAGTGCCCAAATCATATGGTTGCTACCTTCTTAAATCTAGGTTTCTTTAGTCTTCTATAATAATAAATTGGTGATCTTTGGGTTATTGACTGCTGGTCAGGACAGAAATATTTTAGGTTGCATATTTAGCTATAAAACAGTTTAAATTGATTAATGGTTTTATTAATTGACAGATCAATCGACTATCAAAACCGAACATTTGAAAAATATGTAGAAAACCTGGATGGTTTACTAAACCCGGGGCATATTTTGCAAGTGAACCACACTACCTCTATCCCAGAAGTCACCAGGAGGTCAATAACTGTAAAAGAAATTTTACCTATGGTACTGGAGTAGGTTCTTTCGGGAATCCTGTTTCAATGGACGGGCAAGATGGTGGTGCTGTAGTACGTCTGAGTTGTGCCTTCTCCTGGCCAACTTCCTACATAGAAGCTACTATAGATGCTTTGATTTTAAAAAATGGTGACGGTGCAATTGTATTGCTCTCAATGTCTCGAGGGCAACCCACAAGTGTACGCTGAATTACAGACCAACTGTTTTCACTTCTCAATTGATTTTGATACTTAGAGGAAGAGTCAACACAGCTGGTAAAATTATGCCAGTGCAAATATGTTCTAAAGGGAGAATGAATACCTAATTGATGTCTTACTTGGCATGAACAGATTAGATTCCCACTGAGCCTGACAGATGTCTGGTCTGAGATCCATCGGATATTGGAGATTGAGAGTTTGAGCGGCCACACAGTAAATGTAAAAAAAAACAAAAAAAAAACAAGCTGCATACTTTAATTAATATGTAGAAAGAAAAGAAACACTGAGTTCAATCACTCACTTCAATATTGGCTTCCATTGGTGTGGCCATGGGAGAAAACTTTTGATCTCCTGCAACAACTTTGCTGGCAACAGCATCTTAGATCACAGGCATTAAACAGGCACTACTGACCTTGTGACCCCGTTACCTTGATGTTAATAGGTATCTAATGCACTAGACACCTTGTATCAAAGCACCAGTGTGGATCTTTTACAAATTAATGAAAAGTGTCATCCCTTAAATCCCTAGCCAAACGAGTGCACTTGATGCTCAGTAAGCCTAACATAACCAGGTAAATCTGTGTTTCATAGTAATATTGATTTTTTTTTTTCCTTTTTTTATTTCTTTTTTTTTTTTCATTTTGTGTCTTTGAAGATGCTTCCTGCTGGCCAAAATTCTGACTAAAAATATTCATGTTGCTTATGTTGTGTTTCACTATTAACCAGTGATGGGCAACGAATTAAAAATCTATTTAAAATTAGTTTGTATTGATGATAGATTTTTAATGTGAATGTAGAGACGGGCAATACAGCTAAGAACATATGATATAAAATATTTCATATTAGTGGATATCAATGATTATTGATCATTTTTAAAATTACTCCAAGAAAAAAGGCTGAATATAGTCACTTTCTGTTAAATGACTGGCTGTTTGATTTAGTGATTATCATTATGTGATTTATTTATTTTAACTTAAACCTTGAGTTAAAATATTGATATAGTATTGATATATGTTTCTATTTTGTTGATATACATATTAAGAATTTAAATGTATATCAACAATTAAATAACCATTTACTCTGTATTTGTGTGACTACATTTTCACACCAGCAGAGGGAGACACAAGTCCCGTGCTGCAGCTTTAACATAAGATCAAGAAATGATCCCAAACTCTGATTCAACAACACTGTCCCTGATGATAATCCCAAATGCCAATGTGTGGTGGTCTCTGAAAGCTGGAAAGATTAATAATTTGATCAGATCCCAGCTTGGCAGGGAGTGGAGTAGGTGAACAATTGTGGATAGAGCTGGGAATTGTGGACACCCTTGGGAAACCGAAGACTCCATCTCTGCAGTAATACTCTGACGGAAGATGCTGAAGCTGACATGAATCTTGGTGTCTGTTACAATGGCAAGCTGCTCTCCATTGTTGCCAACTGAGAGCTGATGGCATCATTCAGGCACATCCACTTGTATAAATGCTCTATTACAATATCCATCTGGAAGTCTGACTGTCATTACTTGATGCCGTTCCAGGGTGAATTTCCTTTGCCTTACCAACTGCAAGTGGGAATCAATAGTGCTTCATTCACACTTTATTACTTGCTTGTTAAACTGTACAGGGCAAAAGTGCTGTCTGCTAGTTACAATAACTGTTGGATGATGTTTTGGGAGATTGAATTCGTGTTTTCAGATAAAAATGGATCTGGAGCGGGTGAGACATGCTGGACTTCTCTGTCTTCACCTCTTTGTGCCTTGTTAGTGAGTCTTAGTCAGATTCTAAATTTAGACGGCCCCTTTGAACCTCAGTGGTTTCCATGTTGCTAAATCATAGATTAGCTCAGTTACAGAATACACAATCTGTCACCGCAAGTTGATAAATCTGTATGAATATTCATTTTTGCAGTTGGGAGGAAATAACCTTCATGCTTTCACCAATGACTAGAACACCACCACCACTATAACAACAATTTAATTCATACAGATATGCACAGCTACAGAGCATTTCAACATGGGAAATAGTTGAGTGTTATCAATTCTTCCTGTACTTTTTTGAATATAATATATTACTACCTTTTATACATCTGAATTTGAATCATTCTTGGAAATCATTTTACATTCAATGCAGTTTGTTCCAAAGTTTTACCCCAGGTTAAATCCAGAATGTGTTTCTGTATGCATTGTTAGCACCATCACTGCATATCTGTGGTCACTGTCCACAACAGTTATTCACTAAAAATCCAGCAAGCTGCATCCTTGTCAGTGAGTTCCAGTTCCACTGGCGTTCTGACACTGTAATAGGCATTGTAGACAAATCCCAAAGGGAGCACACAGAAAGTTATTGACATTTACAAAAGCTCTGAAAAGAAAAGAAAATTCATAATGGGTACGTGTCATAATTTAACACCACTTATGTTGTAATCCCTTCTTTTTTTCCTTCTTCCACTTACATAAAAACCAAAAAACCCCTATGAACAAGTAGCTTCTACTCAAACACCACAGTAGTAGCTTCTATATAAGAAGTTAACTAGTCGAAGGTACAATTTGGATGTACTACAGCACCGCCATCTTGCCTTAATGGTGACTTCTGGGATCGTGTAGTGTGGTTTGCTTGCAGACTGCAAAAAATGATTGAATGTCATATTTATACATTCTAAATAGTGTATAGTATTTGCCAGTTTCAGAAGGAGCAAGAGGGTTTAAATTTGAATAAGACTATGTGCCAACTGCTTTGTATACATTTGTGAAGTTTGTGAGTATGCAAACATTGGTGCAAGAACCTTGCAGCAGCTTTAAGTAAAGCATGATTTGGTTTGAGAAAATATTACTATGGTATTCAAAATGTGAAGCCAAGTTTAGAGCCCAATTCTTATGAAGTTGATGCAGTGACGTGCCCCAGGGAATCAGGAATATGACATGACGTCATTTTGCAAGATTAAATTGGCACAAAGAACCGGAGTCTCTGGTGAGGTCTGGTCTGAAGTCTTCACACAGACACTCCCACAGACATGGTCTGTGTCTGTTGCTCGCTAGCTTACAGCTAATGGATGGTAATTGTATTTTGATTGCATGGTCAAGAGATCAATTATCTGCAAATACTGTGGGACACAGTAGAAGCACATGGGACTCATTTAAAAAATGTCCTCACCAGTATAAGGATATAAGACCTTTGTGCTATTACTTATACATAATATTAAATTATGTGTGTGTTATGATATTTAAAATACTTACCAATCAGCTGGTGTCATACAGATTGCCCTAGTCTAACCTCACTGAATCACAGAAGTCTTTATCGCTGGTTTAATGGCAACAATTTGTGTTTTATGTTCAGAACATGTTCTGGGTGTGTGACAGAAAATTACGATTTGATATACTTTGAATTCACATATAATCTTTCCCCAACAATTTCAAAGCTCGCTCTCGCCGTCTCCCCTCTCTCTATGAACAGTCAATGGATGTGGTTTTTAATCTCTCTTGGGGGGAATCTAAGGAATTTGCTCAAACTCCATCTGTTGAGCTAGCGAGTGAACCTGATGAATGAGATTCTCTGGTATCTCATGCTTACTGAGCTAAGCAGAGGAAGGAACAGAAGGGGAGTTGTAGGTTGAGTAAAGCCCAGTTCAGATCAATGATTCGCAACAAGACGAGATGGTTTTAAAATGTTGCAGAGAAACCTGCAACGGTATGAACCTAGCATGCAGTTTTCGCCCGTGAGAACAAAGCCATTACTCTTTGGCCAGGAAGTACAAGTATGAGACCATGTAGGATTTCCTGAGGAGGAGCGAGAGGGGCTGCTCATCTAACATCATTCACTTTAAAATTATATCTTCTAAATATCCACCTATAAAATAAACAAATATAAGGATTGCAACTGCCCTAGGTGCTCCTAATGACTCATGCCTTGTTTTTAATTTAATTGTGAGTTAATTCAGCTAACATTTACAAAATGAACACTGATCACCAGCCAGACATTGGTAACGTTTAACGTCTTAGATTGTAGGTTATTACACTCAAAATTCTAGCTAACCCATTGAAAACAATGTACTAATAAGAAGTATATGCCAGTGAGCCATTGGTATGGAAACATCATCTGTGCCTCTAGGAGATGCTTTGATATGAACAGTCCAGCTTTAGAACATTTATCATCTGGCATCTTGAGATTCTGTTTGCAACTTGTGTCGAGTCCCGTTGTGAATCACTGATTTGGGCTGATCCTTTTAGAGAGACTGCATGTGTGGGAGCATTCAGCAGTTACTGCGTGTAATTACTATAAAGGATTATGAAGCACGGGTGGAGCATGCGACGGTGCAGCCCGTGCAAGGCACCGGGCCCTCGGGACTTTGGGAGACCACCACAAGGTTTGGGCCCCCCTTCAACTGATTGCTATGTCTGTGCTTCACTATGTCCTAAAAATGCAGTCATGACAACACCTACCATTCCCAATTTGCATATTTCCTCCTCCTCTTCTCATCATTTTGATTTTAATAATGACATTTTGACCATTAGAATTGCAGTTACTAATAAGAGTGTTGATTATTTTTATCTTCAACTATACTCTCCATCAAAATTTAACAAGCAAGAGAACTGGATTTCATCATAATGGTGAACAAGAGCAGAAGTCACAGTCAGTCCTGACAGGTGAGTGCAAGCTTTCTGTTGCTTGTTAAAGCAACTGATCAGCTGGTTAAATGTCCTTTTTCCATCATGTTTGTGTCTGTCGGCATTTTGATAAGGCCTTTGTTGAGCTGGACGATTCTGTGTTCAGTTGAATAAACTTGTTTATATGTTTATGATCGTAGACTGTGCAAGTTACACAAATGGTCACTGTCCACTCTTCTAATAATGACTGTGTGCGCGTTGTTCTTTCTATCTGTGGTTGGATGTGTGTGTTTGTTGACAGATGCTTGTTGTCTCTGTGCATGGTTATAATAGTGATTGTCCTCTTGTACATGGGCCTTGAGCTGTAGAGGTAGGCCCTATAGAAGGGAAGGAGGGGGACCCAGCACCATTTGATCTTTGTATAAGTTTTGGTTATCTGTTTTGGTAATGTATTTTATATTAATCAAACTCTTAAATTTTCTTTGAATTTATTGATTTTTTTTATTACATGCAAATGTCAGCATCTTGAAATATTAAATTAACAAGTCTCACCTGTGTTGATATTATACCAAAAGGAAGTGAAATGAATATATATATATTCAATAGATTTCTATAGAATACATTTCTTTTTTCTGTCTTGCTAACTGTGGTTTAAACTGATCATGTCTGTCTTTTAAGACAGTTTGCACATACCTTATTTTACTATAATCATTTATTTTTGAAAGGTTGTCATATTACTATAGAAGCAACTAAAAATGTCCCACATTTAGTTCAGCACGTTTACTTGTATTTTTAGTTCTAGTTTCATTCATATACACATTCGAGAACCAACCACAGTGCCAACCACAGAGCTTCCGTTCTGTTCTGTGCTACTTCAGTAACTCAAGAAAGACACTGTAGCAAACACAATTATCTGCAGCAATAAAACACAGAACCTAACAGTTAAAAAGTGTTATTACTTTTCCATTGAGTGCGTTCTGCGTTTTGCATAAATTGTGCGATCATTGTACCGCCAAATCTCCACAGAGGGCCAAGAAGTTATTCATTCAGTGTGTCAGAGGACCGGAGCAGATGAAGCTGCAGATGGCTGAGTAAAGGGGTACGGTGGTGGGGGTTTTTAGGGTGAGTTTGGTAACCCGGTAACAGACTGGTTTTCTCTGAGGCCCACCAGGCCCTGGCCACAACACCAACACAGCCTGCGACCCTGATCCCCAGAGACGGATGCCATCATGAATCTTGTGTTGAGAGCTGTTTTTGGGCTTCCAGTTGGCAGTGGCGCTTTGTGTGCATGTGTGTGTGTGTGTGTGTGTGTGTGTGTGTGTGTGTGTGTGTGTGTGTGTGTGCATATGAAGCAATCATATTAATGGGACACAATTCACAGTATTGTCACACTATAATATAAAATTATTCTGCAATGGCATAGTACAAAAAGCAGCCTATTCCCCAAGGTTGTGACGCAATCTCATGCCAGGAGATTTCGAGAGAGCACCATATTTCTTGCTTAGGTGAAACCCTGTCTTGCTATCCATTTGTGACCTTGACTCTGTAATGGGCCTTTGCTGTGTCTAGTCTGACTAAATACTGACAAGTATTTGTATTGTTTGTGACAGTCATATATTTTGCCATTTTAGTTTTTTTTTTTTTTTTTTTAATCATCTCCTGAACCCAATATCATGTGTCGTCTCGTGAATGGAGTGTATCGTCACACCCCGATGGGCTGATCCATCTACAGGTGCAGTGTGCCTCATCTGAATCATTACATGGGTAGAGATAACAACAGGTAATAGCCATTTAATGGGCTTATAACATCTGATGCAGGTGCTCCCAGACCTATACAAGCAGGTATGCTGCCCCCACACCTGCACACATGCCTGTGCAGTCACACACACACACACACACACACACACACACACACCACACACTCATTCCAAACACCGCTCCCCTCAGTGACTTTTTTTTTTTTTTTTTTTTTTATTTCACACCTGCCTTTTTTTCTCCTCAGCCCTCAGTTATCAAAAGCTATATTGTTTCTGCTCCATTGTCTAGGGTAAAGCAATTTGTCACGATTTGTGCGGATGCAGAAATAATTTTTTCCTCTGTGGATGTGCTGTCTAGACACTGCGCTCTGCTGTGGGAGCCTTCACACAGCTGGGGCCTCCTTTATTTCCGCAGCCACTCTTTCAGTTTATGAAAACAGCAGCTATTGTAAACCCTGGAGGGAACTTGCAGACCTGTGCATGCTGCACTGTAAATAATCAACACTGTGTATTTCCACTAGTTAAATGTGTTGTGTATATTTTTTTTCTAGAAAACCGTGTATGCAAAAGGACAACCAAAACACGCTCATACTCCTAATTCATGATGTTCAGGTTTATCTTTGTGAATTACAATTCAAGACCATTTCCAACAATAGTGCATTTTGCATTCTATAATTTGAGTGAACCTTGGCTGGCTGTACCTTCTTATTGTACACACCTCTAGTGGTTAATTATCATCATTTCTCAATACCACCGTCATTAATAGCACATGGTGCATCAATCTTAGAGGAGGATCGATTTATCATTTTAGTCGAAAAGGCCACGAACATGAAAAAAGTCAGGAAAAGCTAATGCTTTTTTAATGATGATTGCAGCAGTGTTGACAGAATACATAAGCTCTGCGCTGTGATTGGCCAATCAATTTTTCAGTGCAAAAAATGCAGATCATATATGGAAGACATGACTGTATTGTACTCAGAAATTTTTCTTCTCATGAGGCACAATTATTTCTTGCATAAATATTATTTCATTAATAAAGGCTTTTTAATGGATTTCCTAAAATTCATGTAAGCTTACTGCACAGTGTTGGTGTTTTTTTTTCTCTTTCCCCTAACCCTAACCTACCATGGAAAAAGAGGGCGAAGGATTTTTCTATTGTCAACCTTTATTAAGGTTTAGTCATTCGAAAAGACAAAAGAACTACTACCCATTCTTTGTGAATGGGTTCTGATTTAGAGTGAAGATTTCTTCAAAAAGGTGTAGGGGAGCAGTGGGGAGTCTGGTTTGTGATCAGATACACTTCCGAAAAATCCTCCACAACATCTTATTTTAAAGTTGAGCCCTTTCCTGAAAGCATTATGCTCTAAAGCAAGTCATGTGCTGTAAATTGGCTTATTTGAAAGCACGGATACACAGCCCAGAGCAACTGGATTCATTCTTACACAACTCCTGTATGTTTCTTTGTGTGCTTATCGATCCATTCTCTGAGACTCTGATAACTTTAAATCTCTGCAGGGCTGATCCCATCTAATGCCCCTCTCACTTTATTCATCTCCCACACATAGCCGATGCCAGGCTCAGTGGTGTGTGATCGTCCTCCTAAGCGTGTGCACCTCCTGTTTGTGAGTGTGGGGGGGAAAATGGCAAAAGAATCAATATCCATCTGCGTGACAGTAAAGAATAAATGGTTAAGTGAATTAACGGAGCACTTTGTTTCCACCACACACATTTATATCATCATGTTAAATCAATTCAAGGCCATATCTGCACTTTATTGTTTTTTTTTTCTTCTCAATATATGTCTGAGCTGTTGTACATTTTCCTCCATAACAGTGTTGATTTCCATGGTTAAATAATAATAATAATGAAAAATCATTAACTAAATAAAGTTTGCATTTCCGCTGTCACATTTTCTCCATGAGAGAAATAAAACGAGATGTATATGTATATATATTCATTATGTACAGTATATGTAATATATAATTGTAGATAGATACAAGGACTAAATGCAATTTGAATACTGCTGGAGCTATTTTTGAATATTATTGTTTTGAAATTTACCATTTGATTTGTATATTGAATTATTTCAGGTTTTCCTCTACTAGTTGACGTTGAGCCTGTTTCCATGTATAAGCAACAAATCCGGAGAGTCCTTAACACACGAGATGATGGTTTATGATGACCGCTGAACCATAAAGAGTATCGAGTCTTCTGCAGAAAACTCCAGAGATTGTTTTCTGCTCATTTTTATTTGCACTTACTTTCATAGCAGATGCTTGCTGACATGATCTACAATAGCAATAATAACGGGGTTAGACAAATGTAAACTGATTGGATTTTCTATCCATCTCATGGGGTTTTAAGCAGCCATTCACACACTGATAGAAGAATGTGCTAATTTCGAAGTGACAGTGTGGTTACAGTCGTCAATGAACGCGCATTGTCATCCACTCATGCTGAAACCCGAGCTTATGTCTTTTTTTTTTTTACTTGTTTACCAGGTTTTTTAACCTTTCCTTTTGTCCCCGGAGTCTTGACTTAACTGCTGCTGCTTTGTGATTGATGCCATTTGAGTTTCACTTCTAAATGCCACACCTTTCCCCAGACACAATGGATAGCTTACCTTTCGGCTGGAGTTAATCTTTGTAATGATTGTGGATTATTGAGGCTCATTAAGAGGAACCTGCTAATGAGTAAAAAATGGAGAGGGAGCAGTTGCGGTGGTGGGGAGGTGGTAAAAGCTGAACAAAGCCCCCAGTTATCTCTATTCCGGGCTATGTTTGTCCACATTCTGAAAATAGTGGCAACTTGTAGATAAAGGACAACTTAAATTTAAGAAAAAAATCTTTGCCCCCTGTTGATTAACATCTCTACCACTGTGTCTATTGTGGTTGGTAGGTGTTTACAATACTGTACTGATGCCTCATTGACCAACACCTCTGTGAATTTCCTTGAACTAGAGTAAAGAAAATATTTTTTTGGAAACAGAAATGGATAGTGTGTGCACAATTTGACAAAATTTCAACAAATTTGGTGTTTTGCATGCGACACCACGATCTGCAGCCTAAGTGGCGACGACAGCCACTCAGTAGATTAAATGGATCGCTCTTTGCTTAGAACATGAGATATCAAACAAACAAAATGAGAAATCAAATGTGAAGTGAATATGCTTTCAGAAATATTTCATGTCTGGCAAAACACTAAACCAGCCAGGATAGTCAAGGTCATTGCTCCTGCAGCAGCATCTTGGCTCAAACGGGGGCGCCGACTTTGTAATGATGAGAGTCCTGTGGCTATAAAGGGTCGACGAACTGATGAGCAAAACCCGGCTCCGTCTCCGCCCTCGTCCCGGCTATCCATCGTGGCCCCGAGAGGACGGCCCTGCCCGTGGCCTGCTCGCCGTCTGCCTGGAATGTGCAGCTGGGGGAATTCAGCGTCCACCTGCTCGGCTCTGTGTGAGGCGGGTTGACCTTGCCAACACATACCTGGCAGCGGCGGGCCGAGTCCGTACAGTTCTGTAAACATGTCGGGCCAAAAGACAAACGTTCATCAGAACAGGGCATAGTGATGCTCGCCAGGGACGCAGTCGAAATAAACACTTCACATGCGTTTTGAAGATCTCCGCGTTCGTTCACACTGGGAAATATGACAATTCTTTAGAGGAAAAGGAGAATTGCTTCCCTCAGCAGTAGTGTCCTTGTATAAGGCAGCAAACCCCTTGTTACTCTAATGAGCAGCAACAGTGTTAGTAGCCTCCAGTGTTCTACCTGAACATGTCATTAAGGGATAGTCATGAATGTGTTCATATTTTGGGCAAACGTGAGCTCTTAACAGTAGCACTAAATTACTGTTTTGCTGCCTGTTGAACGAACGGCTAATGCGTTCATTATGGTGTCTGTGAAAAGCATGCGCGGTCTGTTTTCCTTCCTTCAATAGGGTGCATAAAACCCTGCTAAAAACGCTGTAAAGAGCCCCTAATATTTAGCGGAAAAAACATTTGCTACAACGCTAGCCACCAACATCGCATCTCTGCATGCGAAAACAAAACAAAAAACGGAGGCGACGGCAGCAGCTACATGCAACACAGATTTTCCGTAAATATTTAAATGAGCTCCAGGATAAGGTTGGTAAGGATGGGTTAACCTTACATTTTTGTGCAAACTTTGCCCGTCGGCTTTCAACAAGAAAATCAGCACTTCAGTCACATTAACAGGCTTAAATAAGGATAACAATTTGATGTGAAGATAAAACAAAAACACACTTTCGGTGTTCAAACTGATAAAATAATTGCTGCCTCTATAAAAAATGATCACGTACGAATATTGAATTTTGAAATTTTTAAACTTAACTCTGACTGATCTCATAGTCGTATAGCAGCACTGATTTAAAAATTGAGAAAATGTATATAAAAATTAAAACCCCAACAATAAATAAAAAAATACATTCTTATGTCAATCAAAATTGTATAAATTATAACTTAATTGTAAGGTACCTTGATGTAATATTTCAACTTTGCCAGCAAGGTCTAGTTTAACTTGTCTGTCCATCAGCTTGCTGGTCAGTCTGGATATTCAACAAGGTGATTTCAAAGAAGAGAGAATAAATAAGACTTAATAACATTTTACTTAAAGACTAACTTTTATGATGCTACCCTTTGAAAATCACTGGAGGAATTGACCAGTGGCCATTATCAGTGAATATATCTGAATATACACCAAATACTGAGCTGCTTCCAGAGAGAAGCTGTCAGGTACTATACGTTACGATCAATGCTGCAGAAACAAATCCATAATAAACTGAAAGCAAAGGTTGACATGTTGCTGTTGTTAGTTGGGCTGCGTATACCCATCCCTCATTGTATGCAAATTCTCTTTTGCTGTGAAATTCAGTCTTGACACCAAGGACCCAATTTTGAGGGTGCAGCGAGACGACGAAACGCAGATGTTGATAACTGTGGATCCAACGTGGTGGCCAAAATTCACAATCAGCGGTGTAGATAAAGCTCTTTATGTTGAGAAATGTCTAGCTGACAAAGCAGAAGTTGTAATAATGATGCATCTTTAGATTTTATGCCCCCAAAAAAGGAAAAAATATGTGTGTGAATGTGGTTTCTCCAAAAACCTCAAAGCAAGATGAAGACAACAAACCTTCTTTTCTTTACTTTTGGGAACTTTTGAGATTTTCCTCCAGGCATCTATTATTACTTCTTCTTTTTCCCTCGGGTACAGACAAAACCACTCTTGAGAGATTTCTGAAAACACCTTTTGTCAGGTCTTTGTTTTCCATGGTGTGAAGACCTTATTGCTATTCATGTCATTTCTTTGGCGCTGTCATATTTGGCCGTATCAGCTGTTTGGAGAAACACTGTTCCCGATGTCCCTGAACGTGGAAGCGGGCTCTCGGTTCCTTCTTTTTTTGATGTGTTGGTGCCCGTTTACTTTCAGGAAAACCACACTGTAGAGATATGTGTGCTCACTGAAGCCTCCTGGATGTCTAATGATGATGCAAACCTCAATTCTTATTCAAAGCTACAGATCCACATGAATAATGAATGAATTAATATGAGTGACCTGATTCTGAATCTGTATGTGTGCACGCTCTATCGCTGTGTTTGGAAACAGACTTTGAAATGCAGCGTAGCGGTTTGACCTGGGCCGACTGACGCTGCTGAACGGACGTCTTTTGTACACGCACCAACGCAAATGATTCCATTCCTCGTGGTCTTTTTTTTTGTCTACTTTGAAGTTAAAAGCACTTTGTCTCCGAGTTGATTCATTGGTATATCGATATCCATTTGTACTTGTACGTCCTGATGAAAGTGTTTGCGTGCTATACGTTTTTCCACTGGGATGCATTTATTTTTAGACATAAAGCATCACGCTAATTTGATCAAAGCAGCAATAGAGTGGGATTTCAAGATATCAAGTGTGTAGAAATAAAAAAAGATGAGCATATGAATCGTGCATCCTCACTTTCTTTGTTGCAGACAAGATGGCTGACGCCGAATGGTTCTGCAAACCTTGGATTTCCATATTGTACACATATTGTAGCAATTACACTACAAAATGGAAAATACTGTCGTTGTGCTCAAAGATTTAAGATTAGTAAAGAAACTAAATCACTTAAATAAGCTTAGGATAAGAGTTTATACGTCCCCCACCACTATAAACTTTCTCTTTATTCAAAGAAGAGGTATCTCATCCAACAAAGTTTTTCGCAATAAAGGGGAAAAAAGTACTTCTTTAGCTTGGCTAATGCTACATGCTACACGATTTAATGAGGGAGCGAGCCAGGAGAAAAAAAAAAAAAAAACTCCCATCAAAAGGCACCGGGCTGAACGAGGCCCGGCCCCAGACTCCGATCATTCATTTTTCGATCAAGGAGCGGGCAGACAGGCGCGTCAGGCCGCGTCACAGACGACCGCCACAGGCGACCATGAGCCGCCGCCGCCGGGCTCAGGCCCCGCCGTCATGGCCACTGTAGCGGACACAGACACCAGCGGCTGAAGTGACGGATTTACATCCGGCCGCTCAGTCGATCAATTCAAGGTTCCGGGCCGTGTTTCCCAACGCCTTCTCCCAGGAGCTGACAGCGGCGGGAAAATATTATTTGAAATTTTTTTTTTGACAGGCAGCGGCTGTCAGCTTTTCCGAATTACTCTGGCGGGTAAAGGGTTAATCGTTGCAGTTTATTTCATCTGTAACAAACTCAAAGATCAGACGACTGTACAGCCAAACAGGCAGATCTGGACATTAATATTATCCTCTGGTGTGTGTAGTCGTATGTGAAGACGTGTCTCAGGCCAAACCTGAGTGAGGTTTAAAGAGTGTCTGAGTCTGTGTAATTGTAGACAAACATGAATCCCCTCCTCATGTTGCCTACCTTTTTTATATTTTCAGTTTTCTATAGCTTCCAGCTTTGTCCACTTCATCACAATCTCCTCTCTTCTTTTCGACATGTCATTTTTTTTACTCTCCTGATTTCAACTTTACCTGTTCATACGTCTCCTATTTTTCCCCTTCCGCTCATTGTTTTTTTTTTCTCTCTGCATTCTTCTACATTTTTCATCCCGTCATGTCTCTTTCTGCCTGCGTCTGTCACATCTCTCTATTCCCCCCCTTTTCCATGCTTGTCACCTTGCTTTTATATCCTCCTTTTCTCCCTTTGCTTGTCACCTTCTTTTCCAACTATCCAACCTCATCATCCTTTCCTCTCTGCCTCCCACTGGCCTTACTCCTCCTCCTTTTTTTTATATATAAATGTTTCCTTCTCATTCTCTCCCCCCTCCCTCACTCTTGTAATACCTAGAGCCTTTTTTCCTCTCATCAGCTATCACTACTCCTTTTTTTTTTTTCCTTTTTACCCCCCCTTCTTCTTCTGCTTCACCCTCCGTGCCTCTGGAAGCAGATAACACCTAACATTGCTCTACGCCACTCAGTCAGGGTTATCTTGTTTTTTTCCGCCCTTATCACTGTAACATGACTCCACCTTATTTCTACACAACAATCTCTGCATCAACTCAAATGGCTGCTTTTCTACAACATGTATCCCATAAGACCGGAATAATTGTTTACGATCCAGTGCCCAAAGAAATTTGCTTTCAGAGTGAGAGCCTTTTTTTTTTTTTTTTTTTTTTTTTTTTTTCCTCCAAAGCGCAGCCTGCAACATTGATATTTCTCTCAGCCAGCAGAGTGTCATGGGTGAATTCCTCTGTGTTTTTTTCCTCAGCGTCTTTTGGCCGTTGGTTTAACAGCCTGACAGAGATTGAAAGTTAAATTGATTAATCTTAAAAGTCTGATACATCTGGTACTTGTTTGAAGAATTTACCAGGCTGCAAAGTCGACGAGAACTAGAAATACTTAACCCTGCGGAGAATCAATAAGATAAAGAGAAAACAGTTTTCTATTTCTTAATTTAAATAATGCAGCCATGTTACAGGACCCCAGAGGTACGTTTAAAGATTTAAACTGAATAAAATGATACACATTTTATGAAAAAAAACAAACAAAAAAAACACGATCTTTCCAGCATCTCATCTATTTGTCAAGGATCTATATTTTACTTTCCCTCTGATTCCAGCTACAATTCATTGCTAAACTGAAACACCGTTCAGCGTGATGCATTCCAGTACTTGATGATATAGGAGTGGGGGGCAGATTACAGGAAGCACCAACACTGAGCTCCTTGGTATATTGTTGATTTCCCCAAGTTCTCTGAAACAGCTTTGAAATGGCAAGGCCAGGATTTCTTCAGGTATCTTTAAAATCCATTCTTTTAAAATCCAGTTTCTCATTGATCAGAGCTGGAGTGACCGTTACATCCACAGCAAAAACTCATCAGATTTGCCAGCCTTCGTGTTCCTCGGGATAGTTGTGTTGTCATCCTGGAAGAGACCACTTAAGATAGAATTGTTAGGTTAAAGGTTATCACTCAGAATAAAAAAAATGTTGCATTGCTTTAAAGCGAAACATCTCTCTAAGACGAAAAGCACATTCAGCCAGGAAATAAAAAAAAGAGTCAATCATACTGACCTGTACAGTTGTGAGATCTAAATGCAGATAAATATTCCCGTCATTGTTACTATTGAAACAGCAGCTTTTCAACGAGCTATTGTGACTGAAGCTTTTACCATCTGCTATAATGAACCATATCAAGTCTTTTAAAGCTTCCTCTCGTGTCACCTTGATCCAGGTCAGCTGGACCTGCTCAGCATTCTATATATGTCCCAACAGTGCATGATGGGTGTTAGATCAGTGTGAAAAGACCCACATCTATATGCTTCTCAACTAATTATTACAGATTTATCATTTAATCTGTTCGCAGTATAATCAACACATTTCTAGTGGAATGTCAATGAAATCTGGACTTTTAACCTTTTAAAAAGATCAGATTTAATAGTAACATCTCTAATCATATTTGGATTTTTGTTCCATGTTTCGTGTTTTATTGGAATCACCGATTTAAGGTAAATTCATGGTTTTGCTTGCATACCATTGATATGGCACTGCAAAGAATGCCGTCAAATAACCTTATAAAGCATGTATCTTCCCCTTATTCATGTATCAGATGTTTGTTTTTTAAGTGCAATTGTCTTCAGCAACATTAATTTGGTTTCCATCCTAATGTGTTGAATTGTATTTTTGAGAGGATTTTGCAAAATGCGCAAAAAAGAAAATGCAGTTTGCATGTATTTATTTACAATTCTTACAAAAATCTGAACAAGAAAAGGTGGATGAAAATGCAACTTTTTTTAGGGACCGTACTTCTGCAAGTTTCCAGTACGTCCGCATCTTTGAATGTTGTACGTGTACGTGTGCACCGTTATATTATTCCCATCCAGCGCTGAATGATTTATTTGCCTGTTTGAGGTGTGTCAGCAGGGCAGCAGTCACAATGCATTTGGTTATGGCCTCCTAAATCTCCGCGGAGAGTATTGACTGCCTGGAGTGAGCTAATTATTGATGCTAACTGCCTGTAATGCTGCCAATGCGTAAAGACTTTCTGGCGTCACACAGATAAACCCCTCAACCTCTGCTTCCTTGTCACTGTGGAACACAGCCGGACACATGTAGCCACGTACACACTCTTATAGGCCCGCACGCAGGGTCAGACACAAACGGGCGGATTTATTTTGTCAAAGTCATGATCATGATTTCACTGTCGTCCTTGTAGATGGGGAAAAATGTATAGGTTAAAAAAATCAATATAAAGCCACAAATGTGTCAGTTGATGGCTTTCAAGGTCAAAACCAACTTGTCCTTCTGTAAGAATGGGTTGTCTTAATTGTAAGATGTTTGTTTTATTGTAGAGACGAATGGATCCTCAACAAACCTCCTGCACCACGTTTCATTGGAAATATCAATTCTAGTTAAAAGAAACACTGGTAAAGCTGGAAAAAAATCATTTTAGACAGTTGCCAAGCTAATATTTCAAATAGTCTTGCAAATAACATAAATGATACCAATAGCAAAGCGTCTACTTGACTTATCGATTATAATTTACACAGAGTAGTTTCATGTAATTTTTATGTGACACGGGGTAATCTTATGAACATAAATGTTCTTAGGAAGCGGTGGATTGTCCCTTTGGGGCTTGTCTGATTGCAGATATTATGTCGGACCCCTTTTATAAATACGAGCGTGATACGAACCGCCGGCGTAAGAGAGAAGCCGCTAATCATCATAGTTTCATCAGTTAAGTATTTAAAATTTGAAAAGGGAAAGATAAAGGGGGGGTACACCGGACCCCGTCTGCTTTTTTTCTGATATAGTCATTCGAGTCCCTCTTCAACTGCCCTGTCTCCACACACACACACACACACACACACACTGCTCATTTCACACTCAGATACCCCTGGTGTTGTTAATAGAGGTCACATTGAGATGTGCTTCCAGTGGGGCTTTTACCTACTCCTGTATGTAACAGTTCCCCTTTATGATAATGAGAATCACCCACCCTTACACACACACATACATCCATGCACACGCCATTTTTTTTCTAGATTGTATATGTATGTGTACATTTAATATCGTGACATTTGAATTTTTCCCCCCCCTTTATATTTGTATTACATTGTCATTACAAGTCTTTTAATCATATAAAAGACACACCATCCACAATGTATCCAAACAAAATCCCAGATGTTTTTATAGTCACATTTTGCTTAGCTCACCTTTACTTAACTGTCAATTCATCCCACTATATATGTCCTTTCTCTCCGACTTTTATCGGTCTCATGCTCTCCGTCTGTCGGCCATCAGCGTTGTACCAGACTGATCTGTTGGCCCAGCGACGCGTCGGACCACCCCTCCGTTTGACACCATTGACAAATAGATAGCCGACCAGTGAGTCAGGCCCATGACCCTGTCATTCCGTAGCTAGACTGATTGGATTCCATTTGTCCCCGCCGAGGAAAAGGCAGCGATTACAAACAGATAAACAGAGTGGAACTGCATGGCGGCTGGCCAGCGCTGCCTGCTCGAATCCCCCGGTGACAGCAGAGGAGATTGAGAGGGTGTGAGTGTGGTGGGCTCCAAATCAGGGAGTTTTCAAGGCCGGCTTGTTTACTGCGCCGGTGCTGGCGAGGGGGGTGGATGATGGAGGTGGTGCCGACGTGACTTTGAGGGGCCGTCTGCGGCTCGTCCGCGCTCGGCCGTTTAGAAGATGGCGGTCGGATTCCTGGCTCCTCCGGTCCTGTGCATCGATACTTAACCCCGGCTGCTCCTGTTGGCTGCGGCGTCAGTGTGTGACTGTGTGTGAATGATTAGATAATATCCCAATGAGCGGCCGTCACCTCACGCGGCGGCGAGTGTGTGAGTGTGTGTGAATGAACACTTGTGGTGTAAAGAGCTTTGATCGGTCAGAAGAATAGAAGTGCCATTTACTTTAGAGTGTTATTTTTGGAGGGCGGGAGGAAATAAAGGGAATTCAATATTTCTATCATCTTGTGCTTGAACCGCTCTCAATCCCACAACAAATCATGAAGAAAGGAATCTGCCTGCACTTTTAAAACAGCCCGAGATGCAGCAGGTGATGGGACAAGTTAGACCAGGGGAGTCAAACTCACTCTAGTTCATCAGCCATGTATGCACAATTTGATCTCAAATGAACCAGTAAGGATTTACATATAAATAACAACAGCTAAAAATTCCTCCTCCTAATTTTCCATGATTAATTAACTGTCAATCTAGCATTCATATTCATGCATTGCAATTGGAGATATTTACTCAGAATATTTAGTAATCACACTGTGTACAGTCATCCACTGGGCCGGATTGGACCTTGTATCGGCCAGGTTCTGCATGTTGGACCTCCCCTTGGTGAGATGATGCCATACTGTCTGTGGTTGTGGTGTACACACAATAGCAGATCTGAGGTACAATACCAGCAAAGTTCTCATGGACATTCATCACGTTGCAACAATAGTGGTTCGAGTCTCAACAGAATCTGAGTAGAAACTGCATAATTTATGTGCACAGGTTCAGTGTTTCCTCTGGTTTTTGCTCGGTGGCTGTTTTAATCGCTCCGGTGAATGCGTTTCCCCATTTGTTTGTTTTCATCAGGAAGGTGATGAAGGTGGAGGTTTCACACGCTGAACACAACATCAAACCTTGTGCTGACCTTAGATTTTTTCCTCCCGTAATCCTTCTCTTTTCCATTCAGCAGCGGCGCGCTTAATAACTTTATTGACTTTGTGTTTGGAAAAGGAAGTGAAATATTTCTGGGCCGTTTCTATTAAAATTGCATATTTCGTTCATTTTGGATGGAATTCGCTAATACTTTTGGCGCTTCAAGCACCCCAGCAATGGTCGAATGACCAGTGTTTGTATGATGGATAAAGAATCCTTTCCACAATGGTGTCTTTCATTACTGACCATTGCTGCTGTCACACACTGATAAATCCAGCAGGTCATGTACTGTATGTCATTAATTAGGAGCCTTGTCTGTATTGATAGTCAGGCTTTGGGTGCTGCAGTGTAACACCCTGCATGGCTGTTACATACGACGGGTTCTGCAGGTTACTCAAGGTTAGCTATTTATTGTTTTAGCCGTTGTTCTGGAATTATTTTGCCCCTCAGCTGTGTACTGTCTCTAAGGTGGGTTAATGATGAAGAGGAATATCTCTGGTGCCAGTGGTGCGAGGACAGGCCCTGTTAACTTGGCTCTCTGGTGAGTCCCAATGACAAGAGGCTTCACGGGCCATAAACCCAGAGGGATGAGGGAGAGTAGAAAATGGCCGACTGTCTCAATTTTCTGCCAGACTGCCTCTCACCTTCTCCCTCATTCTGTTCTGCCTTTGTGTGCGTGTGTATGTGTGTGTGTCTCTTATTCAGATGATCTCTTCCTCTCAGACGTTCCCGTCCTCCTCCTCTGTGATTCAGATTGTTTGGTTTGGTTCGGTTGTTCCTCGTGTTGTGTTTTCATATCAGTCCCTTCCCTCCTACATGCTTTTTTTTTCTTTTTCTATTTCTCACACTCCATATTGGGGCATATTGAAGCTCCACCCTGACAGTTTTGGATAAGTGTTTGCAGCGAATGGATTCAGAGTCTGAGCTAAGCAGTGTGTGTAACCATGAGCACACACAAACACACACACACACACACACACACATGCTATCTTGTGGTTGCTTGTGGAGCATTACTAAGCCAGCCGAGCATTATGATTGCTGCTGGCATATCAGGTTGCAATTATCAACGCCGGCTTATTCACTCTTTAATTGCCTCATTTACCGTAATTTGTTCACATTTGGTGCTGAACAATGTCAACCTGCTGCAGTTGAAAGTGATTTGCTCCAAGGACATGTAACATACAGGACCACAAGCCGTCTGTCTGTGTGTATGTGTGTGCGTGTGGGTGTAAGCATGTATCTCCGCATGTGCTAGACACTGCTCATGTACACTACGAGGAGGCTGGGTGTAATTTCTGAATCTGATTCCCTCGTTTTGAGAGAAAACTCCCAACAATCCTTTTTCATTTTAATAAACAATGCGCAAGAAATCCATATTACTCAAGTGGAAGGATGGAAGAAAATGATCAATCAAACACTAGTTCAATCTTTGAACTGATCACTCAAATCTGGAAAAGCTCCCGTAACACACACAATCCTATAATCAGTCAACTCTTCCATAACATCTGGTCCCTTTCCTGCAGCACAATGCATCTTCCCAAACCCAATACAATAACTCATAATAATCTACCTCCAATTGTAGGAGCTTCTACCGAAATCCTGATATTAAAGGAAATAATTATATAAAGGAAATGTATGTATTATATGTATATGTATTTGGAGCTGGGGGGTGTGTGAGGGAGGGTCTTTTGATCACGTTGTCAAAGGAGTTACTTGTAAACAACTGGACTTCTTCTTGTAGCTTCATGACGTGTTACCTCCCATCCAGAAGGCTTCTTCATTTCTGGAACTTCAAACTATAAGAAGAAGTCCAGTTGCTTGCAAGTAACTCCTTCGACACTACAATGACCTGGAGGAATGGGAATCTACACAGACACCTTTTGATCACATTACTTTTTAATCTGATCAGGGAAATCAGGGAGAACATTAGCACATTATCTGCACCAAGAAAGGTGAATCAGTTTTGTGGACGACGTTCATCTCAGAGAATGAGGTGTGTATGGTACCGCAATTTTTTCCAAAGAGATTCCAGTTTAAAACCAAACTTTGCATGCATTGAAAGCAGTGGGTGTTGTCTGACAGAGAGAAAAATAAGGAAAGGTAGGTAAAAGAAAAGAAATACAATGATACAAAAATGTCCATCCATGTCCTTCAAATAAGAGAGTTACATCTTTGTCATTGTTAGGTCAGTCAGCTCACCACTGTAGTGCAAATCAGCAACTATCAATAATTATAGTTATAGTTGACTATAAGTCGATTCTTATGCAACCATGGCCTTGGTGACTTTTATTATATATTAGTCCCCAGAAAGTAAATTCTACTGACTTCGGTGATCTTTTTGCTTTATTTATTAATTTCTTTAAATCTCATCACAGCTGACTATGTCCTCGGTTTGATTATAGAAAGAACACATTTTTAAACATCTGTTTGTGTTGATTGAAACAGATACAGGACATGTGGCTCTTAAGCAGACAATCAGAAATAAATGTACAGTTAGGTGCCGCTAGAACATGTGGTTGTTTTCAAGAATGTTGGTGCTAAACTAGGAGTTAAGACCATGTATGTCTGTGTATTCTTATAGAGAGTGCAGAAATCTGCGTTCCATTTTGTGTAGGAAACAATTATACACTGCAAATATGAAATTTAACAAGCAAAAATGTCCAGTGTGAGTAGAGGTATATTTTTTTCCATTGGCAGATAATTTAGCTTTTTTTTCATTTGTTTCCCTGATTTAAGTCAATTTAGTCTTATTTTGAGAAAATAAGTCTAAAATTTTCAAAAAACAAAATGATTTGACTAAAATAATAATAAAAAAACACAAAAGCAAAAAAAGCTAAATTGTCTATTGTATTATTATTAATATTAAATATTATTATTGTACAAATGAAACTGACCAACATTCATTCATTTTGTGTTTTACCTGTTTCTGGATATCTATCACTCATTCATGTGTGTATGAGTGTGTCACTCAGTTCAGCTACAACTGTGTGTGTGTGTGTGTGTGTGTGTGTGTGTGTGTACGTGTGTGTGTGTGTGTGTGTGTGTGTGTGTGTGTGTGTGTGTGTGTGTGTGTGTGTGTGTGTGTGTGTGTGTGTGTGTGTGTGTGTGTGTGTGTGTGTGTGTGTGTGTGTGTGTGTGTGTGTATGTGGGACTCATTGTAAAGTCCAGTGGTGACGCCAGCCTCATTAAGATTGATGAGGAGCACCCAATGTCATGGCTGGGTTAGCAGCCCATTGGCGAGCCAGGAAGAGAGTTGCCCTGCTATACTGAGGCTCCCAGCTCTGCAACGCACCTCGTAATTATCTGGTTAAACGTCAAATGAACAGGGCAATTTATTCACCTGGGTTATTTATGAGGAGGGGGGGTGGGTGTGGATAAAAATGTTTTTCACCTGCCCTTTCCAGGAGGTACAAAGTGTTTCAGATTCATCTTATTAATACAAACTGTCATGAGATTATTATTTTGGTCTGATTTTAGCAGAATTATCTCACTCACATTTATCAGATAACAGCGGTCAATGTATAATGTTTTTTTTGTAAAAAAACACATTTATAAATTTGCCAGATTGAGAGACTGTGTTTTTTATATATATATACTTTAAAAATGTGCTTTACAATAGGTTTAACCAACTAACTGCATAGTGTGCATGTGTTTAACCTTTAGTTCCCAAAGTACAAAGAATGACCCCATCCATAATAGAAATATCCCAGAATACCATACGTGTTGCACATGAAAAATAGGTCCTTGAATTTAAATGCGGGATACAGGATGGAAATATTAGTTTTAATTTCCAGGTAGAAATATTACATACAAACGTAATTGAATTGATCACTTTTGTAATTAATCTGTTCAAACCTCACATGCACGGAAGTGTAAATGCAAATACAACCTGTATGTTGTACATGCGTACAAGAAAGGTTAAGAATCTCTGACATTTTATGGGCATGTGCCTGACTTAAGTTAGCAAAAGAAAAAATAAAATAAAACCAAGTAGAAGGCTTTGGACAATTGCTGCTCTCTTACTTAAATCCTTTTGTAATGCCTCAGCTTGGCTAATAAGCTTCCCACAGTGCACACAGGATTGACTGAAACAGAAACTCACAGCTTCAATGATTCAAGGAGACTTTCTTTTACAAAGTGGGCCAACGATGTGCAGTGAATTCCTTATGAGCGGGGAAGGGGGGTGGGGGGGGTCTTCCTGTGGGGAGAGGAAGTGATAGTGGAATACTGATCCTAGCACCCAGAACCTCCTCATTAGGCAGCGCCATATGGTCGAACCACACAGACGCCTGGAAGCCAGTGGGCTGGAGCCTGAAACTGGGTGCGCGTCTTGCTAACTTTGGAACCACAATGGCAACGTTTCTCCATTAATTTTGCTTTTAAAGTGGTTGAGCTTTTCTGCTTCACCTCTCAGTTTAATTACAGATAGACAGAGAGAGCTAAAGGTACAAGGAGAATGAGGCCTCCTCAAAAACAAATCTTTTTCCAGTCTTTTTGCAGAAAAAATAACATGCGGCTCAAGAGTCTGGGGCCAAGATTCATATTGTTATCTTCCATCTGGTTTTTAATTGAAATAGGCTACATGCCTGTTAGTCGCAGTTAAGATTTACAATTGAACCATTTGAGATAAAACTGAATTACTTAATTTTACACAAATATCATGTGAATATAAATTATAATATATATAAAATAATATATATAAAAATATCATACAGGAAAGTAGGTGGATCCATATAGTGATGTAACTTCTTATAACTGTAATTTCTGAGTTCTTCTTACTACAAAATATCAAATTATAAATTGAATACATGAGCTGCTGTAAATTTTTGAGTTTCTAAGAAAACAGGTTCACAATATTGGCACAATTCACAGCATATAACATAATAATATATATAATATATTAATAATAATAATATCATTTATAGGGTATTATGGAAAATTGAGGGGGAGTATTGAATTCAGTGCACAATCTAGATTCTGAGCAAAATATATCTGAATTAGATTAACTATTTCAAACAAATATCTGTCCATTTAAAGGATTTAACAAATCTAAACTCAACAAAGGATTTATTCAACATCCAACATTTAGTCAAGATGACTGCTGCTCATTAGGATAATTTGTATTTGTTGACTTCATGTAACATTTTAAACAGCTTTTTCCTGCATACGTTGGAGTTGAAACAATCTGTCGTTTACAGTTTATAGTTAATGACACTTTGTTACAGCTTTTAATAGTTTCAGATTACTAAAATATTTACTGAAGAAACCATCTGGAGGGTAAATGGTCGTGTAGAGAAAGTATAAAACCAGGTAACGTCTGTTTGGCCTTGCAGAAAATAAATAAATGAATAAATGGCGTTAATCTAACATCTCTCACTTCATAAAACACAGATAAATTTGCTGATGAAATGAAGATGAATAAAAGTGAGTGTTTGTCCTTGCGCGGTGCTTTGCATGTGTAACATGCTCTGCGCCGTGTTCCCGCTCGTGTTGCCGTGTCGTGTTGTGAGCACAATCGTGTGATTGTGCCTCTGTCTAATCCTCAGAGGGAGCGTGGCCCAGTATGGCTGAGAGGTTGAAAGTGAATTCTTAACAACAATTCATGTCCTTCAGCTGTTTTTTTGTCCCAGACCGAGATGGGAGAAAAATAATAACATGGTTGGCATTATGTCTGTATCTAATTTTTTCATGGTCTAGCCCAGTGGCTGTTGACTGTGCAACAAACTCGTCTGATAGATAATAAGACAATGGGATGAAAAATATATATATGTATGTGTCGAGGCAAAAAGGCTTTCTCTCTTTCAGCATGATCACAGAGGACATAACATCCGTCTTCAGCTGACCGGTGTTGCAGTCGGCTGCATCAGTCAAACGTGACGGCTTTTGGTGAAGTCCTTTGTCTTTGGTTGTGTGAGCGCTCCGCTCACGGTTTGACGGAGATCAAACGCTCACTCGAAAAGAACCAGCAGCCAAATTGCCTGTTTTTTTTTTTTTTTTTTCCTTCATCTGCAACAGCTTCACGAAATGATCTTCCATTTTCTCTTTCAAGGCGTTTTACATATGAGCGTTTATGATAAGGCGTGAAATGTAAAATATGCAGGTAAAATAGTGCATGTAATTCAATGAGAGAAGAATTTGTGTTCAAAGGTATGAAAAAAAACAGGGGAGCCAGATGTATTCTTAGACAGATGAAATACATGAATGCATTATACTGGCTAATCGTAGCTAATTACTGTAGCGGCATAACACTGAGAAAATGAGTTGTTTGCTGCTTCAGTTTTTTTTTTTTTTTTTTTTTGGGGGGGGTCATATTGAATGAATTTTGCAGATTAGCATTGACCATTGCTGCAAATGTTAATTGTAATGAAAAAAATGCATTTGCTCACTAAAGGTAATGGTAAACTAAAGGATTGTATCTAACAAATGTTGCCTATTTAAAAAAAAAAAGAACGAAAAAGGGGAAAAAATAATATGCATAGTTGATTCCAACAGAGCGTGACCACCCGTTGAAATCTTCCTTTGCCAGCATTCCAACCGGCTCGGTTGGGCAGAGCGTGGGAGGCCGGTTTGGATCTCATATCCGCGCTTAATTTTCCCGCTGTCTTACCCTCCGTCTACCTGAGCCTCTCTCACGGCCACCGTGGACCTGATGTGTTGGTAGATTACGTGTGTGCATGTGTGGGAACGCAGCGAACCGTCCCTGTCTCGTTTCTCATCCGTCACGGTTGCGGCGCGCTCAACAGTAAACATCCCATGAACACAGGCGTGTGCGTTCGCTTCGTATAGTTTTAGTTAAGCAATCGCTGTATTCGTATCCTACACAGTTGGATAAAGCCACCTCAGGCTATGGTGTTGTTGTATGTATTAAATTAAACATAAAATGGAATCACAGATTTATATTTGTGAATCTGTCTTCTTCATCAGCTTTCGCAAAGAAAAAAAAAAAAAAAAAAACCTGCCTGACCAGTTGTGTAACTTGCTGACCTCACAGGCAACTTTGCCATTTTTTTTAACCGTTTAGGTTTTATGTCGACTGCAGCTCCATTAATGTGCATCCAAGCTACAGATTGCCACAACCCGTTGATGCATAACTGCAGCAATGAGATGAATTGTACTCCTAAAATAGGCTAATATGTGCAGGGATGTTTCCGAGGCGACGCCGCAGTCCGCCAGGCTTTGCCTCGGGATGAGCCCCGTCCCGGAAACCGTTTCTACCCCTGCGTCCGTGACGTGTGGACGCTCGTTAGTGCCCGGCTTCCTCCATCACTCGGGGAGTTTTTATGACACTCATTGATTCCTCCCCATCCCTTGCCCTCACACGGGAGGAGGAAGACCTGAACCGAGAATTGATTCTCATCATTATTGGTCCCAACTCTCATGATGCACCCAGTCACAGGACTGCAGAAAGGTCAGAGAAATTACCTTTTCTGTCTCTGTCAGAGGGTTTTTGGATGCTTTTGCCTCTATTGATTAGGGAATTTGATGATTTTTTTTTCCCGATATTTCAGCTCTTTTTTTTTGCCTGGCGTGTGATTGTATTTTCCCCACTTTTTTTATTTGGCAGCCACAGCCATTGGGCCCCATTTGCATTTGTGTTTGGCTCGAGCACCCACTGTGCAGTTGATGCTTTGAACACGCTCCCAGATGTGCTTATTCCAGTGTAAGGGTTCATTTGAGAAACTTGATTAATTATTGCGTTTGTAATTCAGCGGAACTCTGTTGTCTTACTCATTACTCAATCTACACACACGTGTGTGTGTGTGTGTGTGTGTGTGTGTGTGTGTGTGTGTGTAAATGCATGGTTATGGATATTATCTGTGTGTCTGTGCATGTGTGTACATGTGCGTGTGTGTGTCTGTCTGTGTGTGTGTGTGTGTGTGAATTCATGGTTATGGATAATATCTGTGTGTGTGTGTGTGTGTGTGTGTGTGTGTGTGTGTGTGTGTGTGTGTGTGTGTGTGTGTGTGTGTGTGTGTGTGTGCGTGTGCGTGTGTGTTGCAAAGATCTCCCAGGCATCTCCAGCTTTCCCCCGTTTCCCTTAAACCATCAAGCATCAAAGAACAGAAATTCATTTTTCAAAAGTGAGCCTTTCTTCTTTTTCCTGTCTCCAAACTTTCTGGATGATCTATTATCCAGGATGTCTGTATACACAGGCATTATTTATGTCCTCTCTCCTTTTATGTTGAGTGATAAGTTGATTTACGGATGTCAAGGTGTTCTTTTATTTTATTTAGTCTGCTCTGCCAAAAACCACAGCGCTTTTAAGTGGTGATTTTTTTTAAGCTCCTTTATAATCATTGCTGATGTAATTATCCTTTCCCATGATAGGTGGCACGTTTTTAGAACCTCGGGAGCAACAGCTGCTTTTATCATTCGGAATTAATGCTTCTAATACCTGCAGTTAAAAAAAATAAAAAATTGGTATGTGTTTTGCTGAAGAAATGGTTGGCTTTTCAAATCCAGCTACCTTTGACTTGACTTACTGTTTCCAAGCAGGCTGAGCAACATTCTGTACAGGAGCAAACTGTGTCCAAAGACATAATGTGCAAATTCACAGGTGCTGCTGGCATTTGTGTGTGTGGGCGGGGAAAATACTTTTTGTCTCTGTCCTGTCATTCTGTAATAAACATAGATTTATTTATGTAAAACAGTCTTGTTCTCTGAGCATATTAGACACATGCTGACTATCCAGTTTCCTTATGCATATTTATTGTGCCTCAAAACCCCCCAAATGCATATTTCACCCTCTCCTGCTAAGTTTGGCTGAAGAGAACGGCGAGGTGCATGCGTGCGTGCACGGATGCACGGCGTACTCGAGTTCCCGGGACTTGTCTCGGATCAATAGGTGGCGGACGGGGCAGTTATCGATCAGCCCAGTGCATGGAGGCTAATTTATGCCACCGCTCTGGCGATCCCTCTGCGCCGAGGCACCGGCGCGTGAAATTCAAATTATTATTACAGCCAGGCAATTCCATTATCTGGGGGAAGGATATGTCGCTCTGGCATATATTGGCTGTCTTCCTTGTGTAAAGGAAAGAGAAGAAGGGAGGATTGGGGGGCCAAGGCTAGCTCTCTGCGGCCATGGCGGTGGGGGGAAATTATTACCCCACTTTATCACGGTGGCCGTACGGTATCCCCCGGCCCCACTCACCATCAGCAGAATCACAGCAGCTGCATTGCCATATTGGAAATGGTCCCTCAGTTTGATTGGGAAGCACAAATGTGAAACTTGTTTTCTACTGAAAAGGGTCAACTGGCTTCAATTTCAAACTTGAAGTTCCAACTTTTTAAGACACACTATACCATGTTGTTTTGCATTGACCATGCACAAGCCAAGCGAAGCATGGACGGGGTCGTGAGTCGGCCATCTTTAAAGGCAATGAGGCCTGATTACAAAAGTTTGACCTCCTTTAGTTTAATGGACAGTAGTGCAGGCCAATGGAAATTTCCTGTGACGAGACCATCTAAACCTGATGGCAAATACCTTACAAATGACATGTGACTACTTACAACTTGGGCGTAGTATTTTCACAAATGAGACTGAAAAAATGGGATGAATCTTAAGAGGTTAAATAAGCAGGCTTTAGCATGGTGTGTAAGTTTTGGTGGGGAATTCCATTTTTCAGTACAAATTGTATACTTCAAAAATGTTATCATACACTACTTTTTATTTGACTTGTGATATCCACTCGGATCAACAGCTTTTACTTCGTCATTACTGCCTATGTTATTTGGTGGTAGCCTAATGTGAGGAGTATAAATAGAAAACAATTAAGCATAAAGTAAAGCACCGTAGACAAATATCTATATCTATAAGCCACACCCACTTCCTGCGTAAACCTGAAGACACATTCTGATATTTCAGTCAGGACCAGAAGGAATATTTTATTTTCCATTTCCATTAGTTATATTTGGCAGCGTGTCTGTCCTCGGGGAGCTGGGGAAGCCTAAGGCAGAGAGAGCACTGGTAGAGAATCCCCGGTACAGAGAGGAGCAGGCAAAAAAAAAAAAAAAGCAACAGACATTACATCGTTAAACCGGGCGCCTGTATGAGATTTGCCAATCGAACACTGAGAGGGAGTCAGCTGAGCTGTCAGCTGCTGTGGGCTGTTTTCACATTTGACAATTAGCTGATGTCTGAGAGCTGGTTTCAGCACTGTGTCCAGACCGAGATAAAGCTACGCCGCATCCAGAGTTTTGCTTTTCACCTGTGTTTGCATATTTTCTGTGCAAACACACAAAGGTGTGGAGAGGTCTTTCCGAATACAAGTTTTTTGAATTTAAATTCTCAAAGATTTTTTTTTTTAATCATTCAGTGGTATCAACGGTACAGAAAAAATGAACAAACGTAAGGAGACTCTTTGTCCCCTCACTTTCAGGTGTTATGGAACTAGTTATCATCATGTTGGCCCTTTTAAATCCTTTCACAATCCAATACATAATCCATGTTTAATCCGTCCAAAGGGAATCAAAACGATCTGATGTCTCCAGACTATTCAGTCTTCTCCTCCCACCATATCACAGAAGATTCCACACAGACTCTTAATGTGGTTCTAAGGTCCATTTTGTGAAAAAGTTCACTCGCCTCACCTCATCCGAAGCTGGACGTTCCCCTACTTCCAAACTCATTCTGAGCTCCACCAACGAGGTTAAATACGTGCAACCTTTCCCTTTTAAGCTGCACTAAATGGCTGTTAGCCTTTAATATCAGCCTCAGAGGTAATGTACTAAGGTGCCGTTCCAATATATGAAAACAATGCAAAAAATAAGCTGGCTTAATGTTGTATTATTAAATCACAATAATTATTAATAATAATTCCACTGTTCACTTTTGTTGTAAGGATACTTAAGCCTTGAGCCTCCCTCGGGACTTGATTCCTTACTTTCCTATCTTATTATCCTATAAAAGCACAAATGGAACCCAGAAAATTATCGTTGTGATCTGCTTACTATTCAGTAGAGGGCAACCTTGAATTTGAGGGGAGGGCGGTGTTATATGTTCACATTTAATGATGAGTAATTATATTTTAGTCATAAGCCAAAAAAAAAGCATTGGCTGACCATGGTGTCACCCCTCTGATAGGGGGGACAGAGAGAAAATGCTAAGATGTGTAATTTTGAGAGGCGATAACAAAGGAGAGATTTGAGGAGAAGGACGGAAAGAAAAAAAAAAAGACAGAAACCGTACAAGTGGAGGGACTTTGTAGAGACTCATTAAAACCAAGCACGACGAGTAATGGACAGTGTGTTGCTCTCTGTTCAAATGGAGGGGCTTGTTTCTTGGCCCTGAGTCACAATTAATTAGCACCGCGAGGGGCCTCAACACTGTTCTGCATCTAAAGTGCATCTGGAAAAAAAAAGGAGGAGGAGGGAAAAAAAAGTAAATGCAAGAACGGCACGGATAAACAGATTCTGAAATTCCTCAGAGATGCATAAAGATGATGGTGAGGTCTTCGGGTCATGGCCATTTTGTTTCCTGGCATTTCCCTTAATTTACCTTTTTGTCAGGTTTCAGTGATTGCAAACCACAAAAAAGAAAGAAAAAAAAAAAAAAAAAACATGTTCTCACGTCTCAGCGTAGTGAAGTGACAGCATTCTTCAAAGAGGCTGCTTTCTCTTTTGCCTCTAAACACTCTCAAGGCCAGAAGTATCGGATCAGTCCTCTGACCTGGCGGAGAACGGAGGGCGAAGCGCCTTTTATTCGCGGCCGTCTTGTTATCAAGCATCTGAACTCGAGTGTCATCTGAGCGCGTGTTAAAATATGGATTTGCGGCACCTTCAGAAGCTTCAGTTTATGCTACGATACGCATGCATTCTGTCTCATTGTTTTGTGTATCACAGTGAAGAAGGATGTTGCAGCTTTCCTGTATAATGTTGACATTAATGCAAAGAGAGGGAGGAGTCACTTGTTGATGCGGGGCTTTGCCTCTTCCTCGTCTTCCCCTCCTATATTGAATCGCCGCCTGCTTCAAAATCTGCCGGAGCGCATGGTGCAATCATCCAAAACTCACCCACATTCTGTATAAATAAATGAATAAAACCCATTTTTTTCTAGACGTTTGTACATGCACAGTCTGACATAAATTATGCACATGTGCATCACTTATGCGGGTGTGTGTAGTGGTTGGTAAACCTTACTGTTTTTACTGCAGCTGCATCACACAACACCGCAAATCTGAATAACGTCCAAACCAATTACAATGTTTTAAGTTCATAAATGACCATTAAAAGGAAGAGTTCCCCCAAAATACCATCAATTACCAAATAGCTGAGTTTTGATTTGCCACCTCCAAATAAGTCAAATTCATAAAAAAGAAAAAAAAATCAAGGAAGAGGATGTGACCACTGATGCTGCACATTTTTCTGCTTTGCCTTCTTTTTCCCACAACGACTCAGTCCTGACACATTACTGTCATGCTCAAATGACATTAAAGAACACCCCCTTGAGTGATATTACTTAATTATTGATCAATTAATGATTGATTAATTAGTTATATCTGTTGATTAATTTTATCTGTTCCAATCACAAGATCCATTTGTTTTGGAGCGGAGGGGACATCTGCATTCAATTGCATCAGCTTATCTCGAAGGCTGTCCACAAGATTTAAGGAGTGTGTTCTTCGAAAGGTTTAACCATTCTTTCAGAGACATGTCTGTGAGGTCACACACTGGTGATGGAATAGAAGGCCTGGCTCTCAGTCTCTGCTCTAATTCACCATAGAGGTGTTCTATCTCTGGGGTTGAGGTCAGGATTCAACACCAGACTCTGTCATCCAGGTCTTTGTGCACTGGATGGTGGAATCGGATGGGTGAGCCAATACTTTTGGAAATATAGTGTAATTTGAAATTAAAATTGAATATATATTACTCCTTATAAAATGCAGGTCCAATCAGCCCTTCCTGAATTTGAAGAGACAGCTTTCCTTTTTTTTTTCTTTTGTTGATACACACTATTACTAAATCAGCAGAGCCATTCGCTGGTCAGCTGTTACTATGCAGATAATAGTATTTTTTTTTTCCCTCAGCAAATACACAATCCAGCAACTCCCATCCACTGTGGTGGAAAAGATGTGACCTGTACTTTCACCACACAATAAGACAAAAAGCTATCCCTTTAGGATCTGAGCTTTCTGCACCTGATCTCTTAAAGATGGACTATGAGGGACTTGCAGGAAACCATCCAACCTGCACAGTTATGCAAAGTAGCAAAATGTTGTAGAACTTCTGAAGTCAGGTGAAATATGACCAGATGGAGGTTATCCTCCAAGTAAAATAAGGTATGCTGTATGAAAGAAAACATGTCTCATGTTGTTTGTGTTTGTGAAGTGTGACGCGTCTTAGATAAAATAAAAATGAATTAACAAAATTAATGTAAACTGTACAAGAATAAAAGAAATGTTAGTACTGTGGCCACAGATGTGTTCATCACCTGCAATACAAATTTAGTAGGAATCAATGTTTTAAGCATAGCAAAGTGAAGCTCAGTTTATCTTGCCAGAGATTTTTCACATTTTTGAACCTGCGACGATATTTGAAAATTCCATTTCAATATGCTAAGTTTTTGTGCGATTGGGGAAACAGTCGCTCCTTTTTCCCGGGGCCGAGAAACAACCGTTTTTAGGGGTCAACCGTTTTGTAGACATTTTTCCACGGTTGCCTTAAATGGGTTTGACCTCTGTCTCACTCCCATGAGTTTCCTTTTCCACGTCAGTCAGCCACAGAACTGGGTGTTAAGGCTGCAGCTGGCGGAACAGACCTTCTTTTTTTAACCTTGTGATTGATTTCCTTGTCTCACTGCCGTGAATGGGTTAAACATCGCCGGGACCTCTGTAAGGGAGTGATTGCATTTAGCTGCTGCTGCCAAACCAAATAGGCAACCAGTCCATCTGGTAAAGGAAGAATGAAGGGTGGGAGGCATGAGGAAAGAAACAAGGTCATAACCCTGTTACCAAGTATAATGTTTTGTCCTCTAGTATCCTGTCTGTCTTATGAGACTAAATCCTGACTAACACGTTGTCCAGATTGCTTTGTCTGTTTTCCACATTTTTGCATCAATTTAGTGAAGAGAGAAAAAAAAAAATCTGCCAAGACAGCGAAACAGCAGATGCCCATTATCTGCTCACATGTTTTGATTTGAAAATGAGCAATGGATTATTACAGCAGTTCTATAATCCAGGTGGAACGTATGTAAATCTTTGCACTGGTAGTCCAGTAAAATGGAATGCAAGCACAGTTAATGCAATTATTAAACACACACAGACAATACACACATGGAAAGTTATTGGATTATAATACAAGGAGTCTGTTTTCCTGAGAGAGGGAGAGCTGCACAGAAAGGTGGCAGCATGCTGACGAAAGAGCCTTGAGCCGTACATGGATGATAATTTTGTTCTCGGCTTCTGACACCTAACGCTGCTCTTTCTCTCGTTGTGTCTTGCAGGTAACGTGGTATTTCTCTCACTCCCATGGGTGCAGCCTCTGTGATGACAGCAGATGTGATGAGTAACATGGCTTTGGTTTGTGTGTTTAGTGCGGGAGAGACGGTGCTACTGCATACACACCATGTGCAAACACACACACACACACAAAATAGACAATATACTGTAGGAGACACTTATGAAGACTGTGATATGTGCAGATTTGACTTTCGAGTTCTTGTGCTGTGTCTGTATAAGGAAAACATTCTTTACTTTACTTCAGAAGCCCTAAGTGACCATGGTTGTCTTTATTATTTTAATGCTGCTATCTTGAGATCACAAGTGAATTAATTTATCATCTTGAGATAACAAAGCTCATTTTTCTTTGTAATGAGTTAACTTATCAACTGCAGATATGCAAACTTTATTCACACTTTATCACTTACAGTAAGTGAAAATCATATAGCAAAACATGAGTAATAAATCTGAACTAAACTCAGTTCACTGACAATATGTGTAGAGGGCATGGTACAATGATTTTTTTTCTTTTAATTACAGTCTTAAAAGCTTTCATCATCTTAAAATGTACATTTTGCATTTATGTCATTTAAAAGTTCATTTGAATATTTTTTGTATGTACAAAAATCACAATGTTGTGCAATTTGACTTTTGACACTAAATGTCAGATGGGTGTAACCCAAAAAAGAATGATACATTTCAAATATTGAATCCACCCAAAATATACATCAAGTTGATAGCATGGGTTTTTTGATTCTTTTACAAACTTTTTAAGAGGGTTAAGCCATCTAGTACCAAATTTTAGGGTTACACCACATGGCATTTTTGACAATATCATCCAAAATCCAAAACATCCAAAATCTGGTGCAAGGCATTTAAGGTTTTTTCATGTTGCGATAAATTAATAACAGCAACAATCAATGGTTCTGGGTTCTGTACTTTACCGTCATTTAACAGGCTCCAGAGGCACAAAAAGAGTCAAGGGTTGACGCTGGGCATTTTTTGGCTGACAGAGTCATGCATACACGCACACACACCTACACACACACACACACACACACAACTCTCAAATACTGTAGATGCATATGACAACTCAACAACATGACATCACACACACACACACACACACACATCTTTATTTATGCTGGCACAAGTAGCTCTGTTTGTTCTGATCTGCTGATAGCAAACACGGGCAATCTGTGTGTAAATCCATTCTCTTCATGTGGGGGGGGGGGTTTGGGCTCTATATGGGATGGTTGGCTGCCTCCGGTAATGTAATCAAACACAAGTGCGTATTGCGATACTAGTATAGGAAATAACAGTTTATCCATGCATAAACATGCTGGAGTGGGCGTGCTGCACACAAGATTTCAGAGGTAAACTGCCAAAGTTGTAATGTGGTGCAACTGGTTGAACGTGCAGACACAAGTTTGATTTGGCTCGCACGAGCTCAACCCACAGATTACAAGTTCGTGTTCTTCTTTTCTCCACTTTTCCAGTCAACTTTTGTAATTATCAATCTGCCCACATGTGCTCAGACACAGAGGGGAGTCACGATTCCCCAAGTTAGAATACTAAATGCATGCCAACATACACAAGAAAATAGGTTATTCAATCGGGACACAGCATGAGGTTTGTTATCCAGCTTCCATCTATACCCGCATGTGTAG
This sequence comes from Eupleurogrammus muticus, assembly GCA_036785175.1. Lineage (NCBI taxonomy): Eukaryota > Metazoa > Chordata > Actinopteri > Scombriformes > Trichiuridae > Eupleurogrammus > Eupleurogrammus muticus. The sequence goes on from JAYKQN010000001.1 coordinate 15,962,877, forward strand.
GTGCCGCGGAGCATGTATATGTGAAGCGACACAGGCAGTGATTAGGTTGAGCTGATCCCAGGCAGAGCAGTGTTGGAGGTTTTTCCACTGTGTCTAATAATTATTGGATGAAAGGAAAAGACAGGGCACAGGAAGGAGGGAAGGGAGAAGGAAAAATATGATTTAACAAAGAAGTTTGAAGTCAACAATGTTTACACGTTTTATCAAAGACTTTTGTCAGCCCACCCCGACTGATACAGAATTTAACGAGCCAATTACGTCTGCTAAGGTTTTACAATGAAATAGTATGCGTTAATTGAAATGGTGCCTTAATGAATAGTTCAACATTTTGGCAAATACAATTATTTGCTTTCTTGTGGAGAGAGCTAGAGGAGATCAATACCTCTCTCTCTCTCTCTCTCTCTCGCATGTGTGTTTGTGTTAAGAGAGGATGTAGAGCTGGGATACTTCTCCACCACTGAAGCTCAGTAATTAACATGTATCTTGTAAACAGTGAAGTTTGTGGTTTTACAGGTTGCTGGGCGAATGCAGCCGCGTCACGAGCAGTTTCGCAGTGATCAGAAGACGGCACTTTTATCTATATACCCACAAATCACAAAGGGGCCAGTTTCGGATCTATGAAGCCAGTGATGTGTTGACAGAATGTTTATTATCCATCACCTCCATCTGACGTTGCTGGACATAACCCAAAACGCACCGCTTTACTGTTGTTGTTGTTGCACTTGCGTGATTGAAATCTGGCCCAAAATGTGTCAAACTCAAAAAGTTGGTGATTAATTTACAGCTTCCCACAAGTGCACAAACACTGCTACATTGGATTGAAAAGAATACTAACTGAATAACCTATTAAGAATTATGTACAACACTGAATGAATATTTTGCATATAACAAACACTTTATTTGACGGGTGAGTTTGTCAAATGTTCATATCCGCTGTCATAAATCGCACATAAAGCATTCATGAGTGTTTCATGAGACATGACTCAACATTTATACCAAAACTTGTGGTAAATTATGTGTAGAACGATGACAACTTTTCAAAATAAAAGTCTAACAAATGCAAAGCAGCATTTCTGTTTTTGTTCCAAACCCCTTACCTGATCATTTCGCATCTGAATCAGTGGGCTAGTCGAGTGTCGAAGGACAGAACACAGTTTTTGTCTTATATATATATATTCCATATAAAGGTAAATCCTATTGGGTTTTAGAATACTGCTAAAAAAATTTCATATTTTTTTTTAAATATTTAAAATATTTTTGTAAAAATATTTTTGTTTCCTTTTTTTTGTAAAAGTTTTTTTTTGTCTTTTCTTTTTTTATACATCTCTATGTAAATTTGTGTTATACAAAAAAAAGTTATTATTACTTTGACGAAAAAAAATGGTTGGATGCACCTTTAAAAAAACACGTTATTTGATCTCCAGCCTTTGTAAATATTTCATGAATATCTTATAAAGACTACATCACTTGTCACCATACAAGTTGTGGAGTATCTGCAATAACGGAGCTCAACACTGGAAACTGAATGTGCTAAACTGGCCACATTCAACTGACCTATTGTTGTGTAACCTGGAACGGATGGACATTCCCAGTATCTAAAGACGAGTATAAATATTTAAATCAAATACATTTTTATGAAATAAAAACTTTGCTTGGCCATGTCCTGTCTCTTTGGCACTGGACTAGCTCATTGACTCAGATGTGACAGGAGCAGTCAGAGGTTTTGAACAATCACAGCAATGCTGCTTTGCAATTGTTGGACTTGCATTGCGACAAGTGGTCGTTGTTCTGTTGTCAACATCCATGAAGGGTGTGGTATAAATGTTGAGTCATGTCTCATTAAACAGTCATGGATGCTTTATGTGTGGTTTATGACCGCTGATACGATTGTGTTATGAACTCGAGCAATACCCAGCCATAATGATTAATAACCAGCCAGTGAAGGTCAGCGTCCCTGTATCCTGCTGTTACTGTTAGTATCTAATCATTGGAAGCCTGATGCTCTGTGTGTGCTGGCAGAATTGTTGTTTATTGTTAACATTTGTGTATCTGAAGTCACCGTTTGATACTTCGTCTGTCAGATGAGAGAGATGATAATGGTGATGGGTGTCTACAATATGGCCTGAAGTTTACTGCATTATAAAAGCAAAGGAAAAGGTTTGTCAGTTAGTCATTTTCATGGGGGTCTGCTAGAGCCAATCGCAGCACATTACAGATGTGGGCAGGGATACACATCAGACTGGTCACCAGCCTATTGGGTACACACACCTTTTACTCACCTCTGTGCAATTTAGACTCCCCAATCAACCTATGCATGGAGAAGCCAGAGAGAACACAGAAGGATCTGAACCTGCAACCTTCTTGCTGTGAGGCAGCAGCACTACCCAACACTCCACTGTGTCACACTAAGAATTTTTTTTGTTGTCTTACAATGTTTCACACACATTGTCTTGATTCTTCCCCAGTCAAAAGTTGTTGGGTGAGAACTTATTTTTACTTCTCCTTAAACATTGTATGTATCTCACACAGTGACACACACACAACACAACTGAAATCATTGTCCAATAATTCAAGTTTTTTCATTGTAATAATTCACTTGTTGCTGACAGTACGTTTTGATTTATAGCTTTGCTGAGAGACTTATATAGGAGGATATGGAATTTTTTTTTTTTTTTAAGTAACAAGACACAGATTTAATTTTTCCCAAATGAATTTAAAATAGTAAAAAATAGATTTTTATTGATTTCTAAATCTTAGTAAATTAGATTTTGCCTTGAAGTCTGCTGTGTGTGCAATGTGCTATATGTTTGTGTTGCAGCTCATAAAGATGTCAACACACACATATTGCCTTCCATTACATTGTTGACTCTTGGCACGGAGACAACATGCGTGTTCATATGTGCATGCGCACGTGTGTGTGTGAGTGAAGTCAATAGTGAGCGTGCACAGCCTCACAGCTCCAGCAAAGTCAGTGAAGCGGAACGAAATCAGTACAGTGTTTTACATCCTCTGAGAGAAAGTAAAGAAACAATGAGCGAGAGAAAGAGAGTGATGACATAAAGCAAACTCAATCATAGTGAGTCAATTTGCCTTAATTTGATCTTCAGCCTTACCTGGAATTTAAAACGTTCTGGAGCTCGAGGCGATGTTTGAAATCGCTGCATGGCTGTGACTGCCACCTTGCAAACAAAGTGACAGCCCTGCGTAATTATACATGTGGGCGGGTGTGTGTGAATAAATTAGCTCATCGTTATGCTGAGCACAATTTATGGTGAGTAACTTAATATTGGTATAAAATATAAGTGAGAACCCGTAAAGTGATTATAAACTAGGAGGAACACAAATGAACCATTTTGAATTATTATAGTGAAACATCAGCGAGTGTGTGGGTGTGCGTTTGTATTTGTACCATTAAAGTAAAGTTACCCTTGTTTCTAAAATCATAGAAAGTCTCAGCAGCAAACAAACGCTCCTTATGTGAATCAATGAGTACAGACAGTTCCCCTGCATAATATGGAGGTTCCCTGTTTGACGTATAGATCCCCCAAGGAATCCACTTTTTGTATTAAAAAATGTATAATAATAAAATCACCTTTGCAATAACATTATCAGAGAAGAGCTTCAAAGTACATTTTCTTTTTTTTAAAGTGACCAGAAACCGAGGTTCACACTTGGTTGGATTAAAATGAGGCATTGGCACTGGTAATATAGATGTGTGTGTTTGTGTGAAGGCAGAAATAAAACACATATGCTCACAATCACACCCAGGCTTTCACCCTCCATTGCCTCCACTGTGGTATTTAATATCACACACAGACATACATACATTTCATCAAATCCATCATGCTCACATCAAACTAACTGACTGATTGCAGGGTCAGGGCCAATTATTCAAACAGACGTTGCAGGGAGACAGACATGTCAAATGTATTAAAAAATGTCTTTCTACCTCTCTCCCTCATCTGCTCCTGCTGCGATTTGACCTACAACATCACTCTTCAACTTACTATATCACCCAGCTGCCTGCTTGCTCACACACACAGATACACACACACCCTTTTTTAATTTTCCTTTTTTTCCTAATTAGATACAACATCAAAGCTTTGGCCTTCCTGTTGGCGTTTGCAGAGATGTTGTGTGTGTATACGCGTGTGTGTGTGTGTGTGTGTGTGTGTGTGTGTGTGTATTTTAGCCAACGGTCACTGGCTTTGAGTTGACCTAACTTCCTATTTAACCGACCTGCCATCATTAGTGCTGACCTGTGATTGGCTGGTGAGATGATGAGGTGAAAGGTCATGAACTGAGTCCACTATACTGCTGCCCAGACTGAATAAGCATGTAAGGGGACAGAACCCCTACGCAACACACACACACACACACACACACACACACACACACACACACACACACACACATACACACACACACACACACACACACACACACACACACACACCACACACTATTGGGACTTTACACAGTGTAGACCTGCATTGCATTTAATTGTGCATAATGTTGTGTAACACATAAGCACGTCTATTCATTATTTGTGCCAAGGTTGTTGTTGCCACATAAGGAAGTTCTGCTTGTACACTGTGCTTCCTTAATCAGAAAAGACAACCTGTAAGGTAACAGGTAGAAGCCATGCTTGTTTTTGTCTCCTGCAGTCCTCTTGAAGTCGTCATACTCTGTGACGCTCGTAGGGCTCCGCCTGCTGTAGATTTGCTGTGCGTGAACACCTAGTTCATGGAAATCAGTGTTTTGATTGAAAAAAATTAATCCTGTTTGGTTTCAGTGTAATTTAATTTCATCACTTTATCTTTGATTTCCTCGGTTTGCCTTGAATTGCACTTTAACACCGTTCATTCTTCTTATTTTTGTATTTATTTATTTTATTTTGTTTTTGTAATTGGGCTGCTTCTGTTCTCATTTGGTTTGCTGGAGATGTTTGACACAGTCTGATGTTTAAATTATTTTTTATGCTCCTTTATGTGTTAGCTGTATTTGTTATAGTCCAGATACATACAGATAATTATTATATTAGGAAGAGTGAAATAGATTGAATGCATAGAATATTTTTAGGATGTGTAAAGGAGCAAACGTAGCTGAAAGTTATATATATATATATATATATATATATATATATATATATATATCCATCCATCCATTTTCTATCCCGCTTATTCCTTTTCAGGGTCGCAGGGGTCTGCTGGAGCCTATCCCAGCGCATTTATGGCGAGAGGCAGGGATACACCCCAGATGATATATATATATCTACCTGCATCTGTATGTCTCCGATCTCTATAATCCACAGGTTTGCTGTATTACTGTGGTGTAGGGCTTCCTGAAGTGGATCCACACCTATATCCTCCTTATCAGAAGAACAAGGGGGACGCATCTTATGATAACTTAGAAGAGCTATCATGTGTTTCGTGTGACTCTCTTTGTACCGAAGGGCCGTATCACACAACTGGATGCAGTTACCCTGGATGCAGTAACAAAGATGTTATTAACTGTGCCTATCAACCTATGCATCATTAATGCTCGCATGCAGAGTTTATAATTACAATCACATGTAACATAAACAGCTCAAGAGCAGCAGCACGTTTAATAGGAGATGAGATAAAAGTGTCCGTCCCTGTGGGGAAATTACTATAGGTCACTGCCTGAGCTGAGAATAACACTCAGCAAGAAAAAAAATGCATGAAATATAATTGCACAACTAGAGATATTGTTCCCCAGTAATTTATTTAGGGTAAAATCAGTCATGGAGAATATGGAGTGATTCAAAAGTGTCTTTGCTTTTCCTTCATGACAGTTTGATTTGTGTGTTTAATATAATAATATTTCCAGTTAATAATGTCCTCCATAATAACACCCAGACATTTTGTTTTTTTTTCTTTTCTTGCACCACATATCTATTCTGCAATTATTTGATTTTTTTGATTCATAGTTTCTAAATACCATGTCAACTTGTTTTGGTCAAACCATTTTTGTTTTCATTTTGCTCATATCTGAAGTAATCAAGTCCAGAAGTAGCTGTAGATTGTCACCTGTTTCCATGATGTTAGTGACATATGGAAATAATACAAATTAATGAAAGATTACATGAGACAATTTAGATCATTAATATATACATTGAATAATAATGATCCCAACACTGACCCCTGTGGAACACCAAGTTTATTACCTTCTGTCCCGCTGTTGAATACCTATAATTACTCATAGTTCAGACTATAGTTCAGTCGTTTGGATGTTCATGCCAGGATCACATGGCATAAATGTCTCTGTTTGCCAGGAGGTCATCAAAGGTTTAAAAAAAAACAGCCCTAGCTTTGTGATTCCTAAAAGCTTGAGTTTGCTGACAAACCTACAGAAATGTTTCCTATACAAGACCACTGTTGTCTTGTGACATGTTCAATCATCAACATGCATCAACATGCTGTTTCTACATTAGAGTACAAATGCAAAAGGTTGAAAGAGACAACTGCAGGTGAACATTTCACAACATATAGCCAAACATAATGCATTTTCCTTGTCAGTTTCACATGGAAACCTTCAGAGCTGTCTTATGAAACTCTTTTATCCGTGCAGCTGAACAAGGACCCTCTAGAATTATTAAAACCAAAGACATTTTTAGATTCAGGAACATTACATCTTTCAAAACTACACCATTTTTGAAAAAAAAAAAGGTTTTGAATAAGCCTTGAGGTTCTTTGCAATCCAAAAAAAAAGACTTTGAGAATTCAAGATGTGAATAAAAATCCATAGTAAAGCTGTAAAATGCAAATGAACAAGATGTCTAGCACAATCAATGAGATACTTAAATATTAAAAAGAAAAAAGCATCAACATATATAATATTCCAATGAGATAATCCAATGTATGCACTTTAGACTGAAGAGAGAATTAACAAGTCAACAGAAATTGACTAACAACAGAAAACCTCACTTGTATACTTTAAGCTTCCCCTCTGGTCCTGCTTTTATTTTTTGATACAGATGTGTTTATACACAAATCCTACACATTATAATGCCTCTGAAAGGCTGTATTTAACGTTGTTTTATTCTGCATTTAGTCACACATGCACCTATAAAATGAGAAGGGATAATCTAGGAGCCTTTTTATATTTAAGAATTGATTCAATTGCTGTGTCTATCTTAAATTGCTTGGCATCGTGTCTACATACCTGCACAAAGAAAAAAAAAATCACACTCTAATCCCTGCTTACATGGCATAATCAATAACATTCAGTGGTCCACAGATAGGCAGCCACTTTTGTTTCAGCTCTACTTGCCTTTACAAGGACAGGAACATTTAGATGCATTAGATGACAGACAGTTTAACCCGCCAAGGCCTTGCTCATATGCCCCCGTTAATGAACTAAAACAATGTGCTGTCTGGTCTGATGGAAGACGGCGTGCATTCAGAGAGAGGTTTGGCGGCAGCAGGCCCTGTGGATCGGAACAGAGACAAGGCGGAGGAGGAGCTGAGCTCGAGAACGCCTTCGTTGGTTCATTTCCCCTCCACGCCTCCTTCCTTTTAACATTTCCTGCTTGAGCGACATGTCACCCACCACTGGCACCAACTACTTACCTCGACTTGTTTATCCTTCTCAAACATCATCTCCACTGTCTGGGGCTGTACATGATATACTTCTACCCGGATATGCAAAATCTTGTTTGGATCCCTCGGTAATTTGCATATCTGAATGTGCGGGTTCCACTGTTTTAGGGTGTCAAGTGTCTTCATAAGGTTACGCTTGTGCAGTGCTGTTCTTTTCCAGCATTCAGCACCTTTTCAGAAACGCTACCACTCTGTCCTTGCTCTGAGCTGTCTCTGATCTCCTTTCTCGGCAGCTCAGTATTCACCTCTGATCGTATTTACATTGTGAATGCGATCATATACCAATGCCCTCTCAGGCTTTCAATGGGACCTTTCATGGCACCCAATTTCTTGCACAGAAGAGTAAAAGCTGTTCTCGCTGCATGTCTGTGTAAGATCGAACACCAGGATGCAAAATAAAAGGACAAAATCACTGCTAATTTGTACTGAGCAGACCAAAGATGTTTGTATAATTTAGTGCTACTCAGTTATTTTTTGTCGCACCCCCCCCAACGAAAGAAGAAAACATCTTGCGCCCCCCGCGCAACTATAGATAATATCACTTTATAAACTTCTACAGTAAACCTCTGCATAACAATGTGTCCTTAACGTATAAGATAATAAGAAAAGAAAGAAATGTGGACCAACTTACAACAAAGAATAGCTTTATTAAGTGTATCAGAAAAGATTTAAAGTGCATCCGAAATTCAAAAATAAAATTAAATCCTTAATTAAACTATAAAAATTTGACTATGTCAAACTATATGATACTGAAAAATAAAACTACATGAAATCGTCTTATCAGTGTGATTGTGGTGTAATGTCTTTAATTTCTTTGTCTTCATGCTGTCTGCTGCCAACATTTTAAACACAGCAACACACCGGTCTTTCACAGTGAACCAAGCGCTACATACGCTTCGTCATATTTCCTCGTATTAGCTTTGGGAGACTTTCGTTTGTCTCTTTATCTCCGTCTCTCTCTGCCTGTCTTCTCATCCCTGTTAAATATGTTTTCATGGTGTCACTTGAGGATCCCCTACACTTTGGGTTTACACTTCTTACTCTACACCTACACCACCGAGCAAATGCTCCCTGCACACACTCTGCTATTGAGAGCGCCCCCTAATGTAGTGGAGGTGCACTTTTTCTAGAAAAAATTCAAATAAAAAAAAAAAAAAAAGCATGTTCCCCGAGGTCAAACGCACCCCCCTTGACGGAGCCTCCACACCCCACTATTTGAGAACCACTGGTATAATCACAGGTGAGTCATACTCTTTTAGAGGTATCGTAATCGGAATTCATCAGATAAGCAGTTTATTAGAGCATTTCGGTTGACTGTATCGGCTGTGATGATTGATGACGTTCATTGAACTGTGATCTGTGGGAGGGGGGAGTCGCAGTCAGTGACAATGTATGACAATAGATTAACATGACAACACCTATGGAACAGCTTGTTAAATGATGTTAATTTGATTTTCAGATTTTTTAATCATTTAAAGGAAAAAAATGAAATGCTCTTGTTATCTACCCAAGTTTGATTCCCAGTAGCACAGCGTGAACCTAGTTTATGACACACTGACATTCTGCTACCCTAAGTATTTACTCTCAATTACAGATTCGAAAATGGTTTTAAATTTGATCTAATGCAAAGCAATATGCTTTAATTAAGATTTTTATAAATAATTTAACATTATATCAACACTGCATCTGTTCAACGATGGCATAACACAAAAGTTGAATTAGTGAGCTGTGAAACACATCATGGCCGCTCCTTTAGACATGCTGCTGATGCAGTTATACTTGCTTTTATATGTCCAGTAGCTCATGGTAGTTTATGTCAGCAAACTTCAGATGTTGCTGTGTAACACACATTACCGAGTCTCTGACTTCACAATTCGCTTGCACCGTGTTTTAGTATTTACCAATACACTATAATTGCCACTGTTCAGCAAAAGTTAGTCTTACGTAACCTCTTTACCCCACTTTAATATTAAGGAGGAGCTTGACATATTAAAACAGCTGAATGAGCCAAATTACATCATTACTACAGGGAACATTATACTCAACCTAAATAAATAGCATTTATATTTGATATTTTTCTCTTTATGATTACTTCCTGCTTTTTTATGCATTAATTCAATGAAAAAAATATATATATCTATGTAGACATTTTGATGTTAAAATTAAATTTTGCAGAGTGCTGCACACATGAGGGTTACACAAGCAAGGATCTAGTCAGGTGAAAACAACAAATTCATTTTTTTTTTTTTTTTTTTTAAGGGACTTTTACCTTTTACTATGTGAGGTTCTAAGGACAGGGGATATTGTGTTGCTTTTGTACAAACCGTAAAGCCTATTGGGGCAAATCTGTGATTTGTGATTCTGGGCTATACAAATGAAATTGAATTGGATTGAATGAGCCCCACGATTGGCTGGCGACCATCTGGGGTATCCCTGCCTCTCGCCTTAACGCGCTGGGATAGGCTCCAGCAGACCCCTGCGACCCCGAAAGGGAATAAGCGGGATAGACAATGGATGGATGGATGGATGGATGGATTGAATGAGACATAGATGTGCAGAGATAATGCATGGAAGTGGAGTATACAATTTTTTCTTTGAATTTATGTCCATCAGATGTCAATGTTTTGGTGATAGTGCCAAGCTTTTTTCTTAAAGACCAGATCAGATGGGTCTGATAACTCAATCCACCACCTCCACTGTTGTTTGACTTGAAGACCATATGTGTGAGCAGAGTAGTCAGAGATGCAGTGGTAAATGTGTTCTTTTCTACACGCAGAACCCAAAACAAGAAATTTGCTGCATGCCTCAGTAGCAGGGTCTAATTTTCCTGATGACGTACGGGGCACATCGTCACGCCTGAGCAATCAAGGCCACGTGAACCTCAAATGCGATTTGTCCATCAATCACGACACCCAAGTTTTGGGCCAACTTTGTGGGCACGAGTCGGCCTGATTCAAGCTGGATATTGATCTGTTGTTGTGTAGCGGAGCTGGTGGGATGACAAGGAGCTCAATCTTAGAGGGGTTAAGCTGAAGGTGGCGTTCCTTCATCCATGCCGAGGTGTCGGCGAGGCATGATAAGATCCGTGGAGAGAGCGTGAGGTCTTCCGGCAGGAAATTGTAAGCTTGTGGACTTCCTCCTTGTTGGAGAGGAGAATGTGAGTCGCGTGACCCTGTTGGCTCGGCAGCGGCAGAATCAGTTGATCAGATGCAGGGAACTGGTTGATCACGCCAGGTAGTAGTTAGTGCATTGTGAATGTGATGTACTTCAGCAAACGGAGCAGGGGTATGTCATGTTGCTTAATTAATCAGTTCATACTGAAACATGTAACTTGCAGACAGTCTCTTACACACCATCATGGGAGGGTCATGTGCCCCATTTTTTAATTTCATATTTTTTAATCTAAGCCAAGATTGAAATACAAAAAACACATTTTTTTGTGTTAGAATAAAATAACAAATATAGAAAATAAACAGTCACTTTTTCACCTTTTTTATATTTTACAATGGAAAATGGACTAAATTAATGATACAGAGACTAAGGGACCTATCAATAAAGAAACAAGCTAAACATGCCTATATGCATATTAGGTGTGATTTTAATGCAGAAACCATTTTTATGTTTAATAAAGGATTGTGTTTTTTTTTTTTTTTTTTTTTTTATCAGAGTGCCTCAGGCTTCCTTTGTTTTAGGTCTTTCACTGATGAGTGATCTGTGTCCTGATGAGCACCTTTTTGCATTTCTCCTCACATTTTCTGCATTTCTCTCTTTCTCTCCATGCAGCACTTCCCACAGCTTTGTTTCAGATTTGTTCAGCTTTTCTTGGCTGTTTTAGATGTTGAAATGTTTTCATACCAATATCCAAATCTTTGCATTAAGCAGTAATTTCAGCATTGACACTAAAACAAAAAAAACAAACAAACAAAAAAGCATGAGATTCAACAGTCGACTCAAATAAAACTGAAAAAATGCACAAATATATATCTAATAAATTAATGAATACATACATATCAAGACTCACACTCTCCTTCTCCAAAGAGAAAATTTGAAAATGCATATTTCATTTATATACACTTCATGGTGTTAGAAACATTAAAAGGCCTCTGAGGAACTGACCTTTTACAGCTTGTTGGTAACTAGTGTCATGGGAATTTCAGCAGTTTTTCCTGCTTTGTTAATTCTATGTTGCTGTGCTGGTTATGTAGTTTAATGGAAAAGGCACACGCATGTGACATTTCTAAGTTACTAATTTCACATACATGTGGAACGTGTGGCGCTTGCGGAAATGCACCTGCAGTGAATGGTTGAAAATACATTAAAGAGCATTCAAAGGACAAAAAAAAACACACACACACATGCGTGGCAGTAAAAGGGAACAGTAGTCAGGCAGTAGAACCACTGTTTATGATTCTGATCGCCGGAGGGCAAGAACTGTCTCTTCAGCAGTGTGATGTGTGTTTCAGTGCTGTGGTTTTATTACTGCATGTATTATTTGGGGTATTTTTGGTTACAGGCAGGGATCTGGGACAAACACTGTATATTGTACTTTTTTCCCCTAAAATCCTTGGGCTAAACAGTGATTTGTAAGTTTAAAACATGGTTATTTTAGGATCGTCTCTTTCATCACAATATTTAGCCGGTCGGTTCATTCATATGTAAATTTTCTCTTAAATTGAAATTAACTTTGCACATTTTCAGCACATGAAAAGCCCAGCGAGGAAGTTTTCTCTCTCACTTCATGGGGCTGGTGTTTGAGTTTTGTAAATTTGAATAACAAATCTGGCCGGTAATTATCCAGTCATTTCATCACTGTTGGAAAACCACAGCTGGCAGTCGTCTCTCCTCAACCACATCAGTTCAGCGCTAACCTGCTCTCTTTTTTTTTTTTTTGCTTCTTGTTGTTGTTGTAATTACAAGAGCAGTTTCTCACATCACATCCTACGACACGTCTCCATTGTCTTGACGCTGTTGCGATCACAGGGTCGTATGCTGTTGGCTGAATGAAGCTTTCTGCAGATTTTGTGTGTGTTTGTGTGTGTGTGTCGGTGTTTTTGCATTTAACAAAACCTGCCGGTGTGTGTGTGTGTGTACATGAGGTTGAAGGTTCATGCATGTACAGAACTACATGCACAGGTTGCATGAGTGTGTTCAAGGATGCCGAGATTGATAGTGCAGAGGCCGCAATTGTAAAGCAACGGGTTTTGCGTTGACATGAATTGTCGCCTCCAGCCATCAAACATGATGCATGTTGGTGTGATGTGAAGAGGAGATAACCTCCAACAGGGAGGTGGACAAGAGCGGTGACACTAATTTATCCATTTGACTGACTTCCCTGTATTACAAATGCTCAGGGGCAAAGTGGTCTTGTCTGCCACAAATTACTCTCCGCTGCTTTTTTCTGCAGAGGAAAGAATATATATGGAGAATGATATTAGATGTGATTGATGAGGCATTAAGAAGAGTTAGTGGTGCATTTCGCTGAAAGGATGTAAGCAAGGTAGAGGATAGAGCATTGGAAATAAATGTTGTGTGAAAAAGAGAGGAGGAAGCATCCAACAAGTAGTGTCACTTCATTAATTGGTGGTTCTATGTATACGTCTGTCTGTGGGTTCAGAGTTCCATCTAAACCTTGCCAAAACACTCTTCAGTAATCTGGAATAAGTTAGTGGACAAAAAAATATAAAAATATTTTTAAAAAAAAGGTGATCTGATGAACTTTAGTAGCAGCTTTTTGAAAAAATAAATAAATAAAAACATACAATAACCCTGAATTTAAGGTAAGCACCTTTTTTTAAATTTACTTTGTTCTGATTGGTAGGCTACAAGTAAGATGATTTGAGTTTTACAGCTTGATTAGGATATCCTAGGATAAAGGATACAGTAAGCATTCAACAGCGTGATACAGTAACTTTAAAAGGGCAAACGGGATCAAATCGAGACTTTGGACTAAAATATGAACAATTATACCTGCTACGCAAAGGGAATGAGAAATCCCTGAGAAGGCGGTAGGATGTTTTATATTTTATTATTTATATGATCAAAATTATATAAATACATTTTTATATATAACTCTACCTTAACATTTCTATAGCCATAGATGTCCAGCAGGTCAGAGGTGATTTATGGCCGTAGGGTTCCAAAGGGGGATGTCTTTAAGTGTGTTACCAGGAAGTGCATCCTGATTTATTGCCAGGAAACTCAGGTATTTTGTTGGGTCCTGGTTTAGATCAGCAGCCATAGGTAGTCAAGTGCTGTAAGTGAGCTGCTTTTTGATGTGAGAGATTAAAGGGACTTAGCACTTGAATACCTTCCACTTTGGATGCTCCTGAGGGTTTGTCTGGGAAAAAAAAAAAGGATGAGAAGCTAAAAGCGATTCTCTTTGTCCTCTCTCACTTCTTGTCTGCTATTTTGCAGAATCCAGGGTCTCAATTAAAACCATTTTCTGGTGCATTATCATCCTCAAATTTAAACTGAGGTGTTTTTTTTTTTTTTATGTAATTCAGGCTTGTTGCAGGATGGCTGTGCAAGACGTGTGTGTGTGTTTAAGGTAGTGATTATCTCCTACAAGATTATAGTGTGCAAAGAGTCTTACATGTGGGCACAATTTTGTTAGAGAAAATCACTGGCTGTGAGTACAGATCATATGGATTCAGCGTTTCCAAGTTACGTTTCCTGTTCCATTTACATGGCTGACCTCCTGCCGTGTTGATCTTCAGAAACGTATGTTGTACATTATGTAAAATATACTGTCTGCAATATAAATGGCACTTCAGTTCAACCTGCAGTAAATAATTTAGTCAGTTATGGTTATTTTTACATAATACATGCAGGTTTGCAGTTATTCCGGCAGAGATGATGATGATTCTCATATGCTGCATTGAGGCTGAAGGTTAAAAGGTCACGAAAGGCCAGACTGGGAGCAAGGTGCCGTGCTTAATCTGTGAACAGTGGAATTAAGTTGAAGACATTGGTATTCCTGTGAACTCCCCCCATGCAATGCATTAAAAACTACTTTATAATCTCTCTGTCATCGTTATCTCTTTTCTGATCACAAAGAGCAAACAAAGCTCAGCAAACCTCATAATTCATGGCCTAACCCTCTTCTCCCACCCCTCCACCCCCTACCCACCCATAATAATATGAGGCTGTGCAGAATTCCCACCAACCTGCCCACAAAATCAAGTTGGCATACTAGTTTGTTGCATGCAGCATTAAAGTTTCATCATTTGGGTCAAACGAGTGCTGTGGAGATTGTAATACTTTGAAGATTTGACTTGAGGTAAAGGGATTGACTGTGCTCTGTGTTCTGTGCCCTTCTTTTTCTTCTCCGGATAGATTTTGTATCGATTTGATGAAGGCTCTTGCATCTCTTTTTTTTTTTTTCCTTATGAGGATAGATCATATCGAATGGTACAGTCAGTTCTCATGGCTGTTACGTATACGACTGTGGCACAAATTCATCTTTGAGTATATGGATGGATTTATGCATATTTGATGTCAAAGGGTTTGTTATACAGTACATGTTGATTCGCCGCACCATTAAAACCAGCTGCCTAATATTGTGTAGGCCCCCTTCCATTCACCGAAACGGCTCGGACGTGTCGAGGCGTTACGTACGAGACCTTGAGACGTTAGGAACGGATCCATTAGGTCTTTGAGGTGGAGCCTCCCTGGATTAGGCTGGTTTTTCCAGCACATACCACAGACGTTCGGTCAGATCGAGAACCGAGGACCAGCTGAAATCTGTGACGTGTTCCTCGAGCTCATTCCTCTCCACTGACCTCCCCGTAGCCAGTGGAGTGAGTTGTGGTACACTTGCAAGACGGCATGCAATTGCGAGCAGGTAAAATGTGTGCATTTGAGCCAGGGTTCAGTACGAGTCGCATTTTCAACATGATCACTGCGTCTTATTTTAATGATGCATTAAACGATTGCATTGGGCTGCATTGTATGTTTAGAGTTGTCAGTTAGAGTTGTGATCTCTTTTTCTTACTTTGAATATGGCAAATATAAATTCTAAATGTTACACTGTGTGTTGAAGATTTCTGACACACACATCTATTTTTAGTTTCCAAAAAAGAAAAAAATGCTGAAAAATCACACACATTTTTTTGCATTTGATGCTCTCAAACATCAGGAGAACAACATGGCGCTCTCTCTCTCTTCTAAAAACCTAGACAGCACTTTTTAACATAAAAAATCCTCTTTTCCTTCTCTCCACCTTGAATTTGGAGGTGAAAATGCTGACAAAACTGTAGCTAATAACATAATTCTCCCCAGAGCCAACGGGTTCGTCAGTCAATTATCCACTATCAGCTGTCAGGTGTCAGCTGAGCGTCAGCTGTTGTCATGGAGACAGCCCCTCACTGTGAGATGTGACCACATAATTGTGAAGCAATAACGAATGGAAATGGCCATCAATTTCCATCCATCCATCCATTTTCTATACCTGCTTATTCCTCATTAGGGTCGCAGGGGTCTGCTGGAGCCTATCCCAGCGCGTTACGGCGAGAGGCAGGGATACACCCCAGATGGTCGCCAGCCAATCGTGGGGCACACACACCATTTACTCACACACTCACACCTACGGGCAATTTAGAGTTGCCAATTAACCTGAGCATGTTTTTTGGACTGTGGGAGGAAGCCGGAGTACCCGGTGAAAACCCACGCAGACACGGGGAGAACATGCAAACTCCACACAGAAAGGTCCCAGACCCAGGCCCAAGGCGGTCTTGAACCTGCGACCTTCTTGCTGTGAGGCAACAGCGCTGCCATCAATTTCATTTATATATATTTTTTTTGTTTTGCCTATTTCACAAAATCCGCTTTAAAATCCCAATATTTGGATGCAAACCCGTGTTTTTAGCTCTTCTGTTGGACCCGACCAGACAGTCGTTTCTCCCCGGGTGCATTCATGAGCGTTGGCCACCTGTGGCTCCATCACCTGTTCACCGATTATTCTTCCTTGGCCTTCAATACCTCCTACACGTCACACTGGGACCACCTCGCAGCAAACGCTGGCCCTGCGTCATAGTTAGATCCTTACACTCGCCCCTAACTTCAAGATGTGACTGTTCACTTGCTGCCCAATATATCCCAACCTTTATAGGTGCCTCTGTAATGATTACTCAGTGTTTTTCACTTCACTTGTCAGTGGTTTTAATGTCCTGGTTGATCGGTGTGCGTTCATACTTTGTGGTCTTTATGTCTTTCCCTGGTTGCTTGTTGCAGGCGGTGAATGGAGGATGAGTGACGCTCGGCCCGGGTCCAACTGAGGGTGTGTGTGTGTGTGTGTGTGTGAGAGAGAGAGAGAGAGGGAGAGAGAGAGATGGTGTGCTTGTAGTGACAGAATGAGCCAAGGCAGCAGAGGTTTGCTGTTTATGTGTATTTGGCTAGATGAGTGTGAAGTAAAAGTAGGAAATTGAGATTTTTAGTCACGGCTGTGAGAGAGTTAAAGCTTTTTGTTTTAAGGACTGGGTTCCAGTTAAAATTAAAGAGGTGTGCAGGTTCCTTTTTCACACAGATCAGAGAATCTCTGTCCTTCATCTTCTGCTTCCAAACCGGAGGGAAGATGAAACATTCAAATACATGTGCGCACAGACAGAGAGGTCACACACTACAAGGTAGAAACCAGAGTAGAAACTATCATTTACAAAAATGAACATTTAAACACTAGCGAGATTTTGGATTTTCTTCTGCTCTTGGCCTTGCAGCAACATCGATGCTCGCCCAGTGTCTTTTAAGAACTGTGGTTTTCTTCTTTTTAAAACACTTTCCTGGTTGAAAGTTCATTTACACCCTTATATTCCCAAAGAAAGTCAGTTGCACTGGTTTCTTTGGAAATGATATATGCACCTGTAGCCCACACAGAGAGTAAGAGGTGACTTTAGGACATATCTTGAGCCCTCCTATATATTGACGGACAGGGAAAGTTGATAAAAACGCCCTTAGTTCTAGAAGTTGCACTAAAATGCGGCACTCTTAAGATTCATCCGGTGAGGACTGGTTTACTCAGGGACACTTGACGAATCCAGAATAAAATTACTAATTTAAAAAGCCCCATTTCATGCAGTCTGAACTTTAGCCTTAAACCCGGAGCCTGACTCTTTAAAGCCCTTGAGCTAGTGGCGTTGGAAGCGTCTCGCTATCTGTGTGAAAGCACTTGAACCCATAAGTAAAAACACACCCACACCTTCTGTCTGCTTGGTGGCAAGAGGATGAGACATGAATACCACTTGTGTGTGTGTGTGTGTGTGTGTGTGTGTGTGTGTGTGTGTAATCCCTACCTGATCAAGCTGTCTTTCTACTTCAGCAGGGCCAGGCTTGTACCTTTTTCGAGGATGTGTGCCAACTGCGATTTGAGGTTTTATGTAAACTGTTTTGCCCGAAGCTGATGGTGATGTGTGTGTTACAAATGATACTTGGAGACAGGCCTGCTACTTAGAGACGGTTTTTCAGGTTCTCCTTCTATAACCTGTCTGAACTGCAAGCTTACTTTGTTCTGTTGGGCCTATAACGTGTGTGTGAGAGTGAGTGTGTGTTTGAGTTATGAAGGCAAACAAAAGAGAATCCACAACAAATGTGTGCTCGGTACATATTTTAGAGTCATTGATTGCAGTTTTCCTGATTTACTCAATGAGATGTCCGTAAGTTTAACAAACAGATTGATTTCAACAGATTTTCATTACGATTTTATGCCTTCATACATCCTCAATATTTAGTATTACCTACTGCAGAGAAACAAGGTGCACCACAGTTCTGAGTAATCAAGGTCTTCAACAAGGGCAACTTAGAAAATACTTAATAGAAATTGAAGAGAAAAAGGGAGGGATGCAAAAGAACGGATCACGCTGCGGTTCACAGTGGTCCACCAATCACAAGATTCAGGTATTTGCTTAATGAAATCTACGCACATTGGAATGGAACTGACAGGGTAAAACTGTTTATTCTATTACTTTAACATATGTTAAGCTGCAAACCAAAGTAAAAAAATAAAATAAAATCCTTCTGAACTACACTTCACTCTGTGCTTTATTTACTCTGACAAACTTTCTTGTTAAAACCCAAATGAGACAAGTTGCCATGCCATCAGTGCAAAATTGAAGTGGTTTGAATGGTGACACTTCAGAGCCAGAAGTCATGTAATTTGGCGTCGGGCTGCACACTGCACGGCCCTGAAGTAGCAGTGGAGGAGTTGAAAAGGTTCAGCTCTCGCTCTCCCCGCTTTTTTTCAATTTTGCAATTTGCTCTGAATACCACTCATTTGTAACTTTTCTACGCAGAGGCATTTACCTACAGGCCACAGAGCGTTTTAGAAAATAACCCTTCATCGTGTATTCTCACAAATGTTAATATTAACATTTTAAAGGATTCGGCTTTAACATACTTCATAAATTATTATGTTAATTTAAATTATATGACACATTGCAACGAAAAAAAAGGGGACAGAACTGCTGCATTTATGAGCAACATGCCTAAAATTATTACTCAGATTTGGAGAAAGACATTCCTAACGTCATAATATTAATGTAAAAGCATATTATATGAGCTGCAAAATAGTTTCAAATCAAGGTTTATTTCAAATGGAATGTTATATGTTTAAACAGATTTTCACAAGGTACCAGGGACCAACACAAAGCACTTTAAGTTAAGGTCTGAGTTAAGGTTTCCTTAAAATAAAAGAAATTGCACAAAAAAAAAACCTTCAATTCAATTCAAAGGTACCTCTGAATGACTCTTAAACACCTCACGGCTGAGTTTATGGAGGTAAAAGAAGAAAATAAATGGATAAATAAATACAAAAATTCACTTCTATTTCCTCCAACATTTGTTTTTTTCCTGTTTGCTGTTATTTGCCGATCACGTTTACTTTTTAACATGTGTTTTCTTTTATTTTCCTCCACAAGCACCATTTATTCCTCCCTCTGACCAACAGTTTTTTTTTCTTTCTTGTATAGACAAACTTTATGAGAAGACAACAGGTGAAGTGATTACAAGTGCAAGTGCAAACCGGTCTCCATGGAAACTGTAGAATATCACTGCTGTAAAGCCTCTTTCATTGTGTTAAATAATATGTTTTTCTTTAACTAAGGAAACCTTGTCAAGCATTCTGTGTGGTATATTTATGCCGTTCCCTCTGCTAAGGAAATCTTTAGCATTAAGTGTCAAACCTAAAGAGAAAAGTTAAGGTGCTTTGTACACCAGGAACCCGGGAAATATTGGTAGGCATAGAGGCTGTCTGTGTGTGTGTGTGTGTGTGTGTGTGTGTGTGTGTGTGTGTGTGTGTGTGCGTGTGTGTGAGTGAGTACATGAATAGTGTTGGCAAGCCAATTAATTTGTTTATGAGTGTGCTTGGCGTGCTCGGTGACCTCAGTGCCAGAGACAGTTAGAGAGCATTTAGCAAGCTGATGGTCTGCAAATTAGAACTGCTTTGCAACTATGAAAAATAGATGGGTAGAAACTTGTGAACCCTCACTTTACTAAGTCCG
The DNA here is from genome assembly GCA_036785175.1 of Eupleurogrammus muticus. Lineage (NCBI taxonomy): Eukaryota > Metazoa > Chordata > Actinopteri > Scombriformes > Trichiuridae > Eupleurogrammus > Eupleurogrammus muticus. The sequence goes on from JAYKQN010000001.1 coordinate 15,982,990, forward strand.
ATTTTCAAATAAATAACCAGAATATTTTCAGAAGAAGGTGTTAATAGTTTTCCCTATGTAAAATATCTGAGTAATTCTACTAAACCATTAAATCTGCCCCTGATTAATAAGCGCAGTGTGCTAAAACGATATCCAACTTGTATCAGTGGTGCAACGGATTCGTCGGCTCCCAAATCAATGCAAATCGTAAAGTGAACGAGGGCGTCTTTGCAGCTTTAGTGTCTGTCTTTCAGGTGCCAGTTAATGTAATTCAGCTCTAATAGAAGGGGTAGACTGGATTTAGACTGAGATGCAATACAGTATTCAGAAACTATTTGAATAAATCAAAGATTCATGTGGAATGACTCAGCAGAAGATAGGAGCTGTCACATCAGCTCTAATGTTCCCATGCAGATGCTTTTAATTGGCTGATTATTGTACTGACTCATGCAGGTGCTTATGTTTTACTATTGTAGCCCACTCATATTTGAGTGTATTCTTACACTGGACCTTCTTATTTGATGAAAAATTTCTTCCATTTGAGTGTTTGTGTGTTTTCTGGAAAAGCACATTCACACACGCAAGTGTTACTACTAAACCTACATGCCACGGCACGTGTGAGAAAGTGAGGCGTTGAGTGATTTCTATTTCTCACAGGTCCCACCTTGTGCGAACCGTGGTGCGGATAAAACACAAAAACCTTATCTCGGCTCTGACAACGACTTCTTATCTTGATGATGTAAGTCTGAATGTTTTTGCGCTGTACAGGACTGTGAGGCGAGTGGGCAACAGCAGCGTCTAGACTGAGCAAGGACACAGGGATATAAGCAATCACTGGAAATGAACGACATCTGGTTGTTCAGACAGAGAGAAATTTAACCGATAGCCCACTTTGAGGAAAGGGTAGACTGCTATGTCCTTCCTGAACGCTGTTAGCCAGAAGGTTGAAATTTGATTTATTTCTCAAATGATGATACTATGCTGTGAGTGCAATGTGTATGCATTTTCTCAAACAGTGTGTATAAGGTTAATTGCACATCTGATGACCTTGAAATGCTCTGTGTTGTGTTTTGAGTTGTGCTGGATTTGTCTGTAAAAATCAACAGAACAGAAAATGAATTAAATACAATATAAATCAAATTGCAAAATTCTCTGTTTCTGCAAACATGACATTATTTTACATGCTTAATACCACAAGTTTATACACATGAAAGCACTTGCCAAATGATTTGTAATAAAAAAAACAGATGCATACAGATACATCAGCTCCACATGGCGTACAGGTTTCAAGCTGCTGTTAGCAGACACTAACAGAGACAACCACTCAAAAAATGTATTCTTGTTTGCAAAAAGACTTTTTATCTTTTTATAAAGAAGTTTTATCAGGATTTAGTGACATTTTATATGGAAAAAAAACAAACTAAAAACTCAACCTGGTTACATAAGCAACGGCTGGAGAAGTACTCAGATCTTAGTTAAAACAACAATGAAATAATATTCCATTAAGTCACATGTTTAAAAGGCTACTCAGGAAAAAGTACAGAGGTATTATATACAGGATACTTTTACATTTTCAAATGTAGACATAAAAAAGTGCCTAGACACAAAGCTGTTTTCAGAAAATTTTCTTACAGAATCATTTTCACCTCTTTGGGCCTTGAACAGGTGAACAGATTGAAACTGGTGCAGTTATGCAGATAATGAAGTGTTTGGTGCTCAGAATCTACAGTACTTGCCTGTCTTGGTCATTCTGTCATTCTATTTTCCTCAAATGTAATAAATCCTGGATTGCCACTGATTCCCCTGCTGCAAATTATATTCATACTCTCTTTGGTTTGGACATTTGTCAATAAGCACTTTAAGATAAAAAAGTGCTGCATTTAGTTGTAATTTAGCTTTATGTTGTGAGGGATTTTTTTTCCACCCTCTTATCACTACCATTTCCATAAGTTTTGTTCAGACGTTCGTTTACAACGTGTTATCTGACTGCAATTTCACTTCCCACTTGATGCAAATGTTCTAGCTTTGCAAACAATAAACTGTCCTTTGCTTCTGTCAGAGCAAAAGGAAAGAATGAGCACCTGGTTTAAGATTACTCACTCTCTTAGTGTGTGGTAATGTTAATTGTTGGTTTACTCCGTCTGTGGTAATGAAGCATGAATTCTAACCGCTTCTCCTCTGTAATCTGTCTCAATGCTGTTTGGTTTGAACAATACCGTATTTGTCTGCAAGTATAGTGTTTTTACTTAAAATACTGGATTTTAGATGAAGGCAGGGGGAAAAAAATTATTTTGAAAGCGAATGAATACTTAATGAGGAAGAATGAATACTTAATAAGGAACAAACCGTAATTTAATTATAAAGCCGATAGTCCCAGTTGTGACTGGCTGAGTAGATATGGAACCCATTAAATCTTGATATACTTGTGCACATGTAATAGCAGCTAATGTAAATATTAATATTAATGTCCTGTTAATGACGTTACGTGTCGGTCGGTGTGTTAACAACAGTAGTAAAAATACAGCTGGACAGTAAGAGGTGGCGAGGTACGAATGACCCTGCATCCGTGGAGGCAAAAACCACAAGGCCCCTGCAGAGTGACGCCTGGGGAAGCAACTTTTGTGAACGGCCTGGGAGCCACTGCCTGACTCGGGACACTGTAATTGACAGTGTTTCTATGGGGCTGTGATGGATTGCCTGATTAGGGACCCTGGCAGTAGTGTACCTCACAGATGGCAGATTAAGCAGTAGACAGATGCCCCCCTTGCACCCTCGTACCCGCTGCACATTCTCAACACACACCCCACTAACCCCTCATTGTCTTAAACTGCGTCGCCCTCTTTCCCTGCTTTCTCCACCTCAGCCTGTTTGTCCTGTCTGTCTTCATTGATTTCATTCGGTTAGCGTGCAGTTAATGCTGTCTCAAGGTTCCACTGCCGGTGGACTTTGCCAAAGGGGGTGGACGTTACTAATCACTTCGTTGATTCAAACGTAATGTTCTGTCACGGTCATTTAGCGGCAGTAATATCGTATGTCCAGGGTCACCGAGGGGCTCGCCAGAAAACCACAAACGCTGCCCTGAATCGTCTGTCTGTCCGAGCTCACGTTAGCATTAGCATGTCAATTGCAGGGGTGGGGGCTGCTTCAGTTGGTAGCCCTCTTCTTCATGTACGGCAGCCACGAGCCAGCGTCCGTTTCGATGGAATCGGACACTGCGACCCTTCGTAATGGACAGCTGTCTCTTTCGGTTTTGCGGGGCGGACGAGACGGTTAATTACGAGAGTGGATTCTCCACAGGGGTCGTCTGGGTCAGCGAGCGGGAGAGTCAATCCTCGAGAAGCTGATACCTACTCTGCTAATCAGCAGCGGCTCTCGGTCAAGCACAGTCCTGCTACTGCGCTCTAGTGCCGGCAACCACACCTGTCACCCATCAAGACTCCATAGGACACTAGAGACAATAGCCAAGCCCAAAACTACTTTAGTCTATTTATTGGTTAACAGTCCACATTACTTTAACAATTTGAAGTCACTATATTTTTTTTTTTTTGTGTGGTATGTTTATTCTCATTCAACAGTACATTGTATTTTAATAATGTAAATTGATGAAATAGCATGTTTTACATGTTGTGTAATAGTTGGTATCAAAGATGTCAACCCCTAGTCTACCTAACAGCAGACTCCGTCTCAACGTAGATTCAGACGAGATCTGGGAACCCTTCATTTATGGGGTATCAAAGCATAGAGCCATTTATTGGGCACTACCACTGTCTATCAAATGCATCTGTATGTAGCTTATAGCCTTCTACAACCATTACAGACTGATTTCAGAAGGTAGAACCTACAGATGTTCAATTTCAAAAAAAGGCTGCTTCCAATTTGATGAATTTTCCTCGGATAATAAAATATATGCATGTACGTGTTACCTACTGTTTGCGTGTGTGTGTGCGCGTGCATGTGTTTGTTCAGCACAGAGGGAGCTTTTAACAGCGGTCAGTGCATCATTAATACTGTCTCCCGCAGATGTTCCATCATTCTTGACAAATCACCGGGGCCAGCCATCAGGAACATTACAATCCCCGCCACACATCACAAATACACATGTACCACGAAAGAGAACACAAGTTCCCGCTCTCCTCACAACAGTGGAGGCCTGGGGGGTGAAAGGCTCTGGGGTCCCAGCGAGGGCTAAGTACTTGCAGAACGAAAGTGGGCCTGCTTTTTAATGCACAGCTAATCAAGCTTTGATGCGATCCCTTGCCTTGCCTCGCGGCCCCTGTGCATTTTCCTCTTTCCCCCCCATCGCCGGCCTAGCCATGCCCTCCCTGCTCATCCAATTACCCTCAAGCATGTCTTTGTTTTATCTCGCTTGGATGAGCACATGTTTTTTTTTTTTAATAAAGGCCAGCGCTCCAGCCAGAAAGTGGCCTCTTCACCCCCCCCCACATCGGCAGAGGAGGACGTGGGCGACGCACACAAAGTATTAACGCCATTGCACTAATGGTTTTTACCTGTGTGCGCAAGTTTTGCCGCCTCGCCTCCAAAGTGGCCACGTCGCTCCACTGGTTCGGAAAGTGTCTTGTTATATTCAGTCCACGGAGCAATCACGGGATGCAGATGGAGCAGGAGCTTGTCATGTCTGAGGCTTCCTGCAAGTGCCCTTTGCAAATGCCACTGACGGCAACGGGGCAAACCACAGCTCCATCTTCTCCATCTGCATGCCTGACCACCCCGGCGCTAGTGTGTCAAGCGTTGGAACTTACAGTGAAATGAGCTTTGTAATCCAATGATATCTTGTCAGCTCGAATCTGCTGCTCAGGACGTGAAGTGCATTTCTTTTTTTACTGGAATGACAGGAATAGCTGAGGGAAATATCGGGATAGCTGCTGCGACTCACAGGGACGCTAAGGGGTTGTAATTCATCTGGATGAAGTAAACATGTCAATAATACGCTCAAACGCAACAGTGCAACATTGATGCTGAGCGATCCCTGCTATTTGTGCACCTATAGACCTGTGAGCTATGATGTCTGTTAAGGTTTGCATTCATCCTAGAAGGCAGTAGGACTGCTACTTAATAGTTGTTCTCTGTTTTGAATGCTGTAGCTGTATAAATAGCTGCAAGGAAACAAGGTGGAACTAACTCCAAATCTTAGCAATAATCTGAGAGGTGTATGTTGCTATATTGCTAATTTCTGTTGCATATACATTTTGTTCTTCGAAGATGGGCCCTCAATGTCCCACTGCATGCTACGCCGGGGAGAGACAAACTCCCATATGAAGCCCACATATTAATACACACATGTCATGCACGCTGCAAAGCTGCAATGGTCCATCTGCCATCTTAGGTTTGTGAGTGGGTAGTGTAACTATGTGTTTGTGTGTGCGTTTCTCATCTTCCTCCCCCAGCTCTTACTAAACATCCCACTCATTTACACCCATAAACACACACCTTCTCTCTTTCTAGTCTCCAATTCCACGCTCCCCTCCTGTTTTCCTTTCTGTCTTGCTTCCTCTCTTTCTCTCACCCTCCATGGATTCATCGCGTTGCCAGGATCGATCAGTATGTTAATCCTAATACTGGTTGAGAGCTATTGGCACTCTTTGGTCTGAGTGTGTGCATACACACAAACACACATACTCTCTCACACACAAGCACACACAAGCACACACACACACACACACACACACAGAAAGAAAGAAAGCAGTGACAAACTCACTCACTCTCACACCATTTAAAGATTTTTATTCCATATTTCTCTTTGTCAGTACACAGAAGGCCAATGTGAAATGAATTATCTTCCTGTCCCATGATCAGAGACCTTGTCCCTTATTTAATTCTAAATAGCATTAATGAGACCATGGAGATATGCATCACAAGGGTTCCAGCTGTGCAAAATATGTAAACGACTGCTTTCAAACATTTTAATCTATAATATTTTAGAGCATCTTGAATGGGAAAAGTGATATAATAAAGCTAAAGATACTGTCTCTGTTCAAACCTATAGGCAATCGGGTCACACATTGTCCTCAAATATCTCAAAGTGACAGCAGGAATGGTTCAGTACTTTATTCTTTACTAACTTATTGATTATTGTTTGCAGAATTATAGCTGAGGCATTTCAGTTGAAGTGAGCGTAGCTATATAGAGAGATTTTTTGGGGGGTTTGTTGGTTAAGAGACAGTTTGTGTTGCAACTTGTGACAGCATCCTTGGAGACGTAGGCTAGCACCTACGGTACTAGATTTTCCACATGTTCTTATTTTGAGTTTGTGTAGACACAGGTGGAAGACCAGCGAATAGCCATTGGTTATATTTTGCCTCTCGCCTTCTGAAATCTGGCCTTTTCTAGTCTTTTTCTTCCTTACTTTCATCTGGTGGCTCCATGGAATTGATTTCTACCCTCCTGTCTACTGCCTTTGTGAGCAACACACAAGCTGGTGAGAGAGAGAGAGAAGTGATGGAAAGCCCTTATTTTTTTTTCTCTTCATGGAGGGTTTCATACTCCACTTGTGAAGGGGGCTCTTCGTGTTCATCCCTTTTTTGTTTTTTTGGACAGGAACAGAGAGAATATGTGGGCACAAATGCATCAGGTTTAGTCTGGTGGAGTTAGCCAGAGGATGCTGAGGAGATAGGTAGCCTTCAACCCACCAAATCAATTCACAAGCAGAAAAACGTATTTATTGCACTAAATGATAACACACCTTGAGAGGCCTGGCCTCAGACGTGGGAGAAAAATAGCAGCATGAAAGAACTGTTGTGGGAGATATATATGTATTTTTGTCAGCCGGCACAAAAACTGTCTCTATCATCTTGTGTAAGCACATCATACCTTTGGGGGCACAGCAGCTTGCCCTCTTCTGAAGACAAATTTGTTTTTCCATTTCTAAATTAATATTTTCCATATATATTTCAGTGGTAGACAAGTGCATATGCGTATGATGTAGTGTATATGATTTATAAAGTGAGGTCATTATAACAAGCTTATCTTACTTACTCTAGCTTATTTTTTACCTTTTCCCTTAATGGCCTGATATAAACATGGCTGGTAAAATGGGATAAAACCTACTGATTTGCAAGTTGCACGGTTCTAATGGATGACCTGGAGGAAAAGAAACACCTTGGTGTGAATTATGCCTCGCATTATTCAAGTATTGTATGCAGATGCCCTTGTTGCCAACTTGAGATTGGAGAAGGCCTTTCCAACATAACAAAGCACTATGCCAAGTCCATGCAAGAATAAATCACTTTTCCACTTCGTTGTGGAAGAACTTGGCTCAGTTCAGATAAAAGAAAAAAAAAAACATCCTCGTTCCTATTTCTAACCACTTTTCCTTACCTCGCTGTAAACATCAGAGGGTCAATGAAAGATGCAAGGAAGGAGTTGGGAGAGCGTGTTGTGGGACAGTATTTCTGCTTTCCTAATGTAAAGGGATGGTCCAGACTAACCGACACTAAGGGAGCTAACTCAGGGTGCATCAGAGCTCTGTTCTTTAGTGTTTGTAGACCTCGAGATAGGGACCTTCCTAAGCAAAAAGATATTCTGAACAGAGCTTTTGCCTTGCCTGCTTGGTGGAATAATCTCAACCCTAACAAACATGAATTCCATCGAGTGGGCTCACATGGCTAAATGGGACTAAATCCATGCAACCTGATTATATGTGCACATTTCATTTGCAAAATATCCCTGTGCCATTAAATGTTTACACTTTATTCACATCTATATACTACATACAGGTTGCTTATTTTACATTTCGAATACACTATTTTACACATATTGTGACCAGGATTTTCTGAGATAGAGCCTGCATAGTATGACATGTAAAAAACAAACAAACAAACAACATATAAGATGGTTGTAGTCACAGATTCTGAAGGCACTTTTAAGGACCAACACTGTATTATCCATTGCAGTATTTCACCCTCATTACTGGTGGAGCTGGACTAGTTTGCTCCATATATGACATTACCATTTCTACACATGTCCCGAGAGTCAGCGCTGCAGAAGTGGAGAACACTCTTACACACACCAGGAAACGACCAATCCTCTACACACACGATGCTGACCACCCACCCCCAACAACTTCTCGTTGAAGCATGTAGACTTGTATCCCCCATTCACTGCATGTTTTGCATGATACTAAATTTATAATTACGTTTCTTGTATAGCACATGTCAAACAAGGATTGCAGTGCACCATTACAAAGTCAAATAAAATATTCATATAAGGTGGGGAGAAGCAACAAAAACCAAACAAACCGGTAAAATTTGGATAAAACCTGCATATGGGGATAAAACAGAGGTTGGGTTGCAGTAAGGAATGTGGTGAGGATATGTCTCAGTGAAAATTTACCTAATTTGTCAGCATTTTGTGGGGGGTAGTATTGTATCAAGTTGCAGGCTGGTCCTTACCCAGTAAGAGCCTTGACCCAGGATCAAGAGGTCTTTAGGTTTGGCAATGGCAACTTAGACATGTAGGCATACAAGTACTAGAAAGACAGTCTGTAAGTGTGGAGGTAGAGAGGTTTAATAAAAAAAAACAGTACAGCGTCACAATGCAGCTGTGGCCATGATAATGACATACCCTCGACCTACGAAAGACCTGCTTACCCGCATTCAGTCTATGTCCTTCTGGCCTACCGAGTCTTCTTTGAGCATAAATCCCAATAACAGGATAAACCTCTTTCTGAATGCAGTCTTGACAGTGGCAGTTGCCAGTGAATGCAGGAGCATAACCAGTCACAATGCTGCCAGTAAAGACATAAACCTCCAGAATCCTCTTTTTTCTTACAGTCATTGCAAAAGCTTTGGTTCAATCAGGTTAAGTAGCTTCATAAAGTTGGTAGAAATGTGGCAAGTTACTATGCACATTTTGATGTTTATAATAACCTTTTGTTGGAGGAAATTTAACCTTTAACATACTGACACAAAAGAAACAAGTAGATTATTATTATATATATTATGTAATATATATATATATAATGATTTGTTTTTTAGTTCTTGGTCCAGAATGAATGGCTCAATATAGCTGATTACAAATCTATTATAATTGTAATTTATATACATATATATAAAGTCTCTTTTCATCAAGTTTTGTGAACAAGTTTCAAACTATTTTGTATTCATGGCCTGTAGGCCTCATTGACTCTGTGGGATGCAGGGATGTGCATGTGCCTGACTAATTGTGGTCTCACCCGTTCATTTCTAATGACATGTAGTTAAAGTCATGGAACCTTATGACAATCAGTTTAAATGAACTCAGTCCAATTCGGCCGGAACACAACAGGAGGGTTAAGGCTTCCTACTAAATGCCAATGATCCGAAACATCAGTGGAGAGGCACCAGAGTTCTTGTCGCCCATCCTGATTATGTGGGCTGGTGCACAATCAAAGTGGCCCAACGACGCATCTCTCTCGCTCTTGTTTTTGCATAACATCTTTCTGCTCAAGTGGCTCACGGCTTGACCACCTCACCAGGATTTCTCCTGGTGTTCTCAGTGCCCTGTCTGACTCTGGTGTGTGTGTGTGTGTGTGTGTGTGTGTGTGTGTGTGTGTGTGTGTGTGTACTCCTTGCCATTTCCCCTCATCTGTGACTTTAATTCTTGTGGGAGGAAAACCTCCATTAAATGTCAACCAGAAAGAGCTGACAGTGCAACCACATCTTTCAGGGTTTCACCTAGTAAGACATTTTAAATATGGTTTTCACTGAATTGTACCAACGCATCTATACTTTGTCAATTTCATCAGTTTTGCACACACACCCTAACATACAGGATAGCACAGGCATAGCTAAAGGTCAACTGCATTACCTTATAATGTGCATTTCAGTTTATTCCTATGTTACTTTCAGTTATGTGTGCCTACATATATATATATATATATATATATATATATATATATATATATATATATGTATATATATATATATGTGTGTGTGTGCATGTGTGTGTGTGTAAATGTGTATACAGTACAGTATTCTACAGTATGTCAAGCTCAGAAAATTATGCCAATCTTTATATATTTAGTTACCAGAAAATGTAAAACATGAATGAAAATGAACTGGTAAACAACGGTAAACAATTCCATTCATTATCATCAATCGCTGTTTCTCAAATCTTAAGATGCAGCCTAGAATGTTATTTTGTCCTTACCAACAGTTTACAACCCAAATCATTAGTTTACTACTATAGAAAACCAACGAAGCCAGAAAATTATCAGATTTGAGAAGCAGAACCAGAGAATTTGGACAGTTTCTTCTTAAAAATTACTCAAATTGATTGTCAAATAATGTAGTATATTAGTAAAGAGTATTATATAGAGTAAATGTCAAAAAATGACAAGTCTGTGGGTGATACAAGAAGAAGTAGCATGAGCCAAAATTAAACCACATATGTTTTTTCAGAGTACACTGCTATGGGTGCTTTTAGACCCAAAATCCTGAATCACTTTCACTTACCAATGCCATTGGGTTGACTTTGGTCCTGAACTTGCTGCCCCCCTGTAGTGCTGGTGGAGAGAGCCAGTGATTCTTTCTCAAAGTCAGTAAATTTGGGAGTCGGAGGTTGTCGGGAGGCAGAGCAGGCCAATGATAGGGATAGCTGTGATTGCCTAGATCTGTCGCCGTCTGCTTTGGTTCATGGCCAGCTTTGTGGTTTGACTTCCAATCGACTTCAGCTCCAGATGTTCCCAGCTATATGCCTGTGTGTGTGTGCGTGTGTGTGGTCTCTGAACATATGCATTTGTGTACAGTTAAGTTGTGTTTGTGTTTGCGTGTGTGTGTGTGTTCATCCGTTATCTCCTTTTCACCTTGCATTAATCTCTTCTGAGCGACCATGCACGAGCGGCGTCTAATTGTACAAAGGTGATTGATAGCAAACATTCTTTCAGGGATGCAAAACTTTATTGAGAATTTTGAAAAAAAACACTTGAAAAAACAAAACAAAAAAGGTCACTATTTCGCATTGTAATTCCAGGAGTGTGCAAGAGAAATCTTATGCAGACAAAGCCACAAAGCTATGTTCTCCTGCAAAAAGATATGCAGTAAATCTCACTTTCGTGCTATCACTACCCTGTATACTTTCTCTATCTATGCTGAATGCCACTAGTTCACAGCACATTCTCTGTGGATTATGAGAGAGCTTTGTGGAATTGTAAAAGCAATTGAGGGAAAGATGACACAATATAAACCTAAATTACAGAACAAACAGTCTCCCTGGCATAGTGAATATGATATGTATGTTTTCAGCAGCTGTTTTCTCACAATAACCAACAGCAGTGTCTCACAGGCAAATAGATATTCCTCTCTAATGTCGGAATGAGTTCAAGCTCGGTCATTTTAAGGCATTCTATTTGTTGAGGGGTTGTGTTCCACACATCAGTGTCTCTCTCCATTACAATTGTAGCCTGAACTCCCTGCTCCTCCAAAGGTGAACTGGAGGCTTTCGTAATTTTGTTTTTGCAACTCCTCGTGGACATTAGGCAACATGCCTCTGAGCATGTTACTGTATGTTGTATGATGAAAAGTTTAATTAAAGCATCTTGTACTACCACCCTTATCACTAATCATGGATTATTAAATCTGCATATCGGGTTACAATTAGGGGCAGCTCCTTACACAATGAGTGCTAGCATTGATTTGTGGAGACATTTTTCTAAATTGAGCTTCATCCAATGGGAAATCATTCTCTGATTCCAGTGATACATTCAAAGGTTAGCCCAGCTGTACTTTTAGGTAAGTGTATGTTTGCGATGGATAAACCAACTGTTCACATTCGAATAAGTGTAAAATTCTACCAGTGCATTATACATACTGAGATTGTTGGCTGACTTTAACTTATTACAGCTACTGTATACACATCAGTCTATGAATGTGTGGGTGTGTGAAATCCAGATACATAGACAGACAACAAGAGATGCTGGGAGGAAGACGGAACAGGTAGGTTTGAATAGCTGGAAGTATTTGTCTTAAGAAGGCTTCTCTTTTTACAGGTTTACTCAAGCCACGCTTGCAATAATGTGTTTTTGACTCCTATTGACTCTGAATTGCATTTCATTTGGCACGCTGTAGTCTACTTCCCACTCTCTTTTCCCTCTCTCTCTCTCTCTCTCTCCCTCTCTCTCTCTCTCTCTTTATTGCATCTCATCAGCCATGGGGAAACAACCCAGTTTCCCCAGCGATGCCACTCATGGCCAATGTGCCCTGACAGATTCCAATTAAGTTGGAGAATGTGACATATGAATATTATTAAGTGTTTTGACACAAACATTATCCTCTTCTTTTGTTGTGTTGTGCAGCTTGCAGCCTTGGTTCTCCGCTGGTCCGCCATTATAGTTTATTTCCCCACTACCCCCCCACCCCACCCCCAAGGCTGTTTGTTAACAGTTGTAAATATGCCTGGCATGCCCACATAAACGCTCAGGGCCAAGATGTGGTTTTGTCAATCAGTGCATCTCTATTTGGCTCCCTGTGCTCATCCCAATAAACATTTGTGGGTACAGGAGAGGAGTGAATGGAGATTTAGTGTGTAAATAAATGTAAACCTGTACAATATCTCATTTCTATGTGCATTCAGTTGTATCGGGGGGGAGCTGAATGGCCAGACATTGTCATTTTGTCATCCAGCTTAGCCTGAATAACAGTGTCTTGCAATATTTCAGCCAGTCAGTATTTTTGCCTGTGTGTGTGTGTGTGTCTATTTGTCTGGGACCGAACTGGCAACCTCAGTACTGCCAGCTCTGTGGGAGTTACAGCAACGCAAAGCTCAGTAGTGCAGCTTCATTCTCTCAGACTTCCGTTGCTCCTGTGCTGACTGAGAGCATTCCTCTTAAGATGCCAGTTCTTGCAAGTGTGTGCGTGTGTGTGTGTGTGTGTGTGTGTGTGTGTCACACTGTTAGAGCCATGAGGCAGAGCCAGGTTCCCACCGCTGAGCTATAGATCATGTGTGACCTCATATCAACCTGGCAACCCACTTCGCCTCAGATGGTGAATAAGAAGGATTGCCAATCTTAGCACTGTCTGTGTACTGGAAGTGTAAGTGTCCCTTTAACTCAGTCTTAAAACGATCATAACACCCCCCACGCTGTGGAAAACAAATGCAGATATTGTGAAGTGAAGAGATTCGAAGAGAAGAGAGAAAGTGCATGTCTGCAATTGAATTGCAAAGGTGTGCATGAACATCTTTTTCATTGGACATCCTAAAGATGATTCAACAAACATCTATCTCTGCAACTTTGAATTCCCATTGGGGGGGGGGCAATGCTGCCACCATCACAAAATGCTAAAAGTTCAATTGTGATTGAAAGTTGGTTGTTTTTGTTTGTCTATTTACATATCACCATTGACAGTATTTTAGGCAAGAGACGGACTAAGACGGCTCTGAATTAAATATTTCTCTGTAAATCTGATTGTGCAGCACAATGGGATTCATGGGAGTTATGTCATTCAGGAAGAAGGAATGATGTCTAAGAAGCTGTCTCACAGAAACCCCCCCTTACTACCAATGACTCATCAAATCGAGAGTGCTTCTTATATATCATACTCATATACAATATTTGCCACCATAGAATAACCTGATTATAGTTTCTCTGTTGCACATGGGCTTTATATACAGAATATTCTTGGACAAAGGAAGGAACATGGACAGGGTTAGTCCACCTACATTCTTGACACTGTCTACATTAGCAAATCCCTTTTCACCAAAAAATAAAAAGGTAAATGAGTCTGTGCCACAAAGAAATGAAAGACAAAATCACTATACTTTGCATATTTTGATTGAGTACTACCATACTGCTACAAATATGTAGTCCAAATATGCTATAATTGAAGCAGTATAATGTAAATTTCCAGGCAACAGTAGACTGTCCCTGTGGGCACGTAATAGTGGTTATTGGCCACATCACTGCATGCACAAAGCTCATCTGTACACACACATTGCTGCAGCATAAACATTACTGTAGAGTTGAATCAACACTTCTTTCAAGAGAGACAACACAGACTGATCCCGTTGCATTGTATTACATCGTAAAATGGCAAACGCAGCATTTGTATAGCGTATTTCCAGTCACTCTGAGCGCTTAGAGCACTCCACACTACAAGTGTTCATTCACCATTCACACACATTCATACATTGATGCCCGTGGCTGCTGGGCAAGGTTCCGCCAGCTCATCAGGAGTCTGAGAATTCATGAGATTTCTTGGATTAAATATCTTGCCCAAGGACACATCGATATGCAGCCTGGAGGGAATTGAACCGCCGATCCTCTACCGGTGCACATCACAAACAGACATGCACACACACTACACAAACTATTCTCATTCCCAGTGTGTTAAATACTAACTACTACTAATGCTACTAAAATATTGTCTTTTTGCCAGGCCCTTCGGCATGAGATGGATGTAAAAGGTCCACTTTAGCGTCAAGCAGCAGGCTCTCCACTAACTTCAATGTGTAAATCCATCTGCATCAGGCAATGGAAGAAAAACAAGCATGATATCCAACCATTGGTTAAGGTCTGGTTAGGATTGGTTTTGGGGTAGGAACAAGACCATGGTTTGGGTTAAAATGATCAGCAAACTTCTTGTTGTGACAGTGAAACCTGTCTTAAACACTGCTTGTTGGCTCTGTGTGCAACTTTTAATGTTTTTTCAACCAACTTACCCAACCATCCACCAAGGCCTCCACCTCTAAACGGGGACATTCATGGAACCTGATAACATGCCTCGAGCAGTGAGTCCCCAGTTTGAATTCCCGCTGGCCGGACCCTTCCTGCATGTTGTTCCCCCTATCCTCTTTCCTCCTTTCCTGTCTATCTCTTGACTTTCAATCTGAAATGCCACCCAAAAATAATCTTCAAATGTGTATTCATACAGATGTCATCAATCTCACTGTGTCTATTTTACACATTCGGGTTTCATTGCAACCTATGGGACCATTCATCAAAAATGGTACCCAGTGTGGACGACAGTGACACAGACAATCATGGCAAAAACGCGAGAACACATAGTTTGTAGGACCTCTTTGTGTCTCACACTTAAAGTTAGTTTCAACCTTGTGTATCAACCTGGTGACTTTCTGTAAATGTGGCCATTTTGGCTCCACAGGCTCCTTTGTGTTTGACGTGGTTACCGCAGCGGTAACGTTGCCCCGCGACACCAAACGCTAGGACCACTAGCCGCAGCGCTCACCTACGGCCACCAGGTGGCACAGGTAAGCAATCCAGATGTGGTCCCTTATGGTCTCAGTCGGCCTCTCTCTGCGACGACTGTGCTCGGTGAGCAGATGCGATGGGAACCAGAGAAACACTGTGACTCATCCTTTGGGAATGAGTCACTCTGGCTGTAAGGTGTATTTCATAATGGACGCATGTCAACTCAGTTTAGACTCATCTTTCAGACACAGTTTTAACAACCAACAACAATAACTTTCATCAACGATGATAAATGATCTGAAGTCTTGCTTTTGAATGTCGAGAGTCATCACTGTCGTCGCTCCTTTCCTTGATACAATTGGTCTGAAATTGACAAGATTTGCAGCTCCCATTATTCCAGCTCATTAGAGGCCCGAAATATGTCCTGATGAAACCACTTGTTTTGAATAATGCTGGGGAGATCTAACTTGGTGACACAGTTATATTGAAAAATGCTGCATTGAACGTACTGTGTCAGATTCTCATGAATAAAATGTAGGGGGAAAAATTCCACACAAGATAATGCATTCATTAAATTATCAGTCTACATGGATTAGTAGACGAGCTCAACAGTTGTTTTGTTGTTTCACTCAATGAATCTACAACAATATTCTGTTCAAATCACTTACTGAGGGATTAAATAAAAAGGTGTACTATTTCTTCTTTTATTTATTTTGGAGTATTATCATTTTGTGTATTGCAATGATTAGGCTTCATTATAAACAACAGATTGTGATTATGTTTTGCTATAAACCAGAAAAGGTATAGTAGGAAGAAGGAATTTGTGAGAAAAATATCTGTATTATTATTATTATATATAAAAAAAAGAGGTTTGTAAGCTCATATAGTTTAATGGCAACACACCTGTCACCTGTGCATTATGGATCATGCTTCCTGTACACACCACAAGGATGCTTCTCATACAGAAATATGTTTCAGGATATATTGACACGAATATCGATGGATACTCTCATGCATATAAAGGGCCAAAATGATGAACATGCTGTGATTTGCATTGACTTCAATGCAATGCAGCCATGAATTCACTTTTCTTCAGACCTCCTGACAAGCAATAATATAATAAAGGTGAGAAAGCACATGCTTTTTTTTCGTCACTGCCATAGGGGAAATCCCCGCCACCCCCTAAAGCAAATTTCATTTAGGTTAAATGCAACATAAGCATTTTTGGACAGAAAACATTATGAGTCCACTTGTGGGAGACACGTTGCTTTCTGCAGCTCCAATTCCCAAACTGTAACTTAATAATTAAGTATGTCAACTTATAAGGAAAAATATTTTTTGCAATACCTGGACTCATTTCAATTGTAGGCAAGAAGTAAATGGCGTGAGCAGATGTTTTTGTCTGTGGGCGTAGAATGTACCTTAAGGCAAATTCTCATAGTTTCTGCCTGGGGCAAAATGCTAATACTAAAGTTTGGAATCGATATACACAATGTGAAGAACTGTTTCAATGTTAAAATATAATAATAATAAATCTTGTTTCTGGACAGAATATGCTATTATAAATTACTAGAAATAATAATACCTTGACAACATGGCTTTGTTACTCGCAATAATGAGGACACCAGTGCTGCTTTCTGTTGCCTTGGATTGTTTATAGTTCTCAGCAAATGAGTAAACTTACTTGTTTTTCATTATTAATAAATGATTTCGCATTGTGGCTATTCTGTTCTCCCACAGTTATTTATATTTCTCTAAATCCATCTTTCCTTACTGCCCAGATTCTCCCCTGCCCCCCAGCAGGCTGTTTTGGAAGCTATTAACATAATCTGTGCATTATTAATACATACCTACTCTGATTGGCTAGAGGTGTTTTTGTGAAGACTTTTCAGCTTTTGAAAAAAACAGCAACAGCCGATCTATCATCCAGCTGAACTCCAACCTCCAACCACACAAGTTATGCAGTAGTGGACTCATGCTAAAGCTTCCTGTATATTTGATTCCACTTTCTGGTGCTGAACTAATGGGTTCTGCCTCAACACCTCCAGCCTTAGAGTCTCAAATTTCAAAATTTCAAATAACATAAAAAGACAGAGGAGATATAATTGAATAATGTTATAGCACGGGAGGCCCCCGCCATCAACCCCGCAGCAAACTAGCTCATGCGATATACACTATCTTGCAGAATTTCTGACTGGCCTTGACTTTTTTCCCTCACCACTTTGCCTTTTTTCAATCAGTGATTGTGAATTAAGATACAGTGACAAACGGCCCAGGCAGGGTCATATATGACAGGGCTGGTCATTAGTTGGGGATATCCAGCCACAGCACCCGAAGCCAGGGCCTTGGCTCTGTTCACCCTGCAAGCATATCTCTACATGTGAGAATGCAATGGCTGGACTGGCCAAATAACAGAAAGCTGCGAGATAGAGGAATCTTGCAGAGGGCAAATCGAAAAAAAAAATACAAAAATAGCAGTTTATCATCTTCAAAAGCATTCCACATAGATTCAGAGGAGAGGAGAGGGAGGGGAATTAGATGTTGGCAACATATCCTCCCTTCATGGATAAAAAAAAAAAAAGGTGATGAAGGGTGTATACAGCATCTATCAGAGAGAAATCGAATGGCCAAAGGTAGATGTGTTTAAGTAACTTAAATGCACTACTCCACTAACACGAAATCACCACCGCCCGGTGTACTTGAACAAATACCTCTTTCACCGCTATCTCCAGCTCTCTTTATTCCTCCCCATCGGCGTTCTCCCTGTTGACACCCGGCAATATAAAGGCAGAAGCAGCCACAACATTTCCCAAAGCGGGTTTTGAGTAAAGACCATTGAATGCCAGAACAATAGGGACAGCTTTGTCACCTCGTGGGCAAGAAAATTGACGAGGGAAGCATTTTTGGTGCCAAAACCGGGGTGGTGGAAGCGGGTGGTGGTGGTGGGGGGCTGTTGGGTGGATGAATGTGACTCTTATGTGCAACATTGTTTGTGCCTCCATCTCCATTACCAGTTCATTATATGTTGGTGGCATCCTGCTGGTTTCAGCATTGCCTTTCCCGTGGTAGATTTATAATTCCTTAGCAACAGTCAGCAGATAAATTACATGTCTGTAGACATTTCTCACTGTTATTTTGTATGTTTGTTGTGTATTTTTTTTTCCTCTTTTGCTATCATTCTCTGTGGCTCGCGCCATCTCAGTCTCTTACGCTTTATTGTTCTTTGTCTTCGTACCTTCTGGTCAATATTTCTCTCAGTGTTTGTCCCTATGTTTCCATCACTGTTTCTCTGACTCACTCCATTCTCTAAACTCTATCAAAGGAGCCCCAGCAGAGTTCATCACCAGAATGAGAAAACTGTGCACAGGGGTTATTTTGGCCATGAGTGCTTCAATAGTAATATGCGACCCGCGCTCTGAAGTTAACCTCGACCAAAGGTGGATCTCAACAGCCCATTAATCTTTGGAACACACACAAATGCGTACTGTACACACACACACACACACTGACACTAGGCCTGTGTGTGTTCAAATGCGCACATGAATGCACAAAAAACATACACACCCTCCCCTCTGCTTTTCCTGCATCACTTGCTACAGCCGGTTGACCTTAGGACTGGGAAAACAGGTTTAGTAATGGGATCAGTGGCCACTGGCAGGCCCTTTCACCCACAATCTCATCACCCCTGCTTACAGTAAGTGGATGAGAGATGGACTCGGAAGAAGAGCAATGGTGGATGGGGAAATGCACTCGTGTGAGGGCTCCTGCTGGGCTGCTGAATGCTGACGTTTCACTCCAGGCGAGCTATGAAGCGGCGGCTACAGTAAAAGCAGCTTTTCCAAATAAAAAAAAAAAGAAAAAGACAAAACAAGACAACATGACAGACAATTAGTCTCACAGAAGTCTTTATCAAATATAAACATTCAAAGGCAAAACTACAATGAATTCTGATTGTTAAATCATAGGTCTGGAAAATAAAACAATATGAATTTATATTATACCGTACACTATACAATAAGAAAATAGTTCAATATAATATTGATAGTTTCAACGAAGATTTGCATTTAAAAAGGATGGCTCATAAAATCATATTCTCCTTGATAATCAATCAATGAACCAAACAAATACCAAATCAGGTGTAACATAAACTTGATCATTCAGCCTTTTTTCCTCCTGGTTTTTATTATTAAAATGATCAAAAATCATCCTTATTGACTGAAAAGGTCAATGTAATGGTTTATACCAATATATGTTCTAGCTATATATCCTGCTTCAACATTTACATAAAAAGAGGGTCATTAAGCATAAAATGCCCCCGAATATGTAAAAGAATATCATCAATTATACATTTTGGTTGATATAAATGGTATTGCCCAGCCTTATTAAATAATCACAGGCCAGCACAATGGTATTCATTGTGTTCAATCCAGTATTCAGCTAAATAGTGGGTTATTTACAAAATCCTACAGTTTTCAAATATTTTACTTTTAATAAACTGTTCATTAAAAATCGTCCTGAGCCCGAATTAACTAGCTTGCAGCCCTTTATCTCTCATGTTTTTGGTTAGATTTCTGGGGGCAAGCGCACAGATTTCTGTTTGTCTTCATGCCAGGTAAAAACAACCACGCGTTCTGTCTTCACAAATGTGAATGTTTCGAGTTTGTCTGCGTATGAAGTGGTGAAGTGAGCTCTGGTGGCCACTGGACACACATGTGGAGACGCAGCCTGACACGCGTGTGTGAGCCGGGGGGCCACAGCAATATAATCCACCGGGGATGTGCACTTGCATGTACGTGATAAGCCAATGCATCACCTTGCATCCCGTTCTGCAGCAAAAGGTTGACCCGGGTTCAACTTTTTTTCTCCGGACGACCGTGCGTTGCTTTTTCTAAGTCTCGAAGGTAAGAACCGTGTGAGCAAAAACAGAAGACGAAACACGTACATAGCCGTGCTCTACTTGACCCCCGAATCCCTGTAGGCGCGCCGGGAAGCGAGAACATCGCAGAAATCTGAGGCCATAAAAATTTCAGATTTTCTCCGGTCAGCGGTCACAAATCATCTCCGTAATACTTCTGCCTCTTTAAGCGTTTGCAGGAAGAGGACGTGGTTGAAATGTGTGATGTGGTGAGACGGGCGGGAGGCGGTCAGTCTGTTAGAGCTCCGGGGGCCTTATACGCGATCATCTCGCGAAAACACAGCACCTCATTGTTTGAACACCGAGCCAGACGGGCTCTCATTTTCATGTCGGCCGCAGACTTTGCTTAAAAATACATCAGTCGGAGCGATGAAGGAGAGAGGCTTCAGAGGCACTAGAAGAGAAGAGCCAAACGGGGATTCATTGACAGATTTGCCCTTTACACCCAGCTGTTACACAAGTCCTCCAAAGAGACCAGTCATAATGGAAGCATAGCATGCATTTTTATTTATATATTTCTTAACAACAACGCTATACAAGCCTCTCTGCACCCCTCTCACAACCTCCTTTCTACCCCATGTTACTTTTCCATTGTATAAGAGTAGGCATGACTTGGAAAGAAGTTGGGAAAAAAAAAAAAAGATCCCTGCGGTGGGTTGAAATCCCAATTGTGAAGTGAGCTGTGGTACATGGGATCAAGCGTTGCTGCTAGACAAAGAAAACTGAAAAGCGGGGAAGGAACAGTGAGGTTACAGACAAATCTAATTAGATTGAGAGAGGGGCAGTGATGGAGGGAGAGAGGGAGAGAAGGAGAGTCGGAGAGAATGAAACAGAAAGACGCCGGGGGGGGAGCTGAATCATTCATTAACATCTTTTTTTTTTTTTCTTTTAAATCCTTGGGACATTTTTTTTTGGTTTCTGTAAACATGTTACAGGTTTGCTGAGTGAATTTAGCCAAAAAATAAATTGGAAGGAAGATAAAGCAAAGGTCCTTTAAGGCAGAAGGTGCCTCGCAGGCTGCGCTCCCACCTCCCCCAAGCCTCCGTGTGCATGCAGTGCTCCTTCTGGCACCAGAAGGTTAATTTTTTTTTTCTTTTTTTTTTCATGGTTATAAGACTGAAAGCAAGCTTTCAATTGATTTGGAGATAAACCGCTCCCAAACAGACTTGAAGATGAAATACAGAGTACAAGGACACAGCTCCTTTCATCTGCCTTTTTATGTGATTACGCTGAACTTGATGAGGCTGGAACAGTCTGTCGCTGTGGACACTGAACATTGTTCACTTCCACTGCAGCGATCACCATGGTTTGATTTGAGTGTGCCCATGTTTTCAGTATCAGACACTACGGGTGGGTATGATATTATCATGATACTATGCACCTATATATTAAAGTCCATTAGTGTTATTGTCCATTAGGCATTAGGGCTTTGATATTGTACCGTGGGAGAAAGTATTGCAGCAACTGTATTGCTTTAGTGTTTAAGGACAGGTAAAGATTGGTTCAGACAATCACATGGTTAGCATGGATTCATTGACTACAGGTCCCATCCTCCTTCAGTGCATAAATGAAAATGTCCATGTTTTCGGTGATTGATGATCTGATATTGTACTGTATTTATTTGTCAAATCCAAATGAGACAATGATACTCACATTGAGTTGTTTTTTTCTCCCCATTCATTTTTGGTGGCTCATGTTTAATCATTTAGTCAGTCTATTATTTGTGGACCTTCAAAACCTGCAGTCACATCAGGTCATACATTTAAGAGGCACAGTTTCATCGTCTCCACTTGAACACTTGTGCGCCTCCATCAGTTTATAAAAGCATAACCTTCTCGGTGTCTCTGATGATTTGCCACATTGTTTAATGCGGTATTTAAAATAATTCTATGTGAAACTCATAACAGCAATATCTAATACATTTCTACATTAGGCAATTTCTCAAATTAATCAAAATGAAAGAAGTGAAAGTGAATTATTTCTTTTGTTTTTGGATAGTGAACGAAGTTCAAAATTTTGAACTGTGTCGACCCAACATCGAGTTGGATCCAGTGATGTGTGAGTCTGTGTCCTCAGCAAAGAAGTTTTCAGAGTCAGCTTTCAAGCCTTCCCATAGTGAGCGTTACTCAGAACATATTCGAGGGCAGCAGTATTCCTCCACGTGCAACTTTTACTTACTGAACGAACTCAGCAGGCGGCAGAAGTCAACATGCAGCCCACAGAGTAGATACAATTAATTCAATGAGGCAGCCACTCTCTGCTCTACTGGAACCACGGATTTAACTTGTGCCCACGAGTGCTGTTTCCTTACTGAGATGAACAGTTGTGTAAAAGTAGCCTGAGGTAGTCACTTTCCAACAACATCAACATGTCATATGCACGTACATTTCTGCTCGGACCGAAAGTGGGAAAGGAAGTTCACTTTACTGCATTGTCTCTCATCAATTTGGACAACAGACTTTTTTTGCCATGATATAGAAGACAAGTTATATTTGTAAATTTTAATCTGTTAGTGGCTGATTTCTTCTGTTGATTAAGCGCAGTCTCTGAAGGGAAACGTTGTTAGTGTGTTTTTGCAAACCGCAGATACATTGAATGTTAACGTTTCAGAGGTGGAAACGTAGTTCAGTCATTGTTCCTTAAGTTAAGTTTTACTTGTCTTAGCAGGAGGAGGATAGATGGCTTAATGTTTTTCTTTTTTTTTTGGAGAAGTTGCAGGAGCTGGTTGGACACCACTGTTTCCTGGTGTTCAACTGGATGTTTTTTCTGGACAGTTGTCCTGTCATTCATCATTTCCGAAAAGTCAGCACCTGGGTTTTTTGTGCCTACACCTGATAGCTGCATTATCACACCACGGTATCTGTGAAAATAGGAACTTTGACATTCAATATATGCAGAAATGTCCACTGCCGACTGAAGACTATGGAGGTCTGTCTGCTGCAGGGCATTCTGGTCATTGCAGGGTCTCAGTTCTGAGTTTGATGAGCAGGCCACAAAGTGTACAATGGAGCCTAAAACAGAACACAAACATAAGCGGGCCAGGGACACACAGGTTTCCTACGCCACACCAGAGCCACGCTCCCTCTGTGGTTTTATCCAACAAAAGAGGCTGTGGATTGAAACAAAATGGATGTTTTGTAGCTTCATGTGCACATGGGAAACCAATAAACCAAGAAAAAAATGATCTCATTCCCTCTCCCCTTTTTTTCATGACACTAAAAAAATCCAATGTTCCTCTGGCTTTTTAAGAGGGGGCTCCCTGCACTCAACAAATAATTTTTTCTTTTTCCACATTTCTTACACTGCTGGTCCAAATGCTGAGCTTATTAATATATTTGCAATTCATCATAAACTAGTTGGAGCTGTTTTTGAGTAGTGAAAGGTTGTCGGCCCGGTTCCAATCATAAAATGGAAAACGGTGTTCACCGAAAGACAATGACATTTATAAAAAAAAACAAAAAAAAAACATGTGATACAGACTTGGAGGCAACTTTCACTTCATAAATCCATAAGTTCAATAAGTGCCTCCCCCCTCATGAGAGAGAGGGTACGGAACCAGAGCTTCCGTACACAACTTCCTGTGGATCATAAAGTCAGACGTATCTGCAACGAGGCAGTTCCTAGACATCTAAGTGTTTTGTTTACACCTCACATTCAATATCTACACAACAGTGAACACACTGCATTTATTAACATTTAATCCATACTGTCCAGATATGAGGGTTCAAGCTGAAATGTGCTGGTGAGGTGATACCACAATGTCTCCAGTTGCATTCAATGCAGCCAGTTTACAAAAAACCTGTAAGTAATTTAGCCTCGCTTGGACATTTACGGCAATCCTATGCTTCAGCTGTTGGTTTCCATGCACACATAGAGTTGTTTTGCATCAATTGACACCATGCATTCACCAATCGAAGCATGGAGTTGGGAGGTAGCTATCTTTAACCCCAATGAGGACCAACTACAAAAGTTTAATTTAGGTTTAATGGACAGCAGTGTGACCCATTGGAAGTTTTTTCATGACGAGACCCAATAGTCAGAGCTATGGAACGACATGGGACACGTATCAACTTGGGCATAGCATTTCTGCACATAAGATATTAAGGTAAGAGGTTGTAGCTTACCTGATATATTTGCCCAGAATGATGAGATATTATCAGAAATCTCCAGTGTTCTCTTCTTTAATTCTATAAATTATTTGATGTAGTTTTTGATTTTTACAACCAATAATGATAATTTCATCAGTAATGTGGTTGAGGTAAAAAATAAAAAAAATAAAAAAATAAAAGGAATCTGTATATCCGGGCTTAATATTAGGGAAAGGAAGTGAAACCTGCCACCTGCCACATCCTGACTAGATTAATTTCAATGCAATGTGCCCGGGTGTGCCCGGGGTGAGAGACGTGGTGATGAAATGTTGAGAGAACTTTGATCTGAGATATGAGTTGGTCCATCTTTTGAAAGTGAAATGTGTTATGGAGTAGTTCTGGCACTCCGGCACAGGCACAAGCAACCCGACTGGTTGCTGTTTATGATAGAGTGGACCTATGGTGTCATGTTGTATGAAGTGAAATTTCATGTGTTAGAGGATTATTATACGACCCAGCTTCAGGAAAAAAATAAAAACTCTGCATCTTCAGCGAAAGTTTCTCCTCTCTTCATAATGTTTTTATACATAATCAGGCCCCATTTTGTTCATATGCAAGATGATGAATAAGACCCTGGTCATTCAATTCCTTAAATAAACAGGTCCTATTTAGCCATTTTCATAGTTCAATATTGTAATTTCCATGCTGTTTATAAAAAAATCTATCATGATTTGATGGCTCAAAAGCAGCTAGTTTGAACCTCCTCACACCTACTTAAATTTCACTCCTGTTGTGACATCACGACCATAACTGTTTATAAATGGCTTGTGTGTTCTACCAGGTTTCAGCAACACTACAGATGAGACCAGAACCCATCAGAATGAATGGGTGGTCATTTTTCCTTTTTTTTCAGAATAATGCCCCTTTAAGTGTTAATATCAGAATCTTTTCTTATTCTGGAAGTGGCTCAAACAAACTCATTTTTCTGAGTAAACAGCTCCTGCAGTAATGGGGATGTCATGTTCCAAACACGGGTGATGCTTAATTGTAAATGGTCAGGTTCATAGGTTCATAGCTCAGTGTGCTGCAGAGCAGCTCTTTAGGATTCAGTTTTTTTTTTTTTTTTTTTTTTTAATGAGTACCATCATCTTAGAAGCTTTAATAAAAGCTAACCTGCGACGGCAGCGAAAAGCCTGTTTGTTAGCAGCGAAAACAGAAGGGAAATGCCAGGCATAACCTGGCGCACGGGGGCTGATATCAATGTTAGCTCGGGAATATTGCTCCCGAGTCGTCTCGGCAGAGTCTGTGGCAATCTGTAAATAAGGGGACCAAAGGGGGGAAATGTCTAATCGTCCTTGAAAAGGATGTGCCACAGTTTTTTAATATGTTCTGCCCTGATGCCCAGAGGTATTGCAGCATGGTGGGAGGAGCGGTGAGGTGTGTGTGCGTGTGTGTGTGTGTGTGTGTGTGTGTGTGTGTGTGTGGCGTGGGGACTGTCGGTGCCGGGTGATGGGGCATTACTCTCGCGCCATTGACTTCATTACAGTTCCTCTCACATATCCATCCCTCACCCTCTCTAAATGCCCTTGCCAGCCTCTAATTCACTTAATTCCTTGATTATCAATTCTGACGGCATTCGGGCAGAAAGGTCAATACTTTTTGTGAGATGTGTACCTGAACTTTTACAGCAGTGACTCTTAAGCGAAGAAACCAAAGCGACGCTGAAAGACTAAAAACATGACGCATCGCGACTATACGTTCCCACACTCTGTGAGAGTCACTGAGAAAAAGTTATGCATCAGCACACATGAGGACAGGAGGACGAAGTGCAGGGACACGTCTCAAACGCCGGCCGAATCGCCGCCACTAATGCCGGTTTCTCACCCTTTCCCCTCTCTTTGCTCCTTGCTCGTCTCGTCTCTGTGACGAGATCGAGGTTGCCATGCCGTGACTGTACGCGGCGGACGCACGAACCAGTGATTCCCCCCGAGGAGATGCGATCTAAATGGGAAGGCGACATGACAGCTTTGCTCTGAACGGCCACACAATCAAACACCGCCACCTCTGTTTCGGAGAGGTTTTCTGCTCCCTGCATTGTGTATGTGAGATAACAGTTCAATCTTTTCTGTCATTTTCAGAATGTTCCTCCTGTGACAGAATGTACAATTTGTCCTTATCAAGATTATGTTTTTTATTATTATTATTTAATAAAAAAAAGAAGTATTGATTAACCTTACGAGCATCTGTGCATTTCAGGGTTTGAGGTAAACATGTCATTTGAAATCTGGCATTTCACTTAATCTGGTGCGCATCCTTGAGTCCTGGAGTCTGCTCACTCCTGTTGATCCAAGCACGGTCTGTTTCCTCTACACTCCTGCTCACCGCATGTCGCCACCTGAAATGGAATTAAAACCAGTTTTCTTCGCTAAAAGGTCTGCTACGCTTTTGCACGAACAGGTCGTATTTCATTAAGCACATTCATTAGTCTATAGACAGTTGATGTGCAGTTATAGCCAATTAATGTGTTTAGTAAAGTAGGCTAAACGATCACGGAGGCCTCATCTGGACCGGTTTTGCATGCCGCAGCCCTTCTGTAGAGAACTTGTGTTTCTTGGACAGCATAGTGTGGAGCAGCATCGTCTGTGTGAGAGAGGTGATCTATTATGAATCTGAAAGCTGCTGTCTGAAACGCAAGGACTTAACTCACTGTGTTCAGAAATGCTGTCACCTTACATGGACGCAAACCGTGCTTGAGCATCTTGTTTAGTATTGTGTGTGTGTGTGTGTGTGTGTGTGTGTGTGAAAGAGAGAGGGAGACACAAAGCACACGAATGCACAAGATGGGGAGAGAAAGAGTCTGTGTGTTTGCTTGTGCTTGTTTGAATACTGTTGGTATACATTGACTCAGATATGTAAATTGATGGCTGACTGTCAGAGCTGACAAACCCAAATTCCTACACTCACACACATACACACACACTCACATCCGATCCTGTGCAAGAATGTCAGAGCGGGATCTGCTACACTACAGCGCATGCAAATCACTCCCCCAGCCTCCGCCAGCCCGGCTGGGCCGACTTCATCTGAACAGTCTGGCTTCCTGTCTCCTTCTCGTTCATTCTCTCCCCCTTTTTCCTTCATCGGTCTCTCCTATTCAGTCATTTCAACCTGAGGAGCATCCTGCCCACCTGCTCCTCTTTTTCTAAGACAACAGGTAAAATGAGCTCTGCTACAGACACAAGGTGGATTATCAATTTTGTGTTAAGGGGATAGTTCATTATTTTTTGGAAAATCTGCCCATTGCATGATTCCCACAGGCACAGCAATACTTGATACAAG
The DNA here is from genome assembly GCA_036785175.1 of Eupleurogrammus muticus. Lineage (NCBI taxonomy): Eukaryota > Metazoa > Chordata > Actinopteri > Scombriformes > Trichiuridae > Eupleurogrammus > Eupleurogrammus muticus. The sequence continues at coordinate 16,010,453 of JAYKQN010000001.1, forward strand.
CTGTTTCTACCAGCACAGCCATGAGCTGCTCAGCTGCTACTGCACAGCTAATGGTATTTTTTGGTTTCCCCTTATGATACTATACCAATACACAATCCAGCATCTCCCAAATGCTGTGGTGGACTAGTTGTCACCTGCACATTCACCACCCCAATGAGATAATAACAGAAATGAAAACAGTTAAGTATCGTCATGCAACTGGTTTTAAGTTTAATGTAAGCTGGACTTTTATAAAAATCTATCTTCACACTCCAGCTTGGCGGAGTGATCTCAAAGGTGCACTCTTAAGTGCAGCTGCTTTGGTCGACTAAACAAGTAGTGCCTGAGGTGAGCCTGCTGTGTCACCTCCTGAAGAAGAGTCTTTGCTTCACATGGCATAATGTTCCTAAATTGTTTCATAGCGTGGTGAACGAATGCAGGTCACAACTCGTTCACCACAGCGTTTGGGAGTTGTGGATTGTGTTTTTGCTGAGTTTCATGAGGGAAACCAACAAATACCATCAGCCATAGTACTAGTAACCAGTTCACGGCTTTATTCCGCTGGTCGGGAAACAGCTTGCATCGATTAAAAAAAAAAAAAGGTTAAGCACCTATTGCTATGAAAACGGGAATCACGACAATGAGTGAATTTTCTAAAATGTTCAACTTCCCCTTTACCCGTAGAAGGGGAAATGTGTTCTTTATGCTACATTGATGAGAAGAGACAAAAACAAATTTATAATTTATAATGGTGTTGAGCTCATTGCTGACGTCCACTCAAAAGACACCAGGGATACAGAGATACTATGTGGACACTGCAAGAACTGGGATTAGGTTGCATGTGTCTTCTCTGATGAAAGAGAACATAACTACAAAGCAGAAACATCCAGTAGATATACGATATAATATTCAACAAGGATACAGTTTTGCTTTTTGACACGATTTGATTGGAGTAGTTTACTTTCGGTACCCTCCAGGTCCAGGTTTTTTAAAAACTAAAACAAAACAACTGAAAATGGAAAGAAAAAAAAATCTGTTTGTCCAAAAAAAAAAGTCTGAAGTTTCATGCTATTTGACTCTATATATTTCAAAGCTGCATGGAAAACTTCAAGTTAACATACAAATTTGTCAAGGTGCTCATGTGTTTGCTGTATGTCCACATGCATTTTTGAGCGTGTGTGTGTGTGTGTCTGTGTGTGTGTGTGTGTGTGCACGGGGCCCTCTCTCCCTGCCCAGGTGCTATGTGCCAAGCACTTCATTAGCCCAGCTCTGCAGATGGACGCCGATGGAAACAGGCTTTTTGAGCTTCATTCTTTGTGACTTGTTGTTCATTAAAATCAAATTATGTGTCAGGAAGCAGAACTTGTACGTGCCGCGGAGCAGTTATTGCTCAACAAGGTCTTTGTCTTGCACCAGTGCGTGTCTGTGTTTGTCTTACACTGTCTGCCAGATCGTTTGTGCTCATTCTGCTCATTCTGCGCACCTGACAGCTACATTTGTAACAAGGTTTTAACTAATTTTAATTCCCTGAAGTGTCTCTACTGATGTTTAGGTTCCTATGATTATGCTTCAGCTCACGTTAACACACTTTGCTTTAGTTTAAGTTTTATTTTATTATTTATGGCATTAATGTAGTTTTGTATTGATACCTTATTCCAATCCATTTACAGCAAAAGCATCATTGATCATGAACCTCTGCAGGGTCTGTGTGTGTGTGTGTGTGTGTGTGTGTGGCGGGGGGGCATTTGGGCTGTACTGAATTCTTTTTTGGCATTTTGGCTACTATTAGCAAATATAATAATGTATAGGAGTGTACTTCCACCTTCTGGTCACCACATGGATCATATTTCAGAAAAAAACTATCTATCACAATAGTCAACAACCATTTTGATAATTGATTTTTAAGAAGAAAATGTCAAAAAATCCCTACTTACAGCTTCACAAATCTGATCATCATGTTTTTTTACTCTTCTGGTCGTGAACTGCTGGTCTGGACAAAACAGCAGCATTTTACGCCATATTATGGACTACTCATAATTCAGCAAATAATTCACACAAATCTATGAATTCTATTGATCTAGCATTAGCTGTGGCTTTTGCTAGAAAATAGCATTTAAAACCGTGTGAACTCCGGGTGAGGCTTTCCTACCAGTCCCCGGTAGTTTAGCGTCAGCCGTTACCGGCACGTCTGCAGCCGCGGTGAAAAGCGTGCGTCAATACAATTCCCTTTGATCCCGAGCACATCTCCGCTCTTATTGAATTAGCCGGCGCTGTTACAGTCAATTCCAATGTTATCACAGGGCCCCAGGTGAGCGAGATATAAAGAGAAAATCAAATGTGATAACATCTCCTCGATCATCAATGGGCTTCCTCCTCTCCTTTTCTCGCCCATCGACCGGTTATTGACTGCTGATGAGGGGGGGGGGCGGATTGATCCCCTCCCTTGTTCACTTTCACTGAGAGTTTACTTAACATGGGCAGTGAGCAAAAGGCAATCAAAGGAAATGGGTGATAGACAGAGGACGGGAAACAAAGAGAGAGAGAGAGAGGTGCAAGGGAATTAAGTGATCTGAAGGGGAGTAGAGCTGTCCCTAATTGGAAGTATCTGGGGGCTGTGAAGTAATCAAGAAAAAGGGAAAACTGTTTCCAGCCCTGATAAAACTATTAGCAGTTTCTAAAACCTTGCATCAGCGCGGCCATATGGTTTGCGGGACGCAGGCAATGTGGAAAGAAAGTGGGCTAATATGTGGGTAGTAACCGCTGCAGGGACGGTAATTGTTTGCACTAAAGACCCTTTTGCACGTTATTAAACTCCAGCTGCCGGCGTCAGAATATCAAGGAAGTACGGCGGCGCCGCTCGAACGCGGGCCATGTCACGCCGGCAGCTGTTCACATCCACGACCTTTACACGCCGCCGCGGCTATTTATAGCGCCCACGTTATCAATCATAATTAGTGACGTCACGGAGGTCATCGTCGAAGGTCTCAAATGACCGATTTAGTGTTGTGTCGAAGCACTTCATAATGAAGGATGAAATAAAAATACTAGGAACTCTGTAATGTCTCAATGGCTTCAGGCTGTGGACAGACTCCACTCTAAATGATATGTGTTGATAATTAGCTCTAATCATCGGTATTACTTTGGATACACAATTTTCATTCTTGGATAATATGCTATGATAGCTTATTTTTGGTGATTAATTGGTTTACAATTCAGTTTTGATATAACATAATATAATACTGGATCAGTTGTGAATATTTTTTCTTTCGTGTCTCATTTTTGAGTCCTCATTTCATATTTTTCCTGGACCCGTTGTGTATGAACGACAGTGAAGATCGATTAGACTTCTCCTTCTTGTTTCTCACTTCTTAATTGAATCATTTGAGCCCACAGGAGCCGAGTGGTTGAGCCATTTTAAACCGTGGATTTCTCAAGGCTCCTCTGGTGCTGGAGGACTGCTGCGGCACAGGCCGTTCTAAAACACTGACACCACCGGCAATATATCTCCTCCTTGAACATAATCATATAGTTTGAGCATATCGACAACCGAGAGGCAAAACAATCCATAGCTGTGAAATCCATCCCTGTGAGTGATGAATGCCACCAACTTTATTGAGAGTCCATTTCAACTGGGTGACATTTTTATTTTTCCCCCTCCGCTTTCCTGGCACCTTGATATTCATGTCATGTCCTCAGAAAAGCCCTAACAGGGAATCATTGAGTCTTGTCAGCCAGAAGGAAAGTTAGACCATCAAAGATAATTGCATGCTAATGTTCAATAAGCCTTGTAAGTCGCTGCAGATAAGTGTGGCTGCCAAACAGTCTTGCCAGGGGAAAGCACATCTAATCCCCTGGCTGTGGCCGGGGAAAATTAATACTAAGCTCCTTTGGCTGGCTACTTCCAGCGTGGTGGTAGAAACAATTACACAACGGCCCACCAGAGCACAATTAATGAGTAACCGAGGAGCTGCCCAGATGCACGCGTTCTAACAAAGATGCATCTCTCCACTAGCGCTGCGCAATCTAAAAAATTGTCTCGAGAAATAGAAGTACGTTGTTTGTTCGAGTTCACTGGACGGTGGAGTTTATGTATTCGGCACTCCGAAAAATTCATCATGTTCCTGTATCGTCCGTACGCGCGGAGGCTTGTGTTTATACAGCAGCAAATTAAAATATGCTACAAAACAGGGGCTGGCAATTGATGAAAATATTTAATAACCATTAATCGCGTGATTGTCCGTAGTAATCATGATTAATCGCAAAAAATGCACACAGGAATTTTCGAGGTTTTAATACCCCCATCAATATGGGAGCTGACAAGTGTGTTTGCGTCCTGTGAATGTTTATTAATACTATTATTATTAGAACAAACAAATACTCTATAGGTTGATCTGGAGAAGAAATATAGTGCCACAAAACATATCCAAATCCTGTGGTTGCTCTTTTTTTTGCCACCAATATCAATGTTGGCTTGAAAGTGAAGTGAGGCTCACCTTTCTAAGAGGGTTCATTCATTCCCCACCTTCTCCTCTGTCCTCTTCTCCTTTCAGTATTTCACCCTTTGTTGTAACAGAGCACACACACACACACACACACACACACACACAGACCTACTGTCCATAAACATACATTCCTATGCACACTCCATTTTGCTTGACCTCTGCAGCTCTCTGCCACTCGGTAATTTATTGCTGAGTCTGATATTGTGTTACAAGATGTATTTGCTCTCTCTCCTCTAATAAGAACATAGAATACAAGCAACAGTGAATTCCCTCTCTGCATCCCAGCTGATTGCTTGGCCTGTCTTTGTGTTAGCTTATATCTTTTTAAGCGTCCGCGTCCCGGCTATTTACGTTCATCCGCTAAGCCTTAAAACAAATTATAATCAATCTGGAGCGTGATGAATAGGGTGGTCCTGTTGGCGAATTAAAAGGAACGCAAGGTGACAAGAACTGCAGAATCCCAATCGGCTTGACTCAGCATGTGGTGCAATAAACAAGCAACAATAACCTGGATGCTATTGCTGTAAGACTAACGCCACATTCAGCCTAAACTTGACCTGCGTGGTCCACTATAAAAACAGTATTTGTGAAAAAATATGCAGAAACAATGACAAAAGTCTGCCATCGACAGTTTTTAAATTGCACTGGGTATTAACCCATTTAAACTTAAAGGCCGCTATATTTGCTGAAGTCTGTCATTTTCTACTCAAAGTTTGTTTTAATGACATCATTGATTTCCTGCCCCTTTCCTCCTGAGAACATGTTAAAAAGAAAACCTGCCCAGAAATTATGATTTTCAGCCCTTATAAATAACTTTATTCACATCCAAGTCTTGACAGTTCTTGTGCCTACGAGAAACGAGTGGAAGGCCGCTCCCGTAACTCAAAAAGAAACTTCCAGAAGATTTCCAAAAAAAAAAAAATGAATAAAAACCTGCATATTCAAATGTAATTCATACCAAGAAGATCGTAGTGTGTGGTGTTATAGGCTTTGCCTGCAAGCAGCGCCTCCAGGTAGCTGTGTTTTGTATAATGCATCTCTAGTGCAGAAATACAAGGGTAATGAGGGATGCTTCACACGTCAAGGTATACGTTGCAAATCTACATATTAAAAACAACAATTTTAATCCTATTGTAAACCCCATTGCGAATCTCATTAGGGACTGTTTAGAAAACAGATGCCGCAGGTTGAACCAGTAAAACACGCGTGAGCTCGCATTCAAATTCGTGTACACATGCATGTACAGTACACGTTGGACCTGTCAGCCTGTTTCTGCAATTTAATGGAATAAATTATTGACTGACAGCTCCAGACTTGCCTTTTGTGTGTAACATGCAGTCTGGTGAATGACAAATCATTTCACTGTCTGACAGGCTGAGAAAAGAGAGATGCAGAACCTGCTTGTTGAATAAGACATTCTAGATCCAAAGTGATTATATTTGTGAAAAAAAAAATTGAAAGAGCTGGTGCCACAGCTCTTTCACTTTTTTTTTTCCTCCGCTTAAACTAATTGCAGCGGGGCTTATTCTGGGAATTTCTACATTTACTGAAGTGTGACCAAAGTGTGGCTGGGGTGTGACAGAAAAAAAACTTTCAAATTAATCTGAATACCTTGCACTGTTGTTATGTGGGGAAAATTAAACAAATTAACGGTGAAAAATGGAACTGCGCGGTAATGTCATGGCTTCTTGCTTCTTTGGAGAAATGCTGATACAGTAATGTTCATGAAGCATTTTAAGTAGCAGACAAGTGATGTTGCAAACTTCTCCTGCAGTATTTGCCCATGTTTATACCACCCATCCTCTTTATAATAAGGTATAGTAATAGTAATTTGTCTAATACAATATAAACAATAAAAAAAGAACGACTGCAAAGGCACAGGTTGAAGCACTATGACTTATCTATTCTACATTATTTTCAAATTAATCTACCTGAATAAATAAAAAAATAAAAATAAAAAAAACTATATCTAAATATCTATACCGAACTTCTCACGAAAGTTTAGGAGAAAGAAAAACAAACATTTTTTTTTTCTTTTTTCATCGAAAGTAAGTTGCATATTCCTATATTTGGATTGTTCCATATTTTGATCCCAATAAAAATCCAGCGTGCTGCATTTATAAGGGATTTGCTCGATTTTTGCTAATGTTTTACTCAATCAAGAAGCTCATTTTCTTCCTCGGTAAACAATTATCTATTGACACGTGCACAACGTGCTTAGACCCCCGCTGTGATGTCATCATGTTTATAAAGGGGGTAATGAAGCTGAGAACAGGGGAGGATTCTACCCCCACTGGTGCTTGGGTCGAGACACTGGGAAGAGGAGCGGCTCCTGCTGAGGTCAGACCCTGGATGCAGAAGGGACAGGGTCAGACGTACTTCACTGACACAAATCATGGCTAAATCTGGTTTATCCAAAAAGTTAAAGCCCCTAATCAGCTGATAGGAGAACAGGAGAAGTAGTTTTTCTTGCTTTCATTTTACAGTATGTGCATTTCCAAAGATAGTTTGTGTTCTCTGATCCTAAATAGTCAACTCTTTGGTGATCTCAATTCTTGTTGAATGTTTTCACCATTGCATTTCCTGTAATTTAGCTATAGTTTTTCTCTCAGATTTGTCTTTTATGGATTGACGGTGTTCAGCTGGCTGAGCCCTATAGCTGTATATAATGTTTGATTTGCCTAAACCTAACCAGAGCTCAACCATAGTAATATCACATCATGATATGTGATTCTGTAACAGTTCTGGAAAGAACTGGTAGAGGCAGCATATTAAAAAAAAAAAAAAAAAAAGGTTGTTCTAGAATGCAAGCTACAATCGACCCATGTGGTCGTTTAATTATGAGGATGTGTGGATGCATCCGTACCTTCCACCTGTGGTAAGCACCGGGTCCACGAGCCTGCTGAGAAATCATTTTGCGAGCAAGCGAGCAAAGCAATTTCCGTCGCAGCGAAGAGGAGGAGGGGGGGGGGAGAAAAAAGTCTTTTTTTTTTTTTAATGGGGAAAAATGGGAGGCACGGGACGAGTTAGCAGTAGCAGCCAGGATAATTGATGGCAACTGTTGGGGCACAAGATTAAGATTCATGGGTGGGACCACACACGGAGGCTGGAGGCATGAAGGATATGAGCAACATTTTGACCGGCCTGCTGGCTTAATTGATTGAATGTTGTTCCAGATGCAGTGTAGAGAAGAAACAGCTATCAGAAAGAAATTTGACTCACTACTGGACTGGAATCTATAGATACCGAGACCAGGGCCTAAATTGAGGAGGACGGATGACAGAGAGAGTAAGAGAGAGAGAGGAAAAAAAAGGGGGGAAACACTGGTGCAAGCCCGGAGGCAAGAAATGCAAGTTTGTATGTGGAAGGTCAGTCGTTCTTGTCCCCAAACAGACTTGTGGAGAAAATGTAAAAGTAACACTGCCACCTCTCAACAACTGCCCTTAAGGAGCCTTTCAGCAATGTGCATAACACACATTCAGAGCTGCTCAGTAACTATACAGGATAAAGCTGCTGCTGCTGCTGCAAAAGTGACCATGTCCATGCAAAACGAGTCTTGTTTTTAAAAAAAAAAAAGTGCGGTTGAGTTTTTATGGATACAGTGACTTGCGTTTCAAAAAAACATCTTTAATAATAAATACCCCAGCAGCCCCTTCCTTCAGTCAGTGTTTGGTGCTTTATGAAGACAGATAGCTCCCAAAGGGGCAGGCTATAGAATACATTATGCTGTCTTATGAGGTGTCTTTATAGCGTCAATTTGCAGGTTCACCCACGGTAAATATCTGACCCATGGAACTGATTGCAATTCATGCTGTAGTGAAAATGGATGGGAATTCATGCACAAAATCTAAAATTTGAGGGGTGGTAAAAGTGACATTAATGACTGTAATTCTAATAATTTACTATATATATATATATATATATATATATATATATATATATATATATATATATATATATATATATATATATATATATATATATATATATATATATAGTAGCTTAGTGCATACAGTTATTAAAGTGTAGTGAGTTTTGAGGAGCACCCATGGGCAAGGCTGCATCACATCAAGGATAATCCTTAAATTACCTTTAATAGATTCATTCATACCACTATCAAATATGTAACAGATATCACTGGTGTGGGATGGTGTTTTTGTTAAAATGAATGCAGGAACCATGTTAGCAAAAAAATAGGGGTTTTCTTTAGAAAGAAAGGTGTTACACCCTTGGCATTCTTGAATTGCTGTCACCCCATATCAACATAACATTTATTTGAGTGGCACCGAGCAGGTAAAAAAAATACTCTTAAAGTATTAGGGTGTTTTTATTTGGATTTTCAAGGTTGAGAAACAATTGTGGTGACAATGATGCACATATGATTATTTTCTGGAGGCAGTGCATACCAGTGCACACGTGGTATGACTTAAATCTCTAAAGAAGAAAACAAATCATACTTTACTAGCATTAAACTAACATTGACCCCTGATCAGAGAAACAATGAGACTCCAGTGTTGAATCCTGTTTTTGACCATAACATGTTCACTCTGCCCACTCCCTAGAGAGAGAGAGAGTTTTCATTGTGGTGTAACTATGTATGGGTGTCATTGAAACATATGTTGTTTGAGGGGGGAATTTTACACATCAAACTACATATGTGGAAAACCTTGTGTAATGTCCTTTGTGGCTCCCGAGGGGAAATCTGATAAAAAGCCTTGAGTGATGTCACTTGTACTATTTTAGGCATTTGAAGAAAAGACCGACGCTCTCGACTTCTAATTTGTGCAGTTTGAATGTGTGTTTAATGTATGTTTCTTCTCTTTTTTTTCATGTAACCTTTATACACCTATTGTAGATTTAAATGCACACAGACGTGTTATTTAGTACTGCTGTTACACTATTTATGTATGTGGTGAGTTGAACAGAAGGGAAACAAATTTAGTTTCTGGCACTGTCTCCCATATCCTTTTACACTTAAATTGGTGTATGTATGTATATATAATATGCAAATCTTTAAGAGTCAGGTAAACTTGCTAAAAATAGGCGTTTGACTCCTGTCACATTGTCAGTAGACAAGTTGCTACTGGTTCTGGTGCTTTTGTTCTGTTCGATGTCGCAACCTTGTGAATGTGCCAGGAATCAGGGCTGTAGTACAGTAGAAAGCAGTAAAGCGTGTTTGATTTATGGTGACTCCTGGATATCAGTGTGAACAGCGGATCAAACCAGTCACACGGGCCAACTGAGTCAAAACGTTTCTCCGCAACAGATGTGATGAGTGATTTACAGTCGGGCCTCCTCTGTGTTACCGAACCGGTTTTTTACATTTGGCCTGAATTATGTGTGTGATTACTGTATTTCTTGGCAAAAACTGCATGACTTTGGCTTCGGGCAGAAAACCCTCCAATCATGAACGGTTGTAAGGATTTCCCAGGACGCATTGCCTCTGCTCCTGCAGTTATAGAAGCTTCCCTGCTAACCAAAAAAAGGTGGAGTTAAATTTATGCATTTAGTAAACCCCCCCGGTGGTTCATATCCCAATAGTCTGGTAAAGCAAGACAGCGGATAAACTGAACAATGGGGTCAAATGAACAGCTAACATCGTGCACACGTGCATGTGTGAAAAGTCTCTTTCATACTGGACAAAGGGTACAATCAGCATTCAATCTAAGGTCAAAGTCACAGGTATTTATCTGATCCTTGGCAGAAAGGTTCAATTTGGCACATTTTCTCTAATATAGTAATGACCGGGATGCGTGTATGCTTATATAGCATTAGCGTGACTTGAGTGACTTCATATCTAGGCTGTGAGACGTGTCACCTGCTCAGCACGGTGCTGTTCAACCAGAAACACGGTGTACGGGCAACACACAGCATGGCGCGGCATCAGCATATTTAATTGATGTTCTGTGGTTAGTAAGTGTATACATAATGTACTAGTAAGCCTGTTCTACTATGTAATTTATGTGTGTTCACGCTGTGAGTAACACCACCACCACCACCACCACCACAAGTCAGAAACACCCGCTATGGTTGGCTGAGCTGTAATAATAGCGGAATGATAAGCTATATGGCCTGAATACCATTGCAGGTGAACTATTCTTTGCGGCTCAACAAGCTAAACCTGTCCCACGCCGGCCTTTTGAAAATGCCTGATCTGGCCCCTTCAGGGACGTGAAACAGACTCCATCATCAGCCCCTCCGTACTCATACTTAAACCAAGCTCTGAAACCACAAAGTGCTCGTAGACAAACTCCACAGCACCGTCCAGAGTCGTCATCTCCACCCACTTCCTTGGTAATGAAGCCTCTGGAGGAAATGAAGAGGCTGCTTTGGTAGTACTTAGTTCTGAAATGCACCATAAATCATGTTTATCTTATTGTCAGCATCGCGCTGAAAAAGGTTAATTTTGCCCTCCAGCAGTTGCTGTGTAAGTTGGAGTATTTCGGTAATGGTATTTAACCAGTGGAGGCTGTGGCAACCTACAAAAGCAATCTTAAACAATGAGGGGAAAAAGCATCAAAACAAGCACTGGCCAAACCAGCTCAAATATCTGGAGCAAAGCTACAGCTTTTATCATCATCCTCACCTTAGTTTCTCATACATAGATTCCCTCCATGTGTTTAATATAAGAAATACAATGTTGGGATTGGAATTATTTTTATTTATTATTTGAAATGTAGAGAGCATTCAAATAGACCACAGTGCAGCCTCATTTATCTAAAGTCAACGCATAATCAACTGTTTTCTGCAAAGTGATTTACAATCTGGTCAGTATACGTAGATTTTGCACACACACACACACACACACACAAACACACACACACACACACACACACACAAACAGACAGTGGTCAGACTAGGGCCTCAAAGGCTTTTTTGAGAGACCCACTGTCAGCACCACATTCAGTCAAGCATCCAGAGGGTTCGGGGTAAAGAGGTGTGTGTGTCGATGTCAGCCATCACTCCCCTGTGATTTGGATGAATATTTCCTTGTCTGGAAACGTGTTTAAATTCTACAGAATAACAGAGAAAAGGCGGTGAGGGAGAATAAATAGGATGTAGTCTCTAATCGTTTTCGGGCATCGCATGAAACGGTTCTCCAGGTTTCCTCCACAAATGTATTCATGGTGACCATCTTGATGAGTAAATTAGTAAATAAGATATATTAAAAAAAATAATAATTTCATTTGCATATAAAGTTAACAGGTCTAGTTTTCCAACAACAATCTGAGATGTTCTCTTTTAACTTCATAACCGAATGGTTGCAAAATGCATACTACTAAAACACACACACACACACACACACACACACACACACACACACACACACACAGATAGGTGACAGCAGTGTATTATCCGTGGCACTTTGATTACTGTTTGCATGCTTCCACTCCAAACTCCCACTCCCCTTTCTTTTTGCCTTCTTGCAACCCCAAACTTTCTTATTTACAGCCACAGCACTACTAAACACCCACACCAGATATTATAAATAATGAGTGAAAGGAAAATTAAATTGAATAATAAAATAAATTAATTAATTACAAATCAATCACTCAATCTATATCCTTTAACCTGGTAAAAGCTCTTTTTCTGTCATTTTGGCGGATAATGATAAATAAATGGGTAAACGTGTATGTGAAATGTAATGTATTCCGATGCAAAGATGTCATTGTTGGTGAATTCATGTTTTCATGCTTATCAGAGGACATATATTTATATTTTAGAGCAGTAGGCTCTCACTCCCTTCTTTGTTTTGTTGTCCTTTTTGTTTTTGTGTTTCTTTTTCCTCAATTCTAATGGAGTATGAAATGAAATCCAATATTTAGTAGCAGGATTCGCTTCAGTATGAAAGGAGAGGATATGAAGGAAAGTGGAAGGCTGATATGATATTGCCAAAAATGGTTTAGTCTTTATTTTTTTCCATGTCTTGTTGGGGCAGAAACACCAAACACAGGTCGACAGAAACACATCGGGCATGCTGTATTATCATCCTATGGAGTTGCTATGGCGAACAGGCAAGCGAGCAGATTTACACACTTACCTGTAGCAGTGTGTTAGACACATATTTGCTATCACCTTTATTTCACCTCTGTTTTGGAATCTTTCAAAAAGAAAAAAATCTAGCACTTTACTTGCTAAATGTTTTCCTTTCATTAGCCACCAGTGGCTTTTCTGTCTGCTGTTAAGGTCGGGCACAGTCTATTCTGTCTGTTGGAGCCTATCTGCTGAAAACTGCTGCCTGCTGCAGGGAAAAGGGGATTAATGAGAATGGTGAGACCGAACAGTGCAGAAAATGCACTGATCATATCCATGGACAACTTATTAGTGAAATGAATAATCTATAGGCGAGATAAACGAAAACGTTATTGGGTACACTCTGGCAACTGCAGGCTACCCTCTGTGGAAAACACCCACGAGGTGTTGAGTGTGAGTGCACGGGCGAAGGCATGAATGCTAATTTATCGCGGACCATATGGAGACAGCAGCAGCATTGTTGGTAGGTGACCAGAGCTCGGAGGGCAGCGAGAGGTTAGCATCACTGGACCATGCAGCCATTACCCAACACTCATCTAGTTATTGTTTCTGATGCTTATTAAGCCGCTCAGCAGATGGACAATAATGCGGGCCGTGATTACCGTCAGAAGCAGCGGCTTGTAACTCACACTTAGCCTCCAGAGCTCATCTGGGGGACGTTAGGGGACGAAGGACAGATGACCTCGGTGGCGGCGCGCTCCGTGTTGGGGTTGAGCTTGGGAAGAGAGTGTTGTGTGAGGCAGCATTTCAGATGATTCAAGAGGGGACTTCTTGTTTATTCAAGGCACGTTAGCCAAACTCAACTATCGACACTGTTTACTTATGGAAGTGACATTTGCAACTTTATTTAATTCAGTCAGTTACTGGCTATTGGCATGACCTTTTGCTGGCTTCCCTGGCAGGAACCTATAAACCTCAGAGACTCACCAGCTTTATAGGCATTCAATAATTGCACAAGGCACTGTTGATGAAGTTGTTGTGTGCACCACCTATGAAATGAATTGAGCAAGGAGCAGAAACCAAGGCGTCTCTGTGCCGATAGAAACTTGCGGCCTCGTTACAGTAACTTCCTTTATCTGGAATCCTATCTCATCCCACTTTAGAATGACATTTAGGATTGCAGCACAACCCTAACTAGAGAATTCCAGAAGTTAGGATGCCCTACACCCTGTCCTAAATTCAAAAGAACTGACAAAAGTGGCAGCACCACTGTTGTTACGCCTGTATGGCAATGACAATGAAGATGATTACATCTGACAAACGAAGGGAAAAAAACTTGATTGAAAGGCTACTCAAACCTTGTTGTTTATTTATTCATGGTTTGAGGGACAGATATAATATAAATAGACACAGGGAGACAGCTTTTGGATGCAAGCATAGTGCTTAGAATTGATGCTAATGTGCGACACCCGTCCCTAGAAGGGTTTTTATGGAAATAAGAGATTAAAACAGCGAGGTAAACAGTACAGCAGGATACTGTAGAAGACATTTCAGGAAGCCTGACCAGAGTGGGTTGGAGGGTGTATGTAACAAAATAAAAGTCTCACAAAGTTAAATAGTACAGAGCAATCAAATTTATAAGGTTTCACACTGTCATCTTCTACTTTTTGGTCTCTCTTAAACTAATGCTTCTCTTCCCTTAAATTGGTTAATAGTTAATTTAACAGTTTCAACCACATTTCCTGCAGAAATGTAATTTCTTTTATGCAAAACCTGGCATATACCAATGCTAATAGATTAGTTGACATTGTCACCAACACCTCCCATTAACCTTGTAGGACCTAACATTGCAGAATTACATTTTTATTAAAAACAAACAAAAAAAAAATCTACATTTTACCTAAATAATTTCCTCCCAACCTTTTTCTAACCCTTGGCATCAATGGTGATTTTAGAGAGAGTGAGTATAAAAACATGAAGTTGGGTGACTTCTATTTATCTCCCAAATGCATGATGGGTGCAGTTAGTAGCAAAGGAAATGATAAACTTCTGAAACCCCAAACTGAACCAACTAACACTAACCTAATACCGGTCTGTCTTGATTAAACCGTGAATGCAGGCGTGAATGTAATTTTTAAACTATGCCAAACACAAACAGAACCCAGAATAGTAACTTTGAGTTAGTATGATTAGATACGTCAGCATTATCACAGCGATGATTGAACCAGGGGTGAGTAGCATTCATTTTGAATTTGATCAATGCTACCTCTTGCTCTTGAGCTAAAATCAAACACCCCTCTATTGTCCATTATTGCTAGCCAGTTAAAGCCAGACACAAGTCAAGACAGTTGATTTTCTAATCGGCATGCAACAGCGGACAGATATGATTGAAGAATCGAGTTTACAGTCAAACATTCACAGAAAGCGCCCAGTGATTATTTTCCCACTATAGCTGACTGTGCTGATTATGCCAGAGATGGAGATGTATGCCTTGTGGGCTTGTCTCTGGTGGTTGTCTGTTTGACACCCATGGGAGCTGTAAAGAAGCCGTTCAGACACGGCCATCAACCCATCCGTCCCTCAGTGCGTATATGACTGATTTGTGAAGGAAGGGAGATGGATGGAGAAACGGCAGAAGAGAGAGGCTTGTTTGGCTTCTTCACTCAGCTACAGGTAAACATTACTCCTATATATCATTACCGTGCCGCCCTTGGTATTTGGACTCTACAAACCTTCGGCTGCTGATAAATAAGCAAGTTTGCTCTATTCACACTCCAATGTTGTTGCTGCCATTTAAAAACTAATGAGAACACAAACAAGGCTACTCGCAAGCTTGCTGTCCATGTCAACGCGCTGCAAAAAAACCCCCCAAAAAAACAAACAAACAAACAAACTTGTAGACCATATAAATTGAGCCAGATATGCATTTTCCACCCAGGCACATAATCGTCTCATTAATTACATATATTGGAGAATCCTGAATTATTATGATTTATTGCCTTAATCCATCATTTCTGAGATGAAATTCCCTGCAAACAAATGCAATCAGGGTACTCACAGAGATGTTATACATTATATAATATATGAAGAAAGACATTGAATCTCAGTGGCATTCTCGGCTTTAAAATGTGCAGGCAAGTTAAATCCATCAAACAGATGAGATAGATTCTCCTTCATGGAGCAGCCGTAAGTTTTAAACAATATGAAGATTCATCTGTTCTGTTCCTGCATCACAGGCAATATGTTAAATCGCTGGTGACTCTCGTGTCTCATAGCATGTCCCCGTGTGTGGGCAGGTTGCACCACCACGAAGGGCAGAGAGTGTGTTTCATACAGCGTACAGGCTCGGATGCAACATATTGAGCACGGAGACAAATGGCTTTCGATCATGTGGTGAGGGGGTGGGGTCGGGGTGGGGTGCGGCGGTGGGCTTGCGTCCCGCGGCCTATTATTTACAGCCAATTTTCACCGATGCTCACACATGCAGATGCCTCGCCGGTAAGGATCCCTGAGCTTTGCGGCAAACCTGCGACGGTTCACACTTCCTCCGTACGCACGCTCCGCGCACCGCAGATGGTTTTGTCGTGGTTCACTTGGCAGTCAGCTCCATCTCAGACTCACATGGAGCTATAGGATTTCCTGGTGTTACATTAGAAATCACATGAGGATTTATTTATTTATTTGTTCTTCATAAAGGTTTCACATAACTCCAAAAGTCGTACAGAATGAAGGCATGCTCAAGAAAGCCTATATATATATATATATTTATATATATATATAAACAAATTTCACCAGACTTCACACGTTGCCCCCTTCCTCTGATCTCAGCGCCCTACCCCAAGGGTGCAATAATGGTTTATTACACCTATCCTCGCTTTATGATCCCCTACCCCCACACTGCTTCCCTCAACTGTTATTGAAAACACCCAGGTCTGTCATATATCATTACTGAGCAGCACGTTATGCTATGTGCAACCCGGCTAATCACCGCCGCTCATACGGGATATTATCCAGGTCACATTGGAAGAGTTCCTCTTATCTAATATCTGCTCAGATATGGAAGTGTTTTAACGCAATCCCATTTGTCTTTACAGCATGTGTTGCCTTTAAGCTAAATCTCCTCTTTTTTTACCCCCCCCCCCCCCCCCTATATGTATCTATGGTTTAATGATAGGGGATTATATGGGAAATGGAATCGAAAGGTTTTGCCACATAATGCCTTTGTGGAGGAAAAGGGGTAAATGAGCACGGCCTGTAGTTTATTGCTTTTTCCGAGAGGATAGAGCGCAAACACTCCGGTTGGATTGAGGGAGGCTATAAGGTGTAAAAAAAAAAAGGGCAGCAGTGTATAGCGTCTAGCAGGGTGTGAAAGGGATCTTGGATTCAAATGCAGAGTAAAGATCTTTCAGGGTGGAGGTGTTTCAGAGAGAGAGAGAGGTAACAGCTCATGGATGACGGCGTGACAAGGACCCGTCACCCCTCCGTCACACTGATGGCTCCTCTATCACCGAGCGTGAAGAGGGTGCAGGTGGGGGGGAAAGAAAAAAAAAAAGCACATCGCTATGGCAATACAAATTAAACTTAATTCCTCCGCTCGGAAAGGAACACATGTCCATGTTGGCCGCGATTCAGCAGGTTTACATAACATGCTCGGGTAAAAAAAAAAAAAAAAAAAACGCTGAGAGCTCGTAAAGTGACCGCGGCTTGTTTTTTTTAGAAGTTCGGTAGCTTCGAGAGGTCGTTGAAGGCTCCTACAGATTCCAGATGAGAGCCGATTACCAATTTAAAAAAAATGGTATCACTGAAAGTAAAGAAAAGGCAACAAAGTGTGATGTAAATACATTTAGCCAACAAATCATTAAGCCTATGATTTCACCCCTACTCGAGGACTCATTACCATGTCCCAGAATTCCTAGAGTAATAAAAGCACTGTAAGGCCTCTTCCTACCACAGTACTTCCTTTAAACATGTAAAGTCACTTTTTCAGGCCTGACTGAAACTTTTGTCTTTTGTTGGTCCTGCTTTTGTAAGAATATGTAACACAATAATAGAGTAATTAAACAACAAAAACAATAGGAGCAGATGAGACTGTAACATCCCTTACGATTGATCCAAGAGGCATGAAATGTTATATCAACCTAATGTTTTCTAAGCTGTTTTTCTCTATTGGAGATTTGAGGCTGTTTTTTTTTCTTGCTCTTGCTTCTGCAGTGGTTCATTGGAAAATGACTGAATTTTCAAGATTTTGGATGCAACGGACTCATGCTTTTTTCTCATCTCATGCATGCATGCATGTGTGTGTGCGTGTGTGTGTGTGTGTGTGTGCATTTTCATGCAAGATCGGGCAGCGGCTGATTGGGCAGATGGCTTGTGTCATCACGGGGCGGGGGCGTGGGAGGGCTGGGGGCTGGTGGGAAAGGTGTGCGATGGTTGGGAAGGGTTCTTTTTTAATTACTTGTCAAGTGAGCAGCTCAACTTGCTGCTACAGAGCTTTTCGCCTGCCTGGGCACCCTGCATGGCGAGGGAGGGGCGGCGGTGTGGTGCCAGCAACGTCTGTCTTTAAATGATGTTCACAACCAGCTTTTTGTATGCATCCATGCTTTGTTTATTATAAATAAGCACACTATGTCTGTCTTTACACCAAAATCGCAAGAAAATCATGTCAACCATGTTTTCAAGCTGTTTTCTATACCACACTCTGCTATATCTAACTCCATATTAGTTGTGCTAATGTATTATTTCTCTGTGTCTGTTATTTTTTTGTAGTATGTGCTGGCACGGAGAACAAGCTGAGCACGCTGTCAGACCTGGAGCAGCAGTATCGAATCCTGAAGAAATACTACGAGAACTGCGAGGTCGTCATGGGCAACCTCGAGATCACGAGCATCGACCGCAGCCGGGACCTCACCTTCCTCAGGGTAAGGTGCTCGACGAAGCGATCCGGCCAACTGACGGGTTATACGTTCAACGTATTTGGCGCTTAATGCTGCGAGGCAGCATTAGCCGTCGTCAGGTCGGCATCAGGACGGGTTTGTCTCGTCTCACACACAGTATGACCTGCTTCACGGTTGCCAGCGTGGGGCCAGGCAAGCCACAAAATCTTACTTATGCATATTTTTTTTATCACTGATCAATGTTAAAAACTACATTTACAGAAGAAATTGTTTAAAACCCGGTAAAAAGTTCAGAATCTGAACTTTGTCTTCCCGTTTGACCTTCTGGCCCAGATAATGCTCCGTGCTCAGGTTCTTTTCTTCCAATCAGCACTCAGATTAGTGTTAGGCCTCTCTGCCAACGATAAGCAGAATGGAAAGTTGTCCTAATCAGGGATAATCAGACTCCTTCTCTTCTCCCGGAGCCTGACTGGTGTTGTTTGCACCATCTGAGGCACAGAATAATCAAAATCCAAGTATAACTTGATCTGGGAGATCTCGTTTTTTGATTAAACGTGATTCACAGGCAGAAAAAAAAGGAGAAGTGAAGTGGCACTGAGCGCTAATTCCAGTTGTCATTTTTTACATTTAGGATATATATTTTTTTCCAATCATCATGTCCCTAAGCTGGCTATCTGAGTCCGATGATTCAGGCAGGATCTGAAGGAAACTGCGGGGTGCGATAAATGACCGAGCGAGCGCTACGGATTACGTCCCGCTTTGATGCTGCCGTGGAGGCACTTGCATGAACGCTCTCCTCCAGCTTGGTTTGACAGACACATGCAGTGGTGTGTGTGTGTGTGTGTGTGTGTGTTCCATTAAGTTCCAATAGTGAAAATATGCATTTTAATGGGGGGAATTGTGTTTGTTATGTGCATGCGTGTGTGTATACATTTTAGCTGTTACTCCCCCATAAATCATAATTACAGAAACGTGCGATAGCTAATGAAGAAAAAAAAAAATGTTTACTGAAGGGTGCAGCCTACTGTTTTCAGCCTGATGGCGGTATGTGTGTAATGTAATGCTAAGTGGCTACCAAAAGATGTTTTGTTTTAACTTTTAAAAACTGATGGCTCAGCTGTTTGCCACCTGCAGGCTAGGTCACAAAAAACACACACACACACACACACACACACACACACACACACACACACACACACACAGCTACCTGGGCTATTGCTAGTAGACACATCATACACACACACAAATATAGCATAAGCTGATGTCAGCCACCGGCGCTTCAGAGCCAAAAGCCGTTATAGTGCGGTAATGGGAGGTCAGAAGGAGGCAGTGAAAGCCACTGTAGTGAAATTTGCAGAGAACGAAACATTGTTTTTTTTTTTTTTTTCATTTGGTGAAATCAGCTGCTACCCCCGACCCCGCTCGGCTCTCCGCTTCTGGGGAATATCCTCCACCTCCGACCATGTTGCCTGCACTCTGCACTGCCAGTGCCGTCCAATTCCAATTGATTCCGGTGTACCAGAGATCCCCCAGTGTTGCACTAAACTGCTGACTGCATTATTGGAGCAGTTTTGCTTTGAATGAACCGGGCCTACCGAGGCTTTGCAGAGACGGCAGCTCCCCCCTCACAGAGACATGCTGCATTTTCATATGTTGCTGCGTAGAGCTATGATTTTAACTTAATACTGTGAAATAATTTGTTTACACCAGGTATAACAGTAGTGAGGTGTGCTTTGTTTTTTCAGTTTGTATGGAAAAAAAAATAATAATTAAAAATCGACCATAGCTGCAAAACAAAACGTAATTATTAAGAGGTTTATGTTTTGCAGAACAATAGTGACTTTTACTGACACTGAACAAAACAGAGATGATGTTAAGAAAGAGGAGCGACGTATAGTAAACAGCTTCCATTAGACCCCTGCAGGGGTAATAAGCCCCTCTGACTCAGATGAAAAAACGTGGTAGGGGGGAAAGAGGCAATTTTAAAAAACCCAATGTGGTTGTTGTTTAACTACACAGAGGAAGCGTCGCCTTACGTACAAACAACACTCACGGTCACGTTTTAGTTTTGGTCCCTTAGTCTCGTCTCATCAGTACAAGATGGTGTTCCATAAAGGAGTTTGCAGGCTGAGGTTAAAGGTGGCGCCTGCTTCTGCACTACACCGCCACTCATTTACAAAACAGCTCCCTGTGGCACCAACTTGTCAGGTTCCTCCACCTTTCTGCGGTTGGCAATTAACATGGGTTAATTGAACATGCTAATTAAGAACACAGGGTGCCAAACAGCAAGGGAGCAAGAGGGCAGGGTGCAGTATATTTTTAGGAAACATTATTATTATTATGATAAAACACGTTAATAACATGGTTCCCCAGGGAAGGGGGAAATCTCACCTTGAGGTAGTGAAGAAGTGAAGGGAAGAAAACTATTGTGCGGCAGCTTACCATACCACCTGTCTCTGGGAGGTGATTGAAACTGATGCCTGTGCATTGGCTCCTTCTTTCCAAGATAGCCAAGAGATTGATGGCTGCCTCCCAAAGCCCCTCAAACAGCTTTAGCGGTAAATAGAGTCCATCTTCCAAACTGCCTCCACAACAGATGAATCAACGCTCGCGCTGTGATTAATAACTGCATCTCAGCGCTAAAGCTTTCTTTCCCTCTCTCACATATGCACATTCAAACCAACGTCCAGACCATAAGCTTGAATCACAACTGGTGTATCATTCAATCAATCAAATGTTATTTATAAACCTAATAAAACAGTAGAATAAAATCAAAAATAATGTCATCATCTTAGACTGATTTAAAAGCCAAAGAGAAAAAAAAAAGTGTTTTAAGAGAGGATTAAAAAGCAGCCAGTGAATCAGACAACTGGATGAGCAGTCCACTCAGGGCCATAGCCACCATTAAGGACACCGAGGTCATGACCTCTGTGTTTTTTATTCCCTAAGTTTCATTTCATTATAATGTGTTCCCCTTTGGCTACCTTTCAGCAAGTAAAGCTGTTAAAACGAAGCCGAAAAGCCAAATGCATAAAGCCCACCTCATTATCATGACATCAACGAGGTCTCACGTGACAGAGACGCTCATATATTTGACTCATTAAAAGCGAAAGTAAACACCGTCACGACTGTAGGTCTGCTTTTAAAGCAATGCATTTTTAATGAGTTACAGGATGCAACATAAGAGACTGCATCAATCAAAGCAAGAAAGGCACAGGGCGACCAGGTAAAGAGGAGGACCTGCTGTAAATGTAGCCTCTACTAAAATGTGAGGGCATGCCATAAATTTATATTTTAAGGTCATGTTCAGTCACAATATGTATTATCCATCAATAATAGGATTTGATTTGGATGTTTGGATGGAGGGGGCGACACGGTGGTGCGGTGGGTAGCACTGTTGCCTCACAGCAAGAAGGTCGCAGGTTCAAGACCGCCTTGGGCCTGGGTCTGGGGCCTTTCTGTGTGGAGTTTGCATGTTCTCCCCGTGTCTGCGTGGGTTTTCACCGGGTACTCCGGTTTCCTCCCACAATACAAAAAACATGCTCAGGTTAATTGGTAAACTCTAAATTGCCCATAGGTGTGAGTGTGTGTGTGAATGGTGTGTGAATGGTGTGTGTGCCCCACGATTGGCTGGCGACCATCTGGGGTGTATCCCCCTGCCTCTCGCCTTAACGCGCTGGGATAGGCTCCAGCAGACCCCTGCGACCCCGAAAGGGAATAAGCGGGATAGACAATGGATGGATGGATGGATGTTTGGATGGATATGAGTAGTAAATAATTTGATTAAACATTGCATTCATCTATAAGTTCAATTTACAGTTTGTACAAAAAAACAACAATGAATCCCCCCCCTGTCCTTAGACCCTCACATTGTACAAGAAAAAACAACTCCTCCAACAACTGAATTATATTTTAAAATATAAATAATATTTTAAAATCAATGCAAAATTAAACAGGGAGCAACACTGAAATTAGAAATATGTTTTTTATTAATTTTCTTAAAAGAAATAACATGGGTTGGAAAATAGTTTTATTTGAAAAAAAATTGTGTGTGTCAGTGTCCAGTCTTACAACCAGGTTAGTTAGCCCTCAGCTTTGAATATGGATTAAAAGGAAAAAAAATGTAACACAAACATAATATAACACCAGGACCACACAACAGGACTGCAGAGGATCTGTTTGCATAAAAATAAATTGGGAAAAAATGGAATACAGTGGTGTGAAAAAATGTTAAAGATCATAAAGACATTTTAATTAATTAGCAAAAGACAACACAGGTTAACCATCCATCCATCCATTGTCTATCCCGCTTATTCCCTTTCGGGGTCGCAGGGGTCTGCTGGAGCCTATCCCAGCGCGTTAAGGCGAGAGGCAGGGATACACCCCAGATGGTCGCCAGCCAATCGTGGGGCACACACACCATTCACACACCATTCACTCTCACACTCACACCTATGGGCAATTTAGAGTTTACCAATTAACCTGAGCATGTTTTTTGTATTGTGGGAGGAAACCGGAGTACCCGGGGAAAACCCACGCAGACACGGGGAGAACATGCAAACTCCACACAGAAAGGCCCCAGACCCAGGCCCAAGGCGGGTCTTGAACCTGCGACCTTCTTGCTGTGAGGCAACAGTGCTACCCACCGCACCACCGTGTCGCCCACACAGGTTAACATTAAATGCAATTTTTTAAATGCAGGTTTTTTATAATTAAGGAAGAGCAAATCCAAACCTACATAGCCCTGTGAGGGGAAAAAAAAAAAGTTTTCCCCACTAAGCTTAGTAAGTGGTTGAGTTCCCTATCAGCAACAACAACTGCAGGTTTGATTTATTTCTTCTGATAATAATAAAAACATTCATTTAAAAAACTTAATTTTGTGTTTACTTATGTTGACGGATATTAAAATTTGTTTGATCTAAAACAATTAGTTGTGGCAAACAGAAATCAGGAAGGGGATATCATTGTTTTTACACCACTGTACATACAGAGTGAAAAGAGGCCCAAGAGTAGAACTTTGAGGCACGCCACATGCAACGTGATGAGAAAGACACATCTGCTCGGTAAAAACACAAACCCTCTGTAAAGTAAGATCTAAACCGCTTGTAAAGCAACACCCAGTTCTCCAGGCGACACTGTATACATCGCCAATGTTTAAATTACTTCTTAAATCCATATTCTTATTCCTTTGAAACTTTCTTCTGATTTATAAGGCAAACATTAGCATACTGATTGCTTGCACATTAAGAAATTGAGATGAAGCTGTACTCAGCTCACAGTAACACACACATTGGGGTCTGTCTTTTCCCTCATGTCACTTTCTCGAATACGCTCATAAACGGATGTGTGATTATGAAATATAAATTTATCCCTCGCCTCCCTCCCTCCCAGTCTCAACAGGGACACGCAGCCACATAGTTGGATCCAAATGTTTGTGTTGCCATTGCAACCATTAGTAAACATGCATTTTTTTTCCCTGAGAATTAATGTGATTATCAGCCTGTTTATCTGCCCCGGCACCAATTCGCTGATCCCCACCTCTGTCCCTGTAGTGGTAAATAAATTATGAAATTATCACTTACAGATGGAAAGATTTCATATTTCCAACAGGCCTTGAGTTATTAGTAACAGCACAGAATGCAAAAGAAGGTAAGAAACAGGTCAACAAACACTGCAGATCTACATTTTCTTAGATATGCATCTTTTAACATCAGCATATGTCCCGCCTTCCACTTTTTTCCCCTTCATCTATTTCCACTCATACATATAAAGTAAGTAAAGTAGAAACACTATTATAAGCAGCTTTCAACGTAATGAATTAGTGTGAATGTGAATGTGTATCCGATGTGTCTGTACACACCTAATAGCCATATCAAACATCATATCAAACATACCCAATCACGTATGTGCAGCCCTTCTTGGTAAATAAATAGTTCCTAAATATGATACATTTTCCCAAAATAAACTTGCAGTCTAAGGCCACATCAAAAGGTAAATTACTAGCTGCTGTTGGCTGCACAAATATTAACAAAGTCACTTCTGTAATTCCTCATTTTGCTGCAACCTCTCCTGCTCTGTGATTGGCTCCCTAGACGACGGGAAATTTGAGTTCTTGCTGTCCAGACTAAATTGCAGAGTGTATTCATATGCAAAGAAAGATGGGTGTACCCAGCACATTATAATATATATATATATTATACTCATAATACTGCATTATATCATTTGTGTGTCTCACACTTTTTCACTGTTTAGGGCAGTGGCCTGTTAATGTGGCCTTCAATGACACTCGTGTGAAGTGTTCAGCTTGACCTCCCTCCTGTTTAAATAACTCTTGACTGTCATAGTGATGCGTAGCAGATGGAAACCACTGTGAACGCCTCAGTGAGCAGGAACAGAGACTAATGTGACTAGAGGTCAGGGGAAAAACACTTTTTTTTTTTTACACAGGCAGAAGTTACTCTGTCCTACACTATCAAAGTTTACACGATAATAATGCGTTGAACTAAATTTGCTTTAACGCCAGTCATTTTTTACATCTATTAACACAGTTTCTGTTACGATGATGCCTCGGCTAACACGTGCTGTAGTTCGGCCCTGCAGCTACTACAGTAGAAGCCGGGCGGCAACAGATAAGGAAAGGTCACAGTGGATGTGAGACTCGCACAACTGACACTTTTCACGCACTCGCTCGTCGCACTTAAATTCATTGGTTGCGGTGCGAGAAAAAGGACACCGACGAGGCAGCGCAACAGAGGGTTTTCAGACCATCAGGGGGATGTGAAAAACATACACAAATCTGTTAAAGTATAATTTATTCCCCTGCATGCTGCTCTGAGTAATCTCAGGCAGCAGCAGCTAAGCGCTTCTCCGTCTCCTGTCCGCCATGCTCACACAGGCGGGCGAGTGGGTGAGTTACACGGACGTTTTTCCTGCCTCTGTTGTGTGATTGGTCATTGTGAGGCTGTTTCAATCATACAAATTGTTTGCACTGTGTTGCAAAACTTCCTGGTGTTCATCAAGGACAGCAACTCTCCCTCGGGGGTTAACGTTGTTTAACCAGTTTTATCCAAATCATCCTGAGCAGTAGGCTGCAATCTTGCCAGCATCATTTGTATAAATGTGTCATTTCAAATATGAAAAAATAGCCCTTCTTTTGACCCTCGGTCTAACTAATCTAGACGAGTACAGGTCGTTGATTTTTTTAAGGTCATTAGGTGATTTTAAAATGCAGGAAATTTCTCCTGGGGAAATACAAATGACTAATTATGAGAGGGGGGTTGGTTCATAACAAACCCGAGAAATCTCAGTCCAAGCCGTAACTAGCCAGGCTTGACGCAAAAACATATTTTAAGTGTGTGAAACTTTCAATGGATGCACATCACCTGTAAACTGACCAAAAAGCTGAAGCCATTTTTCTTATACTCACTTTCCTTTGCATCCTGCCCCTTGCATTGTCTGCTCTATCTTGTATATTCCTGTTTTCATCCCGGAGCACAAGAGGAAGCTTTTGCAAACATTTATTCTTCATACGTGGACAACGACATTGTATGCTTTGCTTTTGAAGGGAGAGATCTTTAATCAGTACTGAAGTAGTGGAATATAAAGCCGGCTAATGTGCCCATCTGGTGCCTGTTGGGCGCAGGTTTGTCACAAGTTATGATTTTAGCATATTTTCTGTAAAAGCCAAAAAGCTACCTCTGGGTGGTTTCTGACCATCGTTATCATTGTCCTGTGTTGTTAATTTGTTTCCAACATTAAATGGGCAGCGAGACCCCGGCTCCATTCCCAGCTGCCCACCACAAACAAAGGCACAAAATGCCCCAAAAATGAGTGTTTGCAATTACTTATAGATCATTGTGCTACTAATCTACTAAACATTTGTACCCATTTTCAGCCCCAATGTACAGAATGTGAATGCTGCTCTTGTCTAAGTCGTTATAGGTTAATAATAATTGGTGGAGGGCAAACGTTCCATTAGGGCGAGCCGCTTCCTCCTGCAGCACAGACATTACGAGGCAAAGCGAGGTGTGGTTAAACAGCAGTGTCTTTAGTTGTATTTTAAAATGAACATTCGGGCCGAGGAGAAAACTAGATTGCAGGTCTCACCTGCTGTTTCTCTATTCCGAGGACATGATCGGATGCTTTGTTCTCCTGCGTGAACACGCGGCTCAGCAGCAAGCAGCAAGCTGGAGCAATCACTCCATGAGACATTTAATACAGTGAACAAGGTTTACAGCAGTACATCAGAGTTAGCAAGCTGAAGGTTAAACAAAGGGAGGTGTTTTGTTGGAAAAAAAAAAAAAAAAAGGTTTGTGATTACACTGATTACTCTTGGAGGAGAATTGGGAGCTTGACTCTAACATGGGATGCAGGTAAAGTTCATTGTCACTGAGAAACTGTTTCTCTTCCCTTCAGGCGCTGGGTTATTATTTATTTAGTCGGTTCTTTCTTTTTTTTTTTTTTTTAAGGAACCGGTGAGACAAAGAAATGCAATCCAAGAAGTCAAGATGGAGTTTTGCATTTAATTTGAATAGATTGCACAACACTCTGATACTCACAGACTGGATTTTACACCTTTGGAAGATTATGTCAATTATTTTATTTATTTATTTTTTTTTTTTTAACCTTTCGTCAAGGTAAACTGTTGAATTCAGTATTCATGTTATAAACTAATCAACCAGGAACATACCCTCATAACTGGCATAAGGCATAACTGTTGTCTTACAGCAAGTTTATAGCTCAGTTAAGAAGGGTTACCAGAGGTTACATAGGCTGAATCGTGTGTGTGTGTCTAAGTGTGTATATGGTAATGTCATAAATTCACAGCAAATCATCGGTCCATCTTTCTTCCCTCTCTCCAGGTTTATTTTGATGTACTCTGCCTTTCAAACTGCGAGCTGAGCTCACAATGACAAACTGATTGCCGGTTCATAAATTGTGACTGGGTCGACCTAACAAATTAGCATTTTGCTGCCTTCAGGGGCCTGTCAGACATATATCAGAGTTACTATTTATGCATGCATGAATGATAAAAAAGGATACAAGTTATGATGGGTAATTATGACTGCAGCTGATTGTGATTTGTTGGAGAAAATTAAAGGAACACCTGTAAAATATAAACAGTTTATCATAACAGATCAGCAGCACATGTCTCTGTGCTGACAGAATCACCACTTTTAAGCCTTTTTCCGAAACAACAGTCTAGCAAAAAAATAAACATTGACATGTTAAAAAATTTTGAAACGTATAATTTCACCTGCTCATATTATATCATCCTTCACTTTTTGCACCTTTTCAATATGAGTGATGGGAGACAAAATCCACAGGCCTCTAACTGTGGATCCATCTTATTTTACTCATATGACCGACATAGTCATTTTATTTTAAAGGCAGAATATGCACGATTTGTTAGTTGGTGTTTACAACAGAGACACAGCAGGACTTTCGAGTTAAATTTAATTTAATCCAGCAAGAGCTATTCCATGAAACAGAGGATTTTTTTTGTTAAATCCTGCGACAGCTGGTATAATCTAAAGCAAAGATAAAAACACACACACCTTTTCATAACTCCCCCTTGTGTCCCGCTTTGACTGTGTGCTGCATCTGCACTGACATCTGACACCCTGCACTGGTATTGGCTGAAGGCTCAATCAAACACATGTACACACACACACACACACACACACTGATTAAATAAAAATCTCTTAATAAACAGTCATGTTTATTAAAGGATCTTTATTTAATTGGAGTGCCTCAGACTGCTTATTTTGGCTTCTGCCTGTTTTTTTGTTACATCTTTTACCCTGACCCAGATGCCAGCACTTCCCACAGCTTTGTTTCTCAAACATTAAATGCCTGTTTGCTCAAAACAAGGAATGTGGATGGTGTCTTACATTATAAGGACAATTGCAAGAGATCATCTAAGCGTCACAATGAACAGGAAGAATGATCACCACAAGCAAAACCTAAAGGGGCTGAATAATATCAGTTTTTTATTTAAAAAAAAATTAAAATATTATATACATTTTGTTTTACCTCATGATCGTGCCCCACCTGATGTTGATCACCTACAAAAATCTAATATACAATCTTATATATTTATGATTTATGCGTAAAATTATGTCTTAAGGGTCAAATACTTTTGCAAGGCTTTGTACTCTGTTCTCCATGGCCATCCTCTCACATCTCTCTTCATATTTCTTGACTGGCATATTTGTCCCTCAGGGGCCATCGGTGCCCTCACCAGCTCCCTAATTTTTGATGCACTGTTAGATGAGTGCAGATTACATTGGCCCCCTGCTCCTCAGCAAACTCCTTCAATATTAATGAAGACTGATGAAGTGCTAGGGAGCCCCTGTCTTTCAGCCCTGACCTAGATTGGATTGACAATTGCAATTAGTGTCCCCTCAAGTCCATTTCCATCACTTTAATTTGACACGAAGGAGGACAGTGCGAGAAAGAAATCCTGAGGAGAAAGGTTAGACAGGGAAAATGGGGTGAAAGAGTTTGATCAGAAACTAGTTTGAAAGCCAGACGGCAGAGAGGAGGAGCATGCTTAAGCAAACACCTAGGAAATTGAAAAGGCCTTTTCTTTCCTCAACAAAGTTTTTTTTTTTTTTGCAGCTTACTTTTTTTTGTCATTTACAGTAGCAACCAGGGAGAAGTCTGTATTAAAGTCAAATTCATCTTGAGATATGCACTGTGCATATCACGATTTTCCTTTTCTTTTTTTTTTCCCTCAGTGTGAAAGTCCTCACTCTGAGTCTAATAGCAGTATTTTCTTAGTGCCCACATTTCCTCTCTCACCTGCAAAATGGAGTGTGCAAGATACAGGCACAGCAGCACCTGGAAATTAATGATTCTCCCTCCTTCTGTGGGAAAATAAGCAATGCATGATAGCCAGAGGTTGATGATGTGTCAGGTTGTGTGTGTGTGTGTGTGGGTGTATTTCTTTTTCTTTTCCTTATGTGTGTGCATGCTTGTACTGTCTGGGTGTGTGAGACTGCGTGTGTGTTATTTTAACTGATACGAAATGTGACATCAGGAAATGTTCTCTTTTCCATAGAGACATTCATTTTAAACCTATCGGCCCACAAATTGACTGAAGCAATTGGTTGTGTGTGTGTTGTGTTGTGTGTGTGTGTGTGTGTGTGTGTGTGTGTGTGTGTTTGTAACAATAATACAGGGTTAAAACCTGCCTCCTTGGTTGACTGACAGATACATTTTCTTTTCCCCCCTTCCCACTGTTGGTCAGCCCATATCATTTCTATGCCTGTCTTTCAGAAATGATCTGGACTGATCGGGTAATGAAATGAGAATAAGTGAAAAGGAGAGGTTAAATGCCTGTGTGTTTGACACGACCAAAAAAAAACTTTCGTCTCAGCTGCCTCTATTTTCCACACCTCAAATGTGCCTAGACACTTTGCATCTGTGTAGACCGGTTGCCATGTGAGTCAATAGCACAAAAGACATATTTAATACAGAAGCTGTGCTAACCTCTAATAACACATACATGTGCATCACAAATCTTTACAATATTGTGAAAGGTCTTTGGTTTTTAGAATTGTTAAACAACAATCCTCACAATTAAATGAAAAGAAGGCTTGGAATATGTGTAATGAATCAATAGAATTCAATTTTTGAAACGATTGCCAAAAAATATTGAACTTTTTTTACAGTGTTCTAATTATTTGAGATGCACCTGTACCGTTTAAAAAATGTGAATCTGTGGTTCACAGATGGGAGGAAAATTCTGCTGTAATTCCCTTAAGGTCTTAAAACATGCAAGAAACTTGCAAGATAATTTTCTTCTTGAGCTACCAGATCTGAACAGACTTCAAATGAATGCGATTATTGTACAATACTTATTTAAATTTCGTACCTTCCTTTGCGATTCCTTGTAAATTTCAACACCTTTTTTTATTCTGATCTACATTTTTGTGGATAATGTGCCAGAAATTCCCTCATTCAGGGGCCTATAAAATATATTTTTCAGTACATATGTGGAGATATTCATCTCTCTGATGTTCCTGTGGTGAATTATCGTCCACTCATTCTACTGTTGTCTAGTTTCTTCTATTGTCTTGCTGAAACCTGGCTGAACACAAGACATTTATCAACATTTCCTTTTGTGATGTCACATCAGGGACTTGGAAAATACAAATAAATCACAAAAAATGTCAATATTAAACTGGAAAAATGCCAAACAATAGTCAGCTATAATGCAACCATTCATTGTTGTGGCTGTATTGAGTACACAATTACCAAAACTAACTCACAATGTTACTGCACTGCATTTAGGACTTTTATTAGTTTGCAGAGATCTCAGGCTGTTTAATTTTCCTTCATAATACCTTCAGTATTCACGAGCTAATTTTTGGAATTTACTCACTGAAATTGACGTTACTGAGATTAATTCATTTTCATATGAATTGCCAAGACTGTGTATAAGCTAATAACATAGACCAAGGCATTCAGAGTCTTTGATTAAGCTACTTTCGCAATTTATGTTTAGCACCGCAAACAGGCATTTATTCTGAGAATAGGTTTTGTGCCTTTGTCCATGCTTTTACTATTAATAAGCAATATTAAATTTACCCAGTTTGTAATTTTAATCAAGACCGCAAACCCCTCCTGCGCTGAACCAACCTTTAGCCATAGAATTGTCACTTCATAAAACACATGTTTTTGTTAGTTTTGGAAGGAACAGAGAGAATAAATCAGCAGAGATCCGTTCTGGAGCACATGGACCAACAAGGACATATTTCTGTATGAGAAATATCTGTTTATTATCTTAATTAATTCAGGGAACAGGGTGTGGAAGTGATTTTTCTCATCTTAATTGTCTAGAGAGGAGGTGATGCTGTTCTCAGTTTCAGCAGATGGTTGGGATATTTGAATCTGATTTAGTATTGAAAGAACTACTCAGATATTTTATTTAATAAAGCTATTTTAAAAACAACCATTTAACAAAATCAACATGTAGCATGTTGCTCCACATCCTGTCCCATTCCCTCCTTCTCCTTATAGGTTTATTGTCTCATTCTCTTTTTTTCCCCCTTTGGAGTGAATAAAGTTTTCCTTTTCTTATATTGTAATCAATATCTGTCTTTTTCCATGAGGGAAAAGAGTGTCGGTGCACCCATCTATAGAGTAAGTCAATACAAAAAGAAAACATTAATAAATTATTCAAGTTGTTTCGGTGGGAGCAATAATCCTGACTATTATGCTTTACTTTTTTTCTCGTGATATTTCTCTAGAATTCTGGCTGTGATAACTGCATTTCCTAGTTTGATGTCGTGTTGAATTGCGCACACGTCGCGATGGCCTGTCTGCTAATGGTATAGTCGGCCAGTCCATTAATCTGTAATTCACGGGGCTGGAACATTCGCAGTGATTAAAAAGAAGCGCTTTGAGGGGGATTTGTAAAGTAATGCAGATTGTATCACAGTTGGTATTAGAACTAACACAATTTTATGGGTTTTAGATTTGGAAAAAAAAAGAAAAAATGGGCCCCTCAATCGCTGCCCAGGAAATTTGTAACTTGAACCTAAAAGTCAAATCTGAACCTCCATGAGGGTTTATTTATTTATTTATTCGGTTAATCGGCTGTGAAAACTCTCTCCCTTGTGCTCAGAAAGCTACATGCAACTGCAACGGTGGTAAGCTGAAGAAATCATACATTTACAATGCATGCACACACACACACACACACACACACACACACACACACCCCGGAAGGTGATAGTACTTATCGTGATAGAGCAGTACCAGGCCGCGCAGACGGAGAGCGAAGAGGAGAAGCTGCAACAATAGCCCGCCCTGCTTCCCCCGAAGCCTTTCAAATGTCATATCTGCCTCCTTCTCTGCCGCCTGCCAAAAGAAGGTAAATGACAGACCGACTTCTCAGGAAGATCAAAATCAATTTCCACCCACTCCGGCTTAGATGAGGGAGTCATTTTCAAGGATGTCTGGTGCTGACGCAGGGAAGGTCTGAGTCTTCGCTTTTTTTTTCCGCTGGAACCAGACTCCGTCCTGCTCATTAACATCACACCATTGATAACGGCACTTATTTAAAACAGCCAGCAGCACATGTATTCCTTCTCCGGCTTTATTTAGGCCACCTGCATTCAACCTGTGCCGGTGAGCCGTCTGCATGATAATGAGGAATCCTGTGGGTTTGACTCTCCGTATCTGAGTAGTGAGGCTCCGTCATCTCTGCATCAGCCTATTATTTCCATTCCGCCTGTATTGTTTAAAGTTGGCAAGTCATAACTTCTGCTTACGACACCAGGGAAACTTTCCTAGCTGAAGGGCACCTCACCTGTACGGCTGTAGCTGCCTCCATATTGTCCCAGCCGAGCGGGGATTTAAACTCATAACCTTGAGATCACGGTCTTGAATTTCTGGAATTTAGACTGCTGCTGAACACCCCCCCCTGGTTCATCCTGGTTCATCCATGGCGTCTCTAAGATCAGCACAGAGGATTGAAACGACGCAGCCCTGATTGTGGAGGAGCACATCAGCACTGAAGTCAAAGATGTTACCTTACCTACTTCAACTCTTAGTTCATTAGAATGTGGAGGTTTTGCACCGCTCTCGGGGAAATATTCTGAAACTGGTCGTGACACAAGGTGTTTGAAAATATAAGATTAACAAACGGCTTCTGTCCCGTCAGTGCTGGGTTAAGTAGCTAATTAAACCTTCAGGAAGGAGTTGCTTATGATTTAAATTAGCAAACCTCCAAAAAATTGTTTCTGACGTGATTTAAAGGCAGGATCAGACATCATTTCATCTAAACATCTCACTGAACAATTCTGCAAACTCTGACTTATGAAGTTCAGTTGTAATACCACTCTTTTTATTGCTTTAGTCATCTAAACGAGACAACTTCAGCATGGTTAAGATAAATGATTTATAGTTTATAGTGAATGAAATATAATAGCAAATACACTGGTAAGAAAAACTGATATATAAGCGAATCACTCTTTTCCCGTTTCACACATTTGATTTCATGTGGGGATGTTTCTCCTGTGTGTACTGACCTATGACGCAGGTCAGAGATTTTTACTACATACTGTAGCCTATATTTGTCCCCACCCTCACACCACTGTAACCTCCGGCATGCGCATGCCGACTCAGGCTGGAAATTCCTGAGAATTCCTTAACCACCTCGTTACTGATTCTTGTCAACCAGGGCAGAACACATTCATCATGTTACCTGATTATCTTGTTTACACGAAACCCCCCCCCCACCCCCCACCCCCCATCCCTCTCCCCCTCTCTCCATCCTTGCGTCCTCTCTACCTTCCACCCCGACCTCTCCTTGCGCTAACTAGTCAGTGTTTGAATAAAAACTCATTAGGATTACATAGCCATTTAGCTAAGTGACACAGAGTGTAATTGTACCATCGATCAATTGCTGTGTAATAACACAGTCGGAGGAGCCAAATGTTGATTAGCCTTCATTTCACCAGTGGGTGTTTTGGGGAATAAATAGCCACAGAGGACTGGGTGTGGTATAATGGGTGCTGCGTGGCCTCGGAGGGAGTGGCGGTCAGGTTCAGTGACCCGTGCAACATAGAGTATATTAACTTGGAAGTGATGAAAACTCAGCATCAAAGACGAGCAAAGTCTCACTTTCTGTCCCGAGTTATTGCCTTTTCCCTCTGTTTGTCTGGCAGTCACAGCGGCTTATATATTCTGACTATGAACCAATAATAATTGAAGTTTTTATTTTTGCAAAGCTGTGCTAGGTGCAGTATTTTGGAAGTATCTGTGATTCAGAGCAGATTTCAATGATGTTTTAGAGATACCAGGGTACTCGAATGTTATTCAGTTCAATATGAAATAACCATTAGAATTAGAGCACCCTGTAACATGGTTTTATTTTTTTAGAGACTGATGAAAGAAAAACTTAACTGGGGAAACACACACACACACACACACACAGTTAGATGATTTTAATGCAAGTTGCTATTTCCACTGAGACTGCAGCCACAATGTGCATGTATGCAGTGTCTGAATTAGTCCATATTACCCAGCCATGGAGCGCCTGTGACTACTCCCCTAGACACGTTCTGCAAGTGAACAAGAGTTCACTGGCCACAGGGCAGCAGTGGGAATTTTATGTGATCACTAAACTAAATTAGTGAACATAGTGATCCCAAGATAATTGCTTTGGCCAAATGAGAAAACCTGCTATGGCTGTTACTTAAAATATTACCTGTAAAATCGGATATGAAAATCTTAAGCATGCTCTGGGAACAAAAGCAGATGACGCGATTTAATAATGACAAAATCCACAAAGTCACCACATCCAGTGGAGAGAGATAGAGGAAGCAGGTTGAGTCCAGAGGGGACCAGGTGGAGGTCAAGGGTCAAAATGGTGAGTCTATTATTGTGGACATAAATGCAGCCAGACACAAACTTAAATATCTAATTAAAAGAGATAAAAAAAAAACAAAAAAAAAACATATTTACAGCCTTTTACTTGTTTGCACTTATTTCAGGATGGCATTTAAATGTGATGAACACAAGCCAAAACCTCCTTATCTTCTATTAATTAGTGGAACAGGAATCAGATATTGTGATAATAAATAATAATGCTTCAAGTCACATATGTGCTTGAATTAATTGCATGTTTCTTTTTTCTCGCCCCAACTTTCCTCATTGTGTTTATCCAATGCTTACACCTGCTTTTTCAGTGTGCACGTGTTAGTAAATCTGTCAGGCCGCAGAATTCACTTCTATTGTATAACAGCGAATATGCACAATTCTTCCTTAAATGCATGTCGGGAGAAATACAGACAAAGAAATGACGCACACAGGGGAGGAGGTTGGGAAGCTGCAATTTTTGGTTGTTTATTCAGAGTTTCTGATTATCCCTCCAAATAGATGAGGAAATAATTTAATTGCTCATTGAGTTGATTACAATGTTGTATGCATTTATTATCCCTTTGCTTGACAGAGACACACTATACATAAAAGGATGGCAAAATAAAGGGAATGGGTTAGAGATAGTGAGTGGAGAAAGAGGAGCATAAAGAAATGGAACAAGAGGTGGATAATTAGAAAGAGAGTCTCTTTTAGTATAATTGCAGCTTTTACCATTGAGAGGAACAAACGGTGGCGGCTCCACCCATGTGAGCCATCATGTCTTTATCACTAATGGACTTGTGACTACTACATTAATTACATAGGCTTTTGTCTAGCTGTGCACAACTATCTTGGAGGCAAAATTGCTCTTTAGGTCTCTTTCATTGACATCTACACTATATTGGAAAGTAAAAAAAAAAAAAAAAAGAGGAGAGGAGAGCAAAAGAGACATTTAAAGAAAATACAGTAACACAAAGAGGGCAAGTTGAATATAGGGGCGGATGTGAAAAGATGTGTTAAAAAAGTGGATGGGAGGATTTATCAGGTCTCTGATATATCAAGATATTCCGGATAAAGTGAGTCGACATCTGATGTGGATATCGTACAAATTCGCGTTGCACTTGATCACTCGCTAAATCTCTTCTTTAAACAGCAATAATCCAATCACAGCGTTGCAATACAGGAGTGGATTAAAGGATAGTTTAGGTTCAAGTCTGTTTCAGAACAACAGTCAAGTGCCCATGTGAACAATGAAAGAGGTTTTTACTGTGTAATCATCTCCCCTGTTCACACTGGCTGTTAAACGCTGCCTCTTCAAATGTGCTTTTAACCTTAAGCGATGGACAAAATCCATGGTCATTTTGTGTTTATTGAGAGTCTTCTGTGTTCTGAATCATATAAAGTAACCACTGCCTCCTTTACAGCCTTCTTTAGAATGAAATCTCTTGTGTTAATACATTAAAGGACGTCTACTTGATTTGACTAATGTGAAAGACATATTGTCCTCAAAAGAATGTTTAAATGCTTCCACAATTTACACTGTAAATGCATCAGAGTTTTCTTGGTTGTGAGGTTGAATCTTTATCTCCAATTGAGAATACTCAAGTGACCTAAGATGATATCACTGCTTTGTAAAGTTGAGTTAAATCTAATTATCTGAAGCAGCTTTGTGTGTGTCACCAGCTCCAGGTCTTGGGAAACATAGGCCTTCTATGAGAGAGAGAAACAAAACTCGGTGAATTAGCACAGACTAATGTAAAGACATCGCATTGCAGGGACACACTTAACCCACGGAGGGTCTCACCACAGCTCCAGCCTCTGGTTGTGAACTTCTTACCTTTCCTTGTCATGTACTGCACTATAGGCGCCTTACAGGGAATGTCCATTAAAACAATTAAAATATTCATCATTTTCCACTTGCGAGAGCTCCGGCCTGCTCCCTCACATCGCATTTCGTCGAGAATAAGCTTAGATGAGGATTCTCACAACACCGAAGAAACAGGCATTCATACATGCACACACAACCGTGTCATGTTGGATAGCAGCTTCTGTCTCAGCACGGAAAACACTGCTCAAAGGGCGGAATTACAGTAGTGTCCAAAGGAATAGCAGTCCAATGTGAATAACCAGATTAACCCATGTTTTTTTGTATTGCTACATGGTAAACAATTTACAAGTATGTGTCTCAGAAAGCCATCAAGACCCAGCTTTCACGATATGTGATTTCTTGATGTTGTGCTATTGGGAAATCAGCCGAAAGGGGTGTGTTATCAAAGACATAGCAGTGTCTGTTGTTGACTTTAAAAAGTCAAAACTATTTAGCACAAACTTTTTTTTTTGTTTCCAGGATTTACCAATCCTATGACTCACTACACTAATATTTATTAAATTGGTAAATTGTTTGCCGTGTGGCAATAAAACAAATACCAGAAACCTGGATTTATTTGGTTAATTACATTAGACTGCTATTATTTTGAGCACTCTGTACTTCTTTTAATTGTCTAACTTGACTCATTAAAACATTTCCAAACTTTTTTCCTAAAGGCCACATTCAAAAACACCAGGTCAGTGCTGTTACTGATCATTAAGTGTATTGCCTATGATAACCCGTGTAATTGGAAATACCAGCATCTCTGCCAATATTTACATGAATTTGGTGTTTTTGTGTCACAGCATTATTGGCTTTATGCTACACTACGTATAATCTCTATTAACATATATCTAAATATGAACATACAGCATCTGTAGGCAATTGACAAATACATTGTGACTGGTCATTGTTCCAGTTTCAATATTCCAGTTTAAATTTCAATGCAGTCTGAGCAGTAGTATTAGTATTGTTTGCATGCAAGTGATGGGTCTGTGTGGAGAGCTGCACCGAGGCAGCGTTGCCAAATGGTATCTCAGGACCATTCAGTTGGTTTCGCTTTTATTAGGTTTTACAAACTTTTTTATTAACTTTTATTACAATACCTTTTTTTCTTTTTTTGTTTAGCTTGTACAGCTCAAATCTTGGGTCTCAAGTTTCTAGTCAGACTGTAAACAATGGGCGGTGAATGGGAAAGAAAGTCTTGGACCGGATATCACTGGCTCCACTGAATTCATAGAAATATTGGGGCCCGCCTCGAGAGGCTAATCCTTCATCGGACGATAGCTGATGAGTTCTGAGAGTCACTCAAATAAAAAATGATCCCAGTTAGTTCCACACAGTAAGGGTCACAGATTTTGAAATGTGAAGGAAAACAGAGAGAGAGAGAGAATGGCATTGAGTAGATATTCTGAGAGGAGATCAGATCAGATCCCTGGCTCTCAACCTCAGTCACATGCACACTTATTACTTATTAGTAATTATTATGACTTAATAATAGCAGTAATATGTTAGAAGCTAAAAAGTACTTTTCATTGCACAGCATTAAACCTCCCTTTAAACGTTCCTAATGCACATGGTCCATGTCTGTTTTCTTGCGTTGCTTAATATGATGTGGAGGCAACACGAAGAGTGTTCAAAGTGTTCTGCACTAATTCCACCACAGCTGCCAAATAAAACTCCATGGGCTCTGTGTGTGTGCATGTGTGTGTGTGTGATAGAGAGAGGGAGAGGGAGAGAGGACAGCCAAGTGGGTCAGAAATCAGATTTCCTGGGTCCCTATGGAGAGAGCAAGACCTTTATCTTCAATTTCAGAGTTCCTCTGTGGTCAGAATAAGAGGCCACATCACCTATTTCCATCACTTAACACAGATGAGACAAGACAAAATTGCACATTGTGACACAAGGTCATGCCAATTATATAATTTCTCCTTTTTTTCCATCTTATCCTAATCATTGATTTCTGCTGTTTGGTCTGTGGTAACTAACTGATAGCACCTCCTGCTTTTTGCAAACCACACTAACTTAAAGATAAAAAAAAAAAAAAAAAGAAATTAGACATTATTGATCAATAAGTGAGTAGATACATGTGTGGGGGAGAAAAAAAATAAAATAGGTTTAGCCTAGAAAGAAGTAAACTCCATGTTCTCAGAAGAAACACCCAGAGTGAAAGCATCTTAGAACCTATCATGATTGATCCCTACCAACTCCAACTGCTGTGACAGTGTTCTTTTTACAGACGATACGTTTTTTTTCAAGAAAATATTGCACAATGTGAAAAAGACTTTAGCCTTAGAAGATCATCAATCTATGAATGTTCATCTTACTTGGACTGTATTATACAGTTTTACCGTGATCCCTATGCAAGGTTGTGATAAATTCCCAGCCTGAGACCTCACCTTAAAATGGCCACTGCTTCTTCTTCTTCTTCTTCTCCTGTCCCCCTAAAGTTATAGAGCCGCGAGGCCCATCAACCTTTATTAGCTAATAATCCTGTTAGGGCCATTAAGTGTGGACGCGGCTCCCCCAAAGCAACGCTTAGCAGTCTCACTGGGGCACTAGTGGAGCGCTGAAGTTACAGGACCGTTGTGTGACAACCCCCCCCTTACACAAAAGTGTCTGACTAGACTCCTAATTTGATGGCGCTAAAACCAGCATAGCACCCCCAGAGGGTAAAGGGTATGTCACTTAAATCAGGCCAAAAAGGCAAAAAAAATACTCAACAAGAGAATAGCTGAATCATTATGTGGTGTGTGCATCTTTTTTTCCTTCTCATTTTTGTAATTTAGAAGTTTATATTTCACATTAAGGCTTTGTTTTTATTTGAAGGGACCCAATTCTGACAATTTTACAGTTTAATTTTTTAATATAAAAAGTTGCATGATTTTTACGGCCCATAGACCTGTAGCAGCAATGCAGTCTATCTCCCCCCCCCCCCCCCCCCCCCCCCCCCCCCCTTCACTAAAACGCCCACTCTGTTGTGATTGGCCGGGCGCTGTTGGGAACGTCCCGCCCCTCAGAGAGCTGGGGGTCAGTCGGAGAAACAGAAGTCAAGTGCAAACGCTCCAGAAGGAGGAGGGTGCGGGGGGGTCAGTGACACGGAACCAGCAGCGGTTGCTATTAACGTCCACTTCCATTTCTAAATTGCCTGTTCCACCAGGTTTCAGCAGCACTACAGACCCCAACAGAAGGAGTGGATGGTCCTATTACACACCTGGTTGTGTTAGCTGGAGCAGTAGAGACTTAAATATTTACACACAAGCAAAGAACATGTTTTATACTAAAAATCTTCCAAAAAGAAAGCTTTTCATCCACCCAGGACTGCACCCGACTGTGCAATCTGTCCTGTTTCCATCGCTACATTGGTGGGAATGAAACCTACATTTAATTCCTACATTCGGGGATCATTTCTAGTCACCTGCTGACTCTATTCTATGTTTGTGTTTTCAGATGCCTAAAATAGAAAGTAAATATGCTTGGTGGAGAGCAGAATGTAGCTGATTTAAAGCACCTGCAGGCTCGCTGTAGATTGTCGCGCTGAAATATGCAGTGAAGGGCACAAAGGAGTCTGGTTACTCCCAGAGCCATGGGTGTTGTTTTTGTTGTGCTGTGCTGGGTCCAGACTCTTAGAAAATAGTTAGGGGATGGCCGCTGTAGATCAAAGCAGAAATATAATCAACTGTGAGGGAGCGAGAGCCCTCTATTTTATCTCCTCTCCTTGCTCAGGGCTGAATCCAGACTGTTGTTGAACTAAAAGTTGATAAAGGGAAAAAAGGGAGTGTACAGTGGGTGCATTTCATTTACTTTTGTATGTCGTAATGGAGCACAAGGCCTGTTTTGATGAGTTACATGGGCAGCACTCAGACTCCAGACCTGTGCACCGTGAAACATCAGGCGGCTAAAGCAAGCTAACTAATCGCTTTGTCGCAAGCGGGAGAAATCAGGACCAATAAAACTCAGTTTTGATGTTCCATTTGTTAGCTGCCCCTGTAGAACAAAGTCTCATCACGGGAAATATTAAGAGGAGGTGGAGGTGGGTGATGTTGGAATTTCTACTTATTGTCACAGTAATCCAGCAGGTACTAATCTTGTCAATGTTCATGTCCAGAGTCGTGATCCCCTGCGACAAAACAAGTGGTAAACTAAACAGCCTGTGTGTTTGAGCTCATTAGCAGGTCAGTAGTGAGCTTGAGGCCTTTGGTGGCATCTACAACCCCCCACCACTACCACCACCACCACCCATCCCCTCGGTTGAGTCTGACAGCCTGCTCCTCTGTCTGAGACGGCTGTTGCCGCCAGCGGAGCAGTAGCAGGCACTCTTAGGGTGCTGGGTTGTTAATGATTAATTATGAAGGTTGATTCTCCACGGGGATCGTCTCTGTCAGTCAGCAGGAGCGTCAATCATGGGAGCGAGCGATACGTCTTCAGCGGATCGCCAATAGC
The DNA here is from genome assembly GCA_036785175.1 of Eupleurogrammus muticus. Classification (NCBI taxonomy): domain Eukaryota; kingdom Metazoa; phylum Chordata; class Actinopteri; order Scombriformes; family Trichiuridae; genus Eupleurogrammus; species Eupleurogrammus muticus. The sequence continues at coordinate 16,051,489 of JAYKQN010000001.1, forward strand.
GAGCGAATAGCAGCACTCATCAGTCAGGCTCCTCTATGACCTCTTGGCAAGGCCCGCCCCCAGTGCCGCTCAAACTTCACAACTGAGCCCTGCACACTATTTTAGGCTGATGTCGGATGTGACGCCAAGGCTACAAAGGGGTAATCTAGTGGTGTCCTAGGGGTCTGGGATTTAGGGTTAGAAAAATAAAATAAATAAAAAAAAAATAAAGGAAATTTAAATGCAGCAACCCTATTGCAACTTGAGAGCAAAATAAAAAAAAGCTAAAGACAATCAATTGTAATTATGCAATTAATTGTACATTTTTATCTGTTCTAAATGTACCCTAAATTGTTTTTTTTTCCTTTTGTTCAACATTTTTAACATGTCTCTTACCATATAAGTGGACAAATATGATTCAGGAAAATGTCTGTTTATGATTATTGGAACAATGTAGTCTCACTTATTTCAAAACTCAATTTGTCTTATAAAATACTAAAACACACACACACACACACACACACACACACACACACACACACACACACATATATATATATATATAAAACCATGAGAGATCAGCAGTGTTTTATTTGGCTTTATAAACCCCAATTATAATTTAAAATGCATCTACCATAGTCAGAGTATAGCATACCCTTGCCATACCCAGACGGCACCTATGAGAGATTTCGGAAAACAATTAATCACCCTTAAATGTGATTGGTTCCAGTAAAAGATTTATTAAATAAAGGGCCTACATTACATTCTACACATTGGAATATTAATCCAAATCTGGTATAAATGAGGCACTGCTGCAACCTCTTACATCTCCCTACCTCTTGCTTGGGAGTTGTTTTTTTGTTGTTGCTTTATTCTGTGTTCTCCACAGAGTCAGTACTTCTCTACAGAAGTAGATGTGAAGGGAGAGATGGCAAGTTAAACAAGGGGGATGCATTTTGGCGATTTTGCTCCCTGCCACCCCGCCCCGCCCTTCCACACATCGCCTCGTAGTCGGGGAGCGTGGGGAAGTGATTACTCTCGGATTAAGGCTTGCCTCGCTGCCGATATGTGCAGCATAATTGAATAACGGCTACTTCGCCGGAACAGTCCCAATGCAGCCGGGCCTCCCAGCCTCGTCAGATCGGCACAATATTAACCATGACACAGGCGTAACCGGGACGGTAATTAATGCACTGAATCAATTACAAATTAGTCCATTTGGAGAATTCCCCACAGGAGTCCACTCATTACCGGTGTGCTGGTGGAGCCGTGTGAGTTCTCCTCATGGGAAGGGGTGTCACTCTGCCGTTCACTCTTTCTACGTCTTCATCACTTTCTTCAAGGTGGGACGCTGAAGATAAATGGAGGATGAAATTGGCACTGCCTGCTAACTGACAGTTATTAACAGGTCAGCTAAACTTCATCAGATTCTTGGTATTGTCCAAGTATAGAAGTGTGGGAGGCACCTTTAAGTTAATCAAGGTAACTTTGATTATCAACCTGCTTCAACCTTCAGTAGAGATCTGAAAATTAGGCTATTATTATTATTGCTTGAGTTATTTTCACAAAATATGCAACCTTATCAGTTTATTACTACTATTTCTGCACAGACTTCATAACCTGGAGTTGGTCATTGGGTTCTGTGCACTTGCTGTCCGCTGCACCTAAACAGTTATGAATCACTGGATTGCAGTAGGGATTAATAAAGATTTATAAAATAAATGAATTAAATGTGGCAATGTGGAAAGTATGTCTCTCGCTCCATACTCCATATTGATGGTTCTCATAGCAAGACTACACTCATCCTTTTTCTGCTGAAGATGAAAGTCAGTCCTAAAGCTTTCGAGCTCAGTTTAGGAATAGTCAGAGAGCTGAAATGCAAATGGCAGCTATGACAAGGCAGTGAGAGGAAGCCTAGTGATACGGTATATAGTATGTGTTTGTGTATAGGGAATATCCAGGAGAAGCAGAATAAAGAAAATAGACTTGATGTATTTCTGTACGGTACATGAAGAAGGATTCTGCATGTTTTGACGTATACCACAGTTTTGACTGCCTTTATTTATCCATCCATCCATCCATCCATTGTCTATCCCGCTTATTCCCTTTCGGGGTCGCAGGGGTCTGCTGGAGCCTATCCCAGCGCGTTAAGGCGAGAGGCAGGGATACACCCCAGATGGTCGCCAGCCAATCGTGGGGCACACACACCATTCACACACCATTCACTCTCACACTCACACCTATGGGCAATTTAGAGTTTACCAATTAACCTGAGCATGTTTTTTGTATTGTGGGAGGAAACCGGAGTACCCGGGGAAAACCCACGCAGACACGGGGAGAACATGCAAACTCCACATAGAAAGGCCCCAGACCCAGGCCCAAGGCGGTCTTGAACCTGCGACCTTCTTGCTGTGAGGCAACAGTGCTACCCACCGCACCACCGTGTCGCCCTGCCTTTATTTAAAGATTTATAAAGTATGGATATGTAGAATGTGTTTTTTTTCCAATCATGACAAAGTCATTTTGAAATTTCAGATAAAGAAGAATAACGGTGGTGCCAGACCAATGTTCCATTTTATGTTGCAACCCACACTCATCAATGTTGATGATTGATGGGTCCCAGACTAAGAAAAGGGGAAAGTGATGTTTTGCATAACGAACATTGTTAAATTCAGAATACATTTTTGCTGGAAGATTTTGCTGTGACTGGAGTTCAATTAACAGGGCAACAATTAAATCAGTTTATTTAACCCTTGCCATTAAATGTCCTACATTGACAGATTATTTACTGTCAGGTAAATAATCAATTTGTATTAGTGCAATTCTATTAGGTTATGTCAAAAGACAAAGTTTGATGTGTATTGATGAGCATTAAATGTTTGCTTACTCAGAAACACGTTTATTTGCTGCACTGTACACACTTGCTGGATTCAGTTTGATTGAATTATGTTGTTATCATTGTGCAGAGATACAGGTAGATGTCTATGCAAACCTAAAAACAAAAGGGTAATATGGGCCTTGCAGTGGAGCTGATGCCTAAATTTCAACCAGTTGTGCTGAATTGATCCAACTTCTGTCAAATAGTAGGTTTTATAATATAACATACAAGCATGAAGCAGCATGTTTCAGTCTTCAGTTTTCATGTCCTCTGTGTGTCCGCAGGGGTTCTCTCCCAAGGTTCTCCGGCCTCCTCTCACTAAAATCGGGCTGAAGTTGAGTAGAGATTCTAAATTGCCCACAGGTATAAGTGAATTGTGTGTGCCCCACAATAGGCTGGCGACCTGTCTAGTATGTAATCTCTGCCTCTGGGACTGTCTCCAGCAGACCCTTGTGGCCCTAATAGACAATGACTGACTGACTGCCATTCCAGAACGCATCAATTTGTCTACATGTTGCAACAAAGACCATTAAGTAAGAAAGGTCAAATAATTCCAGGGAAGAAAAGACATCAACTTAAAATGTGTAAAATTCAGTTGCAACTGTATCTCCTCCCAATATGCAACTCAAATAGTTAATTTGGTACCAAGTTTGCGTTCTCACCAGAAGGGCCACACCAGAGTTTGGCATTTTGTAGGGACTCAAGTGGACTCAGACAATCCGTTTTTGAAGGTGCTCAATTTAGTGTGACTGATGCAATCACACCAATGAAAAAGAATCAAACTAAGCACCTTTGGTTAGAATGGACCGTTTGGTACCACCAACTGCTGTTGATGTGAAAAATAAGAGCATCTTTCTTTTGTCATTGCATAGTCTATACAATTCAACTTATACTTTTTCAAAATATATCATGACACTATATTAGTGGCATGTCAAGGAGAACAAAGGAGTATTCACATTGTGACTTTTCAAGAAAAACCCAAACTTCGACTGATATAAATGATCCCCTCCCGTCCACATACTCAAAGCGTTCAGTGTTTGTATTCTGTCGCCAACCGCTGTGTGTTTACATAATTATCCTCATATTCAGCCTATTTTTCCCGTGTTTGACCATCCATCATGTAGTCCTCTATCAGCGATCCGTGCACCGAAGAGGGTTTTCTTGTCCTCATGCTTGATAAGTAGACTGGTGTATTGTCACATCCAATGACACTCAAACACCGGACACTGCACTGCCTTGGTATACATGACATGCACACTCTGAACAGGGACTTCTCAAAGTCACCCATTCTTGCCAATCTCATTCGCAGGAGACAGAACTCAGCCAGAAACCCACATTAAATTCACTAACATATTTCAGATAAGGTTCAATACCATTTCCCTTTAGCCTTTATATACTTCCATACATGTTACTTGTTGCTTAGTGCATATATATATATATATATATATATATATATATATATATATATATATATATATATATATATATATATATGTGCATTTTTGATTGGAATATGGAATTCTAATTGTATTTTCCTCATTGAATTTATCAGCGAAATCCATAGAAAAGCAGCTGGCATTGACCCTCTGTTGAGCAAAGGAAGGACATGGAATGCCAACAGAGAGGTTTATAAACTTTCATGTTGCTTGTTCGTTTTTTTTCCGCTTTGTTACCACAGTCAGCAAAAGTCTAATCTCATGTGAGAACTCCTTTATGCAGCTGCACAAAGGCACATATGCATGCATGTGATGTGTGATGTAAGAAACAGACGGGATGGTTGCTATTCATCTTCAAAGATGAGTCATCATAATCATCTTGTCCAAGCAAGAAAAGACACTTGAGTGATGCATACACACTCTTGCATGCACACACACACACACACACACACACATGCTTCAAAGGCAGCCTCAGCAGGTGTTTGAAGTGGCTAATATTGGACTTGAGCCACTCCAGAGGGATTGAGGTGTTGCTGGGGAGCCTGGGAGGTTCCTGGGCCTGTAGGTCTGCCACTGTGAGCTGCGGGAAAGCCCACAAATTCCATTAGAGACGACACTCCTACCAGGAAATATTACACTCGCACAGCATTGATCCGATACGATAAAATCATATCACAACACACGTCCTGAGCGATAAGAGTTGCTTGCAAAGAGAGAGGGGAATGGGGGGTTAATTCTAAATTAGTACGATTTAGTGTCGGCAACGAATATCAAGACCGTGCTAAAAGCCTTCAATTTTCACAATGCGACAATTGTTAGCTATATTGCTCGTCGGGTACATCGAGGGTGATCCCCCGGGAGAATGCAGGAGGATTTCCACGCTTACACTTGTAGACACTCCATCTGGAATTCTGAGACTGTTTACAGATGTGGATGTGAGCTCAGGCAGAGGGGTTCAGTGAAGCAATATGGAAATGGAGGATGAGAGCTTAGCGATGCACGGCAAAATTTAAGCCCTTCCCAAACACCCCTTGTGTATCTGACATCAATGGCCGCGGCCCCGCGGAGCACGCCGGTACACTTCAATATGTATGGAAATGAGAGACAATCGTGTTAAATTGTGTTCAGTCTCTTTAAACATGCTAATGGTGTCATTACACTTTTATCCCTCCCCCCTTTTGCCTCGAACCTTCGCTGTCTCTCCCTCTTCTTGAACTGGAACAGGTGGGGTTTTAATTATGCATCAAAATATAGGTAAACAGTCCGATCCACCTGACTGAGCTCCATGTGCACTCTAGCCGTCTCTCTTTCCTTATTTCCTCCCTTTCTCCTTCCTCCCTTTGCTGACTCTACCCGAAAAAAAAACCCTCCCTCCATCCCCTCCTCCTCTTTTAGAAGTTGGGGGATTGAAGGGCTCGATTTCAAAACCCCGCACGTCTCAGTGACTCAAGTGAGGGGTTTGTTCCGCTGCCACATATCCGTTCACAAATGCTCTGGCTTGGCTGGAGGGTGGGGAGGGGGAGGGGGAGGGGGATGGAGCGAGCGAAATCCTTGTTAATCTAGTGAATCTGGCTTCTCTCCGTTCTTTTTTTGTTCACTGTTCCTGGGACTCTGACGCAATGGTCCCTTGGGAAGGCGAGGTGGGCGCGAGGTCGGGGTGAGCGGGGTGGTCGCTGCACACTACAGTCCGTGTGCACGTTGCACGAATACTTTGCTAGCTCGCTAAAGCGGCAACTGATTTAGCATCTTCCTGCCTGTGTCATTGTAAGATGTGACCATGTTAACAACTAGAAAATGCACACGCACGGCATCACAAGATGGGTCTGAGTGAGATGTGTCACATGTGCCCCCCCCCCTTGACTCGAGCATCAAGAGCTAATTTTGCTGCGAGAAATTCAGGACAACAATGGGTCATGTCGTTATATTTAGCAGGTAATTTACTGCACTAATTTTATTTAAGCAAAAAAAAAAAAAAAAGACGAGGCCATGCAAATGACTCAGAAACAAATATAGCACAAGCGCACATGAAACTGAAATTGCATTGACACCTGTGCCAAACTGTATTAGCACGCCTTTGAACATCAGATTCCAGGTCTATTCCTCGAAGGATTTGCATGTGTTACAGCCGCCTTTAATTCAGGTGCCTGTTTCCCAGGAGCGGGCATATGGTGCACTTGGCCTGTGCTAGTGGTAGCTTGTTTTGTTGATCTGCGTTTAATGAAAGTGACCACGCAGAGCAGATTTGGCCATTAGCTCAGCAAGGGCCTGTAATCACTACACATTTTTTCCTTTTTTCCACACGGTTCATTATTGAACAAACAATCTATGGAGAATGGAGCATGTGTACCTGCCATCTTCTTTTTCCCCTCATTTTATTTCCCTCTGCAAGGCTGCACTGGAAAACTAAAGTATTGATTTGGTGGCTTGAAAATAACAAACCGGTAACGGTGCGAGTGCAGCAATAAACAGACTTGGAAAAACAAGCATAAAAAAAATCTCTCATGAAGAGTGAGCTCTGAAAGAGTTATTAGCTACTGTATATGCAGAGATTAGGTCGACCTGAGTGGATTCCTCACTTCGCTTTGTACCACCCTTCACTTTTTAGTAGCAAGATGCATGTACATGTGAAAAAGACTTTTATGGAATAGTTTCCATGGCAGAGTCATGCGACATCAGGGCTTCAATTAACAGCTATCTTGAATTTTACTACATAAAACGGTGTAAAATGTCGATCTATGTTTCCCAAAGCTGAAAATTCGATGTCATTTTTTTGTCCAGACCGATATTCCACAACCCAAAGATCATCAGTCTACTATTATGGAAGAATAAAGACACCAGAGAATTTGAACCTTAGAGAAGAATGACATTCGAGCCCCAAAAAAGTTTGCAGTCTATGTCATCGCTGGCAAGGAATTGATTAATCGACTAATCATTGCAGCTTGACTGGATGTTTGGTTGTTTCATAGTAATGTGCTAATAAGATGAATGTGAGACCTGCTAAACTGCCACTTAACAAAACCATTACGAATCACAGTATAGAAACAATGAGCTGTAGTTAGGATTAGGAAAGGGTCATTTTTGGGGTTAAACTGACCACTACATGATTTTTACTTCCTTAAGTTCATCACCTTAATTGTCATGGCAACATCATGCCGATAACCCCCTTTTTGCCATCTACGACACACCACTGCGGAACTCTTTCTTGTTTATGAACGAAGCTGCATGGATGAGCTCAGACAGAAAGCAGCTGTGCTGTTTGGGTTCAGTCAGCCACAGTCGTCCCTGAAAACCCCGCCCTGCACTGCAAGGCCTAGTGGAGAACTACGTCGGGTGAAGCAGGGGTATTAGTGATGCATGCATGCTGGTCCCCAGTTTTTATAGGTTCCTTGAATGTTACAATGTTAGTTTTAAAGACACAAAATACTTTATCTTCTTTTCCCAAATAATTTTAAAGTGATAAACACATGCAAACACACATATTCACACTGAGTATTAACTTCCTCATCACTCGTTCACTTAAATACACAGAGACTCACCAGTTTCTGGCCCGTCTGTTTCTATTAATGGTAATCAGCAGGGTAATGATGACAGAGCTGTGATTGTGGCTTACTTACTGGTGGCTGGTGGCCACGGTCTCTGACAGCTGTCAGCCGCCATGACGGCGCCACCAGGGCCCTGCTCAGGACTTATTTTCTTCTCAGTGCGTAAGCACTTCACACAGAAACTTGTTGACTATCAGCATCAGAAGGGCCGGCGTGGAAAAGGCTTCTCCGAAGCGCCCCGTCCGCCGATGACAGCCGCCGCCATGCGGGACGGGAGGGAGAGGACACAGTCTGTCGCTTTGATTCATGCAACAGCGACCCCGACCGGGTGGCTCGCCGCCAGAGTCCCGACAGTCGTTATATCCACTCCTAAATGACATTTAAAGTGTGACGCCGCGGCCGTCCTTGTGGCTCAGTCACCCCAGGCCGCGCCCCAAACACGAGCGCCCGAACTCCCTGCCAAGTTTTTGCGGCGCGGTCACCGGCCCCGGAGCAAATTCTCCTCGCTCAGATGCTCTAACTCCGCTTGCTGGCATGATGGAATATGTAGAAAGTGACCTTGAAGACAGAGGCTGTCAGTGATCTCATGTACGCCTCTGACTTTTACCCCTTCATATATCGCTTGTTTGTTTTTATCTCATTCTCCAATTTTGTAAATGTGGTTCATACAAGGACACAAGATAAACCCATCACATGCTTCTACTAAGACACATATACGTGATTGCGGCTTCATTCAAGCTTGCAAAAAAATGAGACATCATATAACTATGTATCCAATTCCTAGGTGTTGTTGAAAATATAACAGAAGCATCGTAATGTGTTTATGGCTCATGAGGAGGAGCAGCGCCTAGAAGAAGAAAAAGAAAAATGTTCTTTGACACGCAACATAGATCATGGTTGGGTTTATAACGCTTTATCTTTCCACAGAGGGCAGTGTAGTCAATTCTGCAACACAGATGGACACTGAATTACCTCGAAGGGCTAAAATTTAGTCCATTTATATCCTTGTTATCTTCCACACTGCCCAGACATGAATATTGAAAGGACATTATTATAGCTTATTGTTCACTCATTTCCTTCGGATGAGCTTAAAAAATGAGAAGTATTGCCTTTGAATTGAATTATCAGTGTACAACAAGGTTGACTTATGTTCCCAAGGTCTTGGTGGAAATGGGCAGACACTAGAGTTCATAACATAAAAATAAATAAATAATAAAAGGCTCGATGCAATTTCTCAACTTGAGTGAGGAGGCGGCTGTTTTCTCCTCATCCTCTGGCTCCTTTGTGCTTGAACAGTTGTGCATTGTTTGCTAAATCCTGAACTCCTCACACTCATGCACTCCAGTCCTCAAAAGCCTGCAGCTGGGCACTATAGCCTAATAAAATACCTTTTAGCCGTCTACTAGTTTAAATCAATCATTTTTGATCTCCCAAGAAAATCAGTTGTTTGTTTTGTCTCTCACATGGAGCTGCATCCATGTGCACATGCATCAATATTGTGTTACAGGCCCAAATTGCACCCAATTGACCCTTCCTTAGTCCCCTTTCTGTCAACTAGATATTCTTTATGTTTATACTTTAAAGTTGAGCTGCGGTTTAAATAAAAGCAATTTCTACAGAACTCTAGCCCATTCCAACAAGAATGGGGCCTTCCTCTCTCTCGGCCCTCTTGGCCGCTGCAGGAAGGTCGCTGTAAACTAACGCGCTCCGGATATGGCGTGATCGTTTGCTTGAGCGTTTCCTAGGCGACGCAGTAAAAAAAAAAACGAAAAACAAGCAACAACAAGAACAGTCTGCCAAAGCAGTACCTACCTGAGTACCTACGCCAAAGCAGGGACTTTGAAGGTTTCTGTGAAGGTTCTTGTAAAGATTCAATTCAATGTACTCTATTCATCCCACAATGGGGAAATGCAGTTGTTACGGCACATACACATAAAAGAAAGGAAAAGAAAGCGGAGGAGGTTAAAACATAACCCAATAAACAACACAATAAAGAATAACAACAAATCAACTTTCAACCCGGCAATGTGATAAAAAAAAAAGTACTGAGGAAATAAAATAAGGTGCTTGACTGATGGTGTAAAGAGGAAAAAAAGCATATTGCAACATAAATGAAAAAGCTATACAGCTAATTATAAATAATAAAGTACGACTACTTCTGTTGTGCATGAGGTAAGAATATTGATGAAACATGTCACTTTATATACAAGATATCGCAAGCAGTGATATAACATGGTTCAGTTGGTGCGGGCGATGGTAAGGATGAAGGAGCTGAGGTTCCTCTCCTGTGAGTATGCTGCTGGAGGGGGGGGGTCCATGATGGATGTCAGCTTGGCCGCCATCCTTCTCTCCCCGACAGTCCAGGACAGAGCTTCTTATCAGTCTGGTTCTTGCAGTTGAAACACTCACAGCCCCTGTAGAATTACCTTAAAGGTCTTATGTGAGGTCACATGGTTTCCAGAAGTATGTGTTTTTTTGTAAAGCGTCCCGGAAGCTTTACTGACTACCTTTTACATTCTTTTGTATCTGTCCACAGTCCATCCGAGAAGTGACGGGCTACGTGCTGGTGGCCCTCAACCAGTTTGACCACCTGCCGCTGGAGAACCTGAGGATCATCCGAGGGAACAAGCTGTACGAGGACCGCTACTCGCTGGCGATCTTCCTCAACTACCGCCGCGATGGGAACTTCGGCCTGCGCGAGCTGGGCCTGAAAAACCTCACGGGTGAGTGACCCCCTCCCTGTCGTTTCTGAGCTCTGTCTTATGGTCGCTAGGTTGAAGTGTCTGATTTACAAGCCACTCAGCAGCGATCGACCCAACCCCGTTTTATTAGAAGTTAAAGACAGTAATTCCGATTGCTGATACAAACACACTACAGTAAGTAGGAAGTAAATGCCTCCGTCTCTCTTATAGATCCTCGTGCTGCTAGGTGTCCTACAGGCATCTGGACCCTCAGGTCACAATGAATAAAGTTCTTGTCTTGATAAAAGTGAAACTTTTCCTCTAAAGGGCTTAGTAGAGCATGTCAGGACCAACTCTTCATGTGTCCAAGCAAGATGTCATTTACTCATTTTGAAGCTAAATCCAGTTTAAAAAATGTTCGGAGTGAGTGAAAATGAAGAGAGAAGTGATTTGTCTGTTAGTCAAATCTTTATCACTAAGACCAGTGGCCAGTTATGTTTTGCCCCAAACACTAAAATATTTAAATGTTTTTTTGCCCTTGAGTGCAATCATAACAGAAATGATCTCCATATTATCTTTTTACACATAGGAGAGCATGAGAAATGAGAATTGAATGATTTATTAGTTGGCACCACAAAGTGCCATGCATGTCCTTGTTGATGAGCAATGTCAGTATAATGTGTTTTTAAAATGACTTTTGCTGCTTATCTCACTCTTGGGATGGGCTCCCATGGCAATCGGACAGGATGCTGGCAGAAAAGCGCGTTTCCACCCACCCGATGGCGTTTTGGAAGCGATACGATATAAATATATAAATACGACACACAAACATCGAGGATATCCGTGGATACGCTGTAGCAACGCGCCAACAATGGTTCATGCTGGGATTGTCAAGTACACTTTCTTCTTTTCTATTAAATACAATGTATTCAGAATACATTCAGATTTGTAGGGGAGAAGCATTGCGCTGAGCTTTTGTGTCTGCCGCTTCCAAACCCTCTTTTTTTTGTTTAAATAATTCATACGCCTCTCATTGTTCTCTTCAACTGTTTCTTCCTGGTGATCCCCCAGAGTCGGTGGAAACAACACAGGCATCCGCCGGCGTGTGCGGAGCATGCCGTGTGCTCGCATGTTGTCCTCCGTCTTGCCTTCCTTCTCGCATGTTGCACGTTCATTCTTTGGGAGGTGGGGGGGGCTGCGTTTGTCCAGCAACACAGCTGCATTTTTTGCCAAGCCGGCCAGTTTCATTGTGGTGCCAAGTTGAAGCCAGAGCTAAGGGAGCCGGGGCCGGACTCTGTGAGAAGCTGCTGTTTGATGTGCCACCCGTGGCCTGGAGCCATGAAGTGGAGGGAAGTTATGCACAACAGACATGGCCTGAATCTGCTCCACTTCATAACTCCGGCTGTTTGAGATTCACACCGGTAACTTTGCTTCTTGCAAACAAGAGGAATGCAACATAATATAATAAAAATGAAGCCGTACAAAACACTACAGAGCTAAAATTACAGAGATAAATGGAAGTGAACGGTAATGTACATCAGTATATAGCTGCCACATCATTTGCTTATTAATAAGAAAATAACTGCTATTATGGGAATTCATTCTCATTATAATCAATTTTGTTTTCTTGTTACAAGATACCAAAGTGGTTCAGTGGTTCCACTGGTTCGAGAAGTCATTGTTTTGCAAGTCAATGATAAATCTCAGGTCCCGCCTGTAAAGACCCAAGTCAAGAACCGAATCAATACCAGCAAGTCGCAAATCAAATCCATGTTCTAAGGTTTGTGTTGTGGGTCGTAAATAAGTCGTCGTGTTCCCCTCATTGAATTACTGCAAATAACAGAGTAAAGAAGTATTTACGCACATAATGAACACCATTTATAAATGTGCTGGTGTTATACCCAAATAAAGACAGAAATCACACTTAAAGGCAAAAGATCATGTGTTTCTTGATATATTATTCCTATAACTGAGGATAGATTTTGATGTCATTTTACCTTTTATGAATTTGTTACAAGATCTGTTTGTCCCCAGCTTAACACAACAATAAATTATTGCTGTCTGTACTTGGTAATCGAGAAAGCAGGAACCCTACAGTTTGGAGTGGCAGCATATTTATTGATCACTACCCATCGATAAAATGGACAGTGAAAGATATATCGATTATTAGGTGATTAGCAGCATAGTGCATTACACCTTAATAATTGCTAAATTGAGCCAAAATACTGAGGGGCATTTGATTCACAATTATTATTTTACTATCTTTCACTATCATTTTGAATACTATAGGCATCTCTACAACACACCTATCTTGGTTTTTGACACTATCACATCATTGCTTTGTGCACACGAATGGCAATAACAGTTAAAGGAAAAAAAAAAACATGCTGGAAGGATGAAACAAGTCACCTGGGTCACCGTTCTCTGTACTTTACAATCATCAGGACGGATCCACAGATCCAGACCGGTTTCTTCCCCCCGGGGAGTTGGTAAGTTCAGGGCTCGTTGTCTCATTCATTACAAGGCCGTTGATGTTGCTGTCAAATTAGTCCATTATTTCTCTGCCGGAGCCTCCCAGGAGAACTGTAAAATGATCGATATAATCCATAAGCAACATATATAAGAGGATAAAATGTATTAACTACATAAGGGGCTAATCGAGAGCAGGCACGGTAAAAGACCCCCTCAGTGATGAAACCCACCCGCATTTCTGTCCGGGTTGAAATTGCCTGGGATGAAATCAATTTGTCGCCACTATATTGTAGCATTGCACTTATTGATTTTTCCGTTGCACTCTCTCCGAGCTGTGAATGAACTCTCTGGATTTGAGAGGGGGGGGACTGCGGGATGCGGTGGGTGAGGTCCCCGGCTGAGCAGGGATAGGACTCCCTTGGATGCACCATTCAATCAAGCTTAGCCAAGTGATCCTCATGAATATGAAGTATGAGGCTGAAGTCGAGCTGGGAAAAAAAGTTGAGGGATAGCTTGTGTGTGCATGTGTGTGCCAAAGGCAAGCGAGTCTTGTGTGGAATGTGGTAGTTCTGCTGTTAACTTTGTGACACTTGTTTTTCTTTTAAAGATAAAAAAACGGAGATCTTTAACAAGGTGATCTTTTTTCTTATGTTCAAGTGAACCTCCTGATTGCTGCAAAGAGAAACTTCAAATAAGTTCTTCTTTCAGCCCTATAGCCAAAGGGAAAAAAAAAGGTTAAACTGAGCCAACTCTTGGCAGTTTCAAAAGTTCCTCATGATCCACAGCGTGTTTTTTTCCTCCTTAGGCAGAACCTCGGCCCTTGTGGTCACTACAACCTGCTTCCGTGGCTAAATAAAAAATAACAGCCGCGATAAGAAGCACTACACAGATGAGATTTTTGGATTTAACACATTTTTCTGCCATGCTGCCCTCACTCCTCGATTTCTTTTTTGTCCTTTTTCCCCCAGATTTGTTTACTGTTGTTGATGATTTTTTTTTGTCTGACCACGCCTGCACCGCGTCTGTCCAAAAAGAAGCATCCAATCTGAGGATGAAGCATCCAATCTGAGGCCCCATCTGCTGAATGATCCTCTCTTGTTGCATGCATGTACACACGCCTGCGTTATACGCCAAGGTGTTATCCACTCCTTCATGGCCCATCTGCTCTCTCTCTTTATCCCATTTTCTGTCTTTCTTCCATCTCATTATCCCTTCTTTTTTGCCGTGGCTCTTTATCCTTCATCATATTTCAGTTGGCTGTCTTGATTTGTCATGTTGACGCCTCTCGCACAAACACATGAAATGGATTGCTTGGAGCATCTTGCGCGTGTGTGTGTGTGTGTGCGTGTGTGTGTAACAGCCTTTCGAGCAGTTGCATTTTCCAAAGCCTGCCACAAAAACTTCGTGGGGGGAAACGTTAGAAGGCTGAAGCAGGAAAATGATAGTACGGCACAAGGTGAAAGGGACGACTCGAGTCAATGTGTTACCCCAGACGAGGGCCTGCTGAGAGGTGGGGGTGGGGGGGGCGTACAATCGCTGCCTTCTACTGATCCCTGTGACTTCCATTCACCCATCTCTAGTAGGAGAAGAAAGCCCAATTCTGCCACGGGAGGCGAGATCGGTTCAGCGCACGTCCCCCGGAATTCAGGCGGGCCCCCCTCGCCTGGCAGCCCGCGGACCTCAGGTCTCCTTCAATTGTGTGTCTAATTGATTACTTCCCATGCAATTACTCCCGTGTCACACTCAATATTTCACTGCTCCGGGAGAGGGGGCAAGAGGGACTTTCTTTTTGAAGGACAACATTCATATTGTCACATTTGCGAGGCCCTAATGTGGATTGTGAGGAGGCACGTGTTAAACGGAGGCGCGGAGCAGGGGCCGGTGCGGGGGTTGCTGTTAATTGATTGCTCCGTAATACCAGTGTGCGACAGAGATAGCGAGGCTATTAGAGCTGAGTCTGCTCCACCACTGGGAGCAGCCCGGATGAGTTTCTGTAAAATGAGTTCTGTTTATTCTTTTTGTCTATAACTGGACAAAGTTAACACATCTACATCCTCAGTATTTCTACACCTTTTGCTGCTTTCTGCCCACGATGGCCCAGTTTCACTATCTTCACAAAACTATTATATTCTCACTTTTCAAATCTTGCAATCCTACCTTCCCTAACCTCATATAAGCTGCAACCAGGGAAATTATCTGGAGAAGCATGATTTAGCCCTCATGTAACCCCGGGGACATTTTTGTCCATTTCACTATTGTTTTTGCAATAAATTGAACTGTATTAATGCATAATGCCTACATTTTGGTCAGGTTGTGTGTTTTTTGGGGTAATGTTAACCTCAGCTCATATAAAATATTATTAATATTTAATAAATATTGATGGACAACAATAGCAAATCTCCTGCCCTGAGAAAGGCTAAACTAATAATACAAAAAATATATATATCTTAGCAAATTATAATCAAATGTCCGTGTGTTGCATATATTACTGCATCCTGCTGGAGTCTGTAGCACTACACAGTTTTTTGCTGAAAATTCCCTGGTGTTAAATTCCAAACCAACTAACTTACAACGCTTGATGGCATTTTAAACAATCATCAAGGCAACGTTAATTATTTCAGCCTCATGTAATTTATATTTCATACCTAGAATTCAATGTTTTTCTCACTCTGAATCGAAGAACAGGAGGCTGCAAGAACAGTTTGGATAAATGCTATAAGCTTCTATAAACCATAAGTAAATACAGAGAGTGATAGAGGAAGTTAGATTGGTATTCATCACACTTGTAATGGACATGTTATGGTATTACAGTATTAAACTAGCTCATACCCAGCCCGAGGCTCACTCCTGATGGTGCATCATAGGTCCAGTATTTTGATAATTGTTATTATGCTGGTATAATTTAGAGAAGCATTCAATCACCCCCTCAGCTTCAATCACCACATAACTCGGAAATTACAGCCCCTATTACATATTGTTTTTAATTCCATAGACAGAGGAGGCAGATTAATGACTGTAATCGTTGATGTCTGTCATGTGCGTTCATTCACTTCCTCACTACTACAGTTAAGCACTATTGTCACGGGACGTGGTCTGAACCCCGGAGACACGGAGACAGAGGTGTATGAGAAAACGTCTATTTGCTCATAAACCGGTGAAAGGGGTAGCTGGCAGGGAGCGATGAGGTAGACTCCGAGCGAAGGCTGAGGCAAGGCTGGGTTTGTTGGAGGAGGCAGGGCTGGAGCAGAGGGAAACAGGACACGATTAAGGGGGAAATCGTGCCACGGAGGCCGAGTGGCAGTAGTCAGGGTAGCGAGCCGAGAATCCGCTGTACGTTACCAACATAGAGCAGGAACTTTCTGGCGATGAGTGGTACAAGAGCCGGTGCTTGAGTGCTGTGGGTAACGATGTGGAATTGGTGATAAGTATGCCAGGACTCCAACACTGTGCCCTGCCTGTACCTAGAAACAGAAAGGGAGGGGCGAACACCAGGGAGAGATAGACAGGGAAAAACACACAGACTTCACAGACTCACAGTTTATAACAATTTACTCTTAACTCTGTCTTTTGTTGAATGGGACAAAAAAGGACAAATAATAATTATGAATAACACGTCAAAAGTCAAATTAAATCACATTTATTGATAAATTAACTCATCAAAATGCTGAAATGACCCATTATGCCCATGTTGAAATTCCTTTGCATTATATCATATGATTGCATATGATGCTGTATATGTGTGACTATCACAGATGAATATGTAACTATATTTATCTGAAGCTGCTTCTCTAAGAGACAGAAAACAGGTTTGTCATCATTAATTCCAATATTTCAGTGACTATCAGTGACATCATTCATTTCAAATAATGTGAGGTAAAACACTTTATGAAACAAAATCATGTCATGTTTTTTGTATCACTAGTAGCACTTTATTTCTATTCTAGGGATAATTTACTTTTTTTTTTTATTAAAGCATATGAGTATATCAGTACAGTTAGTGCTCATATGTGTCCTTCTAAAAAAATCATTCTAATATCCAAACTCTAAATACCTTTGATCAGTGGGTGACACCTTATTCGTTAGTTAGTCAAACTATTAAAGCCAACTACTAATGTGAATGCCAGCTCTCTGCATCTTCAGCCATTTGACACTTGATAGCTGCATGACAATGTATTATTTTTTCTTATTTGTCCCATTTGTCTAAGTGGATAATTGAGCACAAAGCTCCCCCTAAGTATTGTCATGCTTTCAGATATTTCAAATTGCTTAAGAAATATCCACCAATTTGTCTATAGCCATTATGTTGGCAAATATGTTTCAGTCAGTAGTCTTACATGCAGGATAAAACTAGAGGACCTGTTGGCCACTCTCACACATGGATGAACATATCCTGACTCACTCAGCATCAAACTACTGAAAAAGAAAGATGTACAAATTATGCATTCCCCTCTATAAATGTCAGGTTTTAGTGATGTTAAAAATGACACCATGGTAAATAATTTCACAACTTTTTCCACATTTTATGTGACCTATAACCTGTACAATGCAATTGAAAAAAATTCAAATTCTAAATATCCGTTGCAGCACCTTTGGCTTTTATTACAGCACCTAATTATTTGGGTATGAGTCTATCAGAATGGCACATCTTAATGTGATAGTATTTGCCCACTTTTCTTTGCAAAGCACCTCTAAATGTGACAGATTGTGAGGGTATCTGCTGTCACAGCCCTCTTTGTATCACAATCTCTGTTTGTTTGATCAGATTCAGGTCTGGACTCGGGCTGGGACGCCCCAAAACCTCAATCTTATCCTGGTCATTGTCGTGCTGAAAGATGAAGTTACTTTTCACCGTCAGCTTTCTGAATTAAACCTAAAGGTGTCGTGCCAGCTCTGACTGGTATTTGGAACTGTTCATAATTCCATCCACCCTGTCTAAAGCTCTCCCCCAAAAAACAGAGCCAAGGCACGATGCCGCCACCACCATGCTTCACTGTAGTCATGGTGTTCTTTTGGTGAGGAATAGTGTTGTTTTTGCCAAAATATACTTTTTGGAATTATGTCCAAAAAGTTCAACCTTGGTTT
Organism: Eupleurogrammus muticus; assembly: GCA_036785175.1. Lineage (NCBI taxonomy): Eukaryota > Metazoa > Chordata > Actinopteri > Scombriformes > Trichiuridae > Eupleurogrammus > Eupleurogrammus muticus. Next base: position 16,069,559 of record JAYKQN010000001.1, read on the forward strand.
CACTGAACTATAGATGATTTCAAACTTTTCTTTGCAAAATAAAGTTAGGCTTGGATGTTCGTTTTTTTTTTTTTTTTGTATGACAAAGCGTCCCTTTTGCCACCCTACCCTATAGCTCAGACCAATGAAGAACATGGGAAATTGCTGTCACAATGCTACACAGAAATTATTTATCTTGGTGTCAGTTTTTGACATCACAAACACATGATCTGTACACTTTTTATATCCACTGTGTATACAATTTGATGTTTGTTGACTAATACAAAATTGCCTGATGATCTGAAACATTTAGGTATAACAAACATGCAAATAAAAAGAGAAATCCAGAAGGAGGAAAAACGCTTTTTCACACCACTTTACCTTCATATATAATGTATTTTTCAAGTTTCATGCACCATATGGTGCCCAGACCACATGCACTTAAATAACAATAGAAGACACAAGACCAATAAACGGAGAGAGAAAAATAAAACAAAACTATAGTCCTCTCAGGATAACCACAGACCTGCTCCTGAGACTCTGCAGCTATAAAAACATAGTTTTGTCATCTCCAAGGCAGGAATATACAGTAGACACATCAAACATAAATGTCATTTGGCATTTAGCATTTAACAAACTGAGGTAGATACAACACTTGCTCTGTAAAGAGGTACTGAAGTCTATATTCAGACGTTTTATGAAAAGCCTATATCTAAGATAATGATATAATGGACAAGAGAACAAAAAAAAAGTGCAATTCAATTTCATCCTCTCCCAGATCACTCAAGTGGTACTTTCCGTTCTCTGGAATTGGCAAAGCTTGCCATGAATACAGTTGCACTTTCAAAACAAACAGCTCCTCTGTGAGTGTCATGTTGGGTTTCTGTCACTGACTGACTATCAACCCGGCTTTACCATGTCAGCGCACGGCTGTTCAGCCTTGACATGCGCTGCTTGCTTTTGATTGTGAAGGCCAGACTGTGTTTCAGGCAGGTTTTTGATGTCAGAGATGCTCAGTGCTCATCTCGGAGGAGCAAAATGAGTGGGAAAGCAAATAAAATAGGAACTGGCAGCTGGATGTTTCTCAAAAAGCCACCGCGGAAACTGTCACTTTCTATCTACTTATGATATGAGGCCTGAATGAACACCTGTGGATTTTTTCACTGATAGAAAATGTGAGGTGTTTAACATTGATGCAAAGTAATCAAGCAGTTAACAGAATGGTCTGCGGTTAATGGTCAATGGTTTACGTTTGTGTTAGTCTTGTCTACATAACAATCATTTCATTCTTTTTTAGGACATGGTGTAGAAATTGTTGCTTAACTTTTTGTGTTCCTGTGGGATGCTGGTTCATAGGTCACTGGACCTATGCAGACTGGACCAATGTTCACACAGCGAATAGCATTCTTCCCATTTAAGAAGCTACTGCTCAGATTGACGACCATGTTAATATGAGAAATATATACACAACAGTGATATCCATGTATGTCAATTACAGACACGATACACATTAAACAGCTGAATACAGTTATAACCAGCCATTTATTCACCGAGACCTATTCCCTGTTATTCCTCCTTCCAGCGTTGGTTAAATCAACAGAGATTCTATTTTTTTTTTTTGTTTGTTTTTTTAACCCGCCACTCATCTCGTCTACCTGTCAAACCCTTTCAACTGCCTGGCAAATTTCATTAATAGGTGAGTGAATATCTCGGTACTTACAGCAATAATGAGCAATGAGCAATGAACCAATGAGCATCTACAGTGATGTACAGTTGGGTGGTGGAGAGGTCTCTGGTGGCTGCTGCTAAATGCTCTGACCTTGAGATGTTAAACTAATTATTCTGAGTCAAATAAACTCTTTGTACTGTTTATTTGATAACAGACTCAACATGTAGAGTCTTATTGACAGGTGTGTGTTTGTGTGTCTGTAACACAATTTAACATTACAAGCAATGTGTGTATATATTAGGGGTGGGACGGTTAACAAAATCCATGGTTCAGTTGACAGTTCTGTGGTCATGGTTTTTGGTTTTGCTTTCAGCATTGATTGGTGATAAAACCACTCATGTCTTCAGCTTAAAACAGAGTTGTGTGTTTCATTTGGCAAACAAAGTTCTCTTTAACAAAGCAGCTATGCTCTATTAGCACTAGACTTAGGTCCCTATGTCTGAAAAGGTGTCTCTTCATACAGTGCAGGAATTACCATGTTGCTGAACTGTTTGCATAAGGGAATTTTTATATCGTGGCTCCAGTGCTTTAATCATAGAGCTGCACACTGTTGCACTTTTGTCAACAACTTCCTTCCCACCATCATCATAGGTCACTAAATGCAGCCACACAACATGATTTATAAAGTGCTGATTCTTTCCCACTCACCAAACCCACAAATGTCTCCTCAACAACTGATTATCTGCTGTCTGCCCATCTACTATCTGATACACCAGGGTATGCTGCTTCCCTTCTTCTTCTTTTTGTTTACTATGGGCTTAAGGAGCAGCACTGCCACCTGCAAAAACGGAACATACGTCAACCGAACAGTTCTGATGGTTTTCATTAACCTTACTAGTGATGTGCGTATATGTAAAAAACTAAATATTGAAGGACAAATTGAAGAAAAGAGAGTCATGCAACATCCTTGTTCAGTATGACAGACTACCTTCCTGGCATAATAAGAGAACAACGCTGACCCCCCTTCCCCCTTTGCTCCTTATACAGTACAGTAAGGCAGCATAATGCTGCCATAATGCAGCCTTAACGGGTTGTGTAAAAGGGGCTTATGTGTTTGAAAGAAGCCACGTTCCCAAGACCAATTTAATCACCCTGCCTCACTTCCAACACACACACATGCACATACATATTAGCCTCCAACCCTACGATACCTCCCCTCTCTCCCCAGACAGCTTAATAATTAATATGCTTATTTTTTGCCTCTTAGGCCGAAGCCTTGGGTAAGTGGAGCAGCTATTGATGGGAGCAGTGGTGGGTAATGGAACATGAAAAGGACTTTTCTGTTCATCTCAGGTCTCCACAGAGATATGGTGGGTGTTACTACACGCAACACCAAGCATGACCTCACCAAATCATGTTTTTTTTTTCCTCTCTCCAGTAAGCATTATCTGGTACCTCTACATGGTACATTATGTGTTACAATGCTAAAATGGACTGGCCTCCACCATTCTATGAAGCTCTGTGTCAATGTCTGCCATACTTACATGGTGGCTGTTTTTTTGTGATAATGTCATGTTTTTTTTCCTATTACAGTCAGTTGACTGCAATAGCCAAGCTCATGAGACCATTTTATTGCAGCCATCCGTGATGCTTGGTCAAGGATGTAGTCTGTAAGCCTTCGATCCATAGGTGTGTTCTCAGATTGTTCCTGCCTACTTGTTGGTTTGGCCTCTTATGCATGCGAGCGTGACATTTGCAAAGAGGATAGCACAGTTGGTAAGGATTTCTGATATAACAGATGGAAGCCTTACCTTGAAAAACAGCAATGACGACTTTTACTAGGTACTGATGGAAATAGCTGTAATAGTAAATGACCATTAGGACGAAATGCTAAAAATAACTATATATAACTATAATACTGCTGAGGAAAAGTAGAGCCAGAGGTTAGTTTATGTAAGGTACAAATGAGTGACAAATAATTATGGGAATGTTATCTATTGTGCTGCATTGGTGTGTTTTTTTTTTAAAGTGCTACAACTCAAGTGGTTTAATGTTATTTAACTTGGCCTATAGCAGTTAGAAATTGATAAATCTAAAGCATTTAGATTTTCCGGTTTTGACATACTCCTCTCCTCCTGTTTCAGGTAACCTGCTCATTCCGCTTGTGTGCTCCCTCTGGTCTCATTGTCTGCCCCTCCCTGAATGTTTCCACCTTTCACCCATTACCTTGTGGATAGTCTCCCTTTGTCCTGTGCCAGTTTGCCCGGTCTTGTCCATTCCACGCCTCATTTCATGTCAGGTCTGGTTGTGTGCCTATTTTGATACTTTCTTGCCTTTTGTAGTTTTCCTCGAAAGAGTGATTTTTTGTTCTAGATTAGTTCTGCTTGTGTTCTTTCAATACCTTCACTCACCTTTTGCTGTTACTGGTTAGAGGGTTTCTATTTTTTTGTTGCTACTTTTCTATAGTTTGGGTCAAAGTCTGATTTCAACAAGCATATTTTTACAGGACAAAAAGGAAGTGTTATCGTGGGAATTGTCCACCTGATGGACTTTCTCTGTCTCTACCTAGCCTGAACCTGTTCTTTATGGATCATATATATATATATATATATATATATATATATATATATATATATATGATTAAATCGGCAGCAGTGGACACTCTCTGAAGGCCTCATAGTTTAATTTCTAACGTACATTCTCGTGGGTGTACTTTCCCACCTTGGCTGACACACACCACGTCACGGAGCTGTGTGAACAAAGTGAGAGCCGTGGCCTGTAGTGTGTTAATGTCTCTCAGCGGGCATGGAAAAACAAGGCCTAATGACGTGTTGTTGTCTTAGTAAATCATTCACTGTAGCCAGCTTCCTCTGTGGTAAAACCAACATACTTGGTATGCTTGTGGTAAAGATACACACTTTCTCTCCCCCCCCAGCTCCCCGGTTTCTCCAGCTTCCCCCCCCCCTTCTCTGTGTCTCTTAGACCCTGTTTTGTTTAGCCGATTCCAGGGAGTGTGGCTCATTTTAATTCAGCAGGCTGATCACACATCAGCCTTGATAAGCTAAGTGGCACTCAGCAGCAGCAATTCAAGGCCCTTTTGCTCTTTTTTTTAAATCAATCACTTGTTTGCCCCCCCTGATAATCTTTTCTTTTGCTCTTGTTTCTGTCTCTGTCTTTATTCGTTTGCTTTGTCTTTCCTTTTTGCACATAGATTCATATCTAATCTCAAGTTATTGTTCGCCTCCTCCTCCTCCTCCGCCCCTTCGCCATAAAGCTCAGATTGCCATGGGTTCTGTAATTTTAGGTTGAAAACAAGCCTGGATTCAACCCCTCCCCCCCCCACCATAACCGTTCTGTCATGATTTAATTTTGTCCTCTTCTCATGTTTAAGCAGATGCTTTGCCTTTGCTCAGGTATAATTCTATAATCCCTAAATCTCGGCCATTTTTCATAAAGACTCATTGGGAACAATTGCGTGAGGGATGGGCCAAATTTAATCAGCAGCCTTTGAATGTAATTATCCCGGTGGAGAGAGGCGTGTGTTTGGGGGATGGGGGCCATGGCCGACGCCCCGTGCCATCTACTGTGCCTTAACAAAGATCTCAACAACAATCTTCCCCATCATGTGTTTTATTTTGACCAGTTTCGAGGGGTTCTTTATGTTTAAATAAACATAAAAGTATTTTGTAATAAAAAAATACGTTTCAGTTATTTAAGTCTAATTGTTGTTATTTTTTTTTAAACAAAATTGACTTATCTTGAGGTTTAGAACGCACTACTGGTGCACTGGTAGAAAATGTGCTTTCCCAACAGTTTTCACCAAAAATGGTGCAGTTTTTGTTATATTGAGATATGCCAGTCATCACATAAGATAAGATAAGATAAGATAAAACTTTATTGATCCCACAACGGGGAAATTTGTGTGTTACTGCAGCGTTACAGATAAAGAAAAAGAAAAATAAAGTTGAAGAAGATAAAAAAAACTATAAAAAAATAAAAATAAAAAAGACACACAACACAATGTACAAATTCGCAGAATTTGTTGATCCGCATACATAGTATGCATTATCGACATAGAATGGAGAGAAAATGCTAATAAATAGTAAGAAAAGAGTATGCATAAGCAAGGCTTATATACATACATACATGCACGTACATACCTACATACATACACATACACACATATTTGCATATATATATATGGACATACATATCCACGCACATACCCACATGTACACATACATAGCTAATGCACACTTAAGGTGCAGGGTGTGTGTGAGAGAAAAAAAAGTGACCAGTGAAAAAGTGACAGTGACTACAGTGAGGTTTATGTTTATGTTATGTTATAAAGTCTTATTGCTGTCGGGATGAATGATCTGCGAAAGCGCTCCTTCTTGCAGCGAGGGTGTTTGAGTCTCTGGCTGGAGGAGCTGCTCAGCGCACCCACCACCCCATGCAGAGGGTGATGGGGGTTTTCCATCATGGATGTCAGCTTTGCCAACATCCTCCTCTCTCCCTCCACCACCACCGACTCCAGAGGACATCCCAGTACAGAGCTAGACTTCCGTACCAGTTTGTCGATTTTCCTTCTGTCCCCGTCTGAGCATCCGCCCCCCCAGCAGAACAGGGCAGATGCTACGACGGAGTCGTAGAAGGTCTTCAACAGAGTCCTGCACACACCAAAGGACCTTAGTCTCCTCAGCAGGTGAAGTCGACTCTGGCCCTTCTTGTACAGGACATCAGTGTTTGTTGTCCAGTCCAGTTTATTGTTCAGGTGAACACCCAGGTATTTGTAAGAGACCACTGTCTCAATGTCTTTTCCCTGAAAGCTCACCGCTGTGGTGGGGGGGGACTTCCTCCTGAAGTCCACAACCATCTCCTTTGTCTTGCTGGCGTTGATTTGGAGAGCGTTGAACTCACACCAGCTGACAAAGTCATTGATGACCCCCCTGTACTCCTGGCCGTATCATCTGAGAACTTCATGACATGAAAATAAATGTGCATTTAATGTGTAACGTCCCTCCACATATACATAGTCACATGGGTATAGGCAGACACATACAGCGCATACTCTATGTGCTCATCTATGGCTTTTTCAATTCTCTGTTTAATCTTTAATATCCTGCTTTTTCTTCTATTTGCCTTTTATTTCATTCTCTCAAAATGCCTTCCATTTGTTTTAGTCTTATAATACATTTCTCTCTATAAACCTTTTCTAGTTTCTTTTCTCTTCCATCTTCTACCAACTGGACAATGACACACACTCACATGCACACACACACACACACACACACACACACACACACACACACACATACTGCCCACGCTGCTGCTTCCAACCGCAGTGTTTAGAGGCAGTCAAATCCCAGCGCTGCCATCTCTCTGGTGAACCTCTCGTAAAGTACTTTTATGTAGTCAAATTAATGTAGTTGTTCTTTTCAGGTCAATAGTTAGACACATAAAAATGCAATTACATTTGAATGGGTACAAGCATTTCACTTGGGGACTCTGTTAAAATTAAAAAGTTAAAATCGCGTGCCGTTTCAGTGGGAGCTGCTCCATCCGTCGACCTTATATTGGATGAGGTCAGGTAGCCGATGTGGTTTGTGACACATGCTGAGACACACCCCACACACAGAAGCTCAATTAAACAATTCAGTGATTGATATGACTCTGGATATGTTAGAAAATTCCTGACAATTGGAAAGGTAAGAGCACTAAAACCTCAAAGCTTGCACCTTTCTCTGTATTTCTTAGAAAAAAGAAATTCTGATCTTATCTCATTTAGTCTGATTTAATAATATACCCTTTGTACGTGATCTTTAGTTTCTTGCACATTGGCTGCAGATGTGTCCTAAAGATCTTAAAATCAAAAGTCACTTTTGCTCTTCACTAAAGTTGATTCTATTGACTAATCTGTAAGATTTTAGCTTTCCATATGCAATAATGCAGAAGTCCCTCTTTAAATCTAGCAATGACCAGTGATCCGCTTTAAATTTTTCAGAATATAACTAAAACAAGGCATAAATAAAACCTTATTAACTAAGACTAAACCAATTTATTATTGGACTCGGTAATTATATGAGCCCTATAAAAAGAGATACTATAGCATGGCTCCTGATGACACCAACAGGTGGAAAAACATATTGCCTTAAAGGTAATGCATTAGTGATTGAGTTTTCCAAACAGGGTTAAATCGAACGAGCATTAAAAATATGACCCGGCAGAAAGAAATATACTTTAACTAAAGCTGTTTGCACTGAGTCACTGTTGTTCTCTCTCTCTCTCCCTCTCCCATGTAGATACAAACACACACAGGAGACAACTCCAGGCACTTGTATGCTCACTCTTTCAATCATTCAAGCATTTCAATCATCATGCATTGTCCCACATAATCCCACACACCTGCTTGGATGTAGATACGCCTTCACTTGCATGCACTTTACATTCAGGAGCTACAAGCATTTTCTTGGCAACAGAGGGGGCTGGAGGGCGAGGATGGAATCATGCAGCAGCAGCAGATGATGGATGGCTGGGGATATCACCTATTTGTTGAGCAAAAGCAGAGATTTGCTGTCCTGACATCTCCTGTCGGTAACTGAGCAACTCGCAGCGCAGTGATTGACGTGGAGCTGTATGGCTACATAAGCCATGTTGGAAAAGACTTCATAAGGAATGGCATCTCTTAAAGTGCATTGTTGGTTGTTTATCAGTGCTGATATTATTTGAGTTTGTGGGGGCGGATTCTTTTTTTTTTCTTCAGCTGCAGCACTGGAGGTAAAACAGAGGCCGAGGCCTTAGGAGTAGCACTTCATGAAGTGATACTTTCATTCATTCCACTGTTAGAATAAGTCAGCAGCCTGCAGTAGAATTTTTAGTGCAAGCGTAAAGTGTTTCATTTTCACAACAAAATCCGACCGTAGGATTTAATGTTTCATGGTTTGAGAAGCAGAAATGAGAACAATGCAGTTATTAGTGGATGGGTTTTATCTCTCAATGGAGTGTTGTTTCCCCCACTTGCATACAGTGTTTCCTCCCGATTCCTGATTCTGCATCACAACAGAAAACTAAACTTAAATAACATTAAATGTGTCACAGGCTATTAATACTTCTAATTTTCATATTATAACTTGTTTGGTGATGAGTGAATTTAAACAAAACAGGCCCATTTTTTTTCTTTTTTGTTTTTTTCTTCCTGATTTTCAGTTTGAAACACATTCAATAATGCATTAGGTTTCACAGTAAGCCATACGGTTCCCTAATGAGCCTCATTTATATCTACACCTCACCTCGTCTCAAAAAAAAAGCTAAATCAGAGCCTACTGGTTCCTTCAACAGGAAAACATGTGCCACAGCTGTCTCCCTCTCTCCTGCCTGTCAGATGACAGTGGACGTAGCAGCAGTGATTAACTTATTCAACAGTGCACCGTTGGACACAGCCGCTAAGAGAAATGTCCTCTGGAAGCATCCACCATGCCTGGTGATGAAACCCGAGCATCATGTAACCGGTTTAGTTGTGACAGACAGTTCAGCAGATCTCATACGGAGGCCGTGGGGTCGCTAATTAATCGTTGTTGTTGTTATTCAGAATCCAGCAGAGTCACAAATAAACTGTGCAGCTTAAGCTCCTCAGCGGCCCCTGCGTCTACAGCTGTGCTTCTATGTCGCCGCGCGTCCAAGGGAACGCAGCTGCGTGAAAGGGAGCTCTGCACGTACCGCGGCCCGGGAGTGTTTGTGCGTTGCACAAAGCTTCTTTCTCTTCTTCTTCTTTATGCCAGTGGACACTGAACTTGGATTAACTGACGATGATGAGTCTAAATACGTCTGGCTTTTTAATGGAGCAGCCTTCCTAGAGGAGACGTATCCAACATGTCAGTCAAGCAGAGGGCCCTACAAAAAACTACTCATGCTTTACTGGCCAATACAGAATATTTACAATTATCAAAACAATAAGTTCTTCATTTTTCTGCTCAGCACTCAATACTACATAATTGACATCACCAAGGCTATTCATCCATTTATAATAGTATATAATGTATAGATATACATTATATACTATTCATCCATTTATAATTGTGTATGTATGTTGTATTTAGACATTTAGAACATTAAAATCAAATGTTGCATTTTTTTTCTATTTTCAACAGTCAAATAGAGCATCTATAGTTGTATTGGTGCAAAATGATGGATTAATGAAAAGCCTAATGTGCCGAGTAAAACCAAATATCTTGCTTGTCTGAGTGATACACCCAGCCATTATGCCATGAGCCTATAAATTAAGGAAATAAAACTGTTCAGAGGAGCTTATTTTTTTTGCGCTTCCTTGTAGAACCACTTACTGAACATCTTGACAACCGTATCTGGAATTTCCACAAACTGCAGGTAAGAGACCCGCTGTAGCTCTGTGGTGTTTCCCAGCAACACTTAGCTGTGCCGTTTTCTTCTTTACCTTTACCGCAGAGATCCCAGGAGACGGTGCACTGTTGTTTGCCACTAAACGCCGATAGTGTTTTACTCAAGTGATTCATAGCGGCAGCTGCGGTGGTACAGCCGAGTGCTGACATTCCCGCCCACATTTATCTAGGATCTAGGATTAGTGACTAATTAGTGACCTTCTGGTTTCAAGCCCACTGATAAAGCACACTGGTAATTTAATTGATGCTCATGGCAATTATAGTAATGACTCATTACTGCCAACCCTGGGCCGTGTGTGTAAGTGTACATGCATGAATGTGTTTTTGCGTCTTTCTGTGTGTGTGTCTACCACTCACGTACGCCGCGCCTCTTATTTTGACACTTGAGCCTGGTGAAAACTCGAGCCTCTCACCGCTTGTGGGGTATCCGACAGGAAGTGCCCTCCGGCATTTAGCCCCTTTGACCCAGAATACATCCTCATCTTCCCACAGAGTTTCTCCCCCTCCGCTCCACTGAGCTGATCGCAGCACTGAGCCGAAGCCAAGCTGGAACTCTCCAGTCAATGAGATGGCACAGTGGAGTAAAAATTCCAGAGTCCCACCGCTGGAGGAAAAGGGGAACATCCTCTGTCGTTCTGATTGAATACCTGCCTGTCCGCTGTAATTGCATGACTGTGTGTGTGTGTGTGTGTGTGTGTGGGTGTGTGTCTTTCTAAGGACCTTTCTACCTTTTCTAGCTTTTTAGGCATCCAATGGCTGACTGAGTTTCCTCTAACTTGTCTCTCAAGCAGGGGCGTAGCACCAAAATATGGGGCCTGTACCCCGTTAATGTCAGTGGGCCCCTATCCATGCCAGTGCACGTAAGCAAAAAAAAATGAAGTTAAAAATGAACAAGCCTAAATAGGGTTTTAAGATACAACCAGATTAGAGCAGATTATATTGATGAGTGGTTTTGATAATATTGATGACTGGTTGGTTTGCCCACTGTCATAAGAGCGCCCCCCAGAATGTCCGATATAGTAGTGGGCCACAAAGTTCATTCTCTCATGATGTTATCTATATTCCACACCATATTAAATTATGAAGCCATGTAACTGGAGGGCCCAAATCATTCATTCATCAAAAAAAAATGTCTCCCCTCTACTCAGGTCCTGGGTATTCACGTCCATTTTTTCCTGATTACACCCATGCTCTCAAGTCAGTATGTTTTTGCTCACATTTGCATAAAAGTTCAGATATTGGATGTGAAATCTATTGATGGTCATAGTTCAATATACAATAGAATAAATGTTATTGTGTATATCGAATAATGAGTTTTTTTCCAACACTGGTGCAAATCAGCCATTTATTATCGTGCTTCTTTGTCCTACATATTTCTTCATTAAACAGTCCACGCAACACATTAATAAGGCTTTTTTTCTGATCATTGGTTTGCTATTTGCCTCCCAGTCTTAATCAAACTCATCCCCGTACTGCAATAAAGGAAAAGATCACAACAGGCACTTACCATCAAAATAATTGCCTGCATACATTTGTTCTGCCTCCCTGAATTTCATATTGTTTCCCTCCCAACGGTCATGCTGCCTGATATTGTCGATTGCTGTGCCTTTTGAAGCCATACACTCATTCGTAGAGGCTCGGAGTTGCTCTCAGGATGAGACGCGGGAGGAGGGGGGGCAGTTTAGAAACACGAGCTGGAGCTACGTGAACAAAATAATTAAAACATTTCCTCTATCCACTAAACAATCAACAACAGGATTTAACTATTGATCTCCCCCTGGCCACCATCAGCACACCCGGCAAATGTGCAAGCCAAGCGTTTACTCGTAATGAAAGCAAAGGCCGTATGAGTTTTGCGCGCCATCGTAGGGCTTTCCGTAATATGTTTTGTTAATTATTCATATCTTGCGACAGAGGCCATGGGAAATGCTGGAACTGTCCTGGGTAAAGCAGCAGCCAATTAAAAGCGTTATCCGGTGTCCTGATGTCGGTCTCGTCACACTTCAAATTAATGTGTGATGTGTACAGAACATATCCACGTGCAACATTTGTGTGTAAAAGCGTTGGGAAAACTGTGAAGCCCTCTGGATATGCTGTTGTTGATGGTCATTTGTTACGACATTGGCTATGTTTACGTGTGCATTAATAATTAAATTCTAATGCAAAATCCATGTTAAAGCCACACTCTGGTTATTCATGGTCAAAATAACATAACCACAGTAGGATCTTACATTTGGGGCAGGCCAGAGCATAAATACACCTGAGTTCAATTATGAAACTGATGATAATGATAATAATAAGGTGTGCATGATGTAGCCCCCTTAGTGGGCTGTAGTGTGGGTGAACGTGATAATGGAGAATAGAACAGGGAAGAAACTACATTTCTACTTATAGATGACATGCAGGGGAGAATAAACAAGCCGACCAAGGTAACCATCTTTTGTTTTTTCGTTGTCTTGAAATAATAGAACCTAACAACAGGAAAAACAAAAAGAGTGAAATTACAACAAGGCTGCAGTTGGCCCAGTGTCCATAGAACAATGTTGATAACTGCAAAACAAGAAAGGTGGGTCAAATTAATATTTTCAAGGCAACAAACTGATGAAATTTTAAGTTGGGCAATTAAGCTAAATATTTTATGTTTTGCTTGAGTTCTCTCAACTTTTTGTCAACTCAACAGTAAGTTCCTAATAGTAAGTTTTATTTTACATTGTAAAAACTTTGAATCTGCTATACTATAACCATAAATTGGACTAAGTTATATTTTTACATTGCAATAACTTTTAACTGGTATTAAAATTAAAATGAATACAAGTTGCCTCTCATCAGTGCAATTTACATTTCTGCAAACCATAGCTAGCTGTGCATGTGTCAGACCTAGTGACGTACATATTTTTTTGAGCTCCGACAATGATCTTTTGCGTTAACTGGGTCACTGCAGCAGCAGCAGCCGCTGACACCTATTTGACTGCCGACACTCCACCGTGCCAACCCACTCTTTATTTACATATAAATTAAGCACATTCATTAATTAAAACTTTAAAGAACAAGAAAAAAAGAAACATACATTTACATGGCCTTTCAAAGCCCATTGGTGCTTCCAGTAACTGCTGACTGGCGATGGCATTTACATTTAGCTGTTGTCTCGGAAATGTTTACACCTGCATTTGATATATTTTAGCTTCAATTACAATCCGGCCAGGCCGGTGATGGAAGCGAAAGCCCAGAGGATGTGAATGTATCTTGCTCAACCAGAGTTAAGATGTCCTGCCGTCGTCTTTTTTGTCATATTGCTTTGTCTGCCGGTTTTGGCCGTTGCCGGGGTTTGCCAGCAGCATCCCATTGTGGAAACAATTTGAATTTGAGACGCGGCCTCCTCCTAGCTTAGCGATATTGCTCCTGCGGTGAGAGGCAGGATTAATTCCTCTCCCTAACTCCCACCACAAATGCAGAAAGATAGAGAGGGAGAGCCGAGGGTGGGGAGGGTTTTGTAGGTAATACCTTGCACATATTATCTGAGGAGTATCTTTTAATCGGCCCTTTGTGGGACAATATTGTATTTGGCCGTTTCTGTGTAGTGCTGGCAGGGTGCCTCCTGTATGATTATGTGTCTCATCGGTTTCAGCCCTGTATCTAATCTGTTTGTAGGAAGATAGAGAACACACAAGCTCTGTAAATAATGCAAATCTGCTACTGGGCTTCACATTGTCTTCATTTTCTTCCCTCCGTCCCTCTGTGGCTTTCTCTCGTCTTTTTTTTTCGCCTCCCTTGCTTCACGACTCTTTCTCACTTACACAAAAAAGTCAGGATTAGGCTTCTTTCTAAACTCCTGCACAACAATAATCAGTGCGTGTGGTGTGTGTGTTGTGTTTGTGTGATGAGAGGAAACTCCTGCTCCAAGTCCGATCACTGGTCTGACGAGGCGATGCATATTATGATAGCGGGGAAGACGCTGTTATTCCGCCACCTTAATTAAACTGAAATTTACAAACTTGTTGGAGTTTTTGTCACTTACTGGGGCTTAAATCCCAAATGGATTCTGCGTTGTGATGGTTCTGAGGCATAACTGATGCGGTCTGATCACAGTGTGAGAAGAGAAGGATGGGGAGAAAAAAAAAATAGGAAAAGCTCAGAGGTTGTAATAGCAGCGATATGACCTGACTCCATCCTGCCACAACCACCATCACACACGTGTCTTCCTGAGATTAGCTGCTCTCCCTAAATCCCAGCCCGCCTTGTGCTCCCAGATGGGGAGGAAAAAGACAAAAGTGCCTAAACAATCTACTTCTTCAACCTGTAGTTTCCAGTCATGTCAATACTACTCGTAGATGTGGCTCCAGCATGGGTACAGATTTAGATGTGTCCTCCAGGCACAAACAGTCCCTGGGAATTCTTTGTAAATCCATACTGAGCGTTCTCCATCTTCTCCGCAGAGATCCTGAGTGGAGGCGTGTACGTCGACCAGAACAAGTTCCTGTGTCACGCAGATACAATCCACTGGCAGGACATCGTGAAAAACCCGCGCCTCCATCCTTTGGTGGTTCCCACCAACAGCAGCGTCACATGTAAGTAGCCGAGCACATGCGGGAGAAAAAGAAAAATATGCTTTGGATTTGACCTTTATGCGAGGAAGGAAGCAATGTCACACTCATTCACACACGCTCACACCAGGATGCTGCACAGAACACTGATCAGTTGACTGGAGCTGGTGGAAGTTGAGGAATTAGGAATTGCACTGTGCTTTACTGGTGATTCTGCAACCTTTAGGTCCTCACGAGTCAGTCCTTATTTTCATTCAGGTCTTTTGTGGCGGCAGTGCATTGACTCTGAGATTATCGGGGTTTCTGTAATGTCCAAACAAAAGGTTTTAGGATCTGTGGTTGTTACATTTCTAAGTATAAGCAGTTTTGGTTCAATTTAGCCCAAATCACCTTTTGATTTACTGAGCCCAACAATTGGAGGAGAAACCGGGCCTGTCACCTTGGTTGGTACCAATGTTCAGCCTGGACAATCGGGTAATGTAATGGTAAGAATTTACAGATCCAAGCTTAAACCTCCTGAGTCACTGACTGGATAATTGTGTCCCTGCTTAAAGAGCCGGACCACACAGCCAAGAGAGAGACAGGTGTAAGGAGACAGGAGTCCTTAAAGTCCTGTCCCTGTGCAGCTGACGGTGTTGCTAAGCAATGGTGAACGTTCACGCCCTTGAGGCTAATGTTAGCTCGCATATTACTGCTGACAGATATTAAAACTGACAGTTAAAATCTCACCTCCAGTTCTAAAGAACGGACAACTTTGGTGACTGCATCTCCTCAAACATATTTTCATCCAGACTCCTTTAGTCTTCGTTTTTTTAATCTGTGTTAAACAGATTGTTATGCCACATCAATCT
Source organism: Eupleurogrammus muticus (assembly GCA_036785175.1). Taxonomy (NCBI): domain Eukaryota; kingdom Metazoa; phylum Chordata; class Actinopteri; order Scombriformes; family Trichiuridae; genus Eupleurogrammus; species Eupleurogrammus muticus. The sequence continues at coordinate 16,085,013 of JAYKQN010000001.1, forward strand.
CCATTTTGACCTCTGCTTACCCCCACCGTCACGTGAGATCACTTGGCTCATAGCACGGTAAACCTAATAACATCCTGTAGTGCGTGATGCGCCGCTATTTTAAAGTCGTGTATTGTTTGAGATTATAGAGAAAAACATCTGTGTGTAGTCTCGTCGTGTGCGTGATGCAACGTGATTTCACAATCCGTGAGGATTTTAATACTCCTGTAGCCTGAGCCTGGCTTAACACAACCTCATCACCTTTACATTCCTCTCACCCAGTTCAAGCTCTATTTTTTTTTTCTCCTCCATCTCTGGCAATTTCTTGCGCCCCTTAATTTCTCCCATTTACATATCATTTAATTCTTGGCTTTTAAATGGTACAGTAGTCGTGGCAGTGTACCTTGCTAATGAGGATGGCTCATGATTATAGATGAGATGACTAATTTGCTTTAACAATCATGATTGAAAGCGTCGCCAGCGCTATGTGACGGTCGCTGGGACTCAAATTTATTGGGTTCTGGGACGACAGGCCACACTTTCTAAATCTGTTATAAAGCAAATGGGCTTAGTAAGTTGTGACAGGAGAAACGGTCCAAACAAGACATTTTAAACTGCTCCATTCAAAATAAGTGTCTGGGAGTGAGCAGAAAAAAAACGAAAAAAACATTCTCATCGCAAAATCAACCTGTGACCCCATTCTGTCAATCTGCAGACCAAAACAATCCACCATGACTCCAAGCTCATACATTAATGCCGACTGTAGCCAGCTGGTAGACGTGATAATTAATACTTAGTTATGAGGGGGGTTTATTAGGGTGAAAAAAACATGCTTCAATCTATAAAGGGTCAGGGAGATGATGGATGAAGAAAAGATGAATTAAGTCACCTCCTCTGACCCTGTTCTGTTCATTCATCGACTTACCGTCTTAAAACGCTGCCCTTTTGTTATTAATTTAGTGCTCAAGCTGTGTGGCATTTAAATCTGTTGTGTTTTTTTTTTGCTTCACCTCGTTTTTCTCTATAGGTTTGAAATGACATGGTAGAACGCATTATGTAAATGATGAAAAGAAATTCAGCACACATGTTCTCAGATTTCCTTTTACTAACGTCACTGAGCAGATTTCTAGGCAGATTCGCAGCATTGATATTCTGCTCAATAAACCTCCCCCCCGTGGTCCCCTAACCCCTGGATTGACCCTTACTCATGTGCGAGTCCTCACAGGACTCCCAACGCCAAAAGTTCAAGGGTCTCCAAACCTGTAATCCGCGATTGAGAAACTAATCTACATTTCCTTCTATGGGGAGACACGAGCTCCACATTGTTATTACGTCGGAGTTATTTTTGCCACGGTTGTTGGGTTTATTGGTTTCTTAAAAAAAAACAATACAAAACAATTGTTTGAGATCCGCGCCCTGTTGATTGAGTTGAAAACCCCCATCTGTGATTTGCCCTGGCACGGCAGCATTCTCGACATTTCAACCTTCGGGGGCTGTTTTAAGAAAGCTGTTAAAGATTATGGTGCAGGGAGAGGGGTGGGACAGGTTTATTCTAGGTCGCTGGGAATTTACAAGTTGAGATATTGAAGACCTTGGACACTAAATGAAAAACTCTTTGGCTCGACTTCACAGGCTCGCAGCAGAGCGGAGATACTGAAGCTAAATGCAGGGGAGGCTCTGCACACCTGGCACTCTGAGACAACCTCTCACGGCTTTCTGGCATTTATATTATTATCCTGTTTGTATGCTGCTTTTCATAGAGCCGAGCTAATGACGAGACGAGCCCCTGATCCGTTATGACCTGGTTCAGAGGCCAAAACAAAAATAGGAGCTACACAGTTTTTTAAGTACAATTTATGACATAACATATGACAACCCCAGAAAAAAACTACTGGATAATGTGTGTTATTCACTAGTATTAGTGGTGACTTTAATGTGTGCACTTGAAATAATACAAATACAGCACATGATATCAGAGTAAGTCTCATTAAGTATCCACAGAAATCTGAGTGAAGCTAATCTTTCAGAACCATTAAAAACTGAGTTCAGAGACAGGAAATTTAGCTGTTTATACATATCTCATGACTTTGTAGGCGTGGATTTTGATCACCTGCCCCGACTACCAGGGGTGAACTAACTACATTAGCCGATTGAGGTACCATGTTGCAGATTCTGAATATGGCTCTAAACTATTCTGTAGTTCTATGTATTGCATTGATCTCACTCTTTTAGGCTCTACATTGTGCTCTCCGCCTCAACTAACATGCTGCCTGTCTACTCCAGGGAGCATTTTAGAATGGAGCCATCAGAGCCAAGTCACAACTGTTTGGTGCAATAAAACAGTTGAATCCATAAGGAAAATGTTCCTGACAATACAATGATTGGTTCGCTGGAATAATAACTGTCAAACTTAACTATGGCCAATTCAAACTCAATACCAGTAAGGTGTATAAAGACAGAATGACATGGGTTTATGCACACTATTATGTGCAAAAGAGCTAAAATTATAGAGAAGGCTGTTGTGGATTTTTTTTTTTTTTTTGTTTCCGGAGGTTTTAAATGAAAGGGAACCACAGAGAAGAGGTGAATCAGGGAGGGATGGATGGAAGTGCCAAAATGCGCGATGGAGAGAGGCACGGATGAGGAAGAGGAGGAATGCAGGAGATGGAGGGTCTCTTATTGGGAAATAGAGTCAGTCTCAATGTTAATAGCTCTCATCTGGAGAGGCTGATGGACAGAGGACAGCACTTCTGCACTTATCCAAGCTCACTTCCCCCGCAGTCAATTTCCAGACAGTCATTTAAGTCCTCCAAAAAGCCACCAGAAAGGCACGGGCTGGAGCTCTAGAGGGTATGATGTGTTGCTTTGCTGCTTTTAGCTCGACCTGGTTGGTGTGTGTGTGTGAGAGAGAGAGTTTCATACTGAGCTGATTTAGAGTGGAGTGACAAAAATTATTCTTATTTTCTCAAAACAACCTGAACCAAGGTTATTTAAGGTTTCTTTGACGAGAACAGCAAGTACGAGTCAGGGGAGATGTTGTGTGATCACCAAGTCCCATCGTTATTCCTGCATTATTGCGGTACATACATTACATACATACATTAAGAAAATATCCAAAGTGAGCAATTTCATTTTATGTGAATTTTGAAAAGTAAGCATATAATGCCATTACACAGATAGCTGTTTTTTTCAATTAAATCAATCAATAAATATGTTATCATATCTTATAATTAACCCAGAGGTGTGTGTACCCAGAGGCCTGTTTTCTTTCAGACTGTGTTCTGTTTCAAATTAATTTATAATCAAGTAATTCATACAATAATAATGATACAAAAATTATCATATAGCTGCACCTTGTATCCTAAGAACACAAGGGGTGAATCTAATTGCACAAGTGTGTACATTTGTTGCATATTACACATCATGTGCACATCAAGTTTATGTGTTTTTACATTCTCACACAGCTTCAGTGGTTTCACAGCACCCAGCACCTCTAGCCCATGTTGAGATTCAGCTATGGTAGAATTTCTGTGATTAAGTCGCCATTTGAAATGACAATCCGTCTCTCTTTCCTTGACACTATGTGCAGGTCAGAAGTGCCATCGCTCCTGTAATGGTCGTTGCTGGGGACCCAAAGCGGAGCAGTGTCAGAGCTGTAAGTACATCACTGTTATTACCTGAATGTGCTCATTGTTTCACTTCCTCCTCTCAGAGCAGTTTATGACCAATGTGAACATTATTATTATTTATGCACATGAACACATTGTTTGAATTGGTATTTATTTACTTCCAGTGTTGCAACCATAGATTGCAGTTTGTATCTTCTTACATTGCCTGAGAAAACATCCATGTTTAATATCTAAACATATATGTTTATGTTCAGATTTCTAATGCCAATCACATGAAAGCATCTGTTGAGTTTGGCACTGATAGGCACTTTATATTTCTATAAACTGATCGATTTACTCTTTCTGTCAAGCCCAGCAATATGTGACAAATCCCAAACAGATGTGTGGCTAATTTTCTGTTTCTGTAAAGTTAATGTGACCATATCTGAGTAGCAGTATGCTTTCTTGAAGATAAAATGAAATATTGGTCATGGTTTTCCCTTCAAATATACTCAAATGAGTTAAATTGAATAAATGATTCAAGAATGACTAAAATCGGGAAACTCACAAGGACAAAAATGATACTCCGATACTACACTTATCTACAGCTCAGAATTTATAAGAAAGTGCATCTGCATGTTTTCATTAGATTAGGGTATCACATGTTAACTACCGTTTTGCATGATGTTATATTCCAGTCAACTACCTCCTTAGGTATCAATATGTGCTTTCAATGTGATGTAAAACAGTACAAAACAGTAGCAGTACGTCAAAACTGTTGCTACCTGCAGCACTTTAATGTAAGTTGTTGCTTAGTTCTATTGTGGTGATGAACCAAAAAAATCTCTAAGCAGCGCAGAACATGACATCGACTTGTCAGAAGGGAACAAACGGTGGCGCTGAGTCCATCGAGGTCTGGGACACACCGAAGTTTCAGTTTTTTCAGCTTTAATAGGTAAACTGACCAAGCTGATATATTGTTAAGTGAACACAGAAGTGTCAACTATCTGTCTTTCTGCTGCAATTCATCAATCTGCTGCCACAGATACTAACACTCTACAGATGTCAATCCATCATTCACACACACACACACACACACACACACACACACACACACACACACACACACACACACACACACACACACATACACACACACACACACACACAGAGAAACACTGTACCATGTTTTGCTTTTCTTTGCAGCATTCTGGATGCAGCTACCAATTATCCCATAATCAATTAATTTGTTGAGGATTTTCTTGATTTATAGCAGAGTTGTTTGTTCTATAAAATGACTGAAAATTGTGAAAAATGTTCAAGGTTAAGCCGTCAAAACTCTTGTTCTGTTGTGGTCAAGGTAAACTAGCTTTTATATTTATGTGCTTTTGAGTTTTTTTTTTTCATTTCCATGTATCTAAAGTTAGTTTGAATTAGTTTTTAAGGGGGTTTGGAAGTTTTTGTTAGTTTGTATTAGGTTTAGTGTTTTTTTTTTTGTAACATAGGCTACTAGTCAGAGGCAAAATTCAGAAAGACAACAAAATGCCAATCTGTTTTCAATAAAGTTTTTTTCACTTAACCAATTACACAAACTCGTATTCCTCTATATAGTGACATGTCATACGGGGTAATCTTGAAAAGTTGATACCAGATAGTGTACCTCTCTTAAAAAACATTTTTTTCTCAAATAAAAAAGGCTACCATAAACTAGGTATATATATTTCTGGTGGATTAAATAATTTAAATTTATCATTGTTTTTCAGTTACACCATTTGACATTTTGTGTCGTGATAAAATTCCTACAAATGGACTTTCAAATGACAAGAAACCAACATGAGCACAAAATGTACATTTTAAAAAGTTTTAGACTCTCTCATCCTGTCAACCATTATTTCTCACCGACCCATATTCCATTAACAAATAATTGACAGCTGTGGCCTGTCTGATGTCCGAGTGTAAGTGAATGCAGCGGGACGCGGCTCCCCGTGGCCTCCTGGGTGTGACCAGCCATGTTTGCTGTCAGTGATCGTCCCTGCAGCGACAGCAGCTCTCTGTGCAGCCTCTGCCCCCACTGCTGATGACTATTTGTCTTGCTAAATGTGTGTGTTTGTGTGTGTGTCTGTGTGTGTGCGTATATGTGTTTAGAGTTGCCAACTTCCACTAATGGCTGCAGATGGGCAGCCATTTCTTTTTTATTAAAGCTATTCTGTTCAAAAATAGAAAATAGAAATTTTACTTTTAATTTAATTTTTTTTATTTTTTATTTTAGTAACTTTTTCATGAACAATAATAACTTTGCTGACTGAAACACGCCATGATATAAATATTTCTCTAAAGTTTATTATCACACTGGACTAAAGAAACCAGAACGTTTCACATTTGAGAAGCTGGAATCAGAGTTTTTTTTCTTCCTAAATATTAAACTCAATACAACCGATTACCAGAATAGCCAAGTATCCGTTGCAGCTTTACATTGGAATTCAGACATACAGCTATTCACGCAGATAAGAAAGCACCCTCACCCACTTTTTTCTACCTTGATGAACCATCTCTTTGTTTCTCTCCTCCCTCTTCCAGTCTGATTGCACTATACCCTCGCCATCAATTTCCTGCTCTCGTTCCATCACTCTGTGCACAGACCACTTAATCTATCCCTTCCAACCCAAGCATGTCTCATCTTATTTGTTCTGCGGTCTCGATCTCATTAAGATAATGAGGAATGAGCTGTTTGACCAGGACCTGTTAACGACACGTCACAGACCAGACCCCGATAAGCCCCGGCCCCGTCTGTCTGCCTTCTTTCTTCTTTTTTTCTGCTGATATCACACTATCGCTCCATCTTCATCCATATGTGGATGTCATAATTCATGCTTCCTCTGCTACTTTTTTTTTTTTTTTCCCTCACAACCATTTAATTCTGTTGTGCTGACGCACTCGGAATGCATGAGTGTAAAAATGTAAAAATGAAAAACAACTTTAAAGTTGCTTCTTTGTGACATTTTCATGAATAATTATTCGACTGTCTCAAGATCAACAATAAACAGGAGCTTTCTGTGTCAGCACCTCGGGGGGGAGGGAGTACATTGGAGGGGTAAATCATAACTCCAGGAAGTAGAGATTCTAAAGTTGAACTGTCGTCTGGAGGTTGATGTGAATTCAACAGAGTTGGTTTCAATTTAGGTATGCATATTCTAGAATACACCTCAGGTGGCAACAACTCAGATCGCAGGTGGCATCAGTTTGAATCCTGCAATGGGCCGCCCCTTCTTGCATGTTATAAAAGCCCCAACAAAAGCCCCTAGATTTGGGCCTGATGCTGGTTTTAAGGTGAACGTTTGGGAAATTGAGAGCATCTTTTTAATAATAAAAAGAGAAGAATGTAAAATGAGCTAAAATAGAACAGGATGCAGTGCAGTGCACAAAATACATACTTGTTTGATTTAGTAATAAAAAACAGCTGCAAACAGAAAAGTCCTCAGCCTTGATTTAAAAGAAGTGAAATAAACAGCACACCTACAAGTGTGCTGCTTCTCCATGTTTAGTATTCTAACGTAGCAGCAAATTAGAAATATATATATATATATAGTCTTGATCTGCAGCGTCTCAATCGGCTGCGGCTGTCTGATCGATATTTGAGAGATCCCTGAAAAGACGGCGTTGGAGTTTTGAGTCTGATGAAGATAAAAGCGTGGACATTTTTTTTTTTTTTTTTTTTTTTTCCCCAAGACCTTTAATTCTTGAAATATTCTTCAGGTGATCATAGGCTTAATGTTGGAATGCTCTGGGGGGAGGGGAAATCCAGGTTTACCTGTGTTTTTTCTGCACTGCAGCTTTAACATTCTGTGCATTCATAATAAGATAATACTGTAACTATGTTTTGTGTATTTAGAAAATAATCACTGAAAACAAAAAGCTAAATATTTATTGGTTTTGGACAGTGACAGCAGAATTATCTTGGGATGTTATATAACTGAGTGGATCAGGAAAAAAACACATTCCGGGGAATCCAGAGAGATCCCCTTTACTTGTATCTTCCTTAGTATATTGTTTGCTGTAAAACAATTACCTGGGGAGCACTGGATATTTCAAACACAGCAAAAAAAGATTAAAATCGAGTCCATGCATTACTTTTATTAGCTGAAAACAGAAGAAAAGAATCCAGAAAGATCCCATTGATAAAACATTGAAGACAGAAAGTAACGTGTCCTAATTTATTAAAGCTAATCTAATGAATGAGACATTGTTGAGTGTAGTGGAATTATGACAAACAAGGTCTATGATACGCAACTAAATACGCTTCAGTTACATCTCATCTTAATGACATTTGTGCAGATTCTAGAATAACTTTCACTCAGTGGTGTGAAAGAAAGTGTTTCCAATGCATAAAAAAACCCTCTATCTTTATTCATTAAGTTCTTTTGGAAAGCAGATGTAGAAAAAAAGCACATTTCAGCTTCATGTAGATGGGAACTGTGAGAGTTGTTCCCGTGACTAATGCCCCTGTCCGCAGCCTGTTAAAATGGAAGCTCCCAGGCATATTTTACGAGATGAATTCCTTTTGTATTTGTTGTCACCAGTCTGTTTTTTTTTTTCTTTTTTTTTTTTTCTCTTAAAGTGGAAGTTTAAAGCCAGATTGATCAACAGCGTTGCTTCTCTCTCTTGGCAAGGTCATTTGTTTGACAAAGTGTCTTTTGAGTAAAGTAGGCCGTTTCATTTTAGCGGAGGCACCTTTAATGGAATGCCACTGATGGCAGGTTAGACGTACAGTGTGTGTGTGTGTGTGTGTGTGTGTGTGTGTGTGTGTGTTTGTGTGTGTGTGTGTGTTTCGCAGGTTGTCTGTGGCTTGTATCCATCACTGTGATAGTATCTCATCCCACAATGCCCACAGGGGAACAGAGAGCACATCAAACCTCTGTGTATATTAACACACAAACACACAGCAGCAATGTGCTGCATTGTTGTACGCCAACAAAGAGCCTCATTCACTTTTCATTTTCTTTAATTTCCAAAAACTCTGAGTCACATGAAGACCTATTGTTGAATTTCCCAGATATTATTAGCATCTTCTACCTACAACGTCTCTAGCTGTGGCTGATTTACTTTCATCAGCTGCCGTGAATGTAAAAAATGAAAATACAATTTTACCGTGCACTTGATTTGTTTGCTCATTTTTATTTATTTATTTATTTATTTATTTTTCTAGAAGACCAGCTTCCATTAGAAATGGGAGGTATCGTTTTGTGTTGGGAGACTTAGACTTTACACCCTTACAGGGCAAAGCTTGGAGATGGTTTCCTGAAGTGAAAGCATCTTGATCCTGGTGATAACGTATCATTGTTCAACAAATTACTGATCCCTGGGGTAAAATTATATATTTAGTAGTATTATTGGAAATTAATTGAAATATTGTTTTATTGAGTGAAAATTCACTGTACTTTTCTCCTACAGTAAGAAATACAGCCTTTGTTTTAGTGCTGTGACATGCAGATTTCACAAACTCGCACACACACACACACACACACACACACAACCTCTGCTTGTGCCGCCTAATCAACTCTCTGTATGTAACTGCAGCTTTTATTTCACTTTCAATTCCCAGTAGCACTAAACTTGGTTAAGTTTGCCTAATCACATGAATCCCACTGCTGACACCCCCATAAGCTGTGTCTATTAGCCGCTGTCTTTATCCGTGGGAACGGCAGCGGCGCTGTACGACGTCAGCGGGCATGTGAGGAGAGGGTGGACATGCCTTCAGCACGGAGGCGCGGCGAGTGCCTCGGATCAGATAGGACTCGCTGCGTCTCTGTCACATCCAGTAAAAGGTCCTCAGATGAGCAGCCCGGGAGACAAAAACAGGATTGAGGATAATAGTCGGTGGCAGAGATGTCCAACCTGCAGCACACGCATGCAAGCAATCTCATAATAGTCCAACTTTATGTATATGTTTATGAGTTCTCCTGAATGCTCAAACAAAACGATAAGAAAAGATGGAGTTTTCATTCAACCGTCATCAGATTGTGTTTCTACAGTTTAATATTAGCAGTTCATTTAAGAGTTTAATAAACAGTTAATATTCAATCAAACAGCAGGGGATATGTTTTTTCAAAACCTAGAACAACAAAATATTGAAGACACACATGGATGATTTTTCTTGCAAGATCAGTTGCTTTAAATTTGAACTCTTGACAATGTGGATCTGAGTAAAAGGTGCAGGTTTGCTGCAAAAATAATAGCACATCCCCAGGGGCAGGGTCAAATTTTCTAATAAGGGTCATTGAAAATCGTGGTTGGCAAGATGAGAGAGAAACCATACAGTTTTAAAACCATATATTAGATCCCCTAAAATATACATTTTGTGTCTTAAAAAAATATAACAAGAATCCCTATTATTTTTTTTTTCAAGCTTTTTTTAAAAGAGTTAAACTCTCTGGTCAGTTTTAAGGCACCACATGACATTTTTTGTCATGTGATAAGTTTTCTACCTTATTGATAAAATAAGCACAACATTTTAAATCCAGATATGGGATCATATTAACTGGATCATTAAGAAGAAAACTGATTATTTTAACACAAATATTTAAGTTATTTCTTTTGGATATTGTATCTGGCTGTCTGACAATCTTGTATATAAAACGTCCATGTGTAAATCCTGTGTCGCGACGTGCATGACACCTACAGGACACTGCTTTGGTCTTTATACAATCAGACTTATCAGTGGCCTCCAGCCGCGTGTCCGCTGCCCCTCAGTGAAACACGTTTGAGATGGAAGCTTTTCTGTATGAATTAACATTATTCCAATTCTATTCACTTGAAACGCCTAACCCACGGCACTTGACACCCACATTATATGTGTTGCCAGAGCACAAGGTGACACATTGAGTGACTCACAAAGGAGAACAATCCTTTAAGTTACACATTTATTTTCTACATTGCTGTTCTTTATCTGCAACTAATACAATGATTATAATGATTTGCAGTGACTATACTATTTTTTTTTCTTTGTGCAATACACCTTAAAGTCTCACTTGTATAGTACACTGAAATACTTTGTTCATACCCCATATTTCCCTTTGTAAGGGATGGGGTCAAAATCTAGAGACGTGTAGTGCGTTTTCAACTGCAGCCAAAGCCAACATGAAGACTCAGCAGTCTGACATCAAGCAGGATTCTTTTGAAGTTAAAAGTGTGACACGTGCACTTTGCGTTTCCGCCAGTGGAATCGCATTAGGACGAATCCTCTTCGTGAACAGATGAACAGAAAAAAAACTATTGAAGTGTATTTATTAACGATACATGTGTCCTCTCTTCCCCCCCCCCGTGCCTTTTCTACATCTGTGGCTCCGCAGTAACAAAGACGGTATGTGCAGAGCAGTGTGACGGCCGCTGCTTTGGGCCCTATGTGAGTGACTGCTGCCACCGTGAGTGTGCAGGTGGCTGCTTTGGACCAAAGGACACAGACTGCTTTGTAAGTGGATGAAGACACGCACACACACACACACACACACACACATGCATACACACACATGCACACACACACACACACACACACACACAAAGATGGACCTCACACCTTCTGTTTTTCACAAACTTGACATTTTTCCTTTTTTACTTCCTCTGATCCACGGGCACTTTTACGACAATTTTTCTCCTCGCCCACTCTCATTTTTGAGTTAAATTGCCACTTTCATGGCAAATATCCTTTAATGACATTTCTTCACGATGTGAGTGTCATTGTAAAAGACTTTCAGCGGGCTCCCCCCATCGCGGCTTTTTTTCGCCGTGTGCTTTGTCAGTTCCATTTTCACCCCTTTCGTGTGTTGAACTTGTTTCAGTGATTTTAATTCAGAGCCCATCACTTATGTAGCCCCGTTTTTCTGCTTTTGGACAGACAACTTCTTGCTCATTATTATTTTTTTTTGGCTTTTCTTGATTCTTCACACCTCATCTTTCATAGCACTCAAGAATGGATAAATCAGGAAGTCATTTTCAACTACTCAGCAAATGACAAAGAAAAGCTTTGATTGGCTCTCATCAAACATATTTAATGCCTAAGATTTTTATCTTCAAAAAGTTATTCAAAGATATGTTTTTAACTCTCTCCCTCTGCCTGTTGCTGCTTGTCATTGTCTGTTTTTTCTCTCTGACTGACACTTCATCTTTCATAAGAATCAAGAATGAATAAATAGGAAAGTCATTTTGAACTCCGTTCCAAATGAGCGTGCAAATCCTGGCCCTGAATGTCAAGACTGTCGACCGCAATCTGTGGTTCAGTATAGTTTGGTTTTGGCATCTCTGTTCCACAAACCGTCTGCTGCGATTTCAGACTCTTACTCCGGATCAGCAATGTCAGCACACGTTTTCTTTTTTGGCCTGAGCCACCGTTCTTTGTCACTGTACCTTTTCTAGGAAAAATCACAGCATGCAACAACAGATAAATGGCATTGGAGGCGCTTCTCCCTTTATGTTGTATGTGTCGTCCCCCAGGGGCCAACCAGACTAGTTTGGTTTAGATAACATGTGCCAAGACATTGTGTGGAAGTAGAGGATTTCTAACTGTGTGTTCTGCACTATAGAAAGCTGTTTGAGCATCTATTAAATAGCCTAAATTAGGACTTAAGGTCCAGGTACTAGTTGGCTTTTTGTCTCACTAGTAAGACAATTTTGATTAGTAGAATGACTGCCTACTAGTGGGTAATCAAGCCCTTCTAGTAAACTACTGTGCTGCAGTAGTAACACTACTAGGCCCTAAAAGTCAACATGTGTCACACACTGGCAGCCTATTACACACTACTAGTATCACTAGTACAACTAGTAAGTAAAAATGTCTAAAGAAGTATTGGAATTAAAACCATGTAGATCAGATGTAGAATAGTAGTAATACAGTGTACAGTGTACAGCTGGTAATGCAATGTTAACCTGTGTACTATGTACCTTGTACATTTTTATTTGTTTGTTCCTCCTCATAATTTTTAAACACATGCTGATGTAGTGTGCCATGTTGATTAATACAGATATGATGCATATCTATAAAAGCTGCTCTGCACCACTAGAGGTGAATGTGGTCATTTCTGGCTGATCCATGCCCCACATATCAGGAACTGAAACTCCCAGAGATCTGCAGTTCTGCAGCAACTCTCGCAGCGTCTGCTGCTGATGTCATTTCTTAATTATTTTTTACTGCATTACTTTGTCCTTGTTTTGTTTCAATTTATTTTTTTTTAGTTCCCCCCCCTTTTAATCACCTGTTTTTGAATTAAAGTTGTTTTTTATTTAAATTTTTCAATTAGCTTTTTTATTTTCTTCTTTTTTATTTTAAATCTTTGAATGGTTCCAATTAATCAACTCTTCTTAAATTGCATCTTGACACTTAATGATTTATGTAAAGCACTTTGAATTACCTTGTTGTTGAAATGTGCTACACAAAGAAACTCATCTTGCCTAACTTCATTGTATTACAAATAGCTTCTATTTATTACTTCCGTGTGTGTGTGTGTGTGTGTGTGTGTGTGTTTTCAGGCCTGCACCAACTTCAATGACAGTGGGGCATGTGTGACCCAGTGCCCTCAGCCATTTGTCTACAACCCCACCACGTTCCAACTGGAACACAACCCCAGAGCCAAATACACCTACGGAGCCTTCTGTGTCAAGAAGTGTCCGCGTAAGTCTCACCACCTGCACGCAAACACACACTCACACACACCTGCCTTCTCAATGTACATGATGATCCTACGATGATTATGTGACTTGTACGTCATGTGTCATGTGTTGACAGTCTGACACTTTTTTTTCTTCTTTTTTAATGGGAATCTTTTTCACATTTACAAGTTATTAGGGAAAAAGTAAGGGGGGGGAAAATAAAAATTCTCACCATTAGCAGGCTAAATAAATCATGTATTATATTGGAAAAATTCTGAGAAATTAGAAGAGAGAGAAGAGTTCTGATTTCTGTTTACACATTTCCCCTGAGTAGAGAAAGAGAGAAATGAGCAAATGCATTATAGAAATTAGACCTTCACCTCTGAAGAGCCACGTGAAGCGACGTCTTTGTCTGATGATGGAATTGGTCAGAGACGTCTGATAGAGTTTGTATCTGCACACGTGCACTATGCACACTCTTAAAGTTATCACTGCCAAAGCAGTGTTTTTATTCTGTAGGCTGTTACCTGTTTGACAAACTACTGCACAATGTTAAAAACCCTGCAATCTGTATTTCTACTGTTTACTGTGTCACTCCCAGACGCATGTGAACTATTTCAACATATATGCTATGTGTTTATATTATTTAAAAAAAAATATATATATATATATATATATATATATATATATATATATATATATATATATATATATATATATATATATATATATAATATAAACAGTGTATGGTTGCAAAAAAAAAAAAAAAAAACAGTCAGGGCAGATTCTGCATATTCATATATAGATAGAATAGAATAAACTGTTACATGCTGCTATTCAGACACTGATGTCTAGTTGTCAGAGTAGTGGCCTTGACATTATTTTTCAAGCGTCCCACTACTTTAAAATTTGTTTTGTCATTGTCAGAGTAGCGACACTTAAACATTCCTCTTTTCTGACATATTATTAATGTCACAGCCTGTTATACTCCGCCCCCCCCCCATATATCATAACATGCTTACACTCACACAAGTCCAAAGACACTGTAAAGATGTCCTAAATGATAGCCATCATGCATCTAAATGTCACAAATGCATTTCCTGTCTGTCTGTCTGCCTGCGTTCAGCACCGTAGACAGCAGCCTGGCAGTGACCAGAGACCTGCCTGGGTAGATTAGCACAACTCTCTGGGGGGGAAAAACATGACCAGTCATAATAGCGATACTATATTAGTTCCGGAAAACTGGCACATCTAAATAGAGACATGTCATGAAAAGGGATATCGGAGTAGAGGCATGTCACAAATAGGTTATGTTGGAATAGCCACGGACACGGAAAAAACTCAATATTCCTATCAAGTTGAAGACTCAACAAACAAGGATTTTAGTGTTTGAAACGAAACAGAAAGATGAAGACAAACCAGATACTGATGATATTAGTTTTAAACTAATTACTATATCAATGAATGGGAAATTTGATTGCCATCTTTTGAAGAAATAATGATCCTGCAAGTTATATGAACCAGCAGTAAATTACTGCTGGTTCATATAACTTTCTTTTTGTACACAGACTAAATGTTTTTGTAAGCGAAGATAAATGACATATTCAGTAAGAATATTGAATCCCAACAATTGCTGCTCTCTCTGAGGATCAGTTAAATGTTTATTCGTTAATACCTGGAGTTGTACAGACCAACGTTGAAGGTTCACGATGCTTTCGTGTAACTGCAGACACTCATCCTTGTGCACTTGCACATATTGACCGTGGACTTGTATGCGTGTGAACTGCACACACATCACTCAATAGCAGCAAGGACAGTTTTTATATTATATTATATTATATTATATTATATTATATTATATTATATTATATTATATTATATTATATTATATTATATTATATTATATTATATTATATTATATTATATAACAGTTCTTCCCACTGGAATATTCTCATGTACAAGCTAAAGCTTTAACCGTGATCAAGTATAATAATTAGATACCGGGAAGCTTTTCATACCTTTCTCATTACTGTCTGCTGACTTTGGCCTTGGAATATAATGGCACTGTGGGTCTATATGCTTGTGAGTGAATAATCTGAGTTTATTTAACCTTTATCCTTACAAGGTAAGCTCATCCTTTACAGCAGAGGAGTCAAACTCAGTTTAGTTCATGGGCCACATTTGGCGCAATTTGATCTCAAATGGGCGGACAAGAAAAAATATAACTTGCAAATAACCCAAACAAATATTTTCCTTTTTTTATATAAAAAAACAGATGAATATACATTTAAACAGTGCAATTCAAATATTGTGATTTCTCTGTTATTCCATTGCTAGTCTGTCTATTGTTGCGCTTCAATTCAATGCATTTCCTCACTTTTAAGCAGCAGGTGAAGTTTCTCCAGCCTTACAAACCATTTACAAATAGAAAACATACATATTCTATCTTTTGAACCCCGAAAGAGTGTCACAGATATCACATTTCTGCAGCGAAACAGGAACTTGTCTATTAATAGCATTAAGACCCTGGTAAACCTCTGAATGAAGAGGAACCCCCAAGAAAAGCTATTGTTTCCAGTCTTCACTGTGTAGAGGGGATTTTTTAAGGGGTTAAATTCATATATCATATATATTTATAGGCTGAGAGAGAAAGACGGGAAGGAAATAATGTTGTTTGGGTGTCAAGGATGGCTGGAGTCAGTGTTTGTCACCTGTCTGTTTAAACTTGGTGAAACTATGACCCAAGTCGTCGTCAGAGTCAGCGAGCAGACAGTTTGAGTGTCACCCTGCTCACAGTGCTGTGGAAGGACTCGCCCAGACTCATCAGTATGGGCCATGACATGCAGAGAGGAGGATTACGGATGAGCCTGCATCCATTATAGATGCCAGGGAGTGTCTGGTGAACTGTAGCCAAGCTTTCCTGGGGCTTCTTACATGTATATTTTGTCCTTTTGCTAAATATCTTTGAAATGTCTCTTGCATCGGGCTGTGGATTTTTTAGCAGGGTACCACGGCCAGCTAGAGCCAACTCGTAATTTGCACCAGTCCCACGTGACCACCAACGATTTCAGATGCGCCTCATTCAGTTCTATGGCGACTTTTTGATTCTGCTAACACTGTGTGACACTGATTTAAACAAATTTAACCCACTGGGCTCTCTCACCATATTTCCATGACACTTTATATTGAGAAATCTCAACAGAGGTCTAGTGAAATCTAAACCTTGAAGTCTGATGAAGTTTTGGTTTCAGAGAAAACAAATTAAGATCAATTGCATTAATTGAGCCGGAGGAAATTAGTTGCATTGATAAAACGAAGTATGCAGTAGGTAGCATTCATAGATTATTTAAAATAATCATGAAGTGTTACTCAAAATGAAAAAGAGCTTCTAGGAAAACAGGCGGCAGTTCTCATTCAATATGATAACTAAATCTACTGTATGTGGAAAATGTGAAATGGAGACAAGTGCCAACTATGATAGATCATATTAATATTAATAGACCATATGAAAATACATTTCTGGGTTTTTTAACTGGACTATGAATTTTGCTGGAAACTTCAGATAAGTTGGGGTAAGCTGGGGTAAAGGTTGCTACAGTATGAGTGAAGCAGTTCTAGTCACATACTGGACCATAAATCACTGCACATGCTGTATTCTCCACTTGTATTTCGTATATATAAGATTTTGTATATCCTAATTATTGTGTGGGTGTTTGGGGGACAACACTTCTGGTAAATAATGTTGGCCAAAGGCATACAAACACAATCACACTGTTTTTAAATGCATGCATTGGAGTTCATGAATCCGGCCACAGCTAAAACTGCACCGATTCTGTTCAAAGCAAGAAATAAATCCCTTCTGGGGAAATAAAAAAAAATAAAAAATAGAAGAAACAGGGAGGAGGTTAGAATATAAGAGGAGATTTCTGTATGTATATTTCAGTCTGCAAAATGGATTTGTGGGTTTTATTGGGTTTGTTGGTTGATGAGTTGAAACAAACCCTGAATATAAATCAATTCAAAAACCTTCAGAAACAAATATAATTTTGGAAGGTTTATAGATGGGAAAGGCTTGTGTTATTTATTTTTGAAACATACAATATGTAATTTGCTGCATGTATGGGCTTTTTTTTTACATCAGGACGTAGCATAGAAGCAGGAAGTGTTACCTTCCATTTTTTATAAGTCAAAGTTGTTTTCAGTTTGTTTACCAGAAGCTGCATTATGTTTTTTTACAGTGTGACAATAAAAAAGCGAATGCATATATATTATTGTCATTGTATCTGTGTTCCATAAATGTCCCAACAATTAATGCAATTTGGCTGTTCTTTACATTTTAAATGAAGTGATGTGGCTCCTTTAAGAGCAGCTGTGGGTCAGAGAGGAACAGTTTGACTCAGCCTGTGTGTTCAGAGCAGAGGGAGAAGTTATCAGCAGCAGCTGGGACTGTGTGTGTGTGTGTGTGTGTGTGTGTGTGTGTGTGTGTGTGTGTGTGTGTGTGCGCGCGTGTGTGTGTGTAGTTTACCGTAAATTGCTGTAAATAAATGCCTCATTTCCTCAAGAGTAAACCTGGTTCCGGTGTCTTGTCGCCACTGGTAGTTTGAGGTGAAGTGGAGCTGAAGCGGGAATAGTTAATTAACGAATCATTAGGTGCCACCTCATTAAAGAGGGTTTCTTCCCCAACACGGACAGAAGAATAAATCATGCAAGTGTGCTGACTCAGCAGGATTACATGAAATTAGTATATATATTTTAAAGCAATACAGAATGCCTGACAGCCTTTCTGCATAATATTTAATTTTGAATATAATTGCTGCCTGAATTTCATGTTTTTTTTTCATAAACAAAGACATTTGCACCAAAAACACACTTTTCATGAATGTCCACCAGAATGCAGAACATTTTCCCAAAAAATTCAATTAGCTTAAATGAACAAATGAAAATACACAACGAATTGCAATCCTTTACACAAAGGATTGCAATTAGTTGCACCTACATATATTAATCTAGTTGTAGCTGTACCTACATATATTAATCTGCAGTTATAATGGAAACAAATTTCATAATATAGCTTAGAATATAGTTTATTTAGTCTGAGAATAAACCTGGGCTAGTTGTTTGTATAATTATATTTGGTTGAAATAAATTTAAATAGTTGGTTAGTAGAACATGCAATTTACTTATACCTGCAGCTTTTCTGCCACTGTCCCTCTTATTTATCTATTTTGAATCTTATTTTATGTTTGAAATAAATTCTTCAGCAATCTATTCAGTGGTGGAGAAACAACAGAACACTACTTCATTCATTGTGTACAACACAATCATTGTTCTCGAGCTATTTTACCTTGAAATGATCTCCAGCCTTAGGTTAGAGTAAGATGCTAATGAAGAAACATATGCAAGCATATATTCCTTCTGCGTTTTCTGCTTTGCACTATTTTTAGTGCTGGTGTTGCTTCTCTGTCCTGTGGCCACAGCCCAGCAGCCGCTCACCGCTCACCAGGCCCACAGCTAATTGTGGAGGCTCCATGCTGTTTCCAGCATGGGTGGAAAGGCCAATCAGCACAAAACGAAGGGACAGCTGCACTCGACCACTGAGATACCTTTAGACAGACAGGCGAGATGTAATATATCCATTTAAAACATAGGAACTAGGAGGAGATAAAAATGGAACTAACTGCTATTAGACTTCTATAAACCAAATAGGGGCCAATCTGATTAAACCAATTAAGACAATCAGCCAATCTGATTAAGACAATCAGATTAAACATGCAGTCATTAAATTGCAGAAATGTTACCTGTTGTAACAGATGGGCTACTAATGGTTGGTCATGAGAGAGGTAATTCTTATGTTGAATCAAGAAGACAAATTGGTTAATTGGATGTTTTTTGTTTCTTTTTTTTTAGATTGGGAAAATCTTCCAGTACAGTCCCTTAAATCAATGAATAGATTGAACCTGCACAGCGTTTTTTTGGCAATCTGCCTCAAATATCTCCAATTTACAATCTGTCCAACCTACATAATCTACCACGTAGGTAGCAATGCACCCAGGTGCAAACAGCATTGGAAGAGGGTGGGAAATTATTACACTGATGATTGATTGAGTTCATGTTATGCCCAAAACATGACTATCAATAATTCTGGAACCCACAGTTCTAAAATTAGGATTAAACCTGACAAAAAAATATATTGTTTGGCCATTTACTTATTTTTGTAATGGTTGTTGTTTAAATGTGAATGTCATCTATGCTAAAGTTTCTATAGTTAAACCTCTGCAGGCAATCAATATTATTTTATTACTCCTTAAAGCAGCTCATGTGCAGTCAGGTGAACGTCAAGACTACACCAAGTGGCTCTTATGTCTACATGTCCCTGTGTTAAAAAGCAGCAGCCACCTGACATTTCTGATGACTGTCGCTCTTTTTCAGATAACTTTGTGGTGGACCACAGCTCCTGTGTGCGAGCGTGTCCCAGTAACAAGATGGAGGTGGAGGAGAACCGCATTAAAATGTGCATTCCTTGTACCGACATCTGCCCAAAAGGTGAATCATCTTTTCAGCCAGGCCTCCTCTTTTTCAATTTGTTCCTCCATTACAAAGCACAGCTATACTATCTTTAGGTTTTGAGCAGTAGCAAGAAAGTTTTAATTTTGATACACAATAAGAATATTAGTCATACAAAACTGAAACGAAGAGATGTCTCATCTGTGGTCTTATGTTGCTGTCTCTGCTGGCTACTAATGTTGAAATTATTCAAAGAAATAAACACACTGTTCTGTCTCACTGTGGTCCAGCGTGTGATGGAATCGGGACAGCCAGTCTCCAGGCTGCTCAGACCGTGGACTCCAACAACATCGATGAGTTTGTCAACTGCACTAAAATCAATGGGAACCTGGTCTTTCTCATCACTGGAATCAAAGGGTGAGAGTTTACACACACACACGCACACACACACACACACACACACACACACACACACCACACACACACACATATATATATATATATATATATATATATATATATATATATATATATATATATATATATCAATGAAGTTGAATGAATGAATAGGATAGTGAGAAACGCAATTTCGATTCCTTTGTATGTCAAGTACATGTGAAGAAATTGACAATAAAATTGACTTTGACTTTGACTTTGACTTTGACTTTGAAATCCTAAAACAATCTATGTATTTGTTATTTACTCGAAACAGTATCCGCTAATTTAAATAAGGTGTATGCAAGGTGGTAATAGACCCTTTTTTTTTTTTTTTTTTGTTTCTCGGCAGACATTTTGACATGACAGAGTAGGTAAACTCAGGTGTTACCAATGATACGAAATAAGGTTCTATTCAGTCCAAACAGAGCGGTTATTGTGTGTGTGTGTGTGTGTTGGCTCACAGGAAAGGCTCCTGCTACACTAAATGTAACAAAGTCTTTTTTAATTCTCCTAATTAAACGTGTGTTTTCCTGCTATTCCATGTTAATATGGCCTATTGTTTGAGAGAAGTCCGCTAATGTTACCATAGCGCCTGCTGGTAAGGGAGGTGTGTCGGCTCAAAAAGCACTGAGAGTGCCTGTATACAGTATGTATAGGCTCATAAATTAATCTAAAGTGTGATAATGGAAAGCTGTTGTACGAGTGCAGCATGTGAGATTGTAGTGAGTGAGTGTAGAGGACAAAGCAAAGATGAATGTATTATGTATGGACTGGCGTGCATGTACGTAATCATTCACGTGCATTTTTCGCAGGTTAAGTAACAAAATAATACACATTGCACATAAATCATCAAGTTTTATTGATTTTATCTGCTTTTCCTAACTGTCAGCTCACTTTGCTTCGCCGTTATCCCCCCCCCCACACAAAAAAATTATGTGCATCTCGTTTCGACGCGGCGTGCGATGTCGATGCTCTTATTGCTTATCTTTATGTATGTGTTGCTCTGTTCTCCCATTATCATTCACAGGGATGCCTATCACAACATTGAAGCTCTGGACCCGGAAAAGCTCAACGTATTCCGCACCGTTCGGGAGATCACAGGTGAGCGGAAGCACTCGCGTCTGCACATGGCTACAAATGAAGTAATGTAAATATTCAAATACGATTCACTCTTATGTATTCTCCTGCACCGTATATCATTGTGCATGTATGTGGTGCGCGTGTGTGCATGCATGTGTTTGCTTAACATACACCCCCCCACCCCACCCTAAAACTGTCCACACCAAGGACAGACATTGCAGAACAAGATGAATATGGGATGAGTCTTTCAATCTCCTCTGTCTCTGTGCTGCTTCTCCCTCGGGGAGTCGCTAGCCTTGAGTCCCACAGTCCCAGCTCTCCCTTCACGCACCATGAAGAAAGATCCAGAACATGCGGTGCGCATCGCTAATCCTCCCACTCCCCCACGCCAGCCCTCGCTCGTGAGCCGCGTGTACACAGCCGTTCTTCCAGCCTCCACTTTTGACAATAGCGTAAGAAGGAAACCGTGTCTCTCCAGTGTGACAATCTTGTGAAATTAGGAAATAATACCGCTGAAATGTGAAATATTCCTTGAGTTATCGCTTCGGGAAAAAAGTATGAAGCTCCAACCTCTTTAAAGTTTCATTTTGTTTATTTCATAGTTTGGAGCATCTCTCAAAGACGCAGTGAAATAAATAATTTCTCTTGCATGATTTACCTCCTTGACAACTGATAGTAAGCAAATATGAATGTAATTGATGGCAGTTATTTATAAATGGTAATATATGGGGCGATGAACACACAACATGAAGGGCCACGATGAATGCAGAATGCAGAGGCTAATTCTTGCCTGTATTGTGTTTCCCTATAATTCTTCTTATCATTGGAATGATCGAATTAGGAGTAAACCACTTGCTATGAAAGGTATTTGGGTTTTTGCAGTGAAATTACAGAAAACAAATTATTAATACCAGACCTAATGCATGTTTACTTCTGATGGAACGTAGCAATTCAATAATTGTAGCGATGGCTGATTTCTAAATATATATATATTATTATAGTGATATAAATATGAGGATAGTATATGTATTTCAACAACCAATTACCCCCACTTCATTTAGTGTTCATCTTCTCAACAAGTTGGTCAACGACAAATTGATTGAAGACTACATGAAGAGGAGAGATTGAAAAAAAACCTAAGTAAACTTGAAATAACATGATTAGTAAGCAATCTCTGTCACTGCTGCCTTTGTGTAATGAGTTGCTGTTTTAGTAAATCGGGCTTTCATTTTCAGATCGTGGCCTTAAAATCCAAAGCACAGGGGCATTTGCATTCTGGCTTTCATGTCGCCTCACGAATCTCGCCTGAATGCAATATCTGTGCATCTGATTAAAACACTTGATTTTCAAGGATGAGATGCGATGATGAGTGATGGCGGAGTGAGAGCTGGTCATGGTGGCGGAAACCCCTGACCATACACTGCAGTCAGGGTTGTGTGTGTGTGTGTGTGTGTGTGTGTGTGTGTGTGTGTGCAGCCTGTCATCTCTCTGAGCTGTCAGGAAAACGTGACTTTTGACAGAGTCCTGCCTCCGTGACCTCGAGGTCACAACCAGTGTTGCGCTTGCTTTTCAAATGAGCTGTGCAGGAAGAGCAGCTTTCATCCTACATGAAGCACACACACCTCCTCCTCTCCAAAACGATTCTTCCTCCCATTATCCTGTTTCTAACGTATACAGTATAACATACTCAAACATGATCTTACCTGGGCAGATTTCAGCTAAAATGTGTGCAATCAACTCGTGCAATTTCACACAAGTGGGTTTTCAGTGTTGGACTTGGAATGTAATCACCACAATTTAAGAGCACTCTTAACCTTTGCTTGTGGGCTCATGGTCCTATTCTCTCAGTGTCTCCACGCTATAATTTGAAATGTGCATTGCAGATCATAAACTGCTGAAATGCAGGCTGCTGATGCTTTCCAATTTGTTTTTTTTCCTGCATAAAGCCACTCTACGACAGAGAAAGAATAAGATGAGCTCTCATTCCATTTTTTAGGATGTTATTCCAGCCTGTATTTCATGATGTTAGAATTATTAGGTCCTACCTGCTTCCTGAGTGGTTTTGAGTTATTGAGGTACAATGATTCTCAACATCCGAGTTAGCAAAACTGCTCCACAGCACAGTTGTCTTTTATTTGTCAAAATAATAGACAACCTTTGCGATTGGGTAATTTTCAGATATCACCTTCTAACACTGAAAGCTCAACTTTTAGAGATAACTACTTTATATAGGCTATTTGACTTTTACTGAGCTGGTGGATTTGAACTAATAATACAATTAATCATCTTTTACCACCAAAATTCAGGGAATTTATTTTGTCCTTGTTATATTTGTTTTGATTTACCTGTGTTGTCTTCATTTGAACACTTTTCTAGTCTTTCTCTGCTAGAGAATTCCATTGTTGCCATTTTTAAAGTAGTAACTAAAGTCACTAATATTAGGAATAAGTGTGCCAACTGTGTAGTTAAACTACAGAGGCTTTCTGACCAGCATGGCAGTGAAAGATAAAAATCTGCTCTTCCCTGAGGTCATACAAGATAAAAAAAAACTTTCAACTCAGTAGACCTTTGAATCAGATCATCTTTCCAGCTCTTTAACCACAGACACTGAGCAGTGAGGTTAAATGATTATAGGGCTGAGCCTTATTGGTCCTCCTGTCCACATTCCAAGCACTGATTGGAGCTTTGCAGTCAGAATCTTTCCACCTTTATAACCTTTGTACCTTATAAATATAAATCTACGGTCACGATTTGGATTTAACTTTTCTCAGCCCCAAGCATAAATTCCATCTGAAGTAGGATAGAACCCTTATTCATGCAGCACATCCTTTAGAATGGGACCCACATAAGGAGTTAAAATTTTGAGAAAGGTTAAATCATTTCCTCAAACTGTTAGACAATGCATCTTTTATCAAATGATACTTAAGCCATGAGTAGTGTACAACCTGGCGTAATGTGTTTTTAATAACTTTTGAGCTGCAGTTTAGATCTATTGAGCAGCTAAATATACAACATCAGGCTGTGGTTACACAGGCAATTCCTTAGTTCATCTAACATATGTGAATATGTGAAAGCAGAACTGTGAAAATCAAAACCTTACAAATCTCCGGCATAAGGATAAAGACACCTCCACTCTACGTTTTCCTTCCCAACGCGCTGTCAATGTTCGACAGCATAACGCCTGAATTTCTTCGGTGACTCTTCCAGCAATGTGAAGGAATCAGCGTTTTACTGAACTGCAGCTCGGCAGCAGTAGGTGAGGAAGAATGAGCATCACTTATCCACGCTCTCTGCCCAGTCATCTCAAAAATAGCCTCCAAACTCCTTTTTTTTTAATTCTGAGCAGCATCCAATAGAGGAGATAGAAAATATTAAATACATGTGAAAAAGTGTTATAAGAATTTAACACTTTAAAGTGACATGCTTGTAAGTTTTACCCAGTGCACCATGTGCGGAGAGATGATTTGTAGACTGTGCGCTGTCTCCCAGTATCACATCAGCGCAGTGTGCAGCAGGCAGTAGCTTGTTACCTTGATTAGGAAGCCGCCCCGCCCCTTTTAAAAGCTCTACAGCCGAGCCGTGAGGTGCCCGAGCACTGCGGGTTTTTCCATTAAAAGAATTAGTGTCAACCAGTGTAAATGTAACAACTCTATAGCACCGTTGCCTGGGAGCTAAAAAGCCCTCAGCATCCTAAAAAAGAGAAAGATGCCAAAGAGAGGGAGCGCCATGGTGCAGAGCAGGTGCACATCACCATGGCAACCAACAAAGTATCAAAGCTTCAGCATTGGCCGAGTGAACATCTAGACTCCATCACTATTATTTTTACCTATATAAGAATTCCCTCAGACCACGCTGCTGCTCACCTGGGGATTTAAAATCACAAACCCAACCCCTCAATCCGATCACGGCGCCATAGAAGGTTATTTGCTCTTTTGTCGGGGAGCCACAAGCAGCCTCACTCCTCTCCAGCATTCGCATCCTGTGGGTAGAAAATACCGTTTAATATGAAGTCGGATGCTGTTTGTAGACAAGTGAAGGCACCCGAAAGCGTTTCTTTGTCACAAAAGTAATATAACAGCAGCTTGGAGTCTTTTTTTTTTTTTTTAAATGCCAAACTAGTTTATTATATTGTGTGATATCTGAGTCATCATTGTTACCTGGACTCTCTTTAATTACACCTTTTCTGTGCTCTTCCATCCTCTCCACGCTTTTTTTTTTCCTCCCCGCTCACACTCAATTCATTCAATTGTTGTGTTTGTCCTCTGGTGAAGGCCTGAGAGGTGTAACACCCTGCCGCTACCTCTACTAAATATTTCATATATCTGAATCCATTATTGAAAATTGAAAATGAGCCACAGACACAAACCCCAACTCTTCATTTAATCCTGTAAATGATGCAACAGTTGAGAGGCAGACAACGGAAATGCAGAAATATATATATATATATCGAACTTTACACTCAACATAGCTGGCACCAAACCTCTCTCTGGACTTGCTGTGCCTACAGTATAACATTTTTTTTCCTGGCATAGAAGAGCTTGGCTGCTTCCTGATGAGACTCAGGTGGTGCGGTTAGTGAGATGCCAACTCTCCCTACTCATTTTATTCTTGTCACTGTGTGAAATAGAGGATATGATAGACAGCTGATTCTAGTCTGTCAGTCCTTGTGACTCATTATAACCTTTGTGTGTGTGTGTGTGTGTGTGTGTGTGTGCGTGTGTGTGTGTGCGTGTGTGTGTTCCCATTTAGGCTTTCTGAACATCCAATCTTGGCCTGACAACATGACAGACCTGAGTGTTTTCAGCAACCTGGCAACTATTGGGGGGAGAGCGCTGTACAGGTATACACGAAAACATAAAAAAGCTTTGCTTAGTTATTTTTTTAATACATCAATTTTTTTTTTATTTTAACCATAAACACTGAAACAGACATATAAATCCAAGTTTACTGTTTAAGATTTAATTAAAAGCAAAACATGTGGCAAAACCTCAGTGTTCTTTGAAGCCAGAGCTCTTTAATAAAAATAGCACATTCTATGTTGATTTAATTTGCCAATGTCGTATAACTTTCATTTAAATCAGAGGAATTGATCTTAACTCACAGGTCATCCAAAGGCTTTGTAGCTGAACCCAGACTGAAGCTCAGATTAACTGAAAACTGTCAGATCTGCTTGCAAGATGAACATGAAACTTGAATTTTGTTTTACAATGCGCATTTGATGAAATTTTACATCTCTTTCTTGACCTATTCACCCTACTACTCAGTATATGAATTATTTTGACGGCAAGTTTCTGCCATAAAGTAGTGCAGGAGTTGTAACCTCCAGTGAAAATGATATGCTGTACAGAAGTAGCATGTAAGTAGCTTTGATTATATATTAAATAATGTTTATGCAAATTACAGTCTTTACAATGGGGTACATGCATGGCTCAATACTGAGACCACATCTCCGCACACAGTCAACTTTACACAGGCAACACTTAATGCATTTTTTATGGCAGTCTTTAAAGTATAGTAATCACTATTGTTTTTGAATTATTGATTAAGTGTAATAAATGTCTACACTGTGTGAAAAAACAAGCGTTTCATTACAAAATACAGTCAAATTTAGTCTCTGTAGAATGCGCCACAGTATATATTACGAGAACAAATAGGGAACGTTTAAGTTGTTTTTTTTTTATTTGTTATTTTATTGTACTAAAGTGAATACACAATCCAGTACTTTGTAATACGGAAAATTAAAAAAAAAATGTTTCACTGTTGATTCTCTAGCAGGAAAATAAAACAATGCAAACAAATTCCCGTCCATATAGATGCATTGTGAACATATAGTTTTGAAGAGAGTCTTTTTTTACGCTGGGATCTACAGAGTTGTTTCTCTTGTTTGTGCTCGAGGGAGAAAACTATTCAGAAAATTAGTAGGATGTATGATTTTTTTTAACCTAAAATCAGTTGGATATTTACTGTGTTTGTATTTCCTTTGGTGATTATTCTGATCCATACATGTGGCAGGTGTGTTGACATGTGCGAAGCATTTTGAAAAAGAACAGGGTGCCTGAAGCATTTTTTTTTTTTAGTTGAGACTTCAAAACTGATAAAATCTAATTATTTATCATTGCATTTTTTTTTTGTTATTTTTTCCAAAGATGCTCTATTGATTTTTGTGACATTCAAACAAAGTGAGTGTCTGTGTGGCTGGCAGTGTGGACTGCGTGATAGTCTTTGAGTGTGTGTGTCAGAGCGTGTGCTGTAGGGTGTGTGTGTGTGTGTGTGTGTGTGTATGCGCGAGTACTTGTGTGTCACCCACCTGCCGATGGAATCAGCAGGCTGCAGTACAAATTACAGCCTGCCACCCACCCCTGCCCCATGCTTGATCCTACATACTCTCTGTCTAGCTGTTGGCTCTGACACCCCACTGGCCTGCTGTCATTTCTAAACTGTGCAAGTGGGGAACATGGGGGGGAAGGCTGGGGTACAGTAGGTAGATGGAAGATAGTCGAAAAAAAAAAAAAAAGGTGTTGAAGTCAGTGCGGCAGCATATTCCATTATGTCACACCACGGAAAATTGAAATAAATATAAGAATTGAGCAGATACATTTAATTAATTGTTGTCTGAAAACACTTCAGTAAAGGCGTTAAATGGAACATATTTAACAACAGATTGTATCATATATTATTATTATATTTAATTAGCACCGTACATAAAGGAGACCATAATAAAGCTAATTTGTAGCCTTTATCTCACCCCATATTTATTCAAATTAAGGCCACATCACATAGGTCTGCTGCTATTTTGTCTCTGTGTGTGTATTTCAACATATTAAAGATGAGGTTTCTCTCTAAGTAGCTCTATCCTGCTGAATGTTGTATTCAATGTAGTGTTTAAGAAATTCTGTATATTCTTATCTGAATCTGACTCAGTGGTTTTCAGCATACGTTGTAAGATTCTCTCATTCTTTCGAAACCAGCAGTAGACAAAAATCTGGTTAAAGTTCTTAAACATTATGAATATTAAAGTGTACCAAAAATTGTGATATATAGATGACCATTCTCAGATGAAGTGGTTTGAGGCTGCAATAGAAAAAAGCACCTAAAATATCCCTGCAAACCACAATGTGTTGATTCCACAGCTGGAGTGATTTTTTGTATTAGAGGGAGAAAAATTGTATTCTCTTTATGTTTTATATATTTATATATATATATATATATATATATATATATATATATATATATATATATATATATATATATATATATATATATATATATATATATATATATATATATATATATATGCACCATCTTACAAATGTCTGTTGCTAAGTTACTGCTTTGCACAAACCTTGTCTCATGTAGTAATATATTAATATACTTTTTTTATGTTGTTTTATGTAGAAATGCATTTCATTGACGTAGCAGACAATAAATAAACAGTTAGGAGCGAAATCATTACGAAGGCCTATAAAATGCATATGCACCTATACCGCATCAGTGATTTAAATTCAGTGGAAATGGTAAATGCTAATGGAAACTCCAATATTGTGCTGCACAACAGAGATCAGGTTCACGTGTGCAGTTGAATGCTTATGTAAAGATTTCCCCTTGACGTCAGTTGTTAACAACCTGTTGAATAATAAGTGCATGATTTTCCTAAACGTAAATGTAATCCACATTATTTTCCTTTAAAATGTAGTTAGTGGTTACATATTATTTGCAGGGGATAAAGCATGTGATAAGAGGACAAAAAAAAAGTCATTTTTGTTTGTTTTACCAAAAAAATACAATAATGAATCTTCATTCACTTCTGCCTCTTTGCTTTCCCTTTCTTTGTCTTTCCTCCCTCTTCTGCACCTCATCCCTTCGGCTCCTCTAATCTTTCTCCTCCTCCTCCTCCTCCTCCTCCCTCCTCCGCCCGTCCTCCCTCTCAGCGGGATCTCGCTGCTGGTATTAAAGCAGCACGGCATCTCGTCGCTGCAGTTTCAGTCGCTCAGAGAGATCAGTGCCGGGAACGTCCACATCGCCGAGAACAGCCAGCTCTGTTACTACAACACTGTCAACTGGACCCGACTTTTCCGCGCTGCAAACCAGAAGGTTTTGATCCACAGCAACCGGAAACCTGAGGCCTGTAGTAAGTTCATGCAAAAATCGTCAAATAGGAGAAATGATCCACACCAACACAGAAATGGACAGGTTTAATTAAATTAAGAAAAAAACATTCAGATTTATATAAATAGACCATGAAAATTAAGATATTGAATTGTGAAAATAAAATATGCCCCTTTTAACCAAATATTATATATATAACTATAACTATAACTATTAAGTGAACGTGAAAATATGACATCGAAATAATTTCTCTGATCTGAAATATTCTGACAAGTTGAGTTTTTTGAGTCACTGACTGCGAGAGAATGCCAAATGAGTCATGTTTAATTGCAGTGAGCTTTGTGTGAAATGGAATTGGAACATGCGTTCTGGGTCTTATTTTCAGTGTCTATCAGAGAGGTTTCTTCCTGCTTCAACAACATTCGTTCACATGAATTTAAGAAAAGGACACAGATTCAAAGATTATGGAAAAATATATGTGTGATTTACTCTTGTACTCACAAGACTCAGAAACTATGGGTTTGAAAGTATTTGGAAGTGTTGCCCAGACGTAAGTAGACTTTTTTTAAAGTCTCACACCTTAAAACGAGTCAAGTTCTGCCAAATAATTATCCTGGTGACACTAAATGTACAGTAGAAACACATTTGTCCTTTCCTATGTACATTGCCTGATGTGATACTGCCCACTAATTGAGATAGATTTTTTTTAAAATCCCACGAATCCCATGAATAGACAATTTTTCGCAAGAATCATGCTTTCATAAATTTGCTATACCAGAGTCACAAGTTCTATCATGTGTATCATGTTCATTAATGAACCAGTATTTGCATTATTGAGTCGGCCCCTTTTCACTGTTCACGTGCTCCTTTCCCCTGGGCAGTTACTTAGTTGAACACACACACACACACACACACACACACTTTCCAATGACTTTGAAGACTTTGGGTGAGCATGTGTGTATCAGAGTGTGTGTGTGTGTGTGTGTGTGTGTGTGTGTGTGTGTGTGTGTGTGTGTGTGCTTGCGTGCACGTCTCTCTACACTTGATTGAGCTTAGCAGGAACTTGAAAAGGGCAGAACTCACATTCACACAGCAAAGACAGACAAGAAGGAGTCTGCATACTCCCATTTAATCATTGACAATGTGTGCAGCTGTAATTGTAACATCCATAGGTGGTAGAGAATTAAGCCAACATGAAACACAAGTATGTTTCATCCTATTAAATACATATTCCATATATGCTGGATACTTTTATTTTGGTTTGACCATTATGACATTTACAGAAGAGCTGAAAATGGAGGTTCATCACATATCAAACATCACAATAGAAGCCAAACATTCATAATTTATAACTACAGATCCCATCAGTATGATGTGGATCTGATAGCAGTTGATGTCATGTCTTTAGCTTGACATGCTGATCTTAACATTGTGTTCTGGCTTCACATTTGATTAAACCATGACATTAAACTTATCAATCAATCAATCAGACTTGATGTATAAAGCACCTTTTATACATAAAAAGTAAACGCAAAGTGCTTTTTTTATAATTAACTAGTAATAGGCAAGATGGAAACAACGAAGATAGAACACAGAACATAAGCAGATACAGGAAAAAACATGGATACTGGTACATACACACAGGAATTAATTCACAGGCACAGACACACACACACACACACCCAGAATGACACTAAAATCATGGGATAACACGGCTCTAAGGATCATAGATAATAGACATTATCTGTTTTATTTTGCAAGGTTCAAAGGTCAAGCCCACAGTAAATATGCAATATCTCTACAACCATGGGGGCTTTGCACTTAGACCTCGTATCAAAAGAAAATTACAACACTACATTACGCATCCCATAGTATTTCAATATTACTGCTCATCGCTATGATGAAGTCTAGTTGCTACACTGCAAAAAAAAAAAAACTCTTAAAAGTGAAAAAGTCTTGTATTTTGTTGAATGAGTCTAATATAGAGTATAATTATCGTATTCCATTAGCTGATAATTTGGCTTATTTCAAGTTTTTTTTTTTGCCTGATTTTGGTCAAAACAAGTCTAACATTTTGATTAAAAGAGATTAAATTGACTGAAATCAAGAAACAATAGTTCCAAAGATGACAGAGCAAATGAAGCTAAAATATCTAGAATATTGTGGAAAAGGAAAAAAAAAATCTAACGTGTTTTATTACAGATAAAATTATGTTATTTAGTGTATTAGCCAGGGCAGGAATTTTCATGAGGGCCATGGCTATGGTTGCCTCTCGATTTTGGCCTTGTACCCTTGAAAAAAAAAAAAGAAAAGAAAATCTGCCAGAAGGGCACAGTGGCCTTGATGCCCTGCCTCAGTTAATTTAGTGTTTTTGTAGTCTGTCTCTTCTCTGTCAACATGGCATCACCACAAGCATATTTTGAGAAAAAAAAAACAAAAAAAAACACATAATCAGTGGGTTTGATTCAGGCCTGGCATGAACCACTCAGACGGCCTATGATGATAATTAGACACCGATCTGTCACCACCCAACCTGGAAACTTAATCAAAAGCTACACTGTGAAATCATAGTCACATCACATCAATGGAGATATTTGGCGTGAATATTTAGATACCATAGTTTGTCTATATCCTGCAGCCGTAGATATAACCTCATAATTTTGCTTCACAGACTGAAACAAGGATGATGTTATGATGATGATATATATATGTATAATTAAAAAGGTGCCACAAGACCCAACAGCTATCTTTGTTGGCAACACTGGTGTAATGGTGTTCGCTGCTTTTTTAATTAAAGTGAAATGTTTTCTTTGCCATCTATTGAATTTGTTTTATTCCACAATAATTTTACTTGATCAAGAAAGATTAAAATCATTGTTTTATTTTATGGCCTTGATTCCCTGGCTTTTGATCTTTGTGCATTAAAAAAAAAAAAAAAAAACAACAAAAGGCCAAGTGGCCTTGACCCTAAAATGATGAAATTACAGATTTATGTACTAGACGTGAAGGGTTTTACCTGTGTTTCACATTAATTTAATGCCTTGCACTTGCACTCGGATTTCAGCAGGTTAACCAGAATGTGTGAAGGCTTTCAATAACTTCTCTATACATTTTGCAACCTTTAAGTGGCCTGTGTCTACTGTAAAGAATCTTAGACATGCGGTTACAGTAGAAGGCCGCGTGGTTGTCCCGCGTTGCACGAGGCAGGGATCATTTCCCCAGCCGCCCCACATGTGAGGCTCCTCCAGAGCTGCTCAGCTTTGCTTTCAGTGCTGCCTTTTGAAACAGAAGAGAAGGGCTGCAGGAAACCAGAGGCAACACTTGAGTTCCGCCCTTTTGATCTCATACATCACATTGTAGTTCACGATTTTATTTGTTTGCTCAATATTTTATTGTGCGTTGCATTCTATTGTGTTTTTTCTCGTGTTGTTCTCTTTGATTTGACTGATTGTTTTCTTTGTATTTTTTTTGCCTTCTTTCTTTCCGTCCAAATCCTAATCTTTTCCCCTGTCTTCTGTGGGAATAAAAAGTCGCCTGACAGCTCATGCCCTGTGGGCTTTTGTTTTCCAACCGTGTCAGTAACATCTGAAGTTGGCATTTTTTTTTTACGATCTAACAAGTGATGCGTAGTTATACATCCGTCCAACCTCTCCTCCCTAGATTATTCTCTTCTTTTCTGCAGCAGCATGCTCCTCTTTCCCTCTGCCTGTTCAGTTTACCCACGCCTCTGGACGCCCGGCAGAGGTGGTTTTGTCTCTTGTGAGCAGCAATACTTTGATCCACTGCCCTCCAAAAAGAAGACTTTTGGGTTTTGTCCATGTAACTACATCCCACCATCTGAATCGTTAAACATTCTGAACCTGACTGTGGCTGATGCTGAGGCAGAGCCCCTTTGATTACATCTGTCCAGGACCTCAATAACAGCAGGCCTTTTATGGCCACATTCTGTGGAGAAGAGAACAGAAGAGAAGAGAGGAGAAATCTGCCGGGATCCAGTTAACCAATATCTCACGACCGGCCGTGGTATATGGTGCTCATATAACAGCTAAGGGGCGCCGTTCAACACTGGAATAATTTTTGTCGGTGTTTGGAAAGTCATCCATACAAAAACACCTTTTTATAGGTTTACAAATTAACAGCTTCTCCTTGGAGGCAGAGAAATTGAATGTAAAAATATATATATATAAACCCTTGCAATTATGTGCCATCATTCATCTCACTTTGTGTCCTTTTTATAAATAATAAATACATGTGATTATTTGGGCTAATATTACATCTAATTTGAGGCAATTTTGTTCCATCAGCATTAACGCTGTGTCATCAATGCCTTTTTAATAAAATTCAATTTATTTTTCTTTGTGTGTGTGTGTGTGTGTGTGTGTGTGTACTGTGCAGCCGTGGAGCGCATGGTGTGTGACCCGCTGTGTTCGGACGCAGGGTGTTGGGGTCCAGGTCCAGACCAGTGTCTCTCCTGCCGAGACTTCAGCCGTGGACGAACCTGTGTGGACCGCTGCAACCTTTATGAGGGGTGAGTTACGCCAAGTGCACAGGCAAGGCAGGTTTGTTTTGACAATAAGGTAATCCAAAATTCTTTACATAGAACATTTAAAGCATCAATCATAATTGAGAAGCATCATCAGCATCAGGAAGCAGCAAGACAGCATAGCAGCAGTAAAAGTTGCAGCAGACCTGCAGTTCTCTGGGAGTTTGTTCCCAATCTGTGGGACATAGATTACTGAGAAAAAAGGACTGATTAAAAACACGCATCTGTTTTGTGTCTGTATCCTCTGTGCAGTGAACATTTGAAATTATATCAAAATAGAGACAACAGATTCCCTTCATGCAAACAAAGGCGACACATTGTGACAGTTTGAGATGAAAACTGCATCGAGCGTGTGTGAGCCGAATTAATTCTGTAGGACACACGCTGTCCTTCAAATGTCCCGAGGACCCGCGCTGAAGGTAAAGGCCTTGCTTGAGTGAACAGCAACAATATGTTTTCATCACACCACCACATCTGCACAGTGGCTCTCTTTTTTTGTCCTTTTTTGTTGGTCACATAATAAAAACGTAAGCTAGAACGTGACCAAATCCTAATTCTAAACTTGCTGATTTACCACCAAGTGGTTGATAAACAATGCTAAAAGTGGACTGAATATTTTCTGTTTAATCACTGCAGCTCTTCTCAGATTCATACCAGCATGTCACATGCTGCACATGTGTCAAGTATCATTTCTATTGAGAGAAAGAAAAAGAAAAGAAAAAAAAAAGTTAGCAGAACTGTTGTCACTTGTATTGAACCACAACCTAAGGATTTAGGTGTTAACAAATTATTTTGGAGCATACAACTGTCTTGCTTTGTTACGCTAAATTACATTAATGCCTTAAATGTTCAAGTTCCACCATCACTGTTTTAGGCCAAAACATACAAGTTGGTTCATTTTCCAGTAAACCACTGGTTCTGTCTAAATTTATTCGACATATTTTAGTCCTCGCTTGCATTCCTGTTTGTTGTGCCACATGCATCTATGTTCCTTCTC
This sequence comes from Eupleurogrammus muticus, assembly GCA_036785175.1. NCBI lineage: Eukaryota > Metazoa > Chordata > Actinopteri > Scombriformes > Trichiuridae > Eupleurogrammus > Eupleurogrammus muticus. The sequence continues at coordinate 16,119,904 of JAYKQN010000001.1, forward strand.
TACAAGTCAAGTGGCATCCACACGGAAACACTACTAACCACCAAAAAGGTTGGGAGGCCCTTAAATGTGGCACAGATGGTCAATCTGTCTTAATTGATGCTTTCCTGCCAAACCTTATTTTCTTTTTTATTTGAGAGGGGCCATATTTAGCCATTTCCCCGGTTTAATATTGAAATTTCTGTTGTTTATTACACAAATTAGCATGCTTTTATGGTCCAAAAGCAGCTGGAGCAATGCCGTCCGCCTATTGTGACATTACAACAGGAGCCAATTAGAAAAGGCCAGGCCACTACAGAATGAATGAGTGATCTTATTTCACAGTTTGAGTGTCAGCAGAAACACCAGAGACATACATATTTGCACCCAAACACATTTTTTACCTATTTTTATTAACATGTAAACCCAAAGTACAATAGGTCACTTCATCCAAAAGAAACAAAATGCTTTCTTGCTGGAGCTTCTCAGAGCCGTTCTCAATCATTGACTTTAATCATTTGTTATAGGCGACGCTGAAGCAGAATATTACCTATGTAGACTTTATTCTACGCTGAATTCTGTCACAATAACTCATTCTCTTGCTGGTAATGACCACGTCATTTGTTGTGCTGCTACAATAACTCTTCACTTTGACACTCATTAGAATAGCAACACGATGTCTAGACTGCCGCCGTCCACATTTTAAATGCGAATGTCAAAGTGAGGGAGTAGAGAGTAGTAGATTACCAGATCAATCAGCAAATAAATCAATACTTTAAAGCTTTTGAGGAAATCCGGGTGCCTCATGTGAACAGGTTAGTGAGTGTACTCAGACTACATTAACCATATAAAAAATGATTTTATTCCAACAAGGCTGATTGTTACACTGCATTGCTCTCAGTTCTCCGTTTATCAGTTATGCAAAAAAAAAAAAAGTTTGCATCACATCAATATCCTTAAGTGTTTACAATAGACTTTAAGATCCTAGTAATTAGTTGTCCAAAGTAGCTGCATGTTTCCCTGTGGAGTCCACAGATGCACAAACCTGCTGTAATGTTACTGGAACAAAAACATAATGAAAGTCTCCTCTGTTGCATGGAGACTTTTGGTTAAATTGTTTTGTCTTGTTTTCTCTAATTTAACACATTATTGTTGACTTTGTATAAAAAGTCTATTTGCATTTTCTTTAACTGTGACTTAATCTTTGTCTTTTTCCTTATATTTAGTTTTTCCTCTGAATTTTAATGTTTTCAATCCAGAGATGTATTCTCCCTGCTGCCCTAGTTCCTCAGTAGCATAATGCATGTTCAATTAAAGACCTTGCATAAAAAAAACAATAGAAAGTATTTTCCCAAGTCTCTATGGTAACCGGTTTCTGGTGGACAAGGTTGGAGCAAGCTCTACCTGCCTCACAATAAGTAATTCAATAGCTGTGTCACCTTCATGTTCTTACATAAAAGAGCTTGTTCCTCCCCACAAAGGGTTGAATTGACTCCCACATGCAGGACCTGCAATATATCACCTGCAGGAGCACTGTACATGTAAGTGCATCGCGAGTGAAACAGAAAATGTGTCCATTGATCTAATGCAGGACAAATAAGAGCGTGAAGCAACTCATAACCCCATGAAAAAAGGAAGAATTTAGCTTAGGAATACTCTGATGTTCTGTTCCACAGCCTCTGAAAGATAATAATTATAAGCCAAGGGAGCGAAAAGAACAATTTAAGAAGTGGCAGTGTCTGTTTAAAAGCTGCTCCTGCAGAGTGTTCAAACAATAGAGTTCCTTTTTTTTTTTTTTTGTTATTTTCCTGTAGACTATTTTTTAACGTGTTTTAGCCAGATGAGCAGGAGGAGGAGGACTGGAGGGCTGTTGGGGCAGGGGGGCTAGGCGTGTCACTGCGTGTCACAGTCACTACTTGCGCACGGGGCCACGCCCTGCCTACCTGTCCGCCTGCACGCCAACTACCGCCACCCACCGCCGACCACCGCACAGCTCGCACGCCGCCCGGCGAACAGGACGGCACAGACTGAAAACAAACCCCCTCACCCTTCCCTCACCACGTTGTCTGCTGCATGAGTCACGCTCTGAGTGATGAGTCCTACTGCTCACTGCTAAAAATGAAATCTTAACAAGTGAAAATGTCTTGTATTTGGTACAATTTGCCCAGTGTTGAGTAGATTTATCTCTAAATAATAGGACAATTTTTTTCATTTAAAGCAAGAGTAAATAACAAAATCAAGACAAAAATAAGCTAAATTATCTGCCAATGGAATAAGATAATTCTGCTCAAAATTAGACTAATAGAATAAAAAAAACATATTTTCACCTGATGGAGTTAATTTTTGGCAGTGTCTTTGTTCCACTGCCAAAATGATGTGTCATATCTTAAAGGCTTAAAGGATAGTTAGGCTCAAGATTTGGGTTTAGATCTTTAGAGTTAGAGTTTCATATTCAACTTAAATTATACTACACACAGCACAGTTTAATCTCAAGTGGGCTGGACCACTAAAATGTAGATATAAGTAACAACATCTACAAGTTTCTCCTCTTTGTTACGTAAAGACATATGTTAAAAATATTTACGTGATTAATTATTATTATAATAATTTACATGATCATTTCAGATTCAAGTAAAAAAAAAAAAAAAACTCCTGCCTTACGAGCTATTTACACATCAAAACTGCAAAGATCCTCACTGACTTCACATTTCTGTCAGGAATAAGAAATCAAACAGGAAGTTGTCCATTTTCCACCACACTTTCATTCATCCAGTGAGCCAGATCGAATCCTTCAGTGGGCCAATTCAGGCCCCCGGACCACATGTTTGACAACCCTGGTATCGAATGAACTACCTACTGAAATGACTAATTTTAGATTTTCATCTTTACATTGAACTCAAATATCAGTATTTAAGTATTGGAATAGATAAACTAGTCTCAACTGTTCCTGAAAGTCACATTTCAGATTTCTCAACTCAGAATATTTAATTTACCTTGTGTTTACTTTTCATTCATCTTAGACGGAGGTGTAATAACAGCTCAGCACACACAGGTCAGACAGCTGCACAACAACAAGGACCTTGAATTTCCTCAAATGATAATTGTAAAAAAAAGAAAAAAACAGAAAATATGTTTGCACAGCTTTAAAGTTTCCGTTCAAAATGCCAAACATGCTGTTTTGTTTGTCTGTGTAAGCCATTTTAAATGATTGTTTATTTAGCATAAAATCCATATCAGGGTTCTTTTTTTTCCATTGAATGCAAATGTGTTGCAGTTTTTGTACCAGAAAAGACAGAAACTTAGCAAACAGGCCACTTCCCTACATCATGCAACAGCCTATAAGTCTTAAGAGTCAGTGATATTGTCCAACTAGTCTGCAGCCTTCACTATTTCACCCAGCACACATCCAGACAAAGGCTTAGCTCCCCTGCCTCCTGAAAGGTTTTATGAAGGCCAGATGAAGCATAATTAATACTAATTTGATTTAAGATCCCACTGGGACATTTTGGTACATTGCAGAGATGAAACAGTGTTTTCCTTCACTGACCAAAAGAGAAGAACCTAAAACTCATTCTGCTTGTCCCGTAATGACAAAGGCAAAGTGCCAAGTCAGTCGCATGGTGGTCAAATTTAATGACTTTTCCATGCCACTCTCTGTTCTAGTATTATAAGGGGATTGTAGAAATTGAATAACAAGGCACTTATTTAATTGATTTTTTTTTTAAACGCTGCACCCCTAAAAAGGCACTGCACCTTGACCCCCTGAGTAGTGGGATCACTATTACAGTCAGATAATGAGCTTCTGCATGTGTGTGTGTGTTTGTGTGTGTCTCTCTGCTAAAACTAGAAGTGTCATTTAAGAAGATTGAAACGGTCAAATCAACTCCAAATAATTAGTTTTTCTCTCTATCCCTTCTTTTTTTTCTTCCTCATTGTGCTGAAAATGGTATCCTGAACTCCAAATGAATGGAAAAGCTCTTAAAGACAATGTTCTAAAGGATAATTAAGATTGAGATAAAAACATTTAACAGGATTTCGACAGATCATTCCCATCGCATTTTGTTTCCTTTCTTTAATTGGAAAAGCTCTTAAAGATAATGTCTGCTTTTGCATAATAGAATATGATGAACATGTGCTTCCCTGCATTTTTACAATCCCCAACATGAAACATGAAGCCATAACGTACATCAGTCAACATGTAGTCTTGAGGTGTTTTTATATTAATTCTGCTTACGCTCTCTGTCTTTTCAATCACCTGACACATTCAGAAAACCGTAACCCAATGGGAAATAATTCCTCAAAAGCATGTAGCCTGACAAATTTCTCTGTCGGAGCGATTTCCTTCCCATGCAGGGACAATAGGTGATATCAAGAATTGATCGATGGACGACACAAAAGGAGACAGTAGATGTTAAAAGTCACACTGCAGACATTTCAGTCAGGATATCCACTTCAAAGTTTTAACCCTGTTGTGGCTCCGCTCGTGTTCTGGAGCAGAAGCAGAACAAGCTTGACTGGCAGAGGCTGAAATACACACCATCCTGATGAACATGCAGCGCCGGTTTGGTACCACGAGTAAAAGTTTGGAAGGGTTTTTTCTCGAGGAAATATGATGGTGTGTCAAAACTTTTGACTGGTGTCTTAAAAAACAGCATTGAAAATGTAAGAAGAATTGACTGTTAATACATAGGGTGGAAAGGCTGGGGAGGCCGTCAGCAGCAGGGATGCAGGGCTCAGCTTCAAATATTTCTGCAGTCCACCTATTATGAGAGGTAGGTCATGGACAGACATGATAGTAAGATGTTTGCAACATGTGTCTATGAATGGACCCCCGTGCCTGCTGCTTTTTGATAGAATTTGGGAGGTGCTTGATGTGGTATAGATGTCTGGTTCATAATCCATTTATGGGGCCTCAGAACACTGAGTTTTACACTTTTTCCTTCCATTCTCCAACCACTGACTAAACCAGAGAACACCATAATAACGATCATTAATAATTTGAGACGCTCCTTTGCTCTCATAAACCATGTCGTTTTAGTAATATCCGTGTATTGCTTAGCACGGCTTTATTTTACATACATATGTAGAATGATTCGGTCGAATAGAATAAAAAAAAAAAAAGACAAAAACGATTTAAGTCTTGTTGCTCAGCTCTTTAACTCCCTTCATATTTTAGCAAAGAGACATTTCTTGTTAAAACAGCAATCACAGGATGGATGTAGATTCCAGTTTGTCTGACTAATTTAACACACAGATTATCTAGGAGAAAAAAAAAACATCTCATTAGGCTGCTGTCTATCTCACATTTAATGCTGTGCACCCTCTTGACTTTCTCTCTCTCTCTTCTCCCCTCCCTCTCTCTCTCTTAGGGATATCCGCGAGTATGCCAACAGGTCGGTGTGTGTGGAGTGCGATGCCCAGTGCGAGCGAGCAGACGGTGACTCTTTGACCTGCCACGGTCCGGTAAGCTGCACTCAGAGACAGCGGACGTGAGACAGGCTGAAGGATTCTCTTCTTCGTTCACACGCGCTATGTGTTCAGAATATAGATCCAGGAGAATTCGGCTGTTTGTAGATGTAACAGCACTTAACATTAAAAAGTACACATGGGGGTTTTAAAAATTGAAAAAAAAATACTTTTATCTGTGAAGTGAGAAGCTACATTAAAAAATGCTCATATTCTTTTAATATTCTATGGATAAATAGATAGATATATAGATACCTTTGGGAGGTTGCTCACGGAAATCTAAGCTTCATCACACACTGCAGTGTTAAAACTCAGAGACACACAAAACATGAAAAGCAAGCATATAATAAATAATTGGATTTTACACACAATTATTATTGCACACGGTTATTGTAAATTCAGCAAGCATGGATTGATCCTCCTAATGAATATTGCCTGTGTTTCTGAGGCCTGATGTCATCTATTTCCACCTCATCATTGTTCAGAAGCTGTGAAATGCACAATATAAACCAAACGTCTCATTATTGTCTCCACTTAGCAAGTCAAACATGTCACAAATTACCACAGTTATAATGTGTGTACTAGTACGCACGCATAAAAACCTGCAATACCATGTTTATTTGGCCACAGAAACAAGTCGTGAGCGCTAAATTGACATATCTCACCTTTTTAAATTGATACAGCGAACTTGTTAACAAACAATTGCTAATTATCACATCCAGCAGTCGTGTTTCTGGCCGCCTGGTGACTGTGAGTTCAACGGTGCAATTCTTTTTAGCCATTTTTTGTCTCCAGCAAATCCAGACAGAAAATATCGCCTCAGCAGCTAAACGCTCGACTAAGCCAGTTGATGTTTCTATTTGCCATTTGGTGGTTATAGTGTGCATTGGGATTGTGGAGCTTTTTGCTGCAAACGGCTGACCTGCCGTGACCAAAAAACAACAAGCAAGGGCGACGAGAGCGAACCAAAACAGGAAAGTTGTGTAACAGACAGCGAAACGAAGAATTGAAAGTCACCATGGAGCCCAGGGCAGAGCTGGAGAATCTGGTCCTAACTCTCTGCAGGATCAATATATGCAACATATTGTAATTTGGTAAATTCCATTCATTGAATTTTTTTTTTAATTTGTTTTTCTTTTACTCCACCCAGTATGTGGGACAAAGCAAGATAGATATACATTCAAGAAATCAAAGTAGAATAATGAATTAAAAATACAATAAAAATTAAATGAAATATATTAAAATGACTAAATAAATAAATATAAAAAACAGATTAATATGTTTTACAATTTGTAAGTATCAGTCACAGTCTCCTAAAAAAACATTACAAGACACATTATCTTGATAAAAGGCTTATTGTTGTAACCCTGTTGGTTTTCATTGTTGGTCACATTTTCCAAATAACGTCATTATAAATGATAGTGGCACATTTTAGAGGTTACAGTTTGCTCCTCTGCTTGTACAGCTTTGGTGCAATGGCTTTTTTTAAGCCAGTAAAGCCAACTGATTTGATTTTTTAAGTAGTTCCTTATAATATTGATAATTAAATTATTTTTTGTATTATATTAATATCACAATCAAATAAATGTATTGATGTTGATTCAGGTAGACTGTGCTTAGTGTAGGATGCCAACAGCCTGTTGACGTCACCACTTATCTTGGCAAACATTTAACTTGTTTTAAAGTATATATATTTATTATGGGTGTGTCTATATCTGTCAGTATACAAAGAAAAAGCATCCTGTAAATTCTCTAGGCCCAGGCCTTTTTTAATCAAGTGCATTGAGGCCCAGGCCTCCATTGGAACTATACCTTTATTTTTATTTAAGCAGAATGGGCTACCAGTAGAATGAGGGAAAACACGACTTTGTATCTATTAGAATCTGTGAAATACAAGGACCATTAATTGAAAAACTGCAGTTACATTACATTATGCATACAGAACATTAAAAACATTAACACAAGTCTGTTCAATCCTCCTCCTCTTCGTCTCTCCCTGTAATCTCCTCATCGCTCTACAGCCTCTACATCAAGATCTGCAGCCATGGTAACAATGTCAGACTACCGTTGATTCACCGTTCATGGCGCGCTTGGCCCTGTCGTCCACTGTACATGTCACATGACCAGGCCACCGTAGCCATTACTTTATATTTTAAGTGCTCTGGTGGCTTTATAATGAGCTAAATCATCTTGTCTGCATAGTTTTGCATCCAATTAGACATTTAAATCCAACAGTGACCGGCTAATGTTAAAATCTTAAACCCGGTCACTAATGGACTTAAAGGCCTATATAAGAGAATTTACGGTACTTAAAAACATACTTTGTCAGAGTAAGGATAGTAATGTCTATAAAACCGTGTTATTGCTCTGAGACTATATATATCACAGAATAGACTCTAATTCCAATTCACAGTCAGCTGAAATATTGTTTTCTGTGTTGATTGTTCGAGGGTGCAGCATTGCTTCACTCACCACAAAGCAAGTGACTTGGGGCTACTGACATTCCCTGTGGTCATCGGAGACCATTATTCATTCTTGTATTAGCAGCCAGACTGTGCCTTTGGCTCTGCCATTGATTATGTCTCATGTTCCAACTCAACGGTAAAAACGATGTGTTAGCCAACATCAGCACTGTTTGCGTGTGTGTGTATGTGTGTGTAATAATTTGCAGCGTGTTACTGTACATGTACATTGAATGATTCTGGTTTTATTTTATGTCAGCTATCAAACATTCATCAGTGATAACAATCTTTTTTTTTACCTCTTACTGGACAAAAAATGTCTTTTTTTTGTTTTTTTGCTTTTTCATCCAAAAGATATTGATTCTCCCTTCCAACATCTACATCTTAACAGAGAATCGCTTTATTGTTGCATTGTTAAAGCTTGGAAGCAGCTGCACAAAAATGACAGCGTGGGGAAAAATAAACCTGACCTTCATTTCCCTTCGCTGCTACTGTACTTCACACTCACAGCCACACGAGGCCCTGAACCGGCGCTTTCACGTTGATGTTCGATAGTGAGAGGTGATTTGTGACAGATGTAAACCATAGGGACCGCACGCTGTCGTCTGGTTTTTCAAAATAAAGTTTAGAGGTGTGGGACATGATTTTATTTGTCCGAAGCCACACACTAATATAGATGTGCTCAGCCCAGGCCACAGGGGAGAACGCTGACACACAATTCTGTGAAACACAGATAGATGTCAGTGTTTCAGATGCTGTGGCTCATTGCTTTGTTTCATGGTCTGCAGTTGGGAAAGTGACATTTCTCCCATCATGTCATGCGTTAATATTTTTTTTACTAAGTGTTTGTTGTTCCTAAACCTACACCCATCCTAACCACATGATTTTCACAGTTAAAACTGTATTTGTGAAAATATTGTGAGTATTAAAAAATGTTCCACATATCTGCAGAAACATATAAACTGTCAATGCTTCCCTCTGGGGATCGGGTCACTGTGTTAGTATAGGGCACAAAAACAAATTAAGCATATGCTAGTGAGCATAGGTTTGAGTAGTATTTATTGTTGTTGGCAGATATTTGCCTCCTCCGCCTATGAATGATGGGAAAGTAAGAATAAAACAATATAGAAACCTGCGGGTAGCCTTCAGCTGTTTTAGGAAAAATGGAATTTAAAACGAGCGGACACTTGTGCACATGACTAATGATTTTAATTAGCACACGTAAATATTTTCATGCCTCACCTAGTTAATTAGAACAAATGAAAAATCGTCTTGATTTGGTCCATATAGACAAATCATTTCCTGAAGGGCTTGAGGTTATATTCTTTAAAATATGTGGGGTTACCGCAACGGTGTCACTACATCCTCATGATGGTGGAATTTTCATATACAGTGCAAGTACTGTGCAGCCTGCATTTGTGTTTGTGCTTGTGTGTGTGCGTGTGTGTGTGTTGTCAAACGGTGTATAGAAATGTCCTAGGTTAACCTCTTTGGACCCCGTGTAGACATCATATGTGCAGCACAGGCACACAAATGGATTACAGCAATCATGTTATGGCCACAGAGCCCATAGCAATTACATTACAGCTTACACACGATGATTTGATCGGCCTAATGTCCCGTGTGGAGAGAGATTGGAGATATGACAATAACAATGAATACAGGCCCTGTTATGGACAGAATATGTGATGGATGCTAGATCTGTTGCTGACTTGTTCATTATGCTGAAAGAATGGAGCAAGAACTTACATCTCCCGACAAAATAAATATTTAGTTTCCTCCTTGAATGAGGTCGATAGTTTACAATGTTGTGTGTCTGCCAGTTTATCTTGTATTCATTCCTCTGCCAGGAAATGTTCTGCTGCCGAGAACATTACAGCCCTCAACACATGCAATGTACACTTAAACCGTCCATTTTCACATTGCAATTCTTTTATTTATTTTAGTGTTACTCCTCTGTCCTCTGGTCCTTTCAGGGGGTTTAATACACTTAAAGTGTGGAGTGTTTTTTTTGTTTTGTTATTTATTCCTCCTAGACCATTAAATTGTGTCATTGACTACTGTTCTATTCATGAGTGCTACAGTACCACATCCATCTTTTTCTAATTTGTCCCACTTTTTATACTTTCCTCCTCGCTGCTCTGTTTAAAAAAAAAAAAAAAGCATTATTTTTTTAGTTCCCTAGTAGACAATGTCAGATTGCTTAAAGGCATAGTTGAAATTTTTTGAAAAGTTCACCCATCTTCATGATTCCATCATAGCAGTAGGTGCTTTACCATTTTTTTGCCGATACAAGCTTTTTCCAGACTAGTGGAGCAGAGCAATGAGCGGCTCAGCTACTATTATGCAGCTAATGGTATTTTTTTGGTTTCACTCATCAAACTCAGCAAATACACGTTGTAGCAACTCCCACATGGTGTGGTGGATGAGTTGTGACCTGCACATTCACCACGCTATGAGATAATAACTATAACATCACGACACGTAAAGCAAACACTCAGGACTTACTTTCCTCAGTAAGCCACCCAACGAGCATGCTTCAGGCAGTGCTGCAATGCTATCTATAACGTACTGCTGCGGCCTGCAGGAAATAGATATCAACAACCACGTGAAGTGGTGCATGACTGCAACGCCATGTAGCCACTGTGTTTTCAAAATAACAGTTGTGCCATCCCCTAGTGATATAAATATTTGAATAATGTTCTTTACCAAGATTAAAACTATATTAAAATAAAAAATAATGCAGAGAATTTCAGAATTAAATCTTGCAACTTTACAATTTAGTCTATAGAATATTGCCCCTCCCACCGGGCTCTGTATTTTTTCTCCCTAAAATGGCCCTAATCCTCTTCTGTAAGGGTACATGCAGCCTATGTGGTGGTTTAATTAAGAGGGCATGTTTAGAGTAGTCTAACGGTTAATCCCCCCTGGGATACGAGTGTGGTTTTGTGTGTAAAAGTGAAGGAAAATACAGGCAAACTTTTAGTGAACACCGGCAGGCTAATTTAAATTTACAGCGGGATACCTTGGACTCAACATGGTGCATCGCTGTCATTTTGTGGTTGTCCCAATACCCTGCTGGACGGAACCGTGATTGTTTGCTCGGTCACATCACTTAGCTCGCTGATGTGATGGGATTATTGGATACACACACACACACACACACACACACACACTAATAGCCACAGGTGGGAAGGCGCTCATAAATGCGAAGTGCCGGGGCTGACGCCGAAGCTGGTGAGAGCTGCAACTTTCAATTTGCATAATTATTCTGGGTCAAATGCATGTTCACACACACACACACACACACACACACACACACACACACACACACACACACAAGCTACAAAGAGCCCTTGTAGCAGTATAAGTGTACGGTCACTCACACACGTATGCTCCTGCACAGACACTAATTAATGAAGAAGCATTCATACAAGAAAACTTCTCCACAACATACTCCTCCACTCCCCTTAGTGGCTCCTCCGTCTTATTGATTCGTGTCGTGTACGGATAAATGTACAGTATGTTCTCATGTTGCTTATAGCGCGTGTTTGCAATTTGGTTATGGTTGTTGATGACTGTAGATTTTCGCCCCTGTGCGTTAATGTGTGCCGTGCTATTCGTCAACGGGATATTCCGTAGGCCCGCCGTTGATACGAGGCCTGTCTCTTCCTCCTCCTCCCCTGCCTCCTCCCTCGCCTATATTAGCTCCATAAATCCTGTTATAGGCGGATTGTTATGGTCATTGTGTGTGCTGTGAGCGATGGTTATTATCTGCCTGCTCCGCTCACACTGCTTTATGCGTCTTGTCTACCCCCCCCACCCCTCCAGCCCCCCCACCACAGTTGCACTTGCTTCTTCTTTTTCCCTCTCTCCGTATTCACGCTATATGTTGCCTGCCCTCGCTGCCTCACTCCTGTGTATCCCCTTTCACTCTATCGCTCTTTTTTTTTTTTTCCACGTTATTACTCCACTGCTATCCTGTTTCCTTCTGGCTCCTGTGAGGAATTTCTGCAAAAATGTTGTTGTTTTTTTCTTTCAAAGGGATTTGTGCAACACTCACATATGAAATCATCCGTTCGGCGAAATATATTGCTCGTATGGGAGTATTTACAATAATAAGGAAATCATCCTCCTTGTTTACCAGCACACAAGAGGTCAATTCAAGTTATGATTATAATAAATCATAATTATGATTGCAGTCTTTTATGTTTAGGTGACTGTGGAAGCATAAACAGGTTTACTTTAGGTGACAACAGCCAGAATTACTACAACTACAACATTTTATATAGCAGTTTAGCTCGAAACCGGACAGTTATGGAAGCACTATGGTTTAATCCAAGTCAATAGAGATTTTGTAGAAATACCTGCTTTTATCCTTGTGGAGAATAGAGTTGAATGTGTGAAAGACTGGAGTCTGGATCTCTGTTAGTACATTGTTAACTCGTGACTGATTTGGAGGTGTGACCTGTGATTTTTTATATCATGTCATTCCTTAATGGCATCAAAGAAGATGACACTATTAAGGATAATAGTGGCATCGCTAGGTTTTTCCATCTTGTAGAGCTGCTCTCGTTTGAGGGTTTGTGCTATCTGCATTCAAAGCACAGAGGAGATTTTCTCCTACAGTCCTCTGGCTGCTTTCACCTTTTGTCAGTCTCTCCCTGTTATCTTTCTTTTCACTCTTAAGCTTTCACTAATACACAGATGCCAGTACAGCAAATTAAGCTATAAAGCTACTGAGACAAACAAGCCGATCAAGTAGAACCGTCAATCATTGTGCTTTTACAAACTGAGGCTCCATACCCTAAATGTAATACGCTATAGATTTGTTTTTCAAGCCTGACTTAACACTGTCAGGTGAGTTTTTGTTTGAACTTTCTGTGCTTCCTGTTGAGAAAAGCTGCCCAGAGTAAACTGACTTCTGATAACCGAACCTGGTTAGAAGTCAGAAAAAAAAACTTTCTTCCACTTGCAGCTTACTTTATTCCTTTATCATCAGTAATGGATAATCAATTAGTTGTTAGTAAAGTAAAAAAAAATGTGTAAAATGCCAATCACTGTTTCCCAAAAGTGAAGATTCAACCTAAAATATATATTTTTTTATCCAGACCAGCAGTCCACAACCTAAAGATCATCAGTTACTATAATAGAAGACTAAATAAATAAATTAAATAATCAGACTTGAGAAGCTGGAACCGTAGAATTTGGACATTTTCTTCTTACAAATGACTCAAATCAATTAATCAATCATCAAAAATAATTGTAAATTATTTTAATAGTCGACGACTAATTGATTGATCATATAATTGTTGCAGCTCTAATGCTGTAAAGCGACTGTAGTGGCATGTTCAAAGTCTTATTAAACAGCCTTTGCAGAAATGACACATGCAACTAGTCAGCATCTTTATTATAATAATACCATAACAATAGTTTAACCATATATATTGATTGATTTGTTGCATTTATATTTGGGTCCCAAGGAAGCTCAGTGTTTAGGGAGGGTTCGGGTGGAGCAGAGATACTTGGAGTCTACAGGTGAATGCTTTTAAAATATTCTATGAACAGCAGCTGTTGCAGGTGCTGACAGCAGAACTCTGAGTAAACTGGGTGGCAGTAGGTGTGCAGAGCAATGACAACTTCGGTATGTCGCTGTGATTAAAAGGGTGAGTTATGTTAAACGGAGAGGGGAGGAGTAGCTACACCTCATGAAATGGGATGGCAGACTCCCCTTGATTCATCAGTTTAGCACCCTTGCCAAATGTCAGGTTAGCATCTCGTTGATGGTCATAAACCCGCTGCTCGAAACTGCATCACAATGCATTTCATCTACAAGTATGTTTACAAAGCAGGCATTTGCATATGAAAAGAAAATGTTTTGCCTGGTTTCCCACAGGGCCCAGATCATTGTGTAGGATGCCTCCATTTCAAAGATGGTCCTAACTGTGTGGAAAAGTGTCCCGACGGCCTGCAAGGTGCCAACAGCTTCATCTTCAAATATGCCGAGGCCAACAATGAATGTCACCCCTGTCACGCCAACTGCACCCAGGGGTGAGTACTGTCAGGACGAGGCCTGGTTAAAGGTGAAGATGTCAGTGCTGCTAAATGTCATGATTGAAAGAATAAATAAGTACAGTGGGGCATAAAAGTATGGAGTCAGACACCAGTTGCACAAGTTCTCCCACTTAAAAGAAATCGGAGAGGCCTGTAATTTATGGTCATAGGTAATCCTTTTTCCAGAAAATCACATTTTACAATTTGAATATGTACTGTAAGAGTCTCCAGATCTCAACCCAATAGAAAATCTTTGAAAGGGGTTGAAAGTTGAAGATGCCCAGCGACAGCCCCAAAACACCCCTGCTCTGGAGGAGATGAAAATACCAGCAACAGTGTGTGAAAACCCTACAAAATATGTACAGTAAATGTTATATATTCGTTATTGCCAAAAAGGGCTAATAATTATCTATTGAAATAATAAACCATAATTTGCAATTTTTTTTTCTTTCCTTGTCCTTATATTTGTCTATACATATGACAAATATTATCTGTCTCTCTCATCTGCTTTAAGTGGAATAACTTGCACAATTGATGGCTGATTACATATTTGTATGGCCCACTGTATATTTATCTTACATTTCTGGCTGAAAAAGGAAATTCGAAATGAGAATTTTTATTTAAACAAGATTGGGGAAGATAATGCAAATTCCGTAACACATTCTCTGTTAATTCACAGACTAACCTTATTTGAATTGTGGTTGACGAGTTCTATCAAACTCCTATTCATTTTCCAAACTCAGCAAAATAATAATAATAATAATAACAATAATAATAATAATAATAAAACTAATAATAATAATAACAATAATATTATTCTCCTGACAGTTTATAAAACCACAGTTTGATAGAAAATGAGATGGAAGAGGAGGAAGTCTCTTTCTGCCGTTCTCCATCACTCTCTAGCCACTGATTGCTCGATGTAATATTCAAGAAGGTCAGACAACATTTTGTATTTTCAGTCCACCGGGAGTTTATGTCACTTCCTCGTATGTTATTCCTCCTTTCTTGAGTGACAGCCTCCAGCTCACTCGAGCATAGCAATGTAGTCGTGAATGGAAAACACCAGGCATGACACTTTGTCACAGGTACAGCTTCGTAAGTAGGTCCGTCTCTTAAAAAACGACAGGCTGATGGAAGAGAGACTGAAAGACGAACAAAGGGAAAGAGACAGCAAGACGGGGGAATGAAATCAATATCCCTAACCTCTAAACATTCACCACACACACTGCATTTTGGGCGCTGGTGTTAAATCTGTCACATGTGATATACTGCGAGTCACTTTGGACTCTGCTGCAGGAGATCTCTATTCACGTCCTGCTTTCAGCTGCAGTATTTTACAATTATTAAACATGAGATGGCATTTCGGCATTATCTTTCACTAAACCCATTAACCAAACCCAACCAAATTGTAGCCACAGTGTGTAATATAATGATTTTGGAGAGCACAGGCCTGAACAGGAGCTGTACTTTAGTTCAGAAGCTATTATCACGTATCAGGTTTTAAACATGCAGCCACTGCCAGACAGATTAAAAACCAGTGTGTTTGTATAATACGTTACAGAAAGTTTTGCACAATTTTTCATGATTAATTTCAGGAAGTTGAAGCAACCAGAGTGATCAAGTCAGCCTGCACAGGCCCCCCGCTGTGAAAACCTCAAGGAAAATAGCATATGTGTTATTTTCTGTGGAAAAAGCAATATCTTAAGATAGAATTAGCATTAAAATGCATAACATTCCAACTGGTACTTTTTCTTTTTTATTTTTTAGAATATACGCACAAGGCACTATGTACGGTATAAATTAAATTTTGTTCTTTAGAGAAGGATTTGGGTTGAATTCATTAAAAATGTGCCGAAAAACATTTGTGGTGTCCAACAGTGCTCGCCTGTACAATAAATGTGCAACTACAAATACAGACAGGTACCATCTCTGTTCCATTTTTAGATAGATTTGTAGATTTTATCTATTTTATTTTATTTATTTTCTTTGTATAGTGTCCTTGACTGTTTTGGAAAGGCACCTATGAATAAAATGCAATATTATTATTGTTAAGCACATAATTTTGAATAAGAACAGCATGAAAAACACATCTTGTGCATTGCTACTGAAAAAAGGAAAAAACAAACCTATAGAATATATATATATATATATATATATATATATATATATATATATATATGTGTGTGTATTTCCTTGTGCATAATAAATGATGATTAAATATGAATTGTATTACATTGGTGACATGTGAAGGCTGCCAGAGAAGTATGTGGTGTGATACGTGGAGGCTCAGGAGGAATCATTTTAGTCAGTATTATTGGCATCTCAGACTATTGCTTGAATTATTTATCAAGCCAGTGCAGTGAAAGGCTAACGAAGGCAACTATCCATAGCAAGGAAATGTAATACACATGTTACAGGCTCACTCTTTGATGTATTATTAACAAAGACACATGTTTGTGTTTCTATCATGTAATATGTCTCTTTTCCAGCGCTGTCTTCATTGATTGTTTTTCTTTTCAATATGCTATACAGAAAAAAAAAAGATTGCTCCACAATTGAAATCACTAGTGTGCATGGTTCAAAATTACAAACTCAAATATACAAATTACACAGCATCGAGAATCAACTATTAAAATTTGTTTGAAGATATAAAAAATAATAAGATGGATGAATAGGTGTCCTTGGCGTAACAGTATAAGGTCTCATCATATTCATCATCTGCTGATAAATGGCAAAATGTGAATGTCGGTGTGTTTGTTCCTTGTCTATTGTCTTTTTTACTCTGTTTTGTTTGCCTAGGTGCATTGGACCAAGGCTTCAAGACTGTATTGGCTGGATGGACAGGTACAAAATTATTTTCTGTTTATTTCCTCCATACTCATCAATAACGGCCTCACAGTAGCAGTACACACCCCCATGTGTACGCACACACACACACACACAGGGGAATCCCAGTAAGCACAGTCTATGATTAATGGCTTGCTCTAAGGCCCAAAATCCCTTTGAGTGTCCTTAATGCCTTTCTGTGCATGCATGTGCACACATGTGTGTGACTTTTGTGTTGATAAAATGGTTATATTAATGAGTTTTTATTTGTTAATAAGATCATAAATCAAAGCCACAATCGATGTGTTTGTTTGTTCTGGGTACTTACTGGTCAATATTCAGATGCCTAATCCTTTTACTAAGGCCAATAGATGGTGAAGAAAGAAAAAGGAAAAAAGGAAGGAAAAAACCAAAACCCACGTCCCCTTAACAGAACTGATGAGAATCTGTGCTTTTCTCCTGACAAAGTATTTTCCTGGAGCAGGTGGGGGGATGTAGCTATCAGCTGACCCTTTGAGCGGATCAGGTCTTATCAGATCTCCACAGCAGTGGCTGCGTACAGTAGACCTCCAGCTAACCCCGGGCTTAGCTGCCTGCTCCACGCTGTCACACATCGTGTAAATCTCTTACCTGTTTGAGGTATCGGCTTTTAAAGCGCGTCTGCGAAGGGGCTTATCAGAAATATCTCATTACACTAAGCCGTTAAAGGCCACCGTTCCACCTGGCATTAACGTATATCTTGCGTTAGGGATTGTGTGCCTATCTGATTAAAATGGATTAGTCTGTCACTTACTCATGTAACATAATATTTAGTCTGATAAAAACTGGCAACACCTCATCTCGCATGGTTCCTACCATGTAATCAGAACAGCTTATTTATCTCAGTGTTCTCCGATTGGCTTCTTGAGCATGACTCGTATTCCTTTTTTTTTTTTTCCCAGATAGATTCTGATGTTTGCAATGGCAAAGAAACATTCCATTTAATGTGGTCCAGTGCATCTCTAAACATGTGCAAAAGTGGCTTGTTGTGTGATCTTTATAAGCGTGCGACTTGAGTGATTTTACAGCACAGCGGGGTCTCGTCTAATCACTCGAGGGACCTGTTAGTATCAATTGGAAAGACCATGTAAGTGAAGCGTGCACATGAGACATCAATAGAGGGTCTTGATGATAAAATGACATTTAGTCATGCATCAAATCCTCTGTGGCCTTTTGTACTGACTGATGTGGCTATTTCTGGAACACTAGACCTCGGTGGTCCTTTCGCTTAAGTCATTAAAGAGCATTAGGGTATATTGACCGATGCATATATTTCATTTATGTGTGAGATGGAATGATACCTGAATTACTAAATGATTTGACATACTGCTGCACAAACTATGTGAGGCAGATTTTCTTTTGATATAGGTTAGAGTTTAATTTGATTATTTTCACTGATACCAAGAGATTTATAAGTTTATATGTAAGAGAGATTGTTAAATACACACATATAAATAGGCCCTTTGCTTTACAATATTCATTCATCACTAAGGACATTTTTTTTTGTTTTGTTTTTTATAATGCGAATTTCTGTCTAATCTTGTCAATTGACTTTATATGGTGCCTCTAAAATTGACTTCTGTCTGAACACCAGTGTGGAAGGAAATTGTCAGCACTTTCTGGTGGACGATGAATGTAATGGTGATACTGTTTCTAAATTATCTCAGATAAAATCTTAAGCGTGTTTACTGCTATTTCTTTTTGAGTACCGGTATCTCATAACGGCTTCATCCACCCATGTGATTTATTGTGTAGGCAGTGGAGCTCTTTATACAACCACACCTTAAAGTCTCAAATTTTTTTTTTTATTATTTTATTTTCCCCTGCACAAGCAGAAAAGAGATTATGGGGAGATACAGAGTTCCCCTGTGTCCAGCAGGGACAGTCCTTTGCACCTGGAGGTACCGGCACAGCTGCTAAAAAAAATAAACTGCACCCCCTGTGACATGTTGGAGCCTCCTGCTTCATCCTGATTTCTGCAGCAGATATGTGCACAGTGAGTCTGTTTGTGTGAGAGAGGCTTAAATTCAAATGACTGATGTTGAATCGGCCCACTGACGGTTACTTCCATTTGTCACTATACAACTCAGAGCCAAGGTTTGAATGAGAGGCCGGAGTAAAGCTTACAGGAGGAAAAAAAAAGAGTTTTTGCAAAGGATCACTCACCCACACATATACAGCAGAGATGCGTTTGTTTGTTCCTCCTGGTGGTAATGTTTAATGCATCCTCTCCTGTCCTCATCGCTCACCTCCTTCTTCCTTCTTCCTCCCTCCCACCCTTCTGTTGGAAGAACCCCTCTGATCGCAGCCGGCGTGATCGGTGGCCTCTTCATGGTGGTGATCATGGGGCTGAGTGTGGCCGTGTCCGTGCGCCGGAAGAACATCAAGAAGAAGAGAGCCCTCCGCCGCTTCCTGGAGACAGAGGTGAGGAGACGGAACTACAGACAGTGTGTGTGTGTGTGTGTGTGTGTGTGTGTGTGTGTGTGTGTGTGTGTGTGTGTGTGTGTGTGTGTGTGTGTGTGTGTGTGTGTGTGTGTGTGTGTGTGTGTGTGTGTGTGTGCTTTCAAGTCTGTGTGAATGACATGATGCAAAATCAGAAACACACAAACACATACAACAAATGCAAAAAAAAAAAAAAAAAAAAAAATACTAATATAAATAAATGTGCATAACACAATCACCAAACAACTGCAAAAAGGAAACGCTGCAAATTTATTGAATTTCACATTTTCTCCCTTTTGTCCTTCCTCACCATCTCCCTGGCCTGGGCTCACTCATTCTGCACTCGGCTTGTCATCTCTCTGACCAGCTAACATTAGAATGTCCAATATGAGAAGTTACCAAGTGAAAAATATGGTTAAATTTAGCTAAAAAAACATCAACATTAGCTGCATAACTATGCTGTTTGTCTATGATACTGTAAAAGATCATGATATAAAAAGTACAAAAAGGAAAATGTATCTTTTCACTCTTTCATCTTTGTCTTTTGATATTTGCAGTGTTTCTCTCTTCTATTTCATTTTGCAGATGTTTTATGTGTCTGTAATTTTTTTGATTTTGCATCATTTCTGTGTTAGAGGAAATTTAACAAAAGTTAGTGTGTTTTAAAAATGAAAACATAGTAGTGTGACGGTAACCTGAAGGAGAGAGAAAGAGACAGCGAAGACTTCATATCTCCAGATGGTGACTGCAGAGGTGGAGGAAGTGGGAGGCTCAGGTGTCGGTTTTGCTACAGCGTAGTGGAGAGTACACTTCTGTCAGAAGGTAGAGGACGACCATTAGCACTCTCCTGTGTTAGAAACAAGAAGAGTGCGTCATTCAATGCACTCATGTGTCTATTTTGAAAAATAAGGTCCTGTTTTTTTCACTCGAGAGCACGGCATCAAGTGTAAGCGAAGCTTTTTAATGGTAAAATAGCACAGATATGTCACGTTATTAAAGCATGCTGAGGATGCTCCCACAGAGATATTCTCTGCTGCAGATCATCGGTGAGTCTTTACGGCCCATGCACTGCCATACAGATTTTTTTGTGTTTCGTTAGAGCACTTGCTCTCACAGCATTACAGGTCTGTCAGCCATCGCCCATGGTTCAGCTGACACAGCAGAGAGGCCCCGCCCTCGCTGTGACAGGGCGAACGCAGCCGAGACTGTTTGTTTACGTTACGTGCCTACATTATGTGCACTTGTTTAATTCCAGCTCAGTGCAAGTCTCTGTCACGTTTTTCCATTCATTCCCCGTTCGTGGTAGTTTCTCCTCGCTCTCTCTCTCTCTCTCTCTCTGTCTCGGGCGCCGCCGTCTGTGTCTCAGCGAGGCTCAGCTCTGCCAGAGCGGAGGAGCAGTGAATCAGGTGGAGTACTCCAGCTGATGACAACTACACCTGTTACATTACTCAGTGCTGCGCCGCTACGGAAACACGGACGAAAGGGAGCCTGTTGCACAGAAACACTTATTAGAAGGAGGAGTTTTACCTGCTGTTTGGCGTCATTGATGATTTGTAATCGCTGACTCTAAAGCTCCTTCGTCTTCTCCTTTCAGCCTTCCCCTTCAGGGGTCGCCACGGCAAATCAGTTGCCTCCGTTGAACCCTGTCTTTTGTGTCCTCTTCTCTCACACCATTCATGTCCTTTTTCACCACATCTATAAACCTCCTTTGTACACCCTTCCTTTCATTTTAGCTCTGCTTCTATTACACACGGCACCTGAAGCTTTTCTCCACCCCTTCCAGCCTGCCTGCACGCGCGTCTTTTAGCTCTTTTCCACACTCTCCATTGCTCTGGGCTGTTGACTCTAAGTGCTTCACATCCTCCACCTTCTTTATCTCTTCTCCCTTTATCCTCACTTCTCTACTTGGGTCCCTCTCATTGACACACACACACGGTGGACATGATCCTAAAGCAATAGTGTTATTCTCCAGATCACATATTTACACTGGATATCGGCCCATTCCAATCGTCGGCTGATCAGTTGGAGGCTGTCTACCACGTATTCCCCACACATGGCCAACTTTCTCACTCACAATCCAGGTTACATTAATGTACGCTATATTACAGAGGCAAGCTTCTACAGCATTATACTTAGGATACACACCTGTATAAATAATAAGTCAATGTTAGAAGGTAACTAAATACCAAAACTAAAATTATGTAATAAATATTAGATTCATTTTTTCTGAGAGCAACCATTTTTTTTATTGCTGCAGGAGAGTCTTACTCATGAACCCACACAATACTGCTTAAGTCTTTGTAAAGTATTTTCAGTTTCAGAAGCTGCTTCTCGCCCAGAGCGACCCCAGGCTTACTGGGCTGTGTTGTTTCATGATTCTCCAAAAAGCACTAGCAAATGTCAACTTTGGTAATAAATGCAAAGCTCACAAATTATGAGGTCATGACTCCCTAATCCAATCAGCCAAGCTTTCACTGTCACTGTGTAACTACTGCACTGGATCTCAGCCACTGCCCCGTAGATATTTTAGTCTTGTTGTGGTCCCTGTTTGTCTCTCTGAATCTTATTTAATGGACATTTGCAACACACCAGAGCCGCACGTCTGAGTGTTTCTCATCACTCTGAGACGTGTTTATGGGACTACACTGAATGGTTTGTGTGAACGTGCATTATTCAGCATTTCAGCACCAGGCTGCAGAGTGAGGAGGTGAACAGCTCCACTCAGGCTGGACAGCTCCTGCACATTGGAGAGCATGAGCATGGGAGTACTGTATACACACACAGGCCACTTTATAGGGTACGCTTTGCTACTACCAGGTTGGACCCCCTTTTGCTTTTAGAACTGCCTCAATCCTTCGTGGCAGAGACTCAACAAGTTAGTGGAAACTGTCCTCAGAGAGTCTGGTTCACATTGACATGGCAGCATCACCAGTTGCTGCAGATTTGTCAGCTGTACATCCATGATGCAAATCTCCTGTTCCACCACATCCCAGAAGTGCACGTACAGTGCACTCATTGTCATGTTCAAGGAACCAGTCTGAGATGATTGGAGCTATATGACATATAGTGTGTTCTCCTGCTGGAAGTACCCATCAAGAGAGGGGTACACTGTGGTCATAAAGGGATGGACCTGATCAGCAACAATACTCAGGAAGGCTGTGGAGTTGCAAAGATACTCAGTTTGTACTAAGAGGCCCACAGTGTGCCAAGAAAATACCACTAATACAAGGCAGGATGGATCCACGGTTTCATGTTGTTGATATAGCATAGTGGCCAAGTTCTGACCCTGAAATCCGAATGTCACGGCAGAATTCAAGACTGATCAGATTAGGCAAATCTATTGTCCAGTTTTGGTGATCCTGTGTAATTTGTAGCTTCAGTTTCCTGTTCACACCCAGTGTGATCTTCTGCTGCTGTGTTTCATCCACCTCAAGGTTGGACATGGTGTGTGTTCACAGATGCTCTTCTGCATATTTTGATTGAAACGTGTGGTTATTTGACCTTCTCTCAGCTCCAACCATTCTGGCCGTTCTCCTCCGACCTCTGGCATCAGCGAGGCATTTTCACCCACACAACTGCCGCTTGCTATTTTCTCTTTTCATTTTTTTCGGACCTTTCTCTGTAAACCCTAGAGATGATTGTGTGTAAAAATCCTAGTAGATCAGCACTTTCTGAAATACTCAGCCTGTCTGGCACCAGCAACCATGCCACTTTCAAAGTCACTTAAAGCACATTTCTTTCCCATTCTGATGCTCAGTTTAAACCACTGTAGATTGTCCTGAACATGTCTACAAGTCTATATGCATTGAGTTGCTGCCATGTGATTGGCTGATTAGAAATTTGCATTAATGAGCAGTTAGATAAATGTACCTAATAAAGTGGCAGGTGAGCGCATCCTGTGTGTGTGTGCCTGTGTGTGTGCGTGCATGTGTGCGTGCGTGTGTGTGTGCTTCACCCACCCACCACCTTGTCCTCTTTATTTTCACCCTGCAGAAGCTGATTTGTTGTTCAATTTAAATGAAGAATGACTATTGTTTTTAATCAAATGGTAACCATGCGCCAGAGGGACACAAGCTGCCGACCACAGCCAGGCTGATTTACACTCGCTCTCTGTTATTTCTCTCCCTGCCCTCCCTCCCCTCCCTCCCTCTAATCTCCCCCTCTCTTCCTAATTCTCCTTATATTGCTCCCTCTCTTACGCCTTTGCATCCGCTGACTAATTCCGCCGCTCGCTTCTTCATCGCTGTCTTGTTGTTGTTTTACTCCCCCCCCCCCCCCCCCCCCCGCTCTCTCCACATCCTCCCCGCCTCCCCCACTCCCCGCGCATAATCTTTCTCCTCCTCTCGCTCCTCCAGCCGTTCGTTCCTCCACTTGAGCAGTAATGAGACAACAGAAGTGTCAACTCCTTTTCAGATTCTGCAATTATCCACCTCACCCTCCTCTTTCCCTCCACTCTCCGCCGACCTATCTCAATCTTCCTCTTCTGTTCACACATTAAATTTCTCGTTTGTGATATTGAACTATCGCAGGGTATGGATTTGTGTTGTTGGAATAAAATGCCATTCTAACCCTCTGTCATCATAAGTACTGGAGTGTGACTATAATTCCAAAGTGAGACTAGGCATTCTTAAACTGCCATTGTTAAGTCTTATATTATACATGGTAATGTTAAAATGGCATGCAAATCATACTATTATACAAAGTATTTGTAGGTATGATTTCAAGGAATCAATTATTCTCAAAAGCCTAATAGATATCATGGAGATTAATTTTAGCTTTTTTGCCATTGATTCAAGGAAGATTTAAAGATGACTATTTGGAATGTCCTTTTTTCCAGAATGTGTTTTATTACTTATTTATTATGGGATTATATGGGCTATGTATACACATATCCATGGCTGTTTTAAGCTACTGTTTTACTCACTTTTTAAGTAATTACTGATAATGCAACAATATGGAAATATCTCATGTTTCAATCATCCCTCAGTATCCGCCAATGATTATTTATGCTTCATTTGTGGGAGACTGTTTGACATCTGTGTGTGTTTTTAGCTGGTGGAGCCTTTAACACCCAGTGGAGCAGCACCCAACCAAGCCCAGCTCCGCATTCTGAAAGAGACAGAACTCAAAAGGGTGAAGATTCTCGGTTCTGGGGCCTTTGGGACTGTCTACAAGGTAAACCGAAAAAGAAAAAATAGATCTAATTATATAGAAGTTTAGGTTGCATCGTGTGCGCGTTGGCCTTTCTAGGTTAACTAATACACTTCTAAATTTATATCCTGATATGAAACAGAGGAAGACATGAAGTGAGACGGATTGCAGGACCGTTAATGACAGGAAATTAGATGGAAGGCTGGAGGCGGAGAGGATGAAAAGAGGAGAGTAATAGCAGATATAGAAAACCCGTAGGGTTACAGAGAAATGAGAGCCGGCTGAGGTCACTGTGATGTTGGCTTGGAAAGAGGTAAAGACCCACACAGACAAAATTAGAAATAATAGGCTCTTTCTCAACGAAATTATCATTGGTCATTTTTCAGATCCATCCATTTGCGTCCTAGCACGTTTCTGGGTCACAGTTATGGCAGCAGTATTTAGTGGTTATAGTTTTCTAAAGTAACATCTTCCTCCAAGGCACTTGTTGGCAACTTTATAGTGGCCAGGAGGCTTCCCAGAGATCAGCCAGTCAGCAGAAAAACCTCCAATCTGCAGTTTGTTTGCATGATCTTCTTATTTCAGGGACACCTTAGAGGTCCTGGTTTATGTTGGAGGGGTCACTATTCAGATTGACTTGTAAATCTTACATTGTACGGGAACGCTGCATGTGACAAAGGTGTAGTTCATGCCAGCCAGGAATCATGGGAAAAAAACATGATAAATAGATCTGCAATGAGATGCAGAGTTAGTTAATAACAATATGTCCACGTCTAATAAATAATCAAGAGTCTGGATGATATGGACGTGTACCAGTCAAAGGCGGTGAAGAAGTAATTCAAAGGGTATCTGTGAGAAAGAATATACGTTATATCTGATTATTTCACAGGCAGCTTTAACTGGGAATCAGTCCATTATCTGCCAGATTCTAACTCACGTTATCACTCTTCAATAAGTTAAGTAACACAGTTCACCTTCATTTTGAGGACAATGATTTAATATTGTGTATATTAACAATATGGAAAACTAATTTCTGAACATTTGCAACTAGACAGTAAAACCACAACATTCTCCTTCTGTTACCCTGTGTTGTAAAAGTAGCATCACATTTAAGGATTAATCCAGCTGCTGTAATGAACATATATTGCTAAAATACTGAGGAGTTTATGAACTTAAAACAACATAACTTTGGAATAAATGCACAAGATTACGTGCTGAGAATGGAGTTAATTTGAGAAAGTCAAATTCACACAGGAGACTGCATCAAACAAAGGCATCGCAGTGAAATGAGAGCTTTGATAGGAGGTTTTAGTTTATTAGCGGAGGTGTTGGACCTGCCGTCACTAGGGACATGTAGTTATATGAGGGTTCAACAAAGGTGGAAAACATTTAAAGCATTTAGGGAAGTTGAGAGGCTCTTACCTTCAATCCTCTTTAAATGCTTTGATTTGACGGTTGCTAAATCACGTTAATCCCACCTGAAATTAGATACTTCAAAATGATTAAATAGTTTTTCCCAAGTTTTTTTTTTTTGAAGGACAAAATAACCTTTAATCATACAGCAGGTATTAGATCCTCCTACTTTACCAGTGAGACTATAGAAGGTAGTTATTAACAAAATAGAAGAAGAAGAATAGAGAATGAACAATCACTGACTTACTAATTGTGACGTGCCCTATTCAAATCTATTTTTTTTTATGAGTGGGAGTTGGCTGACTTTGTCTCCAATATAATGACTCATTATCTATTTATTTCTTTAGGGTATTTGGGTCCCAGAGGGTGAAACAGTGAAGATTCCTGTAGCCAT
This sequence comes from Eupleurogrammus muticus, assembly GCA_036785175.1. Taxonomy (NCBI): domain Eukaryota; kingdom Metazoa; phylum Chordata; class Actinopteri; order Scombriformes; family Trichiuridae; genus Eupleurogrammus; species Eupleurogrammus muticus. The sequence goes on from JAYKQN010000001.1 coordinate 16,146,130, forward strand.
TAAAATCCTAAATGAAGCCACAGGACCTAAGGCTAACGTGGAGTTCATGGACGTGAGTATCTTTGAAAACAAAAAGAATACATTGCATTCAATTGTGTTTGATGCTGCTAGACATACAACAATAATCTTTTTTACAGTTCAAACTTTAATTTACAACAAAAAAAAAGAAACAAGCCGGTTTCTCATTGTATATTTTATTACATAGAAGTATTTCAAGATCATACATCATACAACTTCCAGGCTCCGGAGTCCATGGTAACACATACTTAAGTGATGCGAGATGACGTCTCAAAAGAGTGAAACGACTACTACATCACTACTTACACATCTGCTCCATTGGTGAAATGAAGCTATTAAAAATAGCAGCGCTTCAGCCACATAGACACCAGAAAAAGAAACCATGAGGGGCCCCGCAGACCCTCACATATACACAAGTGGACCATGCCGCAGGCTCCTAGCAAAGAGCACATGGCCTCCATTTATAAAACATTCACAGCTCAGCTCATTTCAAAAGGAAAAGTAGAAAAAAAAAAAAATCAAAATTATTACCCCATGATGATGCAATGCAGATGAAATAACTCCCATCAACACACACATGCTCATAGAAATCCATGCACACACACACGCACACGCGAAGGCGACCCAATTGCACTCATGTTTTGCAATTAGTTTGACAGTCTTAGAGGATGACTTGTGGAGTGTTAGCATTTCTATTTTTATCAGGATGTCTTTGCTGATCCCATACTTGTCTTCTATATGTTGTGATCTGTGTGCTCTGCGTGATTGTTTGACAATCAGATGATGTTTTTATGTAGTCATAGTGTAAATACACTAGAGAGGGAGGTGTAAAGTATAACTCACGCATAATCATGTGTTAGAAAATGTCCCGGTATGAAAAAAGATCGTTTCAATACTAACTGAGATGGATTGTTTGACAACATGTATATGTGCAGTAAATGAGCTTTTGAAGGTTTCATATTTTACACTTTTCCTGGGATTTATTTGCAATTCTGATATTCCTTGGAAAAATATTTGTGGTTTAGGGGACAAAACATTGTCTTGATCTACTATCCTCAAGCTTCTTTTTGGAGCTCTAGAAAATATAGGGTTTGTTAATATTAATGGTCCTTTCCTATGATCGGATGATTTTATTAGTTGAATAGGGGAGAGGCGGCAGTGATTGGATAGTTGTGACATCACAGCTTCACGTAGGTGCTGACAGCTGGTTTTAAGGCACCGTTTGTGAATACAGGCCGTTTTTCATTCAGGAGAGAAAAGTGATTGAAATACAATTATTTTCTTTATCTATTTATCTATAAAGCAAGCATCTGTGTGTCTGTGCCTCATGTTTCTCTCTGACTGTTTATCAGATCAACCTCTTTAAGACGTTGGTCTTGTTCTTACTGTATCTGCATGTCTCTCCTTATCTCCATGTATGACCATGTCTTACTCAATGTACAATTTGTCTATTAAAACTATATAATAGTCCAATGCACCCTTATTTGGTCAAACATGAAAAATGTACTCCAAAGCGTCCACTTTTCCATAGGAATACAGACATACTGCAGGCACTGCTTTAGTTATACAAAAGATAAATTGTTAAATGATCTTATTAACATTTTTGGAGACTTTACAGGCAGATTTTGTGATCGAGTGTCAAAATCACTGAGCGGTAACAAGATAAATCCCCCAATGGAGTCTAGCTACCGGTGGTGGTGGCTGACAACTCTGCTGAGCCTCTCAATTCCAAATATGGAAATATGAAAGGGATTTTTACTTTTGGAACATTCCGAAATAGCACCTTAAGATTCCTAAATGAAAAATGCTTTACAAATCCATTATTATTATTATTATTATTATTATTATTATTATTATTATTATTACTGTTGAATTCTATTGGATAGAGGAGACCAGGAAAAGGATGATGCGTGTGTGAGAGCAATGTGAATGTAGGATGGAAAACACACTTGTCAGAAGAAAACATGTCTCTGACTGAAGCTTCGCGAAGCTGCATTTATATAACTTAGACATAGACCTTCCTTTTAATTAAAATCTCACATCCTATGGGACAAGATGCTTCCACTGTGAGCTAACCAATCAACAGCAAGATGAAGGAATACAGTTCACCTATTTTTGATCAGTGAGAGTTCACCCAGGCAACGCTTTAATACATATTTCTTCACCAGTGGAATTACTTTGGGCAAATTCTAAAGTAAATTATTTTTTCAAACAAACAAACAGTAGCAGCAAAAATTCAGACAGAGAAATCTCACTAAAACATAACTGTTTATTGAGAGAAGAATTTATTTATAGTAGAAGTAAATATGCTTCCATATCCTTACCTTATTAAAAAATTAGATGAATCATTTTTTTTTTTAACAGAAGTGAGTTTTGGGCCTAAATCTTCTTTTGATGATGCTGCCACCTCTGGTAAAACCTTAATTCTTGCTTGAAAGGATCATACTCTTAACAATCTTTCACAATAACTGTGCAGAAGATGCTCCAAACATGATTCTTGGATCAATTTATTTCTGGTGAGTAATTTGGCTAATTATAAAGGCTATAGATAAATTCAATAAATAGTAGCCAAATATAACGAAAGAAAAGAAGATGAACTTACATATAAAACATGTTGATGTCAGTTGAGTTTGAATCACAAAATTTGACACATCTTATTTTTCAAAACGTTTGCAAGGCTGGATGTTGGAAATTAGTTACATTCAATAAAAAAATGACCTGGAAAGGTGATTAAATAAAAGGAAACTGCCTACTGACAATTTGATTTACCTGACATTTGTTTAATATACCTCCATGAAATGTAAATTTTGAGTTTTTACTATGGAATGAAAAGGACAGTTTCAACCAGGTTTAAAGTTGCCTAAAGTCACACTAGAATGTAAAAATGACATAGACCATTATTATATGAATGAAGAGAGGAGTCTATTTATTTCCTATGTCTCCCTGTAAAATCATTACCTACCTTGGTCCCTCACATCACATGCATCCGTTTCTTCTTCCACTGACTGCTGAGCAGTTGGGGGCTCAGCTTTAAGCACGTGGAACCATCAGTGGTTGTTGCAGAAGCAGCAGAGATTGCATCTAATTTACTTAACCCATCCACGTTACCCCAGCCAACCCCCAGGCATTCTCACTGCTGACCTTCTCACTGCAGGCGACCCTCGCTGGCCACCGGCTGTATGAAGAATGTCACTGAGGATTGATTGTCTTTGTGTGTGGATTTGTTTACCAGTAGATGGAGTTTTCCCAGACTCTCTTATCCATGCCCGTGTCTCTGATGTTCTTTACCATCCTTTCAGACAGCAATCAAAGCAGAAAGTTCGCGTAGAGTCAAATGGGCTCATCTGGTCCAAACAGTTCTAACAGGCCTTCCTGCTAATAGCAGCCGTGCAGCACGAGGACAGAGTGTCTGTATGGCGCGAGGTGTTGCTGTGCTTGTGTGCGATGGTAATAGTGGCTACAGGGGGACGGGCTGTGTTATTCCTGCTGAAGGCCAAACTGCTGCTCAAGGCTTGTTTTCACTGAAGCAGATAAAACTCCTGTGATTTGTCCTTGGAAATTGTATTGAGTAATACTGTTTTTTTTTTGCATGAAGCGATGATCTTCTCTTATTTTCATTATGTGTTTGCACCGTTTTAAATCTATTCATATCAACCAGAGGAACCAAACATGCATGCATATATAACACTGTAATACATGTTATATATGAACCAATTACACAGTACCTCCCAGGAAAATATAATTAAATAATAATTAGGCTACATTTAAAATAACTCTCTAACAGTGCATATCCATACACCCATACATGTACACACCAACTAACACTCTAACTTGCTAGAGTTGGTCTGAATGTAATCATTGTGAGTGTCAGTATTGAATTCACAGTGATAAAGGTTTGTGTGTTTTTTTTATTATATAGATTAGGCAATATATAGTGTTGAGAAAACTCAAAAAGAAAACTGCCATGGGACATGAGCACATTATAGATCTTATTGTTGCTATGTACCTGTGTTGCATAACCAGCTACTGTACCATGCGCACAATGCTAATTCAATTGCTGCTTAAAACTGTGAAGTTCTGCGGTTCATGTGCTGCTTTAAATAACTGCATCAGATTTTAGAAAGTATGACTTAAAGGGTTAAATCTGTAAAATGTAATTTTGCTAGTTGGTAGTGGAAAAAATGTTGCTAAAAATGAGTTTGAATGCTAAAAACTTGGGGTAATCATTTGATATGCAATTATGGCCAGTAAAATAAATCTGTTTACTTGTGACCTGTGATTCTAGCATTAATGTCTAGACATATTATATAAAACAACCCAATATATAGAAAATGTAAGTTAAAGACCTGCATCAATGTAATCTGAGTGGGGAAATTCAAAATGGTAATGAGGTCTTAAAATGTATGGAAGGGGTTTTAAAAAATGGTTTTAAAAGATTAAATTCAACCTAAGTATCTCTGCATATATCCTATATGTAAAGGCTGTAGGAGCAAAGGGTAAAATATGCCCTGAGATACACCCTGAGATGGTAAAAGTCTTGTCTCAGTCTTAATTTTGCACAAAGAAAGAATCAGAATAATAAACAATGCGACATGTTATCCATCCATCCATCCATTGTCTATCCCGCTTATTCCCTTTCGGGGTCGCAGGGGTCTGCTGGAGCCTATCCCAGCGCGTTAAGGCGAGAGGCAGGGATACACCCCAGATGGTCGCCAGCCAATCGTGGGGCACACACACCATTCACACACCATTCACTCTCACACTCACACCTATGGGCAATTTAGAGTTTACCAATTAACCTGAGCATGTTTTTTGTATTGTGGGAGGAAACCGGAGTACCCGGGGAAAACCCACGCAGACACGGGGAGAACATGCAAACTCCACACAGAAAGGCCCCAGACCCAGGCCCAAGGCGGTCTTGAACCTGCGACCTTCTTGCTGTGAGGCAACAGTGCTACCCACCGCACCACCGTGTCGCCCTGCGACATGTTATTGAGAAGTTATTCAGTCTATGAAAAAGGTTTCCCTTCATGGTGAAATGTGGGTCAACAGGTATAAAAGAACACAGAAATAGTCTCTCACTGTATTTTCACCATTCCTTCATGCTGACAGCTTGTATACAGGAGTTAATACCATGTCGCAGTACCAGCTGAAGCCTGGAGTCCTTTACATGGATTCAGATTCACCATCAACCAACATGTCCAGCACTCGAGCAGGAATCTGATTATGCAAGTGTTGCAATACTTAAGACATATTCATCCTTGGGTGTGTTGTGGACGTATCTCTCTGTCAGTGCTCAGTGGAGCTTTACACATGCTGTACATATATATTTCTGCCCCCCTTTTACACACTCACTCTGACACATAGTGTATGTTGGAGAGTTGGAGAGTTTTGTGCACAACCATCCATTTCATGATAAATTGTCATATTAAACCATAACCCCTGTAGTCACAATGTTGTGTGTGTATTAAATTTTTATGTGTATAAAAACAACAGAAATTGTTTGGCGGGAACACTTGACTCACAACGTTCTCAGCGTAGTGTATTTGCTACATTTTCGGTTTATGACGGACCGCCGACAGTCATGTGAAGCAGCGAGTCACTTTGATGTCTGGGTTTTTAAGTCAAATTCTAGTGTTTCTGACTTAGTGGAACCTTGCTTCTTGCTTCAACAGAAACTTGAGGCTAAAACAGAATAAAGGGTCTTATGATCTTAGATAGTTGAGTCTATACTTGTAACCATGATGAACTATCTGCAGGCTCTTGAGTGCGCGGAGGCTTTGATCCTCAGCTCTGGCATTTCTCATTTTACACTAACTGGAAGACAGCGTTTGTAAGCCCAGTATCAGGGAAATATTATGAATAAGGTTGTTACAAGTGCTTAGATGTTTTTTTTTTTTTTTTTTAACTAACTATGCAAAGAGAAATACTGTACATTCTAGTTGTGCTTCTTTTTTCCAAAAAAAAAGTAACAGTGATTATTTTGTTAATATACCAATGGTAATAGTTTGAATAAAAAGGCTAATGTGATTCTGATAAACAACCATGACTAATTCCAACCATAGTTAATTCCCGGTTTAAGGACATGCATTTTGCCTTTTCCATTCGACTCTTTGATCTTCTACAGGTGTGAATAGGAACACACAATGAATTTTTTTAAATGTCACAAAACACAGCGGTTTTATCATTCCTGCTTTGTCGTTCTTCCAAATCTTCTAAGCAGACGACTTTTCCTGAACTGTAGAATTGTAAAAAGTGTTGATCTAATGTTAAAACACACACACACACAGACACATACACCCACCCACCACCCACCTTGCCCCCTGTCCCTCCCCACATGCCTCAGTGTGTCTCTGTCTCATCCAGGAGGCCCTGATCATGGCGAGCATGGAGCACCCTCACCTGGTGCGTCTGCTGGGCGTCTGCCTGAGTCCCACCATCCAGCTGGTCACGCAACTGATGCCCCACGGCTGCCTGCTCGACTACGTCCACGAGCACAAGGACAACATCGGGTCCCAGCTGCTGCTGAACTGGTGTGTCCAGATCGCCAAGGTAAGGCCGGAAAACATTAGTCGTCTGACTGGCTGCATCAATGGTTAGTTAATTACGTGCTTGGCTGCGTTGGTTATTGGCTTAGACTGACTCGGGTAGTTGGTAGGCTGTTATTGCTATGTTCCTGTAATAATTCCTTTATTAAGCAGTTTCCATCTCTCTAGAAAAAATGGTTTGCAGGTCATAGTGATGTGAAAAAATGTTTCCTGTTTTTCACGTTTGTCAAACTTCAATGATTCAGGTCCAAACAAATTTCAATATTAGTCAAAGATGACACAAATGGGCACAAAAGGCAGTTTTTGAATGACGTTTTTTTATTATAAGGGAGAAAAAATCCAAATCTGTGTTGCTCATTACATCTGGTGAAAACACTTTTTCACACCCCTGTATATAGGGACAATGCTAAAAAAAGCAATGTCAAAGCTGAAAAAGTAATACCAGATAGTGTAATACTCTTTACACATGTTATCACTTAGTTTTATATTGAAGTTGGATTAAATATTTAAAATGTATCATTCTTTTTTAGTTACACTATTTGGCAATTTTTCAAGAAAAATCACACATTGCGATTTTTGTAAAAAAAAATATTAAAATGAAGTTAAATGACAACAATCCAACATGAACAGAAAATGAACTTTTGAGAGACCTGTTGAATGCTTAAATGCATAAAACAGTATTTTAAAAAACTGTTTGTTCTTGCCAACCCGATTTGCCACTGACCCAGTGAGAGTATTTGTAGTGTAGAATTTTATGTACAATGTCATTTAACATTGTTTTTAGACATAGACACTGCATTTTGGGTAGGAGATATAATTTATAATTATTATAATAACTTATAGTAAAATCCTCCATTTTGATGTATTCTTTTTCTAAGATAAATGATTATAAGCAAAACAAAAATATTCAATAATCTAATCAAATATCAACCAAATGAAAATCGACTCCTGCTGTTTTACACACTGAACAATACTTTTGGTTTCTCTCTGCCACATCAGTGTGGTCTCACTACTTTGCTCTTAGAGTGAAAACATGTGTCTGTGTTGGTCGACAGTAAATAGCTGCAACTCTGAGACATGGACTTGAGCCGTGTTGTCTTAGCATGAGCTGCTCGTGGAGGATGGAGCAGCAAACAGTGGCTTCATACCCCTTCAGTCACTCTCTGGAGAGCGGAAGTAAATAATTCAAAACCTTGCTTGACTTTGTTGGGGAAAGTGTGCAGTCCAGGGACTCGCTGGTGCAGGATCACGGACAAAGGTGTGCATTATAATTACTTCTAATTTAGTTGTAATATTAATAGGTGACAGCTATAGTCTCCTTTAATATCTGAAGGGTTTAGACTCACAAATCACTGCATTAATGAGTCAACCTCTGACACAGTCTCCCTACCAATGCAAAATATCAAGCATAGCTTCACAAAAAATGTGTTTTTTCTATTTATGCAATATACTAAAAAATATTTATAGCAGGGCTATTATTAGATTTTCATTATCCGTATATATCATGCGATATAATTCTACCTTTAAACATGCTGCATTAGATGGTTGATGAGACTGGAAACAGAACGATCTTCACAGTCGCTGCGGCACCAGATTTAATACCGCGGATAAATATTTCTGTTGCTATTTTTGGGCTGAAGCAGGGGCGGCGAGTACGAGAGCTTCCACAGGAAAATATTAAACCATCAATTAAACTTTGGGTCACAGTTACAATCATACCACCTGAAGTGCTTTTTTTTCTTTTCTTTTTTTTTCCTCTACACCAAAGCGATCAGTGTATGCATTAAGTCTTGCCACATTGACAAACTCTCCATGCTGTGTAGCACAAATATGTTCATGGTGTGGAATTAATCACCCAAATTACTTCTTGGAAAAAAGAGGCAGACTGGCCATGTACACATGAATAAATATATGCCTGCTGTGAACAGTTGTCAACACGCAGAGATGTATAATTCATAAAGGGTAGACATGATGATGTATTATTTACCATCGTTATTCTGTGTCTCATGCGTCTATTGTTTAGTGTTTTCAATAATTAGCTGCAGCTCCTGGGAACACAAATAGTTGTCAGGGGTTGTGGTTAATAAGATGAGACTGTAGGCAAGGTGACCCCCCCCGTAATGAAGGACTCTGAATGCCGGGCGAGGTGAATTAGGACACTCAAGACCCGACGCCATCAAGAGCAGCGCTCATAATAACTTATTCCGCACTCTTGAGCTTTAAAGCGTTGTTTCTGAAAAACGATTCCAGTGTCTTTACCGCGGAGGTGTGCATCCACTCGTGCTGCGTCTTACCGGGCTCTCAGTGCGAGTGACAAAAGCTTCAGTCCTCCCTCTGTCATGGCTGCAATCACAGCCCTAGATTAATAATGGAGTGATCCACCATGAGGGTCATACTAATGAGCAGATTCATCAGCTACAACATATGCAGGATTTTTCCCTTCCTATTTTATCTTTCCATATCCCTTTACTACAGCCCACACTACAGTACATCACGTTCTCCCCATTATGTCTACTTGCTTGTTCAGGTTCAAAAAGGTTCAAAATCATATGGTATTTGCTTCTCAGTTAGTTAGATAGTTAATATTTAGTTAGTTAGTTAGTTAGACAACTGCAGGTGGACATTCCACTGCAGACTTAAGCACTCGAGAAAAAAAATGAGATGAAAAACAATGTTTTCAAATAATAGGTTTGAAAAGTAGTTGGAGAAAGTGTTCTTTAGTCCCAACTCAGCTTTATTTATATTGTTGTATATTTAGCTTCCCGCTTACTAGTCAACTCATTTGTCCTTTTTTCTTATTTAAACAATTCAATAATTTCTATAAAAAAATGCATATCATCCTAAAAAATAACAGGTTTAAACTCGAACAAAAATGGGTCTGAAATAAATCGAATACAAAGCGTACAGCTGCTGATTGTTAAACAGCTTCACTTTTATACCGTAAATTAATCATTTCTATATATTTATTTTTAAATCGTTTCATTATTTTAACTCCACATTCAAATTTATTGCAAAAACACTTACAGTGTAGTGTTTACATACAGGGACCACAATAAGCCTTTTTTGGACTTTATTGTGTGATAATTCCTCAACAATTTTGTGTATTTAAAAATATTTTAATTTAAACTAGATGAAGCACCTTGAGAGTGCAGGCCTCATATTGTGACGTCCACCCAACATTGCTGTCCTATAGTTACTGAATGCACACACACTGTAGGATTAAAAGTAGGTGCAGTCCTCTCTTGTCCTCTGTTGTGATCTGTACAACTTTCCCAAAGGCTTTTCATTGGGTAACATTGTATTGCTTTGTCTTTATTGGATGAACTGTTGCCATATTTTGCTGCCCATCACACGTCTTTGTAAAGTAGGGTAGATGTGAAATTGTCAAACATGCTTATCTGTTAACAGCCCTCAGTTGTAGAGATGACTTGATACCGCTTTTTAATTTTCCAAACCCAATACTAATGCAGAAACACGACAGCGTCTGTCGACGCTACTCCAGAATAACAAGGCTGTGGGGGAGATATCATCGCAAAAATGAGCTGATAGCACCTCTCACATTTGCAATGCATGAACATTCCCTCCGTCGCTTGCTCCAACGGATTCCCCCACTTATGAGCCATGAAACTGTTTACCCCGGGGTGCAGCTTTTCGGAGTTCATATGTAATCCTGGTGCTCTCAGTTGCCTGCAGACACATTCGAGTTTCATGTCTCAGCCGTTTGAGCCCACTGCTCCAGCGGTGTCTGGGCATTTTGTAAACAAGTCACCGGCTTGTCTGCACAATGCAGAATTTGCCTTCCGGCGTCTGGAGGAAGTTTGGGATGATACAAATGATGAATGCTACTTCTATTTACACACAACATGCAAGCTTAACCATATATGACATCACATGATTTAACATTAGTCTGTTTCTATATGTAAACTAACACTTTTATTGGATTTACTGCATGTCAGATCACATTCAGTTATTTGAGTGTGGTTGTGACTGCTGCAGCTGCAAAACATTCAAGGTCTTTCTGTCTTTTAATTTAATTTCTTTATTTATTTTAGTAAACCTTCTTTGGAAGACTTTGGAAAATTTGATCTAATGTTGATGATGTTGATGATCCGGTTTCTCCAGTTGTTTGCTGCGTTGTAGTCTTATAATGTGACTGTTTCTGTACAAGAGAAGGATTAAATGACAGAAAGAGGGGAGGCATAGGTCATATAAATTGAGTTTACTCACTATAATGCACAACTGTCTGCAGAAGAATCGCATCACGATCTCATCAAAGCAGCTTCACAGTGGAAATAATTTGTCAAATTCACTAGCAAATACTGTTTTGGAATAACTCCCAGTCATAATGCTTCATCGTGCAGTATGGGTGTCATATTTTATTCAGTTATTGATATTTTATTATATATATATATATATATATATATATATATATATATATATAATATTATATACATAGTATGCAGGACATTTGGAACAGGACATTTGTTCCTCACAAAAGGAGTAGATTATTGAACATGCAAAAATGAGAGCTACTAGAATAGTTTTTCCATTGGGATAATTTTTCAAGGGCAGCTAGCTCAGGGCCACTAAGGTCTGCCCTTGAATGAATGTGATTAACTTTATTTTTTATTTCTTTTCATGATTTCAACGAAGAAAATGGCCTTTGTTCCGAACACATTTCGCCTGGTGCAGTGCAGACATCACGAAAGTTGTGCAGGAGGACAAGGAATTCTGTTATTTGGACTCTGAATAATAGATTTTTGTTGTGTTAAGCAGAGAACTAGGAAAACACTGTGCATGCAGTTGTACTCCACACGCGAGTGTGAGGTGGATCTCACCAAACGCATTGCTTTCAGATGTTTAGATTCCATCCAGCACAGGTACATAGCATCTCTTTCTGTTTAAGATCTACAGTTAACATGAGAGATAGATTCAGATCACACATCAAGCCTTTGAAACTACGAGTGTCTGCCTATCTCCCTTTCCCCCGCTCAGTATCTCGGTTTTGCCGTCTGCCGTGCTTTGATTTCCAATCAAATTAATTCTGAGGTTTTTTTTTTTTTTTCTTTGCAATGGTGTTTCATGACTGCATGAATAAGTGTATGATTCAATGTTAGCAGCCCGAATAGCTCCTTTCTCCTGTGTAAATAGCAGCCTGAAAGGGTTTCACAGCAGCTCTACGCATGTTTTTTATCAATCGAATTTCACATCAAAGCGAAGGACCGATGAGGTGGGATTAATGGATGTTTCTTTTTATTGTAAGTGCTGTTGAAGCGTGGTAAAAGAGGTAAGACACCATCCATTGGAAAAATAAATAGAGCATAAAGGAAAAATAAAGTAAAATATAATAAGTAAAAATGAACAGATAATGCAAACCACTCACTTCCTCTCTAAAGCATCGATTGCTCAAAAGACAGTTCTTATGGAAGTCGTCTAAAGTAAAATTTGAATTCATTTCTGTGACACTGACGAGCAGTACAATCACTGGAGAATCTTCGCTGAGTGGTTTGCATTATCTGTTCATTTTTACTTATTATATTTTACTTTATTTTTCCTTTATGCTCTATTTATTTTTCCAATGGATCTTAATTATTCAACATGCTTCTTTTTTTGATACACTTTGAGCTGCACTTCTGTATTAAAGGTTATATGCTATATTATTAATCTTGATCTTTATTCTCTTGGGATCTTGATCACAATTGAGGGTGAAATGTAGCGTGAGAGCAGCGGGGTTGGGAGCAGCGTGACAGACACGGTCGGGACCGTCGCGGTGCGGAGACAACTGAGCCTGAAGTGGAAGTCACTCTTCTTTCAGTCAGTTAAGGTCACAGCGATTTGTCTGTTACCAAAAGGACGAGATTGATAATAGAGATGGAAAAAAAAAAAAAAAAAACAGATCCACTCACTGGATGAGGATTCCTGGAGGTTTTCTGGGTTTATCCAACTGGGAGGAGACTGAGGGGACATATTCAGAACATGTTGAAGGGATCATATATCCCCATCTAGCCTGAGCATGTGTTGGGATTTCTCAGAAGAGCTGGAGCAGAATGCTGGGAGGAAGGACATCTGGGCTACTTACTGTAGCGGCGTTTATATCGATGTGTTGTCATGGACAGGACTGCTAGGAATAGTTTTCTTAACCTGAAGATAAAGCGTTTAAAAATATATCTATATATTTAAAACCGGTCGCCACATAGGCCTGTGGAGAAATTTCCCTCTATACACAAAAGCCTGAAGCAGATTAATAGTCATAGCAGAGGACAGAAAGATAAACAAAGACTCCTGGGCTGCACTGACTCATGGATGCATGTCGTCAGTCACACACACACACACACACAACCGGCCGAGGGAAATACATTCACTCACTTTCCCCTTATCTGTTTCTGCGTTTCTCTCTGTCTCTCTCTCTCGAGCACACACACACACACACGGCAGTGATGCAGTTTTAACAGTGTCTGGCTGAGGGTAGATGGATGTGGTCAGGTAGGATGGGGGGAAAATGGATGACTGCAGGCAGCCCACACAATGGATGAGACTGGCAGCTCAGGGAGACAGGTCTACACTAATGAGTGACTACCAGACACACACACACACACACACACACATGCATAGACGCACACACAGGTAGATGAAGACTTTAAGGCGAAGCACAGACATTTTTGGGAGGGCAGGTGCTCAAGGGAAAAAAGAGGAAATGATAACTGAATCCAGTCACATCTGTTGGGTCACCTTATAGAGACACAGCGATGGTGCTGCTGCAGCATGAACACACACCACACACATACATGAACACTCGCACACACAGTAAGAAGAGGAAGCTTCTATAGCAACTTTTATCAGCTTTACAATCGGCAGGGTCAATTCACTTGTGTCTCACTAGTTATTTAACTAATAACTAAAACAGTCTTGAAGAAAAAGTTCATCAGATAGACTTTTCAGTCCTGTTCAGACCTGAAGAGGAAGAAGAGGTGAGGAAAAGAAAAACAGGAACAACAATATGCATGCAGGGCAAGACTTGGGCTGTTAATCATTGATTATTAACATTGAAAAAAAAAAAAGAACTAAAGAGTTAAATTTTGATTACATTTCGGAATGAGCCCCAAGGTCACACTGAGATTCTGGGCCGCTAACAAACCAAGGAGCTGAACCCCCAAAAGAGTCCTGAGGAATACTGATCAAATAACGGCAACGGCGCTCTGCCTCAGACCTGCGCAGCTTTACAACCACCAATCAGAGTGAACTAATAAACCAACAAAAGATGCCTATCTGGAACATTTGACGAATCAAAAACAGGCTTAATTGGTGTCTGGCTTTGAACCATGAATTTAAATTGGCAGAGATTTTTTTTTTTACCTACAGAGATACAAAGCAGAGACAAACCCAGACTGAGAGACCACACTGTAGCCACAGACAACACTTATAACACTTATATATGTTTGCAACATTGTGACTTTACATACTGGATGTAAACACTGTGGTATTTGACTAAATGAATGTGGCTCATTATTTAACTGTGTCTTTAAGCTGCAAAATATGAATCAGTTGAGCTTAACTGAGTTATTGCCTACATTAGTTAGGTTGGGAAGACATGAGATACATTGTGCTTGTAATTGAGAATTGATGACATGTGCCGAATTCAAAAGCTAAAATGTGAAGGACAAAAACAATTAGAAAATGCATTTAAAAAAAAAACATTTTCACAGAAGCCCCAAAAGGCAGGTTCTTCATTACCACCTGGAGTCTGCCTCTGCATGTTTTCTGCTTGTAGGTATTAACCTAAAAAACATGGCTTACATTTAGGGATAGACGTTAGCAAAGTGAACATTTCATAATTTGATTGAATACATGTAGACAGATAAAAACAAACAAACAAACCCACCCACAGAGACACTACTTGACCCACACAATATGTGATCATTCTCTCTTTCGTTACTTATCAGTTTCCTGTCTGATAAGTAACATCAGTGATTTTCTCACTTAATCTTTACCTATATGTCTACACTGTGGCAGACACACACATATATATACACATATATATATATATATATATATATATATATATATATATATATATATATATATATATATATATATATATATATATATATATATATATGTGTGTGTGTGTGTGCATATGCATATTTTTATGCATTGCTTTATCTTCAGACTTTGCCCTATATTTGTTCTGCTCACTACTCACTACACAGAACAGGTTCACCTTGTAAATTTCTAATTATTTCTCTAAGGACATTGATTTGAGATGATATGAGATTCCATTCATATCAAATTAATCAGAGACACACACACACACACACACACACACAAACACACACACACACACACAGGTGTCTGCTTGATTAACTTGATAAGCTTTGGCACTTTGTTATGTCCTTCAGATTACATAAAACGAAGCTGTGTTGCACAGCATGCACATGTCTGTCTTTTCAAAGTGTGCACCATGAAGATCCACTGCCGGTTGCGAAGCATCAGAAAATGCGAAAGCACATATGTGTGAATGCCTCACAACATTTGTCAAACAGTGGCAGACAGTCATTTACGTGCTGTAGGTGCTGTGCACAGCTTCTTGTTACGTGTGATGTAATGTGTATGTGTCAAATCACACACCCGTGACCAGATTTTGAAACGAATGGAACCTCATACATGTCTGTGTGCATGCACCCTCACTATTTGGATTAAAAATCCCCAACATTTGGTGTTGTATTGGTGTGGCACTCATCATTTTAAATCAATCTAAAAAAAAATTGTGTCATTTTATGTAAATTTAACCTACTTAGTCAGGGGAGGCAGCATTGATTGTATTAGTACCTACTAGTTACCACAGAAAAACAATAGAAGATTATCCACATTTGTTTGTGCAGGTAAATTGTGGGTTTGAGGTGTGCATGCACCATGACACTTGCAAACAAATATTGTTGTATTGAAGTTCATTATTTCAGAGTTAATCATATATTCATATACTGTATCTCTGGTTGAGAGACACCGACTTCAAAACATCCTTGGTAACTAAGGAATAACGAGTTGCTAGGCAACTTATTAATTAAAGTCACTTACCATTTGCGGTAACTAGTAACAAATTACTTTTTTTTGCCAAATCAAATAATGCATTTGCAATCACTAAAAATGAAATGGGCTCATTACTTGTTTCCCTATGAGAAGCTTCAGAGGAAAGCAGATAAACAACCACAAACACACACACACACACAAACACACACACACACACACACCACATCTGCAGCTAGCTGTGTTGGCCATTGGAGCAGAAACACACTTTACCCACAGCATCAGTTATTGTTGTAAAGTTCACATCATTGCAGCTAACATGTGTTATAACATAAGTCTTGTCTCTGAAGTTATAACATTATATGTTGTAAATAATCACTGTTATCGAGCCACTGCTGCAACTTTGATTTCCTGGTTTGATTTGTTTTGTGGAGCATCTCTGGTAAACGGTAAAACACACGGGTCCGATTTATGTGAAACTGGATTAAACTGGACTAAACCTTTACACAGTGGATTAAACTCTACAGAGGTTACTTTCTATAATAAAGTAATCTGATTATGTGTGAGAGAAGGAACTGTGACTTTTTTACTAATTTACAGTAACATGCTAAACTAACACTGCTCTCAACACACTCATGTTTTGTCTGTGCTTTTATGTATTTATTCAGAAGTTAAAGGGCAATTTTATATTCCTCAAAGGCATGATGGTAATTTTATGTGTAGTTCGTTTTTGTCTGACAGGAATAACTTTGCAGCAGTAAGTGTGGGAAAAGTGAGAAGGATGGAGCAGATATGCTTGTTTATGTGAGTCATTTCTTTATATAACAGCCTAAGTGAAACTGTCAACATTGTTTAGGATGATTTTATGATCACAAAGCATTGGCAAAGACGAGAAAATGACTGTGCAGTTATAGCTCAATAAAGACAATTCTGCACATAATGTTGACTATATATATGTTTAAGGTTAATTTACACTCATCCTTATCCATTTCTGTATTTGCCTTAAAAGTGAAATAGATAATGAATAACTGTTTAAATGGAATCGGATAGAAGAACAAGTTAACAAAAACAGATGTCAAATCCCAACAGAACTTTCATTCAGTCATTTCCTGTATCTATATGTGTGCATCTTAAGTTACACAAAGCTATGGTGAAGATAATCATGTTAATTTTAATCATGTGAGTCACTCGCATATTTCATATCCAATGTGCACACATTGCTCCGGAAAGTTTGCTTTCTTTATCTCACTATTATGCATCTGCTGCTGTAATTCATTTAGGAGAATCCGCAGCATGTAGTCACAGACCACGGTGAGGAGGAAATGAATGGCAGAGACAGAAGTGAGTTACCAAGTCAAACATCCATCTTAACACTAGAACGACCACGGAGGGGTCAATTGACCTTTTTACCTAAAAAGCCCACAAGAGGGTCATTTGACCCTTTGGACCCCCTGTGGACACTCCTTTTGTTGTGGAAATGTGGCTGTTAGCGGCTCAGAGAAGTCACTTGAGTCACAGAGTCGCTTGAGCCTGTGTGGGGGAGGGGAACCCAAGGCAAGCTTTTAGTACTCAGGTAGGTTAGTGTGTTTTTGCATGTGTGTGTATGTGTGTGTGTGTGTGTGTGTGTGTGTGTGTATGTGTGTGTGTGTGTGTATGTGCCCATATGGTGGATTTATAAACATATGGTGGATTTTTATGCAGTAAATCATCAGGATGAACGGGAATTTGGGATCAAAACTCTTGACATTTATTGTTAAAAAAAAATCAAAACAAAACATATTTACAATGAATAAAAAAGCAACTGTTTTCCCAGTTTTCGTGTGGAAGGTTTTTGCAGAAGTAACTGCTATTGCTATGACATTCACACGTTCATTGAACCATTGGCACTCACATGACTCGTTATGGTCACATGGGACATTCACATACCCGCCGCCATGGGCGGGCCTTGGGGGGAATGTGCCCACCCAACAAGATGTGTTAGCCCGCCTGCCCCACCCACCCAAGCCAGATCACATCACTGATATTCCTTATATAAATAATTTCAATGTATATAATTTAATTTCAGTTTATTGTACTTGCTATTTTGTTAAAACGTATAGCCTCGTGTGGCATAATCGTTCAGACATCACACATAAAAACAAATCAGAGATATTTTGTCTCTGTCCTGGTCACCAGCCTCATCTTTCTGGCTATTCCCATGCTCTGTTTGTCCGCAGATTCTGGTCAACATCCCCTCTGATGTTTTCTCTTGAGATGCAGTGTGGGAAGAAGCGTCAATGCCTTAGCCCTCCTCAATATTGAGGAGAGACCTCTGTTTTTTGCCATGATGTTCATACTCTCCACCTCCAAGCAGAGAAAAACACCTTCTATGGTTTCAGGAGAATATGATGGTAGCAAGGCATTATGCATTCTTGGATGCCATGTTGAACCATGCCTGGATGTGTGGACCATGGCAGAAATTGTGGAAACATTGCCCCATACAATGACAAACGTGGGTATGTCTGCAACATGATCTCCTAGAAATCTGTGAAAGCTGGCAAGGATCATTGTGACACGAAATCTGTGGTACTGGCACGGATTTTTCCAAAATTCCCTGTTGGGGGACACGGAATTATTTCATGTGTCCAAAGTCTTATTTTTGTCTTTGTTTTTTTTCTGATTTCAAAGATTATTTACCCTCAAAA
Source organism: Eupleurogrammus muticus (assembly GCA_036785175.1). Lineage (NCBI taxonomy): Eukaryota > Metazoa > Chordata > Actinopteri > Scombriformes > Trichiuridae > Eupleurogrammus > Eupleurogrammus muticus. The sequence goes on from JAYKQN010000001.1 coordinate 16,164,401, forward strand.
ACATTTCTTACTGAAAGGTTAGGGTTAGGGTTTGTTTAGATCTGATCACAATGTGTCCTGCTAGGATTCTTGTGATAGGATTTTGTTGCCAATCCACCACGTTAAAAAAAAAAAAAACTGACAGGATAAGGTTAGGAATTGTTTTGATCAAAGCACAACGTGAATTGCTTTAATTCATAATATTATATGTATTATATACAGTATACTGTATCAGTTACTATTTACCTGTGGTGATTTCAGAGGCTGACAGCCCTTCGTAAGAAGCTATCTGCCCCTGTTTTTCTTGGCTGTTACCTGTAAGGTGTGACCCCCTCACCCCACACACTGCCCCTAACAGCCTCATTACCATAACAAAATGAGTGATTAGTGTACTCGGCAAAAGCTGTGTGGGTCAAATGACCCCTCTCTGGTCCTTCTAGGTAGGCAGAAAAATTGTGGTCTTTCTAGTGTTAAAGCTTAAGGAAATTAAATCTGAGCCTCAAATTTCCTACAAGTCTAAAATTCCACATGCTCACATATGGAAGGTAGAAGCAAGCATTTTGGTCTTTGAAAGTTCTATTGCAGGCCTTTTGTCACCATCTCCTGGGGAAGGGAAAGTCATTGCACAAACGCTGTTCCCATGTAGTATCACACACACACACACAAAAAGACTCATTTAACTATAAATCTGGAAGGGTTTCCTCCAATAATGTTCGGGGAGCCTAGAAGCTGTGAGACTGCAAAGGGTTATCTGGAAGTAGTTGGTGGAAGCCTTTGGTGCAGATGTTCTGTTCATAGTGTTTATCCAGCTGGCAGCGAACGTCACCGTAGACAGACAATTAAAAACAAGTGATTTTACTGTAAACAGGGGCAGTTACCTAGTGGTAATCAGCCTAATTAGCGTCATAATTACTCTCCCACGTTCATACGATAACATACAATTCCTCAGTCAGCCCTAATACATTGTTAGGAAAATATCAATTATAGTTGGGAGGGAAGAAAAATAATAACACCTCTATCCCTTCATGCTGATAATTACTACAATTTTTGTGGATTCTATTTAATGCCCGTTTGATGAATTCAGTCTCATTTTGCCCATTGACATCGTTTTCTTTACTTCTTCATTCAATTGTTGTTAAACCCAGCAAAACGTATGTTAATATTGGTGATCTGCACAAATGTTAGAGCAGTATTGTTGTGAATGTCATCCGTCCGTATACATGACAGTGAAAGCCGTGGATAGCTTTTCATCTCTCCGCCATGCAGGCGGAAGGCCAACGCTGCGACAACTTGGACCCACTTCACTTTCAATTAGTCGCCTGCCTCTGTTGATGCCTCCTCACCCGCTTCTTTGGAACTGACACAATCCCTGCGTGCGTGCGCGTGCATGTAACGGAGAGGGCGAGTGTGTGCATTGTATTCCATGTATATAAAAAGAGTGTGCATGAATGCGAATGTGTTTTTTTTTTTTAGCTTAACAGGCCAGTGGTGGGAGGAAAGTGGTTAATCAGCGTGTGTGTGTGTTTGCGTGTGTCGCCCGCTTGACATCTCCGCCCCCCCCTTTGCTAGTTAGGAGCCGGGCTGTGTGGCATCTCACGGCTCAGGTTGCCAGCAACCTGTCAGACCTTTGAATGAGACCTTAGAGTGACACTGCTCAATTGAGGAGCATTTTTGGCCGTCGCCTTAGACACCAGATATGTGCAAACTGCATGTGTGCATATCAATGCAGCATTAATGACTTTTTAAGTAGGTATTCATTTTCATTTTATGCGAAGATGAATATATTGTAAATAAAAAATATATGGTAATTGCCTCATTAAGTGGTCTTTTTATTAGAGTTTGTGTTCCATGTCATGGTTATTGTGGTAGGACATTTTAGTGTCTAGTGGTTTTGTAATTGAAATGCTCTCAGACCTGTGACCATACCTGACCTGTGGAAACGTATCAGCTAGCACTAAATAAAGCCCAAAATGTGATACCACCCGCATCATGCCACAGATTCAGTCGCAGGAAGTCTTTTTGGCGTCATAAGAATGCAGTAACCAAGACGAGAGTGGGTTATGGTGGGGAAAAAAAAAGCAATCAAAGTCAAGCACAACCAACATGCCGTTAAGCCTTTTAATGATCTCAATCGTTCCATATTCCAGTTCACTGCAATTAGCAATAAAACCCTTAACGGGCGTAGACTTATGATGTAGCTGTTTGAGTGCAGGTCAAGTTATATGGTACAGACCTGCACCATCTATTATTTCCCGAGGTGTCTGACTCCTACAGAGGGCATTGAACTGTAAGTACCTCCCATCCTGGCTGATTGTTTTTTTTTTTCTTTTTTTTTTCTTTTACAATGCAGCCATCATGAAGCCTAAAGCTTAGCGATAAATTGTAACGAGAGCGGTTTTAGAAGCGTTGCAGAGAAACACAGTTAAATTGTTGGGAGTAAAGCGGCAGTCTGTCGTCCTGATGAATCCTGAGCTCCATCAGAGCAGTCCCAACACTTTCTTCCAGCAACTAAAAGTTTAATTCTGTTTACCCTTCTTCTGTCCTGTGCTGTTTACAACTTTTTTTTTTTGCTTCCTAAATATCCCACAATATTTGCTGTAGTAACAGTACAGTGACACATACGATGCGCTCAAGAAATCACCTGGAAAGATTACACTGCTTAACATCATTTAAAATGCAACATAGCCTGAAGGTGTAATGTGTAATGAGTGTAATGTCCACATTAATCAGCTCTGACAGCTGCTGGAAACATCCAGCGTGTGTCGACCAAGTAGTCTACAAACCACGTGTCTAAGACCTTCTCTCCATACAAAATTTTTGAAAAATAGACTTCTATATATTTGTGTGTGTGTGTGTTTTTTTCCTCTTACTTTTTAAGAGCCAATGTTTTTCTTTTGGGCTTGTATCTATAGACCTTATGCTTGTTTCTTTTGTGAGATCTGGCAGCACTAACTACAATATATCGGGGCAGCGTTACAAAACTTAGGGCAGCCCTGACTCCTTCTACTATTTATTTATTTATTTATTTATATTTTTTCATGTCATGTTAAATGAAGTTTATTCTGATTCTTCCGATGAATGTAAGTTTTTTGAAGCATAGTTTATTTGCTCAAAACCAGTTGATGGAACTGAGCCAAATTCACTTCCTTGTCTTTTTATTTTTTCACAACATGTGAAAAGTTTACTTTAAATTTGCTTGCAGAGATTCATGAACTGATCTTGAGGAAGCAAAGTGAGTTTTAGCCTTATCGTTTATGTTGTATAGTTTTATTGTAGTCTATTCCTTTCAAATTCATTTTGTATTCCTGATAATGTATAAGTTGTCTTTACCAATATCAACCGAAAGCAACATCTACATTAATTGGAATAAACCATGCAGCTGCAGGATTAGGCATGTTTATTATTGCCATCTCATGATTAGTCACACCCTGTAATCAGCCCTTTAATTTGAATTAAAATGGAAAAAAAAAGAAATCCTGCAGTTCCATAATGAAGAATGTAACCTAGACGCTGACTTTGTCTCTTATGCTAATAGGGCTATCCTTATCGCAATGGGACTTTGTGAGCATACTAATGTGTATTTGGGTCAAATTTGAATAGTGTCATTATAAAACCAAATTGTTTATATTTTCACTTTCCTTGTCCTTACCCAGCTCTGTGCCCCTGTGCCTGTGGACCCAGTGTGTGCAGATTCATATCCATACACGTCTGAGAAGGTGTGGGGGAGCGGGGGGGGGGGGGGCATATTTTAAAAGCCCCGCCTGGAATTGACACAGCTCAAGGTTGTTTGGAGTGCCATCAGTGTCATCTGACGTATGAAGCTAATGAAACCAAACTATAGGAAAGCCGTCCCCGCTCATTTGTTCTGATTGGAGCGCAGGGTCTGGCATTGTTGAAGCTCTTATCATGGCCAAGTCAGAATCCTCCTGTTACAATATGCCTTTTGTCAAAACTTGTGGAGGTGATGCAAGCACGTCTTCCAACTCCCCCCGGTAAAAACCGTGTCTTTGCTGCATAGGCCTCGCACGCTCGCACTCCTGCATCCAGACATACACAACGACACATCCCAGGGCTCAGAAGAGGAAACCGTACAATATTGATAGCAGCGTCCAGACCTCAGTCTCTCCAAGGCTTATCACACAATCACCTACAGCCACACATAGAGTGCAGAAGGGGGGGTCGAATGCAGACCGTAATATACAGATATATGTGTGCACTCACACACCTCTTGGATTGAAGAGAGATACTGCATGTATAATTTACAGCAACTACAAGGGACACAGCAAACTCAGCATGAGTAAACACTGTCTGGGAGGAGAGGAAACTGGTGGGAGGTGAAAATAGAATCCAGAGCTTAAGGAATGGACGAAACACTGTGATTTTTATTTATTTAACCTTCTTTCTATCATGCAGGCCATGTACGATTTTTCATTTTCAAAAGCTCCGGGAACTTATTTTTAAAACAGAGCGTAGGATTCATACAAAATGTTGGCTGGTGCGCAAAAAAAGACAAAAATGGTGTAAACTAATGTATTAACTGTGCAGTAGAACGTCTGCATCCAATTTCCCCTTCATGAATCACGCTCAACTTGAAAATGTGCACATGCAGACAAGCTATACATCCTGCCCACTACACTCCCACAATTAACCATACATGGCTGCTGCAAAACCCTTATGAATATGGATAGATTTGTTCCTGTGGAGAAGATCAGCAATACACAAAGTTTAAAAGGCTGTTTGCTGCAGCAGCTGTCAATGCAGTCGGTTCAATAAATGAGTCAATTCCTGAGGTTGAACAAAATGGAAATGCATGGGGGTGGAGGCCAGTGGTGCGTGGATTTTAGTTAAATGATGAATCCCTGTTTTATGCGTATGCAACATGATGTAATGAGGCCAACAATAGACAAGTTAATCATGATACCAACTGGATGTTTCCATTTTCCATTGAAGGTCAGTTCACCCAAATCACAGAATACCCTCATAACCTATTATTACACATTATGTACATCATTGATATAGCCTCATATATATATATGGTTTATTTCCCCACATTATGTCTCAGATATTTTTGCCTCCATCCCAATAGAGTCAATGTAATTTTGATTGCATTAATATAATAGTAAAACAATAATGGATACAAGCATCTGCATCAACCCATTCCCAGAAACTGCTGCTTTACTGCCAAGCTGCAACAGATCAATCATAGATTTGGCTAATGTCTCCTCTTACGGCACATGTGATTGCCCTGTTATTATCCCACTAATTACAACTATCATCATTATTATCATTTCTCTATTACAGTTCATTAGTCCAGACCTGAAACAGGGCGGTATAATGGCTGAAGTGCCAGTTACTCCATTAATTGATTGGTGTAAAGTTACAAGCCTTGCTGCTATGTGTGGTCACAGTACTGATCACATTGAAGAATGGACAGAAAGTGGGAAAGCTTCATGTGATTTAATGAATTCTTTGTGATTTGTTGAGTAACAAATTATATAAAGAACAACCAATATAATCCATACATATAAGTTATAATTCACCTTTACTCATGAGGCTTAGAGCAATCATCACCATCACTTTAAAATGTTTTACAATTACTTACAAGGCATACACGTATCATAATGCTTCATATTTACAGTTTTACAAGGATCATAGGGCATTATAGTTCTTATAGTGCAGTTATAATCACTGTTATAATGCATTGCAATGAGACTATACTAACTTTGAATGGGAAAAAAATATATATCTACAGATAAATATATGCAAGAATACATATTGTTCTATTTATACAATACATAATAGTAGGCGTGTGACAATGCATTCAGCTCACGATAAGCGACACAATATTAGGTTAACGCTTTTCAATACAATATTGTAAGCATTTTTTTGCCAGTTTATTGTTTGCATCACCTAATAGCCAGTAGAATATGTCTAGAGAAATTAAAACTTCACACATCATCCTATGGGCAACATTGCAGCACAGATCAAACACAGCTGATGTTTACTCAGGAGGTGTATCAGCGGTTTGTTTCTGCACATTCATCCCTTATCAAACAACCTGGGGCAGTCTCCACATGTGTACTTCCTCCATGGAATCACAAACAAACTGGGCTGACTAAACTCAAGCTTGTGGACAGACGAACGGCTCACCAGGCACTGCCCCATCCCTGGAACACAAAGGAATTACAATAAATGCATCCACTAAATAATTGCTGTCTCTCACAGTCACCAAACTTAGTCAGCGACTGACTCATAAACTCAATTGTTTGCCGTCTGCCAGGCACACAAGCTGAGCCAATGTGATAAAGGACAGAAAGAATGTCGCATCACACTGCTTCTGGCAGAACATTTTTTTTCTCGCCAGAAATGTCATGAATCATGACAAATACACTTAGAGTTACAATGGCAACCATGCATTTTAGGAAATAATGCAATAGGCTTTGAAATAGTTTGATGAGCCAAAAGGTCATGGTCCGTTTCACAGTGACACATCTAAACTCGGTTCAAAGCTGATATGAAGCAAAATGAAAAGACTGTATGTTCGTCTGTGTGATGATCTAAGCACAAACAAACAAATCTGACCTCAAAATCTTTAACCTGGCAAAATATGGTCTTTTCTAGAAAGATTTTTAAAGAATTAATCTTTGTGATCTCGTATTGTTCCTTTTAATCATCAAAGATAATATTATGCTAAGGAAAGTATGTGTTTATTCAACAGGAGACACATTACATTTTTTATTGCCAGGTCTATTTAGTTCAGCTTCAGGTAAAAACTATAGTTTGATGTGAGCAGAAAATGCACAGAAAAGACAACAGTGAAGGAAATAGGGGTGCAGTGAATTGTGCAGTGAATTGACAGAACCCTCTGCTTTTCTTTTTCTTTGTTAGTAAATCTAATGTCTAAGTCTGAAGTAAAATATACAATAGTGGTCGTCCATCATTATGAAGTAAAGAGTGAATGACAAAGAGTTGGCCGACCATCAAAAGCAGAGGCAGATTGTTCAAAGCTCAGCTGCACTGACAAGACACGTCCTGAAACAGTAAATCATAACTGACACTATACTTTGAATCTATGCTGAAAAGAAAACTATGACAAACATTGTAAAAACCTTCAAAAAAGGAACATTTTCTAACTCGCTAAGTTTCCCTAAGATAAGAAACTAACAAATTAGAGAGTGAAATGTTCTTACTTCAGTGAATGAAGTTTGAATAATTGAGATCCTTGATTTGTTTTAATCAATTTAAATGTTGGATTCACTTATTTTGTCCTCTATCACAAGTGGGAACAAATCCCTGTGCACATTTTCTATTTTTTCAGCATCATGCCCACACTTCATTTGAACAAATGGTGTGGACATTGCGGTTGCAAAAAGACACACAAACACACACCATACAAATCCTGTATGCATAACACCAAAATAAAGATATATTTTCTTAAATATGTGCATAAAATTTGCATTTTAGTCCAAATACTAAATAACAAGAGAGGATGTTACTAACCTTCGAAAAAGAATGAAGCACAGCAGCGAGGTGAACAGCAACATCAGGTGGTTATGCATGTTTTTCCCTTATTAGAATAAGTTTACACCCACAACCAAAAGACAACAGAGACTGTTAATTACTCCTACTTTCCACTAAATGTGTGCCCTGTAAAAACCCGGTGGTGGTGTTGTAGAAGGCCATTGGAGATGAAAATTAAGCATTTGCAAAAAAAAAATGTGTTTTTGTAAGAGTTTATGGGAATGTTGTAATCTTACAACATTTGGTGAAGTGGGTAGCAGAATTTCCTGTAGGCTACTTGTACTCATTGTCTGAATAGAATGGTACAAATGTTTATACCTGAGTAAAAAATAAATACGGATCTATTTTACGGATGCGTATTACTTATCCCAAGAACAGTATATAACATGAATATTAACGTCAAGATTAGTCATACTTTTTATGAATAGCCATATTTAAACACTAAATAATTAATTACGGGGACATGTGCAGGGCAAGCATGTGCATGCATGTTGGGAGGGGTAAATATGTACAATACAGACATGAGTATATGTGTATTAGGTGTACAAGGGCTATGAGGAGTAGTAGGTTGGGGAGTAGTGCAGTGATTATTTACAGTGATAGTTACAGAAACAGTCCATGTCCTCCAGAAAAGCAAAGACAAACATCACGCTTGTAACACTTGTGGACCCTTTTTCTGCTGCACACTATGCTAGTCTTCATTGGGAAATGTCCAATAAAGTCCTTGCAAGCATCCAGTGGCCGATGAGCACATGCTCTCTTTTGTAGGACACTGTGGACTCCCATCACCTGAGGACGGTCTCCTTTATGCATCCAACTGCGTGCTTGTTATCACAGTTTCTGGGGTACCATTGCCTGAAGATAGTTGTTCCTTCTTTTGGAGTTTTATCTGTGTCCACCAGAATGAAGGAGGACACTAACTGTGCTTGGAAATGTCTCACATTCAGTGTCTTTTTCTCAGAGATCTTGAGAGCTTGACAGTCCTGCTTGTAGGGAGCCAGGCATTGACCATAGCAAGAGTGATGGTGTTCCAAACAATGTACATATACCAGTGGTGGAATTTAAGGGAGAACTTGTATTTGGCTTTCAATGAGTTCAACAATATCCACACCTCCCATGTATGTGCTAAAGTAATCCTCAAGTGGTGAGGGTTTCAACTTCCAAGTAGGTGTTGTTGGCTTTGTCCCAGCGTTGAACCTTCTTCACCAGTTCTCTTCATCCATACCATTTGACAGCACAGATGTTGTATTTCAGCTCCACTCTTCACCCAAAGGTCCTTCTCCCCTTCTTCTTCAAGCTCATGTCATCTTCAAGGTTGCAGTTGGGTAGGTACACCTGCCTGGCTGCTCCCACATAAAGAATTCCATGATCACAACAGTCTGGCAGTGTTGAAACAAACTTCATCACAGCACCACCTGACAAACCATATTCAGAATTGGCTTATACTCCATTTTGTTGCTTCCTTGGTACCCATCAAATTCACATGTCATGCCAGACATTCCACCTCTCACCAGTACTTTGAAGCCCCACGGGTGTGGCTTGTCTCTCCCCTTGAAAGAACTATCATCTCATCCACAGAGTTGTGCTCTTCTGGTACCACCTGCAGGCACTTCTCTCTGAATGAATCAAACCATTTTCCATCTCACTCCATCACTCAAAACACTGTCATGTTTTTAAATTAAATGTAAAGCTGTCAACGGAGACTGGAATCTGTTGTATGGTATCACATCAGCAACAGGGGGGGTACCGTGTGTCTGTCTCCCAGTGCTTTTAGCTTCCAGCCATCTTCAAGTACATGCCCATCATTTGCTCTATTTCTTTTTATTGGTGCTTACAGACCTTCCACTGTTTGAAGGCTGTACCTATTTGTGTGCAATATGAGAGACTGAATCATGTCTTCAGACACAAATTGTTGGAAGTGTTCCAGTGGTGTGTGGAAGAAATACACATCTTCCCTGAGAGGTGAACCAGATAAATCAGTATTGGGGCTGATGAAATCCTTTTTTTCTTCCAGCAATATCTGTCACAGGGCTTAGCATGTTTGGACGGTTGGCGCTCAATATCCATATTGGCTGGGCAGTTAGTTGTGGTTCTTTGTCCACTCCTTCATAGGCTTCATCGTCTGCAGTTGATGCAGTTTCATCAAAATCTATATCCACATTACCTTCTCCATTCTGGACAGCATCAGTTACACCATTTAATGAGGCTTTATCCTTGCAGACATTCTGAAATGAAAATGATTCCTTTACATGGGTAGTAGTACACTGAACCTATTTCTATACATAATACTAGTCACACAATACTGCCTGGCAACTATTGTGAATATCATCCTAAAAGGATGTATGCAACATTCCTTTTAGAGTGATAAATCACATTCCTGAACATTCTCACCTGTTCTACAACAACGTAACAGGTATCCCCCAGCATCATCCCACAACTAACTGATATACAGGCTACAGATAATACATTCTGGAATGTGCATAAAATGTGGGTAATATAAAATAGATTGTGGGAAAAATAGAAGTCTATAATGTCTTTAGACGACACTTAGCTGGGTATGTCGTAAAGTGACAACATGGCTGTTTTGACGACTGCACTTTTTTGGTGTTGCAAAATGACAACAAATATACAACTTTCTTTAATTTACAATTGAGGATTGTATTCAACAATAACCACATATGTATATGTTGTAGTTAGCATAAATCTAGTCCAATAAAACAAAGTGTTTTCTCAGCCAAAGTTTTGCATCTTGTGAAATTACAGGACCTATGGGCCAGACTTATTTACAAATGCCCTATCAAATACTATTGTGAGACTGAACAATAGAAAATAGGATAATCATATTAATGCAATAATATAATACAATACGAATAACAGAAAGTAACAGTAAAAAAGTATATGATAATATTTCAAGAAAATAAAATCTGAAATGTTAAAACAAACTGACTGTATTAACACATATGAAATATAAATGCACACCTGACAAAGTAAGTTTAATATCAACCCTGAATGCTAAATGCTCTGTAGAGGCGGAGGCGAAATGCAAAGTTGAGTGACCTCTGTGGGGGTTGTTATTCAATATGAAGGAGTCAGAGCTTAAGAACTGTCAAATATCAGCTTCTTGCTGTGGGAACATAAACAGAAACACCATGATTATTATAAGATTATTTATTGTAGTGTTGCACTGTTTTAACTCGTCATCACATGTATTTCGTTGGACACCTGGTGTAATTAGCAAGCTTACTACCTAAAGTCGTGATTTACTGTACAAATTAAAGACCAATGTAATTGAAAGGTGAACAATTAGTTGGATCTCTGATAGAAACCTGATAGAAGCCGCTCCTTTATGTATTTATGAACCTCACTTATAGCATACAGCATTTTGTGCTGTGGACACTCACCAGCAAAGAAAGCAAGAGAATCCAGGGTCGGACTGAAAAAAAAAAAAAAAGAAGGAACAAGACAGAGAGGGATAGTAGCAGATTACTCTTTGCCAAGTACATTAACATATCCATCTGGTGTCTGATTCTTCCTCCACTCCCACTCACCCCGTTGGCCCCTGCTGCCCTCATCACTGGGCTCGAGTGGGCATTTCCAGAACAAGGTCATGTTGTTGGCGTATGTTATGAATCTAACACCTGATCCCAAAGGTACCTGTGGGGGCCTGGCGTACCAGCAAGCTGGCAGAAGTGAGACGGTAGTGGTAAACTGACAGGAAGCATGGCTAGATCACACATTCTGGGTCAAATGTCCATGCACAACCCACAAAAGTAACATGTTTCTTCATTCATGGCGTTTGTCTTCTCCTCATTTCATCAGACTCGTTGATTTTATTTTTGCCGAGTCACTTTACTATCAGGATTGATGTTTTTAGCTGCAGTCGTTTTCTTAATTTGATGTCTGTGCATGTTTGTGAGTCGGCAGCAATTATTGGCAGCTCCCGCAGTTTCATAGCCAGGTTCTATGTGGGTCAGTGATGACCAAGTGTGCGGCACTGTGCAGTGTGGCCCACACCTTATATCTATGAGACAGGGACAGACAGGGGACAGATGGCAAGTGAAGACATGCAGTGGAAATATTACGATATGGAAACTGTGAACAAGAGAAAAAAAAGAGAGGGAGAAAAATGCATGATGTAATTGATTGAGTTAACCCTTTTTGTATACTGTAGCTCAAGTGGGTACAACTATCTGAGTCCACTAAGCCCCTTTGTGTGTTCCAAATGTTCACCTCATCTTGCTCGAGGTTTTCACAGCAGAAGCTTGTGCAGTTTCACTTTATCTCTCATGTTGCTGGACATGTATGATTAGGCATGGAAAACTGTGCAGGACTTTACACATGATACCACAAAAAGTGTTCCATGAGGAACATGTGGTTTTATCATTGCTATGAATAAAAAAAGACTAAGGGAGTCTGCTGGGTGGGAGTCTCACTGTTCTACTGTCTATTATTGTCATGTCTCGTCGTAAATGTTAAGTTGTCACTCGTGTTGTCTTGTCCTGCACTTCCTGTTTTATTGTGAAATGACCCTTCCCTCTTGTTTCAGGCACCTTTGCTTCCTGCCCTTGTGTGTTTCCCGCCACAGTGATTGCCTTCCCCTGCCCTGATTGTTTCCACCTGTGCCCTGTTACCTCTCCTATATATTGTCTGTGTCTCCCCTTGTCCTGTGCCAGTTCGTCACGTCCCATGTGTCAGAGCCAGCGCCCAGCTCCAAGTACTACCAGGTTTTGTTCTCTCATGCTCAAGTTCCCAGTCTTGTTTTGTCGGCCTTTGCCTCGTTATTTTTCCTCGTAAGAGTGACTTTTTGTTTATTCCTCGTAAGAGTGATTTTTTGTTTATTCCTCGTAAGAGTGATTTTTTTGTTTATTCCTCGTAAGAGTGATTTTTTGTTTATTCCTCATAAGAGTGATTTTTTGTTTATTCCTCGTAAGAGTGATTTTTTGTTTATTCCTCGTAAGAGTGATTTTTTGTTCATTCCTCGTCAGAGTGAATCTTTTGTACGGAACCATAATAAAGACCTTTTCTTTGATCGATCCGTGAAGAGTCGTGCATTTGGGTTCAGCCTCCGGCCCCGCCTTGTGTCAGTACGAACTGGCCAGCCATGAACCCAGCCGACTCCAACCAGCTGACCACAGCGGTCCACTCCCAGGAAGCACGACTAACGAGGCAGGAGGAACACCTGACCTCCCTTGCCCGAGGGTTGCAAGGGTTGGCCCACAGCCAGGACAGTTTTCAGGCAGCCATGACCACGGAGATGAGGGAGTTAGCCCTGCAGATCAAGCAGGCCCTTCCTCGATCACAGCCTGAACCTTCTCCACCCCCGAACTCTTCCGCTACTCCTGCTTCACCTGGATCACCTTCAGCCTCGCTCCGGCTAGCCCCGCCAGAGAAGTTCTCCGGAGAAGGTGACACCTGTAGATCGTTTATCGTGCAATGTGAGCTACACTATGAACTCCAGCACTCAGCTTTCCCGACAGACTCAGCCAAGGTGGCTTTTATGATTTCCCACCTTACGGGACGAGCGGCGGCATGGGCGACCGCAGAGTGGGCTCGAGGAGCGTCGATTTGCTCCTCCATAGATTCTTTTAAAGACTCCTTAAGGAAGGTCTTCGACCGTACAGTACCAGGGAGGGAGGCGGCAAGAGAGCTCAGTACGATAAAGCAAGGCAGTCGCACGGTGGCCGACTACGCCATCCGCTTTCGCACCATAGCTGCCGACAGCGAGTGGAACGAAGCGGCCCTACGGGACACGTTTTTGACGGGGCTCGCTGCCTCCGTTCGGAGCCTACTAATCCCCCTGGATTTACCCACAGACCTGGACTCCCTCATCGCCCTAGCCATCCGGACGGGCAATCGGCTGAGGGACTGGGAGAGGGAGACCGGGACACCTTCTCACCACCGGATAGCTGCTCAACCCGCCACGCTGTCACATTTTTCTCCACAGGTTGCAGCACCCCCAGAGCCCAGGGAGGAGCCGATGCAGTTGGGGCGGGCAAGGCTGTCCAGAGAGGAGCGACGGCGCCGGTTACTGGAGGGCAGATGTTTTTACTGTGGAGAGACTGGACATCTGCTGGCTGCATGTCCGGTGAAAGGTGGGCGCCCAGCAGGGAGAGGAGGCACTCGGGGGCGACAGCTGTCTACGCCAGAAACTCCCCCCCGCGCACTGACGACTGTCCAGGTAACCCTGACGGGTCGCACTAATTCAGTAGGGGCTCTAATTGATTCAGGGGCTGACGAAAGCCTGTTAGACTGGGATTTGGCCCGCAAGTGGCAAGTCAAGACTGAATTGCTATCCCAGCCTCTGGAAGCCACTGCCCTTGATGGCCGTTTTATTTCTAGAATAACCCATAAGACTGAACCACTCCATGTTCAGGTTGGCGACCACCATGAACAGATGTCTTTTTACCTTTTTAACTCTGCTCGGCACCCAATGGTTCTCGGATACCCATGGCTGTCTAGGCACAACCCCCATGTTAAGTGGGAGACCGGAATTATCACAGCCTGGGGAGAGAATTGTGTGGAGAACTGTTTAGCCGCGGGTCAGAGACGGGCAATAGGTCAGGTCTATACTAGAGGGGCAGACCCATCTCCTGGGGAAGAACCAGACCTAGCAACTGTACCCGTGGACTACCATGACTTGGGGGAGGTATTCAGCAAAAGCAAGGCTGCGTCCTTGCCTCCCCACAGACCGTATGACTGTGCCATTGACTTAATTCCAGGTGCTCCGATTCCTAAGGGGAGACTTTATGCCATTTCGGGTCCCGAGAAAAAGGCCATGAAGGAGTATATTGACACCTCACTCAAGGCGGGCCTTATTCGTCCCTCGTCATCTCCTGCGGGAGCCGGTTTCTTTTTTGTGGGGAAGAAAGACGGCTCGCTCCGTCCCTGCATAGACTATAGCCCCCTTAATGCCATTACGGTTAAGAACCGCTACCCTCTGCCCCTTATGGCCTCCGCATTTGAACAGCTTCAGTCAGCAAAGATATTCACGAAGCTAGACTTAAGAAACGCTTACCACCTGGTTCGGATTAGAGAGGGGGATGAGTGGAAGACTGGGTTTAACACACCATCAGGGCACTATGAATACCTAGTCATGCCATTTGGACTTGCCAACGCCCCTGCAGTATTTCAGGCTTTTATTAATGATGTCCTCCGTGAATTTTTGAATTTGTTTGTGTTTGTGTACTTGGACGACATTTTGATCTTTTCCCCTGATCAGCATACTCATGTCCATCATGTCAGACTGGTTCTCCAGCGCCTGCTGGAGAACCAGCTATATGTTAAAGCAGAAAAATGCGATTTCCATGCCGATACAGTATCGTTCCTTGGCTTTATTGTAGCCTCGGGACAGATACAGATGGACCCGGCTAAAGTTAGCGCTGTGGCTCAATGGCCAACTCCTGATAGCCGCAAGAAAGTTCAGCAATTTCTGGGGTTTGCTAACTTCTATAGGCGGTTCATCAGAAACTTCAGCGCAATAGCGGCACCACTCCATGCATTAACATCTCCTCTGACACCCTTCCAGTGGTCCCCTGAGGCCGACCAGGCATTCAGGAGGCTGATTGCCATGTTCACGACAGCACCCATCCTCACAATGCCTGACCCAAATCGTCAGTTCGTGGTGGAGGTGGATGCCTCCAGTGAAGGAGTGGGGGCTGTTTTATCGCAGCGGTCAGAGAAGGACCAGAAGATGCACCCCTGCGCCTATCTTTCCAGGCGGCTCTCATCAGCTGAGCGCAACTACGACGTCGGGAATCGGGAGCTGCTGGCGGTGAAGGTGGCCCTGGAGGAGTGGCGACATTGGCTGGAGGGAGCTCAACAACCATTCCTCGTCTGGACGGACCACAAGAACCTAGAGTATATTAGGAAGGCTAAACGCCTAAACGCACGTCAAGCTAGATGGACATTGTTTTTTAACCGTTTTGATTTTGTCTTGTCCTACAGGCCGGGGTCCAAGAACACCAAGCCAGACGCCCTCTCTCGCCTTTATGACCCCGAGTCTGTTGCCAAGGTCCCCGAGCCCATCCTGCCACTGAAACGTGTGGTAGGAGCGGTGAATTGGCAGATAGAAGCTGAGGTGAAGCAGGCCAATGGTGAGAGCCCGCCACCTAGTGGTTGCCCAGCCAATCGGCTGTTTGTCCCAGCGCCCCTGCGACCTCAGGTGATTCATTGGGCTCACACCTCCCTGCTTACCTGCCACCCAGGGGTGAGCCGTACTATGTTTGTCGTCAGGCAACGCTTCTGGTGGCCTGCCATGGAACAGGATGTCCGGGAGTATGTGGAGGCCTGTCGAGTCTGCGCCCAAAACAAGTCATCCTCGAGACCTCAGATGGGATTGCTCCATCCCCTCCCAGTTCCCAGTCGGCCCTGGTCGGACATTTCACTGGACTTTGTTACGGGACTTCCCTCATCTGAAGGTAACACCACTGTATTGACAGTGGTGGACCGTTTTTCCAAGTTGGTGCATTTCATTGCCTTGCCTAAGTTGCCGTCAGCCAAGGAGACGGCGGAGATAATGCTAACTCATGTTTTTCGCCTACATGGCCTCCCTAGAGACATAGTGTCCGACCGGGGCCCGCAGTTTGTATCACGGTTCTGGTCTGAGTTCTGTGCGCTGATTGGGGCCACAGTTAGCCTCACGTCGGGGTACCACCCCGAGTCCAATGGACAGACTGAACGCCTCAACCAGGAGTTGGAGACTTGCCTCCGCTGCCTCATCTCCCAGAACCCTGCAACCTGGAGTAAGCACCTGGCTTGGGTCGAGTATGCCCACAACTCCCTCCCCACCGCAGCCACCGGTCTGACACCATTCCAAGGCGCCTACGGCTACCAACCTCCTCTGTTTCCTGACACAGAGAAGGAGGTAGCGGTGCCGTCGGCGCATGCCCTAGTTCGTCGTTGCCGGCGGGTCTGGGCAGCAGCCCGCAGGGCCCTCCTGCGAACCTCGGCCCGGATGAAGAGGGCTGCTGATCGGAGGCGCTGCCCAGCGCCCGTCTACAAGCCTGGCCAGAAAGTCTGGCTATCCACCAGGGATCTGCCCCTCCACGTAGAGTCCAGGAAGCTGGCTCCCAGGTTTGTTGGTCCTTTCCCTGTTGAAAAAATGATTAACCCTGCTGCTGTTCGTCTTCGTCTCCCCAGATCCCTCAGGGTCCATCCCACTTTCCACGTGGGGAGACTGAAACCAGTTAAGGATAGCCCCATGGTCCCTCCTGCCAAGCCCCCACCACCCCCCCGAATGATTGACGGCGGTCCAGTATACACAGTTAAGCAGCTACTGGCAGTCCGGAACAGAGGCAGAGGACGCCAGTTCCTGGTTGACTGGGAGGGCTACGGTCCGGAGGAGCGCTCCTGGATACCCTCCAGATTTATTGAGGACCCGGGCCTCATAGATGACTTTTACCGCCGCCATCCTCAGGAGCCTGGGCCGTCTGGTGCCGTCCCTAGAAGGGGGGGTACTGTCATGTCTCGTCGTAAATGTTAAGTTGTCACTCGTGTTGTCTTGTCCTGCACTTCCTGTTTTATTGTGAAATGACCCTTCCCTCTTGTTTCAGGCACCTTTGCTTCCTGCCCTTGTGTGTTTCCCGCCACAGTGATTGCCTTCCCCTGCCCTGATTGTTTCCACCTGTGCCCTGTTACCTCTCCTATATATTGTCTGTGTCTCCCCTTGTCCTGTGCCAGTTCGTCACGTCCCATGTGTCAGAGCCAGCGCCCAGCTCCAAGTACTACCAGGTTTTGTTCTCTCATGCTCAAGTTCCCAGTCTTGTTTTGTCGGCCTTTGCCTCGTTATTTTTCCTCGTAAGAGTGACTTTTTGTTTATTCCTCGTAAGAGTGATTTTTTGTTTATTCCTCGTAAGAGTGATTTTTTTGTTTATTCCTCGTAAGAGTGATTTTTTGTTTATTCCTCATAAGAGTGATTTTTTGTTTATTCCTCGTAAGAGTGATTTTTTGTTTATTCCTCGTAAGAGTGATTTTTTGTTCATTCCTCGTCAGAGTGAATCTTTTGTACGGAACCATAATAAAGACCTTTTCTTTGATCGATCCGTGAAGAGTCGTGCATTTGGGTTCAGCCTCCGGCCCCGCCTTGTGTCAATTATCCTATGACCTTTAAATCAACTGGTCCAGATCTTGCATACTATTCGTGCTTTGAAAGTGGTGTAAGCCTTGAGGGTTTTTCTGAAGCAGGAAAGTCACTTTAGAGATTAGTGAGCTGATGCTCCTGCAGAGCCAGAGCCAGAGAAAAAAAAAGTGTGAGATGCTGATATGCTGAAAAGAGCCATTTCCACATATTTTCCCGTCAATATGAGATGATTCAATTAGATGAAAGATGGATGTGTTTCTGCTGAGTGTTAGCATTTCTCTGCCCACAAGCTCTTTTTTGTGTCCTTTCTTTCTCAGTTCTTAAACGGGTTACTCTGCACACCACACTGTTCCGACCCTATCACACTGTAGATTTCCAGGACATCATGTCGTCACAAAGATATAGTGACCAAACATTAGTTCATCTCATTCTTATCCCATACATTGCAAGAACAGTAAAAATAGGTTACAAAAAATGATAACTATACTATAGAGTGGTGTGAAAAAAGTGATTGCCCCCTAAACCTGGTAACTGGTTGGGCCGTTATCAGCAGCAACTGCAATGAATCGTTCTTGATAACTTGCAATGAGTCTCTTACAGGTTTTGGCCCACTGATCTTTGCAGAATTGCTGTAATTCAGCCGCAGTGGAGGGGTTTTAAGCCTGATCCGCCTTTTTTCGAGGTCATACCACGGCATCTCAATAGGATTCAGGACTGAGGCCACCCCAAGGTCTTCATTTTGGTTTTCTTCACCCATTCAGAGGTGTACTTGCTGCTGTGTTTTGGATCATCGTCCTGCTGCAGAACACAAGTTTGTTTCAGCTTGAGGTCACGAACAGATGGCTGGACAATCACCTTCAGGATTTTTTGGTAGACAGCAGAAATCATGGTTTCATTCATAGCAGTCTCCCACATCCTGAATCACCCAAACAGCCCCAAACCATCACACTATCACCACCATATTTTGCTGTTTGTATAAGTTTTTTTTAAATGTAGCGTCGCTTTTTCACCAAATGTAATGGAATACACACCTTCAAAAAAGTTCAGCTTTTGTGTCAACAGACCACAGAGTATTTTCCTCAAAGTCTTAAGGATCATCCAGATGATTTGTCAAAATTGAGAAAAGAGCTTTAATGTTCTGTTTGCTCAGCAGTGGTTTTGGTCTTGAAACTCTGCTTTTCAGCCTTTTTGCACAGTCTCTTTCTTATGGTGGAGCCATGAACCCTGACCTTAACTGAGGCAACTGAGGCCTGCAGTTCTTTGGATGTTGTTGTGGGGTCTTTTGAGGACTCTTGGATGAGTTGTTGCTGCTTTGGGGTAATTTCAGCTTGGCTGGCCACTCCTGGGGAGGTTCACCATTGTTTCATGTTTTTGCCATTTGTGATGATTCAATGACTTTTATAACCTTTTCCAGACTGATAGATCTCAATGCCTTTCTTTCTCATTCATCTCCTTCACTTTTTCAACAGGATGTGACTTGCACATCACGCATTTAAGAGATTTATTGATTAGGAACAGGTGTGGCAGAAACTCAGGTGATAAACTACAATTAAGTTGTGTTTTAACAAGCTGGCAATCACTTTTTTCACCCTTAATTATATAAAAAAAATGTGCTCACTGAAAATATAAATTTAAGAGCGGGTCTACAAACATAACAAATTAGGTTTTGATTTGGTTTAGTGGAAGTTCACATCTGTGTTTCAAGTTCATGGACGCTATTGTAGAATGAAGCTTTTCTGGATAAAAACAATAAAATTTAAAATGCAAAAGACTTCCATTAAGTAAAATCAAGTTAAACAGATTCTTAGATGCTGGAGAATTTATGTTTCATTATTAGACGACACAAATATACAACCGAAACTGCAGGAAGATGTGCTGAATACTTAATGTTTAATGATGATAGGGGTGTTTTCTTTCTGTCTATATCATGGGTAGCTGTGGGGTGGGAAATTACGTGATTGCCATATCATCTGGGGTAAATAAATCGAGGCTTGAAAAACAGCGGGGACTGGAGAATGACATTAAAAGGCCAGACTATGCAAGCAAACATGAAAGGAAGAAATGCCAGGTTGAAGTTGAATGAGCTATTAACCTATAGAGTTGAAGGGGTCTCTGATTAAATAACGAAAATATGATGAAATGGGCAACAGAGCAAATAGGTTGCACACGCTTTTCAATTATGTAAAGCCCAATAACCGCAGTGGCCAAAACAACATTGTATATCTTGTTTAGAAATGGCGGCGAGGACTAATAACAGCGATCAGGCTTTCAATCCCCAGAGAGTAGTTCTGTGGTGGAACGTGACTCTGCTTCTCTGGCTGTGATACACATCACAACCTCTGTTCCTGTACTCGGTTCTCTGACAACTGTGCAATATACAGTGTAGGGCAAAGTCGCATGTTCCTGCTTCTATTTTTACAGCACATTATGATAAGACATTCAAACAAAACACAGGATACCATAAACATGGGGCACCATTCCCCCGTCGACAAATAGAACCAATAAAGATTCATGTTGCACCATAGGAGTAGCAAATATTATCGCTTTCAGAGGTTTAGTGTTGTGCTTTGTAATATTTCGTATTAGCGGCACTCATGCGGGACGACTATGCACACAACCATATGCCGTTTATGAATATATTAACATTACTTTGTGTTGAAGACTAAATGTTTAATTGTGGCCATCAAGAAAGAAAGGAAAAACATTCCCATCTAAATCCATTTCAAATTACTCTGCTTTATTTGCATTAGTGTCTTACTGTTCTTTATTTCTCCGTCATCCTGAGTCTTTTTTCTCCGGCCCTCCTTCTGTGGATGGATAGGTCAAAGGATACTCTTCATACATTAATTCATAAGAAGCTGAGACTATTAGCTTAACTCTCACATTTCTCTCAAGTACTGGAATCTGGTGCTTTTATCCCGTTTATTGTCTCAAGATTCCTTTTTTTCCCCATTATGCTGCATTAAAATTCCAGTTCACGCGAACACTCACATGACTCCACACTATTTGAATTGTTGACATGCAGAGTTTTTATATGTATTATAATATCAAATATGTGCTTAAGCTGCCTATTAGGCTTGAGATAAAATGTGGATTTTACTAGCAGTCATTTTCACAAGTATGGATAAAGTTCTTTTTAGAGCCCATAAGGAGAGGTTGATGGGGATTATTTGTGGATTGTTGATGGGATTTATTGTTTGTTACCTCCTGTCTGCTTCTGTTCATTACTAATCTCATTCCTCTCAGTTCTATTACGCAACCTTGCCAAGAGTCCCTGTTTATCCTCAGAGAAATAAACATATCAGTGATGTTTTATTTATTTATTTTAAATGAGTGAACAAAAACCCTTCATAAGCTCAGCTAATGTTAAATTCTGACGTCATTATTCAATTGAAAGAAGAAAATATGCACTTGTTGAGTGACAGCAGGATTGTTAACTTAAAAAAAACAGCAACCATGTCTGAGTGGGGTCATTCCCCGCTGAGCAGCCACAGTGACAGTTACAGGAAAGAGGTTGAATCCTATTGCGAGTGATGGCTGCTTGACAGCTTTTCTGCAAAAAAGAAGGAAAAAAAAAATAACTGAACCAACTTGCCCTGGTTTCAAATCCACAATGCGTCTACAGCACCAAATAGCAGCTGTTATAGCTTGCCAGTTTAAGGCCGTGTGTTAGACTGACCAACAGCAGCCCTACGCGCTAATTAGGAGGCGCGTCAGAAGATGTGCTGACAGGAGCGTTGTCTCTGCACGCAGGTTCACCATCCGGCTCCTCGCCTCCCCATTAAAGAGAGACACATGCGCATATTTACACATAAGGCAGCGGCAATGACATTGATTATTTAAATCTATAGAAATGCTGACGTGATCAATCAGGACCTGATGTTAATTAATGTTCTGTGTCTTTCTGCACGTCCAAAGCATCAGCGACATAGTCCATTCATGCAGTGCACAGGCGTCATTTTGGCCTCCACTTCCTATATCTACTTTATTTACCCAACATCCCCAGTGTCTTATCTTTCTTTCATTGAAAGAGTGAATAAAAATATATTAAAGGAATAGACCTATCAATTACATTACATAATGGTGCAGAGTAGCACTGTTGTCTCACAGTAAGAAGGTTGCAGGTTCAAGTCCTTGAGCTGGGACCTGTCTGTGTGGGGTTTGTATGTTCTCCCTGTGTCTGTGTGGGTCCTCTCTGAGATCTCCAGCTTCCTCCCACAGTCCAAAAACATGCTGAGGTTAATTGGAGATTCCAAATTGCCCATAGGTGTGTGTGTGTGTGTGAGTGAATGGTGTGTGTGCCCCATTAGAGGCTGGTACCTGTCTGGGGTGTATCCCTGCCTCTCACCTGTAACGGCTGGGATTGTCTCCAGCAGACCCCTGCGACCTTAGTGAGGAATAAGTGGGTATAGAAGATGACTGACCTATCAATCACAACACAATGGAGCATCTGTTCTTTTTTTCTCATTTAACCTACTCATTCTCCCTCTGGACTTTTCTAACTCTTTCATGAATTTACCCACACACACATACACGCACACGTTATATCTATCTATCTATACACACTGATTTCTTCAAAACATAGTAACATAGGTTAAGTAAGATGTGCTTTTGTTTTACAATGTAAGTAAACAGTAAACATAGAAATGTATACATGAGTGGAGGGGATCTGTGTGTATCTGCCCCCAGAGAAAATTCTGAGTTTTAAGCAAACTTCCTGTTCTTTTACATCGCTGAACCTCATAAATTAAGTCCAGTAACAATCGCCACTGAATTTCCCAGAAGCCCACGGAAGACAATGATAATAATTTAACAATGAGTGTTTTGGTCAAGTCCGTTCCACTGTAGATGCTGCAGAATCATTTTACACAAAACAATTATACATTGAGGTTTTAAAAAAGCCTTTTTGCATGCATCTTGATTGGTTTATGATGCTTCTATTGAAGTACAGCTTAGAACATGTATATGAATGGTTAATGGGTAAAAACTTGACCTGACTTCAGCTGGTGTCTGAATTGCTTCTATAACCCTTTTTTATTAATGCTGAACCTGAAATAGCAGCGATACAAGACTTAATTGTACAAGAAGATTCAGGCCAGCTTTTTGGCTCGCAGGCATCTATGGATGCTTTACACACAATTGAGGACTATCTGGGTGCACTAAGTGTGTGTGTGTGTGTGTGTGCGCATGTAATAATTCTACACACAACTCGCAATGAAGCCAAATGTGTTGTTCCTTGTTCTCATCAGCACATTACATTTGCATACAGATTTTTCAGGCAAAGAATGTAAAGAGCTGGCAGCATTGTGTGATATATATTCAGAATACAACAAAAAAAACTTGCCTTTTCCAGAATTGGTGCTGGTTGAATAAAATTCCTGCAGATTCTCACAGGATGTGAGATTCTACGTCAGTGGTTACGAATCATTTTACCGGAAATACAAACTGAGGTTAAACAATCTGGTTTTCCCAATTATACTGTAAAATATTGTTTGTCCTAACCAAATAATACAGTACAGAGAGAAAGCAGTTTTCAAATATTCCAGTCACATTTTATTATGAGATGCATACTCTTCTTTATTGTTTTATTGGTAAACATTTGGGTGAATGCATCCTGATCATGTAGGTTTTAATCTAGCGTTGTCTTTTCTTGTAGATGTGCATGTGGTGCAGATTGATAAGTTTAAGTTCTAGGTAAGGTAAGGTAAAAATGTTTCCCCCCCAGGAAAAAAAAAATGTCATAGACCAGTCTGATGGAGCTCAGAATTCATCCGGTCAATGGCTGCTTTACTCCAGACAGTCTCACTGACTCTGTGTGTGTGGGTGTCTGTGCCTGTGTGTGTGTGTGTGTTTGTAACAGCTGACCTTTTCTATGTGTAGAAGAACACAGAAATTAATTAACATTAGATCCGGACCGATCCCGTAGACGTGTCCAGGGATTTAAACAGTCAATGAAGCTACGCCGCTCTGCCTCGCGCGTTTATGGGCATAGCATAGCGTCTCCCCCCTTCCACACGCACGTATCGTATCGGCTGCAGGGAAATCACTTTGGCTTCTGCGACAGGTGACGTGCCTTATGTTCTAAAACCAGTCACTGGCAACCTGACAAGCAGGCAAACAGCATCAGTCGAGCTGAGACAGGACCAGTTCACACTGCTGCAACTTCTCACAGAAAAAAACTGTTTAGTCCTGGCTGTGGTCTGAACTGGCCTTAAGAGATATAAGCCTATCACTGAGCTGTAGGTATGCCGGTGGATCCTGCATTAGGCATTCATCAGAATAAAGGAATGTATACGGACAAGGTCCCACTCACACACTGCTTAAACCAGCTCGTGCACAGACACATGGTTCATATATTCAAGCCCGTCCCCACTAATGTCATTTTCTAAATTCATTCTGACACGGGAGCTCAAAATGAAATGAAAACCCACCGCTTTCATCATTATTGTGTAATCATGTCCATCCCTTCCTCCTGCTTCCCCTTCTGTATTTGTCTGATTTGTTTCACCTCATTCCTTAAACAGTGATTCACTTCCCCGCATGCACACTGGGCTCTTTTTTTATTTCACGAATAACTGCACCGTTATTCACAATGTGATAGCACAAAATAGATAGTCATCAAACATCCCGTGCCCTCCAGAAATACTGGCACCCCTCTCAAAAATAGGCTGCGCATATAATAAAAGAAAGGGGGGAAAAGTACAGATGGATCGTGGTCTTTCGCTGCTGAATAATCAGTGTTCAGGATAAAATACTGTCATTCACTGTAATTATATTATTTTCACCAGGTCTCGTAACCTAATAGAAAGGAAATGTCATATAATATCTGGTACAGTTCTATTCCTTGGAGAACACCTTGAAAAACTTTTTTTTTTTTTTTTTTTTATTAAAACACCTTTTGGAAATAATTTATTTGATAAAGTCCAGTTGTTGTTCAGACAACACAGGAACTGCCCTGATGCGAGTCACAAGTTACATCCTGTTACTCTCTTATCTTGGCCAAAGCTGCATTTTACTTCATTGTTACTTTTAACACAAGGACTATAATATTTTATGAGACCATCTGAGTTTGTGGTTTGGGATTACTGATACATCCACTGGCTCTATGTCTCGTTGTTGTTATTCTGATGATGTCCAGCTTTATATATTTAGGAATCTGGTAACAATTGAATATAATGAATTCAGCGTTTTGGCATCTCATATTATCTTTGAACTACTACTTCTGATATTCTTGCCTCTGCTCCCGCTCAGATCTTTTACATTCCACACCAGAAGTTGCTAGTCTTGCTGTTTCCAGTTAAACATAAACAAACCACACTTCTCCTTATCTTTCCAACAACTCAAGTAATAATGTGGCGTTTAATGTTCCCTTCCATTGACTACTTTGATTAAAGTCCCCATGGCATTCCAATAATTCCCCAGTGCTGGCTCCACCACACCGGATTCCTATTAGATTTAAGATTAAAATCAAAATATACTACTAATTACCTTTAAGCCCTTAGATATAATAACTTGGGTGCAGCATATATCAGTGATTTAACGATTAAACTAAGATGTTTGAGGCCTCTCCGATGATCAGAACAAGGGCTGATGCTGGCAGGAGATCATTCAGAGCTAAAAAATAAAATGAAATAAAAAGCCCCATTCATCCTTAACAGCGAATGAAATCCTCATTGTTCAATGTGGGGAAAACAGCAACAATATATTAAATGAACAATGATTTGAGACCTCTGTGCGCATTAGAATGCAAAGCAAGTTGAATGTATTAGCACATTTCAGCAAAAAGGCAATTCAGTGTGCCTTTAGAAGGAATTGACTGAGAACTTTATGGCCGACATGAAATAAAATTCCAATTGAACCAGACACAGACACCACCTCTGTGGTTGTTGGGGAGGAGTTGAGCTCACATTATTTTCACCCCAAACCACAGATCCCAAATAGTCAAAATAAATCAGATTCACATGCATAGTGTTGTTGCTTTTCTTTTTCGTAAAGTAGTATTTTAGTTTGAGAAAAAGCATGTAGTGAGACCCAATAATAACTTCCTCTCCTACCACTATAAACACAAATCCCCTGTAAGAGATGCCACTCCTACCCCAGCACACACGGACGCACACACACACTCACACACACATGCGCGCGAGAGATTTATATTGCCTCTGTACGATGTTCAATCTCATTAGAAGCATTTCCTCATGAATAACATTGCATCAGGATGAATCACTTGATTATAGATTTCTGTAAGCGTGTGTGTGTGTGTGTGTGTGTGTGTGCGTGCGCGTTTCTGTGCTGCCTGTACATGTTGACAGCTTCCTCTGTGTGTGTGTGTGTGTGTGTGTGTGTGTGTGTGTGTGTGTGTGTGTGTGTGTGTCAGAATAAGCTACAATGGAAATGCCACCTGCTGAAAAATGGGTGCCACCTCTCCACTTTCTCCTCCTATTGATTTAATCTCCAGCCCTTCGCCACTCAGCCCCAAATCTGTCTCCACAAAACACATCTGAGGACAATATCACCCACTCAGGTTTTGTTCACATGACTCAGTGGAATAAGCATAAATAACTATGACGGGAGGTCAGAGTATTCTCCGCCAGTGATAATTCTCTCCACCGCCGAGAGGGTGGTTAAGCATCTCAGCCGTAGCCCTGCTTATCTCCCGCTAACCTTCACTTCACACAAATATAACCGGAACAAACATGCAGTCATTATGCAGAAATCACTAACTTTCTACACCCGCTGCAGAGATAAAACATCAGATGGATGGACAGCGGACTTTATATAGAGGCCGCTGCAGACTCCACCAGCTAGTGGAGAGTAATGTTATTCAGCTCATGCGGTTTAATTTTATGGAAATACAAACATCATGTGAATCCTGGTCCCTGCTTTTTTTAGGCAGCATCGCACATGCATTTGTATTTGTTTTAATGACATACTCGTAAAAGAGATTCTATATGATGATCAAAGCCTTCATATTTCTCCTTCTTTCCTATGTCACATTATCACTTTGTCTTGCGTTCCCATTTAAACTCAGTGTTTGCAGGGTTTATGGCATAGGCCTGATCCCAGCGGATTGAAAAGCAGGTCTTGTCTGGAGGTGCAATCATAACAGAGTCTGTCTGAAGCCCGAGGATTTTCTCTGGTGGCAGACTCACCTGAAATACGTCTCCCACAACCGCCGTCTCTCCCCGGCTGTCGCATCAAAAGTTTGCCGCAATTACAAACCTCTGGCGTGAGTTGTTCTTGCCGGGTCCACATGGGAGGGCGGGGAATGAGTTACTGAGTAGAGGGAGAGGGGGGGTAAAAAAAAAAGGAAAGTTACCTCGTTAATGCAAGTCTGCAGCCACTTCACACTCCGCACACTTCCATCACCTCCCCCCTCTCAATCTCATTGTGCTGGCAAATTAAAATTCACCGGTTGCCAAGCCATCTTTTCCCCCTCCGCTGCTTAATTGTTTTGAAAATTGGGGAAATTACCGGGCGAGATTCATGTAGAAATAAGAATCTGTCAGAAACATGGCGTGCACACACACACACACACACTTATTATATTTCTTTATTTTCTTTTTTTTTGAAATATGCTTTGCTTTCCTTCTATTATTTATCGTCTACATTCCCCTTCCATGTATCAGTCTCATGTTGAGAGAGATGCTGAGAAAGGCAGAAGGACAAAACACTGTGAGACCCGCAAATCTCACACTGCAGCATTTTTTATTTCCAGCAACAGTGGCATCAGCTATTTTTAGCCATGGCAGCGGGAAGGATCAAGGGATTGCACGTTGGTCTGGTGATTGGTCCGTTTGTCAGTCAGTCAGGCCACCGCTGTGATCCACACTGAACTATCTCACTGACTATTGGATGGAAAGACAAAGTTTTGTCTTTGCACAGGAAATCACTGTCCCCAAAACATCCTTCTCTAGAATAACCATAAGGTTTATGCCATAAAAAAATCTCTATGTAAGAGGATGAATACAAATACAAATACCTACAACCAACCTGGTCCTTGTTCATTTGAAAAACAAAAAAAAAAAAAATACAAAGAGAGAAAAAGAGGAAAACCGCTATAATCACATGTGAGGATCAATATTTCCCAGAACTCACTGGGTGCTTAGAAATGAACAGACCACAGTGCATGAGACACACCTAGTTATAGAGGCAAGTTAAACGGATTAAGCACAATAAATGACATACAGTTCACAGGCCGTGGCGCCAGTGGCAGATGCTGAACGTTCAAGGACGGGAGGTCATTTTTCCAGCTTGTTAATGTGCTCACAGCTTCAGCTGCTGCTCATTGGAGAGTAAATGCAGAGCGACAACACCAGGACAGCACCTCCAAATAGCACAGGAAAAAGATGCTAATAATGATTTTTTTAACAAAGAAGGTGTCATTTTCACTGTCAATCAAACTGAGACGTAGCGTCAGACAGATCATCCAATTATCCTGCGGAAGTTCAGTGTCCGGACTCGCCGAAACCACGCCCACTTGGTCCCCTCCCTGAGTCACTCAGTGCCCGATGGGCGGGACAAAACCACCTAGTTTCACTGCAGTGGAACGAGACCCCCCCTCTACGTCCCCATTCAAGTCTGTTGATGCTAAGCTTCAACGCTGTTTATTGCACCGATGTCGCGTCAGTGACCTGTTAAACGAAGCCGATTCTGAGCGACGCATCCTAGCGCATCATTTAGTCAATGAAATGTAAACACTTATTTTTCCCTTGCTGTGTCGGAGCAACTGTGGGGCACCTGTGTTAATATTAGCAGGGTACATTTGGCATAAAGACCCTTCAGGAATGCAAAGTATTAGCTTCCAACAAGGAAATGTGATAATCTCTTAGATTATTATCAGAGGACTAGATGTCAATAAAAGCATAAAGATACACGCAGAGCAATGCATGCAGAACTCCACCAAAAGAGAGATCCACCAAATTTGGTCCTAACAGTTCACAATGGTGGTTTTTAGTAGAGTAACTTAGTAGTGAATGAACTCTAACATAGTCTTCTCTCCTTCAGGACGAACATTTTTATAACTCGGATGAAATCTGAACTTCTCATATAGCTCAAAGCACCAGTGTGCTTTAGGAAAACCTCAGATCCTGTAGCATGGCCACGTGGTATATTACTGCCTTGTTCTGGGAAGATTAAGCAATGAAAACTCAAGAACTCTTAACATCAAAGCAGCACTCAAATCATATAGATCTGAAGACTCGATCGATTATCAGAACTTCACTTTTACTTTTTTTTTTTTTTTATTTAACATATCCTGACCGATTCTGCTATCATGAGGGAGGACGAGTCCAGCTCATGTGATTCACCGCAAACTCTGAGTAAATAGATGTGAATATGAATCTTTGGCACTCCGCTGTCGGTGGTTACAGGTCATTCTGAATACAAAAAATACGTAAAAAAAAACATTACACAACCAGTCATGAATCCATATCACTGAGACATGCTTTTTTGTAAAGCAGCATGTATTGTATGAGTTTGTGTGTTGTCCATCACTTTATTTCATTTGGGTCACATAATAACATCAAATGAAAACAGATGGATGGTCTTGTCTCAGCTCTCCTGTCAATTTATTTCCCCCCTCCGCTCACACACACACACGCACGCACGCACGCACGCACGCACACACACACACACACACACACACACACACACACACACACACACACACACACACACACACACACACACACATGCCGACGTGGCCTTGTCAGTAACATGTTAGGAGGTATGTGTGGTAAATGCACAGGTGTTTGCTGCAACCTCAGGCTCTCTGCTAGGCGGGAGCCAAATGAGACAGTGTGATTATAGCCTTAGCGGTGTAATCTCACCTCTTAGGCAGCCCCCACTCAGCCCTACCTGCCTGCACCCTCCTCCTCTCTCCTCCTCCATCCACTCCTCCTTTCATTGCGGCCCAATCCAACTAAATCCAATTTGTTATGCTCCGCTTTTTTTTTTTTTTCCTGTCCTCTCGCCACTCCAAACAAAGTGGCTTCTGTTGTTTCTCATCCAATTTGAAATATTTTTTTTTTCTTTTTTCTACATCATTCTTTCCCTTCAGGTTTCATCTTTCTTTCTGGTCTATTCTTGCTGTGATGCAAGACTCGAGTTGTTGAGCACGAGATGCAGAAACTACAAAGCTTTTACTCAGCTATTCGGAGCTGTTATTTGATAGCTTTGGGGCATTATTGGCACTTTGTGTCAGACTGATATATCCAGTCAGCTTCTATGATGATGTGTAACAGCATCTTATTCTTTCTTATTCAGGAAAAAATGTCTTTGCTTCTGTTCAAGGCAGATAATCATTATTAATTAAAGTAAGGACAAGGGGAAAGAGCGGTGAGATGGTTCCTTAATTGTTCAATAAATGTACTGAATGAAATGTTTTATTCCAACATTTTTTGTCCCTGTGGGTCTTGTTTTTAATTGAAAACCTGCCTCTGGGTTGATGCATATGAATGCTGCTGTTATTGCATCACCAAGCATTTAGCAATAAAAATAAAGGCTTTTCACAGTCTAGTTGTTGATTGATGAGAATTATTACCATAAAAATAACAATGTGGCGGTAATGATGATGACGTGAATAATTATAAAAATTCTAATGGGGTCATGATGGTGGTGGTGATGATGATGATGAAGACAGACGGTGACGTTGAACAGAAGTCAGGCTTGCACGTTCATGTTTGTGCAGCAAAGAAGGCCAGGATTACACCTGAAGATGCAAGTAGTGTATGCAAATGATGCCATAGAAAGTGTGTGTGTGTGTGTGTTTGTTGCAGGGCATGCTGTATCTGGAGGAACGCAGGCTGGTCCACAGGGATCTTGCTGCCCGAAACGTGCTGGTCAAATCTCCGAACCACATCAAGATCACAGACTTCGGCCTGACTCGCCTGCTGGACGTCAACGAGAAGGAATATAATGCTGATGGGGGAAAGGTACACAAGTCCTAAATTAGTTTTTCTGTTATTATACTAAAATATTTGGGCCTTTACAGTTCTGCCCATTGCATGATTATTGAAGCTGTAATAGTCTCTGGAATAGATGTTAACATTTTGAATCGCTAATTATAATAAAATCTGAGTCAATAGAGTCCATTTAGAAAAAACAACAACTTATGAACCAAAATAGAATGTTAGAATTAAATACTATTCATAACATATTTGATATGAAATGCATTTCATTCTTCCATCGGTATTTTAGAGTACATTTCTGTAATTGCTGTAGTATAAAATTTGAGTAGACCTAGTTGCAGTTGTAGCCATACTGCTAATATAAAATCAGCACTATTGAATGATGAATGGTGAATAAATAGTAATATAGAATCAGGAGTTGTGATGATATATAGAGATGGTCACCCAAGTCTTTATTGACATTTTTTAAAAATAAACAACGAACATTAACATTAATTTATTTTCCTGAAGGAGGAACTACAATCCCAAATGACAGTTTTAGTGGCGTCAAAGAGATTTTATTCTGCTCTATTGAACAATTTTGTTTATTTTAGGGGGTGGGCTCTTGCCTTTTTTTCTCTGCCATTTCTTTGCCCCTGTTGTTCCTTCAGTCTGTCCAACATCATTGTGTCAACACTGAGCATTCTGATATTACCCCCTCCCCCTCCGGTTGAATGAAAGACATTTTCGATCCTCTCAGCCACCGTCACTGTAATCAATAGAATCGGCCTTCACATCTTATCATGGCATTAAGCTGCTGCCCAGACTGTATTTCAATACAGCCGGAGCTTGTGCGTACGAGTAATTACGCTTTTCAGGGATGATTCGTGGAGCCACAAATGATGAGACGACACGAGGAGCTTTCTTCAATCAGTTTAACAGTGAGCTTGATTTATCCAGACATGCAAACCAGAATGATAAGCAGCACAGATGCAGACTGGGCATCATATAGGCTTCAGTCCATAACATCTGCTCGCTATAAAATTTAAGATACCTCACAAACATGCATGCATGTTTACAGATTATAAACCTGTCAACTGGGACCTTTAGCATGATAGGGACTTGCAGGTCTTTACTATAGTATTTACCAGGCCTGTTAAAATATGCTATATTAACACATTCTGTCAGCATGTGTGCGTCGCTCCCCTCTATCTCTCACTCATATTCCTTCATTCTGTCAAACGTCTTTTCTCATGGCTCGCAATGTCCTGCCAAAACGGTCAATTTCATGCCAACATCTCACTAATAGATTATTCAATGTTGTCAGTTGTCACATCAACTTTATTTTAAGAAATATATGCAAAAGAGACATGCTCTGCTTCTACTTGACAGATGCCCATCAAATGGATGGCCCTGGAGTGTATTCACTACAGGAAGTTTACTCATCAGAGTGACGTGTGGAGCTACGGTAAGATTCACATTCTGCATGAAGAGGGACCATATCGCCCACTGCTTCCTTTCACTGTGCATTGATTTTATTTATTTTATTTAAGCGTGCAGTCGATAAGATGTAGCAGCTTATAGGGAAACAGATTTGGCAGAAATGGTCTATTGTATTCACAAGTGTGATTTAATTGGTAATAATTCAATCGAAATAAGAACTGTTGTATTTTTATTGCGTTTGATTGAGATATTTTTATCCACTGGGGACAAACTAGAGACTGTCAGTGTTTTTTTCAGGTTTTTCACAGCCAATTTCATCACTATCTTTCAAATAACTATTCCCTGTCTACCGATGACTCAAAGATGCAAGATTGGTCATACCAGAGATAATAATGTGTGTTTGATTAAAAGTATCATATGGTTTAGTGCATCCATCCCCAGTGGTCCTCTATGACCATGGGCTATTATATAGCCATTTTATAATGTGCATTAACTCTACTTGCCACTCATTAGCTCATTAATCACATAATTCAGACTGAAGAGTGATAGATGTTGATGAAGACTGACTAATGACTTTCAAAACTGATTACTTCTCACTTCCATTCATCCTCTGTCCTCTCTTCCGTGTCCATTATACTGTTGTTTCCTCTGTTCCTCTGCTTCTATACTTCCCTATTTCTACATCCTGCTCTTCCTCCTGAACCTGTCGGGTCTCTCACATTTTTGAATCTCATTTTTTTTTGCTGTTCTGGTTAATGTCCATGTCTCTTCTTTCTTCTACTTCCCTTTACCCTTGTTTACTCTCTTTGCAATCATGTCCTTTTACCTGAATTCTACGTATCTTTCTTCTACTTGTTCTTTTCTCTGTGAACATATTTTTTTTACTGCTTCTCTGATGTTGTGACCATCCACTCTCCTTTCTTCTGCCGTTGCTCTCCCTTGCTTTAGGGGTGACCATCTGGGAGCTGATGACCTTTGGAGGGAAGCCGTATGACGGGATCTCCACCCGAGATATCCCGGACCTGCTGGAGAAGGGGGAGCGTCTTCCTCAGCCGCCGATCTGCACCATTGACGTGTACATGGTCATGGTCAAATGTAGGTAGAGCTCTGCTTTACTAAACACATCACAATATAATACAATCAAATGCTGCAAACACATAGAGGAGCTCATATAGTGAGTGTGAAAAACACTTGCCTTGATTGACGGATGCACAAAATGATACAATTGGTTGAAATTGCTCTAGGCAAAATGAAATAGTGATTGAATTTTTATATGATTTTTTAATATATATATAAAAAAAAAGAAACCCTTCTTTTTACGGGTCTGGTCACTTACAAATTCATATGAACACACATGAACATATAATCACATATTAATAACATATGAATACAGTTATAAACTATATATTAACTACATATAATCACATACTAAGAAGTCTATATGCGCTACATATATACAAGGAAGCAGTTCATATACTAGTTAATGCTGAACTATTTTGTAGTACATATGTAGTTAAGGAGTCATGATTAATGGGTTACCAAAAAAGACAAAAATAAGTTGACAAAAACAGTTGAAAAATTAAACATTATGATCTGAAAGGATTCTGAATAGAATTGTAATTTCAGGAGGACTTTAAGTACACTGAACTCATTGTCATATTCATGAAGTTGGAACTCTGGCCTTGTGTCGTGAGAAGCTGGTTAAATTCTGGCCATGAAGCAATGCACATGGTCAGCAACAATGCCCCGATAGGCTGAGGCATTCAGATCATAATTGACTGGTAGTAAGGGGCCCGAACGGTGCCAAGAAAACATTCCCCACACCATTACACCACCAACACCAGCTTGGACAGTTGAGACGCGGCAGGTTGGGTCCGCGGATTCATGCTGCGGACGCCAAGTTCTGACCCGACCATCTGTGCCTCAGCAGAAATCAAGATTTATCAGACCAGGCTGCTTGTTCCCAGTCTTGGTGAGCCTGTGCCCACTGCAGCCTTAGATGTCTGTTCTTAGCCGACACGCCTGGACCTCGCCGTGATCTTCTGCTCTTGTAGCATATTCGCCTGGAGGTTCAACATGTTGTGCATTCTGAGATGCTTTTCTGCTACGTGCAATTTTAAAGCGTGATTCTGAGTAGCCTTTCTCTGAGCTTGAATCACTCTGGCCATTCTCCTCTGGCCTCTCTTATCAACATCCACACAATTGTTTTTCACTGGCACAAAAAATGATGATGTTATGTGTGAAAGTAAGAGCTCCTGACCTGTATCTGCATGAATTCATGCATAGTGCTGCTGCAACATGAATGCAGCTTGAATAAACAGGTGTATATGTGTTATTAATAAAGTGCTTTGGTGATTGTATGACAATAAAGCCTTTGTAAAGTCCATGAAAACATAAAGATTATGTGTGCATAAATATTTGACATTTTGGAATATTCAGGGGCAGTTCAAAGGGCCTGATTAATGTGTGTGTGTGTGTATGTTTGTGTGTGTGTGTGTATATATATATATATATATATATACACACACACCATAAAGATTTTTCTGTTGAAGCAAGCAAAAATAATTACACTTTTATTGAGTGATTATGAAAATGCCACAACAACTGGTTTGCACAAAAAGGGTCAATGTAGTGTCAAAGATTGATGTTTTTAAATCAAAAAATTACTATTCTAAAATTCAGCCCGCACAGGTGAACCCACAGTCACAGAGAATCGGCCGCTCCGAGCTGACCCAGAGCAAATGACAGAGAGGCACCAGTGATCAGACAGTATGTAAATGCCAGTGATCAATGGATATTGTAGGTATTGATCAGACAGGATGCAAATAAAGCTAGAAATAAAAAGGCAAAGGAGTAGGATCATTTGCATTCAGACCTTAGGTCGTGTCACACAGTTGCCAATGGACAAGATTAAGGAGTCAGAATGGGGGGAATTTGTCTCAGTCAGTACATTTGACACCTAAAAAAATCCTATTGTGTTATTTTGAATATAACTGGATTTTAAACTACATGTAAACATGGTAGCTTAACTTAAATAGAGCTTTCAAAGTTCAGATAATGCTATTTGAATAAAGCTATTCAGCTGCCCTGGAAGCCGAATTGTATGAAAAATGTAGATATAACTTAAACCAGAAAAATGCAGTAACTTGGTAAGTAGAGCAGACAGGAAGTACACTATGCACATGCATGGTTGTTCACTGTGCCAGTTTAACCTCTGTGTGGCTAACCGGCTAATGTGTTTTTTTCACTTTTGTTGGTCAACTGGTAACACAATGGTAGCGTAATACTATAAAGCTGATTAGTGCATATTGCCACCTATTGTAGCGGAGGCAAAATGACGTCAATAATAATAATCGATTTCCCTCCTGTCCACGTAGCGGTCTACATGCACATTGCGGACAGTTAAAGGACTAATCAAGCTACAACTCAACTGTGCATGTGCACGTCTTTATTCGTGCACATGCATATCGATTGTTAGTGTTAATAATAAATGCCACTGAAATCTATGTAATGGCGTGTGTGATAGAAAAATCCTTCAAAAATGACAAAGGTTAGCAAAATCCGGAACTTCCCGCCAACATTTTGGCCTCATCGGTCGGTCGCTGCCGTCACGCTGTGGCTTGGCGGTCACAGGTGGCATCGTAACCTCTGGCCACTGCAGCCAGGACAAAGACTGGATGCCAGTTCCAGCCTCGTCTCCGAGCTGAAGCCTCTGGCCCTCACTGTCACCTTGGCTCTAGCTGACGTTCCCGAGCCTGGGCCAACCTGGCAACCAGACGCACACACACACACACAGCAGGGAGAGGTCACTGTCACCTGCCTGTCATGTGGCTTTCCGTGCATCACTACACACACATAACTTACACCCTCCAAGTACACGCACATGCTGCACATGTGTGATATAAATTGCGCTCATATTCCGCTCAGCTCATCACGCCGAGCTTCACTGGAATGAAACTAAGCACCTAGATAAAAGATGATCTTTTGTGGTGATTTTTAAATGTGAAATCTCTTGTATGCATGTGTGTATGTGTATGTGTATATGTGTGTGAAGCCACATCTCTTTCGATCTCTTATTACCCTGGATACCTACAGGCTCCATTTAGGGCCAGACCACATGAATGTTTTGGCATCATACTTATGTGTTCACAGGGAAATTGGCAGAAGACTGTGTTATTCCATATGGCTATTCTAGAGATGAAGCAGTATTTATCTTTTAGATTGGAAGAAGTGATTACAATAAAGACAATTCCATTAAAAAAACAAAAAAAAATGTAATTGTTTATTATGGAACAAATAAGGTATTTTTAGCTAATGTAAATTTGTTTAAAGGTAGAGTCTGCAGGATTCGTCGGTTGCTGCAAAACCTTCAAAGTCGACCCCTCCTCCCAGACTCCATGAGGGAGACGTAGAGATAAATAAAGAACCGTGGTGGTCGAGAGAGCTCCGGAGTAAATGCTGAGCGAGCAGCAGTAGCACACACAACGCTGTGGAAAAAAGGAATCAAATATTATGTTTTTTTGTTATTATTTATTTATATTTTTGTATTTATTTTTGATTGCTTCACCTTTTAAACCACAAATATATACACACCCACAGCTCCACAAAACCCTGCAGGAAGGTGCTGCACTGCCACACACACACTCGGAAACACAGAGATATATCTCATATCATCTGAGGGCGTCGCATCAAATTTAAAGTCAAGGGCTATCTGTATTTTAAACTTTACTCCCAATCAAACACTAACCCAAATCCATTATTCCAGGCTGGATGATTGATGCGGACAGCCGGCCCAAATTCAAGGAGCTGGCTGCAGAGTTCACTCGCATGGCTCGTGATCCCCAGAGGTACCTGGTCATCCAGGTTGGTGAATGTTGATGGCTTCGTACAAGTTGTGAATTAAATATGTCTTTGCATGGTGGTGGTTGCAATTCTTTTCAAACTATTTTTTGTCCTAAAGAACAGGGTTGGTAATATTTTTCAACAGTGACAACTTGCAAGTTTTTATCATCTCCTTGTGTGGTGTTTTCCCAATTTAAAAAGGGTTTAGATCATTTGTAAAACGCATTAATGTCCATTAAAATGTGTTTATTACTACACTATTATAGAACTTGTGTGTTATATGCTTAACATTAAAGTAAATTGATCTTGTTTGTAAGCTTTTCAAGTCATTTGTACTATAATAACTGGATTAGACTAGAATGACTGCCTTATAAAGTAGCATCCTCTGTACAAACATATAGGTACATGGACTAAATGTAATTTGATCAAGGTTTGAAGAAGTTTTAAAAAATGTAGCATTTCAAGTATTAAAACAGTTTTTACACCCTTAAACGACCACAAACACAGACATATATGCACCTTTTCCCAGGGTGACGACCGCATGAAGCTCCCCAGCCCCAACGACAGCAAATTCTTCCAGAGTCTCCTGGACGAGGAGGAGCTGGAGGACCTGATGGATGCTGAGGAGTACCTGGTGCCCCACTCCTTCGAGATTCCACCTCTGTCGTATACTCCACGAACACGCGTGGACTCCAAAAAGGTATTTTGCCTAATTGGAACAAATTCAGACAGCAGGGTCTGTGAAGTTAATAAACTTCAGTCCTTTTAATGTTGACTAGAGCGGCGCAGACCTCAAATCACCGGCTCTACTGCAGGTGTAAACTCTAAGCTTGTTGATGCTGAAATCTATCTGAAGCTGGCAGACCTTTGTTCTATCTGCAGTCTTTAATTGGAATTATGTCACAACCACGCCTGAGCGCGACAGACACTCTCATCATTTATCTATAAAGCAAGAAGCATCAGTGTGTCTGTGCGTCGCGTATCTGACTGTTTGTCAGAGAGATACACGAGGCTTTTGCTCATGGCACAACATTCTGAATCCTTTCTTGTGGAATTTTTTTTTTTGGATAGCTATTCAAAACATCATTATTATAATTAACAGTTAAAATCCCGTAGATTTACATATTATAGCACTACCCTGCAGCAGCACTTTTGTTACAGTGTACGCCTTCCTTCTTATGCTTCCCAGCACTTTCATTACAATTCAAAGCTCCATCGTCCCGTTTGTTCCTGCAGCGATCGTGCAGCCAACATAAGAACAGTGTTGTAACGTCTCTTAAAAACCACA
Organism: Eupleurogrammus muticus; assembly: GCA_036785175.1. NCBI lineage: Eukaryota > Metazoa > Chordata > Actinopteri > Scombriformes > Trichiuridae > Eupleurogrammus > Eupleurogrammus muticus. Next base: position 16,202,439 of record JAYKQN010000001.1, read on the forward strand.
CACTAGGACATTAGCTGGTTCAGTTGCTACTTTAATCCTCACACTAACACAGGCTACTAACGACAGAGCCAGCACTAAAACAACAAAACTTAGTATGAAAAGTTCATGACCTGCTGTTTCCTCTTCTTTTAGAGGAGAACTACACTCCACACACTAGCTGCTGACACCTTCACAGACCCTCAGGAAATCCCAGCACTGTCAGATGATAGTGCTGGGATAGACCAACAAAACAGAATCTGGGCCTAAACTCATTTATTTGTAAACATATATAACAGTAACATGCCCAGGTCAGATAAACCTGAACATTACCAGGATCATGCAATATAAAGATCTGGCAACTCTTTCCCAAACTGTGAGGGGTTACATTTGCATGTAAAAACAGTCAAATGAAACAGATTTAAATCTTAATAAACAACATCAGGAACAATAAAAAATACAACATTCTAAATGGATGATTGCATTTTAAATTCTACTTTCATTTTTCATATCAAATAACATTCCTCCTGGACAGAATTCCAAATCTGTCAGTGTGTCATGAAGTCTGTCCATGTCCACAGGGATGAAGGCAGGGAATGTGGTTGTCCATGGTTGTCACAGCCTCCACAACATGCCCACGTATTAATATATGATAATGTATTCTCTCTGATCCCACCGTGTTTCCAAGTGTGTAACAGGCACACCCGGCAAGCCTGGCCACAAAAATATTAAAAAGTGCTCAGGGCATGCTCCAGGCAAACTGCGCAGGGTGCACTTGAGTAAGATCTGAACCGCACTGGGGTTCATGTGTTTATAACAACCACCATTATTCCAGATCAGTAAAAGTTCTCAGTTCTCTGTACCCTTGCAGCCTCCACAGAAAACTAGACACATTTACCTGCAACTGCAGGCAAACATCGATATACATCATTCTGCACAATGAAGGTCAAACATCTGAGTGAGGCAGCAATGAGCTAAATATATATTTTTTAGTGGAGGACTTGGAACTTTGTTAAACTTGGTAATTGTTTGTTCTTTCCTTTCTGTAATATAATCATATTTTCAGTGGACTATTGATTATTGTTATAAAGTGATTTGAGAATTAGTTGTCTGTCTGTGTCCTGCAGGATTCTCCTGTTGAAGCAGAAAACAGATTGATGTCTTAAGACAGAGCTCACACTCACTCTTTTCTCAGCTTCACTCTAATATTCCTCGTGCTCTCTTCCTCTGTCTTTCTCCGTTGTGAAATCAGCAGAGAACATTCCATTGTGGATGCACAATGACAATAAAGAATCTCGAATCTTGGTAATTGCCTTCTTCAAAATTGGATTTTACAGCCAGATTCCTTCAGTTCTTCGACTGTTCTCTGTCTTAAATCTATCACAAAACAGTCACACAGGCAGATAACTCAGCCATTTTGTATTCCAATATCCCCCTGCATTCGTGTCAGGATAGAAATGCCTGCTGAATGCCAAAGAGATGCATGACTTTTTAGTGCATTTCAAAGAGTGATTTTTTTTTATTTTATGCATAGTAAATCCACTATTTGGAGGTTTTCTTTTTAGGGTGGAAACTGATTTGACATAATTAAGTTCATACATATAAATCCACATAAATCATGTGGATGCTTACGATGAACTAAATTGATATATATAACAAAGTGCTGTAATCACACATATAACCTGCAGACATTTGGACTGGCCGTCAAGAGCATTAGGAGAAATCCCAGTGCTTGAGCAGCAATCCATTATGCAAAAACAAAGGGAAAGAGATGCGTTGCCAGTGCACATCAATCATGCCTGGACCCACATAATCAGCAGTCAATAGAGTTTGTATAGGTGGATTCTTCATTGTACAAAAAAAAAGCTTGTGCTCAGCACATCCAAAACTTTTCCATTCTAGATAAACAGTAGTCTAAAATATACTTCTGAAAATATTTGAGGTCAGAAAAAGGCAAAGCAGTAGCAGAATCTTGATTATTTTTTTAACAGCACTGAATATTCTAATACATCTTAGTTGTTTTCCAAGTAAAAAAGCACCAAGCACCATTTAAAAAAAACTGAAACACTGATGTGATGGATCGATTGTTAACTGATCATTTAGGTTATATTTTTGGTTTAGTTGTTTGTGCATTTAGCTTTCAGCAGACACATCTCCAGCATTGCACAACCTAGTTTTATATACTTGAGGCATCATTCAAACTCAAAAACACATATTTGTTATTACTTCACAGACTAAATAGTATTGTGTTGCATTGAGAAAGTAATATGACTGTACAAGTTCACTTGTATTACTTCAAACATGATTGTGTTTTGGTACGTGATATTATTTTCTGTGTGGATACTCAGACCAGATAAAGGAGGAGGAGGACGGAGGGGGTAAATGAAAACTGAGAGTGTGCGATATGGCAGATTGATGGTAAGAGGGGAATGGGAACACAGCGTGAGTTTCGGAGCTTCATCCATTACCTGCGAGCTTAAAGTACAGATAGCTGCAGGAAAGAGTGAGGAAGAAGCCAGCAGTGATAGACAGACAGTGACAGAGAATGATGCAGTTGCACACAGAAGTGTGAAAGACTCTTCAAAATTCCCTTTCAAATGTATAAAGGCATATAAGCAGGGTCTGTGCTCATATCTTACTACACTTGAAACTGTCCCTACAAAAGAAAAAAATCTAGAAAAGAAAAAAAAAAGTCTGTCTCACAGATTATTCAATTCAATTCAATTGTATTTGTATAAAATCACAGAATCACAAATCACAGATTTTCCCCAATGGGCTTTACAGTTTGTACAAAAGCAACACAACATCCCCTGTCCTTCGACCATCACATCGTACGAGGTACAACCCCCTAAAAAAAACCCTTTAACGGAAAATTGTTTGTTTTTTTTCCAAAGAAAATCACTATAATATTAATAGAAATATGCATCAAATGAAATAAATTGAATCAAATAAATATAATGAATAAACTGAACTAAAAAAACAGTAAATTATAGTTAGAAGAGACTGATTGACCTAATAAGAGACTTTATACTTCTAACATTTTGTCATCTGTATAAGATGCAATGTGTAAATTTATTATTAGATACAATTTTCAACAAACACTGTTAATTATGGGACGTTATGAGGAATCAGTAAAAAAAATTATTTAAAAAATGTCTAATTAAACTGTCAAAATGTGTCTTTATCATTGTTTATACAACTTTTTGCATCTATGATGCCTGACAACCACTCAAACCCACAAACCTACAGACGTCATCAGTACAATTGTGTTTTTCAGACATTGTGGGAGTTTTATAGAAGTCTATAGGACTGTCCTTTATGTGGAAAAAGTACACTTTGGAGCCTGTGTGTCCAACATGAGGGTATAAAAAAAAAAAAGTTATTGGACACCCTGGAAATGACAACAGGCTGTAACAAAGCCTTAAATATTTTTTTTCAAACTCCTCTTCTGCACAGAACCAGTTTGGCTTCCCAGAACCCAGTTTCAGTTTGGAGGACATGTTGGCCACGCTGCCCAGAGCCGTGACTGTTCCTCCCGTGACCGGAGGCTGCCTGGCACCCCAGGACCTGGCTTCGGTGGGGCAGATCAGCGGCGGGTTTGGCCGCGGCAACCAGGAGGACCCGCGTTGTAACGGCACCCTGCGGAAGCAGGTCTCCCCGAGATCAAGTACCCTTGGAGTCGGCTCAGCTCTCACTACTGGACAAGGTGAGGTGTTGTCTGACAGACCTATAAACTGAAGGGACGGAAGTGTGTGTGCATGTGCCTGCATTTTATGTCGCATGTAATGAAACAATGTTTCTCAGAGCTCTAATGTTTGGTGTTCTGTTGCCTGCCACATGGATACTTACCATTTCTCAGAGGTGCTGAGTGCACATTTGATGTTTGAAATTTAAATAGTGAAATTTCTTCTTCCACCCTTATTGTGCAGATATTCTTATTATTCATAGTGTTTAGATAAAACATACATAATCTAATTAGCATGCTCTGCTCTCTGCATGTGCACATGTTCTGGAAATTCTAGTTTTTGTCTCCTTCAAAAGATTTTTTTGCATCACACAGACAAAACTTTTTGATAATTCCCATAAAATTCCTTTTCCTTTTTGCTTCCCCAGGTGGTGGGGGGGAGGACAGCAGCGGACAGCGTTACAGCGCTGACCCAACCGGTCTTCTGGCGGAACGGGGAGCAAAAGGAGAGAAGGAGCAGGATGCATATATAACTGCCATGAGAGACAAGAACAACTCAGGTTGTACTGACAGCTTTGAGCACTAGTGTACATGTCCATAAATCTAGTAGATTTTTTTTTTTTTCTGAATGGATATATAACTAAATTAAATAGATTCTAATTATATATATTTTACACTTTGCATATATGAAATGCAAACTAAAATCATGCTGAACTGCAGGTTTCACATCGTTAAGAATTATATTGGCCTTTATGCAGTACCATAGTTTTAGATAAATCTGAGCTTCTCTGACCTACAGCAAAGATCAACTGAAATAAAAAATGTATTAACTAATCTAAAACTGTTGTTTCTATTTGAAGACTATTTCAGCCCCGTGGAGGAGAACCCCTTTGTCACACGTCGCAGGAACGGCGAAGCCCACGCGGTGATTGATGGGACGGGTTGCCACACCCTGCACGTGGCCGGAGCCGCCGCTGCCGCCGCCTCCAAGAACCAGGCCGCCGTCCACGGGAACGATGAGTATGTCAACGAGCCGCTGTACCTGAATACTTTTCTTAACCCCGGAGACAAGGACAGATTGGCCGGTGCGGTCTCCATCGCTGGCCCGGGGTCCTCTGCTGCCCAATCATTATCGCAGACAGTCAAACCGTCAACATCAAGCCACACCGTCTCCTCCTCTGGATATGTGTTACCCCCCGGCCACCTCCCCCATCCGTCATATCCATCACACACCCTGCATCCGGGGCATTCGGGACATGCCCTGCACTCAGGGATTACCAGCACCATCGTGTTCGACAAAAAAGGCAAAAAGGCCACTTTTGACAATCCTGAATACTGGCAACACAGCCTCCCCCCGAAAACCTCACTGCACAACCCTGAATACCTGCAGGACTGCAGCACGCGCTTCTTCTACCGGCAGAACGGACGCATTCGCCCCGCCGTGGCCGAGAACCAGGAATACTTGTCCGAGGCTGCGATGAAAGCCGGCAACGTGTTGCCGCCTCCTCCGTACAGACAGAGGAACACTGTGGTGTAGTGACCCGCCTGTAGCACGGCGAAGGGATGAACGGAGGCACGGGGGCGGAGATGAACGGACAACGGACAGTCCTCTCTCGTTTCCATGGAATATTCCCCAAACCGGGTTCTCCCCGCACCCTCCCTGAACACTTCTCTCTGTCATGTCCGATCGCGAATCTTTCATTCTCACTCCGAAGGCTCTGCCTTTTTGTTCCTGACAGTACGATAAACAGTCACAGAAAGCCTCACACAACACTAAAACCACCCTTTTGTTTTTTTTTAGCTCCATTCTTGTCCGTAACCCCTGAAGGGTGGTCATGAAGGAAATTGCCCGGCCGCCGTTAGTACCGGAAACACACAAAAGCAACTCAGTCAAACAGTGAAATGAGATGTTTTATAGGGAAAAAAAAGGGATGAGTAAACTGAAGTTAGCCCAAAGAGAGAATTATTGCCCTGACCTTACATAAATTATGATTTCTTTTGTTTCTACACCTACAGTATATGTCACCTTTCAGTGCATCATTTCATGCCCACACATCAGGTGCAGTCCATGAATGACATGCACCAGAGTTGTGTCGTGACTTACCAGCAAACCTGTAGTCATGCTGAACAGCCCAGATGTGGCCTGGACATCTGCCCATGCGCTTCTTTCACTTGTTGCCACGCCAGCTCATATCGTACCGAAAACACGTGAACACGCCGCCGGCCTTGACACACCAATAATAACCATACACCAGTTCATGACTCAATACAATGTACACACACTTTCCACACAAACCTGCTGCCACTTAAAAGTGTACTGTGGAGGGGAGGCCAGGTTGACCTTGAGCTGGAAGATAATGGCAGAGAACGGGTCAACACCAAAGTAAATGTCACCACAGCTTTATGGAAAGCTGTGCTATCACCACGGTGGAGAGCATCCGTTTATTGGTGCGGATATGGGTGGGATTGTACAAGTTGATTGCGCAGAAGATCACTCGTGACTTCCCCACATTGTTTTTTTTTGTGGTGGAGAAACAAAAGGTCGCTCCGTTGTGACTGATCTATCTACAAGGAATAATGTTGCAATGGAATGCCAATAAATGGAGGATGAATCATTGAACAGGGCAACATGCATGATTGTTCAGCACATGAGGGAAAAAATCTGAAACCTGGATCAGAACATACAATATATATATATATATTTTTTTTTCCTGTGTCTACACACTAGGGATCCCATTTTAATTTGCCACCTCATGTTACACTGGATTTGACTAACAAAGAGCGGAATGAACAGCACAGACACCCATGCAGGAAAGTGAACTGAGGCGATGGCGAAGAGGCTCTGCAGAGCTGTAAATAAGCCAATTACACGTCATTGCCAGACAGACGCAATCCCGGAAAAAGGCTCTATGGACCGAGCTGTTCCTGGAAAAGTACATAAGAAGTTGTTGTTTTTTTTCACCTCTCTGTGTTCATAGTATTGTATGTCATGAAAACAGATTATTATCTTTAACCATGTAGTCCGGACTGCAAGGCCCTGCTCTGTCTCTTGGGGTTAATGGTGATTCAAGAGGAGGGACTGTCGACACTTCAAAAAGAAGCCGCCTTCATATTTTGTACCATGGTACGCTCCAAGAAAATGGGCCATCTTCTTTTTTTTTATTTTTTTTTTTTATTGGTGTTTGACTGTACAAGTTCTCACTGAACACACTGACGCCTGGCTCTCTGTACTCATACGATACTGCCAGATGCCACAGTAAACTCTGCTGCTGATGGAGACCACTAGCATCTGTCGTCAAATGACTTTGAAGCCTAATTTAGGCTGGTGTTGATAATCTAATAGCACTTAATGTTCTGGCACAGCTTGATGACTGCTGTTATTCTCGCTCTAAGCAGCAGTTCATTTTTTTCATCATGTTGCAACTATAATTTACAGTGAAACCTTCGATTCTTTCCAGTGCACTGAGGCCTCGTGTTGATTAATGATAAAGGGAGTATCCCCACACATTAATGAAGATCATGGTTGTAATAAGAAGGGTTGGACGATATAACACACACACAGGTGATGCACATAGCAATCCCTTTAATATCTCTCATTTTACGAGACTGTTGCAGGTCGTGAGGAAATGTGATTAACAGAATTTTTGCATTAATCCCTAGAATCCACCGAAAACACTAGATCCGACGTTTCCCATCATGCAACAGTTGAGAGGGTCTTCATAAGAACCACTGTGCCACCAAAACGCTCTCATCTTCCTAATCTCGCATCTCCAATTTGTAATAAGAGCTTTCGGTTAAAAAAAAAAAAAAGAGAAAAAAACGTTATTTTTTCAAACATTAGAAAGCTCCTTTCGGAGCAACAGAAGAAATTAAACAACTTGTTTTCAGGAGCTGAGTAATACTCCTTGTGACAAATAAGGCAAAATTTACCTGTAAAATCGACATCCATCTAAATGAAAAACTGATATTCTCATCTTCAGTTTCAGTTAAGAACAGATTCTCAATTAAGTTTCCAGAAGATATCACAATATACATGTAAAGTGATATTGTGTTATAAATCCGCTCAAAGTACCCTGTGTAATAGGTGATAATATCATGAGAGTTGGAGACTGACTAACCTGTGTACGTCTCACTGCTGACACACCAACACGCAACCGCTGTCACACGACTTTGTGCCTCTACATCGAAAACATCAGGCAGAGCGAAAAGACCAACACTGCAGATGATTTACTGTCCAGAACATAGACGTTCCCCTGACGTAGTGTTTTCTCCCCCTCTCAGGTTTTATGGGAAATAATTACCGCGGAGTTGAGTGCCAGCAGAGTTGCCACAGCATAAAGGAATGTCAACGTTATTGATGTAAAAGAATAATGGAGGGCAGATTAGTGGCACGATACCACAGTGGAATCACTGCTGGGACTCAACAGAAATGTGAATTTTGTAAGTGTGTGTGTATGTGTGTGTGTGGGGAGGGGATGGGAAGGGAGGGTGTAAATGGTTAATCTCAAAGTCAACACTATATTAAATATCACTTTGGCTTTTTCTTTGACTAACCAGATGTAGCTGTGCTAGATCTGTTTTCTTGTTAAATTAATCTTGATGGTTCTGCTGATTTCCTGTTTGTTGGCCAGAGCTTAAACATTCTTCATGTACTGTAAATGTGTGCAATGAAAATGCCCTTTTATGTTTTTACAGTTGAAAGTCAGTTATATAAGTCTATTTTTTACCATCACCCATAAGGTTTTAGTATTAGTGCTTGTAGACTACTGTATGACCATGTGTATAAGTGCAATGGCGGCAGTGGAGAGGAATCACCGAAAGGCTCCGTAATGGATCTCAATGGAAACATAAAGCCAATCATTCTGGAGGAGAAAACCTGCCGCCGCTCTCAGCCCGCCACGATCACAAGGGGCTTTTAGCTTTTTTGAATGTTAATTCATCCACTTTGCCTCTGTCGTTCTGGAGGGAAATCATGTTACCCAACATCTCACCTAGTGCCCCGGCTGAGAAACCCCAAATGACAGGCAATAGGTTCTAATCCTGCAGCTGGGATGAAAAACCCACGTATTAGCATTCCAGAAATGTTACCGGGCCAATGCATCAACGTTACAAAAGCTAGCAAGGGAAAAAGCTGCAAGTGCGCTGTAACTGGCAGTAGAGACCAGAGGTGATTTCCATTCTTTCCTTCTCCTCAGAAGGTGACTGCAGGACTGTATGTAGCAAACAATGTTCGGACAGATGACGAACAAAGATCTAAGCAGAGAGAAAGATATATATCTCGTGGTGAAATGTTAACGTGTCATAAGGTGTTTCCACCAACTCGTTTTCATGAGAATAAATTAGGTTATACAAGTCGAAGCATCAGATGTTGGTGATACAGGCTACGTTTATGAACAGAAGAAAAGGTTGCGAAGACTCGAGAGGTCTTCAGGATTCTGTTGGAATAGTTCTCCCATGTCAGAGAGTTTTAGCAATGTTTTATCCCAATGTTTGCTTCAACCTTTTCTAATACGATACTTCAAAAATATGTTGACAGATATTGTTTAATGTGAGAATGTCTTACGTTGGGTGAATATTAAGCCTACTAGTTACAGTAGGTATTCAAAGGAGCGCAATAACTCCCTCTCGATACTGACTGCTCAGTAGTAACAGTTATATTTATTTTGTGCATCTACTTTTGCTTTGGGGGTTATTGTAATTCAGTGTTATCATAATATTGTAAATGGTATGTAAAGTTTTATTTCTACTCTTGATTTCGCTCTTCAGGGTCTCATTACGGCAACAGAGTTTTGTGGTGCGCAGTTTAAAGGCTTCATCATCGTGTGTCTATCATGTTCTCTAATTAACCTAAAAGCAATTACTAGCTCTGTCCTAATTCAGGGGCTGGATCTTTTGAAGAATGTAGCCTGTTAAGAGGGGCCCTGCAGGGGATCTGAAAGTCATGCTGGATCTGCCCCTCCTGGTCTAGTAAAACAGCCGGGACTCGCAGACCAAACTTGTACGTGAGTCGCCCTCATCAACTCATCAAGCAGCTGCCCCCGAGCGGCCTTTAACATTTGAATACCAGTGTTAAACAGGGATAAGTTTTATCTCAATTTACAGTAAAAGTGTGATAAATGCAACACAGGATGGACTACTGGCAGATTAGATCAAGTTAATTGGTATAAAATCTATCCATATAAGGTCCATTTAATCGCTTGTAATTAACATGTCCAGATTTCTAGCAAACAGTAGTCTGGTTTCCATTTTTAAATTCTTTTTTGGATTTTTATCACTGGTATTTGCTAACACGGACACATGATATATATAACCCTATAAATTATGAGTTGAAAGGAACACTTCATTAGTGAAGTTCAAAGGATTGACCTCCGTGTTTACAATTAGGACTCACTAAATGCACTTAAATAAATAATTCAGCCAAATTGGATGCAGGATCATGTCCGCTGAGAAATGGGGACTTTGGATGGTTCAGTCCTTGAAGTGAACAGAGCATTTTTATTTATAATGTGTGTTCTGTTCACTTTTCTGTGCTTCGATTATTCATATCAAGAGGAGATTTCTTTAATCCACCCAAAAGACTGAACAGTCTTATTGTACTGGATGAACATGTTACTACATCTCAGAGATTTACTATTAATTAAGCAACTAGAGATAGTTTTGATCAATAAAACCATTCAACAAATCACATATATTAAAGAATCATGCAGCTGAAACTTTATGCCATTACATACTCTATCAGAGAATCAAAGTGTGTGTGTGTCTGTCACACCACTGATATGTGTGTATTCTACAGTGCCACAATAACAGGGATCGATGACAGTGGTTGAGAAAGCACAGTTTACAATATATCGAACTGATGGTAAGATAGTAACCAAATGACATGAAAATTAAAATAATGGGTTGCTCAACAGTTTTACCATTGTTAAACATGTAAAATAAAAATCAATAAAAAAAGCTGATAGTATTTTTGTAGGTAGGTAAAAGATGGCCAGGTGCATCTGTAAATAGGACAATTTTTCCAGCTGAAGATCTTCTTTTTTTTTATTTTTTATTTATCCTTGCATCATTGCATTTTTAGTGGTCTACTGAATCTGTATTTTATTTCTTTAGGGAATATCCTTTCTGTATGTATATAAATATATATATATATATATATATATATATATATATATATATATATATATATATACATTTAAATATGAATTTAAAATGTAGTTGAAGAGTGAACTTTGACTTTTTTAAATGCTGGGTCTCTTCTCATCCCAACCCTTCATTTCCCTTGTGCTCGTGTGATGGTGTTTTCAGCACAACTTGGTGGGTTTTGTGTTTTGACCTTTGCTCATGCTCACTGTGGGAGTGAGTTTGCTTTTTTTTCTATCGGGTGTATTATCTCCACACTACCCTCCATGCTTCTCTCAGTATTGTCCACCTATTGAGATTTTTTTTATTAAGATTTTGTACACTCTTAAGATGCTCTTGCAATACTAATGCATATTTAATGTCATTCCCCTCTCTGTCTTTTCTCACCAATGTTATTAATCCACCAGTTTTTTGTTTTTTTTACATGCTGAGTTTTGAGGACCTATAATATGTTTCCTTGGATAATTTAATTTCCATTTGCACTGAACTCAGTCATTGTTTACTTTCAGATTACTTTTTAGTTCTTCACTGTTTGGGGCAATACTAATTGAATGGTGTAGCAATATCATGTCACAGCCCTGAGAGTGATTTAAAAAGAGAAAGAAAAAAGGCTCACAATCACTCTTTCCCAGAAGTCACCTTTACAGGAAATATAAATATTTCCATTACAATGGACCTTTATAGAGTTTGGCCCATTTGGCACCCTGGCTAATATTTGATGTGAGGACTGGCACCAAAATCATCCTGGTGAACTGTTTTCATTGTGGCTCATGGTGCACATATGGATTCACACCAATATACATATTCATCTTTGTCAGCTGTGCAAAAAACCCTTCAGCTGCACTTGTTTGGTGTTTTGACCATTATTCATGAGCATGGCTGCACCAAATGTAAACGGTGTAGTAGCAAATATGTCAAGTGGTGACCAAGCATTGCAGTTGATTTTTAATGTAAAGTTTTGCAGAGCTGAGAAGAAAAAACTGAAGCTGGATGGTTTGTTAAATTTGCTATCTGAACATTGCAGGGAGAAAACCATTTTAGGAACATTTTATGGATGCACAATTTGACAATTGGAATATACTGTCACATTCAAGCACAACTTGTGTTGTATATACAGGAAGTGAGCCAGACAACTAAATGTTTTGTGCTGTTTTTCCATTATACTGTAGACTTGACAAATGATGAATACTGAGATTTTGTTTTCACAATTTTACAGGCTATAGCATAACCGATATCAACTTTGGATTACTTAAATGTTCGTCCGAATTTTTGTATATTGCCTACAGAAAAGTGTAGGCCTGTTGTATACTGACCATTGGAAAGTGTATGGGCATTTGCACAGATGAATTTGGTGGCAATCCTGTCATTTTACAATATCCAGCATTTACATATTATACATGTATATTTGGAAAAGTGGTCAGTTTGGCGAGCAACTCAAAAGTCATTGTTATACATTGAAGTTTGGAAGAAACTATCTTCTATCGTGAAAATTACCATAAATGAATCGACTCATTAGAGTGATTGAAAACTGGGTTTTATAGACCATACCATGTCACATATTGCCAGTTTTAAATGTTACTTTTCACTGGTTAACTGACACATTTCCCAAGATAGAACATTTAAATAGTATTCCCTCTGTTTTGTTACATGAATCTGTCAAAAATATATTTTTAATTCAATATGAATAAAGATCAGTCAATATTTAAAGATGAATTCTCCTCATTCATGTGGTTTCTTGGACATAATATTCATGTTACATTGTGTTGTGATAAACTGGTAGCACTAACTACAGGTCCTTCTTAAAGAAAATTAGCATATTGTGATAAAGTTCATTCTTTTCCATAATGTAATGATAAAAATATACTTTCATATATTTTAGATTCATTACACACCAAGTGAAATGTCTCAGGTCCCTTATTGTTTTAATACTGACGATTTTGGAATACAGCTCATGAAAACCCAGAGTTCCTATCTCAGGTGCATATCATGAAAAGGTGCTCTAAACAAGCTATGAACCTGATCATCTGAATCAACGATCAAGTTAACTCTAAATACCTGCAAAAGATGCATGAGGCTTTAAAAAACTGGGCTACAGAGACGCAGCACTGGACTGTTGCTCAGTGGTCCAAAGTACTATTTTCTGATGAAAGCAAAGTTTGCATGTCAATCGGAAATCAAGGTGCCAGAGTCTGGAGGAAGACTAGGGAGAAGGAAATGCCAGAATGCCTGAAGTCCAGTGTCAAGTACCCAGAGTCAGTGATGGTCAGTTGCTGGTGTTGGTCCACTGTGTTTTATCAAGGGCAGGATCAATGCAGCTAGCTATCAGGAATTTCTGGAGCATTTCTTGCTTCCTTCTGCTGAAAAGCTTTATGGAGATGAAGATATCATTTTTCAGAACGACCTGGCACCAGCTTACAGCAAACTGGTAAATGGTTTACTGACCATAGTATTACTGTGCTCAATTGGCCTGCCAACTCTCCTGACCTGAACCCCATAGAGAATCTGTGGGATATTGTGAAGAGGAAGTTGCGAGACGCCAGACCCAAGACTGTGGATGAGCTTAAGGCCACTATTGAAGCATCCTGGGCCTCCATAAGACCTCAGCAGTGCCACAGACTGATTGCCTCCATGTCACGCTGCATTGAAGCAGTCATTTCTGCAAAAGGATTTCCGACCAAGTATTGAGTGCATAACTGAACATAAATATTTGAAGGTTGATTTTTGTATTAAAAACACGTTTCTTTTATTGGTCAGATGAAATATGTAAAAAAAAAATTTGAGATAGGGCTTTTTGGTTTTTCTTTAACTTTTTGCCAAAATCATCAAAATTAAACCAATAAAAGGCTTGAACTACTCCAGTTGGTTGTAATGAATCTGAAATATATATAAGTCTAATGTTTATCAGTACATTACAGAAAATAATGAACTTTATCACAATATGCTTACCAGTACATTAGTTGTCCTATTACGCCCATTATGAGACAATTATGAGTAATGAGAATTGCCCATTGCTGTCTGTACATTTTGATGTCTGAAGAAATGTGACTGTGAACTTACACTGGACTGTGCAGGATCCCATTAGAGTGTGCTCCTGGGTAACCCAAGAAAATCTAAATTCTGCTGGGTTTTACAAGGCATACTAATGTCAGCACTGATGGGTCACCTCTCATCCAATTATAATAAATCGCCCATAATTCTCAGCATTTCTATTCACTACAACTTGGTTGTGGTTGTGTGCGTGCCATAATTCATCCAATGTTTCCTTCGAACTCTGCTTGGCCAAATCTAGTCGAGGATCCTCTAGATGGGATTCAGTGCTACTTTCATTTCTGCCCTTCCAGTTTTGAGGGCCCTTTACACCCCCATACTTCAAATGTCAGTCCATTCTTAAGTAGTTCAGCCAGACACACGGGAGTGTTGTGTAGCCCGTAGTCACGGCATGACATCTTCATTCTGCCTCGACGAGACCTGGCTGCAGACATCTCTCGCCATTCTGCAGATTATGCCCTTGGGTGAGAAGAGCGAGGAGTCAGACAGCACCGTAGCTTCACTCTCAGCACAACGTCTCATCTTCAGACTTTTTTTTTTTTCTACATTAAAAGTCTTTCTCTCTCTCTCTGTGTCTCTCTCTCTCTTCCTCTCCCACATACATACAAACGTGTACACTTGGAGGAGAAATCGCACAGGAGCACAATTATAAATCGTCATTTCTTCTGACACTTGCTTGTGCATGATAGATGCATCTCTTTTTCAGCTGATGACATTTTATGGCATTATCATAGGAAATCCAATAATGAGATTGGCATCCTGGAGCCTTTGCCCCATGTAAAGTCAAATAACCTGTTTTAAGATGGTAATAGAGTGTGATCGAAACAATCTGTCACTGCCTCTCCCCTCCCTTCCTGGAGACACCCCTGTTGACAAAGCGTATAGATTTTTATCTGATATGAGGGATGATCGGCACAGTTGAATGTAAATGACCCACAATGTCTTTAGGTGAATCCATTGACTGACACTTATCAACAAATAAAAGTGAAGGTCCTATTTGAGCGCGCATCAATCTTTACCACAACACCTCTCCGGCACATCAGCAAAACCGTTTTACTTTCCATACATTTTGTAATGCGTCACTTCATAAGACAGAGCCACAACGGCAGTTTTTTTTTTCCTTGCTCCGGCAAGAAGTCCCTTTTTGTACAACACGCCGTCTCGGCGTCTGGAACACGCTGTTCTCTGTTTTAGCCGTCTTATCCCGGGTCAGTGGAGCAGTTCTAGCTAAGCTGTACAACGTTTAACATAGACGAGACGTGCTGTGGATGCTGCACCGGAGCAGATGGCTGCTCATCCAGTTGCGGCCTCAGACAATTCACATCATATCACCTGATGCAATCACACTGTAATGGTGTAATCTAAAATGAAGGCAAAGCGCAAAAAAAAACGAAACTCTGGAACACGTGTTGTCTCGTTCTCACTGTTTTTGGCCTTGCTATCTCTTTTTCTCAGACAGCCAGTGGAAAGGGCGCCTGCCTCTAAATCCCAGCATGCTGGAAGCCTCTGATTGAATGAACTGTACAAAGCCCACTAAGCACTGTTGCTATCCCCCTTGAGAGGTTTTATTATGAAACAGCATATTGGATTCTCTTCACAGGCTGTCTGTCTCTGGAGGCTAGAACCACAAAAAAAACAAAAAAAAAAACATCCTACTAGACATCATGTGACTCTGTGATAAGTTCTGTCAAATTCTCCAGATAAGTTACTGATACTGTTATGGACAGTATTTCAGTGACCTTTACAGTCTGATTGATGCATACCTGCCAATAAAGAGGGTCAGGTAAAGGTTTATGGCCTGTCTATAACAGAATTTTGGCCATCGGGTAATTTGAATGGAATCATCATAATCAGTGTGTGAAGTAAGACCAGATGGAATGGTTACCAGGAGGTGACTCTGACAGGTGACTTAATAGCAATCCATCTCCAGTGAAAGTTATTCTCTGAGTGGTGTGAGTTCATAAAGAACTACCTGAGATTTTTTTTTAAAATCTGTGCCAGAAAAAAAGCTCTTTGCTTCTGCCCTGAGCAGCTGAAATGCATGTAGGATGAACTCAAGTGGACATCCAGTGGGCCGGATTTTCAGTTACCACATCTCCGACATATTACATGCTCTTCTTAACTGAACTGACCCCAGGGGGAAATAATACAACCAGCATCGCACAATTATGCCGAGACACTGAATGCTCAAGTAGTTTCATATCATAAATTCAAACTACCCCAAATACATTTAAACACAATGATTTATTGTGTAGATTAGAATTTACTACATTCAAATATTGTGATTTCAAGCTTGGGGACACCTAAAACTGTCCAGACTTTCACTAAGTAGTGGTTGACAACACACACATTAAGATTAATAAGGCAATTTCATTGGTTATTTGCATACCGCTTGTGAAATACAGCCCATCTGATTACTGTTGAATATGAGCTGCAGCATTTAGTGCTTATCACTCACTTTGTTAGACAAAGCACAGAGGGGCCTCTACTCAAACCACTATGGCATTCTAAATGAGAAAGTGGTCATTGCAACTCATTTACTCTATTTCCATCGACTCCAATATTGAAAGACACACTGTGATCACTGAATAACTTAAGGGAATGTGTGTGTTTGATTGCGTGTGCGGCGTTGTCAGTGTTGTGGAGATCATACCAACTTTAAAATGCTTCTCATCCGAGTCCAGCGAAGCACGAGTCAATGTTCTGCAGCTCAAACAGTTGGCAGAAGACAACAGGAATTATTTGATCTATGGTTGAGCAAGATAACATAAATCAGCCAAGTTTTAGTGATACCATCTAACAACAATAATTGTTGTTATAGACAAAATAGGGAGAGCTGGTATATCAGCAAGAAGTACATTTTACTTCCCCTTTTTTAAAAAGTATATATATTTGACATAATTTCATTATTTCATTTCAAGCAGCAAAGTTCCTCAGTTTTGATATAATTTATATTAATTACATTTTCTCTAAACCTTTCAACATAATAAATCACTAGTTAGTGTTCAAAACAGACCCTTATCATATTCTGTGTTAATACACATGAATTTACGATCAGAATATCAATAAATACAGACACAACTGCTTAATAAATAATACAAGCACATTTTTGCCCGTAGAAATGGCTCCTGTGCGTCCTGCAGAGAGAAAACACTGCTCATCTGCCAGTGAGAGCCGTGCACCTATATTAGTATTACCACGATGCACACACGTGCAGACACAGACTCTGTCAGAAGTATCTATAGCAAAACTGAGAGATGATTCATCAGAAGCTGACGGCGTATGTCTCCTAAATCATATTTCCTCTCTCTTTGTATGGTTTCCTTGTGTCACAAGTGAAAGACACGTTGATGCATATAAAAGACTTGAGTTGTAGCCGACCCTATGACACAGGAAACAGAGAACGTGGCTATTTGTGGACTGTGCACGGGGTGGTTTGTACGTTGTGAAGGACGATTATCCCTCCTAACATAACACCCATTGGAGTATAAGTTCAGGTTGCTTTGGGCATGACCTGAGCACACTTATGAAATCACTGTAGCAAGCAGCAGTTACTAGCTGCTAGTTTGTTAGAAGTCGTGGTGATGAGAATTTTTTTTTTCCCATCTGAACCGTGCTGAAGCCCAGGTCTTCCAGCGGTGCAAGTAACCTTACGTTGCACAAAGCATTCACACTAGTTAAAGGAACTGGGCCAGTATTCGCAGAACACATTTAAGGCTAAAAGTAGCTCCTAACTCCTAACTGAAATAAATGTGCTTGTCAGTCCTAATTTTAGGACTCCTAAGAATATTTCAAAGTCAGAAGAAGGACTTTTCTAACTCGGTCACATTAAGTGACAAGTCATGTGTTTGGAAGCATTATTCCCTGCTGGATGATCTCAGGCAGCCATGTGGTACGATACGGGGTCAGTAGATCACATAAATGGTCAGGAGCCTGACCGTCTGAGGTTTTTGAAGCAAATAGTAAAATCTTAAAATCAATTCTAAAAGCACAGGTAACCAGTGAAGGGCAGTCAGGACTGGTCTAATATGTTCACTTATCTTGGCAGCAAAGCCTGGCAGCAGCATTTTGTATTAGTTGTAGTGTTTGAAGGTTTCACCTGTTCATGCCAGAATAGTAGATCGATCTAGAAGTGATAAAAGCGTCTTCAGGTGCATCATTTAGGACGTGGAAGTAACGCTGCATGCTATTCTTTCTTTTTTTTTAACTTAACAGAGGAAGCTCTGGTTGTGTGTCTGACTCTGTGACACTTCTCTAACTTCTCTATGACAGTAGATAAAAAGTCACTTTTTCCCCATCTTAAATTATAACTTGCGTCTGTTTGATTCTAATTTGATTTATTACATAATCATAAAAATCAGTCAAGTATAGAATGTTTCCAAACATGAAGGCAAACGGCTGCATGTATATGTATATTGCTAATTAAGTTGTGGGGGCTGCCTCTTACTCATTTTAGAGATTAATCAAGGACACAACATGGAAACTAACATTTCTTTGTGTCTGTTAATAACAAAAAAAGTTAATGACATAAAAGTGAGATTTTTAAATAAATAAAATAGAATAATAAGTAAAGAACATGTGAGTAGATTGATACATTAGACCAATGGTGGCAACGCTGTATTTTAATTAAAGCAGCTGTCTTAAGCAAGGAGGTGTCATTGTTAAAGTCACCTCTCCATTGCAATTATGCCGCTCTATTCATGTGAGCATAATGACTTAACGACAGTTCTTTGTTGCTTACAGTGGAAGCATGATGGTGCTCTTTCAAATGTAAAAATGGCACATCTCAATTTTATGTTCGACTCATTCAGTAATAAGGTACCCTTCTTTATGCCGCCAGAACATGTCAGCCTTTTCCACAGAGGACATTTAACATATCATAAAGGAAAAGCAAGTTTTGTAAATGTTTGCATTAGTATTGGATGAATTCCATTTAAACATTCAGTATTTATTTATGATATTTGTTTCCATGTCTCACTTTAGGATGCAGTCCCCATATATGACTCTAATTTTATTGAATTTTACATTTATTGCAGGTTATAGGCTACTTTGATTGTTGCTAATGCAAAAACACCAAATTTTGTGAGAAAAGTTCATGTGCTGCCAACTTTTCTTCTTTCAGAGAGAACCACTTTACACACTAGCTGCAGCATCTTAAATATAAACTACAAAAATAATCTATGCTGAACCTCCAAGATGCATTTACATTCACCATGTACTACACATTCTGTGGTTAGCAGAGCAGTGTGTGGGACATGAAAAAATCACATACATCCAAATGATCTACTTCATTATAGGAATACAGACTTTCTATGGGCACTGCACTTAAGGCAGGTATCTGACAGAAAAGAAAACAATGCATGTGCAAATACACTACCACTAGCAAAGGGTGAAAATGGGTTGTATTTTGGGTTTATTTTGCGACAAAAACTGATTGATGTCTGCATCATGTGACCTTCTATAGGCGTATGTGGTGATAGCAGGATGTAACTCCAACCTCTTTCCATTTCTAAGGCTTTTCTCTGCTTGTCATTGGTCATTAACTTTTTTTTTATGCTTATGTATCTTTTTCATTATATTAAAATTTTACTAAGGCTTTAAAGAATAATGGTAGACATACCTAAACATCAGTTACCAGCTCCTTATGAGTTAGGATTCTATAGATTAGAGGATAGATGACCAAGCATTAATTTGATTGTTCCAGAGTTGTGTGCTCTCTGAACACAACCTCATAGTTGTATGAAATAGGTTGTTTGTGCTAGGAAAATATCCAAGGAAAAACCTGTATTTGTAAAAATATTCTACAGGTGTCCACCTGTCATTGCATGAATCACATACTGATTTGCAGATGTATAATAGGATTCGTGCACCTGCGATGAAGAATTGGAGTCGTTCAGTCACAGAGAGAAAGTTCTTTTTACGCCACACTTTCAGCAATTTTCTCCTCGACCTGCAAATTCTGCCGTTGCACGTGCTCAGTTGTTTTTCACCAAATACACCTTCATACTCATCTCAGAGGAGGATGAGGGTGAGAACTTTTTCCCACACTCCTGCACAGCCCCGGGGCTGCTGCCTCTCAGGAGGAATCCCTACCCCCCCTCCCGCCCCCATCACCTGCACGATGTGTGTGAATGCACTGCAGCCCATCTGAATATCCCATGGCCTGAGGACTGAATGTCCGGTCATGCTACGAGGGGAAGAAATTGCCTCAGGCCACGCAGAGCTTCCGTCTAGCTGAGCTTATTTAATTGGGTCAAACTTTTCAGAATTTGTTAGAGGCCCCATATCGTAAAAAGTGAGAATTTAATTGCTTTTGGATTGTAAAAAAAAAAAGGTATATTTGTTATATTAATACTGTCTCAGGTTTCAAAACCCTTAGTCCAGCCTGTATTCACAAAAAGAAAGAGAAAGCGCATTAAAATGAGTTTTTCCGTGAAGTTGTGATATCACAATTATACAGTAGCCCCCCAATCAAAAGAAAAGGTTAATTAATAATAATGAATCAGACCCAAATCAACCTATAATAACATGATATTTGGTATTAAAATGCAAAAATATAACTTGGTAGAGATATAACTTCAAATAGAACCCAGGAAAAATGTCAAATAGGAGAACTTTAATTCATAAAATTCATCAAAAGAGAAAATACATGAATAACCTGAAATTCCTACAGGCTATAATATTTGCATTTCATAGTTGTGCACCCAATTAGGAGAAACCTTGTGATTATGGAGACTGCTTCACCTTCATTCTGCCATTTATATGGTAAAATTCTGACGGGGAAAGTAACTTGGGACATCATTTGGTCATGGTGAAGATCTCTTCTCTATTGAATGATTTCCCTTTATTCTGTCCGTTTCAAGTGAAAGACCTCTACCCCCTTCAAATAAAAGCATCTATTTGTAGGAGAATAGAGTCAATGGGGGACTTTAGAATTGCGTGTGGGTGTTTTTTTTTTTTTCTCCCTTTCATTTCACGTCTGCCTCCAAAATGGATTTTTCATTTTGCTTCCAACCCATCTTTACATTCATAAAATGAAATGAGGACCAGAAAATATATAGCCGTTTTTACAAGAACGCACCATGCTCGATCAAAGAGAGGCTGATTACAGCCATTGTGTGTCCACCATGTTTAAGAATGTTCATCAGAAACTTAATCTTTTTAAACGACAATATGACAATCAGTATCACCTACAGCAGCTACAGCTGCCACAATACCTTCCTTGTGCTCGCTGTGATTGGACGTGCAGCATATAGTGCAACGTGAAAGTGGTCCGACGGGTCATGTGGACTTTCTAAATGTTTCATCACCACGTCAAAACAAAAGCTGGTGATTGCTTCCATACATTTCCCTAACAAACAATTGTGTTTTTTTGGTGTGAGATTATGTCTCGATATCATGCAGAGAACCATTATACTTGTTTATTTCATTTTTTTCCCCCAAGACAATAGAGGAAATTGTACTTTCCTTTAAAAAATCACAGACAGCTGCTTCTATACAACAGAGAGCCTCTTCCTGACCCCATCTTTGCAGCATGTTTGCTTTATATTAGATCTTCCCATATCCCAATCTCATTTAATCCATCACGTACTCAAACCACAGGGGCCTCTCACAGATGCACAGAGGCGGGGATGTTTTACTGCATGGGCCCACCGCTCCAGTCCACAGTAGGACCACCCTGCATCCTGCCTGGGACAAAACAGTCCCAGTAGACCCCAGTCACTCCACGACAAAGTATTACCTCTGATTTATGGACAAGTACAGGGCCTCTGTCAATAGGCCTGCCACTCCACGAATAGAGGAACGCCTCTTGTATCAGGGGATTTGTAAAACCGCCTATTCACTCTCTTTTCTTTTGAATTATTGTTATGGTGAATTGAATAGAGGTCAACAATGTAATAGTCACCTGCAGGTAAAACATTGTTAATAATGCAATTATTGTCATTTTTAAGAATGAGGAGCTTGAAAGTGATATGAGTGTGTATGTTTGTGTGTGTGTAGGTATAGGCTATATATTATATTTACTATAGTAATAAAACAATATTATAAATATTCCCCTTATTTAATGTGTTCATAATGAGAGGCTTAATAATAATATTATTAACAATCATTACCATAGTAATTATCACAATAATCTATAAAGTAAGAAGCATCTGTCAGACTCACCTATCTATGACTATTTTTTTTTTATTGATATTTGTATCATTTTTTGGGGAAAATGTTTGGATGGAGTCAAAACATTATTATTATTGTTATTATTGTTAAAACTTAAAATCCCTTAGGTGTGTAAGCGGGTATTGTTCTTGCCTCATGCAACTATTACATCTGAACATTTTCGCTACCATTCAGACCCCTGTCGCCTTTAAAACAACAAACTTCATGACTACGAGTATAAACTACACTAAAAACTCCAAGAAGCCTTCACAGACCCTCAGGAAATGCTGAGACTGTCATTTTATAGATAATTACAAAGATAGGTTGTTGGCAAAAGTTTTTTCAACACTGTAAACCCTACACTGTGGTTAGCAGAACAGTGTGTGGCACATGCATAAATCCAGCACACCCAATCTATCTACTTTTCTATAGAAATACATTTCTACTAGTAACTCTAAGCAATATTAATAGCAATATTAAGAGCTAAACGCAAGAAAAAAACACATCAAGATGCATATGTTAAGAATATCATTTTAAATTATTTGTGAGGAGTATACTTCATTCAGTTTGGTGTAGGTGGGTTCACTTTATTAATAATTGGTAAAACTGGGGAAACACGTTATGCTGTTGGCTTAAATGAATGACCTGCTGCTTGTGAATCCTCTTGTTACAAGTTATTGTTCTGTTTAATGTGGTGTTGCTACCGGCACTGTAAGTCCTTTGTCGATGTTTTGCGTGTTCAGAGTGATGGCTGTACTGTGAATCCTGTTAGGATGCTGGTGAACATGCAGGTGCTGTGTGGTCCGATGCTGACTGAGGATTAGAGTCCTGGTCCACCTCCTCTTTCTCTGCTGAAAAGCTTTTACAAAGTTATACGCCACAGGGTTTCTGGAAGGTTTCGAGTTTATAGTGATGTTCATAAAGCTGGAATAGATTCACAGTTAGATTCCTTTTTAAAGCAGTAATGTTAGATTTACTGCAGCAGATTGCATGGATAAAAATTCATTGTGAAAGTTTCAAACCAACTCGGCACATCAGAAGTTGATTTTACCGACTTCAATTGCCACATGGGGGGTCAGAATCAGATCAAAAAAATCTGCTGGTTTTGTATTTTGATGGAAAAAAACAATTCACAGTGGTTGACATAGCTAAAAACCTGAAGAAGAAATGTTAAAACATCTTTTTGTGTTATAGGCTCCTAGTCACTTTAGTCACTCACTATATATATGTATATATATATATATATATATATATATATATATATATATATATATAATGGCCATTTTATGACCTATTTTTATATGTGATTGTGGATTGTGATGTGACATACCGATAGAACTTCAATGCAAATATACTGTAAGAGGCCAAGGTGACTGTTTGGTCAAACGAGGTAAAATAGTAGGATATGGTTATATTAGAGTCCGTGGGCAGCAGCAGGGGGATCCGGAGCTACAGAGGTGAATGATGGCATTCTGCCTTGAGTGACAGGTGGTGACTGGCTGGCGAGCACACTAATGAGCTGGGGTCACATTTATAAAACAGTGTGTAGGATCCATACTGACAGTGTACGTGTGCACAAAAGGGGAAGAGTCTGTGCGCCTAAAAACAATCTGATTTATGGCACTCTTATGTGTGCAGATTGCAGGCCACTTTTCCTTTATAAATCACAGTCCACCTAGAAATGTGGATCTGCCTCCTACCCCGCCCTCTCCACGCCCATACGACCATAAATGGTCAATGCTAAAGCCATCATGAATATTGATGAGCATGTGTTCCCTTTAGCAGAGAAACATGACTAATCAGTGTCAAGAATCAGCTTTCTGCCCCCTCCCGCTGGTCACTTGTGCACATGTAGCAGGACGGTAATGAACACAGCGTTTACTGTTTTGTTCCCCTGATTTTTGGATTCAAAGTTCTGTGTGTAACAAAAAAACAACCTCCATCAACTCCAGCAGCTATTTACAACTTCAATAAACATTCCTGTAAGCCGTAAAGCCAGACATCTCCATTAAATTCTTACTGCAGCCAGCAAAATACAGTTTCTCTAATTTACACACAGTCAATGCAGGAGGTGAAGAAGAGCCGGTGATAGTTGCTGATATATGCACAGCATTAGGAGACATTATCAAGTAATCTGTTGGGCTCCGTTCTGCGATTCTTTAAAGTTGTTGGATGTCATTTTGGATTTCTACAACCGATGATGATAATTTCATCAGTAAGACAGTGGAGGTGATAAGGAATCCGTACACAAGCTCTGTGTATTGGGTAAAAGGTCATCTCGGCAGCTGCTGTACTGACCCTCCTCTCTCCTCAGGGTGAGACGGCGCTCACTTCATTGTCGGTCAGGGCAGGCCTGAGGGTAGAAGCTCTTCTAGAGTCTCTCTCTGTTGGCCTGGTGTAAACTGTATCTTCTTCCTGACCGCAGCACAAAAACAAAAAGGCCATTACCCGATCCTCTTTGTCTTATTTCTGCAGCAGCTGATGTAAATGTTAGTGACGGGATAGTCATCTCTATTTCCTTACATGTTTGTATGAGTCAGACTGGGGCAGGTCAGACTGGGGCTTACTGAGTGAGTGAAACAAGAGTCAGTGAATGAGTTAATGGAGATGTGGACTTGTGGGTCAGTAAAAGTTAAGTCAATCTTTTTTTGTATAGCCCAAAATTACAAATCACAGATTTTTCTCGATCACTTTTACAGTATGTTCAACAGCAACACAACATCCCCTGTAATTAGATCTTTCACTGTACTAATAAAAACTCCCTATAACAAAAAACAAACCTTTTAACAGGGAAAAAATGAGGAAAACAGAGGAGCCCTCTTCCAGGATGGACAGAGTTGCAATAGGTGTTGTGCGCAGGATGCAAACAATTCATTGGAACAGGAAAATAATTGCACAGTAGCGCGTAGATTTATGTTTTGAATGATTCGTTCATGACTTGCATGTCACAAGGAAAAGTCCTTAATGCAGCCTATTGCAGGATGGAGTGATTCCAGCTCTGGATGCAGGTTAACGTCATAGGATCAGATCACTAACGTTGACCAATGTAATAATCTGATGCAATAAGTTTCCCACAAAAGGTATATGTAATTCCCTGCAACCATGATTACATTTGCAGGGTTATGTTACCAGAAGGTGAAAATCTATTTCAAAATTCTAATAACTTCCCACAAATGGTATAAATCTCTAATATGATCAAAATGCAGTTTCCCCTCAATGTCTTCAACAGCCAAAGACACCTTCTTCCCACATATTCTTGTACTTTCGGTTCTCTGCTCTTGCAATTAAACCCCCCGCATGTTTGTAAAAGGTAACTGCTGTTAGGTTAGTAGGAAGGTTATTGCATTTGTGGAATTATTACCTTAAAAGCAGCTGATATGTGTTACATTTGTGGTTTATTACTTTTTGTGGGGATGTCGGCCATCATTCTTATAGGATCCCTGCAGTTTTGTTGATGGATAAGTGCTCCAATACTTTTGACCTCTTGGGTCATACATTAATTTTTCTCTCTGCTGACATTATCCTCTGTTGTGACTTCTTCTTCTTCCAGGTAAGCTTGGTTCATGTCTGCTGCTTCTACTGTTACGTTGATCACACCCAGCCTAATGGTACTTTACTGCCCCCATATAAGCGAGTAGCAACTGCACTTATATGTATGATAATATGGACCCAACTAACCAATCATAGTTGCCAATTATTATAACAATCGATTTTATTCAATTTAATCCATTAGTTGTTGCAGTCCTACCTACAAGTCCTGGGTTTATAATAAAGTCAAAAAATCAGTCAGCTAAAACATTTTATCATTCCAGGCTTCTGACTTTCAGTCTGGTTTTAAAACAGAGCTTCCATCAAACAAGTAGACTGTTTATAACACTTACCAAATAATAATGACTTTGTCATTTTATTTTACTAATAACGTACAAAGTTTACCAGTTGACAGCTGACAGTGGATGATTTTACAGTCTGATTCCATTACGTTCCATTCAGAATAACAGAAGGCGACCATGTGATGATAAATGGACATATAAACTTCAAGTTGTTGTCATCTTTTATTAGATAAATAATGCCCCAAAATAAATTGGCTTTATAACTGTAACATTTCTGTCAGCTAGACATCATGAGTCATTACCTACTTTTCCTCTCTTTGCTTCAGTAGCAGAAACAGTCTGACATTACATATTAATATTATTCCATTCATCTGTAGCTTTGACTGCAAGATGTCCTTCACCTGTGTGATTCAGCTAATTCATCTTTTAAAATCATAAGCGAGCACATGCAAAATAGAAAAAAAATACACACATTACAGTCACATACAATACAGGCAGCATGCGCCCCATTGGTACAAAGCAATTACAAAACCAAAACACATACACACATACACACACACAGAGCCACCGTCCTCAGGCAGCCAAAGGGAGACAAATTACCTGCCTGACAAGAAAAATCAGACTTGACATCATTTAATTAATATCAGTGTATATTAGCATTTCTTATTGTGATTCCCTTCCCTTTTCACTGTGTCTCCATCCCCCTCTTGGCCTCGTCCTGAGGAGAACATCAGTTTGAAAAATGATCAGCCATCTTTTCGTCGGCCCTTCCAGGCAACAACCCTCCATATCTCGTTCTGTCTAAACAGCGCGACTGCACGTGAGATGTGCTCTGACTTTGTGAGTAATTTGAAGGGAAGACATGTCCTCCCTATAATTTAATTTTTTCTCTCTGGATCAACTCTATAATGTGTCCACAGAAATCTCACCTCTCAAATACACAGGAGAAAGAAATGGTAATGGAAGGATTGGATTGCAGTGTGTGGTTTATGTTAATTCACAAACAGCACTCAGTCTGACGTTTTAAATTCTCTTTAATTCAGTCTGACCTGATAAAATCAGAGATGTAGTTGATAATAACTGTAAGCCTTTAACAATAATAAATGAAAAAACACTTGCTCACGATTAGTAACACATGAATATATCGCCAAACACTACAGCATGGATGTAGTCTTTTTTAAAATTAAACAAAATAGAAGTTAACTACAAGCTATATCCAGACTATTGTTGGACCAACAATTTGTTGTTAAATTCAAATAAAGTAACAAATCATTAATTTAGCGTTAGCTTTGTATTAGTCAGGTGATACAGTTAAGAACATCCTGGTTATTGATAGGGAAATATATGATTGTAATGCATTGTGCCATCATTGTGATGAAAATTGCACTTTTGTGTGTATGAACATATTTCTCTGTTAAAATGCATGTATGAGTGATTTAAGGGCATTTGTGGCATCACTTTTCTCATAGGCCACTTAGGATTTTGAGAATGTTCATGAATAGATCATCTCTTTCTTCATTTTCACAATGGAGAAACCCTGAATAACCCTGATCTGAACTTTTGCCTGTTTACCTTTTCATTTTCTGCAAGCAGGACTTGCAGAAATGGTATTGTATTTTGTTTTGTTTGACAGGCATATTAGTGCAGTGTCTGCAGTGATGAGGACTTTTCATCAGTCCCTTATGACGAACAAGGAGCTCAGCTGAAAGGCGAAGTTCTTCATTGACCAGTCAAGCAATGTTCCAAACCATCTCCTGTGCTCATGAGCTTTAGGTAATGCTCAAAAGGACAAGATCGCACTTACAAGTGGCTGAAATGAGTTTCCCCCATGGGATGCCTGGCCTCTCTTTTGAAGATAGGGTGAGAAGCACTGCCATCCAGGAAGGAGCTCTGCAATAATTAATTATTTGTGTCTTGGCTGGCCTCTGGAACCCGAGGACGGACAATGTGACCAGGGAGCAGGAGTTCTGGGCTTCCACGCTAAGGCTACTGCCCCTGCGACCTGACCTCGGATAAGCGTTAGAATATGATATAGGTCGGAAGGTTTATGTGAATAAAAATTCACCCATAAATGTCATAAAAGTCTTTATATAGCCAATAGGCATGGACTATACAATGGTGCACAACTCACAAATGTTCGCCTCTGATTGACGGACGTGAACAGGTGGTTTTCATCAGGCTGAGTGCAGTTAAGAGAGCTTACTGAATCCCATGTGGGTTTTCTGATTTCCCCCTTATAGCTTTGTACAAGAACAAATATACCATAAGAGGAAAATAAGAAAAACATTCATGCATGAGGCCCATCGATTCCAAAACCATTCGGGACATAAAATAATGGAGTCTCGCTAATCTGCTCTCTAATCTCTCTTCCACTTGGCATGGTGATGCATAATGAGAGATGTGAACCCTCTGCTACAATACAATAGCTAATACTAATATGCTACTGCAGCAACACAAATTGAACCTGAGTTAGAAACACATTTTTTCCTAATCAATAAATATGAGTGCTTATAATGGGCTGTTTTAGGCATCTGAAGGTATACAAAGCACAAGTTACCGAGGTTGCTTTATTTGTATCATTGAAAGTGATGAATGAATGAATAAATGAATGAATGACCTCTATTTTCCTTTTTTTATATTTAATAGTTCAGCGTTTCTTTATAACATGGTAAAAGCACTGTTACTGCTGTTTTATTCAATTTCTGGACTCTTCTATTGATTAAAGTAGCACCGTAGCGACCACATAAACTATTTTTCCACAAGCATAACTCCTGAGGTCTGAAACACTAATAAGGATCAGAGCGGGATGTCACACATGCTGCATGTTTGCACCGAGTGGCTCTGCGACGTGTTGCTGCAGGACGGAACAACAACATGGTAATTCTGATGAGATGTTAAAGACGGAGCAGACTGTCTGTTTTTCTGCTACTGTGGTTATACTTATTGAGTTTTGAGTAAACTCACAGATTGTTCTGCAAATGTGCACATGTACATATACCTTTACGGCTTTACTTTTGTTACACAAATCAGATCGGCTTTTTTTTTTTTTAAATAATTTGTATGTAATGTTATTCATAAGTCAGTACAACCACCACATATTAAGTAAAATATCTTTACCATTGCGTTGAGTTTTATAGCAGATAACCACTAAGGGCTTTTTGTTCCAGAACCTATTCTGTATGCTTAGGAACTTAGACACAGCTCCCTCATGTGTAGACATATTTTGGGGCTTTGTGGTAAATGTGGAGGTGAGATGTGCGGCGGCGGAAACTGTGGAGAAGAAAGTGGACTCGGTGTGGAGGAAGTCATGAGGGGATGAGAAGCAGACTGGACGTCATGGGGATCGGGGCCGGCAGGAAGTGGCGAGGAAGAGAAAGATTCAAGCCGTGAGGAAGAACAAATCGGGTAGGAAGCAATGATGAATATTGTTTTTGTTGGGACAAGATTAAATTCTTAGCATTTCTGGCCATGGTGATTAACTGTGTCGCTGAAGCAGCAAAGAAACCTGTGAGAGAATAGAAATATTTGTTGATACAGCGAGAACGTTTTTGCATATGGTGGGAATTACTGGAGAGTATAAAGGAGCCTTTCAGGTCATCTCAGAGCATGGAAAAATCTTTATTTACTTATTTTGTTTTACTTTTTATTAAAATTTTATTTAGAAGATATAAGAAAGTGTGTGTGTGTGTGTGTGTGTGTGTGTGTGTGTGTGTGTGTGTGTGTGTGTGTGTGTGTGTGTGTGTGTGTGTGTGTGTGTGTGTGTGTGATTGCTTGGTTGATGATTGTGGGTCCACTGACTTTTGGGGTGAACCGGACGTAATCTGAATACGGAGCATCTGAAGTGTTTTGTTGTAACTCGACATGATTTGGTACATGTTGTACAATTGACACTAGAAGTTAAAACTACCGGTAATTAATTTATATGTTTTTCATGTTAGATGAAAATCAGAACTCTAATGAGAATTAAATCTAGTAAATCCAAAATCAGTTATTCCTCACCTTTCCCCATCTAGTTGCTACATACATTGGTTGTAGTACCATACAAAATCAAAATTTCATCCCTGTGTAAAATGTGTCCTGAATGTGTGCAGTGGACGACGTCTAGTTGCATGGTTTTGTAAACATATCTACAATGATTAGTAAATGTATTACTCGAGGACACTGTTTAACAGAGATCTGGTCTTGCTTGTCATTCGGAAAATGGATGTTAATCTGTTGATTCCCTCAATTAAGAGCCGTAGCCCCTTTCAACCCTTTTCTTGGTTGCCCGAGGCTTAGTCACATGCCTCGCAAGATGCAAGAAATGAAAGCTTTCCTGCGACAGCCAAGAGGAAAGATGCTAAATCCCCCAAACTCAGGAAGAACAAGGAGAGTGTTAGAATTAAGGTGCACTGCAGCAAACACCTACATACCCTGGTCATCTTAAACTAGAAGAAGGTTGAAAAACTCCAGTAGTCCCCACCCGCAGGTCTGGCCGTTGAGGAGGATCTGTGAACATGCATTATGTACACATAATTGTAACACAGATTGGAAAAGAAAAAAGAAGCGAAGCGTAGTCATCATCCTGCCTCTATATAGTTGCTGTCTTTCTCTACTTTTCCCTTCTACTCTGTTTTGTTCTCAGTTAATCCCCTCCTATGCACACAAAGTCACGACCAGACACTCTCCCATCCGCTCAACACCATCCAAGAATGACACTACCTGATATCTCCCTAGCAGATTAGGGCTTTAGATTTCAGCACCATAAACAAGTACCTGATCAAAGCTCTGTGTCACGGATTATCTTCTTCAGAAATGAGGTACGGTAGAATTGACACAGGTAAAGCTGCAAAATGTCAAGGAAGCTTGGTTCTTTATTGGTTTTCAGCTCAATCATAGTACAAAAGTGTGAGAAACATTGTCTGGTATTTGAAAGAAAAGCATCAACAGCCATGGTGGGAAAACGTGTTTAGATTTCTAAAGGCTTAGAGGATGTTGTCTGCTGTTGTCGAAAAAAACAACCTGAAATCCAGCTAAACTCATATATTTCCCTACTTTCTGGCTTTGTCTCGCAAAGACACCGACCTCTACCAGCTTTAATCAGTATATGGCTCTGTGGGCCCTATTTAGATGAAACAAATGCACGGCAGATGGCCCAGGTGCAAGGCGCACTTTGGGGGTGGGTCCAACCATGTTGCTGGTAAGAAGACACAGCACAGTGTGCTAACTGAGAACGCATGGTGCAATAGGGGTTGTCTCGGGTTCCTGATTTATTTATAGGTGTGGTTCAGGCACAACATGAACTCAACCAATCAGTGTCTGCTCCCATCCCCTTTTTTAAAATCCACATTGCGCTTCCAGCTGGAGAGCCGTGCGTCATGCACTGTCAGTTCCAGAATCCCGCCATCTGTCACACCCTCTTTTCAGCAGCGCTGTGCTGCTCCACAGCTGATCTTTCCTTCCCTCCGTGTTCCAGGTGAGGTAATGAAATGTTCAGCGCACATTGATTTGCGATTTCAGTTTGATTATATCTTTTTAAAGTTGAAGGGTGCTCATGGAATAGCTATGGCTCACTAGCACGAGCATGAGTAACACTACCGTCTTAAATGTTTATGATGTGCACAATTTACAATTCCCAGAAATATTCAGGTTTTCTTCTCTCCTCTCACCTTTACCATGCCACTTAATGTGTGCAGTGAGTCACACTGTTGTCTCACAGCAAGAAGGTCCAAGGTTTAGGTCCTTGAGCTGGGACCTTTCTGTGTGGAGATGCATGTTCTCTCCATGTCTGCATGGGGTTCTCCCACAGTCCAAAACATGCTGAGGTTATTTGGAGATATTGAATTTACTGTAGGTGTGAGTGAATGGTGTGCGTGCCCCATGATTAGCTGGTCTAAGGTGTATCACTTCCTCTCACCTGTAATGCCCTGGGATGGGTTCCAGCAGATCTCTGCAATGATAGTGAGGGACATGAAAAGTATGAGCATGTTCTATATTTAGTTAGGGCTCCTTTTGCCTGATTTACTGCAGCAATGTGACATGGAATGGAGTGAGTAAGTCTTTGGCACTGCTCAGGTGTTACAGGAGCCCAGGTTGCTCTGATAGTAGGTTTCACCTCTTGTGCATTGTTGGGTCTGGCGTATCACATTTCCCTCTTCACAGTACCCCATACATTTTGTATGGATTGAGAACATGGATAGCATGGTCCTTGAACTAGGTACTGGAATTAGCACTGTGTGCAGGTTCCAAGTCCTGTTGGGCGCCCCAGACCAACATGTGACCAGCATTGTGGATTTTCTTCCTCTCCTCTCCTCTCTTCCTCCAGACTCTGGGACATGCAAAACTTACTTGCATCAGAGAATATAATTTTGGACCACTCGGCCACAGTGAAGCCCTGTCTCTTTCTCAAGAATGGCTTGACACAAGGAAAGCGACGTCCTTCTTACGTCTGTGCGCCGTGATTCTTGAAGCTCTGACTCTAGCTGCAGTCCACTCTTTGTGAATCTCCTCCACATTTTTGAATGGGTTTTGTTTCACAGTTCTCTACAGGGTGTGGTTATTGCTATTGCTTTCACACTTTTTTTTAAAACCACATCTGTTCCTTCTCTTCACCTCGCTATTACTGTTCTTGGACACAGAAATCTGTGACCAGCAAGCCTCTTTAGCAATGACCCTTTGTAACTTGCCCTCCTTGTGCAGGGTGTCAATGGTCGCCTTGTGAACAACTGTCAGGTCAGCATTCTTCCCCATGATTGTGTAGCCTAGAGAACTCGACTGAGGCCGAGTGCACACAAATACACATCCATTTCTGAAAATGAACTTTTATGGTTCTTGGTTAAAAAGAAAAATCCACCTTAAACAATGTAATGCACATACCAACGCAGTAGGTGGTAACAGGAAGGTAATTTTAGTCACTCACAAGCCTAAAACTACTCAAGTGGATTAATAGATTATCAATGGCAATTAATGATTATTATATTATTTGACTAATCATTGCAGTGCAAGTGACAAGGACTGATGAACCTGTTGAGAATGATCACTCAGATCTGCTGTTCCCCTCAGATCTATAGATCAATTTAGCATCTTTCAGCCCAGTGTTTTGGTTAAATGAACGGTTCTGTTTACTCTTACTATTCATATTAATCAGGTGGTTAGAAACTTAATGACAAGTGAATTTAAAGTTGGTTTGAGTAGCTGGAACACCGCTGTTCCCCACTAGATGATCAAAAAATATATTAATGTTTCAAGTAATAGTTTTTTGTTTCTTTAAAGCCTTTTTTTGTCTTATTGTTTCTTGTTTGTCATGGGACAAAGGTTGCTAACAGATATATTTTGTCAGAGTTCTTGTTCACAACATGAACACAATATTGAAAGTGTTTAAAAACCACAGACAGACTGGGCTTAGAGTAAATTCACTTTTGAGCATCGCTCTCCGGAGGCTGTGCATGTAAATCTAAACAAGGGAGGTTAATTTTGCTATTAGTATTCTGTCAGCCTCACTCCCATAATATATTTCTGTGTTTATAAATGTTCTGCAAACTGCAAAAGTGGTGCCTTTCTCCTCAGAATTTTAAAGGAACCAGTGAGTTCTGCTTTGTCCATTCAGAAGAAAATATGAAACTGAAGGAGGTAACTTTGTGTTACCTTTTTTTTCCTCATCAGAAGGGGGTGTTTCAGGATCTAATTGATGAATAGCCACCATAACTGGGAGCTGCGTCCTTCAATTGAACTTGAATTCATATGTGCATCAATCATGTTCCCCTTTTTTATAACATAATGGATACTCGCAGCTCTGATTATTGTGAGTTTTGTCCTTGTGATGGGACTGCTTGTGCTTGTGCGTGTGTGTGTGTGTGTGTGTGTGTGTGTGTGTGTGTGTGTGTATGCGTGTGTGGAGAGAAGGGGAGATAGATGCATAGAGAACCACTTTTTCTTGGAAATGAGAAAGCCTCATGAAAGAACATCTTGTGTTTTCTCTGTGTCTCTTTGTTTCCACTATGTAGAAAACAGGACCTCAGCTGCCCTCTTTGCTAACACGTGACCTTCAACCAGGCAAAATAAAGCAATGAGAAAGGAGACTGTGACAGGAAAAAGGAGAGAATTCAAAGTCCAAAACCAGGTACCTTCCTGCAGGATGTGTATTTTGTTTCTGCCAGTTGTGCAGCGAGCACAAAAAGCACAACATTTATTAGGCCTTCAAACAAATCATGCATTAAACCACATTAACAACTGTGCCTGTATGTCAAGCCCTGAACATAATCCTTAAGAAATCTGTCTTACGATGGAACCTACGAAAAATGCATTCAGTGAAATAAAAACACCTAAGCACGAATAACATATCAACCAATGTTCTTTTGGCCTACTCATGTTTATGAACAGTAGCTTCTCTGCTTTCTCACATGTCAGACTGTTCCTTCTTTCATCAAGGACACTGGATGCAGCACTGTGCTTGTGCACTGACCAACCGAGCACCTTGGAATGAAAACAACATCGTGGGTACAGATCATTGTTATCAAGCAATAAAAAAAGAAATAATACAGCAAATAAACCAATCCCTTTCCCATCGTCTTAATCTTGCTGTGCATCACCATTTCTCTTATGCACTTCCATAGAATTTCTTTATTGTTTTATATTACAGCAAATAAATTATACCTTTTGTTTTTATAACTGTAAACCACTTTGTATTTATGTTTTGAAAAGTGCTTTAAAAGTTATTGACTGTTATAACCTATGTACCATCTGTGCTACGTCAGGAAAACGGCCTCAGTTAAAAAGCAGACTTTTGTTCCAGCTTAACACCTGATTCTAGTAATGAAGGTCCTTAAAAGGGCCCTAGAAGATGATTAATAGAACGCGTCACCTCACTGTCCCCAAGTGGATTTAGTAAGCCTGATGCAGCCTGGACCGTTTCCCTTACCCTCTGTTTTGTCTTTACATCAATGTAATGATCCTTATATCAAGGGTCGAGCACAGAATAGGGCTTATAGAGGAAAAAACGTCTGTTGACCACTTCTAACAGTAGACTTTTAGTGGTTTTTACAGCTTCTTATTTGAGAAGATGCACAAGTGCTGTTAAAGTTTGTGTGTTTGCTATAAATGAATGAGTTTTAGGCCCAGATTCATTCCTGTTAGGTGACAGTACTGTCATTTACTGGGGTTCCGGCTCTTGGAGTAAGCCGCTGCAGATAGAGTGTAGAGTGGTTCGCCTCTGAAAGAAGAAAAAGCACTCGAAAAAGTTTTCCTTACGAAGTTTGTTGTGTTGGCCACGGCCAGAGTAGCCTGTGTTAGTGTGAGTAATATGGTCACAGCTGATGCCGCTAACATCTCAGCGTGTGGTTTTTGAGAGATGATACTCTACTATGCATGCAGGGGTGTGGAATTTGTTCTTTTTTTTTTCTTTTGGCGGAACATAAGCGAGGTGGGGGGTGCATTTGTTGTAGAGACAGTCATATTAACTATAAAGTGCTGCGGGAAACCCTGAACACCATGGCCTGGTCAACAGATTTCCTGTTTAAAGAGATATGGCCTGTTTTTACCAGGGTTGATGACACACTAACACAGGCTCCTGGTCACATACTGATCAAAGACAGGAAAGCAAAACACAATCTCATTTAGTTTTGCCTTTTTAGAAGCTCCATGCCTGTCCTGAGACTGTCAACCATCAATAAATTATTTTTTTCTCTGTGATCAGCCTAATATCTTCTTCCTCTGTCTCTCTCTGTTCTCTGTGAGGTGCAGTATTTTAACTACTCTGCGGCGTATTTGAACCGGTGTGGCGATTATTCTCTCCTACAGGCTCAGCATGCTGGTGGGGCCCACATCTAAGCTCCATATGTCTGTCGTGAAGCTGTGATAAGCATCATTATCTTTAAACAAGTGAAACACAGTCCTACAGCTCTGGTAAGCACACATCCAAGATTACCATTTGCTCGGCAACACGTAACGGGGCCTTCTGAAGGCCAATGTCCTCCACGACACTAAACAGTTGGTCATCCAAAGTCTTCTTTGTGATTTAGTAGGCTTTGTGAACTTTTCCAACATTTTAAAGACTTCAGGCCATGCTATGACCAGCTTTCCTTTTGTTTGCTGCAGCCGTCTCTCTCCCATACATAGCTTGCTGTTCAGCGTGTTTAAATGACAAATGAAAGCAGTAGCGCTAAAGTGCTTTGCAGTGGAACCTCTTCTATATAGTGATTGAACACGCATTGCGAAATGCAATTCAATTTTTTCCCTGTATGAAACTTTTAAAATATTTCCACATTGCTGACATTTCAACAAAGTTTCTGTACATTACATTTCCGTTTCATTGTGTCACTGGCCTTCTTCATCTCCTGCATTTTAAGGCAGGCGGCATCCACAAAGTTGCATGGCAGCATCTACAGGACTAGCACTCTCTGCTGTTAAAACACCACATTTAGCCTTTGGTGAAGCGAGTTGTTTTTTTCCATATTTGGCCAAATACGTTTGGTTACCAAATATGTGGTGCCCTCCTTACTATTTTTTTCCCATTTATTGTATTTGCTGTTTTTGTGCATACTTTGAAATTGATTCCTGGCGGCGGCAATGGTTTCTGTTAACTGCAATTAAAGTACAACAAAAATTCCAAAAACAAATGTTTTAATGTTCTCTCATTTGCTGTTTCATTCTCAGAAGCATCACTCTTCTTTATTAACTCAGAAGCTCATTCGACCACCTATACTCTCTGCTGGATTTCATGGTCACAGGAGTGCAATGTTGAGTTGCAGTTCTACAAAAATTGATTCTGTTTCAACTTGTTCCTGGAGGAATGATGCATTTTATTTTTGCACCCCCTGCAGTTCATGATCCTGCAGCAAAAGAAATGCCTATTCAAAAAGATGCAGAATGGACATCAGGAGGAATCCCGGTGGGCCCGTCACTCTGTGGACTACTTGAGCGGCATATATAATTATGCAAAAACAAGAGAGAGAAATACAACATCTGTCCACTATGATTTTGGCATAGCAAGGTGTGAGACTCACCGACTGTTATCTACTGCAAAAGAAACAGCAGAAGAAGATAATCAACGCACACCTTCTGACAACAGGAGAGGAAAATGAGGACAGACTGTTGAGGTGATAAGATGCAGGTTTTTTTAGTGAATCACTTGTATCACTCAGACAGCACTCAACACATATTGTTGATTGCATGTCTCGTGTTGTATTGAAGTTCATTATTATGGAGATTGTCATGAGACCAAAAAGCTAAAAATCTATATCCATGTCCTGTCTCTCAACCCACTAATGTTAATCTGTCAGTGTCACAGGACAGGGGTGGTGGGTGTGCTGACATGTACAGTACATGTTAATGAATGAATTGAAGGGGCCGAGCAGGCGTCATAATGTTAGTTTATGTGTATGGTTCTTGTATGTCTTAGCACACAAACAATTGGATCCTAGGATTAGATATATTAAGTGATTTCTTTACAAAAAAAGACTGGCAAATTAGTTCTGCATTGTTTTTGATGCAAAGGGGGAAATAATGTCTTTGCAGCTATAGTCAATTCTACACATATTATCGACTTCGTACAAGTGGTTTGTATACACTAATTGTTCTCATTCCCTGTGTTTACTTAAACATGCATCAGCCTAATTAGAAAACTCAAAAACATGATGAATAACTGTGTGGAAAATAATACCTGATTTATTTGGCAATAAGGAGAAGCACAAGTGAGTAAAAAACAGTTTTCAGATTTAAAACATGATGAATGAATGTAACTTAATGTAATATGCTGTTATGGTACATGATAGAAACAAGCGTGTCTTCCTTGGGCAGGCTATGCTGAACCCATGCTGATGTTGATAGCAGCTCTGTTCAGTTGTGCTCTGGGTAGCCGTGCTGAATATTAAAGAGAACTTTAAAAGGAATAACAACTGTAATTGTGAAAGAGCAGCACTGCCTCAGTGTTTTTTTTTTTTTTTGTTCCCCCTTTTTTTCTCCAAATCTTTCCACAGTATCACACTGATTTTTTTTCAACTTACTATTTCCAAGGTTAAGGAAAAAAAAACTCTCATCTATCTCTGATGCAAAGTTGCTATGTGCTATTTTCTATTCGTCAAGTGTTTGCGCTTCATGACGAAGGCATTATCTGTATATTCCCAGGGCCCTATGTCCCCAGCTCTATACTGTATGCCACATAATTCTGAATCCTACTCACTGCCTACAAGGAAGGGCTGGGTGAGTAAAAAAAAAAAAGCCTATAGATAAAAATGTATTTATATAATCAATATGGATAATTATTGATAATATTCTTTTACATTTCTGGGGGCTTTTTTTGCTTAAGGAGCTACTTCTAATTCAAAAATGTGGAAGTGGGTGATATAGCTAGAACAATTTTGATAATGGCCATATTAAACGTTATTTTTGTCTGAATGACTGATCCATTATCACAGGGAATATGATGTTTATTAGGCAAGGATGAAGCAGCATTGTTTTTTTGTTGTTTTTTTATGCAAACCTTGAGTGAAACTATCAATATTATATTGTACTATTTTCTTATTGTGTTGATGTCGTGGATATTGAAGATATACAGATATTGATTTTCTGGCCAGGCCTGTAACAACACCCTTACTAACATCCCCCCCCCAGTTGCATGTTAAGCTCTGTATGCCTTCTCTAATTTTCTCTTTTGCCCTTCATTTTGGGTATTTAGAAAAGCTAAATACCTTTGGCCTTAGAAAAGCTCGACATTATTGTAATTTTTTGTGTTACCCAGGCACCAAGTTCGTCTCATCAGTCTGGGTCTGGCGGATGAAAACTGGTTTTGTTTCCTTGCCTTTTGTAAAACCTTCAAAGGTGAGTAGCAAAACAACATCCCAACGCAGCACACCCTTCCCATTCCATTAACATCCTCATCAGTGTTCAAACCAGAGAAGGCGCACGCACTTCAAATAAGTTCGCCTATCACCCGGTTGCTGGCTAATGAGCTACCTAATTTAATTCATTACCGTGCCATACAAGCGTTTGACTAATGAGAGTCACCCTTTGCTGAATACAAAACCTGCATCTGATTAGGGCTGCGGGGGATGGGCAGATGATGTGGCTCCACGTTTCCTGACACAAAATCAGTTGTGATTTTATGACTGTGCCGTATTCATCGAGTCACCTGTTTTAACAGTAGGCGCATGCTACGGGATTACACACTCGCTGAGCACTTTATTAGGAACACCTGTGCAATCTAATGCAATCCACTACCACAGCTCTGCCATAAGTCCTACTTTCGCTAAGATCAAACATTTTCTGTTTTTGTTGGCAGTATCTGAGTGGTGGTAGTTTGACTTCTTTTTTACTTCAGAGCAAGCCACAGCAGAGTTTTCTAATCCGGTGCGTCTTAACAGTAATCAAGAGAAAATAATTAGAAACTTCTTGGTCAGGGAATAATCATGACTTAGGTTAAAATGATTACTGTTTTTTCTTGGGGTTTTTTGGCGGTCACGGTGCGCCTTATGGGGGCGGGACAGTGCAAAATATGCATGGTTCAGTTTGGTTCATGGTTTTATGGTCACGGTTTGTTTCGGCATGCAGTGCCGTGTGTTCGTTGGGAAAATCTCTGAGGTTAAAACTAAATGAGATTCTTGCTAAGACAAAGTGACCTTCAACAAAAATAAAGACTCTATCAGCACTAGACTTAGTTTCCTATGTCTGAAATTATGTCTCTTAATACAGTGCAGGAATTAACATTTTGCTGAACTGTTTGCAGGAGGGTATTTTATATCGTGGCTCCAGTGCTTTATTCATACAGCTGCATACTGTCGCACTTTTGTCAACAACTTTCTTCTCACGTCAACGTAGGTCACTAAATGCAGAAATAAATATTAGGTGCATCTTTTAATTCTGACTCATTCCCACTCACCAAACCCACACAAGTGGGTTTTTCTTCTTCTGTTTCTTCACTACAGGGCGTTGGCTTTAGGAGCAGCACCAGCACCTGCTGCTCTGGAGGGACAACGCTTCTCCTATGAGAAAAAGTATAATAAAATAAAGGAGCAACTCATGATTATGAAGTAAATAGACCACACGGTTCTGACGATTTTAATAAACTGTCCCATTTGTAACGCCTTATAATCCAGTGCGCCTTATGTAATTGATTAGGATTGTGATTACTGACCTCGAACTGATTTTATGTGGTACACAGTAATAAACAAATCTGTCAAAATGTTTTAGTACAACTTTGATAAACTACGAAACAGCACCATTTGATGGATTGTCGGAGCATTCCGGCTACCAGAGTTAGGAACCTCATGGAGTAATATATACCGTGCTTTAACATAATATTATGGGTTGCTTATAAGGACCCCAAAATGGCACCTGTATTGTTTTTTTTTATTTTATGTGTTGCAATTGAATAATGTTCAGATAGATTGATATAGATTGATATTGTGTCTTACAACCTATTGCACCTTATAGTCTGAAAAATACGTGGGAAAAAATTTTCAGTGAATAGAGGTTTGCTGTAGCAAAGTCAACTTTTCCTCACCCAATCATCCCTTCTTTAAAACTGAAAATTTGTCATAATGCCGTATAATGTCATCTGAAATGCAGCTGCGAGATGGTGTTTTTGGCACTGAAAGATAACTATGAGTTGCTTTGGGTTATAGGTGTTACAAGCTACAGTGTCGTTTTTCTTGGAGCTTTTCCTGGCTCTTTCATTTCTGTCTTTGTGAACCAGATATTGAAAGAGAGCCCTCTCTTTATTGAAAGGGAATTTATTTTTAGCCAGGCTAACCTGTTGTAAAGGTATTCATTCATCCACAGCCTAGTGTGCCCTTTTACATCCCTTTAGTCCCTATCTCTCCCTCTCTTCGCAAGTACATAGAGGCCTGGAAAAAGTCCATTAAGGACTATCTCAATGAAGTGGGACAGGACACAATCCCACCCTTGGAGAGGTGAGTGGTGATCAGAGAGGTAGATGAAGAGTTCAGCTCCTCCAGTCATTCCCTGGTGAAAAAGACAAGACATCAACTCACTGTTCCTGCCGGAGTTTCATTAATACACTCTGTGTCTCTTCCCATGGCTTTGTCTGTGGCGTCTGTCCATGCCACAATAGCTATTGTTCATTCTGAAGCAGGGAGTTCAAAGGGAAAATAATTAGCAATTATGTGGTTTTACTGACCTTCACTCATGATGAGGTTTTCCCCCACTTGTCAGTTACATAAAATGGCTGCACCCCTACATGTTTAGTTTTTTGGGGAAATGACTGTATTTGCTTGTTTAAAATATTAAAGCATAATATTTTTTTTTTAAGTTGTCATGATAAATTTTATAAATTCTCAATAAAGTCTATTAGAGTTTCTTTTATTGCACTAGAGTGGAATAATTTTGACTAAACTTGGGTCAGGGTGTTGTGGTTGTTAATGCTTGGCTTTCATTAGACGGCTGCCGCACTGCTCCTGCTGCATTGTGTGGTTTATTTGAAACGTCTGTATGCGCGTCTGTTGAACTCTCTATCATGCTGTCAGAGTTGTATTGGGGTGAAGTCAATTTGCGGTGCTCAGTTTTCACCAGTCTATGTCTATTTAATCCATGTGTGGTAAACACATCTTTTGGTGAATTGCTTCGCTGGAGCTCATGGAGTCTATTGATTTACCAAACTGGAGCAGTTTTAGACTGGAACAATTTGGTAAATACAAACTGCTCTCTTTGGATATGCCAAACTGTTCCTGAGTTGGTAAA
The DNA here is from genome assembly GCA_036785175.1 of Eupleurogrammus muticus. Classification (NCBI taxonomy): domain Eukaryota; kingdom Metazoa; phylum Chordata; class Actinopteri; order Scombriformes; family Trichiuridae; genus Eupleurogrammus; species Eupleurogrammus muticus. The sequence continues at coordinate 16,243,941 of JAYKQN010000001.1, forward strand.
TAGAAATAAATAAAAATAGAAAATATGAATGGATTAATATGTACAGACAGACATCTCTAATTAAAATCTTAACAAATGAACTCGAAACAGATAAAGGGTTTAGGTAAATTACGTATGTAGTGCACAGATTTACTGTAGGCATATTGTGATGGCGTTATGTAGATATTTGTTTAACCTCAGCCTTATTTAATTTTATGAGGCAGTCTACAGACACTCAGGAGTACATAGGCCATTGAAGCAAGCATACCAGAAAACAGCCGGAGGTTTTGGATGCTACTGTACATTCTAGCCTCTATTAACACCACTTAGCTGGGTGATAAGTAAGATAGAATGATAGTGTACTTACTGAGTGAATAAAGGCCCTTGATGGACATCCTGCTTAAGGGTGAGAGCAGAGTGCAGGGGTGCAGTCGAGATGTCTCGCACAGCGAGCAGCTCCTCATGCAAATGAAGGCAGCCCCTAGGAGAAAGAAAGGGGCGAAAGTGCGAGATATGACTAATGATCGAATTGCATCACATCTTGAATCTGGAATAAAGCAAATGGTGTCGGATTGATGGTTTATTCACTTCTCAAAAAACCTGCTGTTGGCAGATGCTCGAACAAGAACGGGAACAACTAACAATGCCTGTAAGAGGAAAAAAAGAGAGACATGGCGGCATGAGAAATGACTTACTGAACATGACATGACCGAGTTGCGTCACTTTATTTTCTATTTTCAAATAAATGGTGTTGGATAGATGCTTTGGGGGGGCCTTCTCACATTGCAGACACCTGTAACAGAGAAAGAGAGACAGACAGCATGAGACGTGACCAATAATTCTGTTGCATCACATTTTAATCCAGAACACAGCAAAATGTATTGAGCCGATAATCTGACATGAAATAGTAGGTAAACAGAGATGTTACTAATAGCATTAATTAAGCCTTGCTACCTAAACAGAATGTATCCTTAAATAATGAAATTAGTAACACCTGTGTAGGCTCATACTACCATTAACAGCTTTAATACATTTATTTTGTCATGACTGGGAGTACTGTCAACATGCAGTCACATAGATTCTGATGCCTGCAGATTCATATCTGAGAAACAAGTAAAAGTTTCTTGGGTTGGGTCAGGCATCATGTATTGCTGGCAGGGACATGACACTTTCCTTCTGGCTTGTACTGGACCTTACATGAGGAGGAGATGGTTATGAAAGGTTGATGAAAGTGTAATTTTCTTTTTTTTGTGTTCAGATGACCCTGCACTGCTGTTTGCTTTGCATTAGCATTGCTTTACCACAATGTCCTCTATTGAAATGAACGGAGAGAGGCTTCTGTTTCTTCATGCATAGCTAATGTTTGTCTGAACACCACTTTAAGTGTGGTTTGAAATGACTGGTGCAAAGCATGAAAGTATGAATTCCTATGGAGGAGGCTTTAGTAGTTTTTTCATGTTTTGTGGACTATGGAATAGATTATTTTTCCTGTATAGTGTAACAACCTGGGCATGTTCTGTTATATGTGTTTCCAAGTAAATGAGTTTTGGTCCAGACTCAGACAGCGCTGTGATTTCCTGAGGGTCTGTGAATGTGTCATAATATGTTGCAGCTACTGTGAAGAGTATAGTTGTAATATATAGTAGTAGTATGTAGTGATGCTGCTGCAGGATGGTGTTGTGATAAATGTGTTAATGATATTTTAACATCATTGTTAAACATTTAAAAATTATGTTTTCAGTATCTGTCAAAAAAATCCTTAAAAAGGAATGCACACCATCGTGCCATGCACAAGCGATATCTAAAAGGCTGAGGTTGATCTGACAAACAGTCAGAGAGATATGCGAGGCACAGACACACAGATGCATGCTAGCTGGTCTCTGCAGTTTGCCAGTAGCAGAACATCCCAGCCGCTCCTAATCGATCACAACAATACCTCAGCATAGTACATTACTATGTTTGGAGAACATCTGCACCAAACATCTGCATTATGCATTCCTTTATTTTTATCAGACCTCGTTTCCTCCTATATTGTGCCCCATTGTACTATAGGCTATGAATGTCCATCTGATAAAAAATATTGACCGATTGGACACTTTGCCCCCCTGTGGCACTGTGCCCAGAAGGAGTACCACCTACCACCACGAGACGCTGTGCCAGGATTGTAATCCTGCTCAGAGAAAAGAGAAGTTATTCACTGGAGGGGGATGTTCCCATTAGGGTGATGAATGGCCTAATTACTGTAAGTAAACGGTCCCTGGGAGATAAAAGACGAACCCGAGTCTACCAGGAGGGATGAGTCGCTGTATTACAGGCCCCATCCAGCCTGGATTAGGGAGGCATGCACAGCTTGATTATGTGCGTTGGTGTGTCTGTGTGTGCACATAATTTGCAGAATATTTCAGCTGCTTCTGTTTGTGTATGGCAGTGTTGGTTGGTTAAGGTAATGACATCCTGAGTAAAAACTTTCTAGTATTTTACTGTTTTACATTTTGTTTTTCAATCCCTTAAATTTTTATGCCTGCACATGACATGAAAGTTCAACATAAATTCAAAGAGCATAAAAATGACTATAAACTGTTTGGACTTGATCATTAGGTTGTTTAGGCTCTGTAAAATTGCTGTTCCTTCTCGAAAGAAAAAAAGAACTTCTTTAAATAACTGATAAAATAAAGGATGAGAACTGTCTGTCAGGATGATATTCACTCTGCTTAACCCGGGGCTCCCCAATTATTTAGCTGGCAGTCCCAACTATTCTAGCCAGCTTACCCTGAGCTTCAGTTCAGGTGACTGAACCATAATGTCAACTGGAACGATAAAACACTCTCAATCAGGCTTTTGTAAATAAATTCAAAGCCTGGCTGACTCACTTGAAAACTTTTAAGTCTCCTTAGGTGAAGCTGTTGTGTACATTGCTTTCACAGGAATTTTCAGAGAGGTTTAAGTAAACCCAGAGTTGCAAGAAGATATTTTCAACATTTGAAGTCAATCTTCAAAACATGTTCCTTCTTGACACAAATAATCTTTATACTATCACTGTTGATCTCTAAAAATGTCTGCTTTGCACCAATCTGGAGAAGCTTGTTTGGATAAAATACTAAGCTTCCCTTAAGAGGTCTGTTTCAGCCAATGTAGGCCATTCCATGCGCAGACTTAAACAGAAGAAAACCCTGAAAATCACACACAAAATACACGACACGAAATGTCAGAGGTTTCGTAGGAGCTGTAGTGTTACAAACTGTAGTTGGTAAAACTTAAACTCTTTATCTGCAACAGTTATGTTGCTGAACCTAACTACTCAACACTTTGAAATCTGCATTGGGAAGAAACTTAATTTTGTTCATATTTGGGACATTATAAAAGTTACCTATAAAAAAAACAAATTATCTTCATCAAGAAGCCATTTGTTTTACCAGGCGGTAAATGTGTTTATTTCTGCTGTCATGCTGGGCAGCTTAACATGGGGAGTCTATGGGGACCGGCTCGTTTTCTGGAACCAGTCTCCAGTCGCCGTTTGAGGAACTGCAGATTTTGGCACCGTGTTGGCTTCATTTGTCATCCCAGGAGATTCCTGCTTGGTTCTCACTGAGCTTCGTCCTTCTCATGGGTGGTAACCATCTTTGCAAGCTGATTTTTTTGGATTATTTTGTGTAGGTTTCAGAGGCCTGGGACAGAAACACTTGTAAGAGGTTTACTGGTCGCTATCCAAACCAAACAAGTCAATTTACTTGGAGTATGTCTTGATATTGAAATTGCTAGTTTTGTACATCTCCATAATAATGCTAAACCAAACCAGATTTAATTTTAAATTCATACTAATGAGATATATTGATATATCAATTTTTTAAATATATTTTTTAGTTTTGATTGAGGCTGTTTCACCAGTGTTTGAGTTTGTTGTTACATTATAGAAATCTAAAGAGTTAATGTTCTCATCAGATTTAGCCTATCCTTTTATTGCATTAATTCACTTCATTCTGCAATTCTGCAGGGGTGGGTGCAGCAAGACGACGACTGTATATCCAACATGTTGGATCCACAGAGAAGAAAGTGTTAACTAATTTAGACCACAAGATTATTTTTTGAAAAATCGTCATCAGGTATTAGGTATGTTATCAGTTATGTATGATACGATTGCCTATAAGCTACATACAGACACCTTTGATAGGCACACCTCCAATATGAACAAATGAGTCAATGGTGCCCAGACCCCATCTGCAAAAATAAGGATATGTTCCGTTAAACCCCTGATATTTGTATGTACAGCTAAAAGTTATTTTCATTTTAGAAGTAATCAGCATGCTGCTCACACATTGTTATACTTTTTTTGTGGGTAAATTTTAATTATTTGATTTGATCCTATAAAATATCTCTATTTGCACCTGAGTTCACCAGTGACCATAAAGACAGCTAGGCCATCACACACACCACCATTAACTCGGTCAATGTCCCTTGTACGCTGCTGCTTCCCCATCCCTTGTCCAGACTGTGCTGTTCAGCATTTTTTATGATCGATTACACAGTTAGTCAGGGAGAACTACTGGGCCTTTGGGAACTGGCAAACACACACACTCATACACACACACACACACACACACACACACACACTACTATTCTGCAGCACATGTAGAAAAGCCTCTTTTAACCTTGCTCATGAACAATGAAGAACATGACACCTAATAAGTGTTTTTCATTGTTCACTGTCCCTGTAAATACATAAATCACACCAAACATGTACAGTCAAGGGTATAGTGGGCAATACAGAGTAATGTGCTTGCTTGAGTGAGGAGACACTGACGGAACAATGGGAGAGACTGACCTACAGCTATGCTGCTGGTATGGTATCAACATATTATAAAAATCTGTGTAACAAACCAAAGAAATTAATTAAAACTGATAATACAGTCTTTTTTTTTACATTAATAAGACACCATATATTAGTCTGATGTGTATATGAAAAAGATAAATCTAGACTTAGATTGGGTTTCTCTTTTCTGGCTTCCTGATTTTGTGCTTGAGAAGGTTTGTGAATGTTCCAGCAGACATGGATGCATAAGTGTGTGTAAGCGTGCGCATGCATGAGAGTATCACGTCCTCGGGCGAAAACGGCACGAGGTCAATAGGTAACAGGAGAGCAGAATCATAGGAGTCGGGAGGTGGGGCTAATCTTTGACACTGGCAGCCACTCGGCCCTCCGATCCATTGTTGTCATTCTTGGAGAGGAGAGGTGCGCGGAGAAGTGATGCCAGCTGCCACGAGAGGCAGTGCCAGGGCAGACGGGAAATCAGCAGGCAGCTTTCTGGGATAGTGCCGGTAAAGTACAAACACAGTGTGGTGGGCAAGACTTGGTACCCCCCCCACTTCATCTCAGCTCCCTCACCTTCTCCATCTCACCCACCTCCTCACAGTATGGACTGTTTCGTCCTGTAGCGGCGTCTACATCTTCTTCTTTTTTTTTTCCTATCCCCATTTATCCTGCCTGTTTCTGCAGCTATCTCCTTCATTATTCCCTCGAGAGAATATGTATTACAGTATTACAGCGTGTTCACCTTTTGTTTGCATAAGGGGCATAAACTGTATTACACAGTTCACCCTGTTTCGTGTTTCGAAAGACGGAAAGACAGTGATGGTTTGATGGTTTTTATCATGCATGAACTCAGGAAGGTTATGAGTAAAGTTACTTACAAACACTGTTTATTCTTTAGTCTATCAGTGTGTTTACAAGAGTATACACCGATAATGACCTCTCACCTCAAGGCATAAAAGATGGAAGATTTTGAACTGAACTGAAAATGTACTTTCTCACCTGAAAACAAAATGTAATAGACAACAATGTTTTCTTCTTCTCGGTAGTCTGGCTGACACCAGACCTCATCTCAATGTCGATTAAAATGAGTTCTGGGAACCATCTGTTCATTTTTTCACATTCAGGGCGTGCATTATGAAAGCCCAGAGCTCTTTATTGGGCTCTACAAATCTATGTATCAAATGGATCTTTACGTAGCTCATAGCCAAGTGTGTTAAATTTGATACCTGATGATAATTAAATAGTTGCACTAAAAGTTGCCAATGTGTCAGGTCATGATTGTATTCACAGTGAGCATCTAAATAGTCACAGATTCGCCTGACTAAAATGTATATTTTGAGTTGTATAACCAGACCATGTGTTTCAGAACCCATTTATTAATATTCCTCATTCTTATTAAAACTCCTTCAGGATGAGTGAAGTGTGAAGGCCAGTTGTTGCCTCTACACAAAGAAATAAAATAGTAACTGAGGCGCTCCCTCCAAAGAGAGCCAAGGATCCACTTTCATCCAACACACACCTACTACACTAGATGCCTACACACTCTTACAGTTCTTTGTGTGGCAGCATTCCTGTTATTTGTCTTGTCCCTGCCAGCCGTTACGCCATGTTCATTTAAATCTTACATTTTGCTGAGAGTCTGCCTCTCTGTGCTCGTAAATCTTCAGGATGAGAGACTTGTTGCGAAGAGCTAGATACTATATTTTATAAAAAAAAAATTGTTGGCATTCGTTAGAGCTGTTTGCCCTCAATGTGCTTTTGAATGTTTTTGATAAAATTCATTCTGTAAGCAGGATATTTTTTCCCCATTCATTCATTCTGTTTTTGCATATATATATATATAATACATACATGTATTTTGTATATACACCCATTTATTGCCTATAATTCCCTATTTCTTGGTAGTTGAAAAAAAGTTTCATTCACCACACAGATTTTTATTTTTTATTTTTGTTTCATTAAAAGCAAAGACTAGGGATCATATATCCAAAAACGAATAATTCCAGATATAAGACTGAATAATTTAATTTAATTAGTTCACTTTAGCATAAGTGCCTCTACAATGGCATCGTAGTAATATTATCCTTACGTCCCACTAAGTCTTTTTTCTCATTGTATATTCTTTGTGACGGTTTCCTTAGGGCGGGAAATTAGTTCTCCACTCCAAAGTGTTCAGACGACAGAGGCCTGAGGGGACAGTTCACATGAGTATACAACACAATGCCATGCAGGCAGTGCACACTCCATTTACACTGTGGGATTGGCTTGGCTGCACCTTCTGTTACACACTATATCTGTTTCATTGTTCTCCCCTTCCCTTCTGCGTGAAGAGGACGTTCTCCTTCCTCATCTTCTCCCACTGAGAAATCTGTTTATTTCAACGAGCCTGCACCCCCCCCACCCCCACCCCCCTTTTTTTTCACTCAAAAAGCCTGAAGTGTGGATCACAGGAGATGAAAAGGCTTAGGCAAGTAAAGCTCTTCTCTTCCCCTCGCCGCACATTTCTGGTAGTTATTCATTCATGACAAAACCCATTCACGCTCTGACAGCCTCTGTCCCCACTGATGTATGGTATCGTCTCGTGCCACGATCCCCGCAATGTGCGCCGGGGTCCCTGCTGCCTGGTACCCTCCCCCCCACGCCACCCCACCCCCTCGGCCCCTCCCCAACCCGTCCTGAATATCGCTTTAGCTCAGGCAGGATGTGACGTTGGGTTGGGGGTGGGGGGGGTTATTCATACATATACGACAGCTTTGATACATGGCGGGGAAAATACGCTGATGGGGGTGAGCGCAAGGAAATCTGTTTAAGATCACACGTCTGAGAGCGATGGCCCCACCACGTGAATATGAATGAAGGAGGGAAATTAATGCTATTGCCTCTCTCTCTCTCTCTGTTATTTATTCTCATTTCATTCAGCGAGCACACAACCCCCGCAGTTTCTCTGTCAGACCTGGCAAATGCAGAGTGAGGGCAGCTACAGATGAATATGATTGCCCTCTCTGTCTTCCCCGATCCCCAGGTGCAAGGAAATCAGAGCTGTTTGTAATACTGGTTGGGATGGTAAGGGTCAACTTGTAAATCAACCAGGTTTTTCGCCATAGAATTCATTAGCATACAAAGCAGAGCAACATAAGTCTGTTGCCTTCATAGAATAGACTGCTGCCTGCGCTGGGATGGTAGTACGTAAAGCTACAAGTTCTGTTATTAGCACACATGATAACTCTATATGAAGCACATTTGTATCGGTGAGAAAGCTGAGCTGACAGATATCGACAGATCCTGGACCCCCAGGAGACTAATGGCTTGGATGCGCTGTGGTGTTTCCTAAATCGCTTTATTCAGCTCTTGCTCACGTGTAAGTGAATCACAGGGGTTAAACGTCGGCAACTCACGATTCCTGTTCCTGCACCATACGGCCCTGACGCTCCTATGCGGTCTGACTGCTCAAACACAGCTTCAACAGCCGATGCCTCGCGAGGGCCGACCAAGGTTTCCAAAGGAGTTTGATATTCATGTGGGCCCTAAGATTGCTGATCAGGAGCTGGTTGTGAGGCTTTAATCTCTTCTCGTTACCCCATGTATGCTCCAAGACACACGGTTCAATCCCCAAAATAGTCACACGAGTGAAATAATCATGTCAAAATGGACCAAAAACCACACAGTAGGTCTGCTTGATTATGGAAAAAACATCTATATTTTTTTGTTGCACGATACAGTTATTCAGCAAAAGTGACCCTGTGCTTTAGTTTGAAATGGTTGATCATATTTGTTGTGTTGCCAAGAGTCGAGGATATTCTCCTTACTGTATACCAGCATTGCACGTTGTTGGATTTTTGGAACCTGAAGTGTTTCCATGTAAGAGAACTCATCGAACAGTTCTCTCAACCGAACGACTCTGCCCTGCCTCTGCCGTTTTCACGCTTCGAGTCGATTATATGAGCTTGGAGATCATTTGACACTCAAATTGAAATCACGAGCAAAATTCATTTAAAAGCATGGCTGTACACCACATTGAATACTTGTGCATACTTAACTCATCCCTAGGCAGCAGCTTATAGGATCATTTTAATAAACAATAATGAATAACACGTTTTATGTTCTAGACAATTTGTAAGAATAGGCATTTTTCCATTACTGAATGGTATAATACTGTTTTGGCAGTATTGTTCATGTAACATTTGTGCCTCATAGGCATATTGATTTAATTTTTTTTTACTTTAAACACTTTAACACTAACTTTAACGACTATACGCTTGCTGTAGATTTAATTTCTTGGTTTTTAGTCAGTAATTGTCTTTCTTTCACTGCACTTCAGCACTCACCTCTTACTACTAAAAAAGTTACCAGTTCCCCTTACACAATGAGTCTACTGTATCACAATATGTTTGTTTAAACAATGGGTCAAATGTGAAATGTGAAAAAATGTTCCGAGAGAACTGCAGTTCACCTCAACCTTGAAGATCTCAGCTCATTGCTTTGATTTCATAAGCTCTATTCACACAGGACTAGTATCGCCTGGAGACCTACTGATTTGTAATAATTGCGGAGGTGGTCCGTGATCTTAATTCTGTGCAAATCTGCCAGGTCTGTAATTTGCAGTAAACTGACCCACCTTGCTTTTCCCAACACAGAGATCAGGTTTCTTTTTTTTTCTCCCCCAGACAAAACATATCATTATAATCAAGAACGGAGCAGAGCAGCCGCCACACTAAACTAATAGAAGAGCTACATGTTTTCCATACAAGATGGTGTCGTGATGCTCCACATGCTGCTGTTCATCGATTAGGGATGTGAAAATATCACAAAAATGATAGTTCAGTTATGAGGTCCAGTCACACTGTCATCACAGTTCTGTATTTAGGTCATTTAGAAACAAAACCAATGTTTCCCACACAGAGATCAATCTGTGGCGCAGCGTATAGAATGAAAACCGAGCGCCACAAATTGATTCTGCTGCTTTTTTTTTCCTTTTTGCTCGCGCTCAGAGCGAGAAAGATTAACAGCCGTGCATACTGCAGACTTTAACCTAAATTGCTTTCTTCTGTGGGAAACACTGAAAATTGGTTGGGTAAAAGTTAGCTGCCTATAATGTTTTTGCACATATTCAGGGGAATAGAGACAGTAAATTTGAGCCTACTGCAGACTTTGCTCATCCCTCGCAAAACACCTTTAATTCTAAATCACCTGAGGTCCACAGGTAATATGGCTGTTTTTTGACTGAAAAGCACAATGAAAACTATCTAATTTACAGCAATTAACAGCAGAAAGACAGATTTTGCAGCTCGCTGGTGAACATCGGGGGGAATCTAACCTACCACAGCTTGATGCTGGAGCCTTTGTGGAAGTGAGATACAGTAAGTGAGATTTAGGAACAGCCTTTAGATGATGGCCCAAACAAAATCCATGACTCCACTCGTCCATTCAAAAAGCTGCCTTGAGGTGTGAAACAAAAAAAATATTAATTGATAAACATGGAGGTGATTTTAAAGGCATTTGAATTAAAAAAAAAATAGGGATTTTAAATAAATAGAATAGAAAAGAAAAAAAATGATGAGATGTAATTATTTTTAAGTTAAGGAAACTAGAAACAATCATGTTTTTATCATTCATCATTCACAATACAAATTTTCCATTTTTTCAATATAAGGAAAGTAGCCTCAAGGGTAACAAAATAAGAAATAATAAAAAATAATTGGAAAAAATGGAAGTGATGAAATGTATGTGGATGATTGACAATGTATTCAAAATCTTTATCTGATCTGTATGTCTATATATGATCTATATACTGTATTGAGATCATCAGCAACAGTAAGCGTTGGTCATAATAATATGATTAAAAATAACTGTAAGTAAGGATAAATACACAAACATCTGACCTCTCCTTCCACCGTGGTGAACAAATACTGTTTCTTCACTTTCGGCGTAATGTGTGCTCAGCTGGTTCAATTTAGAGAGACCAAACTGCTGTTTGTAATATTCTGCCATGCTTTTTTGTTTAATTTGCATGATCTTTTGTAAAAATCTAATCACTTTTCCAACCCCACTGTCAAGCCCACTCATGTGTGGAAAAGAACATGACTTGGCAAAGGAGCAGAATCTGCACTATCGATATATTCCAAGCTGCTGGCCGGTCCCCCACTCGTTCACACTCCCACTTACGCTATTGTGAAGCTACTGTTTATTTCTGGTGTAAAAGTACAGTGGTTTGGTTGAAATAGATCATTTTGGGGTTTTTTTAAGACCGGAAATGTGAAAAAAATGAATGTGTTCACCATGGTGGAAGAAGTACTCAGATTTTATTTCGTCATTAACCCTTTCTTCCAATTTAGTAATATGTTATTCATAATGATACTTTTGTATTTCAATTGAAGACTGCACTTGCCTAAAAAGCTGACATTCTGATTTACAATCAGCACAGTAGAAGCCAGTGTCGGAAATATTGTTTGAAAGAGAAATCTCAATAGTGAGGACAAAATCATTAGAATAAACCTCCACTAGTTAGCTATTATCGAAATTAAGAAGACTTAATGAGAAAATAAAATGACAAAACAAGTCTTTCAAGTGCCTGAATGCAAGTTATCACCATTTAAACGAACGATTTATTGCTCTTTTCCTGTATATCTTTTTTTGTATGTCTCTCAATATATATTATAATATATATAATATATTATACATCTTGAGTAATGAAGTTTCCGCATTTCCCTTACTAAGCGAATCATATATTACTCTAATGATACTATATAATATAATATAAAAGTCCAAGAGAATGCCACTGTAAAATGTGGGAAAGTTAGTTTGGAGATTTTCCAATCACGTTTGCTCTCAGTGAGAAACTACACTTGCCTGCCTCATTCAAGCATGTTAAATGTGTCTCTCAGCTTCCACACTTCCAGCCTGCAACTTCACAAAAACCGCAGGTCTTCATTCAAATTAGTGCCAGCGAGGCGATCGCTCACTGAACCCTCACAAAATAGTTTGGCTAAGAGGATTTCACTAATATCTCATTAGCTTAGAGGCAACAGTTGCTTCTGCCCTTGCTTTTATTTGGGCTACATCGCTCTGGATTAACCCTCAATATAATAACAAATGCTACTGAGCCAATTTCTCTGGCTTTGTTTGCTTTAATTCAATTTCCACCCCCGCGCCCTCCAATACACCCCAGGGTTATTTTTATTAGGGCTGTGAAAACCTGTCAGGTTTCAGGAAAGGAGTTTGACAGCGTTTTTTTTGCTAAATAATCAACAGGCAAATTGGTGGAGACAAGAGAAGCCGACAGCAGAAAACCCGGCTCCGGCCTCCGTAATGCGTTGCAAAACCTCAGCGAGCCACAAGCTAACGAGTGCTGTCACAGTGTTTAAGCTCAACCGCGCGGCGGTAAACCAGGCCGCCGTGTGTGTCAATGCAGGAAGCGCTTATTTTTCCCCGTCGCCGTACAGTGTTCACGGACGTTCCGTATACTGATTAGTGCGGGGAGTTACTGTCTGCTCCGCTCTGCTCCACTGGCTTCTCAGCCTCTCGGCTCACGCTCCTTCTCGTGTCCCCGTTTCCCCGAATCCATTCCAGAAGCTTTAACCATGATAGGGGTTGCACTAATGACGCTCCGGTGGAACACACAGGGACACGAGCCTGACGCTTTAGACGTCATGTTCCACTCTCAGGACTTTAAAACCTGCTTTCACGGGGCGTAAACATGTTTTATGCATATTCTGTGTATATGTGTGCATGTGTGATAGAAGATGTGGAAAGAAAAAAAATCAGATATCTAAGCAAAAGATTTAGAATATGAAGGGTTAATTGTTAATCTAATGACTATTTAGACAGTTGATTAATCAATTGGTTTTTGAAATGATTAATAGAATGGTGTGAAATGTTCAAAGCTGTTTCACAAAGCTGAAGATGCAGCTCAAAATGTCCTTTTCCTTTTTGTCTAGACCAACGTTCCCAAACATCTTCACGTTACTATTATAGAAAACCAGAGAAACTAGAAAATAATCAGAATTGAGAAGATAGAACCATTTTTTTCAAAATGACTCAAATTGATTAATCGAATATCAAAATAGCCAATAAAATGAGACTTTATAAAATAAATTTATCCCATATTATCCTCTTTGTGATGCCCCAGATGATTGTTTGCCTTCATCCCTGTGCGCACGCTGTGTGTTTTGTGGATCACCTCTGAGGACCCCTCCCCAGCATGGCCTGCATGTCACTTTTACTTTTTGCTAAGCATCCAACACGTTTCTCAGCCTGTGTCGCTATTCCAGACGGGCGAAATGGGCCAGCCCTAACGTTTCCCAGCATTTCAGCATACAGTACCTACACCCTGGGGGAGCCGCGAGAGCTCACGCCAGCACATTGTCATCCCCCTTAGCCTTTTTTTTTTTCCTAGTCACAGACATTTGCTACGCTGCCACTTTTTCCCTCTCGCTGCTTTTTCGCTCGTGTCTGACACGTCCTTGTTGTTCATTTCTTATACATGCCGTCTCCCCCCACAGCTGCTGCGGCTTCTCTTAGCCGGTCGGGCACATTAAATTGGTGTTTACCGGCGGCAGAGATTGTGTCCCAGTCTCAAGCAGGGCCACCCAAACACTCCATCTACATGAATAAAATAATGTAGCTCTGATATGACAACACCAGTACAGATTGTTCTTGTGATGCGACAACACTGTGGTTAAATCTGGTCAAATTCAGCCACTGAGCCACACAAGTGAGATTTAGGAAAACATGAAGGTTTGGGTAAAGAACTGATCATACTATTTTAGCTATTTTACCATTTTTACAGTTTAATATTTAAATGTTCTGTTTTATTTTCTTGTCTATTTATAAAAAAAAAATAACGTGCTTATATGGTCCAAAATCACCTAGTTAGATCTGTGGCAACTGCACTGAGTCCGAAAATCCTTGTTTCCCCACAATAAGACATTCAGAGGTTTCAGCATCACTGCAGAGGAGGCCAGGTCACAACACAATGTGTGTGTGTGTGTGTGTGTGTGTGTGTGTGTGTGTGTGTGTGTGTGTGTGTGTGTGTGTGTGTGTGTGTGTGTGTGTGTGTGTGTGTGTGTGTGTTAGCAGGAACCAATGAGGTGATGTAAATGATGTCATTCATCAACTTCCACAGATGTCATCAGAACCGTGCCCCTGGGTAATAATTACGCCGGCCGCTAGATGGCATCTGTCACTCATATGCAACTACGTGTCATTTTAGGCTAGAATAAGTCAAGGTTCAGAGCGACATTACAGCGTCTTGTGTCATTTTTCATAGAAGGACAGCCTCTGCTGTCTGAGAACCAGCTGATAGATTTTTACACTGATGGAATCCTTGATGCCTAAACACGGCCAGGTGTCATTTTAGCCACTACAACTTCAGCAAAGATCATTTGAATTAATCTGAAGTTTTGGTTTCTTTCAACCACCTGTTGTGAAAAACGTTCAGCGTGATTCACGTTCCACTTGACGGAACCTCTTAATGCCTTTTCTTTCTGCATCACGCGGGTCCACAGCGCTATGTTTTTTTTTTGGGGGGGGGGGTGTTTGATTTCATCTAATTAGCAAGCATGTCAGCTTTCCTTGGCTGTGTACACGTCAAGGTACTGCATTTACATGTGGGGCTACATGAAAACATCCCATTATGTGTGTATACCTCTGCCAGCAGCCCAGTACAACGGTCCCCAGCGGAGCTGAGGTGCACTCCACAAGCTAATGGGCCTTTTTTGTTTACCCTATTTGGTTGGCAGGGCTTTCCTGGGTAATTGTCCCTGCTAATCATTCGTTGGCTGCTCTGCAAAAAAAAACATTTTCTTTTTAAAGCATATGAATTCAGAACACTGCCACTGTAGGTTGAAGCAAAAGAGTAAAGGCTTAATCCAAAAGCTTCAATGCTCATTCCGCTCGTGCATGAAATACTTCCTGCACACTTTGAATATTTTTTTTTTCTTTTCTTTCCCCCAAAATAATTTGTTGCTGCTTTTTGCATCAGAGAGAAGAGCTTAGGATTCTCAAAATTGGGGAAAAAAGTCAGATAAAAGTGTGATGTTTTATTTTTTCCCCCATCTGCTTGGAATCTTATCAGAGGAATATTTTCTCACTTCTCCATAACAAATGACTTTGGCTGACCATTAAAGCTAAATTGTGTACTTTTTTTTTCCCCCATATACCTCCAATCCACCACAGCCTGCACCAAAAATTCTTGCACACAATTTATACATACCTTGATTCCATGCACTAGCTCCTCTACAAAAATACATGTATCTCTGATATCTATACCCAAGTGTCAACTGCCGAAATGAGTTTCGCGCTTCTACAATATAACATTGTCAAAAGGCAGAGGCAGTTTTTTTTTTTTTTTGCAAGTTGGAGTGAGTTGGGCTTTAATGTTCCTGCAAATGAGCTCACAAATCTCTTAGGCCAGCATGCTGCACTCTGAGATAGCAGCCAAGTGGTTTCTATGCAAGAGCGTGTCTGTCCGCAAGTGTGCGTGTGCGCGTGCGTGTGTGTGAGCGAGTGCGCTGCATGTTAACGTCCTTAGTAATGTATGATAAGCAGAATCGTTTGGGCAATCATACACAACAATCAGCACCGTCCTCATCTGGGTTCGATTTCAATGTTTCGCCACGTTTCTCCGGGACGATTCGCCTCTGCAGGTTTGCTCAGCAGAATAAAAAAAGCAGATTGATTATACTTTTCCTAATTTCAAATTATACTGTACATGTATATTGCAGTGTCAGATATACATAGTAAAAGTTTTAAACAACGTAAATGCATGTAGAAGTGATTCCTGTGAACAGAAAGCACCAATTTTTGACTAACCTCTTTTTTCTACTTTTTTTAAAACATTTTTCTGTCTGATCTCTTCTGCTCTTTTCGCAGGAGGCCCGTTCCGGAGCGGAGCAAAGTACAACACGTTGTTTAACTGTGGTGAGCTGCTCGTCTGCAGATGTTCGTCGAACATCTCACTCTTCCTGCTTCTACTCACTGCTCTGTGTTTTTTTGTTTTTTAACAGTGACTCACACAAAGATACTCTAGTGGGGGCCCAGAATAAAATATAGAGCTGGAAATGAGCATAATAGGCCCTCTTTAAGTAATGCCTTGGTGTCCAAAGTGACACACAAACAAGCAGGAGTGCTATCCTCTACTTTTCTTCGTCTACCTGCTCTCTGTAACCACTTCACATACATGCTCTCCCGCCTCAGTGTAGGCAAAATGCTGCTGAGCTCTTTTTTTTAATGCGAAAGAGGGGTTATTCGCTCTTTTTAATGCTTTTTTTGCCATAGCACCCAATCACGGTCCTTTTTTTTCCCCACTAGCAAATGACTGGAAAAAGGCTGCTCATTTCATCAAAGCCAAACGCATATCCAACATTTTGAAATATTAATGAGGGTTCATTTCAAATAGAGGATGAGGTCGTTTTTGCTTTTCTTGCAACAGCTCTCGCAATCCCCTTCCTATTTGCGCTGTTGCGTGCAGCAGCACAGGGGATAGCTTCAGAGATTGGATCAGGGGCAATCGCAGATTTTGCTAATCATCTTTTTTTCTGCTTTGTTAATGCGGCAGCCTCGGTACAGGTGGGCCCGCGAATGCGAAGACGAGCCAGTCGAGGAGGAAACCTGGATTACTCCTCGAAAAGGCAGAAACGTGAAGCCGCCCTATTCACTCACTCCCATTATGCCCCTCTTCATCCTTTCATCTTATTCTGTGACAGGTGGTTGAGAGAGAAACAAGTGATTTTAACAGAGCATTCAGAGGATAATCAGTGCAACAGAAAGTGAGCAATTAACATAAAATACCGTCTTTAGCGTAGTCTAGCGAAAGAGACTGGAACATCACACCTTTGTCCTTCCTCACTGCTGTTGGACACTGTTTTAAAAAGTTAATCCAAACTTCTGAGAGAACTTTAACATATTAAGAAGTAAAAAAAACAGACTTAAAGCTTTGGGCATACAACACATTGCCTTTGTTATCTAATTGCTTTTAAAGGGATATCATAACATCAACTGAGCATATATCTGTCTCTGCAGTTGTCGGAGCATGCAATTGCCCATATAATGAAAGTCAATTATTTGGGTTTCCATGAAAACACTTTCTTTCACAAACAAATCTACTTCTCCCGGACTGTTAGTTTTCCATATCGATTGCTGCTTATGTAATAAAAGTCAATGGCTCATTGACTAATGAATCCACTGAGAAACTTTGAGTTGAGTGGCACTTGATAGATGTTCTGCATGATTTTCTTGCTTAAAATCTTTTTTCCATTATCTGTGTTCCCATATTAGAGGAGTGTCTACTCCTACTGATGGTTTCATTGTCTCTTCTCTCATTTGTGTCAATAGAAAAATAGGTAAAAAAAAAATACAAAAGGAACGAAAGGAGCTAAAATGATTTCGCAGCTCATTCATACATAAATATGTATTAACATAGAGATGTTTTTTTAATGTAATGCCTCTGGCTGTGGATTAGGTTATTGCTTACCCAGGACATCTGTCACAAACTCCAGCATGTCTGATTAAAAAACAGGATCAGCCACATCAGCCGATTCATTAAAGCCTGAGCTTTGACGAGGTCACGAATTCTTGTGCCATCTGAATTCACAGCCCAGCGGGTGGAATTTGTGTACATTTCTGGTGGGAGAAGCTCAACAGATGGTTGGCCAGTGTGGTACCATGTAAGTCTCAGATCACACAACTCACAATTGGATTGTGACATTAGCGCGGGTTTGAGTCACGGATCTGATCATTTCTCAGATCCACCAAAATAAAAAAAAATTTAAAAAAAAGAAAGAAAAGAGGGAGACTTTCATACTGAGGCGGATGTGCCAAGCGGATTCGTAATGTGGCCTCATGGCTGCAACAACAAATATCCCAATAGAATTGGCGTTTTGCTTCCACCCAGTCTTTCAAGGCGTTGCCAGGCTTTTCAAATTCCTCTTCTCGCTGTGACTGTCCCCGGCCTTTTTCTGAAACGCGCCGGTGACACAATTGATTTGTCTCAGACAAGCACCCTTTTCTTACGTAAACACACAACTGTTTTTTTCCTGCACAATTAATCATTCAATCAATCACCGCGCTTCAGAGTAAAACACAGCACGCGTCTATCTCTGTTCTTCACTGTGATGCAGCATTGACGTTTGGGGGAATTTTCGATAAGCAACAACAGTAAATCTGCATTTGCCTACAAATCCATGTGTGATCAGGGAGGATGGGGTCAAACTGTGGGTCAAATGTGATCCATTACGCCCCAATCTCAACTAAACTGCTGCGTATGATTAATTTCTTTAGGAACCTCCATACCTTAAATTCGATTCTCATATATGACATTTAAAGAAGTGGATTTTTTTACTGGTATCATACACACCCATCGACGCACATACTGTACAGTCTTACACACAGACTGGACCAGACAGGGTTTGGCTGCCGTCAGCTGTCAGCGTTGACAGCCCTGCAGCAGAGAACAGACCGACTTTGGAGCTTTTTTTGACAAGCATTGTCAATACAGCTCTTTTTATGCCGTCAACTTTAGAATTTCTGCTATTAATGATTGGCTCTGAAACGCCTCACTCTTCCATTGTTTGGTTAAAATGCATCTGTGTAAGGACACACTTATCAAACAAAGCCCGGAGCTATTATTTGTTGAATTGCTTTCGAAGTTTATACGGCAAATGCTGAATTAATGTCTGCTCCTTTTCATAGGCGTGGACAACAACACAATTCAAATCAAAATTAATTAACTCGCAAGGTGCTCTTGGGGAGTATTATATATTTTTTAAAAATTGTCTCTAATATTAGTCTATGGTCTTTGGGCTGTAGGGGTCTAAAACATTGTGGTTGAACTGCATGCCTCTGGAACAGGAATTGTACTTTAAACAGATCAGCTAACAAGTGCAGAAAAAAAAGACTTACGCTTTATTGCATAATTATTCTCAACTGTACTCACCCAAGTTGTTGGAAACTGCATTTGCAATTATATAAGTTGTTATAAGGTAAAGCAAAGACGGCTAATGCTAGTATCCAAGCTGATCTGGGTGCTGTCTGGAGATTATGAGACATAAAATCCTTTTTTTCCTTTTTTCTATATCTACTTTAAACACTCCTTTATGACATATGCTTCACTGTCCCAAACTTTCCGCTCCGTCTTTGAAGTGATAGTGATATCCAGGATTCAGTCCATAAAGGTTTTGAAGTGTGGGGGCTGACCTACTCTCCACTACGGGCTGAATAACCAAGTACTGCCACAAACCTTCCAACAGATTAATAGAAGCATGGGGGCTATAATTCACAAGTGTGCTGAGTAGAGAAGGTAAGATCCAGTGGTTATAAAAGTTCACAACGCGATAGCCCCAATTAAAAGAAAAAGTGTGCACTTGGAAACAATTTATGATGAACTTTCTTCTAACATCTTTGCACTTGTAAAATCGGATTCATCTTTATAAATTATTAGCCTTATGGTTTTATTATTTAGTGATGTGACTGATACTTTCTGACCATCATTTTAGATAGATTTTTCTCATTACCTAAAGGTCACAGTGTTTGTAGGGGTCAGAAAGAAACAGCATAAGTGAGATGCATACTGAGGTTTAAGTAGTAGAGGAATAAATATCCATACTTAATTCATGATTTTCTCTATGCTTAAGGAATAAATTCAAACTCTCTGTACCATATTTTAAATATCACAGCCATAATAGTGTCATCTTGGTCAGACAAATTACTACATGTTTTTTTTACATATCAGATCATTGATACTGCATCTAACAATATGTTATGATATGTATGTAAGTATAAAGATAAATGATAAGTCATCTTTTAAAAAGCACTATTTGTCATGATCATTTTGTGCTTTCTCAACATTATTCTGAATGTGATGGAAAATCCTTCTCAACCTGAGAGAAGTACAAACAGAATTAAAGAACCTGGCATATGAATTAAATGCAGAGCAGTTTCACACAAGGAATCACTCAGTGAAACAAGTAATTCACAATGCGAGAATAATGAAGTATTTATGTTGCTGCAACAGAATATTAAGTGGATATCAATTATTGTTATTATTATCATACCCATGTCAATTATTGTTAAGGATTAGGATGGCGACAAGCAGAGATCATAGTTTGATTGTGGCTGTTTTTCCTCCCATTACGCATTCATCATTTGTTTATTAAATATGACTATGGGTAGTAGCATCATCCCCCGCTCATCAGCGCACAGCAGGTAGATGGATGATGAGGAGCAGTTATAATTGTGATTTAATTTAATCATCTGTGGTGAACACCCGAAGCCGATTCGTAGAATGAGGCGAAACGGAGACTGATGTTTTGAGACTTTCTATCCGTCTTCTCCTTTTCTCCTTCAATCACTTTTTATCAGAGGCCATTCGTCGGATACCTTTTACCTTTGTGGCACTCACTTGTGTTTGTGTGTGTGTGTGTGTGTGTGTGTGTGTGTGTGCGTGCGTGCGTGCGAGCGTGCGTGCGTGCGTGCATGCGTGTGTGTGTGTGTGTGCGTGTGTGTTTGTGGTTTGCCATTTATTTACAGTAGTTCCCATAGAGTCCCCGCTGCTTTTTTTTTTTTTTAAATGGCATCATAATTTATGAATCACAAAAATCAAAGTTAACTTATTAAACAAGCCAAGCAATGTTGATTTTTTTTTTTTTTTACCAAAAGTGTGTCAGAAAGACCTGAGGCTTTAAACTTTAATCCTACCTACAGCATCTGCTATTACAAACCTGTGGCCTATGCATGTTTTACTGGACAAGTCATTTAAAATGAAATTAAAAGCACGATGGATTTAAAAAGTATCAGGCCAGTTACATGTTTAACCCAGGTGTGTGTTCTTCACACACACACACACACACACACACACACACACACACACACACACACACACACCACACACGAACCGTTTGAGTCAAGAGGAGCTGCAACAGCTCCTCCTGCTGGGTTTAGAATGCACTGAACATCACTCCTCTCTGAGGAGCATCCCGAGAAGATTCACTGGAGCAGTTCAGGTACTTAAAAAGTGAGTAAAACCTGACTTAAAGCCAACCTGTTTTATGAAGCACAGACCTCTGTGCTTCATAAAACATTGTATTGACTTTTAATACAAATCAAAATAAGATTAATTATAATAAACCACTAGGCCTTTCGTTCTTTTGGCAGCACTTTCCATGATGAATATTTATAATTGACCTCACGGTGACATGCTCAGGATGTCACTTCAAAAAGTGAATAATAGGAGGTTAGATGTGAATATTTAGCATTGCTGCCTACATCAAGTTTTTATTATTATACAGCTGAAATAGTCTTTAGATTAAGTACAAATATAAATGAATAACATTCCTTTCGGCTCCTGATTCTGATTCATGAATATGCAATTTAGTTATATTTGAGTCATTACATGGCAGCACATTTAAACACAGACTAAATATACTGTTAGTACTCATAGATACAGCCATGATGAGACAGCTTTAGCAGACAACTCCTCAAGTACAAACATAATAGTCTGAGGACCTAAACTGCTGAACAAGAGTGTACCTGTGCATGAAACGCTATTCCCTGAAAACAAAGCTATCGAACATTCAAGTGGTTATAAGGGGTTCAGCATCTGTCCCCTCGGCTGGCTCTGGAGACTGGAACGACCTGCTTGACTGCTACCAGCGGTGGACTCCCTGCCAGTGGAGGTGGGAATAGTAGGTACACAGGGAGCTTCATGATCACACTCAGCAGTGATCAGCTCCATTGAGCATTCCATTGAGCATCTGGCGGTCCGTCATTACAAACTGCATCTGAAGTGCTACTATTCACATACTCTGCTGTGACTCTCACACAGGGGACAGCGGATGAGTTTTATTACACAACCACAGCCATGCATCATTTGTTGAGCTCCCAGTACTACAGTACACAATCTGCCAGCTATTGTGTGTGTGTGTGTGTGTGTGTTTGTGCAGGGGAGGGTTTCATTCGAATGCCACCTCCTATATGCGTGAGCATGTAGTGTGCCCGCACGCCAGCATCTGTCATCAGTTTGCTTTACAGTGTCTTTCCGTTCCTGTGTTTTTGATGGGTTGTCTTGTTTGTGAGTAATTGTGTGTGGATGATTTGCAGGTGTGTGTGTGTGTGTGTGCGCGTGTGTGTGTTGCATGCGTGCAGGAACGAGGAGACGAGGAGATGGAGACACAGGCGGACAGAGGGACGCTCCGCTGCGTTCACACCACGTGCGGCAGGGGTGCGGAAATGCCATTCTTGGCAAACATACATGTAACATGTGTGCCTGGTATGTGGCTCGCAGCGCACCGGTGGCGTTGCATGTGCCAGTTAGAAGCACCAGGCACCAGAGTGGAGCAATGCCAGTCTCCTGCCAATGCCACGGGGCTCGTTCAGGGCAGAAAGAGAGGCAGCCACCAGTCTGCAGCAGTGAATGTCCTTCACTGATCCAAACAGCGTTCTCTGAAGTACACTCAGCAAACCACCCACACAGTTCATTATGTTTGTTTGATTTATTTATTAAGGGCATATATCTTTGTTGTGCCTTTAGTCCTTTGTATCATGTGTGTATTCTCGGAAAAGGGGCAACTGTTATTTAGGGATGCAGCAAACAATTATTTAAATGTTGATTAATCTGCCAGTTATTTAAATGAATAATCAATTAGTTGTGTGGTGTAAAAAAAAAAAAAACAGAAAATTATCAGATTTGACAAGCCTGAACTAAAGAATTTAGACATTTTCTTCTTAATATATATATATATATATATATTATATGGTGTGTGTGTGTGTGTGTGTCTGTGTGTGTGTGTGTGTACCTGCTCATTCCTGGCCTCCAGTGGAGCATTGGAAAGTAAAGCAGTGTCTGGTTTTTGTGCACGTACCGTGTTCTCATTACCACTAACAGCCTTGAGCCGGCCTCGTCATTAGAGGGAATTATTCTCAATCCAATCACGTTACGCTACGCTACCGAGGCCCACAATCTGTCCTCATCCAATGGCGGAGATTTCTTTGTGATGTCTCCTGAATTGCAAAGGACGAATCGGGAGATAAAGAGAGGGACCGGATGAGTCTGAGGGAGAGAGAGAGAGAAAGAAAGAAAGAAAAGAGAAATACACACATGAGGAGCCTGGTTTCTAATAGGGGACGGTCAGATGAGAGCTTGCCTGTAAAACCATCTAGTCAGATTTTGATGACAAAATGTTTTACTGCTATGTCTTTTCCCGAACATTTATCTTAGGAACACATATAATCTGCAGTAAATACTCAAACCACAACACCTAAATACAGTAAGTCACCGTATTCTGATCTGACTTCCCCCTCAGCAGGATGGCATCATGAGACAAATATATCTTTGACTTCAGCAGTCATTGTGTGCTTCCCTGCTTGGCATGTGGGAATTCAAGAGAAATCATTAATTTCATTGGGCAGACACCTTTCTCCAAAGCAACATACAACAACATACACGTCACACAGATCTGTCGCCACGCTGCGTCGTATTTCTCGCCTCATGCTGCAATTAATAAAAGTGTAGACAAAAGGAAACGAGTGTTTTCCTAGCACAGAGTTTATTGTTATTAGCTGTGACCGGCAGCAACAATAAGTCACTCTGCCGGCGCTGATCAAACCCCCCGTTGCAGGAAACCTCCGGGTTTCATGACGCTTCGCTTTAATGACCACGCGACCAAAGTGAGTGGAAGTTGTTTACGGCATTGTAAAAAGGCTCAGTTCACAGCAGTAAGTCCGTCATCAACACAACACGCTGTATCATGCATATTAATCTGCAGGATGCCGACGTGGTCGGAGGAAGCCGCACGGGGCCCCCGGGAACGCGTTGCATAAATGCAATGCCTGGCGTTGGGAGTTCAGCTTTTTTTTTTTCTATTCAGCCAACGGGTAGCAGCTCGCTGCATGTCTGTCTCATTGTGGCGGGGGCAGTGGTGGATGTGTTGGTAGGGAATATGAATTACCTGGCAGGCAGGCAGTGTTCTGCTTGGGAGACTGCTGTCAGCATGGTGAGGATGGATGAAGAGAGACAGGAGAGAGATGAAAATGACAGCTCCAGCCAACCTTCATCCATCCATCCCTCCCTCCTCCTCCCTCTCTCTCAAACACCCTCACTCCCTCTGTGCCTCCCTTAAGATCCTTGGTCTTTTTCCTGAGTGCAGGTACAAAGAGATTTTGCCACCACACTTCTGGCTAAAAATAGAAGAAAGAAAAAAACAAAAAAAAAAAACAATAACTGAGATGTCACATGGGAAACAACATAATGCAAACTATTACCTGCCATTTCCACTAAAAGCAACTTATCAAATACAATACTCAAATAGGAATTGGCTTTTACAAAAAGGCTGCTTAACACTGGAGTCCATCCATGAGTCATTTGCTCTCTGTAATTGAAAGTAGTAATCTGGCACCATAAATAAATAACCATACTGGTTATCAACGGCGGGTCCTTGATGAATACCAATAAGTTCTTCTGTTACATCCGTGATTTGTGTTGAGGTTTTAAGCCTCCTTTCCTTTTTGCATCTCAAGACAGAGAGAGATAATACACATACACAAAATGTATGTGTATTTACATACATAAACACACTGACATGTGCATACATAGACTTAATATGCACATATGCATATATTTACACACACACATGTACAACATCAAAGCAATTAATAAGATGTTATTGTCTTGTTGTCAACAGCATAGTCATTAGTATTGTGTGTTGTAGTAATGCACCATCCATTTTTCTCATTTTCTTTGA
Source organism: Eupleurogrammus muticus (assembly GCA_036785175.1). NCBI lineage: Eukaryota > Metazoa > Chordata > Actinopteri > Scombriformes > Trichiuridae > Eupleurogrammus > Eupleurogrammus muticus. The sequence goes on from JAYKQN010000001.1 coordinate 16,268,457, forward strand.
AGATATGAACTTGATTTATAGTACACCTGTTTCCACAAATTGTATTTGCAAGATACTTTAATCTGGAGTTAATTCAGTTGTCATGTTTTAACCAAATTCCTTGTGATTTGTTTCCATTACTAGTAACATGTGGGAGTCTCCCTAGAATTATTAGAAGGACTAGTGGGTTTCTATTCTGGGAAATATTTAATAGTTATCAAGTACAATGTTCCCAGAAACCATTTATAGCATTTCCATCTGCTCGCTGCATTCCTTCCAAAATCTTAGGGTTAAATTTGTGTTTTAAATTTTTAAACTCTTATTTTCCCTGTATTTTTTGCTTTCTTGTTCCCATCTGCGGATATATTGTATAAACTCTAACTGACCCTTTTAAATTTTGCATTGACATCCGTCACTAGTGGTAGTTGTTGATGCAACATACAGCGATATAGACATCAGGCTGTCACTGCTTTGCATTTGCCAACATTTTTTTTAATTCTAGTAATAGTCCCATAACCATCAGATGAGGTGAATGACACTGATAGGTTGATGTTACCTTAAGAAAGGAAGCATCTAATCAGCTACTGATACATACTGATCCAACCAAATAAAAGTAATGCCAGTGTTGACTTTGAATAGCTAAAATTATGCTATTTTGGTTTTGGTACAATGACTCATAGAACTGCGATAGCTACTGATACTTTAGTAGATGGTCTTTTTTAGTCTACTTAAATACATTCATACTCCAAAGGTGAATACTTATAATATCTTATTCTTTTTATTTTACTGAAATTGTATAATTGTTTAATCTTATTGCTTAATCATGTGATCATTTTTCTTTTATTTAAAAAAAAAATTCCAGCTTTTTTTTTTTTTTTTTTAACTTTGCTCCCTTTTATTTGTCCCTTTTCCTGTTCCTGTCTCTCTGTCCTCAGTGTGACTCCAGAGCCGATAAGCTGAGGCAGAGGTATCAGGCGGAGCACCCATGCAGGGATCCATTAGGCAAAAACCAATTTCACACAGAGCCAATTTCATAAATATGGAGTATGGGCCCACCTTTAGATGTGATTGACTAGCTTTTAGAGGGATATACAAAACCATAAACAACACGCCTGTCCCCAAGAACTCCTCTTAAATGATAGCTGGAGTGTGTGGCACACACAGGAAAACACATTAAGCTCTAATTTTAGCACTTTAATGAGGAACTCAATCCATCCATTCAAAATCCAAAACAACCCAAAGAGAGGATTTCTGGTTAGGAAAAAATGAAGAAGAAATGAAAGAAACCAAATAATAATTTCATCCAAAATATCTTTTGGTGAAAAACATGAAAAATCCTTTTTTTTTAATCCTAAATTGATTTGACCTTCATATAATGTTCTGTGACTCACTTGGTGAAATATATTCAAAAAGCGTTTTTATATTATAAAAATTTGAACAAGACGTTAATACCCAGCTGAAGTCCGACTGTCACTCTCCTCCAAGCTAACCCAGCTACTTTATCTGTAGTCCTTCTCATGTCTGAAAACAAAAGAAAAAAAATCTTTTATGGACTGCGTTTATCATGAACCCCCTTTTAATTTCTCCCATCATTAATACGCCACCGGTGCCAGAGCTGTCATGCAAGACTTGCTTTGCAGATTGTCTTCCTCATTGTCCAACCTAGTGATTTCCTTTTTTCATTTCTAGGAAAAAAAAAAAAATCAGAGGTGTCCTTGGTCTTTCCAGATTTTTTATTGCCCTACTTTCCTTCCAAAAGGACTGTTTTCAAAACGCAGTTCAATGAAAAAGGTGCATTATTTCATTTGAAACGTTTGAATGGGGTGATGGGGTCAACAGAGGAGAGTTTAAGTGGTGGAAATGAATCACTATCTCTCTCTAAGTGAGGACCTTATATACAGCGGAGGCTATTGAGGTTGGTGGAATAATAAGGAGCGGTGAGGGTCGTCCTTCAAATGGACAATTCTGGTTAAGTTTTATACCGCAATTAGCCACCCCATTTAGACAAAGACTCTTTTTATTGTATGCTATGTATTCTAGTTGACCCTGAGCTGTAACCTCTCTTTAGTGGTCCTGGCCCTTTTTAAAATAATAATTCAAATATTACTACTGCTGCGCAGCTGTTGTGACTCATTTTCAAACACAGTCATAAGTTTGGCAGTATATCTTCACACTTAGATGAAATATGTCTTAACGGTCCAGTTCATCTGGGAATTTGAGTGGGTCAGAAATATGAAGTGTCAATCAGCAAGAGGAAAAAGGGCAGACGGAGTTATGACAATGCTGTTATTCCCTTTAGTTTGAAACCTCCTGGCAGACATTACACATTATTGCATGTCATGCATTTACCCTTTCAGTGTCTTTGGGAGAAAATAAGAATTAAAAATGAATATACATGATTAACAGCTTACAATGTGCTTACAAAGTGTCTTATGCACAAGACGCAGGCAACACTGCTCGTTCTCTTGACATATAAGACACAAGTAAAAAGTCCTCTTCATTTTTATCTCAGTCCAGGATCTATTTTACTTAAAATGGACTTATGAAGATTCAAAAGAATCTGAATTGATTCGAGTGTGGAGTTACAGAAAAGATTCTCTATGGTAAGTTGTAACATTCAGAAAAACTTGACATTTAAAGCCTGGAACCACTCGGGTTGACCTCAGTGGTTTGCATCCTCTCCTCTAAACCGAGAGTTCTTCTCAGTTCTTTATTGAAGACTCTAACAGGTACACTTTCAACAACCAAGTTTTTCTTTTGTTTGAAATATGTTCACAATGGCAGAAACATGCTGATTGATCACTCTCTGATTTGTGAAAGCTGACTTGAGAAGCAGCCCATGTGACCTATAGGATGTTTGGACAAGGCTCTTCTTAGTCACAACAATGTGTTTGTGACACTAGAAAATGTTCAAATGTTCTTGAACCTTTACAACATTCAGCATACTGCATGTGTAACAGGTAGAGGAAGAGGGGTGTTGGCTAATTGCCGATAGGGCAGATAATCAATACCGGTGTTACTCCACTATCAGGATTTTTAATAAACACAAGCACAACCTCCATCATTTATTAACATAAACTAGGCTTTTACTGAAAGCTAAAAAATAATGAGTAAATATATTTGATCTGCTATTAAATAATTAAAAAGTCAAAATATGATATGTGTTTAAATATGCTCTCTGGATAAGGGAAAACTCATTTTTAAGGGGCACAAGTGTCATTGACTGGTGCTGCACCTCTACAGGTAAGTCACCCCAGTCCTCGTTAACAATTTCACCACTGACTCACATTAATTAGGAAAATATACAAAACCTTCGAGTGAGCATGACACGATAGCATAGAAAAATGCCATATATATCCATCCATCCATTTTCTATCCCGCTTATTCCTTTTCAGGGTCGCAGGGGTCTGCTGGAGCCTATCCCAGCGCATTTATGGCGAGAGGCAGGGATACACCCCAGATGGTCGCCAGCCAATCGTGGGGCGCCATATATATATATATATATATATATATATATATATATATATATATATATATATATATATATATATATTTAACAATGTGGCCTTTTTGAGGGTACTCAAATAGAAACCAGAAGGGTCAACTCACCAAATTTGCATGGTGCAGTGCTGCAACACTGCTCCCCACTGGCAGCACAAATGTGAATGTATCTACGTTTTGAGTGACATACTATAATATGACATTTATTGAACAACATACTATAGTGTGACCTTTTTTGTGATATAGCATAATATGACAATTTTTGAGCAACATACTACAATATGCTCTTTTTTGATTGACATACTAGAGGGTGACATTTTTGATTGACATACTGTAGTATGCCCTCTTGTAGCAGGTGCTCTGTGCCTCACCATGTAAGACGAATGTTTGGGACTCATTTTTTGTAGGTTCAATACCTGTTTGAAACTGTTGACTTCAGAAACAACCCAAACTTTTAATGAAGGTTCTGAAAAATGTTCACAAAAACACTGGATCGCTCAGTGTGTTACAGGGATGACTGGCACTTATCAGTAGTGCATTCAACCTTTCTTGAGTGACACAAACGTTTTTTGAGCAAAATGCTATACTATGACCTTTTTTGAACCACATAGAAAAGTAAGACCTTTCTTACTTTAATCAGACCTTTTGTGAGCCACATACTATAGTAAGACCTTTTTTAAGCCACATACTTTAATCAGACCTTTTTTGAGCCACAGAGTAATATGACCTCTTTTGAACAATATACTATAGTAAGACCTATTTTGATCGAGATACTATGGTGTGACCTTTATATACTATAACTTTTATACTATAACCTTTTTTAAGGGACGCAGTATCATATAACTTCTTTTGAACCACTTAGTACAGTATGACGTTTTTTGGTGATCATGCTCATGCTCATATAATAAAAGGACATATTCTTATGTACTATTCATCAGATACCCTGAGAAAGGAGGAAAAATCTCGAAGAATCTGCACTCACCTTGTAGCTCAGGCTATCAGAATGCTAGAAAGCTAAATGCCTCAGGCTATTAGAACGTATTGAAGTTTAGGGTCATGGGTTCAAGTCTATGAGTTCAATGTCTAAACCCTTCTTGTCACAGGTGCTCTGCAGCTCATCCAGTAAAACATATGTTTGGCACTCAGTTGTTGTAGGTTCAATCCCTGTTTTGATACTTGTAACATCAGAAAAAACCCAAATGTTCACAAAAACCATGGGACTGGTCGGCTGAGTGTGTTACAGGGATGACTAGCACTTATCAGTAGTGGGTTCAACTCCTTGTGACCTTTTTTGAGTGACATGTTATGGTGTGACCTTTGGTGAGAGACATTCTATTATATTACCCTTTTTGCGCAACATACTGAACTATGCCCTTTTTGAGCTATAGTAAGATCTTTTTTGAGCCACATACGATAGTAGAACCTTTGTTGAGCCACATACTGTAGTATGACCTTTTTTGTGCCACATAGTATAACATGAACTCTTTTGAGTGACAGCCTATGGTATGATCTTTTTAGAGCGACATACTATAGTATTACCTTTTTGAGCGACATACTATAGTGAGACCTTTTTTTGAGGGACATACTATTGTATGACCTTTTTTGAACAACATACTATAGTAGGACCTTGTTTTAGCCAGACACTGTACTATGACCTGTTTTGAGTGACATACTATAGTAGGACCTGTTTTGAGTGACATACTATAGTGTGACCTTTTTTGAGCAGCATACTATAATAGGACCTTTTTTGAGCCACATACTATACTATAACCTTTTTTAAAGGACTTAGTATCATATGACTTCTTTTGAACCACTTAGTACAGAATGACGTTTTTTGATGATCATACTCATGCTCACGTAATAAAAGGACATATTCTTATCTACTTTTCATCAGATACCCTGAGAAAGGAGTAAAAATCTCAAAGTATCTGCACTCACCTTGTAGTTCAGGCTATTAGAACGCTCTCCTGAAGGTTAACGGTGATGGGTTCAAGTCTAGTTTAATCTCAAAAGGCAATACAAAAGAGTGAAAAGGAAAAACGAAATTCTTCTTGTAGCAAGTGCTGTGCGGCTCATCAGGTAAAAGATCTGTTTGACACTCAGTTGTTGTAGGTTCAAACCCTGTTTGAAGCTTTTAACGTCAGAAACAACGCAACATTTTAATCAAGGGTTGAAGAAACGTTCAAAAAAACCTTGGGACTGGTTGGCTGAGTGTTTTACAGGGACGGCTTGCACTTATCAGTAGTGGGTTCAAGTCTTTCTGATCTTTTTTGAGTGACATGCTATGGTGTGACCTTTGTTGAGAGACATTCGATTATATTACCTTTTTTGCACAACATACTGAACTATGACCTTTTTTGAGCCACATAGTATATACCATGACCTATTTTAAACGACATACTGTAGTATTACCTTTTTTTGAACAACATACTATATTTTTTGAGTGACATACTATAGTATCACCTCTTTTGAGCGACATACTATAGTATGACCTTTTTTGGGCCACATACTATACTATGACCTTTTTTGGCGACATACTATAGTTTGAACTTTTTTGAGTGACATACTAAAATAAGACCTTTTTTGAGCGACATGCTATAGTATGACCTTTTTTGAACAACATACTATAGTATGACCTTTTTTGGGCAACATACTATAGTATGACCTTTTTTGAGCCATATACTATAGTATGACCTTTTTTGAGCGACATACTATAGTATGACCTTTTTTGAGGGACATACTATAGTTTTAACTTTTTTGAGCGACATACTATAGTATGACCTTTTTTGAGCGACATACTATAGTAAGACCTTTTTTGAGCGACATGCTATAGTATGACCTTTTTTGAGCGACATACTATAGTATTAACTTTTTTGAGCGACATACTATAGTATGACCTTTTTTGAGCGACATACTATAGTATGACCTTTTTTGAGCGACATACTATAGTAAGACCTTTTTTGAGCAAAATTGTATAGTAAGACCTTTTTTGGGCCACATACTATAGAAAGAACTTTTTTGAACGACAAACTATAATATGACCTTTTTTGAGCCATATACTATAATATAACCTTTTTTGAGCCACATACTATAGTAAGACCTTTTTTGAGGGACATACTATAGTATTTCCTCTTTTTTAGTGACATACTATAGTAAGACCTTTTTTGAGCGACATAATATAGTTTGAACTTTTTTGAGCGACATGCTATAGTATGACATTTTTGGAGCGAAATGCTATAGTATGACTTTTTTTGAGCGACATACCATTGTATGATCTTTTTTGAGCGACATGCAATAGTATGACCTTTTTTGAGCGACATATTATAGTATGACCTTTTTTGGGCCACATATTATAGTAAGACTTTTTTGAGCGACATACTATAGTATGACCTTTTTTGAGTGACATACTATAGTATTACCTTTTTTGAGGGACATACCATAGTATGACCTTTTTTGAGCGGAATACTATACTATTACCTTTTTGGAATGACATACTATAGTATGACCTTTTTTGAGTGACATACTATAATAAGACGTTTTTTAGGTTACATACTATAGTATGACCTCTTTTGAGCCATATACTATAATATAATCTTTTTTGAGCCACATACTATAGTAAGACCTTTTTTGAGGGACATACTATAGTATTACCTCTTTTTTAGTGACATACTATGGTAAGACTTTTTTGAGTGACATGCTATGGTGTGACCTTTGGTGAGAGACATTCTATTATATTACCCTTTTTGCAAAACATACTGAACTATGACCTTTTTTGAGCCACATAGTATATACCATGACCTATTTTAAACTACAAATTAAGATTCTATTTGAATGTATGCCTGATCTAGAAGAGCTTGAAGAACAACACAATGTCCAAACAAACCAAGAAGTTTGAATCAGTTTGAAATAGAATTAGACCCTATATATGTGAAATATTTACAATATTATGAAGCTTAATAAAGTATGTAGCTTAAAGAATAAATGAGTAGTGATAAATTGCAAGATTGTGAAATTGTGTCTTTTTGTATTTTCTCTTGTGTTGCTGTTGTGATGTGTAGTGTAAATGGCTTTGGCCTGCAACTGGTCTGAATATCAAAATTAGCATTTGCTATCTCCCTTAATGTAATGTTTGATAGGTAATTGCATAATATTTTCAATAGTCCATTTTAAACAAATGAACTTAAAACAGACAAGTCCAGAATGCAATGTTGGTGACATCACTGAGGTATGACATCACTGAGGTATGACATCACAGAGGCTCAGTTGCAGTGTTGATGACATCACTGAGAAATGATACAGTGGATTGGATGTAATGCTGATGACATCACTGAGACATGACATCAAAGCTTTTTTTAAAGCTTTAAGTTTTCTATATAAGTAGCTGCTTTCTAGCTGATTTCAGTAGTCTAGGATATCTCACATATGAACACAAATATCTGCCGATCTCAGTTAAACTGATCATTCTCATCGAAGAATATATACAAGAGGATTTTCGCTCATATTTCAGATAGGATTTGAAAAGCAAGATGCCGTTCTGTGGTCTGAATCGACTCTTCAAGTCGTGCTTCACATGCACAGGAGGTATTGACTCTTCTGACGAGGAGGATGCAGGTGCTGGTCTCTCTGTCCAAAACCCAGCCGATACAACAACCACGGCCAGGACCAGGACAAAGACCAGAACCAGGACCAGAACCAGAACCAGAACCAGAAACAAGACATTTGATATGACCCCAAAAACCTCAATAGACAAGGAGAAAACATCCATGCTTTATGAGATACAGAAGCATGATGTACTCTCTGGCACGTCTTCCTGCTATAAGGTATTGGACTTTATTGGTGAAGGAACGTTTGGCAAAGTTGTCAAGTGTGTTGATTTAAAAACTGACAACTTAGTGGCAATCAAGTTTGACAAAGAGAATGACGATTCCTCTGTTCAAAATGAAGCCAAAATCCTGGAGTCAATCAGGAAACTTGACTCAGAAAAGGAAAACCTTGTGATGTACCTGGATGATTTCAATTTTCACGGTATTCGCTGCCTTGCCTTTGAGATGCTGGACATGGACCTATTTCACTTCATGAAAGAAAGAGATTGGATGCCATTGGCACTTGATGAAATTCGGCTTGTCACACATCAGCTACTTGTGGCACTTAATACCCTGAAACGTATTGGCATTGTCCATACAGACATTAAAACGGACAACATTATGCTTGTCAATCACAAGGCTCAGCCGTTCGTGGTCAAATTGATTGACTTTGGTGTGGCCCTTGAGGTGTCTGAACTAGAGGATGGAGATATTTTGCAGCCTTATGGACACAGGGCACCAGAGGTGACCTTGGGACTCCCTCTATCTGAAGCCATGGATATGTGGGGACTTGGATGCGTGATTGCACATCTATACTTTGGGAGAGACTTCTTCCCTGGAGAGTCCAGCTACGAAGACATGAAATATATTTGCAAGATGCTTGGTCAACCAGGAGACAACCTGATAAGTGCTGGGACAAATGCCAGATTCTACTTCAGCCGACACCAGGGCTGTAACTATTCAGGTTGGAAACTTAACTCTCCTGAGATGTACAAAGAGGCAACAGGTTCGGAGTTGCAAATTTCAGAGTGGTGGCTGGATGAATACATGGATTTGGAAGATGCAGTGACTTCTTACAGAGAAAGACAAAACACTCTTGAGGATGTGGACAAGAAAGCATTTTTATGCCTCCTTGAACAGATTCTCAATGTGGACGCTGGAAGAAGAATCACTCCCAAGCAAGCCCTACAGAACACTTTTATTACAATGGCTCATCTTGCAGACACAATTGACACAAACAGCTATGCAGCTGATGCCAAGCTGACCAGGACCATATCAGTTACATCTGATATGACCCCAAAAACCTCAATAGACAAGGAGAAAACATCCATGCTTTATGAGATACAGAAGCATGATGTACTCTCTGGCACGTCTTCCTGCTATAAGGTATTGGACTTTATTGGTGAAGGAACGTTTGGCAAAGTTGTCAAGTGTGTTGATTTAAAAACTGACAACTTAGTGGCAATCAAGTTTGACAAAGAGAATGACGATTCCTCTGTTCAAAATGAAGCCAAAATACTGGAGTCAATCAGGAAACTTGACTCAGAAAAGGAAAACCTTGTGATGTACCTGGATGATTTCAATTTTCACGGTATTCGCTGCCTTGCCTTTGAGATGCTGGACATGGACCTATTTCACTTCATGAAAGAAAGAGATTGGATGCCATTGGCACTTGATGAAATTCGGCTTGTCACACATCAGCTACTTGTGGCACTTAATACCCTGAAACGTATTGGCATTGTCCATACAGACATTAAAACGGACAACATTATGCTTGTCAATCACAAGGCTCAGCCGTTCGTGGTCAAATTGATTGACTTTGGTGTGGCCCTTGAGGTGTCTGAACTAGAGGATGGAGATATTTTGCAGCCTTATGGACACAGGGCACCAGAGGTGACCTTGGGACTCCCTCTATCTGAAGCCATGGATATGTGGGGACTTGGATGCGTGATTGCATGTCTATACTTTGGGAGAGACTTCTTCCCTGGAGAGTCCGACTATGAAGACATGAAATATATTTGCAAGATGCTTGGTCAACCAGAAGACAACCTGATAAGTGCTGGGACAAATGCCAGATGCTACTTCAGCCGACACCCGGGCTGGAACTATTCAGGTTGGAAACTTAACTCTCCTGAGATGTACAAAGTGGCAACAGGTTCGGAGTTGCAAATTTTAGACTGGTGGCTGGATGAATACATGGATTTGGAAGATGCAGTGACTTCTTACAGAGAAAGTCAAAACACTCTTGAGGATGTGGACAAGAAAGCATTTTTATGCCTCCTTGAACAGATTCTCAATGTGGACGCTGGAAGAAGAATCACTCCCAAGCAAGCCCTAGAACACACTTTTATTGCAAGAGAACACCAACACCAACATCAATTCCATATTTGAATGAAATCTAAACTTTGACAATCACTATCTGTAATTAGCCTCATTGCTCCTACTTCATGGGAGCATACACCTCCCGCTGTCAGTCTGCCCCTTTATGATGGCTCCAGTTGTGTGAAAAGCATCAAGCCCCCCACGCCCATCTCTGTTTGTCGTCCCTGGGCTTATTTCTTATTGTTATTATTATTTCAATTGCTTCCTTAATCTAGCGTTGGATTCAGAAGGCGATTGAGATAAAGTGCAGCCCAGGGACGATGAACCGAGATGAGAGGGGGGCTACTGATTTACAAATATATAAACCCAAAAGTGTAACAGCATTCTTCAATTTCAGCGATTTTGTCTATGAAATTGTTCAAAATTTGTGACCCTAGCTTTCACACACCTGGAGCTGTCATAAAGGAGTTAGACTGACAGCAGGAGGTGTATGCTCCCATAAAGTGGGAGCAGTGAAGATGATCACAGAGAGTAAATGTCAATTATCTGATCGGTGCGCAGGGGTTGAAGCACTTGAAATGTAACCTGTGGCACGAAATGAAATGTCTTAGGAGGAGGAAGAAGCCAATAAGCAGTGAAGGACATAAGTGGAATATAGAGTATAAAGCAGGGGTGTCCAATTCCGGTCTTGGGGGGCCGGTTTGGGTGCAGGCTTTTGTTCCAACCAGGCAGTAACACACCTGATTCCACTCTTTAACCTCTAGAGCTCTTCCTAAGAACCTTTTTTAGTAAAATCAGGTGTGTTACTGCCTGTTTGGAACAAAAGCCTGCACCTACACCAGCCCATCATTTAAATGAAATTTAAATTGCCCCAGCTCATTCTTTCAAGATGAAAAGAACGAGCTTAAAGTGTTAGTGTTCCCCCATATCGCAGAAGGATATGTTATTTACTTAGATTTTTTTCAACAGTAAACCATCATCTCATCTCTGTTTGTCGTCCCTGGGCTGTGCTTTCTTCGCCAGAGTCCTACCACCAGAAAACTACTAATACTACAGTTGGATTAAGAAGGCGATTGAGATAGAAAAGTGCAGCCCAGGGACGATGAACAGAGGTGTATGCTCCCATGAAGTGGGAGCAGTGAAGATGATCACAGAGAGTAAATGTCAGTCATTTGATCGGTGCGCAGGGGTTGAAGCACTTGAAATGTAACCTGTGGCACGAAATAAAATGTCTTAGGAGAAGGAAGAAGCCAAGAAGCAGTGAAGGACATAAGTGGAATATAGAGTATAAAGCAGGGGTGTCCAATTCCGGTCTTGGGGGGCCGGTTTGGGTGCAGGCTTTTGTTCCAACCAGGCAGTAACACACCTGATTCCACTCTTTAACCTCTACAGCTCTTCCTAAGAACCTTTTTTAATAAAATCAGGTGTGTTACTGCCTGTTTGGAACAAAAGCCTGCACCTACACCAGCCCATCATTTAAATGAAATTTAAATTGCCCCAGCTCATTCTTTCAAGATGAAAAGAACGAGCTTAAAGTGTTAGTGTTCCCCCATATCGCAGAAGGATATGTTATTTACTTAGATTTTTTTCAACAATAAACCATCATCTCATCTCTGTTTGTCGTCCCTGGGCTGTGCTTTCTTCGCCAGAGTCCTACCACCAGAAAACTACTAATACTACAGTTGGATTAAGAAGGCGATTGAGATAGGAAAGTGCAGCCCAGGGACGATGAACAGAGGTGTATGCTCCCATGAAGTGGGAGCAGTGAAGATGATCACAGAGAGTAAATGTCAGTCATTTGATCGGTGCGCAGGGGTTGAAGCACTTGAAATGTAACCTGTGGCACGAAATAAAATGTCTTAGGAGAAGGAAGAAGCCAAGAAGCAGTGAAGGACATAAGTGGAATATAGAGTATAAAGCAGGGGTGTCCAATTCCGGTCTTCGAGGGCCAGTTTGGGTGCAGGCTTTTGTTCCAACCAGGCAGTAACACACCTGATTCCACTCTTTAACCTCTAGAGCTCTTCCTAAGAACCTTTTTTTTAGTAAAATCAGGTGTGTTACTGCCTGTTTGGAACAAAAGCCTGCACCTACACCAGCCCATCATTTAAATGAAAAGTAAATGTTTTTCATAATACGAATAAGAATAAATTAAAAAAATGTCTCAAGAGGAGGAAAAAGAATTACAGTTCTTCCAAGCAGGGTGTCCGAAGGTGAGTTTGTTAAACGATGCATGAGGAAAGCAGCCGAACTTGTGTGTCCCGAGAAGCAACAAGCTTTAGCCAATACTAGCCTGATGAGGAATACTATAGCGGAGAGGATTTCAGATCTATGTATGAAGTTTACACATTCACAGGACATGTGAATGCTTTCTTCTTGACACATTCAATAGCACTCTCCTTAGTTTGTAAGGTGTAGGCAGGGATTCAAGTTATACTTTATATGCACATGTGTAAATGTTTGAAAAATTCCTTTCTTTATAAATCTCATTTAACCTTAAAGTGCATTACTGTACAATCAGTGGGATCAGTTGCAATATAGTTGCATATATTTAAATGATGAAGTAAATTGCACATTTGCCTGAGGAAATCTAAGGTGTTTCCTGAAATTTTTCGTAAAAGATATGTCCATTAAATTTTAACATTTTAGAAATGTTCTTGTGCTTCTTTACACCACAACAAAAGGAAGACATCCTATTTTAGTTAATTATAGCAGAGTATGGAATATTTTTAATGGCCCAGTTGACATCTACTGAGGCTGTATGTGTCCTACAATATGAAATGAGTTTGACACTCCTCATATAGTTTAATTGTTCTATGAAAGTATTCAGATTGTAGTTTTTCCTCTTCACATGACAAATAAAAGAAGTCCTTATTATTACAGGAGGTTATATTGGATCAGTTTTACTGGTCCTGCCTATGTAAAATCATATCAGTCTTTATGTGGCCTTTGAACAAATGAGTTTGACACCCCTGGCTTAAAGTGTTGGTAATTTTGTTTTCCAATAAAGAGTGTAAATAATTGTAAAGTACGCGTCAAAAAGACCAAACCAATTGCTATGTCAATTCTGAACAATTCACAATATAACATAATAATATAAATTGCTGTCTCCTTCAAGATGAATTGAAAGAGCTTCAGTGTGTCAGTATGTTGTAATGTTTTTCCAACAAAAAAAAGGTAAATAATTGCAAATAACGCATAAAAAGTACGGAACAAAGGCTTTCGGTTTTGGTCATGCAATGATGAGACACAAAGTAAATTTCTCTGTCGACAATATGACTCCCAGTGGGATGGTAACCGAACACTTGGAGTCCAACAAAAAACAAATTGAGCGAGGTGCCGGGACAGGCCAGGTGACACCTTCATACGGACACACTATAGTTTGTTTAGCATGATCCTATGTTTTCAAGGATTATACAAATAGTTATATTTTATGAGTGAACTGTTGAAAGTAATTAATTTCATGAATGTTAAGGGTACAAACTCAGCTATAAAAAGGAGGAAGATTCAAACTGAAAAATCTATATTTAACTTTCTTGCACGAGACCCATCTAGAGGAAAAAAAAAAAATAAAATATCATTATTGGAATCTGAAGTCCTTTATAGTGCTGGATCCTCCATTCAGAGGGGAGTAGCCATCTTGATTAGGAAGAACGTTAAGATTAAAATACTTAGACAACAAGCAGATGAAGAAGACAGGTGGATAGCAATCAGTGACATGTGGTGAGGTTCATGGTTGGTGAGGCATGGACTCCGTTAGAGTCAGATTTACAAATATATAAACCCATAAGGGTAACAGCATTCTTTTCACTCTCTCTCTCTCTTTGTATGTATCAAAAGTATGTAAAGATATAAAAAAAAACAAAAAAAAACGTGACAATGTATAATACAACATGCCACCACAGCAGTTCTGTCATGTTTGACCTACTAGCTTTTCAACACAGCCATATTTCTCCAACAATTTAATATCATTTCTAATCACATCAACGACTTCTTCAATTAGATCGTTCTGTATTCTATTTAAAAAGCCAGAAAACACAGTCGATGTCTCCAAGTGTCTAGCTAACCTTTCATCTTTCTCAGCAAAAACATGTAAAAGTTCTACATAGTTGCCACTATTAGAGGAGTTTGCCCTCTCAAAGCCAAGTCGATCGTTGAGCTTCCAAAAGTTTTTAAAGCAATCTGACTGGTGTAGCACTCCGTTTGGAGGTAGAGATGGGGAAATTAAACGTTTGCAGGGATTCGGTCACAAACTGAATATTGGACAAATCATAAAAAAAGAATCCAAATATAAATAAGAGTGTCCGACACCTTTTTCATGAACAAATTCAAGCACTTTTCAAGCACCTTCAAGCACCAGTTTTTCACTTTTCAAGCACCTTTAAATAGGTAGCCTACTTGTTGTGTTTGCCATGATGTGTTTGTGTTCTACTCACCCATGTTTTTTTTTTGCATTTGAAGATCTGCCAGAGATTTAGAAGTAGAGCAGAGAGAAGTAGAGTCGGAGTAGAACACAATTTTTTGATGCAGAATTAAGGGCCTAAAAAAAACGGCCTTGTCCTTTAAGTGTCAAGCTACGTGTTGGAATAAAGTGTGAACTGGTGAGGACTGACATGTTTAAAGAATTCAAATTACCTTCATGAAAACATTAAAAGGCTTTTGTGTGCAGCCACATATCCACTATTGAATTAGTACAACCTTCCCCTCAAGTAGGGAATGTCAATTTAATTTGTTTATTAACAAAACGGATACTTATTTACAGAAGGACAATAGATTTGATCAATCAAAACATAAAGAGTGTACAACTATGTCTTTTTCAGAACTATCTCTTGGTCTGAGATAGACATCACAAAAAATTCAAGCATTTTCAATCACTTCACAAAAAATCCAAGCATTTACACAACCTTGAAAACACTGAATTGAAATTCAAGCATTTTCAAGGAATTCAAGCACCCGTGGGAACCCTGAGACGGACTCTCAGCATCCACCTTTCATCATGTGAAACAGCAGGAAAATACGACTGTCACTCGTGGTCACAGCAGAAATGTTGCTGACTGAAGATTCTGTGTTGAGCAATTACGTGTGAAGTAGATCTTTCATATTAAACATTTGATGCAGATTGCAGGCCATTCAGTTTTTTCTCTTTGGATTCCCGGCATGCTTTTAAATCATATTAAAGGTCCTGAAGAGATAACAATTTTTAGTATGTCGCAGGAAAACAACAAGATTATTCACAAATCTGCAGAAATAAGATAGAAGGGATGTGCCTTCAAATTTTAAACACATTCGATTAATGATGTGAGGTTGTTATTTACGGAATTGCATAGTTTGACATTTTGACATTTAAATATGAAATTTAAAAACATGAACATCATTGCAGCAGCAATAAACAGCATAAAGTTGATTGTACATCTAAAGAACAGAATCACGTTCTCTATAGTAAGCTACAGTGGTTTCAGTTACTATTTTAAAGAAAAGTAGACGTGGATATCTGTTTGATTAAAAGAAGTTTCTAGCTGTAGAACAGAATAGTTTCTGGCAACTGACGTATGTCCTCAATCTGATGTTAGTCTATTGTGTCAGTTCAGTAACTGAACATACAGATCCTGTCATGTTTTCCTGTTACTTTAAGGACAAGTTCATGAAGTACACTTGAAGCTTCTGTGCAGCTATTTCTATATTCTGAGCAGGAGAAAAGTGCAAGAAAATCAGGTTTTACTGTTTCAGTGGAACAACGTCCGCTAGCGGTCATGCTGGAACGGTACACTTCTGGATACTTGTGTGTGTGGAAAGATGAAGACTTTCCCACAACATGCAATCCAAAACCAAGAAACCATGGGAAACATGCGCAGAGTATCGTGTGTTGATATGTGTTTAAAAAGTTGTATGTACGAGTGTTTGTGGCATAGAGGAAAGGGGGAGAAAGAGGGAGAGGGAGAGAGAGTGAGTGCTGCGCTCAAATCAGCTGATCGTAATAACAACAATAAATAAATGTAGTGGATGCATCATTCCGTACAAACATGTGGAAATACAGTGAAACTCAACTCTAACCGGAGAAATAAAAAGTAGAACTAGACAATTCCCACGGCAATTGTGAGATTTCGGCCTGGGCCGTCAGGCATTGGGATTCTACTGTGGCTAAATACAGAAGTTCATTACCACAGTGGAATGCTGATGTCTTTCTGATTCTAACTGCCAAGTTTTGTATGTGTCGGATATTTAGAAGGTATTAAGAAAAAAACAGCAGCCAATCAGCTTTCAGCCTGATGGAGTAATCATCAAGCTGTGTTGTTTCTGTGGTTAATATGATATCAATTACAGTATCTGTTAACACTAATCCTATGTGCTGTAGACTATCTCCATAGAAATGAACGGGAAATAAAGTTGCACCGAAACAGGGACTATGATGCCGTGGTGGACAGAACGTAGCTTGGGATGGTGCAGAGCTTTCTTTTATCACTCTCGCAAAGTTTGGTGAGTGTGCAACCTTTATATCAAAAGTTATTAAGGAAAAACCAACATTAAATATGCTCTCAGTCTGTCGTGCTGCAAGAGCTGGGGCCGTTGCTATGGTTACTCACACAACAACTCCAGCACTTTGATGTAGAAGAGACCATTAATGATCTCAATTAACACCCGTCTATTAATGTGTGTGGAACAACAGCTGATTCCTGCTTGATTAGCAAATAAATGACAGTGTCTCTATTTTGAATAAGCTACTCAAAGAATACTTTGACAGAGATAGATAAGTGGAGAATATAACATCATCATCATACTGTGATGATGATGATATATTCTCTCCCTAACACAGACCACAGCAGAGGACAGTAGATTGGTTGATGTGAAGGCACTGTTTTCTGCTAAAACGTCATGAGGAAAGCTGACAGTAATATTATAGTAAATGGAAAAATTCCTGTCAGGTGGTGTAACCCTAAAAACCTGGTACCAGATAGTTTAACTTTCTCAAAAAGGAATTAAAAAATTAAAAACACATGCCATCGACTAGTTTTATCTTCTAGGTGGATTAAATATTTAAAATTCTCATGATTCAGTACACTAAAGAACTGCTTTGCCCCTCCTGATTGCTCCAGCCACTTTTTTACTACTAATTGGGTCCTTTATGATCTCTTTACTCCTTGCTTTAAGATTTAAATGCACAATTTTTATCTGTAATATAAACACAATTTTAGATGTTTTCCCCGAATATTCTCACTATATATGCACTGTATCTCAAGAATAAATTGATTCTGACACTTGTGGTTGTACAGATATTCCATAATTATTATTATCAGTTACAGTAGGAAAACGGTGTGTCTTTGAGCTTGAGTAGTTATCTCGAATCAGAAAACAATAAATATTTTTTAGAGTAGTTTTGACTGTTAAACTGTTGTTGTCCATAGTTATAGTATAACATATTGTGGCTATGAATAATTAATTAATTAATTAAAATATGTTAAATGGCCTTTAAAAACAAATCAAGAATACATTTTTAGCCATCTGAGAGGTCAGTGGTGATAATGGGGTATGATATATACGCGTATGTTTTAAAACAACAACATCTGTTTCTGACAAGAACTTAAGTGATGAATTTACACTGGATCCAATGGAGAACTTACCCTGATATTGCTGCACTTCATTAAAAACAAGTTTGTTTAATTTTAAGGATAAGACGCATGTAGAAAGTAGACTTTTTTTTACTATGTTTTGGTGAGTAAACTAACTTCTGGCCTTGAAAGTTGATGTTTTTTAAAATGTGAACAGCAATTGTAAAAAAAGAAAAGAAAATAAGTACAAATAATATAACAATGCTGAATCAATGTAAAAAAAAAAGGTACACGTTATGACCTGTTTAAATGACATACTATAGTATTACCTTTTTTTGAACAACATACTATAGTAAGACCTTTTTTGAGTGACATACTATAGTATCACCTAAGGGTAATATAATAGAATGTCTCTCACCAAAGGTCACACCATAGCATGTCACTCAAAAAAGGTCAGAAAGACCTCAACCCACTACTGATAAGTGCAGGCCACATACTATAGAAAGACCTTTTTTGAACGACAAACTATAATATGACATTTTTTGAGTGACATACTATAATAAGACCTTTTTTAAGCTACATACTATAGTATGACCTCTTTTGAGCCATATACTATAATATAACCTTTTTTGAGCCACATACTATAGTAAGACCTTTTTTGAGGGACATACTATAGTATTACCTCTTTTTTAGTGAAATACTATAGTAAGACTTTTTTGCAGCGACATAGTATAGTAAGACCTTTTTTGAGCGACATAATATAGTTTGAACTTTTTTGAGTGACATATTATAGTATGACCTTTTTTGGGCCACATACTATAGTAAGACCTTTTTTGAGTGACATACTATAGTATGACCTTTTTTGGGCCACATACTATAGTAAGACCTTTTTTGAGGGACATACTATAGTATTACCTCTTTTTTAGTGAAATACTATAGTAAGACTTTTTTGGAGCGACATAGTAAAGTAAGACCTTTTTTGAGCGACATACTATAGTATTAACTTTTTTGAGCGACATACTATAGTATTACCTTTTTTGAGCGACATACTATAGTATGACCTTTTTTGAGCGACATACTATAGTTTGAACTTTTTTGAGTGACATACTAAAATAAGACCTTTTTTGAGTGACATCCTATGGTGTGATCTTTTTTGAGCGACATACTATAGTATGACCTCTTTTTTAGTGACATACTATAGTAAGACTTTTTTGGAGCGACATAGTATAGTAAGACCTTTTTTGAGCAAAATGCTATAGTATGACCTTTTTTGAGCGACATACTATTGTATGATCTTTTTTGAGCGACATGCTATAGTATGACCTTTTTTGAGCGACATATTATAGTATGACCTTTTTTGGGCCACATACTATAGTAAGACCTTTTTTGAGTGACATACTATAGTTTGAACTTTTTTGAGTGACATACTAAAATAAGACCTTTTTTGAGTGACATACTATAGTATGACCTTTTTTGAACGACAAACTATAATATGACCGTTTTTGAGTGACATACTATAGTATGACCTTTTTTGAGCAACATACTATAGTATGAACTCTTTTGAGTGACATACATTAGTAAGACCTTTTTTGAGCAAAATTGTATAGTAAGACCTTTTTTGGGCCACATACTATAGAAAGACCTTTTTTGAACGACAAACTATAATATGACATTTTTTGAGTGACATACTATAATAAGACCTTTTTTAAGCTACATACTATAGTATGACCTCTTTTGAGCCATATACTATAATATAACCTTTTTTGAGCCACATACTATAGTAAGACCTTTTTTGAGGGACATATTATAGTATTACCTCTTTTTTAGTGAAATACTATAGTAAGACTTTTTTGGAGCGACATAGTATAGTAAGACCTTTTTTGAGCGACATACTATAGTATTAACTTTTTTGAGCGACATACTATAGTATTACCTTTTTTGAGCGACATACTATAGTATGACCTTTTTTGAGCGACATACTATAGTAAGACCTTTTTTGAGCGACATGCTATAGTATGACCTTTTTTGAGCGACATACTATAGTATTAACTTTTTTGAGCGACATACTATAGTATGACCTTTTTTGAGCGACATACTATAGTATGACCTTTTTTGAGCGACATACTATAGTAAGACCTTTTTTGAGCAAAATTGTATAGTAAGACCTTTTTTGGGCCACATACTATAGAAAGAACTTTTTTGAACGACAAACTATAATATGACCTTTTTTGAGCGACATAGTATAGTGTGACCATTTTTGAGCGACATACTATAGTAAGACTTTTTTGGAGCGACATAGTATAGTAAGACCTTTTTTGAGCGACATAATATAGTTTGAACTTTTTTGAGCGACATGCTATAGTAAGACCTTTTTTGAGTGAGATACTATAGTATGACCTTTTTTGGGCCACCTACTATACTATGAACTTTTTTGAGCGACATACTATAGTTTCAACTCTTTTGAGTGACATACTAAAATAAGACCTTTTTTGAGTGACATCCTATGGTATGATCTTTTTTGAGCGACAATACTATAGTATGAACTTTTTTGAGTGACATACTATAGTCTTACGTTTTTTGAGCGACATGCTATAGTATGACCTTTTTTGAACAACATACTATAGTTTGACCTTTTTTGGGCCACATACTATAGTATGACCTTTTTTGAGCGACATGCTATAGTATGACCTTTTTAGAGCGACATGCTATAGTATGGCCTTTTTTGAACGACATACTATAGTATTACCTTTTTTGAGCGACATACTATAGTATGACCTTTTTTGAGCCATATACTATAGTATTACCTTTTTTGAACGACATACTATAGTATGACCTTTTGTGAGCGACATGCTATAGTATGACCTTTTTAGAGCGACATGCTATAGTATGGCCTTTTTTGAACGACATACTATAGTATGACCTTTTTAGAGCGACATCCCATGGTATGACCTTTTTTGAGTGACATACTATAGTATTACCTTTTTTTAGACATACGATAGTATAACCTTTTTTGAGCCACATAGTATAAAAGGACCTATTTTAAACAACATACTATTGTATGACCTTTTTTGAACAACGTACTATAGTAGGACCTTGTTTTAGCACACACTGTACTATGACCTGGTTTGAGTGACATAGCATAGTATGGCACAGTATAGTACAGTATGAGCCACATACGATACTATGATATTTTTTGAGTGACATCCTATAATATGGTCTTTTTTGAGCGACATACTATAGTGTGACCTTGTTTGAGCAACATACTATAATAGGACCTTTTTTGAGCCACATACTATACTATAACCTTTTTCAAAGGACTTAGTATCATGACTTCTTTTGAACCACTTAGTACAGAATGATGTTTTTTGATGATCATACTCATGCTCACGTAATAAAAGGACATATTCTTATCTACTTTTCATCAGATACCCTGAGAAAGGACTAAAAATCTCAAAGAATCTGTACTCACCTTGTAGCTCAGACTATTAGAACACTCTACTGAAGGTTTACGGTGATGGGTTCAAGTCTAGTTTAATGTCAAAAGGCAATACAAAAGAGTGAAAAGGAAAAGTGAAATTCTTCTTGTAGCAAGTGCTGTGCGGCTCATCAGGTTAAAGATCTGTTTGACACTCAGTTGTTGTAGGTTCAAACCCTGTATGAAGCTATTAATGTCAGAAACAATTCAAACTTTTAATCAAGAGTCGAAGAAACATTCACAAAAACCTTGGGACTGGTTGGCTGAGTGTTTTACAGGGACGGCTTGCACTTATCTGTAGTGGGTTCAAGTCTTTGTGACCTTTTTTGAGTGACATGCTATGGTGTGACCTTTGTTGAGACACATTCTATTATATTACCCTTTTTGCGCAACATACTGAACTATGACCTTTTTTGAGCCACATAGTATATACCATGACCTATTTTAAACGACATACCATAGTATGACCTTTTTTGAACAACATACTGTAGTAAGACCTTTGTTGAGGGACATACTATAGTATCACCTCTTTTGAGTGACATTCTATGGTATGATCTTTTTTGAGCGACATACTATAGTATAACTGTTTTTGAGCCATATACTATAATATAACCTTTTTTGAGCCACATATTATAGTAAGACCTTTTTTGAACGACATACTATAGTATGACCTTATTTAGAGAGACATGCTATAGTACGACCTTTTTTGAGCAACATACTATAGTATGAACTCTTTTGAGTGACATACTTTAGCATGACCTTTTTTGAGCAACATACTATAGTAATACCTTTTTTGAGTGACATACTATAGTAAGACCTTTTTTGGGCCACATACTATAGAAAGCCTTTTTTTGAACGACAAACTGTAATATAACCTTTTTTGAGTGACATACTATGGTAAGACCTTTTTTGAGCGGCGTATTATAGTTTCAACTTTTTTGAGCCACATACTATAGTAAGACTTCTTTGGAGCGACATAGGATATTAAGACCTTTTTTGAGCTACATGATATAGTTTGAACTTTTTAGAGCGACATGCTATAGTATGATCTTTTTCGAGCGACATACTATATTATGACCTTTTTTGAGTGACAGACTATAATAAGACCTTTTTGGAGCGACATACTATATTAAGACCTTTTTTGAGTGACATCCTATGTTATGATCTTTTTTGAGGGACATACTATAGTATGACCTCTTTTGAGTGACATCCTATGATATGATCTTTTTTGAGCAACATACTATAGTAAGACCTTTTTTGAGCAACATACTATAGTAAGACCTTTTTTCGAACAACATAATATAGTGTGACCTTTTTTGAGCGACATACTATAGTATGACTTTTTTTGAGTGACATACTGTAATAAGACCTTTTTTAAGCTACATACTATAGTATGACCTCTTTGGAGACATATAATATAATATAACCTTTTTTGAGTCACATACTATAGTAAGACTTCTTTGGAGCGACATAGGATATTAAGACCTTTTTTGAGCTACATGATATAGTTTGAACTTTTTAGAGCGACATGCTATAGTATGATCTTTTTCGAGCGACATACTATATTATGACCTTTTTTGAGTGACAGACTATAATAAGACCTTTTTGGAGCGACATACTATATTAAGACCTTTTTTGAGTGACATCCTATGTTATGATCTTTTTTGAGGGACATACTATAGTATGACCTCTTTTGAGTGACATCCTATGATATGATCTTTTTTGAGCAACATACTATAGTAAGACCTTTTTTGAGCAACATACTATAGTAAGACCTTTTTTCGAACAACATAATATAGTTTGACCTTTTTTGAGCGACATGCTATAGTATGACCTTTTTTGAGCGACATACTATAGTTTGAACTTTTTTGAACAACATACTATAGTATGACCTTTTTTGAACAACATACTTTAGTATGACCTTTTTTGAGCGACATACTATAGTATGACCTTTTTTAGAGCGACATGCTATAGTATGACCTTTTTTAGAGCGACATGCTATAGTATGACCTTTTTGGAGCGACATGCTATAGTATGACCTCTTTTGAGCCATATACTATAATATAACCTTTTTTGAGCCACATACTATAGTAAGACCTTTTTTGAGCGACATAATATTGTATGATCTTTTTTGAGCGACAAAGTATATTAAGACCTTTTTTGGGCCACATACTATAGAAATACCTTTTTTGGACGACAAACTATAATATGACCTTTTTTGAGTGACATACTATAGTATGACCTTTTTTTGAGCGACATACTATAGTATGACCTTTTTTGAGTGACATACTATAGTATGACCTTTTTTAAGCTACATGGATAGTTTGAAATTTTTTGAGTGACATGCTATAGTATGATCTTTTTTGAGCGACATACTATATTATGACCTTTTTTGAGCGACATACTATAATATTACCTTTTTTGAGTGACATACTATAGTATGACCTTTTTTGAGTGACATACTATAGTATGACCTTTTTTAAGCTACATGATATAGTTTGAAATTTTTTGAGTGACATGCTATAGTATGATCTTTTTTGAGCGACATACTATATTATGACCTTTTTTGAGCGACATACTATAATATTACCTTTTTTGAGTGACATACTATAGTATGACCTTTTTTGAGTGACATACTATAGTATGACCTTTTTTAAGCTACATGATATAGTTTGAAATTTTTTGAGTGACATGCTATAGTATGATCTTTTTTGAGTGACATACTATAATAAGACCTTTTTGGAGCGACATACTATAGTATGACCTCTTTTGAGCCATATACTATAATATAACCTTTTTTGAGCCACATACTATATTAAGACCTTTTTTGAGCGACATAGTATAGTAAGAGCTTTTTTGGGCCACATACTATAGTATGACCTTTTTTGAGCGACATACTATAGTATGACCTTTTTTGAGTGACATACTATAGTATGACGTTTTTTGAACAACGTACTATAGTGGGACCTTGTTTTAGCCACACATTGTACTATGACCTGGTTTGAGTGACATAGCATAGTATGGCACAGTATAGTACAGTATGAGCCACATACGATACTATGACATTTTTTGAGTGACATCCTATAATATGGTCTTTTTTGAGCGACATACTATAGTGTGACCTTGTTTGAGCAACATACTATAATAGGACCTTTTTTGAGCCACATACTATACTATAACCTTTTTTAAAAGACTTAGTATCATATGACTTCTTTTGATGATAATACTCATGCTCACGTAATAAAAGGACATATTCTTATCTTCTTTTCATCAGATACCCTGAGAAAGGAGTAAAAATCTCAAAGAATGTGTACTCACCTTGTAGCTCAGACTATTAGAACGCTCTCCTGAAGGTTAACGGTGATGGGTTCAAGTCTAGTTTAATCTCAAAAGGCAATACAAAAGAGTGAAAAGGAAAAGTGAAATTCTTCTTGTAGCAAGTGCTGTGCGGCTCATCAGGTAAAAGATCTGTTTGACACTCAGTTGTTGTAGGTTCAAACCCTGTTTGAAGCTTTTAACGTCAGAAACAACCCAAACTTTTAATCAAGGGTCGAAGAAACATCCACAAAAACCTTGGGACTGGTTGGCTGAGTGTTTTACAGGGACGGCTGGCACTTATCTGTAGTGGGTTCAAGTCTTTCTGACCTTTTTTGAGTGACATGCTATCGTGTGACCTTTGGTGAGAGACATTCTATTATATTACCCTTTTTGCGCAATATACTATAGTGTGACCTTTTTTGAGTAACATCCTCTGGTATGATCTTTTTTGAGGGACATACTATAGTATGACCTTTTTTGAGCGACATACTATAGTATGACCTTTTTTGAACCACATGCTATAGTTTGAACTTTTTTAACGACATACTATAGTAAGACCTTTTTTAAGCCACATAGTATAAAATGACCAATTTTAAACAACATACTATAGTACGACCTTTTTTGAGTGACATACTATAGTAAGTAAGCGATATACTATAGTGTGACCTTTTTTGAGCGACATACTATACTATGACCTTTTCTGAGCCACATACTATAGTGAGACATTTTTTGAGCCACATAGTATAAAATGACCAATTTTAAACAACATACTGTAGTATGACTTTTTTTGAGCCACCTACTATAGTATGACCTCTTTTGCGTCACTTACTATAATAAGACATTTTTTGAGCGACATTGTATAGTAAGACCTTTTTTGAGCCACATACGTTATTATTACCTTTTTTGAGCCACATACTATAGTATGACCACTTTTGAGTGACATACTATAGTAAGATCTTTTTTGAGCAACATACTATAGTATGACTTTTTTGGTCACATACTGTACTAATAATCAACCAATAGAACTCTGGCTGAGGACCTTCATTAGTAGAATCAGGTGTGTTACAGCCTGGTTGGAACAAAAACCTGCACCCACACATCTCTCCAGGACCTGAGTTTTACACCCCTGTCCTATATTATTACCTTTGTTCTGACATGTCAGATATTAAGTGGGCCTATGTTCAGTTTAGTCAGACTCAAATTCCTATCTGTTGCAACTCAAATTGTTCCTTACTCTTTCAAAAGACAAACAAAGGCAGGTCTGCTCAGTCCAAAACACCAAACAGGATTTCCAAAATCATGAATGCTCAACAGGTAATCCATGGATTAATCACATATACAATGCAGGAACAGGAACAAATTGGGTACCACGGTCAGAGGAACTGAGCAAACATGGTTGGAGTACGTTCGAAGAATCAGAGACCGAACAGAGGAAGTGGTGGGACTTAAATAGTGAACACAGCAGCGCTCTAAACGAAAACAGGTGATACCAATCAGGAGATTGAGGGTAGAGACTCTGAGGAGAGGCGGGGCCGTAGGGGAAAACAGACACAGAAAAAGAGAAAACCCTCCTGCAGTTCAGGTGAATGATCTTAGTTACTGCACCTTTAATCATAGAGACTTCCTGCTTGTTGCACAAGCCTATTCCTTTGTTTATGTCTAACTTTATTAGCAGTGTGAAAACATGCTCCGTTTGACATTCAGTTGCACTAACACTGGAGTGGAACCAACAGTAATTTACTGCTGACTGGGTTCAGTCTGTAAGGAGAGAATGTGTGTTATATTCATATTGCTTTATTTAATTTATTATGTAACATTGTGTATCCTGTATGTTTTATTGTGTTACAGTTTTACAAAAAAGAAATTAAAGATTTCAGCAAATCACTCAACCTGGAATTAAACCCTGCTGGTCTTTAATTGTTGTTCGCTATCTGTCTTTAATACCCCAGAAGTATTACCAGGACAGAATAACCTTTTTTGAGTGATATACTATAATATGACCACTTTTGAGCGACATACTATAGTATGACCTTTTTGAGCCACATACGACAGCAGGGCTACTCAACTATAAACTGAAAAGGTTCACTCACCCAACTTCCAATGTTTCCGTGGTGTGAAACAGTGGGGAGTAGTTTTGCAGTATAATAGCCCTTTACACTGCAACACTATTCCCCGCTGGCAGCACAAATGCCTATTTATTTGTCCACTCCGCCTTAAATTCTCTATTTTCTGCATCCACATTTCTTTTCTTCTGCAGTTTTGAGCTATTTCTGTTTGATACGTGATCTCATAAATCACCAACAGAAAAATACTCTCTCTCACGCGGACCTCATGTCCCTGCATTACTGTGTTGTCATAGTGACTACAAACAATCTCATATTGAGTTTTTTGTCGTGAGATTGGCTAAGGGGAAATACACCCAGAAATAGTAAGGCAATTTATTCCGCCTGAAACACTATGTAATAATAATAATAATAATAATAATAATTAATGATTTGGCATTGCTTTTGGATTCTTATGCAGACCCCGGTCCACTAATAGAGTAAGTCTGGTCTATATATTTGTATGAGCTTCATTAAGGCTGCCCTGTGTTTTTTTTTTTTTTTATTCATTTAAAGATATTTCTTTTTTCTGTTTTCTTCCCAACAATTAAAGTAGGTTTTTAAACACAAGCTGTGGATAATCAATCAGTTTTATCTTTGTCCTTTGTCTGCATTAGGTTGCTGTAAAATCTCCATCTTGTAGGTTGAGAAACACAATGCCAACCATACAGAATAGTTGGATTATCTGTTCTTGAGAAAGTCATAACAGATATGCCTAGTTGGTAAGTTCTTTTTAGAGTTGTATGATTCTGTCCTGTAGCCAAAATCCAGTGATTAAGTAAGATCTATGATGCTCTGCAGTGACAAAAATTCTAGAAAATACTTGAGTCATTGCATTTTAACATGAAAACTATTTGGAGAAACCAACTGTGGCTGAATGCGAAAAACAGTTCTATCTGCCTATTACCTACACACATATTTATATGAATGAAAAAAAACGTGATATTTTCTGGTATGATTTGTATATTTATATATTGTGTTAAACTAAAAATGTTCCTGCTCTCTGTCAGCTCAGTGTCAGATCTGGTGTTCTGCTCTCAAATAAGCGTTGCAGGTAAAATGAGCTAAAAGGGGATGCCTGATTTAAAAAAAAAAAAACATCCATCCTGTGAAATGCTAACTTACCATTTGAAGGAATATGAACATAAAATTGTCCAACACACACATCTCAACTTGAGTTGAACTAGAAAATTGTATTTATAGGATTTTGCTAGGGATTTTGTGCATTGGTCTTATTTTCAAAAGACATCACATGAAGATCAAAACCAATCATGAACTCATTCTACTAGCATATGTTGTGCTTGTCTCCAAAGTCTGATATATGTTACTCATCTGCTCTGCAGTCCTCAGTACATGCACAATACTTGTAAGAATGATGAGTTCATTGTTGGTTTGGCTCTGAACACAAGATTTGTTGACAATAAGAAAAATCTACCCTCATCCTGTTGCTGTCAGAGAATCCATTAATAACTGAGCGGAGCAGGAGGGGATAAAACCCCGAATCACTCCATCATCGCAAAACTGGAGTTTTCCTCCAAGCAACGTTATAATGACTGTCTGGACCAAATCTCACTTATCAACTTCATTGTGAGACTTTTCTGAAAAATTAACTCTAACACTTGTTCATTTGATGTGGCTCCTACAAAGTGTCTAAAGGGATATATTTAATTCTGAGTGTTTCCCCTTAAACCAACAATTCTGTCCTAAACTGTAAAAAAAACTTTCCCTTAAGTTCATAGTCCTCTCTAGATTATTACATTAAATTGCTGCATGGAAATTGTTTTCTGACATGGCAGAGAATTCCCTTTTAAACCCTTTCTATGTCATTATATCTCGCCACAGCAAACACTTTTAGGAGTTTAATTTCATTTAATGCAGATGCAGGAAATTGCTCTGTTGGTTTTATCGGATCTTGCAGCTTTTGACACCATCAACCACTCTGTTTTATTACACTGTGTGCATGACTGATCTTAGTCTCAGTGTTACTGAAGCTGCAGCCCTGTTTCACAGAATTTACAAAGTGTTGAGAAATATATCTGCAGAATGTTCGGCAACAGCTACAGCAAAGCAAAAGATGAAAAACTTGTTGTCAAATAGGCAGAATTTAATTAAGGTTCTGAAAAGATTGTGGTATTGGTTGAGTTTGGAGAAAGTGTCTTTTTTCCCAAGCTTTCCTGCCACCAAACCACATAGCCAGTTTCGATGTTCTTAGCAATGTATATTGTACACCCAAATCCAACCAAAAATCATAATTTGTAAAGAAAATCATAGCGACACCCACAGGATTCTGTGCATTTTGTTCCCTAGAGTCGAAACAGAACTTCAGTCAAAAAAAGCCTTGAGATTCACTGCCTCCTGGTCAGGGAATAACATGCAATTTTAAAAGGAATTGGTTTTCTTGGGAAATGCACTTGTTTGAATGGTTTTGATGGTCTGAAATCAGAGTCATTGTGACTCTAACAGTAAGAACATGTGAACAAGTTTTTTTTTTTTTTTTTTTTTTTTTGATTAGCTGTTCAATACTGCTGTTAGAGTTTTTGGAAGACACTGAAGATTGCCATCAAATCTTGGTTTTCTTTGTGACCTGAAATTATTTTTTTGCTCATGGAAGGAACCTTTTTCAGCAATTTCAAATTGTCCGAATACTTCCCCCTACCCCTACATTCATGCTGTTATTTATTCAAACCCAAATGACCGCGGCTCTTTGTTACTCAAACATTTGCCAAAAATCCACAGCAGTAAGGCAAATTTTTATTTTATTTTTATTAACCCTGTTAGAGCCTCTTTGGCTTTTTGACTTTGACTTTCTGGCCTTAATCTCCCACAATCTGGAATGGACACAAACCAGATGCGTCGATGCACACAAACGGTTCTTATGTGGTCTGGAGAGACAAAATAGATGCAGGGAGGGGACGCTTCCTCCACTGAGTAATACAGACGAGGATCATCTGTATCGTAACGAGGGGTGATCAATTAGCGGCGATATCTCATTATGGTTTTTGTTCCCTTACCCGAGCCGCCGTTACCCCCGTGGGCACGGCTGGCGCTGGCGCTCCTAACCCGTCATACCCGGTATAACCCCCAGACATCTCCCCCCCATGCGTAATAAATGTTATTGTTCCTCTTTGCCAGGAAGCGTTAAGCTGAAAATGGCTGACGCAAGCTGCCCGGCGTTGCGTCAGATAACACAGATAATCACCTCTCTCACAGTTTAGCTTCTTTTTATAATCAGGTGGAAGTCGGCGAATAGCAGACAGCGGGAACAGTGTTGCTGTTGCTGTCAATTAATACAAACCGCTTCATAAATCAACTGTAAAAAACTGCAAAGATGCTGAGCATGGTCTAATTTTTCTTTAGCAACGACAGCTTTGACAACAGAGATATTTTCAATGTGGGTCAAAGACAAAGGAGAGACGAGGGATCAGACTTAACAGTAGCCTATGGTGAAATATTTACTTGGCCTAGATTCATATCTAATGAGCTTAAAGAATCCCGGTTATGCAACAGTGTTAAATGTTTAATGCCGCGTTGTTGTGAACATAGCGGAGAGGCCCCGCGCTCTTCTTTTCTTGCCGCTGTCATACAAAAAGTGCTCGCAGAGTCCAGAACCAGCTTTGTTCTTCTGGCTCAGTTGTCCGCTGAATATAAACCGACCTAATCAATCGATTCCCGGAGTCACTTCATCCTGCAATGTGCCGCCGAGTGACCTCAAATGTTTAACAGCGCCGTAGCCGTTATTAAATATGCAACGTGAGTCGGACGCCTGCAGCTGCCAGGGATGTTGGAGGTTTTCCCCGCACATGTCTGTTTAGTGATATGAGCAACAATGAACCATTGTTCCTACATGTCTCTAATTAACTGCGAGTACACCAGCTCTATTCATGCGGCTCGTCTTAAAAAAGTCTCCGACTTTAGGAACCCACTTGGCACTCTTGTACCCTAAGGCTGGTGAAAGAAAGCACGGATAAAACACAGACCCGGCTTGGTGGCAGCGCTTTTGATGAGCCCTAATAATCCAACAAAATCTGTCACTTTGATGAAAGACTTTTTGATTCTGTTTTTGAGGCGTTTTTTTTTTTTTTTCACTACACCATATGTCCGTGTCACTAAGAGCAAAGTGGCAGAGGATGAGTTGCCTTGAGACTTAAAAAGTGCGGTTTACATGATTCAGCTTTGTAAAAAATGAGCTTTTGTTTTGTATCGCTCTCTGCTCAGAGGATCACAATCATCAACAATCGAGTAACTACCAACCTTTCCCAAATCAAAAGGGACGATGATGTTGTTGCCGCAGGCATGGAATTCAAAGGAAATCTACATCGCACACTCAGTCCCATCATTTCTGTTTGAAACTGTAAACCACTTTTCATGTTTATCTGAGACACGGGGTACACCCCGAGTCCCCTAAATTGCAATGTTTCCCTCACTTGCGTCACTTTTTTTTTTTTTTTTGGTATCTTTTTTATGTGAGTGGAGAGGAAACACGGAAATATGTTTGTAAGAGAAATGAGACATCTTTTGGTCTAAAGTGTCACATCTGCTTATGATGTTGGCAGCAGCTGATCATTCGCTATTTCTACTGTAAAACTGCAGTGGTTGACTTTGACATCATAGTTATACTTAATATATACTTGTAATACTTGTGTGTATATATATATATATATATATATATATACAGCTGGTGATAACTGGCAACTAATCAATTAATTGACTAATTGTATAGTATATATATATATATATATATATATATATATATATATATATATATATATATATATATAATTAGTCAATTATCACCAGCTATTTTGATAATCGATATAATCATAAAAAAAATCCTGTGTTATTTAGTACTCATAAACTGATGATATTCGGTTCATGGACCTTTGCTCTGGACAAAAGAAGATATTTTTTGTTGTTGTTTTTACGAACCAAACAACTGATCAATAGATGAATCATTTCAATAATCAACCGATGATTAATCTACTGTAAAAGTCCTCTTCTTCTTCCTTTTAGGCTATTTCCTTTCAGCGAATCAGTGGCCTCCATCTCACCCTGTCCTTTGTGTGCTCCCCTCTCTCACAAACCAAAATAGCCCTAATAATCAGCTCATCAAGCAGCTAACGCACATGGTGATATGATGTGATTCAAGGTGCAGTAATTAGTGTGTGAGGCTCAGAGACGAGCCTGTGTACATACAGAAGCAACGAGAGAACTAGCTCAAAGCTTTAAGATGCCACTGTGCTGCCCTAATTATGTCTGGAGAATATAACTCGACGGTCAGATAAATGCTTTCTTAACATCGGGACTCTGAAGACAACTTGTCCCTTTGTCCACGGGTTTACCGATGTTGCAAAGAAAGGTGAAACTGAAACAGAAATAAGGAAAATATAATCAGCACTGTGCCTTTATTTAACATGCAGATATACAAAATGTAACCAAACCACTTTAAACTTTAATTTTGTTTTTAACTGTGGTGGTTCTTTTAATGCAATAAAATGTAGTAAATTGCATCATAGTTTTAAATTACATTACATTCATAGTAATGCTATATGAACTGTCAATGACCTTTAACAGTAAAGTCCAACACAATGATCTGCAATAATAAATAAAACTAACTTGCAGATAGGACAGTACGTAGGTAGGTAGATAGATGGGTAGGTAGATAGATGGGTAGGTAGATAGATGGGTAGATGGGTAGATAGATAGATAGATAGATAGATAGATAGATAGATAGATAGATAGATAGATAGATAGATAGATAGATAGATAGATAGATAGATAGATAGATAGATAGATAGATAGATAGATAGATACCACAAAATGCATACAAAAAACACACATGCATACAATGAATAAGATATGCAGTAATTAAACACAAACATTGTTGTGTGAATAATACATATATCATAACATAGGGGAAGCTGTGGGATTCAGTCTGAATCAGTGGTTTAATGGCACATGTTTTTGTCCCGTCAAATGAAGTTGTGTGTCTATGTAAAGAACACAGAATTCTCTAAAAAAAAATGTATTCCTCATTTTTATTAGTCCCTCCTATTCTAGTCATAAAGTCATAACCTAAAATACTTGAGGCTGTCATCCTCACAGGCTAATGAGATAAATATAAATTTATGTTATGTACAGCAAATAACAATTTGTCAATTGCATGGCAGAGAGGCAAAGATGTGAAGCTTCCTCCACCAGAGGTTTATAGACAGGTTTTTATTTAATTGTACAATCTAACAAATCCATTACCCAGGACAGGATAACTCAGTGTAAACAATTCTAAAAACTCACAAGGTGAACGGAGCCTCTCAAACAATGGGTGGCTGTGTTGTAGCAGCGTGGAAACACATTATGGCAATAATTCCTTTCATAGATGGCAGCGCGAACCGTTTCATGGCACGGGAAACAATTAAGCTGCACAATCAGTATCGGAATGAGGAACCATTACAGCTAATGGGGTGATGTCTCGCTGTCAGAATGGTATTTAACACACACACATACCAGAACAGGGCAGGAACAGGAGCTGTGACCGTGAAGTAGAAGTTTAAGCCCTCGCTGCACAGATCCTGCTGGTGCTCCTTCTCTTTAAAATGTGATTGGGATGTTATGAAACATGTTTTTTCCAGCGCTTGTGTGTAAATATTTAGGTCTCTGTTGTTCCTGCTAACAGGCAAATTGTAAGATAAGTTCACTCACTCATCATTCATTCTGATGTGGACTGGACTTCTCTGTAGTGTTGTTGAAACCTTGCTGAACACAAGCTATTTAGAAATGGCTCTTGTTGTGATGTCACAACAGGAGTGGAAGCAAATAGGAAAAAATACCTACTAGACAGTGTGTGTTTCCTTTTAATTAATTCTAATTAAAAAGGTTGTTGTATAATCTGATGACTATGATGATTTATCAGATAATTATTACACTTATTTATTGGCTGAGATAAGACTTAGTCAATGACACTCAACTTAAAGAAAACAGGATGAGGTTGACTAAATTTATGAGGGCTGCTGCGAATATTCAATTAATCAATTAGTTGCCAACTATTACTTTAATCACCAAGCATTTTGATAATCAATTTAAGTCATTTTTAGGACAAGAATGTCCATATTATCTGGTCCCAGAATCTAAAATCTGATTATTTTCTGGTGTCAAACAGGGATTGACATTTTACACAATTTTGTGTGTGTATCGATCAGGATAAGCATACATAGGCGACATACACTACACAAATCACAAACCACTTTAAACGAATGCAGTGCCCATTCAGAACGTGCCGATTGCTGCTTATTACAGGCAGATCTTCTATTTTAGTTGGATAGTCTGCTGCTTTGTAATTGAAAATCTGAAAATACTCATACTATACACGTGATTTACATAATGGAAAACTGGCTGGGCCTTTAACTTCCCTCTGTATGCACTTGCACACTTGGTGACCGGCCCTCCAACTACTATGTGACTCATCCCACAGGGACGCGCAGCTTTCTAAGACCTGCCCGCTCCCCGCCACCATAAATAATTCATTTAGCACAGCATGAAAAACGCATGTCAATTAGCCAGGTTTATTTTTTCCTCCAATGAAAAGCAGCAGGTTTTCTCTTCATGCCAGCTAGAGAAATGCAGAGAAATAGTGCATTATTTCGCATTGCTGGACATATCTGCTCAGACTTCATCTGCATGGCCTTATTCTTGTTCTTCTAAAAAAAAAAAAAAAAAAAAAAAAAAGAAAAGGAAAAAGCTCAGTGTCACTTATTCTGTTTGATTTGAACTGCCATATCTTTCTTTTTTTTAACACTGGAAATAGTATTTAAGTTTCCCTGGTTTGTTACTGATATGATTGACTTCAGATGACATTCCTCATTTGCAAACCATCATATTCTTTGTCTCAACATTCACTGCTGCATGTAATTACTGAAGCTCAGCAAGGAACCAGATCACTTTCCACATCACCAATATATTAATTCAGAGATAAAATTATCTTAAAACATAGGTGTTACCTTTTCTATTTAGATTATTTCACCTGCATGTGATTGTATATTTCCTCCCCATTAGAGCTGCAATGATTAGTTGATTAAATTAAATTAACAACTATTTAGATAATCGATTTGAGTCATTTTAAAAAAGAACATTTCTCTGGTTCCAGCTTCTCTCAAATTGGATTATTTTCTGGTTTCTTTTGTCTTCTATGATAGATTGAAAAAACTGATGATTTTTGAGTTGGGGACTCAAGACATTCTAAGCTGAATCTTAAGCTTTATGAAAACTTTACATGATTTTAATCACTTTCATTGTTTCACATCAATCAATACATTAATCAACTATAAAATTTGTTTCTTTATTGTGGCCATACTCCCCATCTTTAAAGGCTCTTATTTGTGAGCGTTCTGTATAAAAGATTATACAAATAAATATTATTATAATAAGTTTTTATTGTACAGTTATTCAATCAAATTCATCGAGGGCAGTTAAAAACAACTTTCAATTGTTCAAAGGGCTAAAACCACATAAGTGACATCAATGGGGCCTAAATGCTTTTCAGTAAATGTAGTATATGTTTTGAGCTGGGATTTGTATATGGTAACAGAAAGGGGATGGATGGGGGATGCTGTTCCTATGTGCGGGGGCTACATCTGTGAAAGCATGGTCACCTCTGTGTTTAAAGTTTAGAGCTGTGTTCTGCAGGTAAAAGCCCCCGGTTGGCCGGGCCGGGGGTAGAAGTTCAGCGAAGTATGTAAGTGGGGGCCAGTCCATTCAGGGATTTATAAGGAAAGAGAAGCAGTTTGAAGTGGATTCTGAGAGGCCGGGATGGTCTGTTTTCTGGGTTCGTGTTAGAAGTCTGGCTGTGGCCTTCTGTAGTGTTTGGAGGTGAGCGACAGATGACTGATTACGGTGTACAGTAAATTGCAATAGTCCAATCTGGTGTAAATGCACGTGTGGGTGAGTTTCTAGGATCTTGAATGAGAAGGAGGGCTTGAGTTTTGTGACGGTGTGGAGTTGGAAAAAAATGGTTTTGATGATGGAATTTACCCGTTTGACGTGCTTGAGTTTGGAATTTGAAAATGAAGCCGAGGTTTCCAAGTCTGTTTGATATGAACTCAATGTGGTCAGGGGAGCCGAGAAGAATGGTTTCTGTATAATATAATATTTACATAACTATAGAATGGTCAAATTTCCTCAAAAAGAAAGAAAATGGAATCCCAACTCAACCCAACCTCTGTGTCAGGCCGTTGAACAGCCTGAAAGCAAATGAGCCATGCATCATGAACCACGCTGAAACGTGTCCAAAACCATGTTATGAATTAATTGTGTAAACATAACACTTAAGAGATCAATGCACTGATTTGAACTGTTATATTGAACTGTTGCTCTAACAACTAATTTAACCTTTAACCTAAAAGCCTCATCATTCTAGCGTCACATTGAGGAAACGTCATGTGAGCAAATGCTGTCATCTTGTGTTTTAACAATCAATGTGGAGCACATTTTTTGTTTCTCTATTCCCATAAAGGGATAGCTGGAGTGTTTCAAATATGTCCAGTTCCTGCCGTTTTTCCAAACATTTTTTATTTATCCTCCGGTCTCTGCAAGGTCATTACTTCTTTAAATAAGCAGCAATGTTTCAACTTAAAATCAATGATTTACCACTTAACCTTACTAAAAATAGGTTTCAGTTTTTTCATAGTTGCCGAAGCCGCACTTTAATCAAAGTGGGATTTTTGCAGACGTTCTGCCCAAGACACCAAGTCTACCTGGAGTTGGCCGTTGCTTAGTTACTGGTGGCTGCAGTGAATTGTGACTGGTGACCCTGGGCGGCCCAGCCAGAGTTGAGACTTTGCATCAGAATTATTATATTTTCTACATGAGAGAGTAAGGGAAGTAAAAGACAAAAAAAAAGTGGACAATATTGTTTCTTACCTGGCAGACAAAACAATGAATTATTAATAGATTCTTTTATGCCTCTTTTTATTCCACTTCTTACCTCACATTCATGACCAAAACCAAAATACTTTGCTTTACTTTAGAGACATTTTGCTGAACGTTTGCTCACAATCAGCTGAGATTCGACAGCGTCCAA
Organism: Eupleurogrammus muticus; assembly: GCA_036785175.1. Lineage (NCBI taxonomy): Eukaryota > Metazoa > Chordata > Actinopteri > Scombriformes > Trichiuridae > Eupleurogrammus > Eupleurogrammus muticus. Next base: position 16,305,347 of record JAYKQN010000001.1, read on the forward strand.
TGGATGCCGAATGCATTTTGTGCCGCGTGTACTTGCAGCTGCTTTGAGATAACATGCATCAGCAGCAAATCAGCATGTTGAGCTGAGTAATGTTGCTACTGTTGCTGATACACTGGCATTGGCAGCTGCTCAAACTGCTGCTGGAGTCATTTATAAGAAGGAAATTTCCAAATTCTCTGGTTCCAGCTTCTGAAATTTGATTATTTTCTGGTTTCTTTGGTCTTCTATAATAGTAAACCGATGATCTTTGGGTTGTGGACTGTTGGTTGGACAATAAAAAGACATTTTAGGATGAATCTTTGGCTTCTGGAGACAGTGATTGACATTTTACACCAGTTTATGAATTAAACAACTATTAGTTATGGAGTATAGAAATAGTCATTAGCTGCAGCCTTCACTAGGATAGAAACGTAGATCAATCGGTGAATCAACAGCTTCTCTGTTTGGCTCAGCTCCATCTTTCTTTCTATGACAGACCGTGCAGAGTCTGCATCACATGTAAATTAGTTGGGTGGCAAATATTGTTTTCAGTTCAGATTCAGGGGCTTGTTCATGCCTGGTGAAGTTGTGAATCGCAGCCTCATTAGCAACTCGTTGCAACTTCAATGTGCATATCTGTTTCAACTTAAGCACACACATCTACTCAAAAGCAACTTTGCTTGATTTTCAGATTCCCGTTTTCTGTGCCGATGCTGTTTGCTTGTCACTATCTGCAAAAAAAAAAACAAAAAAAACAAACATGCTGATCAGCAGGACTTTTCTATTGAGGAATCGCTGTCGGATCTGTTTTGTAAATCAAAGTGTTTTTTAGTTCTTCTATACGGAGGAATATTGCTGCCACTCTAGAGGGGGGAAAAAAAGCATCAGTATCACATCACAGCATGAAAACTTTGGTATAACAAGATGTTCTTTCACTTTTTGACAAGATATTTTCATTTTGTTACGCCATTAAAACATATCGCATTCTACCAAGAAACTTTTCCTCTGTTACTGTAGAAGAAAAGCTTTTATGATTATTATGCACATACTAAGGAGGATTTTAAAATGCATGGTTGCTGTACCGAAGGAAGAATGAGTCCAACTCTGGATTTCACTGGTGTAATGGACAGACATTTTAAATAAACTAAACTTTGCAGTTTGAAAACTGAACAACTGAGTCTTCCCATCAGGGCAGCACTCAATGAAGGACATTCGCCATCTTTCTCTTACATTTTAGTCATAACCACTGATGTTAGTTCATATAGCCTGTGAAATGTCAGCATTATCTATTTGTACAAAATAATGCAAGGCCATGTCTCAACCATGAAGCAAATTAAATGGTCTCTAAATGATATATCCTCTTATTCTTCTTATTTTCTACACTTTGCCAGTTCACTGACCGTACTTTACCCTAGAGACCGCTCTAGCACACCTGGAATCCACTCCTCTACGACCGGTTTCCTCCAACCCTGACAGGTACTTGGCCTGTTTGAATATTGTCACCCCATTAAAACATTGTGCATCACTTATGTAACATTAAAGGATACAGTGACTGAAGACATTTTTTTGTGTTTCTACTGTGATTTTAGGCAATGTTGAACCTGGCTTAAAATGGTCTTTTCATTCCGTTGTGCAAACTCAAGACTTACATTACCTGGAGATAAATGACGCCATTTTATATTGAATGCAACTCATTTCCAACATCAAGTTTTGACAACTTCTTGAAAATTGAGATGCAGCAAATTTTTTTACGTAGTGATGGCCCTCAATTCAATATGTTTAATTGACTGAATATCCACCAACTTCCTTTCTTTCATTTTGGCTACATATTTATAGAATTTGATATTCTATAGTGCTGTGCACATTTAGTGCTGTGCACTAAATGCAATTATTATTAAAGTTTAACTTGTAAAATTTTGAATAAATTAATAAAAAATATTATAGCCTTAAGCTTTTTCACTCACCAGTAGAAATTGATTCAAGGATCAGGTTTAGCGCTTCGTCTGCACCATAGACTCCTGAAGCAGATACCATAAAAAAGCTTGTTAAATAGTCCAAGTCAAACCAATTCATCGTGACTTGGGTGAAAAAATTGGAATTAGGCAAAAATCAAATGGCATCGATAAAATGGCCATTGTCCTATAGGGGAATAAAGGTGGAATAAGGTGATTTTACTAGACATGGCAACATCATTAAGAGGCAGTTTAAATGAGGGGAAAAATACCTAACTTGTCTTCAGTGGGCTGTTAGTGAGATTGCTTAATCCAAGAAAACGGTGTCTTGAGTTCCATGTAAAAGCTCAGGTCAAACAGCCGGAGGCCGGCAGATCGATACAATCACCCGTTAGATAATGGTGCTCTTCAACAGACCTGAACCTGCTACGCTAACCGCCTTACAAAACGGCTTGATTGCTCTTGTGCTCCATATTTAAATCGCTGGGTTTTCTACAAGCAAAACCCTCAAGTGTTTTCACGCTACAGTAAACACCCTCTTCCAGGGTCAGGATGCTGTAAGTTTCTACTCACTTCTTGTACTGAACTGTCCCCTGACTTTTTGTAGTGTTTTTTTTGTGCCAATAGGCTGTTTAACACAGAGGCTTTGGTGTGGGAGAAAAACATCATTTCTTTTTTTAATGGATGTCCAATGTAAACACAACATACACATAAAACGCATCCACATCATGTGTCCAAAATAGAAACAGAGAAGCAGAGTTGGGGATTATTATGATACAGCGTCTAATTGAATGCAGTTACTGTAATACAATGGTGTATGATGTTTTTAAAATGCAGCGAAGGCTCAATCGCAGACTCAGTCTGAAACATAACAGTATACACAAGTATAAAGAGATCACTTGTCATAACTTCAAACTTTAAAGCTAGGGTTCAAGGCTGGAGCTACAACTAGACAGTTATTTCTTATCAAAAATGCATCACCTTTAGCTTTATTACATATTCCATGACAGCAAATTTAAGTCATGGATATAGTACATTTTCAACACAATTCCAAGCCTAAAAGATGTATGAATGACTAAATGCGTATAAAAATTTCCCGGCCAAAGTAATTGTAATAAAATGATATTCGGTAGAGCTGGGATGCTGAAACAAATCATAGCATCAAAGTTACCCACAGGCCCACATTGAAAAAATTAAACTGAACATTAATGATCGTAAAAAGAATAAATTAAAAAAAAAAAGCAAAAAACTGTCAGATAAATCACATAATACATTGTACCCAAGGGCTTTATTAATGGTTAATAAATTATCGATGCTTTATCAGTCAATTAAAGCAATTAATAGAAAAAAAATATCTGGGGCGCCAAAAACAAAAATCTCTGGCTTATGTTCATCCAGTTTTACTTTGTCAGGTCCTTTTCTCTAAAGGACCTTTGACCTTTTTACACTCTTAGTTTATCTCTAACAATTTTAATTTAATATATGCACTCCTGCATATACATAATTTTAATTCACATCCACTGACACAGACTTTGAGGTAACATGATGTCAGCTGTAGAAACTGGGCAAACTCTTCTCTTCTCTGCAGCTTCGGGAACTGGTGAAAAGCGAAGAACTTTTATCGTCTTCTGAGTCCACTGGTCAGAAAGGAATCTTTGTGAATACGTTTCCGGGGAGCACAGCCCTGTCCCGGGAACAGTGACATTTACAGCTGCTGACCCTTACACCATGGTTAACACATTTTGCATTATGAAATATCATGCTATGATACTGTTACACCGACAGTATAATCAAGAAAAGGGTGCACAGTGACCCGTTCTCAATTATGGACATTTATAAGGAATTGTCCTGCTGAAGCATCTGTAAAACATTAGTAAAGCAGTGTATTAACCACTCATGAAGCCATAAGATACAACTTATAAACCCTTTAAAAATACTTAATTAGAAAAAAGAACCAATTTTCCCCACGATGCAGCAACATCCTTTGTGTTTTGGTCTATGGAACTCCTGACAGACTGCAACTCCCCCCTGAAGTAACTCAACATTTCTCGACAGCAGGAAATGGGATAACGGATACAAGAAATTGTATAGAGGCTGCATTACATACGTTTGCTCCCACTTAACAGCGTTTTTTCTTTGTTTTTTTTTTTTTAAACGAAGGGAACCGAAAGGGCGGCGTCCGAGGCTCTAGCTCAGCTGGCCCACTTCTCTGTCTTGGATTTCTTTCTGCCGGTAGTGGAAGAGGCTGGAGGTGTCGAGCTTCCCCGCGTAGCGGATGGCCTCCGCGAACAGCTTCACCACCTGGTGCACGCAGGAAACACGGTCAGGCGTGTACATTACACCTGTACATCTTCTTGTCTTAAGATGATTATTTACCTACATTTCTATCAGTTTGTTTGAGGGTATGTTCTTACACTAATAGCGCTGTAACAATGATGGTGTCATCACTGAAGTGCTCAAATGACGTTAAAGAACACCCTCGAGGGTAATATTACGATTATACAATTACTAATTGAATAAAATGTGTCAAATCACAATCATCACTGAGTAAGCCGCGGGTTATGCTGATTTAAGCATGTTCCAAACTTCTCCAATCAGATCGCTTGGTCGGAACTACTTGTTGCATAATGTGTAATAAAGTGATTCTTACACCACTATATCTTAAATGTTATGTGTTGTAAGCCGCTTTGGCAACAGCATTTCTATTTGTTCATGCCAACAAAGCTATGTGAATTAGTTGGATATAGGAGTAAAGGTCGTTCGCTGACCTGGTAATTCGTGATGAGGGGAACTCCGTGGTCAATGGCCATTCTGCGGATGAGAAAGTTGTCCTTCACGTAGCGAGTGTTGTTAGTGGGCAGGTTGACGACCAGGTCAATATGACCCTCATTGATCAATCTGCAAAAGCATGAAAAGAACAACGAATAGTGTCAGAAATCACATAATCAAAACAATATGAAACACTGTAATAAATAGCACATTTGAATCCAACAACTCGCTGTAATGTGGCACGGGGATGTTAATTGGTTGATTCTCATCCAATTAAGAATCAACATCACACGCCGTAACCTCGTTCTGCAGTCCATACAAGTCGTCTCACTAACCTCCTTAAATGAAACCGTTGGCAGCGGCTTCCAGTAAATGAGCTTAGAGCAGCTGAACGTACGGTTATCTACTCGGCACAAAATGACAGAGCTAAATTAAGCAAGTGGACGTTAAAGAAGCTCATCGCTGAGCCGACGCGAGCCAAATGTTTCACTGAATTTGTGGAGGAAACCTGTTCTTTAAAGAATGTGCTGTATGAAGGAGCCACACGCCGCACGCACACACACCGGAACCCCCGTTTCTGTGTTGCCTTTTCACTTGAGATCCTTGACAGTTGGTGTGAAACTACGACTGGATTTTAATAGGAAATACGAAGGACAGACAGACAAAAAGGTCACGCTGTGCTCTATAAAGGTTTGGCCTCTCTGCCACCTCGCACAGCTGATGCCATTGTGTGTGTGTGAAAACATGCCAGAACACACTTAACAGAAGCAAAAGTGACCAATCGCAAAACATCTTGATCAATAAGTCTTGTTTCCATCAGCTACAATGTATGCTCCCCTTAATTATCGAGGACTATCAATCCATTTGTAATATTCCTTTACAAAGACCAAGATGCCTCAGCAGCTTTTATGATTTCCCTAAACTTTCCATGGCGTTGCTCTGATGTTACGCTGGTATAAGTATTTCCTCATCCTCCCGAGTCAGGCCTTGCCCTGGCTAATGCAATGACTCTGGACTTCAGAGTGGGTGAAATCTTTGATCTTGTCCGCCATAATGAAGGCTCTCTGCCCTCAGATCTCCAGGCGGTTTCCTATGCTGATCACATATCCTAATTTTGAATGTAATGAAGCACAATTTGTGTTTTACTTAACACTTGTAGCGTCCTCATACAAAGGTTTATAATCAGATTTCATCAAGTTCATGTCCATTTCTTCTTTTTTTTTTTTATTCCAAAAAGCAATTTGTGTAGTATTTTATATATGAAAGGTTCTATATAAATGACGTTTAATTGATCATTGATTAAAATGGTTGTTGAATCTGTTTGAATCTCCATTGATTTTCATTAAAATTACCATTTTCTGATCTTAAAAAAGTGATTTTATTTTTGACTGCCACCATGTGAAAGGAAATCTATTCTTACCCCACCCAATTTTAGCCTTGATCATGAAAATCATATCCATCATCATTTTGGGAAAAAACACAAAATTGAGTATGAGGGTACTTTGGGAGTATTATCAAAGATGCTATACGTGTTAATCACAGCCCCAGAAAACATTAAGCAAGTTTTAGGCTCGACTGGCAATGACAGGTGTATGAAGAGAAAAACCAACCCCCCCCCCCCAAAAAAAAAACAATTAAAACATAAATTCTATATTAAGAATGAAACCTCCTGACCTCTTGATACTGGGTAAATTGAGGTCTTCAGCGTTCTCGGAGGGCCATGCTACCGGAGAGGCCGGCACGTCGTTGGCAACAAGCCACGCTGAGGTGGCCTCTGTAGCAAAGAGCTGGAGGACAGAAATAATTCAAACGTTACAGCAACAAGCAACTGGATATGTTCAACACAGAAGGTCATACAGAAAACTAAGTTAAGTCCTGCTATGATCTCTATATGATGGAAGAAACATGCCTGCTCTTCAGCGATAGATCCGTTTGGGTCAAACGTTTTTTACCTTATAGTCACTTAATTCATTGATTCTTAAAATGATGTAAACCAACATTCACAGTTTCCCCAGAGCTGAAATCCTAGTTACAGTTCACTGACATCAATGGTGTAAAGTAATCCTCACATCTTAATCATGGGAAAAAAAAAATTCCAGCCAAACGTCATAGCGTGTGAAACATCAGCGCTCACCTTGAATCCCTGCTCCTTCAGCTGACAGGCTGTAGCCAGGAAATTGGGTCGGAATGAATGCTGAACATGAGAGAAACAGACAGAAAGTTAGAAACAAAACAACAAATCAGCATTAAAGTATTGATTAAATCAGCAGGAGACAAAGACCTTTACTTTTTAAGGTTCACTAGAAGTGAACATGTGTTATGCAGTTTAACAGAATAAGACGAAATACCTCACACTGTATTACCACACAAAAATATCTATAGTCTAGTATAGTATCTCTATAATATGCTGCTGAACTATAGCATCTAGACAAATTTTCAAGTGTTGAGTTAATGATCTCATATGGTAATATATAGGTTATAGTGGGTGCAGCAGTAAACCCTATTAATGGATGCGAGTAAAGTAGAGTATCAATAGGACACTGTAGCTTCATCTCATTCTTAAATTAAACTGTACGTGTTCGCTTCTGCCGTCTTTTGGTCACATTCTCCCAGTAAAAGAGGTTTTAACACCCACATTAGGAAAAATGAACAATGGCAATAGATACAGAAAGGAAAGCCAGTGCATTAACATGACATTTTCATTCCACCTGTGGAAAACTGTGGCCTTTAGTTAGAACAGCAGGTTTCAGCCTTTTTCACCAGACTAACACGACCACGCAATCTGACGTTTTAATCCATCAACCACAGTGATTCTCAAAACCAGAATCAAACTTGCAGTATGACAGCCCAGGATGGCATCAGGACTTAGTTACTAAATGCAATATGGAGTTGTTAAACGTACAGAGCTGAGACTTATTTTCTTGGGTGTGATGTGAGGATTGGGAAAGATCGAGAGAAATTTTTTGTGGTAATGATGATTTGAAGTGAATGAAAAATGTCTTGACAGAGCTCTTCAGTGATGAGGAGAAAAGTAAGTAGTTGCATAATACGCAGCGAGACCATCCTCATCACTGTGGGTGATTTCATCTTTGTTTGGATGGTCCAACTGCTGTGGCTCCAAATATTGTATATTTTCTCATCCATCAAACATAACGACGGGTCAACATTCGACTCATCCACTACAGTTTAGTTTTCTGCTGAATGAGAGAATGAAAAAAGCCCTGCGATCTCTGCGCAACGTCCCCCGAGAGCCGTTCAAAAGTCATTAATGGCACGCCGGCGCCATAAAAGAGTTGTTACGAGTCCCAGGAATCGAGGTGTTATGGAGTAATGAGCAGAACCGGGCTGGGGCTGCATGTGGCTCGTAGCCTAAAAGATTTAGACCACCTGTTCAGGAGGCACCTCACATTTGGCGTTGTGCGGGCGGGAGGCTCCGAAGGAAACGCAAACAGGAGGCAAGTGGACTTCCAGATGGCGGACGCCTTACCTGAATCCCAATCAGGATGCCCTTCTGCGGGAGCTTAAAGCCTGTGGAGAGCATCGCCTTCAGGAAGGCTGAATAAATGCTTGGTCCGAAACAAGCCACCTACAACAGATAAAGGAGAAATTACACAGTAGAAATATATATTATTAACCAGAATCAATAATAGATGGGGCCGCATCCTTCCAAAGGTACTTACTTCTCCGGTGGAGGCCATCTCACAGCGAAGAACAGGGTCGGCGTCCCTCAGCCGCGGCCATGAGAACTGGGGAGCCTGGTAGGAGGAGGAGGAGGAGGAGAGGGTGGTGATTGCTAATGTTGCTTTTGTTTTTTATTATTTATCAATTCACTTTGCTCATACATTTTATTAACCATCAACAAAACAAAATGTCCACAGGAGGAGGACAAAAGAAGCATTGCTCACATTTTAAATTTGTACAATGCAACCTTTATGAGAACCAATTTTTTTCCCCCTGCAACACTGGAGGTATTCTAAAGAAATAAAACACGACAGAGAAAGTGCCAATCAATGGAGAATAATGTCGGCCGTAAATGACAGCGTGCTTCCATTGTGCTGAAATCGTTTAAAGGACGTCATGACGTTGCTGCCACCTACAGATGAAACATAACTTACATTCACGAGTAACAGGTGAAGTGTGACAGCAGCAGAGTGTGTGTGTGTGTGTGTGTGTGTGTGTGTGTGTGTGTGGAAAATAAAACCACGTCTTTGATCAGCACTTTAATTATTGCTATTCTTTATTTCATTTTATCTCGAGTGTAGCGTTTTTCTATTAAACTTTAAAAAGGGGGGGGGGGGGGCATCAGAGAAGAGGCCAAGATGGATGTTGGGACATTACAGACTTGAAGCGAATAATGATACGACTGCTGCTGCAGACGGATTTAAAGGACAAATCTGAAAAGGGGAGCTGCTCTTCAGGCTGCGGCCCACAACTCCTTTTAACGGTTTGTTTGACATGTCGTCTCCACGCAGGGCGAGTCAGAGGAGACGGAGGACAGGAGGAAGAAAACGAAGGGCGATAGGCATGGGTAGAGAGGAGAAAAGAAATAAGGATAATGTCGGGAAAAGAACGGGGGAGTGAATGGAAAGGCAGAAGAAGAGGACTGAATAAAATGAACATGAAATAAATGCAACGAGAGAAGAGAAGAAAAGACAAAAACTTTAGAAAAGAGTCAATCAAAAAAGAAATTTAAAGAATGATTCAAAGAAATGAGTAAAGGAACAAGGGCAGACAACAGTTAATCCCTTTTTTATATATATTACAAGAGAATTAAAAAAAAAAACAAAAAAAAAAAACTATGGTGCCATGTGGGAAACTATGATTATTTCTTCATTTAAAAGCAGACAAACCCCCACTACCTTGAAAAGGGAGGTGACACACACACAGACACACACACACACACACACAGACAGACACACACACACACAGACAGACACACACACACACACCACTAGGGGGATTCATCCTTGAAGCAGGCTATCTAATCAGCTGAATGTAATGTTAGCATACTAATGTAAGGAGGGACGGAGAGCAGAGAGGAGAATGCAGTCCCCGCTTATCACGGCTTTGTTCAAAGAGTCACAGAAAGACAGAGCTGTGTACAGATAAAAAACGGCAGAATGTAACAAAGGGAGACGATTAGGAGATGGAGAGGAACACATACAGAGGGGGAGAAACAGTGAGGGGCAACTTTCAATGGGGCAAAAAGTCAATAAAATAAGTGGCGGGGGGAAAAGAATTCATGAAATGCAGAAATAGACCAAGAAGACATTAGCTTGTTAATCCAGAACAATGGATTAAAATGTGATCGAAATGAAGAGTGGCTATTTTATACTTTTGTACCATTCTGATTTTAAGTCCTAATTATAGTAGTTTGTCCCCCAATTGCAGACATGATACACTGTAAAAAAAGGGTTCTTCTCCACAACATCCAACTAAGAAACACAAAAACTATTCCTCAATCCCATATTCCTCAATTAGCCCTCTCCTGACAGACAGTGGAACTGTGGAACACTTATCTGTGGGACGCAATCTGAGCTCCAGTGGAGAAGGAAATGAATAAAGTAAAGACATTTCCAGGTAACGTTGTCGCTCACATGCACCGCATTGTTGAGGGTGGAAGTGGCAACCTGTGTCAACGTCTTTATTTGGCAGTTGTATGGAAATTAACTGCTTCATTTAGATTACAGATTTCAACTAACAGGGGAAAACATATCCTTTCCATATTTCTGGATTTTGTATTGACGTTATAAATTCAGGGCAGGGATATGTGAGTACTATAGGTCTGCAGACTAGTGATGCTGGATACTGCAGCGGTTATAGCATTAATACCACCAGTGGTGACAGCCGTATCATTAGGGACAGTATTGTTCACCTTTTTGTTTTTGAGGACCATAACAGCATGCTAACTTTGGAAAATTACAGGGAAAATTGCAAAAAAAAGAAAAGAAAAAAAAAGGTCCCATTAACTCCCAGCTGTTATTATGCCTACAGGCCCTGACATTAGCACTCGCCAAATGTGGGTAGAAGCGGGCGGCGGGATGGAACCGTCACTCTTAGCAGCCACTTTAGCGGGTGGCATTCCGTGTCGTGAACTCTTTTATCATAAACCGGGCCAGGCGGCGGAGATCGATCCGGGGAAAACTGCTGTCAGCTCTACTCCCGGCGAGTATTGCTTTTCCTACAGTCACCAGGCTGATGAATGCCTCGCTCCTCCTCGGACTCCCGCAGCTTCGAGAACAGAGCCGGGAGGATATAAACCCAACCTCTCCCAACGATTGATCGTCTATACCCGTTGTCAATTTGAAACAATTGAACGATCAAAATAATTTTTTTTACTGCATTTATTACTTTGTACTGTCTTCAATCCATATATAAAAACATACTAAGTTCTTCTCTTCCTGGGCTTCTTACGTCTAGTATTTTATCTCTACAAATAGCCTTCTACACCCCTGCACTATTTTTATTATATGCAATAAGTAATAATACTCTGTTTATGCCTGCGTCTTCATTGCATGTTTCTATACAAGAAAGCTTTACACACAACTTAACAGAGATGAATGTTTGATGTCTTGTTCTACACGTTGCCGTCTTGGTTTGGGTTGGTTTACAGTAGTCATTTAACAATTCAAGGGTTGTAAATCATGTTCTGCAAATAAATTATAACGTGCCATTTTAAGCCGATTCCAACATTAACTGGGTTTTCCATAAAAGAGCGCGACTGTATCCATGACAACAGTTGACGGTCAGCGGACACCCAACAGCCGATCATGGATAATTTACTGGTGAACCTGTCGGCTCTGGGGGGGGGGGAACATTGGATACAATTTTGTCAGCATTTGCGGTTATAAAACCGTGTCATTCTCAATGTCGCCAGGCAAAAAAACCTGTTTCCATCGCCAAAAGCTGCACTTTTCTTTTGTCAATATGCTGACAAATCCACCCCCTCCAGGCCTAAACACTCAAATGCAAATCTTGAGCCTTTTTTTCCCTGAATAACTGGTATTCCCATCCAAGTATTTACTTGCAACTTTTGAAAATGCAAATAAGACAATGTGGATAGAAACAACTATTAGTTTCTCACAAAGATGTTTTTCTATTTAGTTAAGTCCAGTATGACATTTCTCCTACACTGCATATAAAAATGAATTTTGAATCACAAGGATGTGTCTCAGATATCACTGTAGTCAAAGAGACTAAACATCCAACAGACAGAAGTTACCTTTCCCCAACAAATTTGTTTCCCTAGAGATGAAAAACCAAATCCACTTCCTCCCCCTCAAAAGTTGTTTTCATGCTCATCCTCCGCTCAGTGTCATAAATACAATGGTGATGTTGGACCTCTGAGTTTGTGTATGCAGACAGAAATTACACAACGGGGACTTGTTAGTGAAAAGAACACAACTTGGGCTCAAACGAGGGACTGACAGGCACCAAAAAAAAAAAAAAAAAAAAAAAAAAAAGAGAGGGACAGAAAGAGCAGCAGTGAGAGGTTGAGAGAGAACGAGACGTATAAATAAAGATGTTCTGTCTGGATGACAACTTTCAGCAGAGTCCGCCTGCAGGGCTCCTCTGTGGGGTCGCTTTTAAAGTGGCTTCCCAGGAAATCAACCCCCCCAAACAAACATGGTATAGAAGTGTGTTGATGCTTGCAGTGAAATTTATTTTAAAATTAGAATTGTGTAGAAACTTTTCATCTACAGCTGTTTTTTGTGAACACGCCTGAACTCCTGAAGCTAACGGCTTGCAGAGGTAATGTTGGCTACCGCCAACATCAATTTTACAAAAGATTCCTTTAAGCCTGATTGTATGTTATTGTGCTTTATGAAGCATCTCGTAACTGTGGTCACGGACGAACACAGACGGACGCGCACACATACGATTGCAATTATTTGTAATGCGTGTTGCTGCTGCGTGTTGTTTTAGGGCTGGACTTGTGGATTGCGCTGCTGGATCAGCCCGTCAGAGTCAGAGTCCTCCCGGATCACAGCAGTCGGACCAGATCATACAGAGTTTAACAATAAGAGGGGTTTTATTTTTTTGCAATGTTTGGGATCAAAAGTGATTTCTCTACACTTTACGCTGGCAGAGCAAGACTGCTGAGTTTGGAAGAAACACTGTGTGTGTGTGTGTGTAATCAACATAAAACAGATGATGTCTCACTGCCGCTATCAGTAACTATCTGCAAATGGGATATTGAACAGTGCATTAAAACAAATATTTTATCTTTGTTAATGTGCACTTGTATATGAAAAAAACAGGCAAAAGTTTCCCATTACTAGTTACATCCTATTTATAAAGGTTATTTAACATCCATCCGTTGGGTAGTTCTGTTGTTATTTAATGTCCAGACATGAGAACTGGACCTGAAGAGACTCCACAGAGGACACCTGCAGCCAGACACCTACCAGGACACGGACACTTCAGGCTACTACGCCTGTGTAAGTAGCTTTGTGCGTTTACAGTGGGGGCACGGTGACAGCAGAAATGTGTTTAACAAAGCGACTCCTTGGCTAGACGATCGTGTACGTTTTCGCAGGTTTTTTGCAGCGAGGCCAATGTCAGTCAAGGGCTGTGAAGCCTGTATCACAGATTCAGAGTAAACCGTTAGTCTTTTAAGTCTGGTAACTGGAGTATTCACAGCTCCGATTAATATTCCTCACCACTGAGCAGACCAGACACTGAAAACTTTAGGTTGTGAGGAAGAGTGAAGGATTATAACTGCATGATTGGCTCCAAACTACAGCCATTGTTACAGCAGCTCGTTGTAATTAGAGGGAGAAATTACTTTGGAAAAACCTGCTTCGGAACAGCTGGGACACGTAAACGCTCTCATACCCAATCTAACAAATAAGCCTCCCTCTGCCCGTATAAGAAGGCACCTTCTACCCCCACGCTTGGGTAGATGAATGAAGTAATAACTAGTGTCTTTGTTATGTGATCCAATGGAAGCGAGTAAGATATCATAGCTGCAGTGCTCTTTACACAGGTATTCATTCTCAAACAAAACGTCATAGGCTCTAAAAAGTATGGTAATTATGGCTTGTACGGAAATTTAAGTCACTTTTATACAATAAATAGCAATTACCTTTGAAACCCCTATTGTGTGTGGCGATTAAATCTTGTACTTCTGCAAGTTAAAGAATTGCAGAGTCTTGTATAAGAACTTTTTGGCTAAGTACTTCGCTTAAGATGCATGAAAAAAAGGTCTTGAAAACCATGTCTTCAGAAGAAGTGCTTATATCTAATAAAAGGGTTTTAAAAAAATGGATGTGAATTTACCAAAACTGTTCCAAACTACTACTATCTCTAACTGAAACAGGCTGATAGAAAGTAAAAAGGGACTTTTAAGAATCATAAAACCTTACTATAAATCAATGTGTTCTTGTACAAACAAAGCTCATGTAAAAACATAAAATGTCCCTACCTGAGCTTATAATGAATGTTATTAAAAATGTTTTTGTGATTAAAAGATGTTTTTTGCTTTACAACCAAGTGTTACTTATCACTTAAAAAACATCCAACAGCAACAGGTCAGGCAGCATAGGGAAATGCTTGAGGCAAAGATCTTCCAATTAATTACCATATTTCAGACTATATTTTTACATATATATTCTATCATATAATTGGCCTGGGAAACATTTTAGCGCCTAATGTCCCTATAGGTGGGAGTCGATATTCATTTTCTTCAGAGGTGCAAAATCCATCAATAGACTTTAAGGCTCCAAAAGAAATCTACTTTCCCAGTCACTTGGAACAGATAAATTACAGGTATTTTCAATCATATCCGTACACTATAAAAACACTTTAAAGTGTAAAGCCAGTCAAACAGCTCGAGCCATAACGGCTTCCAATCTCACCTTGATGCCCACGTATTCTATAGGAATGATGGGATTCTCCAGCGAGGGCAGACTGGCCTCGTCCAAAGGCTCCCCCACCATCACTTTGGTTGCCGCGTTGATGAAGTCCACGCCGATTGTTTTTGATACAAAAGGGAAGGAGCGTGATGCCCGCAGATTACACTCGATCACCTAAAGGAGTGCATGACACAAATATAGTCACTTCTTGGAGATGAATGTACACATTAACTTAGGCTAATAGAAAAAAGGGGGAGTGCACTCAGTGCAGGTGTGTACAATACACACAAACAAAGCACACGTGGAGTTTATTTGCACGTTTCCCACTGCGCCATAGCTGGAATATCAAGCCCGCGTCGCTAAATTATTCCGAACACATTGCGATTCCGATTCATGCGTGAATTCCATTGCTCCGACCAGGTGTGAAAATGTATATTTATCATTTAGTCATACTCTGGTAAATATCACCTACCATGACGTCGTTGCCTTTAACCAGAAACTGAGTGTTGAAAGGCCCTGAAATCTCGAATGCCTGAGCTATTTTCCGGGTGGCAATTTTAACCTGGGGGCAATAGAAGAGGAGAATACATGCATACATAAACAATATACAGTATATGAGAACCATTTTAAACCATAACATCTCTCTGTATGCGTGTTCATGTGCGTAAGCCGATTCTCTATGAAAACAAGATCAACATCTATGAAGATGGAGGACTACTAACACATTACGCCTAATAAACCCTTCAGTTGTCCTTAGGTTTAGGATAGAAGGAAGGAAGGAAGAGTGGGGTAACATTAGCAAGAAGGGGACTTTCTATACTATTTTATAAACAGCATTTGTAAGTGCTTGTTTCCAGTTGAATATAAATTGTGTCATTAATTAGACTCACTATGTGAACACAGAGTGTGCAGAGGTGAGTTGAGGTGTAGAACTTGACTGACCTTTTCTAGGGCACCCTGGCTAATGCTTTGGGTTGGCAGCATTAAGGTGGCGTCTCCTGAATGTACGCCAGCGTCCTCCACATGCTCCGTTATTGCATGAACCAGCACCTGGAACAAACACACAGTAATTACGTCAGACATCGGGTATTCACCCTTATGTGCATCTGTTTCGTATTTAGACTGACAGAATAGTGTTTATGCCAATAAAAATAACCGGTAAAAAAAGGATCACATCAATGGGTCAACAAAAGGTGATGTGATTCGAAAACAGCGTGTGCTGCAATGTGTATTCGGAAGAAATTAATTTGCAGAATCAGGTCAAGACTCACTGACAATCTGTCTGAACACAGAGTGTGTATTTGGAGCCGATGAGGAACGTGCGTGCGCCGTGTCAAAAGAACAACTCCCAACTTTTCACCCACAGGAAGGTGATTTGTATCGCCGAGCTCCTGCGTGTGAGCGTGCGGCTGGAAATGAGCTGCTGTGTCATTAGCTCATTTAAACAGCTGCTAACCACAGCAATAATTAGCCCTCTTCAGATAGAGCTTGTAATTCATACGTATTATCTCTGACTTTTCCACTCTCCCACTCACACACACACACACACACACACACACACTCACACACACACGCAGCCTGGCCGGGAATAATGAGGCCTGCTTGGTATTCAATGAATGGACAGCCTGTTAATGTGATACTGAAGATAAAGGACGGGTCTGTATTCAGGGGAAAGCAAAAAGAGAAAATCCACCATACAACTGGATAACCCACGTTCGAACTGACACCCTTGAAATAACTTCCACAGTAAAAAGACAGACAGGGCAGTCGGGGTAAATACCGAGCCGGCTGTGTCGCCTTCACAAACCCACGGCGCTAATGAATTACACACAAACAGACGCTTTCTCAAGTTAAAACTAGTTTAAGAAATTCTCCAACAAACAGGCATCATTGATGTGTGAGTTTCCAGCAATTTTAAAGGAATAATTAGAACTTTGTAATTTACTTTTTGTGTCACGCTCACGGTAAATCAGACTAATCTATTTTATTTTTTGCTTCTGTTTTTGTAGCTTTTCTGTAGAATTGAGAAACAAAACTACATTTTTTTACAACATTACCACATCAATGAAACAACTGCTTTAGAATACTAAAGAATTCAAATAATTTTCAGTAAGAATGTCTGTATTAAGGGAATATTCTTATGATACATTAAGATGGAAACCTAATGTATCAAGCAAAATTAAGGAATCAATTTTCCTCTTAAAATAAATTGTACTATTTATGTAGCAAATCTAGCGTCTTATTTTAAAAACTAAATAGTATGGTAAATTGGATTGGAAAAGAAACTTGACTGAACAACATGGTGGTATATATGCACGAGTGCATTCATCTAAGAGACAAATAAAGTGAGAAAATGACAAATCTGTGCTACATCATGTCAATCAGATATGAAATCAGTGTGGAACAAGGATAATTTCAGTGTGCCCTAAAGTGATCTAATCTAAAAAGACACCGCCAGTTCCCTGCGTTTACGGTTTTAATGCATTCCATCCTCTCAATCAGATATATCTTTTCACTAAAGTTAAGTGAGATTATATCCACTTTATTAATCTACTGGCCTCAATATCTGTTCTACTGCTCCATTCAAACTGGGAAATAATGGAGGACTGGATAATACCAGTCGACAGAGATAAAGAACAATGATACTGTTCTAAATTAAAATTTGGTCAAACAAGGTGTCAATAAATTATAATATGGTATAAATAGAAATGAAACATTTCCAGGTTGTTACACTGTAAGCCACGTTTGTTTTCCTCGCAGATCAAAGTCCAGGAACGCGAGGAGGAGGAGGTTTAAAAAACATCCAGGTTTGCCTTTTTGAAACCCGAGATGTGGAAAATTTCCAGTGACACCAACATATTTATTGGACTGAAGATCCTGGAACTTCCTTCCTTTCTTTCTATTTGGCTGAATATTTCTTGAATTTATTGATATGCACATCAATATATATTAAATTATTAATAATGTACAACTTGTGAATGTACGCTACATTACTACAAAAGATATCGTATAGCCTTCATTACTCACCAGCAGGAATTGATTTAAATCATGTTTAGAGCTTCTTTTGCACATTATGCCATTATAAAAGCTTGTTAAACTGCCCGAGTCTGGATTTTTTTGTTCTGGATCAGGGCTGGACTTAAAACAAATCAGAATTAATGTGATTTTACCAGACGTGGCAGCATCATCAAAAGATTTCAGGCCAAGAACTCACTTTTTAGGCCATTATTAAAACATATACACAGAATGGTAATAAGTTGGTGTTAAGAAATAGAGGACTAAACCCTATAAACCGCACTCACCCTTCCGTCTTTGGCCACAGCGTCCACCTCCACCTCTCTGGCACCACTGATGAACTTGGTGATGACCACTGGGTGCTCCTGGAGGAAAGACGGCAAAAAGGTTGTTCTATAAATGAATGAGCTCTATAATGATTGTTTTATTTATAGGGCAACAATAAGCACAAAGTGCTCCCCAAGGTTAGAAAATTCACACCATGCAAGCAGAGGAAACCGCTCCTAAGAGTAAACAAGTATTGTTATATCATAATAAAAACATGATGAATGGAAGGGGTACTGGAGTGCGTCATAGTGAAAAGCTTTCCTAGTATTTTGCCTCCCTCATGTATGTTAATAGTATGGACAAAATATTTCTTCAATATATTGCACATCACTACACCATCACCCACTACGACCTCTATAATAAACATAAAGTAGAATTATCACCTTTCTAAAGTGGTCAACATGCATAAGCTTTGTAGAAGAAGAATTCATGGCTGAGCTGTTGTATTGAATTGCATTTGGTGGCAGATCATTCAGGCCTTGATTAGAACTAGTATATCAGTACTTTAAAATGGATTCTAAAGGAGACTGGAAGCCACTGCAAAGAAGCCAAGATTGGTGTGATGTGTTATCTTTCTTCTTTTCCAGTCAATGGTCTGCTGAATTTTGGCTTTGCTCCATACTGTAGTTCAACTAGCAAGAAAAACAAGACGCCGCGATGAGTGAGGCAAGAGACAATTCTCACAATTATACTGTTCTCTGCGCCACTGAAGGACAGAACTGGTCCAGTTTCAGAGATTCCCCTCTGCTGAAAGCTGCATTTGCTTTGAGACACTTTTGTCTAGTCAGGGTTCGATTTTAAGCTGTTGTGCAACAGCCGGCGTTTTTATCATCTCGGCAACAGAGGGTTTAAATGCCCCAAGAAATCAAAAATACTTTGCTAGTTTTGAACCTGTATTAGATGTTCATGCATCTAGTCGTGTTTTGTGTGGCTATAATCAACAATCGTTTTTAAAAATCAAGATGCTTTAGACCAAAATCTGAAAGAAGAAAATAACAGCATGAAAATTCTCTAGCCCTTTGTGAATGTAGTGCAGTTTGTACATTTAAATAGCAGAACAGCAAAATAAGGTTTGTTAATTTGGTTTTGACAGAGCTGGATTTCAAAAAGGAGAAGTTTGAATAATAAAAGTTTGAATAATGTCTGCTTTTAAGCTGATGGTGTATACAGAAAAATCTCTGTAAGTGGAAATGGTTGCTCCTCGGTTCCCTGTGAGACTCTTCAGGTGGTAAATGTGTATTATAAACATTTTTCAGGTGGTTGCCCTCTCTCAGTTTGTGCTCGGGGCTGCTGCAACCAGACCTATGATGGCAGAGTGCTGAATCACTTTTGAAAGAGCAACGGCCAATGGGGAAACTCCAGCACCCGGCCATCCGACCAATGGTGGCCTTCGTTAGTTAGTGAGAGACAAAACAGCTGAGGTTTGTGGAGCAAGCATCACCAAAAAAGAAAAAAAAAAAAAAAAGAAAAAATTAAAAAAACAACAAGCATCAGAGGGAAAAGTGCCTGCTAATGTGAATGACTCAGATTTCCAAATGTTTTTAGTTATGATAGATTAACATAAACAAGAAAAAGTTGCCAAAGTACTTACTTTACAATTACTGCACTAAAAATATGTACCAACAAAACAGAAAGTTTATGCATCCCTGTGCAAATACTTACAAATTTACTGTGCGCACATGTGTGCACTTGGTTCACTGTGTTTTAGTCTGTTGCACTGAATGTGTGAAACGTGTGCGTGTGTGTGTGTGTGTGTGTATATGCTTCCAGCCCCAAGTAGCAGCCCTTGGAGGGGCCAGCTGCCCCTGAGCCACCTGAGGGTTCCAGGGAAGAAGAGACGGACATACAACACTAGCCAACAGTCACGCCATCTGCTAGCAGCAGATAATTGAAAGCAGAGGGAGAACCCAACAGGAAAAAGACAACATCCGAGTAGGGCTGGGCCAATGTAAACGTTTTCAAACTGGTTTGATACGGGTTGTTAATTTTGTTGGCATCCCCCCCCCCCATTTACTATTAGTCGTCTTGTGTCAAATACCCTTATAGTTTCTGACATATTTAGTCAGTGTGTTTAGTCACACATTAGTCAACAAAAAGTTTATTTTTGTGTAGTTTTAAGTCAATAGTCTTTGACAGCAGGTTAACAGTATTGTGAATTAAAATGAATCTAGTCTAACCAATAGATTAATTTATCATTTTTTCCTCACATTTTTATCTTCTATTTTTTAGTGTGTACAGGCAGGAAAACATTTATTGAAACATGTTAACATGTGAAATGTATATGCATGTATAGCATTTAAAGCATAGGGCATTGATCTCGTCCTTATCTCATTTTTGTCAAGAAAAAAAAGAACAACTATCGACAAGTATTTTCTAATGTCTTGTCTAATGAAATTAACATTCGTTTGATAATAAGCTAAATACCAGACTTGTAATATTGACATTTCACCAGTAGGTGCTGCACGTGACGCCGCCGCTCCCATGCGAAACATGATGAGACCTCATGAATGACAGCGTAGCGGCACCTTAGTCCAGTTCCTGTGAGACTCACAACTTTCTAATAAACAACTCACCGTGCTCCGGCCTGTCAGTCTTTCTTTGACGCCCCAGTGGCTCTGTTCATATTATTAATGCATTAGTTGCTTATGTGGCTACTATTTATTCATCTCATGACGAGAGATGCCGGTTTCACTCAGCTGGAATAAACTCAAACCGGTTTAAGAGAGTATACCAGACCCCCAGAACTGACCCAAACCTGCATGGCTGTGTGTATGTGAGTGAGAGCAAGAGCGATTACTTGTTTATTCAACAGAATTCAAGACAGTAAAAAAAAAATGAAAACAATGAAAAGCCACTGTGAGACGTTTTCAACCTGAGCTCACCTGGGAAACCTGCGCGGCCTCTTCCAAGAAGCGTTTCATCTCGTCCTCGCCATATGCGACGTTCATCGCCGAGCCACTGGTGAGGTGGAGACGGGGGGGGGTGGGAGAGAGAGAGAGAGCAAACAAAAGGCCTCAGGAAGGGAGAAGAAAAGCAAGCAAACAGGAGTGCGTACACGCTCCAAATGATAGTTTCAAAACACTCATTAGCTTTCCATTGCATCACTATTACCATCGGGAACAAGATCTGGAAACAGTCAAAATAGCGAGTGAGAGAGAGAGAGTGTGAGAGAGAGGAAAATGAACAGCTATTTAGGTCGAAAAAGCACTCCGGGCTCTCGAAAACGAGTTCAGAACTTAGTCATTAAAAAACAACAGATTTAGGCTAGTTTTGTTGTGGCGGTTGTTGTTTTTGATGCGAGGCTGCTAGCTGGGATACCCTCCTGTTTGAAGAGGACGGGCGGTGGGGAAGAGGACAAAGGAAGTCCAAAGGCTGCGGTCAGAGCTTTCTTCCTTAGCCGTCCGTCGCCCAGAGCCTCCCTGTGTGACGCCATCGAGTCACCATTCTTTGAATTTTCAATGGGGTCCTCATTAATTGCCGTTTGTGGTCTTTGTTGTCTCAGTTCATGTTTGTAGTGGCTGTTTGTCAGTGTCTGTTTTATTGTCAGTGTCGCCTGCATTAGAGTGTTGTTTTATATGGTTTGTCCCTTAAAAGCTTCACGAAACAAGGACTGAAAATTAGCTATGGAGGAAGTCTGTGTGTATATATATATATATATATATATATACATATATATATATATATATATATATATATATATATATATATATACATATATATATACATATATATATATACACACACACACACACACACATAATAAGGGGTATTTTATTTAATTGCCTACATGCATCATCCCTGTCAAATAGATTAATTAAAATAAATGAATAAAAAAAATAAGGAAATAAATATACTGTACTAGTATAAACCAGTTCTTGCAGTTGTACAAAACAAAAAAATGGCTTTGTCATTATTGACTAGACCTTTGTAATAGAGTTAAAGAACTAAATATCCCTCCTCCAGTTTGAAAATGTATGTTAAGTGACCAAACCTTCACTATATTTACCTTACTTGTTCCCCCTTCTTCTCGCCAAAGCTCATCTTCTCTCCACAGTTCTCTGTCTATCGATCACAACCCTCTCTCCATCTGGCTGTTAGTCTTAGTATTACATTTTACTGTCTTAACAGTGTTTCTGTTTGGTAATTCCAGCATTCTGTTTACTGTCAATGTTTAACTGTCATATTGTGAATCACCAAATTGAAACACTAAAGAAAAGATTTAAGTTAAGTGTTTTTGACAAAACATCTTCATAGGTTTGTGTATGTGTGTTTGGGAACGATATGTAAGAAAAAGAAATGTATAATTATAATTCTGAAATCTGACAAGGAAGAGTGTTTTGGTGTGTAAATATGCGAGTGTGAGGATAAACCTCAAAAGTCATGTAGAAAAAATGACAAGTAAAAATTCTTTGGAGATGTAAACATCAGAAAGAGATTCCCTATGAGGAGGAGCAGCGCTAAGATTATCAATCAAATACACTGACATTTGACATCATTTAATTAGTGGTTTTAAATGCGTACACATTTGTAAAAAGACTTCTTGTGTGAAATCATGGAAGTAAAATATTCCGTTATATACACATGCTTTTATTTTCAGTGACACAAAGCTGTGCTGATTTCAGGGTCTCATTATGACATCTGCTGGACAAAAGTGTCACTGCATGATATGAGCAGCTGTAGTGTGCAGTAAGTCCATTAATCATCAGAACTAAAATTGTATTTCACTCAATTAGCAATAAGTATTTGAAGGAGCCATTATGAAAGCTGTTTGTGCATTAACCAACATGACTGGGTATTTTCTTGGCTGTAGTTATCGGTAAACTTTGTTGGCTCTGTAGACTAATTCTCTTTTATGCTCTTGTGGTTTAGACTCAATTTTGGACAGAATGATTGAAGTGTTATGAGGAGATGTGATTAGGAGACTGCTGACCATGAACGTCTGGGTTGTGGAAGAAGGAGCGCTCCAACAACCCTTAATTATGCCTCTTCACATTAGAATAATCCTTCAACCGGAGGATATTGTATTTTACAAAAAGGGATCATGCAGAGGTTAATATTTGACAAATCTTCAAACTGCATATCCAACATGGCAACAGGAAATCAAATACATCTGAATTTTCTAAATGTATATGCCAAATTGCACATATTATATCATATTTAGACATGCGAATGGTACAATTAGTATTGAGAAAATATTCAAAGAGGCACAGCATTGATGGAAAAACATGCAACTATTATCCAAATCTGAAACCTTAATTTATTTCAAGGGAGAATTGTCAATTTTTTCAAAAGGGTATTTGGATTAAGATACTTATTTAGGGTTGAAGCTGATAATCTATTAAACCTCAGTGTTATTAGGTGTTGGCAGAGCAATTGAAAGGTGATCAGTTTGCAGTGGTTCTTAAACCTACCTGAGAACATAGGAGGGGCGGAGTAGACAGGGATATCCCACCTGGTTGGCAAAGGCATAGGCATCTTCCTGTGGGGGGAGAAAAAAAAAAAAAAACATTTAGTCAAATTTTCCCCCCTTAATCTAGTTTTATTTATTTTTATAATATCACTAACATAAACTCTGATTCATACAGTGTGGATTTTCAAATCTCTGGGTAATAGGGGTGGCTCTAATTAAAATAAATAAAAATTGTATGCATATTGCACATTTATTCATTCTATGAGGAGATGAGTAAAAAAAATATTAAATGAATTATTCTAAATGCTAATAGATTACCAAAAAATATACCATGCTAGAAGTTGAAATAAGATATGTTAAACCACTGAAAATGAAATCTAGACCTAATTTATTTGCTTCTTAATCTCACTCGTCCCACTTGACTTTTTATAACCTGTGATTGGTCCAGGGCTTAAAGTCTCTGAAGTACGTGCCATTTTGAGGCAAAAGAAGCACAGTGTAATACAATCAGGAAAAAAAACTACTCCAACATAAAAGCAATTCTTAAAAAAGGCTTTTTTAGAAAAGGAGCTCATCAATTTATCTGGTCTATTGGTAAAAAACTCAATTATTATACTCTACTACAAAAAACATGAACTTTATTTGGTAGCAATTCTTCATGAAACTCTACTCATCAGCACAGGATTCATATAATATTCGAAAACTACAAGATTAGAGACACTTGGACAAACAAAGAATAAATATCACAAGCGTCAGTGCTTGCGTTTGTCTTTGTGTTACCAACCCACTCACATAGCAGGGCCTGTTCCAGCCTGTCTCAACTCAACCAGAGATTGTGAAAGGCTCCAAATTCGAAAGTGTAGTCGCGCATCTGCTAAAAACACAACTAATCAAAAGGGTACAAGGGGAAGTAGAAGTGCTCCAACTGTCAGAAAGGAGAGCTTCAATTCATCCGTTTTCGTCCTTCTATTCTTCCATCCGGTTCACATTAGGCAAGAGAGAATAAAAGGGAGTTGTGGATGGTGTCTCATAGCGAGGGGAACGGTGACTTGTCCCTCACCCTGTCATCATCATAGCTCTCTCTCCCTCTCTCCCTCTCTCTCTTCTGCACGACTAACCTTTTTTCCCTCTCCAACGTTACCCGCCACTTGCTCGCCATGTGAAGCACCATTAAAAACACAAAACAGCATCCCGGGGACGGAAGCGCCATCTCCTGCGCGACTCTGCTGGAGTCGTTGCGGCACAATAAAGGCAAACCGATTCCTTAAGATGGGCGGGAAAACGCGATATGGAGCAAGAGATTGGATGCACGGGACGTAGCTGCTTTGTGGATACACGAGCAACAGTTTTCAAAGAGTTTTTGTGCTTTATACTGTGGGTCCATACATAGACAGGCATGATTTGAGAGTGCAGTAGTAGTGGTATAGTGATAACTCTCTGGTGGTTCATCACTATAAGTGAAAAAACCTAGTAGAATAAGGATCAGGATTTGAATACATAAAACCACCATTTGAAATGTCAGAAACATGGAATATTACTATAAAGACTAGGTCTCATTTAATTGAATCACTTTTATAATAAGTAGATTAGCAGCCACTGGTTTAATAAAGAAGTCTGCAGAGGCTGAAATATTCTACCTATATAAAATCCACAGTGAGCCTGAATATAAGGGGAGGAGTTAAACCTTTGTGTACCTATAGAAATTGGGGATCACTGGATGCTCAAACCCTAGAAAGTCAGTGACCTAATTATCAAACTCAATTATTAAAATGAGATGAGAGCTCGGAATGTACAAGGTTCTTTAATGCTCTGATTCTTGTAGAAAACATCACTAAGCTGTTCACACATATAACCCTTCACTTCTGCTTTTATCAGCAGGACATAACATAACCTTATTGTCCTTAGAGGGGGAAGAAAACAAAAAAAAAAAACTTGTGGAAATCAATGAGGGCCACAAAGCTCGATTTATTACTGTAGATTCTGAGTGGCGTCCTCTTCCAACGGGACTTTGAGTAGGCAGTTCCTAAATAAAGTTCACCACCCCATGTGATGTCACCAGCATCAGAGCGAGCATCCAGAAGGAACAGGAAGAGCAGGTTCTGTGAAGCCTAAGTATCTGCATCCCAACGCTGCACGCAGTACAGTCCTGTTGTGATTTTTCTTTGAGTTTGTGTTTTGCCTTTTCTCCAGAAGTACGCTTTCTCTTCTTGTAATCTTCAAACTCTCGTATGAACTTCTCTGGAGGCTTTGATTTCAGCAGAGCACTCGACGCGTTTCCAAATCCTCCTTTATCTCAGCCACCTTCTCTTGGCCGTTAAGCTCTTTAGTGAGACAGGTCTCTGCTTCAGCTTGTTCCAACTGCTGTGTGATCTCGTTTATGACAAGAGCCATCAGGTCGAAGGAGCACTTATTTTAAATTTTACACCCCTGTCTTCAGAAAGTAGGATCATCTAAGCACATGGACCTTTTTTTTTCTCCCTGTAGTGTGAGGCCAAGCAGAACAATTTGCTTTCTGAGGTAACTACTCAGTGTGACTACATGAAGTGTAAAGATATTCTACTTTTAATCTGGTTTATATAAACTAAAAAGAGATTTGATGTGGACATGATTTCACTCTACTGCTCATTTGATTCTCCCTCATTCAGGGAATCTGCTCCATCATTAACTTCATATATTTTAAAAAAGCAAACTAATAGACACCCATCTTTAGACCAGTCTACGTAACAAATGAGACGATTAATGAGAGATTACCAGGCTGCACCTGCAGCATTGGCAGCGCTTTGCTGCTCACATAAGACCAAACCACGACAGGACACACTGGACTTACGTGTCGCAGTTTCAGAACGACTGCACGCCGACTTCAAACACCTGCGTGAAAACCGTTCTCCTGAGAGAAACCCTGACAGTGTTATTCAGCAGCCTCATCGATTGACTGTGGCCTGAAAAATCATGTGCAGTCAAAGGAGCTGAAATTGGTTTGGCTGCTTGGGCGGAACATTATAGTGACGCTTAGACGACACCAGCTCCTGGAACCAAAAAGAATCCATTGAGACTCGAACTATATTTTGTCATGATATACATCTATAATCAAGGTTTTATTTGTTTCCTCTCACCAGGGAGCTGAGCGCCCTCCACTGGGCTTGGGCCACGCCGAGGTCGTCGAGGATCTTGGAGAAGACGGATCGCTCCTCTGCTCGGTCGATCTGCAGGGGGCTCGTCCCCAGAATCTTCACCCCGTTCATGTGCAACGGGACAGCCAGGTTGTTGGGGATCTGGCCTCCTACGGACACAATGCTGCCAGAGCAACCCTGGAGGCCAGAGGAGAGTTCAACGGAGATTAGTTCAGAGGTTTGAAATGGAAACTGTGATTCATAATACATGCTTTAAACTATTACTAATGGTTATATTGCATTACAGCTATGTTGAGATAAAGTGAAGGAATCAACATTGATGAGACTCAAACACCCTCGCTGCAAGAAGGAGCGCTTTCGCAGATCATTCATCCCGACAGCAATAAGACTCTATAACATAACATAAACATAAACCTCACTGTAGCCACTGTCACTTTTTCACTGGTCACTTTTTTTTCTCTCACACACACCCTGCACCTTAAGTGTGCATTGGCTATGTATGTGTACATGTGGGTATGTGCGTGGATATGTATGTCCATATATATATGCAAATATGTGTGTATGTGTATGTATGTAGGTATGTACGTGCATGTATGTTTGTATATATGCCTTGCTTATGCATACTTTTTTTTCTTACTATTTATTATAATTTTCTCTCCATTCTATGTCAATAATGCATACTGTGTATGCGGATCAACAAATTCTGTGAATTTGTACATTGTGTTGTGTTTTTTTTTTATTTTTATTTTTTTTATAGTTTTTTTATCTTCTTCAACTTTATTTTTATTTTTCTTTATCTGTAACGCTGCAGTAGGATCAATAAAGTTTTATCTTATCTTATGTTCTCTTGCTTAAGTAAATTTAGAAATAAGTTTTAAAGATAAAGATTTGAATATAATCCGAAAATAAAAAAAGACAGAATAGTAAACTAAAAGAGAAAGGAGAGGAAAAAAAACAAAACTTGGTTCTCCTGTCACTGATCAGCAAAGATTTACAGGCTGAAATCTGAGGCCAATTCTAATTATTCTGGCCACTGATCACACAGAAAAAATATGACAAACAAAAACAGTTCATCTTAGTCATGCCACGCGTTTAGTTATTGTCAGGGGCAGCGTGTGTTTACACTCCTTTCAATAACAGTTTTTAGCCCCTTTTCCTCTACAACTGATACGGGGGGTGCAGTTTCCATGGTAACGCTAGGTTGTATCTCTTCATTATTCATGGTCTCTCTCTCCTGCCCACAGTTTATCTCCTAGCTTACACACACACACACACACACACACACACACACACACACACACACACACACACACACACACACACACACACACACACACACACACACACACACACACACACACACACACACACACACACACACACACACACACACACACACACACACACACACACACACACACACACACACACACACACACACACACACACACACACACACACACACACACACACACACACACACACACACACACACACACACACACACACACACACACACACACACACACACACACACACACAAGTGGCTGTGACAGAGGGATTAATGGTATTGCTAGCTCCCCGAACAAACAAGCATTTAATCACACTCGGATCCCATCACAACTTTAACTGGATTATAATTCCCCAGCAAAGGAAAGTCAATGGACATTAGTTCACAAACACATAAGATAAATACACCAGCACCAATAAACATACACGGAATTGATCAGAGACATTGTCACTATTCAGAGCCTCGAGCATAGTTTTGAAATATTAAGGAGCAGCTGGATTGGAGATTATCGCCCTCTGCACAGAATGGCAGAGGGCAATATAGAGCAATGATGTATTATTATATACTGTACATGATGGAGCCTGGTAGTTCAGGATAAAGACGAAATGTAGGAAAACTCATCTGGCTCTGATAGTCTTAAGAAAAAAAAAAATGATACCAGCACTTGACTAAAACCTAAAGTGATTTTTCAATGATGAAATAATTTTAATCCCTAAAATTTGACACTGTGTTGAAAATTAGACTTTGCACTGACATCATCATTAAGATGAAGACAGGCGAAGCCGTGACAGTGTGTTATATTTATCATGGTGCTAGCAGAGTTAGAGATGATCCGTACACACATTAACACTGACATATTAGAGGCATTTCAGAAGTTGACTTAAAAAAAATAAATAAATAAATAAAAAAGGATTTTTCTGTTAGAGTCTTCTTAACAGTTACTCTCATGAAATGGAAAATTACCATCTAAAGATAACACACACACACACACACACACACACACACACACACACACACACACACACACACACACACACACACACACACACACACACACACACACACACACACACACACACACACACACACACACACACACACACACACACACACACACACACACACACACACACACACACACACACACACACACACACACACACACACACACACACACACACTTAAGCTCTTAAATCTTAGATTTAGAGTATTTAGTGCAGCATAATAAACGCCCTGATTAGGAACCTTTCAGAGTTCTCAGAGTTTCCGCTAGACAGGGTGTGACAGGTTTTATTTTGCAGCTTCTAATGGAAAATTCCGTCTGGGATGGATAAGGCAAAAAAGAAAGAAAAGCTGCACGCTTAACCACTTCCTGAGTTTATGTATAAATATGGGTCAAAAGAAAGGTGTTGTTGCTGCTTATGTTTCATCCATGCGACTTTGAGCAGAGAATTATTTTTCTTCTCAGCAGCGCAGACGGCTGCTGTGTGGAAACACCATGATAATAAGTCACAGTCATGTGCTCAGGTTCCATTTTACTCATTGATACGAATATAATTCTTCAGCTGTACAGTACACAAATGTCAGAGCAAATTGGAAAGCTTAACTTTGAGAAATTATTATTCCATTATGTGTACGCTAGTCTTGGACCAATAAATCTATTTACCAATCTTATTTTAAGTTGTTTTCCAACTCTGATATGGTTGACTGCCTTCTTATATACTGTGGAAATAGTCAATACTACTCTGCACTTACAGCAGGCCTTAAATTCAATGCAACATTTCTACGAGATTACGGTCAATACACATGTATATGTAAATGATAATTATTGCTAATAGTATATTGATAGATTGTGATCTGTTCGTTGTGCCCTGATGCATGATGGGAAAACCCAGTGATCTAAATACATATGGCTGTAGAAAATGAATCATTGATATCATCATTAGTACAGCAGTGGTAACTGGTGTTCTAGATTTCAGTGGGGAGGTTCAGCCTTTGGTATAGAGTTGACACAGTCCAACTATTTCAGTAACTACTTTGATCATCGATGAATTGATAATTGATACAGGTTGTTTTTAAGAAGAAAATTCATAGTCTATACGCCAACTTCTCAAATTTGATTTTTTTTTGGTTTCTTTAGTCTTCTGTAATAGTAAAGTGATGATCTTTGGGTTGTGGACAGTTGATTTTTTTACTCATTTGATTTTTTTATAAATTTGGTGTGTGTGCTGACCTCTTGCTGGGTGATGTCCAGGATTCGCTCTAGCGTCAGCTCTTCAAAGTAAAGCCGGTCACACTCATCAAAGTCCGTGCTGACGGTCTCGGGGTTGTGGTTGACGACGACGGTCTTCTTGCCCATCTGCCTCAGGGCTCTGATGCTGGACACCGCACACCAGTCAAACTCAACACTGCTCCCTGGTGGATTAAACAGGTGAGGTTGAGGATTTTTTCCATAAAATAGAAAAATTCAGCATGACAAGCCCAAAACTGTGTGGCATTGGCTTTCCAAGCAAATAATGTTCAGTTTTCCATTAACTCCAAAAACTAAAAGGATATGTATGTGACAATAAGCCTTTCCACTGCACTGTGGCTGCTGTATTAAGCATGTTTAAACTTTACAGTCAGAACAGCTTAAATTTGGATTCATTTTAGTTATTAAATACAAACAATTGCTTTGTGTGTCAAAAGATGTCAGAGGATATGAATCTGTTCAGTGATAGTATTACTTATTTGTGAATGTTTCATTGCATAAAAACACATTTGGTGAAAATGTATTGATGTAAATGCAAACAAAATAGTCAACTGGTTAATGAAAGCTCAGATTTGGACTCACCGATGTGATAGGGCCCACAACCAAGAACCATAATTCCCTGGTCTTTAAAGTCCAGATCATGCTCCTAGTGATGGAAAAATTAACAAAACACATCGTTAATAATAATAAATATATATACATACACATCTCAACTGTATTCTCTCTTTTCTCCGTTAGCAGATGCTACTTACCCGGCCATTATAGGTACAGTATAGATAGTTGGTCATGGCTGGGTACTCTGCTGCCAACGTGTCAATCTGAGTAGACAAATCAGAGAAAATAGAAGTTAAATTGGTGATTTGTCTGCCATACACCTACAAAACAATGAAAAGATTTACAGATTCAATATTAAACAATTGGGCGAGAATCCATCTTAGTGTGTTACCAGTGCTCTACTTTAGTCTATTATCTAAATATGTATTTAACAGATTAACAAATCTGCCATTTACTTTCACTTTAACAGTATGGCAGTAAAGAAATTGAAGGTTATGTTTATGTTTGATTTGACCTGTGACCCCAGGTCAGCAGAGGTGGAAAAGCAGTTGATTTGTGTGTGTGTGTGTGTGTGTGTGTATATTGATTGGGTAGGGTCACTAATTGGGTTCACTGACTGTGTCAGTTCTCGTGGGCTTCCAATCTATCCGGTCTAGGTTGGAATCTCTGCAGGGCCCCCATGACGGCTCACCTGTTTGACCCAGGGTTTGATGCCGTGGTTCAGCCTCAACTCCCTGGCCGCGCCCTCGCTGGAGCCCAGGATCTGGCCAATCTGCCGGTCTGAGAAGCCGTCCTGCTTCGCCTTCAGAAGCAGTGCCTTGGGTACGGTATTACTGTCGGTAAAGACATATATAATTTTAAATATAAAGTGGTTTCTGTCATTATTGAGATCCCTCCCATTTATCTACAGTTTAAAAACAGATTAATTGCATTTTTAACTATACCGTTCAGAGATTGTGCTACTCAAAAACAAAGCTAAATCGTATTTTCCCCATCTGTGTCCCAAGTATGTGATACGTGTCATATTGCTGAGGGGTCATTAGCGCATCTTTTTGGTTCTGTTCCCAACTGCTTATTGTTTGGTCAGCTATAATCGAACAGCTGTCACCGAGAGACCTTCTACCACATGAGGGGTCACTCTGCATCTAGGGGGGGTGGTGGTAGCTAAGAAACACATTTATTCACAGGTTATTAACTGGTACACAGGTAGCATGCCTGACAAAAATGTGGAATGCCAAATAATATCCGTGTAACCACATGCTTTTGCCTATCCAACACTCACTACAACATAAAAAAAGGAAAAAAAAAAATTGTTGACAATCATCATCTTGGTCAGCAATGGTAAAAGCTGAGGCCAATCGTTACAAGCCGAGTCGCAAACCTATAATAGTAATAAGTTTATAGATCTTCCAAGGTTCTTATAATTGAACTACATTTTATAACAATACAGGAATACAGAACAAAAATGCTATAAGAGTCACATAATAAGAAACCAATATAAGCGGTACTAAAAAAAAAAAAAAGTTACCCCTGTTAATATCTGCATGTTGTTTCTAGGTGGATAAAACTGTTTGTTGAGAACAGTAATGAATAGTGATGTTTGACCTAAGCCCTACACATTAATATCATTCAAACAGTTATATTAAATGGAGAAAGTCAGCGAGGAAGTTACACTACAACTCATCACCCCAAAAAAAAATGTAAATTGTGTCACAAACATTACACGTAGCCTCCTTAAATTGATCTTGAGGTTGTTAGTAGGGTTAGAGGCTGTTATTTGTCCATTCACGGAAAAAATAATTAAGTGGCCATGATAGCAATGAAAAAGCAATGAGTTCCTCCAGGACCCGTTTGCATGGAAATACTCTAATATTTAACAAAATCTCTTTTTTTAATTTTGTAAGTACATCGCATACTCTCATATTTTCGAGTCCACTGAACTCGGCGGGTCAGTCCAGGCAGGTGTGGACAGCAGGAAGCAGCCCACCTCAGAGCGATCAATAGCACATCGACAAACACGGCACCGGGGTGCCAACCGGTAGGCAAGAGCAGCCAATTAAAACGTTTCTATTGATAAAACTCGAATGCAACTTGCATGAAAGGTTACACAAAAAACCTGTGGCAGGAAAGCGAGGTAACAAGGAAGGTAGTTCTGAGCGGGAGCAGGATACGGCGAGAATTTGTTTCCTATGGTTGTAGAGCTACTGGTTCAAATAGGAGAATAAAGTACAATTTAAACTATTTTTTAAATATTTTGTATACTATGCAGGTAGAAAAAGTTCAATGCAATCAATGCATTTATATAACAATGCAGAGAATCATTAATCTGTGAAAAGTCATTACATTATTATTATTATTTATTAAACCGAGACAATGTAATAGAAAATAAAATCTTAACACTACAGTAAGCTCTTGTTCTGTAATTACAGGAATAAAAAAGGACCAAAACACGTATGCAGAATAACAATAAGCCTGCTGACCAGTCGAGCCTGAAGCCCACCTGTAGCCAGCTCGACGGTCCATCAGCCTGGCAGCAGCATGCGTGCCCATCCCACTGTCCCCTGCTCCACAGCCAGTGGAGGCTGCAAGAGCCTCCACGGTGTCAGCGAATTGTGGTCGGCGCCCACCAAAACGGCCCGGCCGATAATTATTAAACAGCAGAGTCAGAAGGAAGCAGCAGGTAAGCTGTGGCTGAGCCATGAAAACTCTCAGAAGCTTTGATTAGAGCTGGAGGGCAGAGAGAAAGAGAGGAATAGGGAGAGGGGGAGAAGCTAAGGGGAGGTGACCATGAGACAGAGAGAAGCAGGGATGTGAAGAGACTAGCCTTCATCTATGTTTTGATTCGTTTTTCTATTGAGAAATATTTCTAGAATTTCTATGAAGGAAGAAAAAAAAAAAAATTCAGTTTCCCCAAAATGCCCTTTTACACATTTTAAGAGGCGAATAAACCTAGCCCATGCAATTGGACCAAACGATTTCCAATAAGCTACTAACAGTGCTGTAGGCAGCATTTGGGTCAGAAACCCTGCAAGAGTAGCTGATGTGAGGATGAAGACAGTTCTGCATTGACAAAAACAAATCATGCATCTTCAGGAGTAGGGCTGCATGTTTTTTTTTTTTTTTTTTTTTTACCCCTTATGTGTGAGATCACAATTTTCTCATATTTTTTTCCTCCACAGTATAAGTGTTCATTGCACTCAATTTCCTGATAAAGAAGAGGACTCAACAAGAATTATGACCTTGCTTGATAAAGGACCACTTACAACAGAGGGGACATCCTGTTTCAGCTTAGCAACAGCTGCTTCTTTTACAAATAGGTCACTAAACAATAAAACAATCTTTAGTTGTTTTCTACTCTTGCTTACACAACCTTTGAACAAATAACCTTGTTTTCTGAGCAGTTGCACAACCTGGCGTGGTTTGAAGTGTGTTAATAAAGAAGCTGTTTTACCCTGCGGGGCTATGATGACATAATGCTGCTTGCAATGTAACGTTACTGCTTTTGACTTTTATCATCTTGTTTGAATCTAAAAGAAAATAAAACTGCTGGTAACTTTTTTCCAGTGCAAGCACAGTAGAGTCTGTTGGATTACTCATTCATTTTTGTTTGTCTTACATTCTCCATTTACAACGTATGCTACGCTGTCACTTGCTGATGTGCTTTGCAGAGAAAGAAGCACTTGTTATATTGTAGGCAACATCCCAAATGAAAATGCAGCAGAATCACTGTCATTGGGGTCAAGCTTCAAGGCCTCATAGCGATTGTACATTTTCTTCTTCTTCTGCAATAGGAGCCTACGGCAGTCCCCTGATTAACTGTCATCAGGTTTCATGTTGCCACCTTGAACTCTAGCACCACCAAGTGGTCAGGGTCAGAAGGACATTTCCAGATGTAACTTTTCAACTACATTTTTTTATAAACTTGGCCTCTCTGGAATCCTTGGAGCAAGCCAAGTTCAACGCCATCTCGATTTCCACATAGAGACATTTTCCGCCATTTTGGATCATAGCAAAAAGACCTGAATGTTTTTTTGGTTTTTTTGCATGTCACAAATTTTGACATAAATCTTGACACACATCAACCTCAGAGCCAGCCTTAAAAACAATAATTTTGTCTCCGGAACAAAAACAGCCATTTGAGATCTGCAGCAAAGTCCGCCGATCAGGAGCTGAGCTCATATCTCAGCAATGTTTTTGTCTTTCAAAGGCAAATTTAGTGCATGTGCTTCAGGACCTATTGGGGAGGGCGGTCAAGAAATCAGGTGACCTTTGACTGCGCTGTAAATTAAAAAAATGTGTTTTTGCTGTTATCTCATGATGTGTTTGGGTTAGGAACAATATATATCAATGTGTGGTCATACTGTGGGTTCTCCCATTGGAGATTTATAATATTGGATTATTATATCTGAAGTTTTCAACTGGCCACATATTTGACACATGATGATCACAGCCAATCAAATTTGATGATGAAGTGATTAAACAGGATGTGGCCTTATATTTTAGTCAAACTTTGATGTGTTGAAATCTATCGTCGGGGCTTTGGAACATCTCTGTGACTTCATTTTAAAAATGAGACTGCATAGATATGAAACAAAAGATATCGCAATTTCAATAATCAATTGTGATTAAAAGATTAATCATGCAGCCCTATATAGTAGAAGTTCCACACCTAGTGTAACTTTGTAAGCATGTCAGGAAAAAATGGGTATAACATTCATGTTATATGAATATAATATAAAATGTGTTAACTGCATTGATCTATTACAAAAAACAGAATTTCACTGCAGATTTTATATGTTTCATAAGAAAATAATCATGTCATTAGCACTGTTACACAAAGTACAACAAAGTCTTGGGCAGAAATAACTGGAGAGACTAAAAGAAGCCGAGTGCATGAGGCAAAGATGTGAGACTGAGGCAGCTGTGCAACTAGGAAAAGAATTACAATATATTCCACAAAATAAAACCATGCTTGAAGGATCAGCATGCTTTCAGCGCACTAGACTGCAACTTGATGGACGGATGGATGTACAGATTTTTTTTGGAAGGGGACAGTTCCACTTGACTAGATATTGCACACAATCAAAGAAAAGCACGGATTCAAACAGATACCATGGTGTGAGTTTCATTCTAGTTGTTGAGAAGTCTCAACACCTGTATCAGACTGTGTACACATGCATACAGGCACAGAGGTAGGATTTGTAAAGAAAAACACACCTTATCACTATGATTTAACTAGGTTCAATGGACAATGTTATTATAGAATCCAGGCAGGGTGCAGGCAAAAGAAACTATATAATGATGTGCTCACTGGTTTAGTGAATGTTGACAGAGCTGTGGCTAAAGAGATGGTGGAATTTATCAGTGTATAGAGACAAATCAAAAAAACACATTTTTGTTGTTCGTGTTACCTCTTGTAGTTTCCCAGCTGCTTCTCCAGGCCAGTTACTCTGTCCAGTTTGTGGAGGAACCATTTGTCTATGGCTGTCAGCTCATGGATCTGATCAACAGTCATGCCGCCATGGAGGGCCTTCAGGGTAGGAAAGATAGAAAAAAAAAAAAAAAAACATGACTCCAGGTTACATTTACATATTTACACTCATGTTAGCAAGTAGCATTGTGTAGTGTTGCGGGTTCCTCACAACCTCAACAATGTAACGCCTTGTTTTTAAATGCAAGGGACCACACAACCAATTGTTCCCCCATTAACAAGTAATGTGTGGCTGATATCTCTCTCTTGATCTTTGTGTGTTTGAGCAAAATCTCTGCATTTGAAGTATGAAGATTAACCCAGTCCATTAATTCAAAGATCTAGTTCTGTCAGACAGATAAAACATTGTTCAAATGCATTTCACAAGTATTATTATAACTACGCATATAGCCTGGCATCAAATGTGTCTGTCAGAGCAAATAGCACATCAGCTTAAGATATGCCTTTTGCCAGGCTAATGCATCTACTTAAGTCTGCATCACAACTTCCCACACATAAACATAGGCATTTCTGCACAATTAAGCATTAACTGCCATGCATGTAGGTAGCTCAGGGACAATTTTGCACTGTATTGGATAGATTTTTTTTTTCTTTCGTGCAAATTTTTCCTTAACATTTCAAAATGTGTTTTAATTGGGAACCTTTATCAAGTGCCATTTATTAAGGATTAGCGTACCTTGGCGAGGGAGAAGATGCGGGTGCTGGAGGGCACAGACAGCTCCTGCTGCAGGTTGTGGGTGTTGGTCCAGGCTTTCTTGAGGGGCAGCCGAGGCACGAAGCCGTCGACTGAGGGGTGACACATCCTCAGGGCCTTCTGTATACTCTCCTCAAAGGTCCGGCCTACTGCCATCACCTGAATTCAGAAAAGGGAAATGTATCACACTGTCTAATACAGGTGTATACTGAAGACGTAATTGAGCGAGTGTCGATCCGTGGATCCTCCCCCACCTCTCCCACGCTCTTCATGGCACTGCCGATTTCTAGAGACATGCCCTGGAAGCGGTCCAGGTCCCAGCGGGGGATCTTAGTGACGATGTAGTCCAGACTTGGTTCGAAGCAGGCTGTGGTTTTCTGTGAGACAGCATTCTTGATCTCTGGCAAGGGGATCCCCAGAGCTAGCTTAGCAGCTACAAAAGCCAAGGGGTACCTGTGACACATGAATGGAAGGCAGGGCGAACGGAATTAACGGGTGGCGAGTAACGGCTTCAGAACTCTCTGAAGATACATTTTATGTCCGATATAAGCGTTATGAAACTGTAATGTTTTATTGACTGATAATCTGCCCCCAAAATAAAGCTACTAATAATGCCGTGGAAGTATTTCAAAAAGTTTGTACGCTTAGTTTTCTGGCTGGAGTCTACTTAGAATTTTTGTACTAAGAACCTACTAATCTATCTAAAGGATTTTACACTTCACAAATACATATAGTCTCTCACCCCGTGGCTTTGGATGCTAAAGCGGAGCTTCGGGACAGCCGGGCATTAACCTCGATGATGCAGTACTCCAGGGACGAGGGGTGCAGAGCGTACTGGATGTTACATTCTCCTACGATGCCGAGATGACGGACCACTTTGATGGCCGTCTCGCGGAGCATGTGGTACTCCTCATTGGACAATGTCTGGCTGGGCGCCACCACTATGGAGTCACCTGAAGAGCAAGAGGATGTGTTGCAGCTTACTACATGTAAGTGTCTCTGAATGAGGTTCTGTTTAGTGAGGAGGAGTCAGAAACATTAATAATGAGACAAACATGTACTAAAAAATGCAGAAAATTGT
The DNA here is from genome assembly GCA_036785175.1 of Eupleurogrammus muticus. Taxonomy (NCBI): domain Eukaryota; kingdom Metazoa; phylum Chordata; class Actinopteri; order Scombriformes; family Trichiuridae; genus Eupleurogrammus; species Eupleurogrammus muticus. The sequence goes on from JAYKQN010000001.1 coordinate 16,343,150, forward strand.
ATAAATACCACTTTTATATCCTTAAAATTAATCCTGCTTCCCCGTTCAGAACTCCTGAATTTATAAATATTATAAAGTTTAACTGCTGGACACAAGAAATCCACTTCCCTGCACAGGAGGCTTTAAAGAGAAAACTTAAGAGCGTCTCTGTCTGTATAAGCTCTGTATCCTGGCTAACCTGCTTGCAAAGAAAAGACTAAAAGGACAAAACACCGTGAAGCACTTTTCCCCCAGAGAGAAGGAGAAAGCGTGCGTTTGCTTTTTGAGCACAATAGAAGAAAGCAACAATAAAGTAAAAAGTAGAACAAGATATAGTCACTATACCACAAAAAGCGCGGGTGCTATTTTTAAAGATTCTAAAGTGGTAATGATATAAAACAGTTTGAGGACAACACAACGGCATGTAGGCCTGAGCTGCTGTATGAGTACCTGTGTGAATGCCCAGTGGGTCAAAGTTCTCCATGTTGCACACAGTGACACAGTTGTCTGCAACGTCTCTCACCACCTCGTATTCCACCTCCTTCCAGCCCAGCAGGGACTTCTCCACCAGGATCTGACTGCTCATGGCTAGAGCCTAAAATACACACACACAAAAAAAAAAGGTTAGAAAATATTACGCCTGCATTATATTAACAATATTAACAATCAAGAGCCGTTTACACCGATCAAAACATTTCTGAACCATATCTCTGTCCGGTACGTAACATTCATTTGTGAAGGCCAGATGTGGAATGCTGTAGAACGTGAAGCATAGCCTAAAAAGTATCCACCAATCCGTCCAGCACAGAGTTACTTTTTCATTTCTGAACACAGATTAGCACCAGACATTGTATTGAATACTGGACCAAGATAAAAGGATGTTGATTAGCAACAGCGGAGAATTTCTTCATTGGCAGTGATCTTAAAAATTCTTTGTTCAGGTTAATCTAGGAAAAACAGATATCGGCCAGTATGTAAAAATATGCCAAGAAAAAAAACAAAAAAAAAAAAACGAATGATTAATGTCCCCAGAAGCTGCAGCATTCTGACCTGGGTGGCAGTTGCCTCCAGCTTCTCTTTGTTGGCACACAAGCCGGAGCCCAGCCCTCCGAGGGCGTAGGCTGATCGTAGCATCACTGGATAACCGATCTTCTCTGCAGCCTTCAACGCATCAGCTACCTGAAAGCCAGAATAAAGTCAAATAAAGTTAACAAAGTTAACTTGAGTAAAATCATTGATATTGAACAATTATATTATTGTATTGATGATATGGATATTTACAATAGGTATTGATATTGGTTTGTTGTACAGGCCTATGTAATATACAAAGTGATCTCTTTTCTTGTTTTTAGACATTGGATGCTCACCGACTCCACAGCAAAACTTGGTGCAATCTTCTCGTTAATCTCCATCAGTTTGTCGGCAAAAATCTGTCTGTCCTCTGTAGCCATGATGGATTCAACTGGGGTTCCAAGGACTTTCACGCCATACTTCTCCAGGATGCCCTGCTGGAATAATTCCACTCCTGCAGTCACCAATACAAACATGTTAGTGCCCTGAACATCACATATGCCATGTTTAAGTACTTTACTTTGTAGTGCCTCTTAGTGCTATAACTTCCAAGTATTTGGCATTAAGTGGATTTTCCAACCCTGAAAATTAAACACTTGCTGTAATTGATCTCCAGAGAATCAAACCCCAATTGAACACCACAAAGCAGCAATCCCACACATCCGCGTGGCAACTGCACACATGTCTCACCACAGTTGAGGGCAGTCTGTCCTCCCATGGAAAGCAGGATGCCATCGGGACGCTCAACCTTGATGACTTCTGTGACAAACTGCGGCGTGACGGGCAGGAAGTAGACGGAGTCGGCCTGCTTGGTGCCCACTTCGTTGGTCTGGACCGAGGCGATGTTTGGGTTCATGAGCACAGTCTTCAGGTTCTCCTCCTAGAGCACCAGGGTCCATGAGATTTGTTATTAGCCATTTAAAGGAAAACCAGAATATAATGAGCGATTATGCTTAACATTCCTGTCTTTCATTTTAGATGTGCTTCAGGTCTAACCACGTGCCTTTGGAGCATTAAAACCATGCTATTTTTTCTACACAGACCATGACAAATTCAAATATTAAACTGGGAAACTGGCATAATACGGCCTCTTTAATGTTAGCTCAGTGTCCAAGTTAGTCATGAAAGTGCGACAGGAGCCAATTAAACTGAAACAGAAGCAGACGAATGGAATCCAGCAATAATTAATTTTAGCCTTTTCCTGCGGTGACATGTCAAAATGTGTTCTGCGAAAAAGGCCTATTTATTCATGTCAGGGACTAAGGACTCACATACAGCATTAACAGCCCTTTCCCCCCAGTCAAGCATGGATAGTCTTTTTTTTGTGAAGAGTCACGCTTAAATGTTAAAAAATAAACCAAATACCTGTATATATTCAGCACTAGTAAAAAGCTGAAGTCCATATACAATTACTCTGACTTCTCAACCCTGACTGTCTCTTAGCACAAAGCTTATTCATTTTACATGAGCCTTTAAAAACAGTTTCAGTCGGGTATTGTAGATTAAACCAAATCTGGTTAGTGCATTTGTTAAGACCTATTTTAAACCACAGATTAACACACATTGATGTGCTAGTGAGAATGTAGAGCACTGGGATGTCTGCAAAATAAACTGCCGTTTCCATGTTCAGCTTAAGGAGGAATATAACCCCCCACCCCCACACACAGGTAAGACATGATTTGTGATTTTTTTTGGGGCTTATTGGTTGTTTTCCCCCCCTTACCTTCATGGCCTTGACTGCCTGAGATCCAGAGTAGTCAAACTCTCCAGCCTGACCAATAGACAGACCACCAGAGCCCAGGACCAGCACCTTTGATACCTGCACTCACAAAGACAGACCAGCAACATTAACAGCACATTACAACATGTTAAACAGTTTTCATAAAACTGTGCGGCATTAATCTTTATTTGCAACTGACCAATATAGAGTTCAAGCTAAACTAAATGGCCCTCCCTGTTTTCATTTGTTACGTTTTCCTGTATAAAATGTTGTGAGGGTGTATCTTACTGCTAAACTTGTGTGACTTACTGTACCTGAGCTCTGGGAGGGATGTTTTGTTTCTTGGGCATAACTGACATAATATCTGCATTTTTCCCTTGTTTGATCAGGGTCAGGAAGGAATCGAATAGGAACTGTAGAAAGAAAAGACAAAATTGCAAACATTTATTAGAATAAAATGACAATACATGCACAGTTTGAATACTACTGTATATTTATGATAAATAGGGAAGCCTATTTATAGGGAAGCCTATTTATAGGGAAGCCTATTTATAGGGAAGCCCCCCCACAGCCCAACGGCAGGGCTGAGTCCAAGTTATAGGTTAATACAAGAATTAAGAATGATGGCAGGAATAACGCAATGTTTTTGCACACCTTTTTTGTATGAATGCCTTGCCACCCTGCCAATTCTGATTTTCTAGCATATTTATTTTATAGATTTTGTAAGTTGTATATCAACAAATCACATTCTTTTTAATTAGCTTCGTTGTATGTCCCTATTAGACAGCCCCGCTGATTCATTTACTCTAGCCTAAAGTTTACAAGCTACAAGCTTTTTAAAAATGCATAACTTCAATTTATTTAAATTTTAAGGTGCAACTGTATAATCACATGAATCTAATCATTATGTATTCATTTAGTGCGCCACTCCTATCTATAAGGAGGCTCCTCTTCCCACCATGTACTACTACTTTGTACAGTAGCCCAGACAAAATTAAACACTGGTTCTAGAGAAACAATTTGCTTTTTCACGATCAACTGGCAGCTTGTCTTTCGTGACTGCACAGGTTATGAAATATAAGAAATATTTGCTGGTGCCAACTATTGAGAAATTTAAGATTGATCATATTTATTTGACCTAAACGTAAACGATGATGAAGGAATACTCTGTGGGCTGCAGTCTGCAGCATCACCAGTAGATGACACCAGATCACACTCATTGGTACTTTAAGAAGTCACACCTCGCCGCCAGACAGGGGCGTGTTTGTCATGGGTAATGTGCAACATTTTTATGATGCCCTCAGTGAATGCCAGCTTGAAGGAAATCCTCTGTCTACAAAGGATCGTTTCCTGGTAATCTGCCTTAATATGGCAGGGGTTACAATACACTAGGACTAGGACTTGTAACTACAATCGTTTGCTCTGTGGGAGACAAACCTGTAGTGCAGAGCCATGAAAACTTTATTACAGGCAGAGAGAAAGGGATTATTAGTGGTGGTGAGAACACCTGGGGCACAGGTTTCATCCATCAACAAGCCCCACAGATGATTACACTCACTGCTGGTGAGGTAGTAACTGGTTATATTGGTTTCTGACTGTTCGATTTGTTTGGATTTTCACAATATTTCCATTATGCAATGTTGTACAATTGAATATGCGTGACCTTTTTTTTTGTTTAACCATTTCAAACCAAACCTGTAACTGTTTCAACCTACACTGGTTGATAACACCAACATTATTCAACAATTCTTGATTCCAATTTAAGAAAGTATTAGTAGAAGTATTTATAAGTATTGTTTCAACTTCTACAAAAGCCATATCCTGTAAAGACACTTTTACATAACTTTAGCATAGTATTCCGGTAGTTCATACAGCACTGTTAGTGTTTAATTACCTCTGTGTCTGTGGGACCGCCTTTTGCCTCCGGGTGGAACTGAGCCGTGAAAACGGGTTTCGTGTTGTGCATAATACCCTGGAAAAAAAAAAAAAAGCTGAGTTGATATTACGACACTAAAAACCAAGTGTGCTGTATTCTGCATTTCAATAGTAGGGTTTAAGAAAGATGTGCACCTATCCTTTTACAAGGTTATTCTGTCGTCATCAAATTCATCTATCAGATTTTGTAATTTCTACACACAACAGTAAACTAAAGTCTATAATACTGTAAGGAATTATATGCCTGACTACACCTATGTTGTAAGAGAAACTGTTCTTTATTTTTTTTTAATCTACAAGCAAAGGAAAAAAAACATTCAAATGCCATTTTCTAAGTGGAAGAACAAGAAGAGATGAACAGGAGTGAACTCAACCTCATTAGTGCCATCATTGGCGTTGATGAACAGTGGGCTCCACCCTTCGGGCAGGGACTTGCTGTCTATGCCGTAGCCATGGTTCTGAGCTGTGATGAAGGCCTGGCCCGTCATCAGATTCAACACTGGCTGGTTCTGGCCTCTGTAGAAACACAAACATGGAGAACATATAACATGTAGCCATTTTGTAGCGATTTGTTAGCAGAAAATGACATTAAAACCTCTGAAATAGTGTAGAGCAAGCAGCATGCTGACATTAAGCAGTATTTAAATTCTTAAATCTTTATGGTGTTCTGTGCTTCATCCATAGCCAACGGGAGCTCACCTGTTGCCCATGGGGAGTTTGTAGGACTTGGCTCCAGCTGCGAGAGCTGTGATCTGGTTGCCCATGCAGATCCCAAACACTGGCTCGGGACGATCACTCTCCAACACCTTCCCACAACAAAAAAAACAAAATTATTTATTATAGCATAGATCCTTAAACAATTATAGTGTCAGCCCCGGAAAAAAGATGGAATCTTTCTACTGTGCTTCAAAATAGGAAGAATGCAATACGTCTCACCTTGCGAACATTGTGGATGAGGGTCTCGGCCAGAGATGGATCTCCAGGGCCATTGGAGATGAAGAGGCCGTCATACTTTAGACTCATCAAGTCCTGGTCCCACGGTACCAGGTGGACTTCTGCACCTCGCTGCACAAAGAGACATTCTATTATCTTACGGGTTATTTCACAATTTCCAACAATATTATATACGTGTGACACAATTAGAGAAAACAAACTGGAAAAACTAAAACTCAATATGATATCTTATTTGACAAACGGCAATATTTGGCGAGATACTCCCCATTGTGTCGTTAAGAAGTTAAATAAAGAGACAATCCAAGAATAACATCATAAAGTTATAATTGAGTAATGACTAATATTTGGAGAATAAATTAACGAGAGACAGTTTGCCTGGATGACAAGAATAAATACCATAGGGTGTTTAAACCCGATATCTCAGATGTGGTGTTTTCTGTTTTTGTGGAGAGAAGGTCATCTGAGGCTTAGTCATAACAATTTAATCTAGGGAGGACATGCACACAGAATAACATTTTGATTTCAGTCCCTCTGCAGCCATCTTCTCTCACCTTAACCAGCAGACGAATGATGTTATGCTTAATACCGCAGTCAACTGCCACCACTTTGAATGGGTTTCCTTTTCCATAAACTTTGGTTTCCTAGTGGGTGGGAAAATAGTGTGGTTAGAAAACGCAAGACTCCAGGTATCTACTTGGTGTACTGGTTACCGTAACGTTACCTTTGTTGAGACCTCTGCCACCAGGTTTTTCTGATTAGGGTCGGTTATCTCAACCGTTTGCCCATCAAATTCAATTTTTCCTAAAACTGTGCCCTGAGGAGAAACCACAAGGAAATAACAGTGAGAGGTCAATGAATCCATCTATAATGGATGCAGCAGAGCAGGTTATATTTACAGTACCTTGTCTCTGATGACCTTGGTCAGCATTCTGGTGTCGATTCCAAACAGTGCAGGCACCTTTAAAGAAGCAAGGCGAAATGTTATCAATTTGTCACCAGTAGAGTCTTATTTATTTATTTTGTTTTTTTTAAAACACCATAGTATTTTTTTATTGTTTCAAACCCCACCTGCTCTTCTTGTAGCCATTGACTCAGAGACTTGACAGAGTTCCAGTGGCTGTACTCTTGGCTGTAGTCTTGAACCAGAAGACCGGACACCTAGAAAAACCAAAGCACAGTTTAGTCTTTAATAAAAAGAAAGCAGACATACCTCTCACTTCGTTCAGTTACCATTCCTTATTCAGGTATTGCACTATTCGAAATGCACTAAACAACACAGCATTCTTAATTATGTTAAATTCGATGTCAATTAAAACATCATAACCATGTGAAAAACTAGTGTTCATTTTTATACTTTTTGAGTAGAAGGTTTGAAAATCACAATTGATTAACTGATCAAATGAAGAAAATGCCTATTACTGCTTCCTAGAGACCAAGATGACATAATTAGAATAGTTTGTTTTGTCTAATTTTCCAAAAAGAAAAGGTTTTGTCATCATATGAATCTAAGCAATCAATTGGGTTTTGTCATTTTTGCCAGAAGCAATTTACAAAAACTGATTCTGTCCAATTCTCTAACTGCAACAGTCAAATATTGCAGGGCTAATGCCAAAACCAAATGAGTGACATGGGGAAAAAATACATTTAAAACATGTTTTTTTAGGAATCATAGGATTTTGCAACAAATATACATATATCCAAATCCATCTGAAGCCCTGAAGCCACTGCCATCCTTCCTACCTGGATCCGTTCTGACTCCACATATTTCCTCAGGCCCAGCTCGTCCCGCTCTTGGGTGTTTGGTACTCCATAGTTCCCTACGATAGGGTAGGTCAGTGTCAGGATCTGACCCCTGTAGCTGGGGTCAGTCAGCGACTCTGGATACCTAAACAACAGGAAAAGCAGAGTTAAGATGACAGAATATTGTGGTGTAGAGATGCTGCATGATCCTGTATGAAAAAAATGCAGTTCACACTGGTGTTGTTACACGGCTGAAATGCATAGAGGAAGATCTCCTCTGATTCATGCACTCCCTGTTACACCCATATCACATGTCAGCATTAAGAGTATAACATAAGAGCTAGGGATTTTCCAAATGAGCCAGACTTTGTTGTCCAGACCTCGCATTAATATATTGTATCTGACCGGTCGCCCAGGTTGCCTGAGCTGCAGCAACACGCCTGGTCAAGTCTGTAATTGCAGGAAGTAGACTGGAGTGAAAACCGAAACTGAAAGTAGTTTGCGCTCTTTGTCTAAACATGAATAGAAAGTGTAGCGGGAAAGAAGGCTGCAGCTTACATTTGGCGCCAAGGAAGAAAAGTGGTGTCACATGTGGGGAAAAAAAAGCGATTTATTTAAACATTTAATTTTAGAGTAAGTAGCAAGTAGTGTATATTATTTCAGGGAAATTCTAGAAACTCGCTGGGGGTATTGTGGAGTTAACCCTATTGTTTCTGTGCTACAGTCAGGCGACAGGTTTAATTGTTTTTCTCTAGCCAGTCTTTAAAGATACTACTTTTGTTATGAAGTGTTTTTTATTTAAAAAAAAAAAAAAAAAAAAGTGGTCAATAACTATTTTTGCCACTCAAATACACATGTGAGTTTTATAATGTTCTTAAAAACTACTGGGTTCTTTTTTTTTTTGCATTATACCCTGTAAGGCATGTACACTACAATCTAAACAAGCAGGTGAAAATGGCTCAGAACAAAGGAAATAATGGAGGAGGAAGCAGAAACCAGCAATTATACAGTTAGAGGTGTGTTCCTGTTAAAGTGTAACTGCGAAGGTTTTTGGATGTTAAACCCTACTTAAAATCCAAAACCTGGAGCATCAACCCGTTTATCTTGCCTCTGGCCTGTGAAGTGTCTGAACATGGGAAACAGGTACATGTAAGGATTCCTTGCTCCGTTTAGAACATGACACTGCAATTATGTGGGTTCTAAAAAACATTACTATGAAGATTTCAAATTTCAAATACCTCTGTACTATTAGGGCTCCTTTTTTAAAAAAATAGATTCTGATTTACACCCTTATTTAAATTTTAATGTGTAACTAACAAATTAGAGCACAACACATCATTAATATTCATATCAAGCTATTTACTGTTGCGTTAAAGGAACTGAATGAATGGCATGCATGTTGCATAATACACCACATGTGCCTTTGCCTATTTAAAGAATGAACAATATTCAGAATTTGTATTAAAGGCTCTCTAATCAAATTAACCATTTAGCTGTAACATGCCCGATATATTTGTAATATATGTGTCATTATCAATCAACCCATTAAAGCCATCGACTGTGAGCCAATCAGAGGCAGAGTAGGCATGTCTCCTTACCCCACCAAGCCTGTGTTGAAGACCAGTTCCCCAGCTATAGAGCCTTCATGCCCAAAGGAATATCCTTTCATCCGGGTTCCATCCTCCAAGACCAGGTGGGCTGTCTGGGCCTGGGGGGGTTGAAAGAGAACAGATAGACCACAATCAAAATCTCACATGCTAAGAAAGCATTCCTTTTGCATGAACTTAAAACTTGATGGACCACGTGTCACAGGCTGAGTTTGGGTGTGATGGCAACTAGTGAGTAACTGGCACCTCCTGCTGAAACCACAGGGCATGATGGCGTCTGCTGTGAATGCTGAGTCCAACAAATCTGTTCTTCTGTTCAGTCTATGTGTGCGTGAGTGAGAGAAATAGAAACATCTGTGAATATAAAGCTTACTCTGACCCAAAGTGACCTCCAGCCCTTACAAAAGCATTGACTTCTATTTAAAGTCACTTGAAATTTTCCACAAATACACCAGATATATAAATAAACACATGTTAGTTTTTTTTTTTTTTTACAATGCTTTGCTTAATCCTTTTACCTGGGCTTAAAAATTGAGTAAACTGCAGCTGGCAAATATGAAAGATGTGTAATCTGACACTTCACTGACTTTTCACAACTTACACTAGAGTAAAAAAAAAAATCAAAACTCATGCTTCCCCTACTGCGGTACGCCGAGATGGGAACGAATTGTACTAGCCCAGAATGATGCAATTCTTCCTGTAATTACACATCAGCACATGGGTCCAGCAGCTGCCGGCTATATTAGCTATTCGCACGTTGTTGATCCAGAGATAAAGTTAGCCATCGGTTTAAAGACTCCTCGACAAGAATAACTTATTTCAACATCAAGTCGAACCCGAAAGCTCAACATGCTGTATTTCTGATAGAAGCGGGCTAACCGGCAAAACTACAGGTTCAAGTTCAATGTGTAAAAAAAAATGTTGAAATGTTAAATCGCTAATATTTGTGTGATTTGTGAATGCCGAATTACAGAGTAGCGCCCGGTGTTTGTAGAAATCGGCTGAAATGATCTTGTGAACGTTCGCACACGTGTGCAGATGTGATACATCAAAGACTTGGCCGATCCTTCAGCGGGGTTCGGCCCAAAGTCAGAATCACTGCGACATTAGCTTAAAAGGATGTTGAATGTCAGAGCCTTAACAGTGACAACAGTTTTAACTCCGTCCATTGCTTACCTTGAGACTAAAAAGCTTAGTGGACTGAAGTCTCAGCCATGCGGGGGTGTTTGCGACTCTTCTCCCAACTACACATCCTTGTCTCAGGGATTTTACAACGCTGCAAGCTAACAGGATTTTTGTCATATTAGCCCACAGTTACTTGTTGAAGTAAAGCAGGACAGATCTGAATGAGAAGTCGCCGAATACAAACGCGTATTAAAACAAACTGTCCTGTTAACTGTACAGCTGGTGTCAGGCTTCTTAAAGGCTGATAAACGGGTTACCCGCGTGTGTCTCACAGTAGAAGTGCCGCCACTACTAAAAGCGTGTAAGCGCCCTCATTTAACCACGCCCACTTCCGTATGATGAAAGCTACGGAAGCCTAGTCTGAGGTTCAGCTAAAACATTTTGCGATGAAAAAGATAATTTAAATATAAACAATAGAAAATAAATAGTAAACTATAACATGAACGCATTTACACACAGACATTGCATTGTTAATCAACATCAATAAAAAATAATAAACTTTATTTATATATCACTTTGTGTACCCAATTACTGTTCAAATGCAAATACATTCAACGGCTTCACTGACAGTTTTAGACAGCCTGTCAAATAGTTTGAGGCATAATTGACCAAGCCAACGATCTTCTTATCTTCTGTCAATAGACTAAATAAACACTGAGAAATGAAGATAAGCGAGGGTATGGATAATATGCAGGGCTGTGAAAGATAAGTAAGAGCAACATAAACTGTGAATATACAAGTGGCCAGTCTGCAGCTGTGCCCCATCTCCCCTCATAGGATCATAAACCTCTTCAAGGCACTTAGATACAGGAAAGCTGAGAATATTCTTATTATTTTTGCAAAATAAAACACAAAAAAACTCTTAAGACTCTGATATATGATGCAGCTCTGTCACAGACACAGAAATGTCATGAGTATTTATGTACTCATATACTGTATCTGTTTATGTTTTTATATAAATTTTGCTTTTGATATTTCATCAGTTCTGTCCAGTATTTATTGTATTTTTCTTTTTCTTTGATTATAATTTGGTTGGGTGTCATTTTTAGAAATGTGTAATTTACACCTCTCACCTTTGACCCTATTTTTGACTATTTTACTATCGGTCTTTGACCTGTCTTACTAACATCCCACTCATGTCTTGTCTCTTGTAGCGGTGAGTTGGCTTCATACTAAATTAGACCTCAATGTATGTGCGTTACTCAAATGTTTAAATGTTTGTAAAACCTATTTTATTCTCCATCAAATCCATGCACACAAATGCATACTTTTATTCACATACAAAACAAACAAATGTATTTACATCAGTCACAAAAGTTGAAAACCTTTTTGGTCTATGCATGTGGGAATTTTTTATGCAAATCTTTTTCCAGGATTCTCTGTTCAGCTTGTTTCTGGTGATTGATGGAATTCAGCATTTCTAATATGTGGAGGTTTAGAACAGAAGAATCAAATTCCTAAAAAACAAATTATGGTACTTTTATGTCAATTGGTTGTACCGAGCACAGCTCATCTGCTCTCACCAAGACTCCCACATTTTCAGTTTGTCAAGTGAAAATCAGACAATCAGAAGAGGGCATTAATATTTATGAGCCAGACCAAAAATACCAACCATTGAGTTGAATTGTTGTACTTTAAATTGCAAATATATCATGATAGAGGTATCAAAACTTCAAATAAAACCCCAAAAGTATCCAATTTGGGAACTTTAACAACTGGAGGCTGCAGGGGTTCAAGATAGTGTGGTTGAGTAGAGCATTTTCAAGTCAAAAATTCTGATGTGTCAAACAGGGAAAGAGCAGACATGACATTAACAATATCTGCATTCCATTAATATTACTAGCAGTTCCTGTCATTGGCTCAGCATAATGGAAACCGCTCGAACCGGCTCACCTAAATACAGCCATCATTAAAGTTGTTAATTCCACCTGCCATTTTCCTGCTTTGACGAGTCGAAATGTCATGTGGTGTGAAAAGTCTATTGTTCAGGTAGAAGCAGAGGCTCCTGTCGATAGCTTCAGCTTTACCAAACCCCATAGATGGTCCTTGTGTGTTTCAGTTATCATCTATAAAGCTGGTAGCAGCCATCAATGCTACTGGCAGTTTCCTGCAATTCAGACAATGTGTTTGTGGCAGTAGTTTGTGTTTGGTGATAGAGAACAGCAAAGGACCGCTGCCTCGAGGATAGTCCTGCAAGGAAAGGAAACAAAATTTAGACAAACCAACTTTTGTAACTTCAGGAATATGGTTTTATTATCTAGCTGGCTGGTATAGTGCTAGTCAGTGGTATAGTCAGGTGGCAGTATCATATTAAAATGAATGAACAAATGAGGACTATTCAGCTTTAGAGATAGAGAGAGTTTGGATTCGGTCATGCAAAAGACACAGAATAGGAGAAATACATTCTTGGTTATGGTTGCTATGTTTTACAATTTTACAAACAAATATCCATCAAACTCTCACTAATGAATCCATGTGGAAAAAGACTCTAAGACACTTATTTTCACTTTAATTTTCCTCTTTTCGTTCATTCATTGCATCCAACTACTGCAGCGGTAAATAAAGAGACAACAGGACAGCTCTTGTGTGGTGGTGACATTTTAAAGAGTGATGCTTGCGGGGAACCATAGAAACATCAGTTGTCGCTTTCAGAACGTGGCCTTAAAGCAGAAATTAGCTGACGCCTCATTTGGTATAATGTTTTCACCGACAAATAGTAGACGTGAGGTGATGTTAGCAAAGTGGCCAAAGTAGTTCAGATATATTGCTGTATTTTGAAGTTACAATGTATGGTGTTAAAAAATTCTACTGCATTTTCACACTTACAATCACGCTCCCTTTATGCTGGACTGGTGGCTTCCCGTAAAATTGTAATATTTGTTTCCCCTCCTCTTTTTTTGTTATTTCTAACTTAACATTGTAGTGATTTACACATTCTTCATATAAGTTCTTTAAAACATATTTCATTAACTTTCACCAGCTTCTTTTTTCTCTTTTTCTATGAATCTTTTATAAAACAAAAACAGAGCTACACTGGTTACATATAAAGAAAAAGAAAAATGTTGGCATGTGGAAATTATCCTTGCATAAACGGCCTTCATGACACTGAAAAGTGTGTATGCTGACTAGGAATGAATGCACATGCTTACAACAAACTTGTGTATGGTGCTTTCTGTGAAAACAAACTCTTTGCAGCCTTTTCTTTGGAGGCCAGTTGCCTACGACAATAAAAGAAAAAAAACAAACTGACCATGGACAGGCTCCATGGTGATGGGATTAGAGTGGTGTGTGTATTTGCTGATCACTGCAAGACCGGTCCTCAGTGGAGAAGGCTGCCTGACCGCCGCTCTGCTGGGTTCAGCAGTCTGAACAAAGTGGGGGTCAGTAACAGGAGCTGGTGAGTTACAGTGCGTTACCTCACATTTAAACGCATTAACGCTGATTTCCTGCACATGACATTCATACAGAATAAACTCATCTTAAGTCTACATATTATCCATGGTTTTGTGTTGGTCCCCTGCATTTGTCTAATCCAAGGGCCCCATTAACCACAGCTCATGTTTCCCTTCTCTAAATTTAGCCGAGGCAGGCTCCTCTTCTACATCTGTGGCTCACTGATGACATCCAGTGGTGATGTTAGCGAAGAGAAAAGAAAAGACAAAGTCAGGGGGCTTTTTGTTTCAGTGGACGGTGTTGTAATAGCACACTTGATGCATAGGTGACAGTGCAGACCTATATATATGAGTTGTAGCAATAAATGAGAGGCTTCCAGTATTAGTATCATTTAGCTGGCAGCATGTAGTAAAAGCTATCACAGCTTAACAGTTGACATAACACATTAAAGTCTTTATGCAGACTGGAGGAAGGGATATATAATTTAAACTGCATTTAGATACTTGTGTGTTAAGTAGTATATTTTCTTTACTGTAGGTTTCACTACTAACAACAAACTAAAACATTGGTATTTATTTTGATAAAGTCACTCTTCACTTTTTAACTTGATGTTATGTTTTAGCTTTACTGTGCAGAGTGACGTACACAGGGTTGTTTTCACATCTGCTGAGCCCTGAATCCTAAACCTTGGTTGTGCCACTATGCAAATTATCTGTGACATCACAACAACTTTTTGTGGAAAAACAATTAAATCATGTATATTCATAGATTCTGGATGTTTCATAGAGGGAGAAGGTTGGACTCTTATTTTAAACTGACTTGGCGATTAAACTTTTTTGTGGAAAAACAATTAAAAACACATATTATCATTATGTGTTATGTGTGTTCAGTATGTATGTACTGTACACCCTAAGACATCTCTAGGTAGGCAATTTACAAATTAATCTATAAAGCAAAGAGTGAAGGAGAGAATTAGTCGGTTCAACCTCAAATTTTGGAAATACGGTAGCTTGTGCATTGCATGGTATTCCAATGGTGTATATTCTTTTTGTGGACACTTTTTAATAGATACTCAAAACATTTTAATATTTATCATAAAAATTTTAAATGATGTAGTTGGCTGTGGTGGTGTAGGGGTAGAGCACTTATCTGTCGAGGTTTGAGTCATTGCTGAAGCATTCCTTTGCTGCATGTGCCCCCCCCTCTCTTTCCCATTACTTCCTGTCTACCCACATCTATTCCCCCAAAAGAGTAAAAAAAAAAAAAAAAAAAGTTAAAATCCTATAGACTTACATTTCACAGCAGTATCCTGCAGCAGGACTTTAGTTACAGTGTAAAGCTCTGTATCACGGCTCCTGCTCATGTTGCTTCACAGTGACAATTTAAAGCTTCATTGTCCCATTTCCTTCTGCACTGATTATGCAGCCAATTTAACATACGTATTGTAATGTCTCTCAAAAACCACACAGTAAAATGTTAGCTGGTTTAGCTGCTACTTTATTCCTCACACTAAGTTACTTTAGGCCGTACTCACAGACCCTCAGGAAATCCCAACACTATCACCTAGCAAAATCGTATCTGGTGCGAAGCTTATTTATTTATAAACACTAACAGTAACATGAGCGGGTTGTTACACTATACAGAAATAAGTAAAAATAGAAGTCCAGTTTTACTTGGCCTATTAACATAATTTCAAAACTGATATGTCGATTGACAATCTGAACTTTCAACATAAATTGTAGCCTTTTTCTTAGAATAAATGTATTTGCATGGCTCTCCTTATCTCAATGTATTTCCATGTTTTACTAAATGTACAAATTGTCTATAAGGTCTACGTAACAGTCCAACACACCCTTATTAGACCAAACATATTACCTATGGGCACTAGACTACTAATATTCAACAGGAATTTGCTGGAAACTGGTGGTCTGAATTATGAGATGACTAAAGATGATCTAAAAACTGAGATGCACATACCATTGAATCCAGAACTGATCATTTCCTGTTTGCAGTTTTTTCCTTAGCATATGTGAGTGAGCCTTTGCCAAAATGTTTCTCTGCTTTAATTTATTCTGGTAAACTCTAAATAGAGACCATACCACAGATGCTGTATGTCTACCTGATGCATCATTTTCAGTCAGGTCATTTTCAGGTTAATGTTTGTTTTTGCAGTTTGTGTACATGGGAAACCTCGAGATGACTTCTTCAGTGATTTATGTTTTTTATTTCTTTTTACAATAATTAATTGTAACCCCATTAAAAGTTTTCCTTTAGAATACTATTATATATCAGATCTGCAGATCGGTAAAATGAAGCTATATGCATAAAGGTAATGAACAATGGTTTCCTATAATGACACAAAACAATGTTCTCGCCAATATGTCAAATACAACTGACCTAATTCTCATGGTGCTCAATAACATATTGTGGCAAAGGAACACTTGTACATATCTAATAGAACTGGAACAGTGATTTGCTGGTAATTATAAGTTAGAATTCTCTGATTGGCTCTGACATAATAATTCATGACATTCGTATCTAGGTTTGTTTTTATTGTAAGTGCAATTACAAAAGATTCTGGATTCTGTGAAAGATCTTTCTAATGCATACAGGTAAAATCATTCTTTAAAAAATTCAGTGGATACTGTGTTAATACAGAAAGCAGAAGGGATTTTTTTCTTGTACAATGTCTAAGTCTGTCTAAGGACAGGGGATGTTGTGTTGCTTTTGTATAAACTGTAAAGACTTTTGGTAGCATATTTGTGATTTGTGGTTTTAGGCTATACAAATAAAATTCACTTGACTTGACTAGAAGACTTAAAATCATTCAGAAGCTTATATAGTTCCTAATCTAATGTTTTTGATATCTTTGATTCCTTTTATATTCTGTAAAAGAATATGACACATTCCTCACATCTAGTGGGAGATAATAAATAAATGGATGCCATCCTCTCACTCCATCTCTGTCTATTTTCAGACAGTTAAGCCTTCAAAATACAGCCCTTGCTGGGTGATTTGGATTGTGGAGAACATGAGAAGCCTCTGCAATGTACTGAATGGCCCTTTATTACTGGGACCGTGATTAGCCGCCTTATAAATTCCTGCAGTGATTGGCTGGGGTGGAGCCTAATGAGCTCTCGCGTCTGTCCTCGGCGGAGGGACCCCGCATTGTCTGCAGTTTCAGGAGTAAGTTTCAGATGGTGATCAAGCTTATGAGGGGACGTAAATAGACAGACAGGATCCCTCCGCCGCCGTGCGCCAGGTTTCCAAGCACCGTCTTGGCCCTGAGATGGCGGCGATGAATGGTTTGTTTCAAAAATCCATTACTAATCCATTGTGCAAAGTAAGAGAGACCGGGCGGCTTTTATTCTCTGAGTAGCAGCTTTTATTCTACAATGAAAAACTTGGGTACGGTTTGATAAAATAAAACATCACGGCCGGTTGTGCATGACAGGGAATAAACCTGATTAAATCTGAAAAACTCCATCGCTCACTCACTCAGTCCAACACTTCCAGACTGTAATATCTCAACAGCAATTGTATTGAATGATGTGAAATATTATTAAGATATTTATAGCCCACAGAGGATTAACACATAATTAACATAAATGTTATTCAGTTTAATAACCCCTTAAAATGAATCAAGTTAACCACCAAAAGAGCATAATCATGGAGTGGCACACTAACTGTAAAGGGGTTATAATGAGTACTATCATCACCATCTTTAGAATTGTCTTTGCACTCATCCTGAGTCTCACAGTCTCTCCTGTCAAATTAGAGCCACTTCGTCACTGGTCCAGTTTACAGAGATGGGTTATGACGTTCTAGGTGATGCGTGGGTGTTCTGTCTGCGACGGTGACTCCAGTCTCTGGGGGGGGGGTTAAAGGAAGACTTGTTATCATGACATGTTATCGGCAAGTGTTGAAAGAGGCGGTTCCTTTTGGCTTGAATGACTCCTTCCACTGTATGTGATGTAGTGTCCCCGATAAAAGGGGCAGCGAGCAGCTTTGTTTAGCCTGCGACCATCTAATCCCTGCGAGGCCAGTGAAGGGCTTTTGAGTGAGCGAGAGGGGTAAAGAGAGCATGTGGGCCGCAGAGGCCCGCATCAGCCCCCTTAAGGAGCCATGGTCCCCACTCTTAGAAATCCCAAGAAACTTCACACCTCCCTGTAGGGACTATAAATAGGCTCCATCTGTCCCCCCAGGCTCAGTTACAGCCTCATTCCTTTTGGAATGGTTGGAGGGCACTAAAGGAAACACTCAGTGTTTGAAAAGGGGGGTGGGCGGACAGAACTAGAGTCCAAAATCTACTCTCTAGTCATCACACTGACTGGGTGACCTCTGCTGCATATTTTGTGGCAAAGGAAGTCCATTGGTGAGCCCTGTCATTTCCCTCTCTGCAGAAATCCCCTTTGAGGGTCCGACATCCCACCGAGGAAAAAAATACTAGCGGGAATCTTACACCTTACACCACACTCATCACATGATTCTTTTTCCTCAAGCTTAGATTCTTCAAATTTCATTGCTCGAGGTTAGCACACGGCGGACTCCAAGGTTCGGGTTTTTATAATCGCTGTCGAGCTCATGACATCATGGCTGCTGTTTTAGTGCTGTTGCCACCAAACACAAATGACATGTCTGCAGTTCAGGGCAATCCCAAGTAAGAAGTTCTGGAGGGTGAATATGAGACATTAATGCATAGCGATGAGCTGCAGTGCCGACAGACATCATTCCTGAGAGGAGACCATTATAGCGCCTGTCCTGACGCAGCCCTTTCTATCATATCTGTCTGTTCCTCAGACTAAACTGACATAATCCAAAAATGTTTTGTTGTCTTAAGTGATGAAAACCCTGCTGATGCTTTTCAGCTCTCCAATGTATTCAATCAATTAACAATTGTCATACCTGTGTTGACATTGTGTTGCCTGCAGCCTCCCTTTTCAATTTTTTATTTCATATTTTTTTTTATTCCTAATAATTTTTCCAAAATGTTCATGTAAATGGGGAAATCATAAAATATAATAAAGTAGAGGGCTTATAATAGTGTTTTGTTTAAATACACCATATTTTACTGTTTCATTTCGTGCTGCACTGTGGTTGTTACATCCCATTACTGCTTACTGATGCTTAAACACTCCCAATTCCACAGCAATCACCAATGATGCATCTGATCTTATTCCCATCAGCCATAAGTATAAATGATCATGTTTCAAGTCGGGTAGTGGGGAGACAGAGGTAAACTAACTATAAACCCTTTGTATGCAAAGTAGGATGTCGGCTAAAGATTAATTCATTTGTACCGTAATGTGGAGTTTTGTTTTTTCACTACATTTTTTGCTGGCTAAAGAAGGAAATGTCTGGTTGATTACACAGGAAGAAGAAAGAACCAAACTCTTATGTTGATCCAAAGAGGGAACGTGCCATTCTTTCCCCTAAACTGTGTGTCTCAATCAGTACTGTCTGAGCTGTAAAGAAGTTAACAAGCCACTTTGCATTATTTGCTATGTAATCAAAATATTCTTTATGAAGCTGTAGTTTGCACATTTAATAAATAAAGAATCAGTGAAAAGCAAGTTGCATTGACTGGGTGTTGCAGGGGGATTTATGCAGTTCCTTCGTCACAGGGCCCTGTCATGGTGGTGGGGGCAGGGCTGGCTGCTGGCACTTAGAGACAGATATAGCCAAGAATTAAGGAGATAGATTTGGCACCCTTAGCCTTGACTAGGTTACTGGCATCAGCAGCTGAAAGCTCCAGCTCCAGCTAGACTCCCATCTCCCTGTGATTCCACGTCACATCCTCCCTGGGAGTGACGGCTCACCACCCGCCAACACTGAGCCACAAATTGAACACAGAGGTCAATTTATCCATCACACACAATCACAATGACTTATTATTAGACTCGGAAAAACTCCATTTCCACCACCTGTCAACCTCAAGCCAACTCCTCAAATATGAATTTACTCAATTATTTACTCCTTTGTCTTTTATTTGAGGCAACAAGTTTATTCTTTTCTAAAAAACAAAACTTACAATTATTTATTCTCATGTTTTCCACACAGTGTGATACACGTATTCTCAATGTGTTTGTTGAGGACAGAGATAGGATGCTCATTAGTAAAATATTCAACCCAAAATATCTCATCACAGCAGCAAACACAGCCAAGACACCCACACGTTTAGACACAGAATCATTGCTAAAAATACCTGAAAAGCCTGTACACGTACCATTATTCTGCAAAAGAAAAAGCAATGAATGAAGGATGAAGAGTACAATAAAGAATAAATATTAAAGTGTGCAAGATGTGCAGATGTGGAAAAATATCAAGGTTCTCAGCAATAAGTTAAGTAGCAGCATTGGAGGTGCTATGTTGAATCACCTGCAGGACGTGGACAGGAAGATAAATACCAAGTTCTTGTGGCTTCACCATCAAATGCAAATGTTCTAGATATGCGTAGTGTTGTTGCATTATTTTAATCAGATTAGCATAAACATTAAGACTGATGTATGGTAGCTGTGTTTTGGAAATACAGTATATGGGATGTAAGCTTGAACATAAGGTTGAGCTATGTGCACTGCTGGACTGCACAACATTATGATGAGTCCAGCAGAGTTGAAAGAGACACATGAAATGTTCATTTCTCCCTGACAGAGGCTGATGTTTACCCAAGTGAGTAAGATGTTTTGCCACGCAGCATTGGATCACTTTATAGTGAATTGCACCCCGCTCTCCCCGAGAAGATTTATGATATATGCACATTAATGAATCGCATTCTGTTGGTGATCACAACAGTGAAAAGCTACATTTCACATGAGATCTCTCTCTCTCTCTCTTAAAACTTGAAAACTTAAAAAAAATTATTGATTATGAGACACTAAAACATAATTAAAAGTTACATGTAGACATCAAAGTTTATGTTTCCACCTCACACTTGTGGATGTTAAATATTGGACTATGATCACCTTCCAAATATACTAATATGTTCCATTTTGTGCTCTACGTTACATCCAATTACTCTTCTTAAACACTGTATTTTTCCACAGTGATCACAGGTGTTACATTTGACCTTAGCCTCAAACTACCATTTCTGACTACGTTGTAATGCGAGTTATGTGGGAAGACGAAGGCAAAGTAGCTCCAACCCTGTTTGTATTCAAGGCAGGAGCTGACTAAATGGAGATTAATGTTAACTGCATATTAATTAATTTCTACTACATTCTTAATCTTAATTGACAACGTGAAACTTTTGCACAAAACATTTTAACAGCTGCAGAAGTGTTTGGTTGAATTAGACAGGAGCAAAAGAACCAGACTCTCACGAGCATATGTTCGCCATCTGGAGGCCCAGGCCGCCAAAGAAGGAACACAGGTCAATAAAAAGTATCAATAGAGGTGACAGCTGCAATTCTTTACCCTAAATTGTCCATTTGGATAATTATAGATGTGTATTGTTTGAACTCTGAAGACGACAGGTTAAATAGCCACCTTCTATAATTTACACAGTGTTACATCTTAGGTCTTCCAATGAGCTGTCTTTTGGTTTTAAGATGTGATAGATGTGAATGTGCCTTGCAAGATGGAAACAAAGGGGCTTCCAATATGTGATGAAGCATAGACAACAACTTTAATTTGTTTTCTTTTACTGCCAATTGTCCTGCAAATACTTCATGTTGCATTGTAACAAAATGTTTTAAAAGTTGAAATTTACATCTTCTGAATTTCCATTGGTATGTGGTGTGCCATTGTTCTCTGCTTTACAGAAATGCATGTAGAGACCACAACCCTGAATGTCAACATTTTTTAATAATTATAAATAATTCTTTAAAGTAAAAACATACAGCAGGCATAGTTATTACCTATGCATCCATCTGGGATATATGTTAATGACAATGTGACCTGAGCAGGTATAATTGAGTGTAATGCCACCAACTTTGTTAACGCCGCTACAAATGCATATTTGTGCAAAAAGTTGATAACAACACATGAACCTCCTTTTATTTCCATAACTTCAGGAAAAAACTCTGAGTTACTGAGTTGCTGCAGTTGACTTTAACTCAGAGTGTGAGCAGGGAGCATACAGCACAGAGTATGAGTATGAAGTGTAGACACGAAGTGTAGCAGACCCTCAAGTGACACCATGAAAATGTATTTAACAGGGATGAGAAGACAGGCGGAGAGAGATGGAGATAAAGAGACAAACGAAAGTCTTCTGAAGCTAAGATGAGGAAATATGACGAAGCGTATGTAGCGCTTGGTTCACTGTGAAGGACCAGTGTGTTAATGTGTTTAAAATGTTGGCAGCAGACAGCATGAAGACAAATAAATAAAGACATTACACCACAATCACGCTGATAAGACAATAGGCAATTTCACAGGGGGGGCGCGACAAGATATTTTGCAGACCAGCATAAATGCAACAGCATTGTTTAATAAAAAAGGAAGAAAGAAAACACAGTCTCTTAAGATCCGTTGTCCTTGAATTGGAATTTCTTCTTTCTTGGTCCTGATTGTACCATCAAAGGCAGCAGTGGTGGCCACCAAAGATTGTTGTTAAAGATAAACTTCAGAAAGAAGATCACTGCTGTGCCCTTTACTGCAGGTTTACGACCTTTACCCTCTTTAATGGTCTGACCTCACATCTCTGTTATGGCTTTTCCAAATGAGATGGATGATGTTTATGAATAAGTAAAGGGTTAGATATTTAGTCAGAAGGTGAAGATTGCATATCCACACTGATGTGATATTAGAATGACTCAGTAACAGTACACTTAATTATATTTAGAAACCTGTTTGCTGGAGCTACTGTGGCCCATGTAAGAGACTTTCTTATTTAAGTATCTTTTAGTTGGGAACACAAACTGGAAGTGTGGACAGTAGCAGCAAAAAATGCTAAAACATCCCTAGACATAAAACATCATTTCCTTGACTTCATCTGTGAGTAAATACTCATGTGTATAATGCATACAGTAAAATGTGTTGTGAACTTAAGATGCTGCCACATTTTATTTCAGCATAGCTCCTCCACGCTGGAGACATTAAGATTCCATAGTGGAGCTATATTCCTGGGTTAAAGTTTCCGGGAGTCACATTCCAGGAAGGTGCTGTGGGGTTCTGAGGGTGAGCCCAGGTGACAGCTGAGGCTGAGGATTTGATTGGCCCGCCCTCCCGGAGACAGGGTCAGTGAAAGCAAGCAGCGGTGACTGGCCGTTGCAGAGGGGATTTATGCAGTTCCTTAGTCACCAGGCCCTGTCATGGCGGTGGGGGCAGGGCTGCACCGCTGGCACCGGGAGACAGATATAGACAAGAATTAAGGAGATAGAATTGGCACTCTTAGCCTTGTCTGAGTTACTGGCATAAGCAGCTGAAAGCTCCAGCTAGA
Organism: Eupleurogrammus muticus; assembly: GCA_036785175.1. Classification (NCBI taxonomy): domain Eukaryota; kingdom Metazoa; phylum Chordata; class Actinopteri; order Scombriformes; family Trichiuridae; genus Eupleurogrammus; species Eupleurogrammus muticus. The sequence goes on from JAYKQN010000001.1 coordinate 16,366,113, forward strand.
TTTCCATCTCCCTGTGATTCCATGTCACATCCTCCCTAGGAGTGACCGTCCCCCCCACCAACACTGAGCCACAAATTGAACACAGGTGCCAATTTATCCATCACACATAATCACTCACTCAGAAACAATGGCTTATTATTAGACCCGGAAAGACACCAGTTCCACCACCTGTCAACCCTAAAGTCTGGTCCTGGGACATCTTCTCAAATCTGAATTTACTTGATCATTTAGCATTTAGCATCATTTATTTTAACAAAACCTCCACTTAGAATTATTTCTTTTTAGGTTTTTCCCACAGGTTATATTTTAAAGATAGATAAGACAGATAAGACACTAATAAGTAAAATAGTCAACCGTATAATCCAAGTTCTTGTGGCTGCACCAGTACATCACATGAAAATGTTCTATATAAGTGTTACATCATTCTATACATCATTTATCCTGGTGTATGCTGACTGCATTTTTGAAATATTTGTGATGTATGCTAGAATTTTAAATGAAGGTATGTGCAATGCACTGCACAACATTAGTTAGTAAAGGTGGCGCCACTGATGAGTGCAACAGAGTTGGGATGAGACACATGATGCTGTGGGGAATAAAGTGTCTACTTAAGAAAAGGCAAAGCAAAATAATTTTAAATAACTCCTGTATATTAAAGTAAAAAGATTGATGGTGTCATCAAGGTATGAAATTAATAAACAGAAGTTTATCCACCTCAACTACATCACAGCTGACACTACAGTGCTCAGAACATTTGACCTTAAAAAACGGATGCTTCCTGAATCGTTTTTTTCTGCTTTATTTGCAGTAGTATGTCATTTCTGAGGTTTATTTTATTATCATTATCATTTCTCTCTGACAGAAGCTGATGAGGCAAGCAGGATGATCTCGATGTCGACAATGAATCACTTTATAGAGAAATGCTGCCCTCTCTCATTGCTCGCATTTTTGGCTGTTAGGAAGAATTATGACTCGTATGCTTCAAGTCCACAATAGTTAAAGCAAAATATCGCATGAGATTATAGAGCAGAGATTCTTCATCTACACATGGAAAGGCGCTAAAACTTCATCAAACAAAAAAAAAAGGTTCCCAGACGGGTCTAGATGGCGCGTGGCGGTGCGTAACGCCGTGCGTAAAAGTGGAGCTGTTCACTGGTGGTCCAGCGGACACCGCGTGGCCCCAGGTAACCTCGCACCATTTCCGATGTTTTCGTTTTTAATCATGTACTGTAGGCTACACCCTAACTGTATCTGGCTGTGGAATAAATAAAAAAAAAAAACGCCTGGACCAGAGCCAAGCGGCCCCCCATGCTCCATGTTTAGAGTGAGCCCCCTCATAGCACACCCCTTCCACCTGCCATCCAATCCTCACGCCGGGGCAGCGTTGACGGGGTCAGGGGATAAAATAGCCTCATATATAAACGCCCAAACGGTGATTTCTCGCTCCGAGTCCACTCCAGTTTGTGCTTCACAGCCTGTGTTGTCACCCGAAACCGGGAAGTGTCTGTGCTTCAGGAAACAGATCAGGTCTACTCTCAGCTGAAATGGCACCCAAGAAGGACGCAAAGGCACCCGCGAAGGCACCCGCCAAGAAGGCCGAGCCCGCAGCCGCGCCCGCGCCCGCACCCGAGCCCGCACCGGCGCCCGCAAAGCCTGCCGCTGTCGACCTGTCCGCTGTGAAGGTACAAATGGGCGTTTTGAGCGTGATGTGGTCTGTTTTTTGGGGGGGCAGGGCGGCGATAGGATGATGGATGCGCAGGAAGCGCTGGGATTTGTCTTTTCGAGGTTCCATTCTTAAGGTTACATGAGAGAAGTAGACACTGTAGGAGGTTCATGGAGGGACACAGACTAAATAAGCTTTTTTTCTTGTTTTTTTTTTTTTTTTTATTTCATTTCATACATTTGAAAGAATCGCTGTGACAATGATGATGCCACTTTGATCATAGGTGCCAAATTATTTCCACTGTAGTTTTATTTTGTATTTATATTGTTGATATTGTTTGCACTTCATATGCCAAAAGACAGTGATGGTAGTGGAGAAAAATTTTAAAATCTTACTAAATTAGGACGTTTTAGTGTCTTTTAATGTACACCTATTGTTATCTTGACATAACTGGCCCAATACAAAAGGAATCACTGCAGACGCTTCTATGGGATCATAGGGAGGATGCAGAGATCCCAGTGAGACAGCAGCAGTGGCAGGTCTGAGGGACCACACAAGCAGTTGTGGAGAGGGACTGAGGAGAATTGAGTAGAACCATGGATAGCTCACAATGGCCTAGGCCACGCCCCTCGGCTCTGTGGATTGGACTAAAGGAGTGGTGACTTCAGTGTGATGGCAACTCAGGGTGACACCAAATGTGGACATGTTAATGTAGCTAAAGATGGACCAGCATGTGAAGCTAATTTTGGCAACGGGACAAGCCGGGTCCCCGTTTCAATTAATCCGTATCAAAGAGGAGCGCCTGCCTATCCTGGAATTTCTTTTGAACAAACAGGGCTGTGCTTGAAATGAATTTGGCTCATAAAGCACCACACGTGCTTTGTGTGTTTTGTACTGATTTATGTGAAATTAACATTGCTGCTCTGTCTTGGCTTCTAGGTGGAATTCAGCGGTGACCAGATTGAAGGTAAGTAAACTTTATTCTACCTTCGCATCTATGTGACATCATCCAGAAAACCTGAATTTGTCAGATGTGATGTTCCATCAGGTATATCAGATGCCAGATATAATGTGATTAGTGATCAGATGTAGCTAGGATGCTACACAATTACAATAAAAACAGGTGCGCTTTCTACAGGTCGTTTATACAAAATCATTATTTCTTGGCTTTCTTTTGCCAGTTATAGAGATGGACAAACCATAAACTGAGAGTCCTCAAGTAATCGCCAGCTGTTATCCACACAACATTCAGCAAATGGTGGAATATTAAAACAGCATGGGATGTGCGGTGCAAGTTATGCTGCACATCTGTCGGCTTTGACTCCAAACAAACAGCCGATTGTAGTGATTATCACCTCAAACCACAGAAGGAAAATCTGATACAGTAGATTAACCGATTCCTTGTCCAAAAGCCAAACAAAAATTAAAGTATTATGGTGAAGAGGGGAGCTGGAGGCCATTAATGCAGACTGTTATATTGCTGTCTATAGGGCCATGCATCATGTCAACCCAGGCAGTATGTGCCCTAATATGAACTGTAGGGTTATATTAGCCGCTTGCTGGTGATATAGGACCTTGTGTCACTTGATCAGTTATTTGAAACCACACGGCAACACGATGTTTCCTCACAGCAGCCAAAGTTTTCAGCTGTTTACTTTAGGAATTACAGCTGAATTAATGGGGACTATAGAATTTTAGAAGGAAGAGAAATGGCCTGCTATGGTCCCCGGTGACCTTTGACTGGACCTGTCGTGTGGCCAGTTGCTTATTTCACTGAAGTCAGCATTCCCTACTTTTACTCAACACAAACAGAGGGGCCTTGCCTTTTACAGGAGGGGGCTCATATTCTCAGCTATGTTTATCAATTCCAAGGTGGTATTTTAAAAGAGCCGCAGCCCCGCAGAGACAGAGAGGGACAGCTGAGATGGAAATAGTTGGAAGGGTGACTGGGCTGGTCGTCTATACGGCCACTCGCACCACCACCTATCAAGGAGTTCCTCACTGTACTCCCCAGTGGAGGAGTGTTTGTAGAGGAGCTGCCTCCACCTGCTGGCAGCCAGCACACACACACCTACAGGCTGCAAGCCACTACTATTCACCAGGAAAAATATACATTTTTTTAACATATCATATTATTGTTTTTAAGGAAAAATATAATTTAAAATCATGCAAGATGTAACTTGAAACCAAATACAGTTCTGCCTGCTTGAAAATTAAGTTAAGATCCCAATTAATTTATTAAACCTCAACAATAGGGACTCTGCAGGAATGTAAAATAAATTAAAGATTCTTTTTTATACATACAATAATAACAGAAGAGAAAAGACCAAATACAATTAGCAGATTTCAAACACTTCTAAATAGTATCAATAGACTTCACCTGTAACATTGTTTCTTCTTTGTTGAAGTGTAAAAATCGATTACAATAAACACGTGAAAAAAAAAAGAAAACCAATAAAAAACTGATAATTAGAAAGCCATGTGCTTTGAAAAGTCCATTGCAAATATTACTTTTTATCTGAATGATGTTATAGGAGTTGAATAGTCTCTCAAAGAATATAAATATCATGCTAAATCATTAGGCACAGTTATGTCACTACTGTTAAACACCTCAGACACAGGGAATCAGGCCATTTTATCACTGATCATATCTCCACCTCCTCCTGCTCTGCAGACTACAGGGAGGCCTTCGGTCTGTTCGACAGGATCGGTGACAACAAGGTGGCTTACAACCAGATCGCTGACATCATGCGCGCTCTGGGACAGAACCCCACCAACAAGGAGGTGTCCATTCTGCTGGGAAACCCCAGCCCCGACGGTAAGAGACACATCTAGCCGTTGAACTGGGTGATGATGTGATGGGTTTGATTGAGGTAAATTGGAGGCTTTCATGTTGAAGAATTCTTAATTAGATCAAGTTTTCGGTAATAACTTAAATGCTAATGTAGGGTAATTGACATGCAAGATCACATCTAGTGATGGTGATGGTGTGGTATTTCTTTCTGAGGATTTTACCTAGCAACTTTGCAGGTTTTTTTTTTTTGCAAAATATGGACACCCTCTTCCTTCTCTGCTTCAAAACTGGGCTAAGTTAATAACAAAGTTGAACATGTAGTAAAAAGGAGAAGGAATATTGTGGTAATGTTGAAATAAGTGCGCTTCCTGTTGTCTCAACCTAGTCTGTCGTCCTCGTCTCTGTCTCAGACATGGCCAACAAGAGAGTGGAGTTCGAGGGCTTCCTGCCCATGATTCAGTACATCGTCAACAGCCCGAACAAGGCCCAGTTTGAGGACTACGTTGAGGGTCTGCGCGTCTTCGACAAGGAGGGCAACGGCACAGTGATGGGCGCTGAGCTGCGTATCGTCCTGTCAACACTGGGTGAGCTGGGCCAGGCCCTCTGCTGGTGTAGGAGTATCCTGTTACCTGTGTGTGTGTGTGTGTGTGTGTGTGTGTTCACGTGCCACTGACGCCCTTTGTCCTCTGCCTCGTCCTGCAGGAGAGAAGATGAACGAGGCTGAGATCGATGCGCTCATGGCGGGACAGGAGGATGAGAACGGCTGCATCAACTACGAGGGTGAGCCATGAATCACGCCGTGTGGGCCAGAGGCTTTTACTCACCCTGCAGATACCATCTAACAGATAGAGATACGAGGAAAGAATTTAGCTGCATTGTAGACACAGCTTGACACATAACAGACACTGATAGTCTGTTGTTAAATATTAAATCATGGTGACTCTGTAAATGCATACTTACCCTAGCAGGTAAGGTTGTCGATTTCCATTCTTCATATAATTCAAACTACATGAACCATTGCATTGCATCGTAGTCAACATCTCAGCTGTCTCATGCCATTTATAGTTCAGGACTCAGGGCTGCAGAGAATTGAGTATTGAACGTACACACACGTTCTCCTCACTCACTTGTTTCCTTCTCTCCTGTCCTCCCTGTGCTGCCCCGGGTCGTCTTCTGCAGCCTTTGTGAAGCACATCATGTCTGTGTAAGGACCCCGTCGCCGTGGTGGTGAGCATCCAATGTGTGCAGACCTCATGGTGCTGCGACATCCACTCGCTGTTTCCTGCACCACCTGAGGAAGCAGGGGGAACAAAGGACTATGAGATGTCATGTCTGAAACCTTCTTTTGTTTCGTTCCACGCCTTTTGTTCTCTTTTTTTTTTCCGTCCACCTGGTACCTTTTTTTCCTCTCCTCCTCCTCCTGTTCTGGAAGCTGCCCCGAGTTGCCATGAGATATTTCGTTTTCCCTGATCTTCATGTCCCCCCTGTCTCACAGGGGGTGTTTGTCATCACTGGTTTTTCACAGTGGAGCAGTGATGGAGCGGAAGGTGGAATAATGATGACCGCCGCCTCCTGTCACTTAATGACTGGCGGGCTGCCTCTCTGCCATTAAAGTGACCAGTTTGGCCCAGGACCGGCCAACAAAATGAATCTAACTCCTCAGACAACCCGTCCCTGAGTCTTAACTTATTGTACTCCCCTCTGCCATTTCACAATAAACTTTAAAAAACCCTATTTTATTTCCAAATTTTTGACTCAAGTTCTTATTTCATGTTGAAAGAATAGTCTGACATTTTTTGTAATACAATTTGCTTTCTTGTTGAGAGTTGAAGAAGAAGATTGATTCATCTCTCTATTTTGATACGTTGCAGCTGGTTGACAAGTTAAACCAGATATAAAGCGTTAATATGAGACTTTTATCCATGTTTTATTTTTTACTTTACACAAAGCTAAGCTACCTGTATTTGCAGTTTAGCAGTATACTGGATAACTATAAAACTATCAATCTTCTAATTTAATTCTCAGCAAGACAACAAACCAACACAGCGTTGAACTATTCCTTCACAGTAACTGTATGTCTTGTCACCTGAAAAGAAGACATCACTCCGGTATCACTTTTTGTCCTTTTATTGTCATTAATTATTGTAGTTGGTGTCATATCAACAAGAGAGAAAAACTGCGTACATCTACTTGACCTTTTAAATACATTTACAGTTGCTGTAGGGTGGCGTGGGAGGTGGGGAGGGGGCACACGGAGATGGGGAAATGCAGAAAAAACACAGAAGCAAACAAACAGTCGCAGGTGAGGGCAGTAATTAGGCAGGAGGCAGGATATACCACAAATGGCATCTGAAAAAGAAACTAGATCACCCAAACACACTTTTTTTTTTCCTAACAGATGTAACAGAACCCGAGTTTACCTCGGTCGTTTTATTTTTCTTCATGAACTATCTTTTTAATGGATTTTTTCCCAAAATTTTTTTTTTTTTTTTTCGTGTTCACTTCCTTTTTCCACATATTGCAAAACAAAACATACAGATACGGTAGCATCCGTCGTCAAAACGGCATCGGGATCTGCACCAAACGCACACAGACAGATTTCAGAGTAGCTGCACCTTTTGCTGAATCTCATGTCGCAAACCGTAGCTTCTTCCTCTGCGTTTCAGACCGGAGACAGTCCTGACGAGCACGACATCGCCTGCGTTAGCGGAGGAAAGTCTATATCAGCTTCATTTATGGGAGCTGGTTTACTGCTGCTCCAAAGACGAGATTTGACCGTTTCCTTTTTCAAATTGGCGTTTGTGGAAATGAAATTCAGTTCCTGTGTTTTATTATTGTTCTTGGTTCATGAACTATATCGTACTACTGAGCAGGTACATGTGTATGATGCTCTTCAACAGGACTGGAGCTGCATTCCTTAACAACACCAAATCAGCTGTCTGACATTGTCACCAAGCATTACACTGTAAACAACTAATAACTACAAAACATGAACTTGTTTAATTTTTATCCAATAATTGAGGAAATAACTTACTAAAATCTTTTTTTTCTTAAATTACAAAATAGCCTCTTTTAATATTTGAATCAATACATGCTTGTCATAACATGACCTGGTTCTTGCAACAATGCAATTTTTCAGGTATATTTTATAGCCATAGTGTCGCTTCCTTTTAAAATGTTTTGAGGACATGTGGATGGCAACAAACTCGTATTGCATGTTTCTATATATATTTGTTAAATATATTATATATTGGATGACAAGAATGACTTGCAGTAAGGATGCTTGGCTTGTTGAGGGGTCTGGCGTCCATGCACGTTTACTGAGCAAGAACAACACGTGCTGCATGGTGTGCTGGCCACATCACTTCCACATATATGGCCACATATGTGGGGGGGGGGGGGGGGGGGGGGGGGGGGCGGGAAAAAAAGCTGTAGCTTCTTCAAAATCGCTGATCCAGGACCAGTCAAGCCAATACCTGGTCCCCACTTTCAATATACCACTCAATCCTTTGTAGGACCAGTGCTCAGACTGAACTATTCTATGCAACATCATTCAAAAAGAGAGGCCAGATAGCACATATTTGGGATTAAAAGAGGAGCAGAGTACGGTAACTCCTAATTCGAGTCTCTACTTAAAGTTGGTGTTCGAGTGATGGCTCTTGAAGTGGAGATGTTTAGAGGCTGTGGTTTAGCTGAGGAGTCGTGGTAACAGGGTGGCAGGAGTGGGCCGAAAAAGTTTGAGGAGGAAGGGAGGGAGTGGGGGGGGGGGGGGTTCAGGGCGAAGACGTCCGGGGGCCACGGCGCCGGGATCCACGGATCCAGTGTTCACAACCCCTGCTTGGCCAGGGCGGCGGTGACGTCCTCGGCCAGCGTCGCCAGCTGCGGTGACTCCATCATGTTGAGGCTGCCGGAGGAGGAGAGCTGGCTGTCCCGGTGGCGGTGGGGGGACGCCGAGCCCGACAGGACCGGCGACCGGGTGATGATCTCGGCCCCGTGGTCCACCCGTGCCTTGGCTTGGTCGCGGAACATCAGCCTGTGGCTCTCGATCTAGCAGAGCGAAATAAGAATAGAAAAAAATCATTTAGCATGAACCCGAATTGTATTCATTGTATTTACGTTCATGGGTCAGCCTTAGAACATCTGCAAATTGTGTTTATTAAACTGACAAAAGTTTTGTGGACCTGAATAACTTTTTATTGCTTAGAGACTGTTTCTTGATTGATTCTATTTAATCTGACTAATGAGACAATCTCTGAAAGGTCCGATGCTTGCCAACAAATCATGGATTAGGAGAATGGAGCTGACACGTACCGTGACACAGCCTCCACCAGGAATGTGATGAGCATTATCCAGAGAACCCACCTTGGCTTGAGCTTTGTCTTTGAAGTCCAACTTCACACACTCGATGCGAACATTACCACCCCCTGGAGAGAAGTAAAGGGGCGTAGAAAGAGGACAAGACAGAACTTACAATGAATTATATTCAAACCGAATATAATTCTGTCATTGTCTTGGGAAACAATGATGAAAAACACGCTGATCAACCATATACTGCAGTTTAACTAAGCAAACTTTAAAGGAAATTGTTGGAAATTGTTCCTGTTCAAAGGGGAAAGTCAGTTGAAAGTGAGCCTTTTGGCACAAGAACAGTGACATTAATCAATCCGCAGAGTCGCTGTAAAAATAAATATGCATGGGCAAAAAGCCCTGGATGGTTATCAAAACAATAAATATCTATATAATGGTTCTAAAATATAAGCATAAGATATTAAGACCAGCAGATGGCGCCACAGGACCTGAAGCTGTCAGCATCTGGTTTCATTTGCATCCTGGAGGAGAACAAGGGTTCAAACTTACACAGCAGCTGATCTGAGACCTTTAAAGATGTATAAACTGCCAGTTATCTGCAAACTGTAGATATCATCTAATAGTGCATGTGTACACCAAATGTATTTCTTTTTTGTTTCTTTTTTTGTTTCTGAAAGCTCAACAGCAATGACCGCTTTATTCAGAGTAATCAAATTGTATCTGGTGTCAGATCCACTCTGAGCATTTGGCTTCGACAGCGTGCAGCTCTTTTTTTTTTTTTTTTGCTCCTTTCGCAGAGAATGAAAATGCAGATGGCATGTACTGTATATCTCTCTCCAGGTTTGACCCAGTCCGATTCCTCAACAATCTGCTCCACACACGCAGTTACAATGCCTCTCACATACAGCTGCCTGTTGACAGATCGAAATATCAAAACAAATGCAGTTTAGGCTTCCTTCTACTGTTATTGTTAACATTTGTTGGTTTAGATTGATTAATTAGTTTTCTTCTAATGGCTGGTTACTTTCAGCATCTTAGAACAAGTAGTCCGTAAGTCTCTTTAACAGAGATGTGATGTAACACCACCAGACAGACAGCATGTGTGATTGGCCTGTTACAGGTCATGGATCATTTATATGGTCTGTGCCTTCCACACTATGAGCTGGCTGTCCCACGCTCTCCTTGCCAGGGATTCACTGCTTCTCATAGACAATAAACTGTTGAGTTAATTTCCCCTTGAAGCTGTACAGGCTGGCTGTTACCTGGTCGATGATGGATGTTGTCTAGAGAGCCACACTTAGAGGTCACGTGGCTCAAATCGATCTTCTTGTTCTGTATCTGCACCTGTGAGCAGCAAAGTCAGAGGGAGAAGAGGTCAGAGGTCAGAGTTCTCGCAGATACAAATCTTCCTACGGAAAAGATACAAATTATATCATCCTTTCTTTCGATCTATAGATGATATATGTGAGCAACTCAAAGTGAAAGTCTGCAGTTTGGTACGTTTCGAATCTAATTGCATGTAATTAATAGAAAGCGCAAAGAAAAAAAAAGCATAGGTGCAAAATACGAGTGACTATTAAAGGTTCCATATCGTTGAAAGTGAGATACTAATTACTTTTGGATTGTAGGTCTATGTCTAAAAAAACTCTCAATCCACAGAGAAATACAGTCTGAAAATGTGCCTTAAAACCAGCTGTCAGTATTTGCATGAAGTTGTGCTGTCATAAATATGCAGTCAAGGCCCGTCCTCTATTCAAAGCCATTAAAATCAGCTAATCAGAGAAGAGCCTCATTAATAATAACGAGACAGACACAAAATGACCTGTTCTTTCTAAAGCTCCGCAAAGAAGGTTGAGAGAGGAGACGTAAAACTATATTTAGATTATTTTTTGGTATTTAAATCCTTAATATATCTTTTTGGGGATATTAAAACATCAAATAAAGGAAAGGTGTACGATATGGGACCTTTAAATAACAGTTCTTGCATTCTGCTGTGTGGACAACTACTGGTGTCTGTTAAATCAAACCAAACAAAGATTGAGTAAAAGCTATGTGGGCACTGGATCTGTTTTGAAGTGCACATCTGTGTTAAAAAATGTCTTTGCACATTCAGGAAAACCTGCCAAATAAACATAACAGTGATGATTCAGTGTAAGACAGTTAATAGGGAAGTATAGTCGGAAAGTGACCACAGGTGGTGAGGAGATACGTGTTCATGTGACACACACACTTGGGATCTGAAGACAGAGGGAAGAAAGAACCACATAGGTGTGTGTGTGTGTGTTTGTGTGTGTGTGTGTGTGTGTGTGTGTTTGTGTGTGTGTGTGTGTGTGTGAGAAGTGAACCGATGAGACAGCGAACAGAACAGCTATAAAGCTTCAGACACAGCACAATGAACACGAGGAGATACACACTACATCTGGAGATGAATCACCGGTACACACCTGTGGTCAGCATTCGCTGTGCCAAGTCAGTGATTTAAACGTCTTTTTTTTTCTTTGTGACCAATGATTTGGCGTTCATCTTTTCAAAAGGTCATTTCTTGCTTTCTTTAAGTAGCCTGGAGAGTGAAACGGTGATGAACAACTCGATTCATCGGGGGGCCACAGCGCCAACCACACCGGCACAGATTTCAGTGCACCGTAGCCTGTTGATCTACCAGGACGCCCTTACACATGCATAACACGGGTAGAGTTATACAGTGTGAGTTTCAAGACAAGACATGAGATGTGGTTTGTGTCAGCGTGGGTGAACATCAGGCTGCAGGTTGGCTCACCTCTCTAGAAATGTATATATGAAATATGCAAATCCTGTTGTTACTGAGTCTTTAGGCAGAGAATCTGCTATATTTAATTCTGTGCAGCATGATTCTTGACACGTGGTGGTCCTACTAAGACGTTAGTGGATCTTAAATATCTACTGGTGGTGTAATAGGATCTATCGACAATAAAGCCTCGGGGATGAGTTGGGTATTTTAACATCCTCCCCCACTTTTCTTCTTGATTGTACAGCTGGATGTTTAACCTTCACTGTGCAGGACGATGCACATGCAGAGTTTGACACTACAAGTGCTGTCTGAGCAGCCATGAATCCGCTCTACCGTGCCGTATTAATTGCAGCCACAGGTGGGCTTCTTTTGCAATTATTAAAGTGACGCTTCTCACATCGTTTTTTTTTTTCTTTTTTTTCCCCCAGACCTGCTGCAAAGCGGTTGCCTCGGTAACCCGGTGTTGCCATGTGCAACTGCAGAGAGAGACTCAGCAAAGAGAAAATCATTATTATTCTAAGAGAATTCAGTGAGGTAAAGTCAAGAGAGAAGGTTTAATCTTCAAATGTATTATTTATCATTTTTACCTACTTCAGTGTAATGTAATATGTATACAATGCAATGTTTTTATCAATAATCTCTTTTGTGGATTAATGTACTATATATATATATATGTAGTGTTCATGTTTTATTCTCTTTGTTTTTCCAATCACTCTTTTTCACCTTTCCTTATTCTTTAACTATTTTTAAGATGCTCTAATGAGTGAATTTCCCCTTTGGGGGTCAGTAAATTTTTCAGTGCATGATCAATCTAAGTTATCAGGCCCTTATCCTTAGAAAGCTGCTACATGTCAGCATGTTGTCACACGCTGGAGAGGAGGCATTCAACCATTAGTCTCAAAAGTCCTCACAGGACACAAACCACCGCTGGAGAAGCTTTGTCAATGAAGAGCAGTCAGGTAACCAACACTGATACTGCTGCCTTATTGACTGGGTGAACTGAGAAACTGTTAAAGCAAGGTGGAAAAAGAAAGAAAACAAAAAAGCAACACTGAAAAAAATAAAAACACAACACAACACACAGGAATAACACTGACATCAACACCGAGACAATGGATTTGCGGCACAAGACTCACGTTTCCACCTCCTGCTGAGTAGCCCCTCCTGTCCAAGGACCCACACCTAGACTGAACATGGCTATAGTCCAGCTTAACGCTGGGGATGAGAACCTGCAGGGGCGGAGGTGAGGAATAAAGTGGGAAACGGCTTGGGCTTCTCTGGCATGAAACTTCACTTTCTTATAAAAGTTTGTACCCACCCACTGATATAATCAGACTCATCCTGTGAGCCTCTGTGTTAGTCTGGTTTACGCACCAAACCTGGCCTATGTCTAGTGTCTCATCAGGAGGATCCTCTTTACTCTACATCTGCCTCGAGGAACCAACATAACACTGGATTTCCTGCAACAAATATCGCTGATATGACCAGCCCAAATTTCAAGATGCTGCTGCAATTTATTCGCTTTTACACAGATCCATAAATTAACGCACAACCTTCTGGAAATCTGGACATCAGGCTGTATCACAAGAAGAGGGACGAGGCTCGTCAAAAACTCCTCGCCTACGCACGTGAGTAAGTGATTGTAATTTCTAAGATTTTACATTTCTTGACTTGACATGATTAGATGCAAATTAAAAGCAGCTCAAACTTGAGACCGTTAGTTGTAGGTAGTATTTGGGTGTGAGGATGATAAAATAGGAATGTGATGTGGTGTGAATGGCTGCAGAGCTGCAAGAGTAAGATGCAGACACGGCAGGGTCGCTATCGTGCAGTTATCAACTATAACAATTCATACATTTTACACAGCACAGTAAAAGCAATGGCAACTACAGTGATGAGAGGAGACAGGAGAGGAGGCAGGACAGGAGCTATGTGAGATTGGCACTGTTCTCTAAACATAAAATACATTGATTATACCAAATAAATACTTTGAAATACTCAGAATAGTTGTATGCAATTGACTTATTCAATTATTAGAAGAATAGCGATGAAAAGTTCAGACTGAACGTCTCTCTTTTCAGATCATCAAAAAATGAATAATTTTAGACATTGTCTGTGCAATGTTTTTGTTCACTGTGTCCATGGAAACAATGATGAATGCAGCCATACAGTTTTTTTTTTATCTGTTTACTCTTCTCATAACATCACTGCATGACTCATCAAACATTATTTGTGATGCTATGAGAAATTCAGTTATTGCAACTTTTCCTTTGGAAAAAAATTGTAGGAATATTTTATTTTTTAATATGTTAACATATAAAAAAAGAATTGGGGCAATAGTCTGCCAAAATATACATTTTTTTCCACAATTATTTTCCCCATACTTATTTAAACCTGGAAATTACTTAATTCAAACTGCACACTTTTCCATACCGCGTAGGAATCGTGTACACTGGAAAGACACAAACACGAACAGGGACTTCAATATTGAATGAGGAATTTTTTTTTTGAAAATCAGTGACATATTTTATGGTGAACAAATTTGTTTATTAATGAGCTTCTCCGTTTACACAGAGGTTGAAATGAAACAGTCCTTGTGACCTAAAAACTGTTTCCATAGTCACTGCCACCAATAGAGGTCTGATTGGCAGTAAAACATTAGATATAAGAAATAAAAATCTCTATCCATTCCTTAATTTTCCTGAGCATTACTTCTAATTTCTTTATGATAGGTTAATAATGTTGAATATCTGTCGCTAATTGAATTATTATAAATGCTTTAGGCTGTTTTTTTTATAAAATGACTTGTCCACAGTGTGGCACTGTAAATGAACAGAAATGATAGACAAGTTAATTTACAGCCTTCTCCTTGCATCCGCATGAATTATGGGTAAAGAAATGTAATTATTCTCTTGCTGGAGGGAAGGAAAATGAGAGAGCAGGCAATAGAGCGACAAATTTCACTGTTTCTGAAAAAGGCATCTTTTGGTAGCACTGACTATCACTTAAATGTGAAATGAAAACAACAGCAGCAGCAAAGTGACAGGAAGGAGGTTGAATTTTGCCAAAGCGCATTTAACATCGAATGTAGGAGCACTGGAACAAGACAGTGTGAAAGAAATACACACAGGACAAATCTAATGAACGATCATCAGATTTTTTTTTTCTATTTTCCTAGTTAATCGCCTCCAATAGGAAATCATTCCACGGTTTTCTGGTGGAGCTGGGAAGACTTAAATTTGAGGATATTTGTGCATTTGTGTTTTCCTACACAGGGCCTAATCAGCATATAATCATGAGACCACTTTTGCTGCCAGACACTTGTGGCTAAAATCAGAAAATGACAATCCTGTTCTTATTGGCTGCTCACATGTACATGTATGGGAGTAAAATACAGCAAACAGAGGAAAGGTTCCAGGGTGGGGATCAAACTGCAATGGGGAAATAATAATAATAATAAATGAAGGTAAACTACATACCAGTGTACTATGATAACACACCATCAAACCAGCCATATAACCAGCCTTGCAAAGCTCATCAAGGTCACATTTGCAACTTGTCACTAAAACACACACCAGGATTTTCCTAGGGGAGACTCCCACACTACGACTAAATCTGCTCTTCACCCATCTCCTCGATGTGGGTGAGGATGGAGGGTACATACATTTCCTGCTTGGGGAGAGTGCTTCAGGTTTTCCTTGGAGCCGCACTTTGATTGTACGTGCCTGAAGTCCACCTTCCTGTTTACAATATGAATCTATGGAGAAATACAGAGAGAGCATGCGCCTCTTGCATAATAGATGGGAATGATTCAGCAATACTGGGGAGATCTGGAAGGAACATCTGTTGAAAAACGTTTGATGTAAATACTTGACCTCCATCTTTTTTGTTTCTGACTACAAAATGAGTTATGATTGAAATTTCCAAAGAAGTCCATCGGTGCATTTATACACTGTGCATTATGACTTGGTATTGTAATGGCGAAGTCTGTTTCCCCTTATATTTACTTGCACCCAACTTCACCTTTACCCCAACCACCCTCTGCTACAGCTAAACAGAATCAGAACCCTCATAGCACTAACCCACTGGGTTTAGTGCTATGAAAAACACAATTTGTACAGCAGGGCAAGCAAGTTTTGAACTGATTGTTTTCGGTTTTGATTTTGGGAACAGGCTTAGAGTTACAGTCTTGTAATATTGTACACTGCATAGTAATAGTAGTAACATTGTTGCAGCGATTTTATTTTTTTGCCTCACACAAAAATAAGTGACTATGGTTCCATCAGGGTGGGTAGGGGGGAGGAAAATATCAAAAGAAAAAGTGTGTTCATTCAATTAGGGCCTTGTCTAATCTAATCTTGTGCCATAAACTGAGCCTGTCAGCAGACAGTGTTGGATAGTGAACGCAACATACTGTGATAACAATGGTATCACTGTTCACTAAACACGAATAGTGTTATTATTCTATAATGCTAAATGGAAGGAACAGTTTTATTTATGTGTGTAATGTGTAAAACAAATACATTAGGTTTTAGAAGCTTTGATATTTTGCTCCAGTGGTAAAATGACACATGTTTGATGAGCATAATGTTGGGCATTATAACAATCATATGACTATTTAAATACAGATGAAGTAGACAAATTATGGTACTAAACCATCTCCTACCACATGAACTATTAATTGACATCACTTTTGAGCATTTTTTAATAAATTTGTACTATCCATACTGCTGAACCTTGCAGCAGATATTTCAGGTGATTTACAGATTAGCTGTAGAGCTATGCAAACTTCTCATTTTCTCAGTTGCCCTTTATATCAAGTTACTGCAAAGATACAGTCTGGCCAATTACAGACCTCATATATCAATGTAGATTAATATTCAGTCTGAGACCATTTGTTCGTTTGTTTGTATTAGGTGTAGTTTATAAATGCCCAGAGCCATTTACTGGGTACTACAAATGTCTATCAAATGCATCTGTACAGAGCTTATAGCCAATTGTATCAGATAGCTGATGACATACCCAATACCTGATGTTGCTAAAATTATTCATTCATTTTTCCAAATAAATTGCTCTAAATGACTTGGAACACTTTCTGAGGCCACACTGAAAAGACAACTGTGGATCCACAGTTATCAGCAAAGTTGATAACTCATCGTCATCGTCTCGCTGCACCCTCCCCTCTTCTGTGATTGGCTCCTTGGATGAGCAGAAATTGGGTCCTTTATGTTCAGACTAGTTTTTGCAGAGAAGTGAATTTGCATGCGACGAAGGACATATCTACCCAGGCAACGGTGGTGCTGTCATCAAATGCAAAATTATAGAATATGAATGTCTGGCTTTTGGTTTGTGAGTATTTCTCGATGGAAAACAGAGGATTTTGATTTACAGAGCAGACATAAATATACACTTTTTTCTTACAGTTGGACTTCATTAGTTGTTTCAAATTAAACTGTCATTTCAAAATGAAAGAAATATATATATAATATATATTTATTTTTACTTTGACTCTAATAATGTCTAATTTAAATGCAAATTTCGTCAATCAGGAATAGCCCTTTCTAATTATCAACATAATAACTGATTAAAATTGAATGCTGTAAAAGTTTTTAATTATCCAGCGGCACAGTGTAGTCCGGGCGCTGCGAGGAGCGCGGTGCCGTAATTAACAGAGCTGTGTTGTACCAGCGGGTCCTGGGTCCAGGTGACACTGTGTGCCGCTGACAGACACAGAATAACGGAGATGAGGCGCAGCACTGACTTCCAGATCCAGGAGGCCGTGCGTTTGGCCTCCGCTGGCATACGCTGGTCCTCCTGCTTCTAAAAGGACAATCAGTGGACAGGTCAGTGGCTGGGGGAGAGCCCTGCTACAGGCTGGGGGCTTTCTTAGGGCTACTAAAAGGTCAAGAGAGAACTATAGGTATCACTGCATGTGAAAACTGTTGTAATTTATTGTATTTTCTATCTGAGTAAATGGGAACATAAAAAGGCCTCCATCAAAGGTGGCAACTGTAAAGCCTATCTACACTTTCAAATATTTATCTTCAGGAAAAGCATATTGGGAAATGAGAGAATTAAGAATTTAAATCACATTATGCAAACTAGTTGTTCACAGTATATTCTACATACTAACACATGACTACAAATACATCACCATACGTCACATTGGAAATTATACATGATTTCTGATGCATATCAACCAAAATTTCAGCGTTTTTATGACCCCTTTTGTTGTCTGGTTAGCTTTGCTCTATAAACTTTGCTTATTTTGGGCCACAGGTAGATCATCAATATCTGGATCCAGGTCTCACAACCGATTCACCCCATTTTTAAAGGATATGCATGCTGCCATTGTGCTTTCTTTTTTAAGGCATTAATGAATTGCTGTTAAAGTCTTGAATGACAGACCCTGAGTGGCAGAAAATTACATCTTGTGCATTTAAGAACCAGTTTGTGACATTGCCAACATTTCCTCATTCGAATACAGTTGACTGTGTAAATATTTAATTGTTATTTTAAATTGTTCTTAAGTATACAAAAAAAAAAGAAGTTTTTTTTGCAGCTGTGAGCAACTTGGCCACTTTTTCTGTATAATGCATGTCGCAATGATGGTTTTCATCAACAGCAAACTTCTGAAAAGTGTTTTCAGAATAAGTGTGTAAAATGGAATTGGACACAAAATGAATCTTGTTAATAAAGCATTTCACACCATGCCATTGTTATGTACTTGATCAAGTGGAAGCAATAAAAAAAATCCTCAAAATGAAAAACTCCTTTGTTTTAATTGCTCTTTTACAAACGGCTAAGGAATATGTGAAAAACATTACCGCATAATTATGTGTACCGGTAATTGGGGTGTACAGCATGAACATATTATATAAACTTTGCAACAAATCTACAGCGTACTGTAGGTTACGAGAGAGTTTATTTGGATCTAAGAATGTCTAAAGGTTAGTTATGCGTTTGAAAGTGACCAAAACTCTTTTGCTGCGTTTCTATTTCCATTTATTGTCCTATAACTCCCAGTAATTATTCATCCCTCTCTGAGGTGCTTTTGTTTTAAACCGTTTTATGATAGATACCAGATACCAGCCAGCTTCAGTAAGTGATTGTCTAGACACATCCTCCCACCAAGTCTCCTAAAACACACATATGCCTTTAAACCCCTCGAGTCATCTCATCAAAAGATCATAAAGGCATTTCCTTGAGAAGAGCATTAAATTTTAACTACGTCAGGCATCTTATAGTCAAAGAGACATTAGAAAATATGACCAATCACTGCCTGGACGGTCCCCCTGTGTATAGATGCCCACACTTACAGCAGAAAGGCCTTTTATTATGGTTATTCTATGTGCATGTAAATAAATGGGGACTTCATGAAGCGGTATATTATCATTTTAACACAATAACCTGTATGTTTAAGTAAAGTAAATGTATATTAAAGACTTGTTCACGACTACAGGATGATGTGATGTCCCCTTACGAAAATTAACCATGGCTTTACCATGGGAAATACCGTGGTTTTACCATGGTTTTTTGGGTAACCATGGTTAACCATGGTTTTTTTGTGGTAACCATGGTTATACTATGGTTTTTATGTAGTAACCATGGTTCTACCATGGTTTTTGGATACCATAGTATTACTATGGTTGGTTCATGGTACTTCCAAAAACCATGGTAGAACCATGGTTACTACATAAAAACCATTGTATAACCATGGTTACCACAAAAAAACCATGGTAAACCATGACCCAAAAAACCATGGTAAAACCACGGTATTTCCCATGGTAAAACCATGGTTAATTTTCGTAAGGGTCTGACCGTTACTGGGACAAGTTTGGCTATACCCAAGCACTGGCGAACAATTTCCACAGCCAAAAGAATACCAATGAATTCCTGTTTCCTGGTGGTTTAAAATAAAAAACTGCATCATTTACACTGTTAAGCCACAACTTTTATCTACAGTTGTCACTTCCGCTGCTCAGCCTGTGTTCATACCTTCCAGACCCTCCAAAACAGATGATGCATGGTCCCAAATAACACTGTCATTCTTGATTAAGCATAGTCACTGATTATGACCAAGGAAAAATGTTTGCACACATACACTCAAATGGAAGCACCTAACAACTTCAGTCAGGCCTCAGCTCTTCCACAAATGACAGGCAGGCGCTTTCAGAATGAGCCCTTTCCTGTTTCGTGGCAGCACGGGGCAGCAAAGAGTGCAGACGGGTCATAAAGACGTCCCGATCAGGTCGTCAGTGGAGGCTTGTAAGAGCTGATGGTTAGAGAAACACGCCACAGGCTGCATCAATGCACTTCCTGCTGCAACGCTGACTTTGGTGTTTCAGACCCAAGCTGGATCAGGATGTTTGTTAAGGTGCAGACTCCCAAACACCCTGCTGATGCAGATTCACCCCATTACAGTCTTCTTTCTTGCAATTTGACAAATCCAAATTTTACATATTTTCAAACATCAGCTATGAAATGGTTCCATAGATGAATGCTGTGTATATAGCATACTGTTGTGTCTGCTGTGTAGAGTGTTTCTTAATACAGAGAGACATGGTAAGGTTATTGTCTGCCTCCATGTTGCTTTAAGGTTCAAGCACAGAATCCTGATTATGATCTGATAGGAGAAAATCATGGGCTGTGTTTGCAGACTATATCAACATTCATTCATTTAGATTAAATTTAGTTTCTAATATTTTATTTTAGTTCTCTTTTGCTATTTCAGAACTCTGTTGCACTGTGTGGAAGCAGCCAGTGGCCTTGGGAGAGTGACATTCCCTTTATTTAGGTATTCCACGGGTACTAATTAAGAATAAATATCTATGACAGCCACGCTCTCAGAGATCAGAGGTAAAACAGTGAAAACAGAAATGTAACATTAAAGAGGTGAAACAACAAGCCTGTCGTGAGAAGATACAGTGAGTGAGGGAGAGGAATGTCACCTGTCCTCCTTTGGGCTGGTACTTGATATTCTCCGTGGAGCCGATCTTGGACTTGACATTCTTGAAGTCAGGCAGAGGCTGGTTGATGATCCGGAGCTGCTTGGGCGTGGTGGCGGGCGACTTGGGTGGGGTGCAGACCACGGCCACCTTCCTCTCATGGGAAATTAGGCTGAGGGAGTGTGGGGTGGATGATGAGTAGCTGGGCGGGGTGCCCGGGGTGATGGCCGTGGAGCCAGGGGTGCGGGGGGTGGAGTGGCCACTGCGAGCCGAACGGGAGCGAACCGATTCTGCAACTGGTGGGGGAAGGTCGAAAGGTGAAGGTTGAAACTGAAGGTAAAGAGGTAAAATTATATCTTTTTATTGGCCCTTAAAATATTAAACATATTTTCATGTTTTGAAATGGTTCACAATATCTAATCAGTTCCTGTTTCCTGTATTGAAACAAGTTTAAAATGGATTATCTGTTCATGTTGTTTATCGGTATAAACACTGAGCACTCAACGACTTCACAAGGTTCTGAGATTTAAGGTTTTAATACTTCAAACCTAAACATATAATATATAGTTATGATCCACTACCATTCAAAAGTATGGGATCAAAAATGCCTGCAGAGTAGTAGAATAGTGTCTGCAAAGTATAAAAAAATGAAAATTTAGAAAGTTATTTTTTTCAATTAAAAATCAATATTTATAAGCTTGTCAATATCTTGATGATATTTTCTATTAATTTTGCAACTCATTTGATACATAAAAATGTGACCTTTAAGGGAAACACAAAATTGTCTGGTTGACCCCAAACAGCAGTGCATTATTTTGTATGTAATTGTAATTCCGCTGTTGTATTTATTGACAATGCAATTTTGATTATTTCAAGTGTCCCATAACATTGTTTTGCCACTTTATACTTAGACCTGTATAACTTCATGTAGCCTGTTACAATAACCATGTGTAAGGAATTGTTTGTCATAATGACAGCGGTGTGAAGGATCTCCTCTACCTGTCATACTAGGGGCTCGTCCTGTCCTATGCTCTGCCCTCATCTCAGTACGAAACGCTGCAGGAGGCAAAAGGAAAGAGTTTTAAGATTTAGAGACAAGGATCTATAGTTGAAGCATAGGGCTTATATAGAAAATCAAACAGCTGCAAAAACATAGTGAATGAGAGAACAAGCATATAACAGCTTTACCCATAAATTGCACAAAAAAACTAAAAACTAAGCACTAAGCAAAAACTAAGCAATATGAGCATATGATGCTGCCATTGAAACAAATCAGTTCATCTCTTTGTGAACGGAGACAATCAGAGGAGCTGCGGCCTACATGTGGGTCTGCGAGGAGCTGTGGAGCCAGAGCTGGTGATGGAGGTGGAACTCTCCTCTTGATCATGGTATCCACGGCGACTCAGAATGGTGTGGCGTGGCAGAGAGGACCCAGGGCTCCGTGACCCGCCATCCTGGTGAGACAAGAAGTAGTCAGTGAGTTCTTATTTTGTTGGTTTAGTTTTTTTTTTTTTCCTCAAGTTTTTTTGAGTAAGGCTGAAACAACAAGTTTAGATGAGCGACAGTTTTAAAAAAAGAAGCAATTTCTGATGCTCTTTCCAGAACTCCTGCGGGCAACTCTGCAGTGCTGCACTCGGATCCACCTACCTTGGCTCTGAGTCTCTGTAATTGCGTGGAGCCTGGCGGCTCGGCTGAGGATGAGCGAGGTCTATCTAATGAGGCAGCCGCTCTGGATATGGAGGTGGGGATCATTGTTAGTGGCAAACGATGGGCATGGCACTGAGATGGCACGACGATGAGGCCCGGAGGGTGAGTAGCACAGCATCAAAACACAGGACACGGGGACAAATAACAGAGCTTCAACATGCATCATCTAAGCACAAGCTCTGATGTTTCCTCTGTGAAATGACGAATTAGACATTAACATCAGATCTACTATGTTCTGCATTTAATCATGCACCTTTAAAGCAGCCATTCATGCACATTTAGTGTGAATGTGTTATTAGTAAATTATATATCTGACATCCAAACAAAAAACAAGAATGTGAAAAAAAACATGCTCACAATGTGGTCATGCAAAAAAAAAAGTGAATCCGACATGTTAAATTTGCAGACAATAGTGATAATAGAGTGTTGGAAGACTGTAGATACAACGTGTAAATCAAAGATAGAATGCATCTGAACTCAAATGAGAGAATATACTTAGAGTATGCTGCAATGACACAACATTTAAGATATGCAAACCAGGTTATTTTAGACACAATGACTGTCATTACCACGGTGGAGGAGTAAAATGGAGTCACGACCACAGCCGCTGTAGAAATGTCACAGGGTGGTTCTACACCCACTCAGTAATTATAAATGGATCTGTCTTGTCTATGCAAAAAAACCCATTAAACAATTGCAGACATTTCAGAATATGAAAAGCAATGCAAAGTTTTTCATGCAGGGATTAGGGATAGGAGACAGTCACAGACACTGGATGTTTAAGAGAAACAACGCTGAATGAAAGCTCAATTTCTGTCAGTTCATCTTGACTTATGTTTATTTAACTGCTCTACTGCAAACACTCTGTGATTCAGACAGAAAATAAAAGCTTTGATATGTTGTAGAATGCCTTAATCAACCGCCTTCTGCTTAACCTATGGGACGCTGGTTCTGAAAGAATATGTGTTGTTTTCAATGGCAGGAGACTTTTGAACCTATTTTCTTAATAGTAATTTTGCAAATAGCAAAAATAGCATCTATCTGCAGAGCTGCGAAGTCTAAGCGCGAAGACTTTTACTTCACATTCTAATTTGTAATATACACCATTTTCATTCATGTCTCTCCTAATTGAAATAGCATACAAACTCCAGTGTGGTTTGGGTTCACAAATGCAAACAAACCAAAAGTGGTCAGGTTGATGTTTCATGTTTATCGTCAAACTAACAGGAAATGGAATAATTAATAACCCCTACCATGATGCATTTTCAAATAGTTCGTTCATATTCTCACCAGAGGGACCACACTAAATATGGTGCAGTATCTAGAGGACTGAGACCACCTCTTTCTGGATGCTTCAGTGCACCTGAGGGCGACTGATGTTTGAAAGATGTGAAAGCAACCTTAGACTATAAAAATAAATGATTATAAAGACTACAGACATGAAAGTCATGTATGTGACTCTCTTTGTCGCTCTCTACACCAGCTGTGTTGCTGACCTATATTGTGTATTACCAGGGAATGGTTTACAGTGGTTTAGGTTGACCAATATACGTATGATTCATGGTAAATCAAAGTGATTCAAAAGAAGTCTTCTCTTGCCATTGACCACCGTACATCATTTCTCTGATAAAAGGATCAGAAGGGTGACCAGAAGACATAAGTACTCTGCACTCTTTGTTGCTCAGTGGTTTGGGTGCCAGGGGGCATAACCTTCTTGAGCTGGTGGATACTCACTGATGCTCTGTCCCGTGACTGTCTGGCAACGCTGAGCGGCTGACGACTGTCCGGTAACGCCTCTGTGAGAGAGAGAGCGAAACTGAATGTTAGGAATTGTATAATACGCGCAGACAGCATACACCTTCATTGTGTCCTACTTCGAAAGGATTGCCATCATATTGCATATTTGTTGGAATACTAGCATGTACTGAAATGTGTGTACCCAAATCTGGCAGAGTGGGCTATATGGCAAATGGGGGCTGCCCCCTTGATAACAGTGTTAGGAAAGATTTGGCAAGATATGACACAGAATGTTGGGGGGTGGGGTGGGGGTATATGATATAAGGCAATGCTGGAAAATCATTTAATTGGGCTATAGCTTCAGTACACTGAGCTTTCATCATTAGCAACACAAAATTCTGTGCAGCAGGGGAAACTGCAAACTGCCTCTGGGACAGGGAAGCAGTAATCATGGATTACTAGTTGCCTGGCAACCATACACTGGAAAAAAAAGCTTTGAGTGGATCTGTGAATCCTGCATCCTATGTATTCCATTTCAGTAGACCAACAACTTGCCCATTGTTATCAGGCAATCTTTATATATTATTTATTTAAAGATTGCCTGATAATAATGTTTTTCAGAGAAGTAAATGAAAGATATGTAATATTAATGCGGGTCACAAGTATAGAAAACAGTTAGGAAATGGTACAGACATAGAAGAAAGCATTAAAATCAAACAATCAATCCATTAATGGTTTTGTAAGTAATTTAACATCAACTGAAAACTACCAAACCTGATATACTGATGCAGAAGTGTATGTTTATCAGCTTGATGTTAGGTTACTCCTTTCAGACCAAATGGAGAAGATGCAAAAAAAAACATACATAACAAAAAAGACAAATAAAGCCAAGTAAAACATGTATAGCAGTTTTTATTGTAATCAAATACAAAGAAATGCATGTGACATGTGAAAGACAGAAGGACATCCAAAAAGAAAAGACAAAAACCAAATTGAAGCTGACAGTGTAGGTGAGGTGTGGTGCGAGCTGGATGTTCTGGTCGCTCGCCTTCACAAAGCACCAGACCAAGGAAATGTGTCACCTGTGGGTCTCCTCCTAGGACAGGAGTGGTGCTGGGTGGGGCGGGTCTGGCGAATGGCTGATTTCAGCACACTCCTCCTGGTTGGGGATTGAGTCTGAGCCTCCATTTTTTTGGTGTACTCAGTCTTCCTTATCACAGCTTCGTAAGCGGGGGCAACAGGATTGCAGACAAAAACAGAGACACAAAAAGATCAGGAGGCAGAAGGTGAAGTAAAACATGCAGCATGCTGCAGGAGGTAACACAAACCACAATGTTTTAGAAAAGCTGTGATGATCTCATGGGTTCATAAGTTTGTACTTTCTTTGTTACAATCTGATTTGATGAAGATCTAAGAAGGATGGATACATATATATATTACTGTAGGTGACAATAAATAATTTATGTTTAAATATATAGTATGGTGACAATCTACAATCACAGTATATATAATTAAGTACCACAACGTTTTATATGATAATGTTTCAGAAATGAAAAACCTTTTTTCTTCTTGACTTCCTCTCTAGGGATGTAGACGGGTTCTTTACGGGCAGGTTTGCGGTCTGGTGTGGAGATGCGGCCTTTAGCCCGTCCTCCTTTAGCCTTGGGTTTGATGGACTTCTCCTGTTTCTCTGTATTCTTCTGTTGTGTCTGCTTGTTCTGGTCCACGGCTGTTTTCTTAACCGGGCTTGACCCTTTGGGCAAGGGCTCAATCTGCTCTGTGATCATGCTCCTATCGTCATCTGGAATGTGACAAAACAGGACAAGAAAAACACATGTATAATGCACGTTTTGATTATATATGAAACAATACTCAAGGAAGAAAGAGAAGAAGCCATCAAAGAGATCTCACCCTGTGTGTCCACCCACGAGCTGTCCAGGATGGAGTCATCCATCGTGGTTTCATCTCTGTCATAACTTTCGGTGTCGACAGTCGGAGCCTCCTTCTCAGGAGATGCAGGAGTCTCAGGAACATCACAGATGTCCTCTAGACTGGCAGCTTCCATGTCTGCTTCCTGGGCCAACTCCACAGACTCCTCCTCTTCCTCCTCTTCCTCTTTCTGTACAACGCAGAGGTCTTCGGGCTCGGGTGGAGCAGAGAAACGAACGCTGTGTCCTGGCTCCTCTGCTTCATCGATGGTCTGGACCACAGTGATAAAGTCGTCTTCAACCGTCACCACAGATTCGATGACAGCGTGGGTCTCTGGGATCTCTTTAATCACTGCTGCCCTGGCTCCTTCACCTCCCTTATCTAACACATCGTCATCACCTTCTTCTTCCTCCACCTCAGCTCCCGCAGGTTCTTCCTTTTTGGCAGCTTCCACCACTGCTTTTTCCTCTGGTTGCCTCAATGTGTCCTCAGCTTTGTCCGTGACCTTTTTGTCCATCTCGGCCACTTCTCTCTCTCTCTCTTCCTTCTCTCTCAGTTCCTTTGCTTTATGTTCCTTCTCTTCCTTTTCTCTTAACTCTTTCTCTTCTCTTTCTTTTTCCTCTTTTGTCTTCCTTTCTCGCTCCTCTTGTTCAATCCTTTCCTGTTCTTCTCTCTCTTTTTTCTCTCTCTCCTCTTTTTCTTTCTTCTCCCTCTCTTCCTTTTCTATTTTCTCTCTCTCTGCTTTTTCTTTTCTCTCTTTCTCCTCTTTTTCTTTTTTCTCTCGCTCCTCTTTTTCTTTCATCTCTCTCTCCTCTTTTTCTTTCATTTCCCTCTCTACTTTTTCTTTCATCTCTCTTTCTTGTTTTTCTTTCATCTCCCTCTCCTCTTTCATTTTTTTCTCTTTTTCTTCCTTTTCTTTTTCTTCCCTTTCCTTCATCTCCCTCTCCTCTCTCTCCCTCCTCTCATTCTCTAATTGAACTTTAATTTCCTGTTCTTTTTGTTCTTTCTCTTTCTTTTCTTTTTCTTCCTTCAGTATCCTCTCTGCCTCTTCTTTCTCTAGTTCTTCCTTTGCTCTCCTTTCCCTCTCATCTCTTTCCTTAATTTCCTGCTCTTTCTTTTCTGTTTCTTCCCTTATTTTCTTCTCTGCCTCTTCTTTCTCTTCTTTAATTTTCTTCTCTGCTGCTTCCTTCTCTTGCTCTTCCTTCAGTTTTCTTTCCATATCCTCTTTCTTTTTATCCTCCTTGTTAATTCCTAACACAGGTGAAGCAGCTCTTTTGGGAGAACCATAACCTTCCCTTTGTTTGAGTTTGGACGGCGAGAGCACCGGGGAGAGCAGCTTATCATCATCAATATTACTCTCCACAGAGGAGGCGGGTGAGGTTTTGACGGGTCTGGCGATTCGGTCCTTGGCAACACCAGCCAGCTGATACACATCTTCAGCGTCCACCTCCTCGTACGCCTCCTGATGGACCAGCTTCACCTTCTCCCGGAGCTCCTGCAGTTCCCGCTCCTCCTCCAAACTGAGAGGCCTGTCCTCCATCTCCAATTTGCGGATCTGCCTTTCGTAGTCAGCGATCTCAGTCTCTGACGCTGAGCCTTCACCACTAGCTTGCCGTTCCGTCTCACTATCTGACCTCCCTCCTTCTTCCAGAGTCACAGTAACAGTCGGTGTCACAAAGGACTCTCCTGGCAGAGCGGACAGTTTCTCCTGCTCACTTACAGATTTATTTAGGAGATCATCGACATCTTCTTTGCCTTTTTCTTCAGCAGAATTTTTCCTCTCTGCCTGCTTCTTGTCTTTTTCTTCAATGACATCAGCTCCTAATGGCTGGCTTGTGTCCTCCACAGACGTGTCTCTGATGGCTAATTTCCTAGCCTGCTCAGCTACTTTCTCCTCCAGGACAGAGTGGGTGAAGACCTGTGCAGAAGTGTCTGTTGGGCTGACAATATCTGCAGGGGACGGCATGGGCCCTGCGTATTCACTGAACACACAGTAGCCCATCTCTTCCAGTTGGTTTTCACTCTTTCTGGCTCCAGGGCTCAGTTCCCCTGAAACAAGGCTCGCCAGGTCATCGGAGTAGGCAGGAGCATCAGCTTGAACCGACTTTCTTCGAATGATTTCTGGATCTGTGTTTTCTGATGCCAGTCTGGAACGGGTTCCAGCAAGGTCCAGCATCTCAGGCAAGTCTTGTGTCATCACAGTGCCATTTTTATAGGTGCTCTTGGAGGGCTGGGGTGATTCTGGGGACCCTGGTTCGGGGCTGGGTTTGGAAACTAGCTCAGTGGTCCTTGGAGGTGATGAGGAATCTGAAGTGATGGAAGCTGCAGTCTCCAGAATCATGGGAGGGAAGGATGGTGGCTTCTCCGTTGAAGGGGTAGTGATTGGGAGGTAGTCTGCTGACTCATCAAGACTTCCACTGGTGTATGACATGATATCTGTGGCCAATGGGGAGAAGTTCTTCAGTCTCCCTTGACCATCCATTGCTCCAATAGTGATGTTGAGTGAGTAGCTTCTCTGCTCTAAGGCCAGTTTACCTGGAGAAAGCCTGCATTCATTATTCTCAGGAACTGTAAATACTCTGGTGTCTTCTGCAGTACGTTTTTTGGTATCAGGTTTATCGTGGGTTTCAGCAAGAGAGCTGTAGCTGATCTCCTGAGACTTCTCTTCACCAGATCGGCTAAGTTCGTAATAACCCTCACCCTTACATTGAGGGCCATCATCAGCTTCCATGGCTGATGTTTCAAAATATGCAGACATGCCAGATCTATCTCTTGCATCTCTTGTTGAATCGCCTCCCGTAACTTTGGCTCCCATTGAAGAGAAATCAGAAGAGGCACCGATGCTGCTCAGCTCCACCACCTCGACTGATGACTGCTTTTCTGAGACTGTGATTGGCTCACCATAAGTAGGCTGAAGAGTGAGTGATCTGACAGGCTCTTTGGCTTGGTTTTGTACATTCGGGGGTACAAAGGAGGGCATATCCATGGTGGGGCTCTCTGGTACAACTCGATCGCCAGCAAAGAATCCCTGCATCTGAGGCTCAAAAAACTCCTCTGGGCGTTTTTCTGATCCAATGCTGTCTGGGCTCATGGAACCACTTTTCTCGCTCCCCTGCTTGTCTGAGTCCATCTTCAAAGCTGAAAGGACATCTGTTAGTCGGCTGTTTTGCACACCATAGAAAAAGTATTGCTTTGGCATGCTGCAAGTGAGATATTTTTTTAGCCGGGGATTGGGAAGGCTGTAATCACAGAAACAGGCAAAGCTCTCCTCAGAAACTTACAGCACAATGATACAGCCATCACTGAAGAAGAACGGCGACTTTAAGGCGTCCACCAAGTCACAAATGGATGAGAATATGGGGTGGTATGTGACGGAACCAGCATGAGGCAACTGTGATGCTGACTTATGGGAAACAATATAGGTAAATATAATAGATGGGATGGATATCCATGCAACTCTTGTTAACATCAATTACAAGGAAGGACATTTTTGTCTTTCTTTGTAAATACAATGAAATGTTATGGTATTTTGACCAGTACAAATCTATCATTGTTCACATCATTTTGTTAAGAACAAATGAATTTGGATCTTTAATAATAACTTTAATATAGGAGAGTATAGGCACAAATACAGTAGAACCTTGTTGGTGGGTGACAGAGTAGTGTCACCAGCCAACAGCAACAAAAAAACAAAGGAAAAATCTGATGAATTGGCATTTTGCTGAGAAAATCATACATCGGATGAAACATGGTTCTACACTGAACATGAGACAGCCAATGAAAATCACCTGCAAATTCTTCACAGAGAATTGTGAAAACAATGGGAGATCCATGTTCACTGGATATGATTCGTCACAAAAAATGTACAGCACTGTCAAACTAGCACCAAGCCAACATAATGAGACCTGTAAGCCAATAGCCGGTGATAAAAAAGAAGCACTAATGTTCAGCAACACTTTTACTTTATCATACCAATACAAAATGGCCAGCACTGAAAGGAAAAAATGCAAGCGCAAAGATCACACACATTAAAACCAGGTAAGCTAAAAGAATGTGACTCTTTCACCAACAAGCCTGTGTTGCCTCACAGCCACAGCAGAGCGCAGAGAGAATTATTTGCCATTCCACCTGAATAATGCTTATGTTGTATGTTTATGGTCTCGTTTTGACACATCTGGCAATCTTATACATTGGACAATGCAGTAACATGCAGGCAAGGAGAGCAGAGGGCAGGACACACCTGTCTCAGGGCTCTCCTCACCCTCTGCCTCCTCCTCCTCTCTGTCCATAGAGCTTTCTGTAGCAGCACTAGTTAATTCAGCAGGCTCCAGGGATACGTCCTGGGCCTCATCTATGGCCTCTGCCTGCTCTAAGGGCTCAGCTTGTGGGCTGTCCAGCTCGGGCTCTTCCCCGCTCCACTGCTGCTCATCAAGAGCTGCCTCGGACTCTGCTGCCTCTGCACTCTCCTCCTCCTCCTCCTCCTCCTCCTCTTCCACCTCCTCCTCGTATTCAGCTGTAAGAGCCTCGATGGTCTCTTCTTCTCAAAAACAGGGGGAGAGGGGGACACATTAAGACTACAGGCAACACAGACTTGGGTTATGTGAAAACACAACTTATGATGGGACACGTTCAACTCTTGGAAGAGATGATCTGAACTGTCTGTTAACATATACACAGTTGTTTGTCTGTATGATTTATTTTCTATGTTATGTGTAGTGGATCCAATATGTGAGAAAAATATAAATATTTGGTTCAAAGCATGCATAAGATTTCTAATTTTTATATTTATAAATATTATTAATATTGAATGTATTATAAACAATCCACTTGAGAAAAAAGAACCATTGCAACCTCTCCCTTTTTTGCACAATGCCTAAACATCCATCAGTGATGACTGATGTTGTTTAAGAAAAATGGAAACATAAATGAACCAGCAAGACCTCATGGCTCCTGCACTTCTGTTCAGAAAAAAACTTGCCTTTTATGAAAGTGTCTTTGAAAAGCTGTAGTCTAGTCCAGTAAAAGCAAAGTGGCTTCCCTTGGCAGGTGTTTGTACTTTCGTACTATTTTTCCTATAAGTATTTCATTAAAATTTCAAATACTGCTTTTGCTGTGGCACTTCCCAAGTCGCATCATGGTTTGCTATATTATTCTGTGAAAAGAAGATGGAATATGTTTTGGAAGAAGGCAGAGGTATGAATGACACTGTTGCTGTACAGAAGTTTTTTTTTATTATGTTTCGTCTTCTTCAGCTCTATCCAAGGTTGAGTTGCGGGTGCAGCAGTTTCAGCAGGGGGCCCAGACTTCCCTTCCCCTGGCCACATTGTCCAGCTCTTCCACCTGAACCCCAAAGTGTCCCCAAAGGAGGGTTCTAGGAGGCATCCTCACTAGATGCCTGAGTGACCTCATCTGGCCCCTCTCAATGCGAAAGAGGAGTGGATGTACTGAGCTAGATGACCAAGCTTCTTACCCTATTTTTAAAAAGAGGGCCCAGATAGCCTGCATAGGAAACTCACTTGTATTTGCAACCTCGTCCTTTTGGTCATTACCCAATTCATGACCACAAGTTAGGGTAGCAACATTGATTGACTAAATCAATCAAGAGCTTTGCTTTTTGGCTCAGTTCCATCTTCATCTTCTTCCATCAGATTCTGCACGTCTGTCAATTCCCCACTTCATTCATCCCTCACTAATGAACAAGTACGCAAGATACTTGAACTCCTCCATTTGAGGCATGATCTTATCCCTGACCTGGAGGCTGCACTCTTTTCCTGCTGAGTACTATAGCCTCAGATTTTGAGGTGCTGATTTTCATGCCAGCCACTTAGCACTTGGCTGCAAACCACTCCAGCCGGATGAGGCCAACAGGACCAGATCATCCACAAAAAGCAGCAGCCCAATCCTGCGACTACCAATCAACAGCCCTTCAACAACCTAGAAATTCTGTCCATAAAGGTTATGAACAGAATAGGTGAAAAGGGCAGCCCTGGCTGAGTCCAACCTGCAATGGAAACAAGTTTTACTTATTAAAGGCAAGGCGGACTAAGCTCTGTCAAGGTGGCATCCAGGGACTGGCCTGCCCGTCTGAAAACCCATGCTCCCAGAGCACCCCCCACAGGACTCCCCAAGGGACATAGATTGAACACATTTTCCATGTCCAAAAGGCACATGTAGATTGATTGGGTGAACTCCCATGCACTCTCCAGGACCATAGTAAGGGTATAGAGCTGGTCCACTGTTCCATGACAAGGACCAAAACCACCCAGGGTGGCTGAGGAGTGTGATCCCCCTCTAGATGGAGCACACTCTCCGGTCCCCCTTTTTGAAAGGGGAACCACCCCCCTGGTCTGCCAGTCCAGAGGTACTACCCCCAATTTCCATGCAATGTTGCAGAGTCATGTTAACAAGACAGCCAAACATCATCCACAGCCCTGAGGAACTCCAGGCGGGTCTCAGCCACCCTTGGGCTCTGTGATTTCAGCCCCAGAGATTGGTGAGGCAACTGGTTCACCAAATTCTACTTCATCAAATCCATAACGTCCACTGTCAAAGTAGCAGCACCTCACATTCACTGAGCATAGTTGCTGCCCACTGGTGCTCCAGAACCTCTCCAAAGCTGTTCAAAAGTAATTTTCTACGGCCTCACCCAACCTCTTCCATGCCCATTCCAGAATGAGATTCTTCCATTCCATGAGTTTTTGCCTCTGCAACCAATAAGGCCTTGCTCCACTTGGCATGCCCTCAGCAGCTTTGGGAGTCCTGCAGGACAAAATGGTTCCGTAGGATTCCTTTAGCTTGACAGCTTATCTTAACACCAATGTCGACCAGCAGATTTGGGGACTTCTGCCAGTACAGGCTCTGACCACTTTAAGGCCACAGCTCTGGCAAGGCGCCTCCAAAATGGAGGTGACGACACAACCACAAAGTGGTTCACTGAACTGTGGCCAATGGCTTCCTGGTGTCAATTGCATATGTGGACACCACTATTCCAGAACATGATATTGAGCACAGAAGTCCAACAACAAAACACTGCTTAGGTTCAAATCAGGATCAAAGGCGGTCTGTACCCCCCCGCCAACCAAAAGTGAAGAGAGGCTATCCTCTTGTCGACGGTGAATCCCAATGTGCAGGCACTGAGCCAGGAGGAAACAAGTTATCCCACCCTTGCTCTGCGCCTCTCACCAGGGGCAATTCCAAAGAGAGATTGCAACTCAACTCAAGGAAACCAAACTGTGTGTCAAGGTTAGCCCAACTATATCTGGCTGGTCCTCTCAACCTCACACACAAGCTGATGTTATTTCCCCACCAGAGTGGTTACGTTCTATGTCCCCAAAGCCACCTTCTGCAGCCGGGAATCAGATCGCTAGGGTCCCCTCCTCCAACTGCCTCCCACCTCTTTTGGCACACATCCCCTGTGGCCCCTCCCATAGGTGATTGGCCCATTGGAAGGGGGGGGTAGCTGTACAGTAACTGCCTTGGATGATGTATTTTAATGTGAATGGACTGAGAGGGGCACATAACAAAATAAGGTTTGCTGTTTATTTGTGCAGCCTATGTGGAAATACGCTGAGAGTATAGATTGAGTCTTACAAATTTAAAAAGAAAACAAGAAACGACAAAAAAGTATTTACTCCAGTATTGTGCAGATGGGAAACTCACTCAATTTAAGATGTGAGAATTAGTCTTGGTTAAGCACAACTCTGACACATGACTGGTATAGACAAATATGTGCATGGAGGGCATGCAGAGTATCTCTGAGATATTCATGTCAAGCTAATGCACCATGTGGTCATACAGGTGAGAACTATAGTGTGTCAGGTCCATTGAGGAAATTACAATTAAACATTGCCCTAGTTTAGAGACATCCCTGCTATGTGTTGAACTTAACATCATGACAATCAAAGGTGGTTTTGGGTGAAATAAATGAAGAAAAAAAATATGACGCATAAATACACATGAAACTACTCAGGTTTTGAGCAAACAAACAACAAAGGTGACATACAAACACACACAAAGACGGACAAAGAGACGAACTGACGGACGGAGAGACGGAAGGACGGAGGGACGGAAGGGGAGCGGGATGAAGGGAGGAGGTCAAATCACAGAAGAGGAAGGATAAACCAGTATTAAAAAGAGAAAGGAGAGAAAGAAAGAGAGAAGAGATGGAGGGGGGGATGGCAAAGAGGAACCATGCGTGGTTCACCTTCAATCTGTCTAAAGGCCACAGCCTGCCCTGTGGGGCGAGAGCCCGAGTGCGTCCACTCTGGGCTGAACAAGGGGTGCTCATAGTACTCCTCGTCGGAGTGGTAGGGGTCGTCCTCGGGCACGGAAACTGAGATGGAGGGGGCGAGGAACTTGCACCTCTCCCGAGAATTTTGGAAGCGGCGGAGAGGGCCTGCCTCCTCCTCATCCCCTACATCTACAAACAAGACAGACACAAGGAGAAGAACTGCAGGGAAATCTGGACACACAGACTAAAAGAGTGAAGAAAGAAAAGAAGAAGAAGAAGAAGAAGAAGGAAAGGATAAAGGGAAATTAAGAAGAAAACAAGGAAAAAAATGGAACACACCAAGGAATGTCCATCTTAATGGTGATAGTAGCCGAATATTGAGTCAAATTGAGTTTTCCTACGGGGTAATGCAACTTTGGTAAAAACATAAAAAAAAAACTGTCAACATTTGTACACATTGATTTTTACTTCAGATTTGCTTTTTTTTAATCCCATATTTTTGACATTTTAATAGCAGTTTATATTGAATAACGTACACATCACATACATGTGCTCTGTGGAATATAGGCATTTGGGACTTTTCCCATCTCTTGATTAAATTGTTAATCACAATAAAATTAAAAAGTTGCCTCATGAGAGCATGATAACCTAACTAAAAAATACCATTATTATTATTATTATGAGTCAAACCTCTTCAGTGGGAAGATTTTATTTTAGTTTGAAAAAAAAAGAAAAAAACTTGACTCGAGTCTAAGTTTATACTGAATCAGTAATTCTGGGCCAGCTTTAGTAAATTATAAATGAATTACATGTTTAACATAAGATACATCCTTTAGAGAATAATTAAAATGGACATTTTCTGTAGTGAAAAGGGAGAGAAATGTAAAGGAAAAGTTAACAACATAAAATAAATAAATAAAAAAGGAGAGAAGTCACCGGAGAGGGGGAATGCAAGAAAGAGACAAAGTTTGGTTGAAAGCAAGAGAATCATAACACACACAGGACACTCACAAGGAGTCAGTGACAAGCAACTCAAAGGTGACCAAGCTTTAGGGGCCAGCCTCCTCTGTCTATGTGATTATCACTTTGAAGCTCATTTTAAAACCTCCTCTATAGCTCAAATGATCATATTAACTATTAGTGAGTGCAACATTTGATGACCAAACCTCTCACTCCCCTACAATAGCACAACAAACTATATAACTAAACCTCTTCACCTCTTAATCCGGTCAAGAACACAGAGCAGCTGTCATCTTGTTACGCAGAAATAAACCTTTCATAAACATGTCATCAGTCTTTACTTTTACTGTATGAGCAATATACAGTATTAACAAAATATAAACTAAATGGTCCATGGCTGGCCCACCAACAGACTCTCCTCATTACATTCCATCCACCGCACAGTGAGCAGACATAAAGACAAAGGCCAAGCATGAAGCAGATTTAGTTTTATAACACTGTACAACCATTTCTTGCAGGCAGCTGCACAAAAATGATGTTGTTTAAACATAAATGTAGACGATAAACCTAAAGAATAAACTGTATTACAGTATTAACTGGCACAATTTAAAAGCAATTTATTTTTATTATTCATTGATTATTATATTATTCTTACAGGCTTCAGGCCTGAAAAGCCAGTAAATCATTCAGCTTTAGCTTGAGAGCAGCTTTGTCTTCAAGTAATGTTTATAGAGCTAAAACTATGATCTGTAGCCACAGCCCAACACATAGAAAAAAAAGACTAATGGTGGACAATGACAAGAAAACAAAAAACTATGATCAGACATGTACAACTCAAGACCAAAAGGTCAACCAAAAAACAAATAACAGGAAATTGGAGGTTTACCTAAATTGGCTGTCATATTAGTGTGTGGGACGCCACTGAGGTATGGAGGTTAGAAAGGGCAATGGAAGAAAAGAATGCTAAAAGTGCACTTGTTGTAACATGGTGGTTATGTACTTCTTTGTTTTAGAGATAAATGGTGATGATGATGAAGATACACTTGTATTTGTAGATGTACAGTTATGAGGAGGGAGCATGATTTCAGAAGGGGTCGAAGTGTGAAAGATGAAGATGTTCCTGCTTTTAGCAGCTCTGGTATGTACAGGTTTCAAGGTACCAATGTGTGGTTTGTCCCCTGGAGGTGGGGGCAGGTCACGGGTGGAGGGATTAAAGGGTAACCCCAGAGCCAAACCGCGTTGGCACCCCAACGTGTTGGCGATCACAAAATTCCAGAAGCTACAGTCATGGGAAAGAATGAATCGACCCTCTCATCCATTAGAGACCTGCTGTCAGATACACGCTTGTAACGTTCTTGGCCTACCTTGCTCCAGAGGACCAAAGTGCTCTGCAGCAGGTGAGGGGGGAGGGGAGGGAGGCAAATTGGTGGTGTCCTCAACTGTAAAAGAGAAAAGAGAAAGTGGAAGGGTACAGTAACAGAAATGACACCATATATACAGGTGTGTACAGAACTTGCTGCATTTCAAGCATATTCAGCAGATACAATAAATACCAGACCAACATTAAAGTAAAACTATGA
The DNA here is from genome assembly GCA_036785175.1 of Eupleurogrammus muticus. Classification (NCBI taxonomy): domain Eukaryota; kingdom Metazoa; phylum Chordata; class Actinopteri; order Scombriformes; family Trichiuridae; genus Eupleurogrammus; species Eupleurogrammus muticus. The sequence continues at coordinate 16,402,736 of JAYKQN010000001.1, forward strand.
TCTATGTGTGTGGTGTGTGTGTGGTAGACCTGGGGGCAGCCTTTGAGTTTCTTGTTCTCCCTTAAGCACGGCCACTGCTTCTGCCGTCACTTCCTGCACGATCCGCGCTGACACTTGCTCTGAAAACGAATACGAACACAATAAAAGGTCAGTTAGCTTTAAGATATTGTGAAAATATTTCCCAGAGGTAGTTTACGTCCGTGTGTTTGCATATGTTCACTCTGATCGGTGTAGCTGCTGCCTTTCTTGCTTTCTCTTATGTCTTTTTTTTGTTAAATTAGTCTTTCTCTCCCTTTCACTGACTGAAGTCTCAGTGCTTATCAAATGAACAGATTTAATTGGCTGAGGAGCATCATGATAGGTGATTTATGATGCATGCAATTGGTCTGTGAGTTTACAGGCCCAATACGCCAGTATTGTAAAGGCTGATAAAGCTGTGCCAACAATTGAGAAAAGCTACATCAATTCAATTTTCAATAATTCGTCAGTTATAATGATCTTGCACTTGACCCTGCATTTACTTGGGTCCTCAGCAGTGCAACCATCCTGTGAAGTGGATCGGATGAATGGTTTTGGAGATAGGTGAAGGACATACTATAACCCCACATACAGTCAGACACACAGATTCTTGCTTTATAGTTCAATGAATACACCTCGAACCTCTATCTAAAATGAGCGTGTGCACAGAATTCAGAGGAAGGGTGGAAAGTGGCTTTTGATAAGACCCATATAAGCTCCTTCAGTGTGACAGATGCCATACTTCATGCACATATTCTATTCATGCTCAATGTTGTATGAATGTTGCCAGGACTATTTTTAGATTCAATTTATATTTATTAATTAATTGATAGTTAATTTTATTTATATTTACTATAGTCCAATTGCCTCTATAAACTATTACAGATGCTTTAACATCTTTATTAGCACAACTCTTTTTCCTACTCCAATGGAAATCTAGTTGAACCCCATTCATGTCTCAGTAGCTTCAGGTACCATGTTCTAAAACTGAAATGATCAGGTAAGAACTGACTGGTAACTGAAAATTTCCCTAGAATGCTGCAACACTTTATAACATACGTTCAAGTCCTCCGACCAGACTAAACTTCAGTCTTCTTACTTTTTTGTTCTACTTTCTCTACCATTCTACCTTCCTTTTGCTTTTTTTTTATTGTTGCTTCAACAAGGAAAGATTAAGAAGCACAAGAGAGGACTTTAACTGTTGACAGGTTTATAGAATGGATACATTTTCAGTTCAGTTAAAAAAGTACAACCAATTATTCATAGTAGAATGTCAAAAACTGGGAAATATGAATAGATCTTAAGAAGGTCAAGTACTCACTAATAAAGAGACAAATTCAACAAAAGACGTTGTGTCATCAGTTATTGTTGAGTTATTTGCACACTAGGTTTAATGCAAGAAAAATAAAAAAGGTTTTTTTTTCTATTTTAGCTTCTACCAATCATTATACACTCTTTACAACTAAATCTAATAAAACTGAGCTAAAATGTTATTGCTTGTAAATATTATTATGTGTTTTTTACTAAATGCACAATGAACAGTGAGAGACATCTATTACAACCCCCCGCCTCTCATCTATTGAGATAGATGGTAGTTGGAAGATAAAATGCAATTTCAGCTTGTTGATTGTTACCATTCATAGCATTGAAATTTAAGAAATATTACATTTACACTCTTCATCACAGCACTGTCAACATTTAGAAAAAGGCTGTCAACACAGTCTGGCACTGGTGGGCAGCAGATGCTAATAGTCTCTGCATTAAAGCTTACATCTGCGTGTAGGAATCAGTTTATATATTGCACTGCATGCAGGGAGCATTAGTCTATGCAGCCTTCACCTGCATGGTAACAGTGCTGATGTGGGTTTGCCTGCCAATGTGATGCTTTTACTGCCGTTGTAAAATCACCCACACGTCAACACAAACAACCTGAGAGGCATATACACACGAAATCACACAGACACACACACATAACACACACCTACAGGCACCTACATACTGTACATACGCTTCTTTAAAGCAGCCATTTCCAATTTTTAACAGCAAAGTGGAATAAACACATGCTACCTATTCCAAGGCAAAACCCTCTTAGACTTCATGGGATAAGTAGTTCTGCTGTTGTGCATTTTGTTACTAAAAAGTGTTAAAATGTTAGTCATCACCTGTCAACCGTGGGCAAAACACATGACAATGCTGAATGATTTACTCGGTTCAGTGATCATTTGTGGCTCTGTATTTCCTCCTAGGACACTGTACATCTGTTGTAAATATATACAGTCCTAAGCTGAGTTTGAGACTCCAAAAAAAGTGTTGAAAAGTGTCAAAACATTTATATTTTTAGTGCCGACACATGAGAACAACTTGTCTTTTGAGTCACAATAGGAGTGTGACTTTAGGGATAATAATGTCTGTCAAAATATATTGATATGTTTAGTACATACAAAATTTACCTGTGGTCTTCTACAAACTCAAATTATGGAAATCAACAAAATATGTTTCCATAATTATGCAAATTGACATAACCATATTACCTGGGGAATATGGTCCCATACAAACACTGACTACTGAGTGTATTGAACAAATCAATAATTAGATATCTATAAACCTTCTGCAATGAAGCGAAGATAAAAATGAAATAATGTTTTGAAAACAAAGAAGAATGATTAAGTCAGAGCTCAGCTGCAATGAGTGATTTTAAAATACACAAATGAAGCCTGAAATCTTGGTGCAGTCAGGGATTTATATCTGAATTTCACACATTAAACCTATTACACAGTCAGCCTACTCTCACCTGAAGAATATATCAAGAATTAAAGGACTAAAGTCTCAGCAGGATTTTAGAAAATCTTGTTCATTTATTTATTTAAGCAGTACTGACTTCTGTTACATTTTCAGGTCTCTCACAGACATTTGCAGCTGATTCAGATGCTGCTGCTAAAGTCTTCAGTAAGACCAAGAAAGTGGATCACATCACTGCAGATCTGATGTCTTTACATTGGCTTCCTGTCTCTCACAGAATTGATGTTAAAATACTGCAGTAAAATGCACTGAATGGTTTCATGCTAAAATACATTTCTGATTTTGCTATGAACCATCCTGAAATCAAGGCTGAAGACCTTTTAATTTGCAATTGGCTTTTATTAAATCAAGTAACTATTAATTTCCTGCAATGCACTGTGACTTTTATTCTGGTATTTAATTTATCCTCTTCTATTTTTGCTTAACTAAAAACTAAAACTTGCCTTAGTGTTCATTTGGTAAAGGCTCTTGACACTGAAGCAATGCAATGTTTGTTCATTTTAACCATAACTTAAAAATGTCAAAGGTACAATAGTGTTAAAAATGTAAAAATATATTTATGTTAGGGAACCTAATGTCATGTTACAAACTGAATTTGGTTTTTGTGCAGAAAAAATGTAAATAAAAAGCAGTCTCTTCTAGACATACACTGCACATCACCATGAAAAGTCAACACTAAGACTTGACACATCATGGATTTCCATTCCTACAAAAAATCCACAGACATGCACATTCGCAAAGTAATAACGCTGTAAAAAAAAGAGACACATCCACAAAGCCGACTGGCAGTGATGTGAACTAGCCTGGTCTGGTTGTCTCAGCATTTCTCTGACAGAGTGATGTCAAATGAAATAGCGGTCTGGCTTTCATTGGCTTTGGCAGGAGAATATACCACATGCACAAATCGCTGATTTGATGAAGAGTACGGAAATGTCGCATCATGTCTGTGGATCTACGTCAATAAGCAGTAACGCAATAAGCATAAAAAACAACAACATACCTACAAAAAGACATTCTCCCCCCAGTGAAGTAAAAACGCTTTTTACCTGACCAGATTGAAGCTGAAAATGTTCCGTCTCTGAGAGTCGGTGCAACACACAAGCCAGACTGCGCCACACACACACACTCACACACACGCACTCACACACATATACGCAGCAGGACAGAGAGGAAGGAGTGCCGTTTGGTATGATACCAGCCGGCACCCAAAATGTGTACAGACAGTGGTTGCCATAGCAACAGACTGGTGGGCCAGTGACTTGGGTCCTAATGTAATTCTGATGCCAACATGCTGTGGCTGTTTCAGCCTTTGTGTCTGTAACCTTCAGTTTGTTCGCTGTGTGACGTGGCTCGATATGAGAACCAGTACACTACATTACTGATATCTCACACATGACAGTGAGCACAGTGAATTTAATAAAGTCCGTCCAGATTAGGTTTGCAGAAATTAAACATTTCCTGAATCCTGAAGTTGTCTTTTCCCAACTAAATCATACTAAATAAACTCAGTGGAACTCAATGCCTCGCTAAGGGTTAAATAATACAAATCCAACTAAAAAACATGTGAATCACATCCTGGTTGATGTATCTTTTTTTCTGTATTTTCAGTTTTAGAACAGTTGGCTGTTAAAGCTGTTAAAATCTGATGTTACTTTTGTATTTCACTGACCGACATAGTGCGTCTTAAATATCAAAAAGGCAGGACGGAAGAGGAAATTGCATGTGACATATAATTTTTATCATGACTACAAGACCTCTCCTGTCAGGAAGACATTGATATAGGTTTCATGGAAGGAACAACTCAAGCATTCAAGACGTTTTCCTTGCAAATATGATTAACTGTAGTATCTCATTGTTCTAGATCTGGAAATGCCCTGTGTTGTAGCCTGCTTGTTTCATCTATTCTGTCATGATGGTCATGCATCGTAATCCTAAACACAGCAGAGCTTTTTTTGTGCAAACGCCAAAGAAATTAAATATCCTGCAGTCATCCACCTGTGACAATCTTCAGTCTGACAGCCAGTATTCTCTGCATCAAGGTCAGACATCTGATTATGGAGACAATGGTTGAACATGCAGTATCTGCCTCCAGGACACAACACAAGACATTAATGTATCACTACATCAAATCTACGTGTGCTTATTCCAGAACCAATTTAGATTATTTGATGTGCAAACAGATCAAGGATATATGTGAAAAAAAGGTAAATGAGTTAATAATACATGTTGATTTGTGTGTTTATTGTCTATATGTCTTGAATGAAACAATAAAGTGTTTATTGTCCCTTTGCATGTATCATTTCACACCAGAGCATCGTTCAGATAAATTGGGTAAATTTCCTCTCTGCTGCAGCCAAACATACTGATCTCGGCTGATGAGACGGAGGCTTCTTGACACTATGCCCAGATACTTGTGTCTCCTCGATGATACTAGACATCAGTCAATTCATTATCACTAACACTCTACAACAATGGTTCTCCACTGGTCTGGCCTCAGGACACACATTTTTTTCTTCCTGATTAAGTCGTGACCCGAATTTTAGAATTGCACAAGTTTAAATTTGCAAATTCCGCAGTAATACAATAAATAATGCACAGTTGCGTCATGGAAACAATAGCCTTTCGAAATAAAACCACAGCAACCTTATCCCCCTCATCTTTTGCACAATACGGCCTGCGACCCACTGTTGAGAACCACTGCCCTGGAATAAACTGAACAATCTTTTGCATTCTTTCTATTTTTATTACAGTAACTCCCTCACTCATTTATTTCTCCCCCTCTTCCTCACTCCATCTTTTCCTCTTCACCACTTTAAGCATGGCTGACTGGCTTTCTCAACTTCCTCTCTGAAGAAAGTCAAGGGGGTAATTTCATGCTTCGATAGTTCTTGTTGTGTCCGAAGAGCTTTTTAGTGGAAGAAAAGGCTCGGCGAGTGCCAGCATCAGCCCTTCTGTCACCCATCCTGTCCCAGTTATCCTGGCCCTGCTCCTGCTCTGGACCAGTGATAATATATGCTGACAAAACGCTCTGAAGACAAACACAGCTTTGATTACACAGCTGCTGTCTAAATTACAAATCTCTGTACCAATATACTGATCATAAACCATAAATAAGACGATTTTCATTTGGAACGGATTCATTTCTTTTTTGTCCAGTTTAGTCTATGATCAGCATTCCATTATCAACCATTGTATTTTAAATATGTCAGCTGCAGATAATATAGATTATTAATCCGATATTAAAGACGTCCCCACACAGTCTATTTTTGGGGTCAATCACTGTGGAAAAAAATGTATTTCTTAACATGTTTATACAAGTTATTTCAAAAATATTTGAACTTGTTTTTATATAAAACAAATTCAAAACACACATTAGCCTACCTCCATGTCTCTGCTTTCTGTCTTGGTCTGCCAGAATGGTATGTAGAAGGTCTGACTAACTTAAAGTCAATCCAAAGAATGTTTTAAACCACATGTACCAGACTCAAGGTCAAGTGCCAAAAAAAAAACTGAAATAGACAAAATACTACTAAGAAACTATTATATATTATAAATTATATTTTTCACAGAACGGCTGTTTCTGCCATACTTTCTAATGCATGTGAGCCTCATTTGGCACTAGCCATTTTGTAATGATAAAGCACTATTTTATTGTAAATTTATTTAGATATAGATATATTTATGAATTTACCCAGACTTATATATAGACACTCATATTGTTCCAGGAAGGTAATGTAATTGGCTCACAGTGGTTCTTGTTTTTATTTTAAGGTAACAGAAAAAGTGAGTAATACTTAAAAACCTAACATAGGCATTATGGACATTAAAGGTCGCAGCTACTTTCAAAAATACTGTTATCAACCTTCAGATGTGGTATCACTTCATCCCTAATAGTGGGGAGATGGGAGGTTAATTGGGCTCTTGTCAGCGTTTGTAAAGTGGCCTTGACTGCAGGAAGCTACAGGTGAAAAGAACAAAAGCCCTGGCACAATTAATTGTAGGGGAGCCGTTTCCATGGTTACGCCATTGTTACATTATTGTTCTCATCTCCAGCGTGTGTGTGTGTGTGTGTGTGTGTGTGTGTGTGTGTTGGACAGAGAAACAGATTTTACAGTGTGTGTTAATTATAGCACTGTTAATAACAGTGTGTGAGAGATGTACAACCCACGCACAAGAGTCAACAGGACACATGTACGTGTACATCAAAAACACACACTCAACATATGTCTACAGGACATAATACACAAACATGGACACCCACATGGACATCAGTGAAAAGTCATCAAAGCTTGCACATTCTCAAACACAGGCACGGATATGCAAACACTCCACTCATATATGCACATACACACAGCACGTTAGCACTACTCTAGTTTGAACTGCATCTGCATCGGATTTGACATGAATGACATCAACCACTTGTCACCAGGGTAACAGTCCGTGTTTACATAGTTAAAACAAAAATGCACCAAGCAGCAGATAATTACTGACCATTGACTTGATTGTTTAAAACATGATTTTAAAGTGCACGTCAGCACATGTTTACGGTGTTATTCATATTCACATCCATTAAAATTAAAAGGTTTCTTCCTAATTTTACCTTTTCATTGGTCATCAATTTTCCTTTTTTTTGTGGATTCATTTCATATATCAGGTTTGAGCAACACATTTTAGTTCATGTTTGTTCTTGCAATAGGTGAGTTGGAAATACATCACATTTGCTTATTTTGCAGCGATATGCATCCGTGAACCATTCACTTGAGATACATCTTTTGTGCTGTGTTAAGTCCTGTGTATTATGTGCCAGATGTATAACACATTAATTTGTATATATATATATATATATATATATATATATATGTGTGTGTGTGTGTGTGTATCTAGACATGCACCTAGATTCTGTGGGTCCAAACACATTTATCCATCTAAGCTATTTTTTAGATTTTTATTATGTCCAAATCATCTTTTATCCCTCCCCTGAAAAATATGGAGCAAATTTGGACCAAACAAGAAAAAAACCTGAATGCTTTGTGCTACTTGTGTAAATGCAACACCTAAGTGAGATTTTTGTGCGATTGGTCAGGAGGTGGCGTTGTAGCAGCATAGCAAGTAAGCATATATGCCATAATGTATATTTGCATATCTGGAGAACCATTCATCCAATCAGTTTTACATTTGGTGTGTGTATTGCTGTGTTGAGTGTTGAGAGTGGAGTACAGTATCAAGTGTGAAGCTGATTGGATGAGTGGATCCCCAGAATTCTGCAAGCAGCAAAACCTGACACCACCCCACCCAGCTCCCAGTCCTTTCATTCTATATTGAGACTACTAGAAATGGGCTTCCATAGAAGAATCCAGGTTTATTGTGAAAAAATATGAAGACATTTTACCTGCAGTTATAGCAGGAGCTCCAGTTAGTTCCCCATTGAACCCATTCTCTCTGGTAGAGTAGGAGGTCGTGGTCACATGGGTTCCGCCAGGCTGGCATGTCCTGTAGGCGGTGGAAGAGTAGCCATTGGCTCCGTGGGCAGGAGCAGGATCCTGCCCCCCTGACGGGTCCCACTGGGGGGCACCATCTTCTGGCTGTCGGCTGTCTGCCATGCTGGTGCAGGCGAGCAGCAGGGGAGGCTGGGCAAGGGATGGGGTCTCTCCTTTAGGCTGCAAGGCAGGAAGGAATGGAGGGACGAGGGCTTGGTCAAAACTCAGCACGTCAGTGTTAATAAGTGCAAAGTTAGCAATGGTACATGAAGTGGAATAACCAGAGCAGACCAATGGAGGCTGTAGGACACACATCACTCATATACACAAACCCCTCTGTGTCAGTTATTATCACTGCTGCAGCTTTGTTCTCAACCATTCTGAAAGTGCATCGGTCCTTGTGTGTTTATGTGTAGGTGGTTGTGTGAAATACTGCCTTTGTCCATGACTGTGAGCAGGTGACAATCACTACTGGTTTATGTGGGTGTAATGATTCAATTGGCCAATGGCCACGGTGAAAACCACAACTCGTTGGAAATGAACAGACCTTGGATTTGTGTGAGTCATGCAGGGCTGTGAGGATGTAAGGTGGGTTCTGATCAATCTGACAAGAGCCTGCATCAGGTGGCCACTGTAACTTACCATCTGCAGCAACAAAAGAAAAAAAATCTGAATGGAAACCTGCTCCTGGAGAGCTACCATCCTGCATGTTTTAGGCCTCTCCCCGTTCGAACATGCCTGAACCCAAATAGAAGCCATTGACAAGCTTCTGCTACTGCTATAAGGAGTTGATAATTAGAATCAGGTGTGTTAAAGTGGAGAGATTCCTAAAAACATGCTGGATTGTAGCTCTCCAGGAATAGGGTTGATGACCTCTTTTTGTAGAATATTGGAGTTTTGGTTGATAAAGTAAACTTGCTTGTTTAAAACTATCAGATACAAAATAGAAAGGCTAACAGTGCATGATGGTTGTGCCAGATTTGCAGTGAAGCACCAGTAATAATGAAGAATGGGAATGCAAAATGCGAGAATGCAGAGAGGAAGTCATTAATGATCATTTACAGCCTGGACATCGCACCTTTTTATACTTGATTTAAGGACTTCGTTAACAAGGTGTCTACTCCCTCATTAATACAGAAATTCTATTCATGTAGTAAATTCTGAAATTTTATCCTGAAATATCATGTAATTCATCCTTTGTGGGCCTCTGATGCAGTGAAAATGTATTAATTGGACCTCCAAGACATATAATACCCTTTACCAGAGGACGTTCTAAAAGTTCACGTCACCTGACAGAGCCTGTGTGTAATTAATTAAAGCGGCAAAGGAGGAACCCAAAGCTGAAATGTCCATGCAGAGAACCCAATTCCTATTCAAAGCAGAAGAATTTGCAGCATTGACCAGCCCCCATAGGGTCCACAAGTAAATGAAATACCACGCTGAGTGCAGATGATTGATCAGAGCAGCAGGACGAGCAGAACCGGCGGAGGCAAAGGGAGGAAATATTGATCAGCCCACATAATCGCCTGAGGCAGGGACAGACAGGCTTCAATGGCCTCTTCACAGATACAGGACAGAAGGTGGGGGAAGGAGATGAATGAGTGTGATGAAGCCTAGCATCAATACACTGATTGTGTCTGAAAGACCTTTATTCTGTCCCCGCTCCCCTGCGGATAATTGAGTTAGCTGGACACGTCTGCTGACAATTTTGATTTATTTTGTATTTGTCTTTTGTTGTTCCATTTTCTTGACACTGTACCATAACACTGATTTGAGGCCATTTCAGTCTAAAGGTAACAGCACCGATATTGGCCTTCAGACGTTCAAATTAAAGTAGCCTCGGTGTGATGGGACACAGCCAGAAAATAAATAGCCGTGGTTTTTGCCGGATGGTTGTGGCTGGTGGGACTCAGAGAACATGTCGATGTTGATGGTCTCCTCACTGATAGGATAGAATACAACAGGGGAGTCAAACTCATTTTAGTTCATGGGCCACATTCAGCACAATTTATAAAACAGAAGAGATGACATGAGGAAAAAAAAAACATGTACTCACTGGACAATAGTTACTATGTTAAGCAGCAGGTGAAGTTACCTCCTGCATGTGCAGCACAAATGATTTATAAATCAAAACTGTACATATTGTACCCCTTGAGTCCTGAAAGATGCTCACTGACTTCAAATAATAGGCCCATTTTCTAATCACACTTTGTACAGTTATTCGTTGGAATGTGTGAAATGATTGTAGGGTTAGTTAGCTAATTGGAAAAATATATATATTGTTTCATACATAGAAATCCAAGTAACAAATAAACACAAAAATGAATCCAAAAGTGCAAATTTTTAGCAAATTTACCTCACAATAACCAACAAAGGAGCAGTATAATATTAAACCTTTCGCCAGCATAGAATCAATGCCGAGAACATGTGATGTCTGTGAGCCCTCGCAGTATAAACGGATCAGAGTCAGGAGTCAATGGAGCATTGCATGACTCAGCTCTGAAGGGAACATCAGTGTGAACGAAGCGCGTACAGCTCAACACACCGCCCTGTTTCCTCATTAACTCCCTGTCCAAAAGGCACAGGCGTGTATTCTGGATCGGCCCCTCCACTGCTGCTGCTGCCGCTGCCCCGTCCCTCGCTGTTCCACCGCCGTGACCCCGCCGGTGCCTTCACCGAGGAGCACTTCGGATATTAAAAGAGTCATCAGACGCAGACACGAGACGGCCGCCCCGGTGCCACGTCTCACCGCCGTCTGTCTGTCTGATGATGATGATGAAGGTCACTTTGTGCTCGGCGGCCGACTTCCAGCCACGACGGGATCATCCTGAGGTGGCTGGGCTCAGGGTGCCGGTGCAGACAGGTCCCACCTGTCTGCTGCCACCCTGCTGGGCTGCTGATGACAGTATTTAGCCTGTATGTTTGTGATCTAAAGGGTGACTCTGCATTTGTGCATGAAACAGCACCACCTGCGGGGCGAACTCTTAAAAGAAGACAATTGTGGCCATTTCGAGGCTTTATGAAAACTCAACATGATGAGTTTAGAGATCAGGGAGGCATGGGGCAACATTATCATGTGAAAAGATGCTGTTTTTCCCCACCAGCTTAGATGACAATCTGCGACTGCAATGCAGCACACTGTGTCATCCCTACTAATTATAATGATGTGTATTTGCTCTATTTGCCAAAACTAAATCCTTTACTGCATAATGTAAAAACAGAGTAGAGCCAAATTAGTGAGGAAGAAGTGCAGAGAACTGATAAGAGGCAAAAAAAGGGAAGGATTTTGAAGAATGAGTTTATGGAGGGAATGACAGGAGACAAGTGAAGGGCAGAACATTGTACACAGGATACCAGACAATATACAGTAATATAGTATATTGGTCAGATAATACATTATCCTCAAGGTATCGTGTCAACTGAGGGGTGAGACTGTATGAGCAGGCGATATGATTAAGTTACATGTCCGGTATCTCAGCAGATAGCAGGTCCATTGCACTTGGCAAAAAGCCTGTGGCACATTGCCAGAGAGATGTATTCTCTCACTCTCTCCATTTTAGTAATTAGTCCAAATATATGTCTCTACCCTTTTACAGTAAGGATTTTTCAAATAATCCGAAAACTACAACTAGTAATTGATGGTGATACGAAACAATATAGAAAAGTTGACGTTCTCTGATAGGATGTTTTCCCACTGCACTTCCTTGGATTGCTGCAGAAATTATGTCTTTTTGTGGGAGCGACCTGGAAGTTAACTGCTAACTTTTCTTTGACTTCTGCTGTATTTTATGTTATTCCATTTGTTATGTCTTATTGTATTTTATTATTATTATTATTTCATAATTTCCTCAACTTATATTAATGTACTTTATTCTGTCTTTTTAAATGCACCCTGTTTTTAATACTTTTTTTCAAATAAAGCAGAGTTGCCATGAGTATGAGATGCTCTATATGAATAAAGCTGTTTCGCTCTATATAAAATACATACATGACATTCTGAGCTTTAAAAAGACATATCTTGCTGATTTATTTATACTCCTGTACAACTTTAAATATATAATTGTGCAATATAATTGCACATGAATACAGTACAGCATGAAGTCTACTGCAATTTAATTGTACTATTCAATAGTTCTAAGGCATTCAAACAGACTCCAAACAAAAAAAGGAGATAAGAGACAATTATCCAGCATTGACACTTCTTGACCTGCTTTAAAAAACTAGGTTCTGACTTTTTGGTGAACATAAAAATTTGACTTCCAAAAGAGAGGAGGCAAACATAATATATGATGGAATAGATTTAATATATATATATATATATATATAGTTTTTGGTTTAAATTAGATTATTATAGAGAGAAAATGAGGGTGTAGGTATATGTGTGTGTATGATGGAAGACAAAGCAGCATGCATGCATGTGTGCACACACACACACACACTTACAGCAGGGGTGACAAGTCATTGACCAGGTCCCAGTAGGAAGCCGTACAGAAGTTATTCAAAGTTGACACCATCCTTGAACCAAGACACACCACTTAACGCAACCACCTGTTATTAAAAGGTCAGAACTGCAGTGACACTCGTAGTATAGAACTACTTTATTTTTAGTGTTGTGGCTTACATCAGGGTCAAACTATAAAGTTGGTCTATATATATTGCAAGTGTCAAGTCAGGTTTATTTGTATAACATATAACAAATCACAAATGTGCCTCAGGGGGGTTTATAGACTGTATAAACATGGCTTGTTCTTAAACTCCCCCCTGCCAAAAAAATGATTACAGATAATAGAAAGCTTTTTCGCTTCCCCATATACATTGAAGGTTGTGCCAGAAACACCTACACTACAACCACTTATCATATAACTGAAACTTCATCTGCAGAGATAACATGCACCTATTCTGCCCTGTATGCTGCACAGACAGGAGGAAAAGTGAGAGAGTGTGGAGGGAAATGACAGGATGCAACTGGAATTTCTGATGAGGTCTGAGATCTCCTCATTGGGAGCTTACAGCTAACATCTGAACAGATTGTACATGTACTTGCTGCAGTCACTTTCCGCCTCGTGTGCAAAGTGGCATCAATGTGACAGAACGGCACCACGCTGTAAGAGCTCCGAGAACCAACATGAGATGAAGTATGTTCCTCCTCTGGAGTTTTTTTCTCCTCCAGCACACAGTGTTGTTGATGGTTAGTTTCCTACTTTACATGAATGTTACACAGAAGGCAGCTGAAAACACGCTAACTACATATTCCTTCAAACCGAACTGTGACATGTTTTCAGCAGGAGCCATTCAGCCGGTTGCTAAGCAACACATATGTACAATATGTAGGCCTACTGTAGAAATATGAGCAGTAATTATTGCTTCGCACTTGTTTCACAGATTCGCACATTAATAATTCATTTCATGATTGAAATGAAAACAACTGAATGTTCCCTGTAGACTCCGTGGCCTTAACTCACGCTGAGCTTAATATTCCGGCAATTTGCATGTTTTGTAATGCTTTGTATTGTTGTTGTCAATTCCATTGTTGCTTTGTGTTATGTTTGTATTGTCATGTGTTGTAAATTCTCGCCCTGTTTATTGTTTATGCTTGTTTTTCTTAAATCTGTATTTTACTTGTGTAGTATTTTTCCTCTGTTTTGCTGTTTTCCTGTAAAGCACTTTGGTACGAGCGTAATTATTTTCAAATGTGTTCTCTAAATAAACTTCTAACTTTTATTTAGCTATTATTTATTTTTTTTATTTTTTTTACTAAGGGAGTGTAATGTCCCTACTGTTTCAGTGTGTCACACACTGCAGCCTCAAACAGTTACAAAGAGCACAGAAATAGATCATTTTTCCAGGAGTGAATCAGCTGCGACAAGATGCTTTTTTCCAACTTAGTGTGATAAAAATATTACAGTAGATATCTTGCCTTTTTTACCCTTAAGCATGGCTTTAGTGCAACATTTACTGGAGAAAAAAAAATCTATCAGAAAACATGAAAAGCCTTCTACAGAGGATGTGAGGGGCAATATTCATTTTCTGTGTTCTCAGAAAAGACCACTCAGGGTACTTTTCCTCTCAGGCTAAATAAAATCTGCCTTCTGAAATAGGTTATTTAGAGAAACCGATTAGAATAAAACAGAGAAACACAACGTAGCTTTGGATTTAGCTTGCTTTGCTTGATGCAGGCAAATGTGTTGTTTGTGTGGTGTTTTTAAATGCAGATTCCATTTATTTGTTTTAAAACCTTGAATTATATAAGGAGCTGTGCACTTAATATTTGCACAGGTTCACACATTGAGAAGTTCAGTGCCTGGTCTTACTGGGGTTCACTCCTTGCTGAAAGGCTCCTTGAAAAGGCACAGCAATTGTCAAGGGAAGGAAAAATGTGTATACTCCTAGGGAGGTACAGCCCATATGAAAAGGATTGATCTATAGTCAATAGAAGGAAGGTATACTGGAAGATATACAGGGAAGGACAAACTACTGGTGGCAGACTGAAATCAGGACAAACACTTGCTCCACATAGATATTACCAAGGTCTTAAAATAGCAGGTGGCTGCCTAGATACATACTGTAATTATAGGAGACTGTAAAATGATAAGTTTGATGAAGCTTCTTCTTTTTCATTGATTTTTAGTCCAAGTCTAGGGGCTTTATTAAGCTGGTAATAAACCGTCATAGCACCCAAATGTAATTATTATTGCTTGTTTCCACCCAACACTCATTATTGCACCAACGGGGCTGTTGTAGGTTGCAGGTGTATACTAACAGAAGTAATGTTAATGGTAACTTGAGGACAGTTCAAAGTCATTCAGCAAGACTGACTAAAAAAAAATTGGGCTATTTGAGGGTGCTCAGGAGACTTCAGATAGTTCTACTAGAAAAACCAGAGGCACTCTGAGATTAGAAGTATAAAAAGTCTTTAATAAAACATTAAAAAAAATGTAAAAGCACATGGGTCTATGCGTGGCGGCCATATTGGCTTTCATCAGGGCATAGACACAGGGAGAAGAAGAGAGCAACAGGAGTACACCAGGTACAGTAGAGTAGCTTTGAAAATTAGAAACATAATAAAGAGCAATTGGGCGACACTTTGAAAAGTGACCCCTCGCTAAAAGTAATGGTTCCCCCCCCCTTTGTATTTTAGACAAGCACCAACATTGAGAGAGAATTGGCTACAGAGGTGGGAATTGCAACCATTGTAATAATGTAGTTGACTCCAACAAATTTTGAGGATGTTTTCCACCACAGTCCTTACTTGTCATTGCCCTTGCTGATTGTATTACTATATTTATAGTGTACAGACTGGAGTGTGAGTTGGCTGCTTCTACAGAACAAAGAGAAGGTTGAAGGACTTAGTGGTAGAACACAAGAATGCAAGGAGGAGAAATCCGGCCTATCCCACAGCGGTCCACTACCAACAGGCCACCCTCTGTTTCTTCCCTAAAAATGATGGTTATGATGGTCTCTTCGGTTTCACTTTAGTGTGAAATCTTCACGTTTTTTTCCGCAATTAATAATTAAAATTACTTCTGTGTGTAACTTACCAGTTGTCAGTTACATGGTGTGTCACATAAAGGGAATGATCCATCCACTAATGCACCTATTCTGTTTGTAACCTTTGTTCTACTCCATGTGTCTGTTTTTTCCCCCTTTTTAATCTTGTGATGCTCCTGCTTTTACTTTCTTTTTTTTGACTGTGCGCTATTTCTTTTGTGCTCACAAGATGGACAAGTTACAATGAATTTTCAAATGTTGAACCTTATGTTCTGACTCGACTATGTGGTTCAACCTCATGTTAAAATAGAGAGAAACTAGAGAAGATATTGGTTACTTTCTTGTCCATTGATTTATATAAAAAAAATCCTTCTAAAAATAAAAACAGTGTATGTCATGCTGTGTTTAAATTTATAGTAAGAACCCATATGGTTGGAACTCTTCTCTACTTTAATGAATTCTTGATATTTCTTTGGTAGCAGTGACGTAGCAACCTGAAAACGGCTTGTACAGTAAAACCGTGTCATCAGATGATGAATATCTGGCACAGCTCTGACAGATGTTTTACCTCAACATCAAAACAACCCGACATTCCCTGTGGAACACACAGATTACAGCAACACCGATGGCAACACAATGTTGTGCAAATAGCGGAGCCAGCACATTAACCTGTCATCATAGCCCATCATGGCGGGAAAGACTGCCAGGATCTGGAAGTCCACAGTTTCTAAACTCAGCAGAATGAGGCCACGATGTCACAGCCCACTGACTGACCAGCGGTTTCTGGTAAATGCACGGCGACATTACTGATGAGTCCTGTTTTGTATCATTTGGAAACTATTATATACTAAAAAATTATCGTAACCTGACAATTTGTCAAACCGGGCTTTGCAGATATCAGTGGATTTCTGTTTCCTTAAAGTAATTACAGGCTGCTGCCTGCAGAAATCACAGTCCTCTCAGTCGAATTAGAAAATAACAAAGTGCTCTTTGAAGGTGTGCCGGGTATTTTTCATTTCAAGGTATTTATGCTCTATTCGAGCAGGTGTCATAATGTGTGTCCAGCGAATGAAGTGGGACTGAAACTGTCCGCCTCAATTTATATGTGAATGCAAAATGATTCTAGTGAGACAAGGTAATCACAAAGCTAATTCCATTTGTGGTTTTTATCGCCCCCACCTGCTTATTCATCTTCTTTTATCTGAATTCTTCGCATCCTTTCACATGAGTCTTACGCCCACCTGATACTTCTTCCTCCACCTCCTCCCATCACCGTTCCTCCTACTCACTCCTCCTCCACCTCTCATCAGGCTTCATCTTTCCCCGACTCTGCTCTCCTTCCCTCTCTCTCTCTCTCTCCTCAGCTCCCTCCTACGTTCTGAACACTTTGACACACCACCAATTCACTGTGTGTGTGCCTGTGTGTGCGTGTGTGTGTGTGTGCCTGTGTGTGTGTGTGTGTGTGTGTGTGTGTGAGTCACACAGATGCTGCATTGCAGGGCTCTCCTCTCAGGGCCTTCTCACTACAGGAGCCAGAGAGCACAGGAGTGGAGCTTGGAGATGTGAGATAAAGTTCCTTCAAAAGGTGTAACAAGGACAGGAAGGAAAGCGATTCTTTGCCCAAATTCACCATCGGGCCATTTGTGTGTATTTGATCTCAACAGCCAGTACAACTATGTGAGTGTGTGTGTGTGTGTTCTTGTTGAGCTCAGCTTCTGACTGATGTCAGAATCATCACAAGCTCCAGCTCTTTTTGTTGTTTTCCTCCAGTCTGTCATCTTGAAGCTAAAGTTGAAACATTTTCAACTCAAGTTGAGTTACTATGATCAAATTCACATGTAATGGAATCTCTTATTGTATCATGTGATTCTGCAGCGTCTGAAGTCCACTTCAAATTCAGAATGTGTTCATATGCATGCGTGCACATCCTGTAAACATTTGCATGTGATTGGATTTTGCTTTCGTCTTGTTACATACTTGTTACATGCCTTTTGTATAAAGATGGGTAATCAGTCTCACCAACATTAACATCATTTTCTCAGGTGTTCAAATACTTATTTGCCGCTATATCACACAAATAAATCATTAAAAAATCATGCATTGTGATTTCTGGATTTTTCTTTTTAGTTTATCTCTCTCACAGTGGACATGCACCTACGATGACAATTTCAGACCCCTCCATGATTTCTAAGTGGGAGAAATAGCAAAATAGCAGGTGTTCAAATACTTATTTTCCCCACTGTATGTATTTTTTGTGATTTTTGCAATCAAAATTTTTGCACTCCCTCTTTTACTTACTTGGAAACCCCATCAAAGGTCTAAATAGGCTTAAGACATAAAAATAAATAGACTGATGCTGTGTCAATGATGCTGTGTCCTAAATCATGCACTTCTGCACTTAATATTTTAAATACATAATGCAGTATAGTCACACTATGCAGCGTGTGAAAATGTAGTGCACTGTACACAGCTACTTGGTGCACTTTTGAGTATGAATCGTAGTGACAAAGCTGATTCTACATAACTATGTAGCCGTGCGCCAGGTAACTATCATATTTTCAGGATAATTTAGTCCTCTGTGAACTGTGGAGGCATCTGTTCCCGTGTGACATATTACCAGATATTGTGCTTTGCTGAGCATTTGCTCCATGCGTTGATTGGCTGAATGATGAGCTGCACGACAGGAGAACCTTAACAGACAGGAAGTTGAGCAAGATTCTGATTATTATATCATTTTATTGTTTGGTAAAATAAGAAAAAAAACATGTTAATTTACTTTATTATATTATTCATTCATTAATTTACTTTACCTTTGCAGAGTTACTTCTATTTTACGGATACTTTATGTTACGACCTGGCAGCAGGCACCATTTAAGTTTCAATATGTGTGTTATATGCACAGCATTTTATTTATTACCTGGCAGGTGGCGCTTTTTTTAAGTTGAAAAAAAATTAAATCTGCAAATGCTGGCACTACCTGTATATTTATATCGGTATTACCTAATGAACCCATATGTCACAGCTGTGAGTTTTACCTTTTTAACACGGATGAAAATTATAAATGTACCTCGTGATTTTTCTCATAATATAGTCAGATCAAAGAGTAATAACACCTGTTAAAGGCTTTCAGAACATGGGAAATGTATGTTAAAAGTTTTCTTGGGGAGGACCCGAGACAGGGGAAGAGGAGGGGGCATTTGTTAAAAAAAAAAAAAAAAAAATGAAGAACCAGTGCACTATAGTGACTACATTTGACTTTAGCACATCGTGGTTTTGTTATTTCAGTTATGGCAGGTTTCATATAATTTTGACTCTGAGGTATGATAATCCTTCATTTCCCACCTGGCAACTGCTACGTAGCAGCAGGCAGCAAAGTTACATGGTGTCAGAAGCAGCAAAAGTGGAAGCAGACAAAGCGAGGGAGGCATTTACAGAGCTGATACTGGCATACATTTAAAAAAAAAAAAACACAACACAAAACAATGCTTGTTTCAATCAGACAAGTGTCAGCGATCAGCGCTCAAATGGTTGTGCCTTGAAAAAAGCAGTAGAAGAATCTGGTAAGTGTGCAGCAGCAGTGTTTGAACAGAAATAGAAAACAGGAATTCATGCTATTGCAAAATCATAAAAAAAAAATGTCAGTCCACCACGTCGATCTAGACTGAAATAGCTCAACAATTTCAGCAAAAGCCAGAGTGACAAAATAGCAGCAAAAAGCAGGTTTTACAAAAAATGACCAATTAAGGTTCTGTTACATTTATTGTTGTTCCAGTTTCACCAACATGTAGCAACAGGAGTCTGTTTGACATTAACAGAAAAGACCTTTAACTAATGCCACTCATACATCTGCTTACCTACAAGTTCATATCACTATGACTGCTGTTGAAAAGGTCTGTTATTTGACGGATTGGCATGATGTTCTAGATGCCAGAGGATGAAACCCACTGACTTTGATGATCACTTACTGTTCATTTATTAATTAGAATTGCGTTTTTTCTCATTAACAATGATGACAAGGTATAATCATGAATGAAAATTATAATACAGCAAAAAAAGAAAAATATATATATAAATAATGCAATATAAAAAAAATACAATGAAAAATGAGAATATGCAATCAGATAAAATCAAGGATGTTTTAAAACAGATGCATATGGGAGAGAAGTGGCTTGTGAGCAATGACCTAAAATGTCCAGGATTAATGCGAGAGTCAATCCTGAGTGTGTTTCACAGACAGTTCCATTTATCTAAAAGCTGTTCCAATGCGCTACATTTACATTCTTCTATTTGATTTGTACCGTCTGAATTCCGAGCATGTGGATTTACACACTCTAAAGAGCTCTCAACAGAGACTTAAGGCTTCTCAATTTGTTCTCAATTTGCAGAAAATCCAGTAAAAATGCAATTCACACCATGGCACAAAGGATCACAGGATCATGCAACCATGTTACTTTTGTTCAGAACTACTTGCATGATTGCTGTATTTGTAAGGCTTTAGAAAAACCAACATTTCAGGTTTTAATGCTGTCTATTCTAGCCTCTTTGTCTCCAGTCCTGTAATTAGATAGATAATGATTTACATGAAAATAATAGGAAGGAAAACCTGTTACTGACCCTCACGCGCACACACACTTAAACAGACTATTACAAGTACGCATAAAGCACTCTTATCTAGCGTCCATCAGCAACCTGGAACTCTGTCTTTGTACAAGTGCCCCCTGTGAAAGCATGACTGCCTTTCAGTGAGCCTTGGTGCTGATCATCTCACTAAAGCAGCTCTTCTCTCCCCACTCAGCACCCACCTCCCACTCACAGCTTCTAGGCAGCCTGCACTCGCGTCACATGTACATCCACCCACATCGCCCGTTCCATTCTTTCCGCGGCTCTCTTTTTTTTCCCCTGTTGTAAAATGTTTTCGTTTTCTCTCGCTGACATTTATTTGGCACCTCTCGGTTGTTTATGTTAAAACGAACGCGGCTCCGCTCGGACTGACGCTAACACTGCACGGTTTGAGGCTGTCTGTTCATTCATCTGGACACGAGGAGCTGCCACTGCTTTATTTCTCACGATCATATTGCCACAAGTTGTTTTTGACCCTTCTGTATTGAACCCAGGACCCAAAACTTCTCTAACCCAACAGTTTATGTAGTTTCTGTGTCTGGAGGAACACAACACAGTCAAGGATGCATCAGCTATAGAGTCCCAGTAGTGTAGAAATATACCCATGTTTAAAGAAGATATCATGAGGGAAAAACTCTTAAAATGGGACCATGTATAAGCTAAGGTTCCTCTACACATTGGCTGACAGACGAGCTGAAGCAAATCACATGACCCCTACATACAAATAAGTCAAACGTGAAGCTGCACTAATAATCCAGCAGGCGTCTTTACCTGGTTAGGTGGTGCTGGGCTTTGATAGATGAGTCAAGCTGGATGCAGGAATCTGTCCTCTCTCCTGATCTCACGGGGGTTGAAGATTGGCGAGGAAGTCGTGAAAGCCGAGAGGGGCGTTGCCTCCTTATCAAACCTGGAAATCACACAGATTATGAAATGTGGTTGATATTTTTTTACGCTCAAACAGGAGATTACCGGTTGTGTCATTCCAGATGAGACGGGCTGGTCAACAAAGCAGCAGCACATTAAATGATATATAAAAATAAGAATATGTTTGTGATAAATGATGAGGAAAATACACAGAAAAAGGAAGAGAAATATATTATGGGAAGTATTCAGCACAGATGAGGCAATATAGATGATTGATAATTATTATTGGTTACAATTGTAGTGATTAAAATATTTGCAAAAATATAAGTACAAGATGGTTGAAAATTTATTTGGTGTAAATAATACAATCTCAACTTTAGACTTTAACTTTATTTCTCAACAACAAAATCTACCCAGCAGCACCACAAGCTACAAAACATTTTTGGATGCATGCTGTGGTAGAACAGTTCATAATGACTCGAAAAGAGTCACATACTGTATGTGACCAAACATCATGGCAAAACCACCAGAACTGTAGCTCACATCAAAACAAGCTCCACAAATCTACAATGCAGCAAACCACAGCCAAAAGCATCACCCTAAATGTATAACCTCACTCATCCATTGTATAAACTAAAGAACAGCGGAGCTGAATGAAGTACATATTTCCATAAATAGTGAAGCTGCCTGCTGTTGGATTTTTTAATCACAGCTACCAATAATCAAATTCAGTCTTCATTTAAAACTGAAAGGCCTTTGAATGCTGGACAGTCAGCATTTATCAGGGTTATCACAGCTTCACCTGCAGGCAGTAAATGAGCAAAAAGCTGCAGGCTCGTTCCACTATTAATGTTAAATGTTGCTGAGGGCCCAGAGCAGCAAATCTCTGTTAAAAATTCACAAGTATATTTTCCTCAAGTCACACTGGTGGCTGCAGGTAAATTGGAACATATTCCACATGAAATAATTAAATTGCCTAAGCGATGAATTTGCTGCTGCTCTTTCCGATATGTAAAACACTGTAATAAGAGTTATACAACAAATATCAAGCATCTGCTT
The DNA here is from genome assembly GCA_036785175.1 of Eupleurogrammus muticus. Taxonomy (NCBI): domain Eukaryota; kingdom Metazoa; phylum Chordata; class Actinopteri; order Scombriformes; family Trichiuridae; genus Eupleurogrammus; species Eupleurogrammus muticus. The sequence goes on from JAYKQN010000001.1 coordinate 16,425,061, forward strand.
TTACGCTAATTAGTTTTATTTTAACTTCATGTACATAATGTATTGTTTACAGGTTCTCCTGGGACGTGTCCAAAAACTCTTCTCTCTTATATAATGTAAATTTCCTTGTGCAATTTCAGGCTGTGATTAAGACATTTGATTTAAATAAATATCTTTAGCCTGCATACATACTCAAACTCCTCTTGTTAAGACAGCCAAAGCAATCAGCTAATGCACAGGCACATGGCTCCTACAGCGTGGAGCGTGGGGCTTGTTAGAAAGACAACTGCAGTGCAGAAATCATGACAGCAATCAATGCAATCAGTAATTAGTCAATCATTAAATTCCACTGTGATAAATAGTCCATGTGAATACATACATCTAAGGTCAACATTCAAACATGTTTTTTGTATTTGTTTAGCCAAGCCAAAAATAATACAATTATACAGTGGTCTTAAATTTGGACTACTTAACATTTTCCTGATGTTTTCTTCCAGACAATGCAGACAGTCAGTCATATTCTATACCTGCTTATTCCTCATTAGGGTCATGGGGTTCTGCTGGAGCCAATCCCAGTGCATTACGTTGAGAGGCAGGGATACACCTCAGACAGGTTGCCAGCTCATCATGGGGCGCACACACACACCATTAACTCACACACTCACACCTATTGTTTTGCCAAAAACCACCTTTGGAATTCAAAGTTTATCAGTAATCTGAGTTATTTATGTACACAGGCAGGTATTTTCTACCACAATGTTAATTCTGCTGCACTTGTAATTAAGCCAGAAGTGTATCATGTGAATCCAAGTTATAGTGATGCTTAAAATGTAGGTCATGTATCACTATGACATAACTTTTCACCTCCACAGCCTCCCTCTTCACACCTCTATCCTGGCACCGGAAGCAGCAACTTCCTGGAGTCTTATTGTCACTATGAATATTTCAGGCAACCAGCAGAGCTTCCATCACTCTCGGCAAGAAATAGAAATAGCTTGAACAACTCAGAAGTTAGAACTCCAGAGTTGGGGAGAGTCAGAAAAAATAAAGTCGTAGGGTGAACAGAAAAATGTACAAATTATTAACAGAGCTATAAATTGACCTTGTGATGGACGAGCTTTAATATAAAACTTAATTAAAAAAAAAAAGTAAAACTGTGCCTTTCTTCTCTGAACATATGTAAAATTATTATTGACAGCTTAATTTCAACTTGGTCCACTTTCACACCTACAATTTAACCAAAATTGGTCCGATTGACGTTTCACCAATGTTTTCTTCAAATAAACAGGAAATAGAGGATTTGGTCTGCTTGATTTAGTGCACATAAGTGTGACTGATGCTTTCACACGAATATAAATGAACCTAGCTAAGTGCCTTTGGTTGAAATGGACCGTAGGTGTGAAAGCACCTTAAGTCTATCCATGACTCCTCCTGCAGCTCTGGTGCAATCCATTCCCAAATAACATCAACACGGCTGCAACTCATTGCTGCTTCCGCCATCGAGTTTTTATCATTATATTTATCTTCTTCCCAAATAACACCATTTCTAAAGGACGGAGAGTCCTACAAATTAAGTGTGGTCAGTACCAGGCCTTTTCCTCAGGGACAGAGACACTGCGAGGCCCACTTGGAATTTGCAAAAAAAGTGGAAAAACTGATTAAACCAAGATTAAACTGTTTAGCCTGAATCCCCAAATCCCCACAGTAAAGCATCAAACTGAGGGTGATTTTCAGCAGCAAGGACTGCGATAGAAGGAAAAGCGGAATGCTAACACAGGAGAAACAAATCTGTGAATGTGGTCGATTGGTCCAACTTGACCCAATCCAACTCCTCTGGAGATGTTTCTGCACTGACTGTCCTCATCCGACCTGGCAGAGCCTGAGAGGATCTGCAGAGGAGAATGGCAGAAATCCCCAAAATCCAGATGTACACAGCTTGTCCCCAAGAAGACTCAAAGCTGTAATTACTGACAAATGTGCTTCAACAAAGTACTGGTTTGTCATTATGAGGTATTGAGTGTAGACTGACAAGGGAACATTATTTAAATGATAGAGTTAATGGTTGAAAAGGCAAGAGGGTCTGAACAGTTTCTGAATGCACTGTAAATGCTGATGGGAGTTGTTTTTTCTGTTAGATTGAAGCACGTTCAGCAGCACCACAAACTTTTCCTCAACCATATGACAAAAAGTGGCTTATGTTCTTATATGCCACTAAATGAAGGGAATAAGTGGCAATTCTGGAAGGGAGTCAAGAAAACCATGCTTGCACACCTGGGTAGCTAATATGCTTGGTTAGAAAGTGCAGAAATAGCCTGAAAGTCATATTGAATCACCATTTTGTTTCCCTCTATTCATTCCATCTCATAATCTCTTTGAGTTCCTGAATAAAATTGAGGTGTGGGCAGCGATTTAGGTTTGTAACCAGGCTACTGCAGGCACATAAACTACCAAATACAATATTCAAATATATCATTTTATTTGTATTTATTCTGTCCTCAATACACGATTTGTCTGCAATTTACCAATTGTCCTAATACTTGGAAGGAAATGACCTCAGTAAACAGGCAGAAAAGGCACAGAACATGTACAGTGTGTAGGTTCTGGCGGCATCTAGTGGTGAAGCGACCAAATGATCTATGAATCAACTACAGTGGCTGAAATAGTCACAAAGTGTTCGGTTTGTCTGTTCTGGCTGAATATAGAAACATGGTGATGCAACATGGCGGTGCCATGGAGCGAGACCAGCTCCCCATGGAGATAAAACCACTCAATCAACGGTAGTAGGAAAAAAAAAATCTGAATTAAGGAATTAACCTCAGTTGAATGTTGAAAGTGAAAAATAAAAATATGAAATATAATAATGACAGAAAAAGGTATGATACAGTTTCAGAAGATCAAACATCTAACAAAACATTTTTGGAGATTAAATATGATCATTTTCTCTGATAAATGCATGTTCGACATGGTTTCCAGTTGTATTCTTGCAATACTCATCGATCAAAATGATAATGTTATTCATCTTTTCTCCAGTATTAAGAACCATCGAATCTATAATTCAGTTCATGCTGGTGTCATATTACATCCACAATAGAAAGAGAAAGGACATTGACTAGAAATCAATGAAGAAGCCGAGGAGTCAAACCCTCGGAGTGTTTTGAAAAGCAGAAGACACATTTTTATTTTTCGCCTCAGCTCAACAAACAACTGAGGGTCACAAGTGAGACATTCATCAGACAAACACATTGGGCAGAGCTGTATTATCTGGGTAAACATGCAGGTTTGTTCCCACACGGTGAATCACAGTAGGAGACTGAAGGTACACTTTCTAACACCTTATTAGAAATACTGTTGGGCATTCTGTGGTAAAATGCTAATGAAATGCCTTGAAGCAAAATGAGTCATGAATAAAAATACAAAAAAAATATATAAGGAAAAAACTTCCACGTCAAGTGAATCTGTGGAGTTGCTGACAGTGTCTGGCAGCTACACTGGTCCCTGATGTCTGAAGCTTCTTTCTTGTAAGGACATTTTAACACCTGGAATCTGCCCCAGTCTCTCAGGTCACTGAGCAGCTCCACTGGAGGGGTTAAGGGTCTTGTTTAAACGCGCTTAAATGGACGCTCAATTTCTCCGCGCTACAATCACCTGGGTTGAAGTATTTGACATCTAATGTACAGAAATATCGTTTCTATGAATACACATGTATAGAAAAACACACACAGCCTATAGAGAAGTGGAGGGAACACACGACCAATGAGGATTGTTGGGAGTCATGTGATGTGATGTTGCGTATATTGCTTTTTCCCCCTGTAACTTACATGGGGAAAAAAAACTATTGATTCATGTGTTAAGAAGTCCAATCACGTACACGAGTGTACACGTCACTCCAAGCTATCCTCCTTGTTTTTCAGTGTGGTCTTTTCTCTTGGTCTGTCATACAACCCTATACCACAGACAGGCAGACAGACAGGCAGACAGACAGACAGGCAGACAGACAGACAGGCAGACAGACAGGCAGACAGACAGGCAGGCAGGCAGGCAGACAGACAGACAGGCAGACAGACAGACAGGCAGACAGACAGGCAGACAGACAGGCAGACAGACAGGCAGGCAGACAGACAGACAGACAGACAGACAGACAGACCCTATGGGACTGCACATCCAGCAGCCACCTGTCAGCTAAAGCTAATGCAGTCTGCAGATGCTAGTGTGTGTGTGTGTGTGTGTGTGTGTGTGTGTGTGTGTGTGTGTGTATGTGTGTGTGTGTGTGTGTGTGCACGTGCGTGCATGTGCATGTGTGAATTGAAAATGCAAGAAGCTCATGGATTTACAATGTGAGTGGACCCATGTGAGGCTTTTCAAGCAAAACAAAAACTGTGCAGCTTTGGCTTATTCTGTAATATTGTTAACTGCTTCATAGAAGGTCTGATACTGAATCATTTGGTTATGTAAACTGATTTTTTTATGACTTTGAGTTCTATAAGCTCAGGCCTTCAACTCTTGTGTCTGTGATGCTGAGATCAGATTGGGAGCAACATTTTGGACTCGTAATGAACTCATCTGTGCACCGCAACTGTGAGCCACAGTGTCATATTTAATAATAGCACTGGTAGCTGTCAACGTCACAGACACATGGTGCTTTAAATATCATGTTATCATCCAGAAGTTTGATGACAATGACATCAATCTGAACTGTAATTGCTGTTTTTAACTACGCTCACTCTACTCATGTTGGGACTGATCACTAACATCTGCAGCCCCAATCTGTTGTGCTCAGGCTGTCCACATAAAACCAAACAGAGAAAAATTATGTGTTGCTTTCTAGCTTTTGAACATGGAAACAAAAATGTTGTTCTGCACTATTTTGTGAGTATTGTTTCTAAAGCATTCTTACCTTCAGTATGAAGCCTATTGATAAAGACAGATATAGCTGCAAATACAAAAAGCAGGATGATAAGTGTACACTTATGTTTATTTCATGACAATTCTATTTTATTATGTATGAGCGCCCTGACAATGAAAGAAAAGAGAATGAAAAGAGCCAAGGATAGCTGGATGGAAATTAAAAGAGGAAAAAGAGATTAGAAAAGAGGTTAAAAAAAAAAACAGAGGATGGTTGGTCAAGAAGAGAGACAGGGGGAGAAAATGAAAGCGTCCAGGCTGGGGGCCAGTCTGGGCCATTACATCACTGCTGCAGTGGGGGGGGCTCTACTAGTACTGTAGACCACAGCCCTCAAGGCAACAACAGCCCTCAAATGTAATGCATAACCTCAGGGTGAGTGTTAACTGTGTTCTCCAGGTAATTTCCTGGTCCACACCGCCACGCTGGATGTGGCGACTTCCTGATGTGGGTGTTATGAATATTCCACCTACACAGTACAGCTTTCTGCTCCTGTGACAGTCATCCAGTGAACAAATGTCTTCCCATTTATCTGAGGGACCTTTTGCATTAAGATAGACAATTCCTTTAAAAGGTTTTAAGCTGAAATGATTAAATTGAGTAATTTCCTCAGGCTTGGCGAAGCTTCTCCGGATCCACAGAAGACACCAACACAACTGCTTTCACAGGCCGAGGAGCGCTACGCATGACCAGGAAAATAATGTGTGAAATCAGTGCCTTGAGTGCCCCTTTAATATTATGCTGATACCACTAATGAAATCATTAAAGGTCCCACATCACAGAAAGTGAGATTTCAATAGCTTCTTGATTACAGGGAAGGTCTAGGTGTTATACACTCAATCCACAAAAGAATGCACACAGATATTGAGACTTAAAACCAGCCATCAGGACTTTCTGTGAAGTTGTGAGGTCAAAACTGTACAGTCACAGTCCACCTGCCCCATTTACAGCCATTCAAATCAGACCAATCAGAGGAGAGACTCATTAATATTACCGAGATACAAAATGATGTGTTCTTACTAAAGCTGCAGTCATAGGCTTGGGAGCAAATGTAAACCAATAATAAGATAATTTATGGTTCTTAAAACCACAAATATGTATCTAAAAAGATAATATATCTTGTTATAGATAAGAAAACTTAGCAAAAGTGTCAAATATTTAACTTACTGTGAAGGTCTAGTGTCAGCCTGTTTAATAATGGAATATTATATTATTAAACAGATAATATAATATCTGTTGAAATAATATAATATCTGTTTAAAATAATAATATAATATTTGTCAATACTTTCATGACATGGAAATAGAATAATCCAACTAATTTGACATATTGGCTTCTATTTTGTGTGCATACTGAATTAACGTTTGGTTCAATTAGCCACTAATGAATGAATAAAGTGAAATGTGCACATGACATGTATACTATATTTGCAGTGGCTTTTAATTTGTAGGGGTGTTATAGGAGTTGAAATATGAACAGGATGAAAGATAAGTGTTCACTGGACCATCAGGAGCAAAGAGGTTCAGGGACATTTTCAGCATATGGACATGAGGAGCCAGGGATCAAACCACTGACCCTGTGATAAGTATGACCTGTTCTACCTTATGAACCACAGCTGGCTAAATGCCTGTAAACAAAAGTAAAAAAAAAAAAAAAAAAAAACTCTGTTCAAGATCACCTGTCTTTATTTTCCAGCCGCCAGCATGTGTGGTAAAAGGTTGAGGAACAAAAGAGAAATGAGGGGCTAAACCAATAGGAGAAGGTCAAACCAACGCGTTGGGAAATGCCACTAAGGTTTTCCCTCATGAAGACAGCAGGGACGACAGAGACAGGCAGAGGGAAGGTGTGCACGTTTTCACAAACAAATCACATATTTTCAATGTGTGGGACTGTACAAAAAAGTGGTGCCCTGCTAAGCAATACTGAATATGTGTGTGCGTGCAGGAAAAAATTCGGCCTCTAAATACAGTCAGTACCTGTAGTTAGTCAGATCATCTGGAGAGAACATGAGGAGAGTCTCAGTGATGAAGAAGCTAGTCTCATAATGTACTGTTATGTATTATTTCATTATGTGAGAGTAGTTAACAACTTGATTTTGCAATGCAGACAGATTTTTTGGTGTTGGAATGGCCAATACGCATATGTTAGGGTTAATGATGTATTTACAACTAAAGTAATACACACACACACACACACACACACACACACACACACACACAAGGCCCTTTTATTACATCAAATGTGTCTCATCTAAATCTGAGTGTGTAGAGCAGGGTCTAATAACTTTTTCAACTCGACTACTACTGATCCTGATGAACTACTGTTAAAGAACACAACACATCAGGAATTTGTATATAAATTACTATGTATATCTATATGAATTGTATGCCTTTTCATTAAATTATTAAAGTCAAATAATATTCTTATTACTCCTTGCTCAGCAGTAGTCAAACTTGCCAAGTAAGATTAAGTTTTTCCACCACCTCATACATTATGTACATAAAAATCTGATATACTTCTAAAATAAAAATAAAAATGTTTTCCTCTTCTTTTCATTTCTCAACTCTCTCAGGGCCATATTCATATATCCAAACGTGTGAGACTTTTTTTTTTAACAATGACCAACGAGAAAAGGGAGAAAGACGTCCTCTGCTGCCGCTGTCAGGTCAACATCGTGCACATGACTGAGCTGGACAGATGATCTTCAAGCAAAAAATAACCTTCCTCCATTTTTAATCCAGAAAAATCCATTTCCACATACACTATATTGCCAAAAGTATTTTGCCACCAATCCAAATGACTAGAATCGGGTTTCCCTAATCACTTGGCCTGGCCCCAGGTGTATAAATATAAGCACTTATGCATGGAGACTGTTTCTACAAAAAATAGGATTCCACCTGTGCAACAATCCCAGTCGTGACATTTCCTTGCTTCTAAATATTCCAAAGTCAACTGTCGGCTTTATTGTAAGAAAATGGAAGGGTTTGGCTCTTTAGCTCCCATCTCTTTAAGCCCCTCCTCCCATTGAACCCACTTTGTGCTGATTGGTTAATTCCAAGAAGCTGGCCCTTAACACTCACTGCCATCAAACCCAGATGCTTTGTTCAAAACAGTGGTCATTTATGCCCAATCTATCAACTAATCAAGTAGGTTTCAACCCTCAATGTTTTTAACCATGTTTAGACTCAAATCTGATACAAAATATGTGAGTTGACAATGGAACATCAGCATTGAAGGCTATGAGATGGACGGATGTTTGTGAGGTTGTGGCAATAATAATAATAAAGAACGTAGAGGTAACCTTATAGAGTGTGTGGGGCAAAATCGTTCAACCAATTCAGAGGTTAGGTGTAAAAAATGAAAGCAATTTGAGCTCAAATAGCATATATGTCAGGTTCAAAGTAAAAAGCTGCATTAAGGACCTAAAGATGATGCTGGAACATAGCAAAGAAAAGGTCAGGGGCCTCCTGCTCATCAATCATTAACACTTCCAAACCTCAGGATGAGATGATGGACAATTTGCATTTCACAATTTTTTGACCCATCACTTCCAATTGACTAAGAGGAGATGGGATTTGACAGCAGAAATTAATTTAGACAAACAGAGTGAATCTAGAATGTCTCAATTAGTGGGGATGATGCACCTGTCCACTCTGCACCTGGACCACACTAGAATGAAACTACCCAACAGAATGACTGTCTGGGAGAGTCTAGACACACACACACACACACACACACACACACACACACACACACACACACACACACACACACACACACACACACACACACACACACACACACACACACACACACACGTGCTCTCACTAAAAACTACCAAATCAAAAGATACCAATGTACATTGCCCTGTGTGCTCGGATGATAAATGAACACACACACGCGAACATGCTTTACTGAGCATAACAAGCAAGAAACAGGCAAAACAAAAAAAGGGGACTGCATCTATTGCAGCCGGCTAGTAGCGCTACAATTATATCGATGAGAAACCAGCACAATGACGCAGCATCTTTACAGCAGCACCCAAGTGCATGCAGGGAGGAGAGAGAGAGAGAGAGAGAGTAGAGAGGAGAGAGAGAGAGAGAGAGAGAGAGAGAGAGAGAAGAGGGTGGGATGACAAAACAAAGCGGTGGAAAACGGCCGAGAGACTCACCTGGCTAACCTGGATGCTGACTGTGGCTCAGAAGAAAGAAGAACATCCGAGACCTGGAAGAGTGAGGAAGGAGAAGGGGAAGAACAGTAGCAAGAGAGGGAGAGAGAGAGAGAGAGAGAGAGGGAGAGAGATTAGATTCGGTTGCCCGTATTTTAAGAGTGCAGTGGCAGGTGGCACTTCAGCTGAAACACACACACACACACACACACACACACACACGATGGAAAGGATGTTCTAGAATAAGAGGTGAGAAAGTAGTAAAGGCCGAGGTGAGGTGGGAGAGAATCACTGCTAGTGGTTTCCAATCAATTTGTGGATCTAAAGAAGCCCTCTGCTATCACCCAGCTGGGAGTCACAGAGGGGAAAGATAGTGACAGTGACATAGTGAGAGTGCACGTGTGTGTGTGTGTGTGTGTGTGTGTGTGTGTGTGTGTGTGCGCGCTCAGTCGGTGCGTGTTAATGCTCCATGCAGCATTCATTCGACAGCAGCCACATAGACGCAGACGTACCGTATCTTCTCTTACCTGCTGCTTTCTCCCCCCCCACACACACACACACACACACACACACACACACACACACTCACACTCACACTCACACTCACACTCACACTCACACTCACACTCACACACACACTGGAAAGCCTCATGAAAGGGGTAACCAAAGCCACGCTGCTCGGCTTATCAGATACACAGTCACACACAAGTACACACAAGGACAAGGACACACACTAATTGGTTTTAGTCCACCGGCCATAGTGTGAAAACAGTAAACACTGAGGGCCACTGTGGGCATTTCAGCAAAGAAGCAAAGGGTCAGTGAGTTCAAGTCGTTATGGTATTGAACTAATCACAGGTTTAATGAACTACAGAGGCTACCAAGTGTCCACATACTTAGCAGTGGACATTTTCCATACTCAATCCTTTCCTGTGATGACTTTGGACAGCAAATCATTATTTTCTCATTACTGAGTCTGTATAAGGAGCCGCGGTCTTTATTTATCCATATATCCATTCCTGGACTATTTGTTTAAACTGAGAAATTGTTCACAGTGTCATTCTGAACAATAGCATGACAGACTATGAGCGTTTACAAGCCATGTTCCTAAAATCTCCCAATGCCAAACTAACTGCAAAGAAAATAAGACATATCATTTTGCATATTTGACCATGTGAAAATCAGTTTTCACATCACAGAAGATGAACAAAGGCAATGTTACGGGTAAAATATATTTAAAAAAATATCACCATATCATGTTTATTTTAAAAAACACAAAAATATAGCTTTTTCATCTGTTTTACACCAACGACCACTAAAAGTATGATATCCTACCTGCCCCCTCCCTTCCTACTGCCTGCAAAACAATTAGGTAGAAAATGGGATAAAAATTACACCTCACTGTTGTTTCGACAAACCTAAACCCTTGTCCTAAAAAGCTTGAAATCTCCATCATAAAAGCCTGTAACCATGGACACAATGAGCATACACTGCCTCATTATTGCGTTATTACAAATCAAGTAGTTTTGCATAGCAATTCAAGATGGCTGAACTCATTCCCCTCTCCTATAATATGAAGCAAAAGTGTTCATGAGAATGGAAACATATTATGACAAATAATGTAATGTTTCCAGTGCAGAATCGAGGCCTCAGGCTTGGATTTACAAATCAGGCGTTCCCAGATCATCAAAATCAGGGGATGAGTTTAATTTCTCTTCAAGCAGCTGCTTTTCCATTGATATTCTGTCTTTGGAAAAAAAAAAGGAAAGAGGAGGCAAACTTCAAGGCTAAAGCTTCTAAAAAAGCTGTGGTTATGTACTTGGCTCTGAGAGCACATGTATTGAATTGCTGAATAGGCTACAGCAGCAGGCCCAGGACCTAAACCTGCAGCACCTTCATCACAACACATGCTAATACACATGCAAATTAGGGGGCACTACTTTCCCTTAGGATGATGATGTTGTAGCAGCAAAGTCTTGACTCATCTCACAACACATTTCATCTGCAGATCAGATCCAGGTAGAGTATTTGTCTTTATACTGTAGAAAAGCTGCTGTCAAAGCCTGATCATGCTTGGTCGATGAAGACGACCCAGGTACCCCTGAAGAAAAAAAAACTAAAAATAGGACTAGAAGACGTGACATATATGATGACATAGACCCTCTGCAACACAGCAAATCCAGTTACCTGATGGAACCCGTTTCAGAAAAAATCTGTAAGGTGGTAAATGGTGAGAAAAAAAAAAAGTCTCTGAGGACTCAACAGTTGATCCAAAATGCTGCAAAGCATATATTAACAGGCACTAGAAGGAATAGAATTCAAAATCCTTCTCCTCACCAACAAAGCTCTCAATGGTCAGGCTCCATCCTGCCTCATAGTTACTTATCACATATCGAGAACACTGCACTTTCAAAATATAGGTTTATTGGAGGCTCCCGGAATTATAAAATTTAAATTCAACTACCATGCTCCCCTCCTGTGTAATTCTCTTTCTCTTCCAGTCCAGGGGGCTGACACTCTTCCTCCTATTTAAGAACAGGGCTGGTCCTGGCTGGCCTAGAACATTGCTATGCTGCTATAGGTTTAGAGTACCAGGACCTCATGATACTCTGAGCTTCTCCTTCTTTCTTCCATCTGTAATACTCATGACCACCTGATTTACTTTTTAAATCTGTTATGTTCCCAGAGTCCCGTGTGTAGTTCTAGAATTGTTCACAAAACATGCTATAGTGCAGCCACTGAAGGACCCTTCGGTTGTTGGAGGATCGGTCATGACTTGACATCTTTACTAATCAGTGTTAGGAAAGGAGGAAAGGACATTTGATCAACCAACAGACAGCAGGCATTGCTTTTTTCAACATTGGAAATCTATTACCCATCTCTCCGTTTCACAGTAGTTGTGTTTTCAGTGCTGATCGAAGTACTATAACATTTAAAAAAATAAATAAATAAATAATAATAATAATAATAATATTAATAATAACATTTGCCCTGGCTTCCTCAGGCCTGGAAATTGCTATGCTTCCAAATTCATTAATTAATCAATTTATATCTGGGATTTATAGTATTAACACTGGTTAAGCTGTTAATGCTTCATTATGGTTTTGAACTTTTCTATGTGTGTGTGTGTGTGTGTGTGTGTGTGCAGAAGCTGTGTGTATAGTTTCCTTGGTAACAAATATAGGGATCTAAATAAAAACAAGACAACTTACTTTAATGTTGTCAAGTTACATTCTTGAAAGTAAACAATTTATTTATCAAGTTCATAAGTGAGCAGACTTTACAGAGAAAAGCATTTGATTTTACATCAATTTCACCAGTTGGATTTTTACTTACATGAAGAGCATAAAGTGTAATGTGACTCGCAGCTTCATGTTAATGCGGACACACAAGGAGCTGTCCACATGTGATTGGATCACCCAGGACAGATGTTAATACCAGGTGTGCACAGAGCATTTAAAAACTTTAAGAGTCTATTTGCTAATCAGGTCATTGTTTATAAATGTTAATAAATGTAATTTTAAAGAGTGATCTAAATGGTGTAAATGCAGTTAAAGCTCGTTTTTAAGGAACAAAGAAATGTTTTCAAAAACTATCACTAAAAGTATTTCAAAAATTTCACAAGGCCTTGAATAATCCTATTTCAGTTATTATTCACATATAATCTTACAAGTTTGGTTTACAAGATGACTGAATATGTGGAACATAGACTTTTCTCACTCTATTTGAATTGAACCACAAATACTCAGGTAATTGTGAGGTATTTTTTTTTTTAAATGTCTGGACTTATTCATATTGAAAAAACTTCTCTAGGCCTGGAAATAGCTATTTCCAAATTCCATGATTAATTATTGTAATTAACTGTAGGAACCTCCTATTCATCAGTACATATCTGGATTTTATAGTATTGTTAACAGTGGTTAAGGTGTTTTTGCTTCATTATGGTTTAGACATTTCTATCAGTGTGTGTGCTTGTGCGTGTGTGCAGTGTTGGGAGTAATGCATTACAAAAGTAATGGATTACTGTAATGAATTACACAAAAAAAGGTAATATTTTACTCTGTACAAATCGTGATACAATGCCTTTTTTAACATGGATTGAAGTGGTGTTTTTTTGTTTTTCTTCATACAAATTCACTAAAATTACAGCGAGATCAGCAGCAGTCAAACATCAAAATGTTTCACTTCTTTCTCATTTTCTCATTATATTTTAGCTCATCACTGATAAGCCAAAATATAAAATATTAAAAAATTTAATATAATATTATAAAATATTACCTTTTTTTCTGTAATTCATTACAGTAATCCATTACTTTTGTAATGCGTTACTCCCAACACTGCGTGTGTGTGTGTGTATGTGTATGCAGAAGCTTCATGTATAGTTGCCTTGGTAACAAATCATGGGGATCTAAATAAAAACAATGCAACTTACTTTAATGTTGTCAAGTTACATTCTTGAAAGTAAACAATTTATTTATCATGTTCATAAGTGAGCAGACTTCACAGAGAAAAGCATTCGGTGGATTCACAGCAAGACTTTAAGCTGATTGCATGAGTTGGATCATTTTCTATAATTTTTAACTAAACAGCAAGACTTTACATCAATTTCACCAGTTGGATTTTTGCATCAGCAACCATCATGCTGAGTGAACTGAGCAGAGTCCATATGGTGAGATGTTCCAACCAGAACACTGCACTTCTACACTGTGTTTAACACTTTCATGTTGTGTAGAAATACACTTTTGATCAGAGTTGTAATCTATTCTCACACTTCTAGTGACATTTTAAACATTTGCCCCTGCATTGCTTCATTATTTTTAAATCTCAGTTAGATCCACAAATGTGAAATTCCACCAAATGTTAATAATGTTAATATGATTACTACTGAAGCATTTTTTAGAATGTTTAGGGTAACTTTATCATAGAATATTCCGGGAAATTAATAAAAAAAACAACAACACCCTGTTAAAAAAATATTAAAACAAACGGTGTATTTATAGCTAAAAACATTATTTTAAATAGAGTTTGAAGAGTTTTTCAGGAATTATTTGCTTTTGCAAGATGCATTTTTCTGGTGAAAGGTTTCTGGATCTGTGTGTAGGGTTTATTGATGGTTTCAAAATAATTTCAAAATATTTCTCAATTACTCAAAAATTAACAGTTTTATCCACTTTTATTCATCAAACCTCTTCCGAAAATCAAACACTAAACAAAAAAATCTTTTCTCTCCTCATAATTGTTTATTTCCATCAAAAATACACCATTAAGTAGTGTTTATATATATTTTGGCTTCATGAGGCTATATTTTATATTTATACATAAAGTGGAGAATTTTTTCACTTTTTGAAATTGTGTTTTGTATCAAAATAAGTGTTCATGTTAAAGGTCATACAGTATAAAGTCTCATGTCGTGCTGTAATACTGTGAATATGTCCTATAGAAAGACACAATTATTGTATCATAATAGGAAAAAATGCATTGTGTCTATTCAATAAGCTCCAACAACCAATTTCACAGAGTCACACTGTGAATTTTCAGGAAAAAAAAACAAGCATAAAAGATTCTAAAATCGTGACAAATAGCCTCAGCAATGCCCTCCACTACCCTCAACCCTCTTTGCCATCATCCTGCACCCCCTGACCCTCACTGCGTCTTCACCCAACACACACCCTCCTTCTCTTTTACTGTCTCATGTTATATTGTTTTTAAGTATTGCATGGTATGTTATATCAGGTTTGAGTTATGATGTTATAAAATACTTAAGACACTTATTTGAACTTTTTTTTCTTTAACAAGTTATTTGTTCACATAGACCTACACTACTCTGATCATTTGTTTTTATTGTGTTTGGTCTGCAGTTAAAAAGTTATTTAAGTAAAGTTATGTAAGTTATTATACCGGCTACAGAAGCATGAGTTCTGCACTGACACTGACAAAGTCAACAATAAAAGGTGCCCAGTAACTGACGTTCTATGATGCCAACAGCAACGCTTTAAAAACCATCTGCAGCAATAAATGTTAATACATGACTATGACATAGTTAATTATGTATGGAGGTGAAAATAAATTCATTAAACTTAATGCAATTCAGATGCCCTGCAGCTTTTTTCAATGAGGTCAGTAGTCAAATGGTCCATACTAAATGATTTCTTAGCCAAAAATAAAGTCATTAGTAACAACTTGGTCTGTTTATTCCACTTTTAACAGCTTCATCAGTTTGTCATCACTGTATGTATTTTGGTTTTTCTTTCTACCTTTCTTTCAAAAAGAGGGTTGTTTCAGAGATGTAGAGCAGCAGCTACAGCCCTCTTCACTGGTCGCCATCTATGGGACACCCACTGAGTTTTGTGCAGAATTTAGACAAACTGAATTCTGAAGTGATTAAGTTAACATCTCACACTCCAGGAGGTGGAGTCTCAGTCCTACAGGCTTCTCTGTGCCTCCCTAAGAGCAGCGACCCATTCAATCCTTCACAGAGACTGTGTTTGTCCCCCAACATATTCATTTATTTACCTCTGCTATACCAAACAACAGAAGACAAGTTACACATAGTAATTTAATAAAAAAAAGCACCAATACAGCTAAAAACGGCAGGATTGGAGAGTGACAAGTGGACTTTTCTCTGTCATCTAAACCTTTATTAATAAACAATACGATGTCAGTTATAATATTGATTTGCTCTGTCTTAGTGAAACTTTCCACTCCCCAAGCCATATTAATACTCATTTTAGACTCCAGTTTATTAATCAGCCCTGAGCCGAGGTGTAACTACACATCCTTTGAAAGCCTTGTTCTTAGTTTTTCTCACCCAACTTGGAAAACACTACAACAGATCTTATAAGTCACAGTGTTCCACCCTCCTGGCCAAAATTCAGATTTAAAAAAAAATTCTCATGATTCCTTTAAGTCTAGTTCTTAGGACAGATAAAATAATCATTGCAGGTAATTTTAATATTTACATTGATTGCGTTTCTCTTTTAACTGGAGTCAATCGGCTTTTCTCAGAAAGTAGATGTGCCCATTTTTTGCTTTAACCACATCTTTCACCTTTCACCCTTCACCCTAACACCTTAACATAACATTCACCCTAACATACAGCAGTGAAATTGAACACTTTTTGTCTTCCTAGAGAATCCCCTCCTCAGAATCCCCCCTCCTCCTATCAGAATATTTTTAATAACTTCTGAATTCCTCCTATTGAACTACTCACCACCTGACACGAACATAATCACTAATGTCTAACTGAGAGCGCCATAACTTCTATGCTTATACTTCTATGTCATATGAAGTACATCAACTTCCCAAACCTGTAAATTAAAGCTAACCTAACAAAGACTTGAATGAATATGGTGTTGAGGCACAAGCTCGCGTGGACCTATATAATTTCAGAAGAAAGAAACAAGAACAGCCCTAAGTTCCTTTTCAGCACTTTAGCTTCACTGATAAAATGTAACTACTCTGTTGATTGTGACAATAAGAGGCAGATTCTAGCCAACTATAGACCTATATCCAACCTTATATGAGGATTTTCAGTCAATATTTAGAATACATCACAGCACAGAGATGACACTAGTAAAGGTTTCAAAGGACATTGTCAATGCATCAGATAAGGGATTTATTTCCATTCTTCCTCTCTTAAACCGTTGTGCTTTATTTGATACCATTAGGTTTAGTTACAGAGATTAGAATATCTTATTGGCATTAAGGCGCTGCATTAAACTGGTTTAAGTCCTATCTATTTGATCATTCCCAATATTTTAATGTTAAAAATGTTTGTGTGATCCGTACAAAAGTTACCCATGGAGTGCTGCAAGGTTCTGTGCTAGGACCAATACTATTCACTGTTTATATGTTCCTTTAGGTAAAATTATCAGGAAAAATTATTAGAAAAATGTTAATGCTCGGCCTGAGCTCCTGAGAAATTCAATATCCAATAGCTGCTTTGGATGACATCTCCTTGGCCTTTATCACCACTTTAAAACACCTCATCTTTGATCAAAATATGTCATTCTCTGCCCACATTAAACTTATTACTAGGACTGTCTTCTTACACATGGCAAAGGTCTAAATTTCCAGAATTTTGAAAATTAAATAAAAACTTCCCCTTTAGGGACCTCATGATACTCTGAGCTGCTTACTTTCTTACAGTAGTTGTGTTTCCAGTGGTGATCAAAGTACTATATTTTAAGTATGATATTTCACTGCAATAGAAGTTGAAATACTGTAAAAATAAATAAATAAATAAATAAATAAATAAAAATAAAATAATTAATTTAAAAAAAGGCCTTCTCCAGACCTGGAAATTGTAGGAACCTCCTACTAATCAATTCATGGTTTAGACATTTCTGGGAGTGTGTGCGTGTTGATGTGTGTGTGTGTGTGTGTGTGTGTGTGTGTGTGTGTGTGTGTGTGTGTGTGTGTGTGTGTGTGTGCATGTATAGTTGCTTTGGTAACAAATAAGTATACATATAATGCATAGAAAAGAAAAAAAGTTTTTCTCCATTTTAATAACTATTAATTTTTTTATTATTAAATCCAGTTGGATTTTTGCATCAGCAACCATCATGCTGAGAGAACTGAGCCCATATGGTAAGATGTTCCAACCAGAACACTGCACTTCTACACTGTGTTTAACACTTTCAGGTTGTGTAGAAATACACTTTGGGAGAGCACTTATTATACACAATAAGTTAGGGCTGGTCCTGGCTGGCCTAGAACATTGCTATGCTGCTATAGGTTTCGACTGCCAGGACCTCATGATACTGAGCTTCTTCTTCTTCTTCTGTAATACTCATCACCACCTGATGTACTTTTTAAATTCTAGTTTAATCCAATTTTAAAGTTCTTTAAAGTCCTTTTAAAGTCATTTTCAGAGCATGCTGCAGTGCAGCCACTGAAGGAGCCTTCATTTGTTGGAAGGTCTGTTGCTGTCCTGGTTCACATTGAAGGCTGCGATGGATCCGCTCACCTCATCCTCCACTTACACAACAAATCAATGTATTTCAGTTATTCCACTCAACATCATATTCATCTTTTCCTGTTCAAATATATTGTTTCTGTCCTGCACACATCATCTATTGCATGCCTGTCCTGGAGGAGCGATCCCTGCTCTGTTACTCTTGCTGAGGTTTTCCTTGTATGATGTGAAGGTCTAAGGACAGGGCATGCTGTGTTGTTTTTCTACAACTGTAAAGCTAATTGGGGTGAATCTCCGATTTGTGATTTGGGCTATACCACTAAATATTGATTTTACTTGAGTTAAATGTTTGTAGTGATATAAGTTGACAAACAATATATGTGTAATTCATGGCACAAATCAAATGTGATGAAAAGTTGCGTTATATTATTTCTCTTACCATCTATCATTTTTCTAGTTACCCCGTAGAGTCTCATGGAGTGGAATGGATAGGGGGCAAGGAAGAAGTAATTTTATTAATATCATTAGTTAACAAATTTGTTCAGTTCAAAAGAGATTTAGGGCAGCATCTTAGATATTTACATATGTTTTTATGCAAACTACTCAACAGCCGGTCAACCAGTTAGTTGGCTTGCATCAGTTAGTTGAATGATGAGTGATTCTTTCAGCATTTGTTCTTGATTCACAGCTTCATCAAACTACTGCCACTGTGTATCTGATCATAACTAAGGTCTTACCACCAGTGTCTGTCTGAATATTCATCATTTTATAGCAGACGCTTTCATCAAATAACTTTTTATCCTCTATGTGAAATGGCTACAACATCATCATACAATGCCTGCAATTTCATAATATCCGTCTGCGTTTGTCAAAGAAACCAGTATTAAAGCTTGTCAGTTTAATTTAATTTCTTGCTGTTGCTAACCACCCAATGTTCTTCATGGGATGGAACAGCCTGTAGCAACAGTTGTTACACATGTGTGTGCTAATTTGGTGAAAATTCCTTTGCCCTTTGTAGTTCCCTGCAGATGGATGGGAGCTTACACCTCAGCGGAGGCCTCGGCGGGTCGCCCTGCTCAGCTTCCTGCATGACCTGCTGCTGTCAGCGAGAACTGCTCAAAATCTGATCCGACGTCTTTTGACAAAGGAGCACGATTCCATATGCAACACAGCTCGTGATTAACCCCTGAACCTTGTTAAAATTGTCACGAAAATTATCTCTGCTGTATGAAAGGCTTTTGCCAGACACAAACAGACAGTTGATGGGAGATCTGCAGTCCTGCTGTGAAGCAGGAACAGAGCTTTGTTGTCATAAATAGACCTTTATTACTGCGAATCAAACAGTGAATAGCAAGTGAACCGTCTCTGCGGCATTGACAATAAGTGCCGATGCTGAAATGCCTGAAAATTGGTTATTGTATTAGCATATATTCACATTGCAAAAAAAAAAGAAAATCACAGTTTAATTTCCTGACTGTATGTTGGCAAATCAGACTCCAGCGCCCACAGACAACTCCTCAGCTACAGAAAAATAGCAGTTTGGCCTTATGTCAACAGGATGTACACACCAGGAGGCAGCAGGACAGAGAATCCCGGCAGATGACACAAGGACAATCGGCTCAGGAAAAGGTCAAGTGACAGTAAGTCCAGAGAAGAGAAGAGAGCATCTCCTCACGTCAGAACGCATTCACATATCTCTTGTTTAAAAAGTTGTTATCAAAAGAGACAGACACAGAGAGTAAAGCATAAAGATGATGCAGATAGATACTGTAGCATCACACTAAGCTATACAAACAATGACCTCAAAGTAGAAATGATGAGTGATATGAGGAAAATGCCCAAGTCCAATGAATTCATTATGTAATAAGGGAATGAACCAATTGATAATCGATAACTAATAAAATGTGATTTGAAAAAAATGTGCAATTGCCGGCCAAACAAAACATCTTTGACCTTTGACTCCAAGAAAATGTGTGATGGTCTTGTTTGGCATCTTTTGTGCATCTAAAGTTTTTGCCAAATCAAAAAGAAATGGTGCTGTTGAATCTGTCTGTTGAATCTAAAATCTACACTAGTGGAACCTTTCAATTGGCTTATTTTACTAAAGTAAATTTGAACTGAAGTATGGCAGACTCATGACCACACAAAAGAAATGTATCGGAGCTGGAAATTTCATGAAGTCAAAAATCTATTCCTACTACCAACTTCAGATCATTATGTTGATAAAAAGAGAAACTGAACCTCATCCGGGAGACTCATGGATTATAATCTTAACAGGTGTTATGCATTATGACACCACAGTATATTAGACACCTCAACCTATTTAGTTTGCTTTAGTGGTGAAATTGTAAATATCACTGCAGCCATTAATGCCAGGCTTATTTCTCCAGGTGCTGGTCCTGTGTTCCTCATAGACTCTATGATCTATATTTTTTTAAGGAAACATCAAAAACACACAATGATTTGAACACCACATTTTTTCAATTTTGGCGACTTTAGGCATACAAACTTCACATGTAGTATTAAAATATAAATGAGCTAATTGTTGCATTAAATAAATATGCTAAATAAAAATTTCATGCTCCTGCTACCAGAGGTTTTGAATCAGCTGCATGGAAAACATCAGGTATTCTATTAACTAGTTGGAAATTCATTCATTGAACAATATTGTATTTTGATGCTTAAAAATCATTCTGCAGTACATGGAAAATGTGTAAAAAACAAGCAGGCAAAACTTAACAGTACATTTTCCTAGTTTGAGTTATGTCCCACTGTATTAATTTTCCATGCATCTCTTGGTATATAACAACTAAAAACAGAAATCGATCACAATCCCAGTTTCAAATACACATTTACACATCCTCCACATTTACAAAAGTTCATCCAATCAATTTGTTATTTTTAAAAAAAAATAATTAATATATAAATCCAAATTCAAAGCATGGCCCACTTTCTTGTGGTCCAATTAAAAGTGAGGTTTTGATTTATATCTCTCCTGTACAACTGTACAAACCTCAAATGTTTGTTTCACTGGGAAATAAGTCACAAAAGGCTCCAACAACTCACATCCAATTTATCTTTTACATGATTTATTTCCAAATGTACAACCAGATTCTATTGGATCCAGGAAAAACAGAGACAGGGTGAGAAGACATAGGACCGGTACATAAACTGCATAAAGGCTGTTTGCTGCTGCTGGCATCACACCGACAGGGGAACAAGATGTTTCTATGCAAGTAAAAATATTCAAAACTCTTCATTAACCCTTATTGCCTTGAAGGGAGCTGCACCACAGTTTAATGGTTACTGCAGGTGAAAATGTTCATATGTCAGCTCTTTGTTTTCATGCATGATTATTCCCACCACCACAGCCAGATTTATACCTCGTGTTGGTTGTGTTTTGCAGTGTGTGCGCATGTGTGACTCCTGGGAGTTTGGTAACAGGCAGCTGGTTGGGTCCTGCACAGCCTCTGTGGTCCCTGCTAAACCCACATCAGTCCCTGCTTTCTTTAGCTGGAGCACAACACAGGATCCACGTTAAAATGTTTGCTAACAGTAAACATGATGATGTTAAATGAAAAGAAAGAGTTCATTAGATGGAATTCTAATTAGTGCACTGAGGTTCATTTTAATTTTATAGCATCAACGAAGCTATATCAGGAAAAGGTAGTGCGGCGATGCCTTTTTTTTAAAACCATAATTATGTGATATTTAACATTAGAAGATCTCTTCATAAAACATTTACAGTGCCAGTGTAATGTATTTAAAGATTGTCTGAATCTAATATGGAGCTACAACTGTCAGAAGTAGTCAAATCAAGTTCATATTGGTTAAAGTTACAGGGATTTCATTGACCAAAGATCCACTTTTTGTTATTATACCTCCACTGAAGATCAACAAGGAAACACTGAGGAAACACAAAGAGGGTTGAAAAGTGTAAACGTGATATCCACTCGAGAAAAATCAGACTGCCGAAGCCTCATCTGGTTCAGATCAATGCATTATTACACAAAATGACTGTGTGGACACTGTGGATGTTGGCTCCCATCACTTTACTCAGAAGCACATTTGCAGGGGATGAACTGCTATAGACAACAATGACTTAACCTCCATTCTTCATGTTTCACTACACCCGTGTAGGAACCAATGGGGAATTGAGAAATGGTGGTAATGTGTAAATGGTCACATACCTTAAGAAATACATTTTTTATTGTAGGAGATTTCCAATACCCTACAATAAATAATAATTGTTTAAAGAGTATCAAATGTTTAAACATTTCAAGGATCATGATATTGTGAATATGTATGGTGAGGTGTTTTCAAGTCAAGGAAAATAATTTCCTTTTTTCAAATGAAAACGAAGACACAGCAATAGTCTTGGAGATTAGAACGGAGTGACAGACTAAACCTATAATTTTTGCCTTTATTTGGTTGTAAGAAGTGAATTTCCTCTCTTCTTTTATTGTTAAATAGTTCCCAGGAAGAGTATCGTTTGTGCTTTAAGCAAAATAGGGATCCAAAAAAAATAAAAGATGTTTTTTTGCACTGAAGGAAAGAGAAGTAATAACGAAGACTTTACACACATTAAAGAATAAATGACCTTGGAAAATTAAATTCCCCCTCTCCATTTGTCCCTGTTTTCTCACTGTCTCCGGCTCATTTTGAATGTCCCCCAGCCTTTCTGTTGCAGCAGCATTTCCCATCAGTCACATTAGAAAGGATGCAACCAATCCTTTAGCTGCATGCAGGGGCAGATTTAACCATTAGACAAGGTAGGTTATTGCCTGGGGACCCAACTGAAGGGCCTCAAGCAGCCAGAGACACAAACTGCTCACGTAACGCACAATTCAACACAACATCAAGCTGTGAAACAGAGTTATCACAGTGTGTCTTTACCAAACAAGGAAAAGTAGCAAAAGTAATTATTTTAAAACTCCTTCTGTTCATCTGCTTTTCAATTAACAGGAACTGATGTGTTCCTGCTGCATGATGAGATTTGATCCTATTTCCCCCAACCCATGTGAAAAAAACAAAGATCGATAATAAGATACAATAATAAAATGAAAAAAAGTAATTGATTTGAAGATATTTAGTTCCTTATGCAGGTTTATGATCTATAAATATACTATAGGAGAATATTTAATTTATTACAATGCAAATTTCTCACATCTGAGAAGCTAGGACCAAAAAATGTTTTTTGTTTGAAAATTGCTTTTATCATGAAAATAGTTGCAGATTATTTTTGAGTCAATCAGTAATCAATCAATCATGCAGCTCTTGAGAGATCGCATGAGGTTTGAGGCGTACAAGACAGGATAAATTTGTTAACATAGGTAACATTCTACTTTAACATAACAAAAGCCTTTTGTCATAGCAAAGCATGTGTAAATGATTAGATCGGTGGCGGCTATTTATCCGCTTATGTTTTACCGTCCTCGTGCTGTTGTGCGTCACTGTCACATTGTTGTGTTTTACTGTGACACTTAAACAGAAGAGAGACAATGATAATTTTCTTTACAACAACTGTGCTTTGCTATCATGAAAAATATCTATTATTGCAAAGAAACAAGAGTATTGAACTGTGAGGATCACACCAGGAGGCTGCGTGCTGCATTATTGCATTGGAGGAGTTTGCTGAGTGATGATTGGTTCCTGGGTGAAAGAGAGTAGTGTGAATGAAATAGTAGCTTATGCTAGCCATTCTTACTGATACTAAACTAGGGTTATGTTCCATTTAGTGTAGCGGAGCCTTTCTAGTGATCCAACACATACGTTACACTGACTGCTTGACCTGAATGGAAATGAACCTTAAGTAGGATCATTGCACCTTTGTTCCACCTAGTATTTCATGTCAATATGGCTGCTGTGAAATGGTCCATTGTGCATGTTGGCTCATTGAAAGGCGCTGCAACACTAAATGGAAAATAAATTAATCAGTATCTTTGCTAACACCTTTGTTTACCTGCTATTTTGTGTCAATTTAACTGCTGCAAAATAAGGTTTACTGTTCTTAGTAGATAAATATTGCTGAAGCAAATAGCTTCAATTCTGAATTGACTAGATCGCTATTGTCTGTATTGGCTGATGTTTAAAAATTAAATAAAATAAATAGAATATTTATCTATGTAAATAAATATTTAGTGGATTCCAAACTGACACTTGATACAAACATATTACCTGGTACCATATACAGGGGTTTGATTTGTGTGTGTGTGTGCGTGTGCGTGTGCGTGTGCGTGTGTGTGTGTGTGTGTGTGTGTGTGTTACTGGTTGGCTGGTTGGAGTGATGGGGGTTGCTGTAGGTGGTGAAGAGCAGCCTCTCAGTTGCCACAGCAACGCCCTAACTCAGTCAGTCTCCATGGCAACTGATAACTACATTAGCTGATTCAGCCAAAGCGTAGGTTTTTATCAGAGGAAGGGAACTGTTTGTTTGTCCAAAGCCACTACACCAAATTTGTTATGGTTAAAAGGACCTATATTGGTATTTTTTATTATTTTTTATGTTGTGGTTCACTCTCACCGCTTTCAGAGTGATGTTTTCAGCCACAGCTTGAATCATTTTAATCCAGTAAACCCACTGTATACTTCCTGGTCAGCACCACCACCAGTGTATCGTGTAGCAGCCAAATAGCCAGATATTCCCCCCAGAGATTGAAAATAGAGCTTGTGTATAATAGGGTTGACTCCAAATGAACCATCATGCTCCGCCTTAACTGCTGGTTGGGGAAATAAGCAACTGATTGCTGACACGTTCTTGGAGGATCTACTATGTCAAAGGTCATGGCTAATATCAGTGAAGATAACTGCACAATGCTGTTTATGGTCGAGGGCAGATGAATAATATCAATGACTTTATAAGATGAATTTATACATCCAGCTGTTCACCGGACAGAATGTTGTGAACACTTTTCACTCATCTTAATTATTAAGATGCCCAAGTCCAATCTTAGAGAAGAAACTACAGAAGTTAATTCAAGCTTTTGGGGCCCAGGGAGAGTCTCCACCCCAACAAAGTCTATACAACATCAAGTAATCGATACGAGTTGATCAAAGCCACTGAAGCGTAGCTTCAACCAGCGGAGCAGCACCTTTATCCAGCACCATGATATATAACCCAATTAGTGCAAACACAACCCACAGCAAATTAATACAATAACTTGACCTTGGTTATAATTTTCCTTCAGTATAATCACATTTATCATTGCAAAAGGAAATGGGGGGGGAGGAACTGAGGTGGCCGGTGGGTGATTAAAGGAGTAATGAAAAAATAAGAGGGGAGCATTGCAACTAATAAGACACCCAAGTGTCATTAATGGATAAGGCTGGTGATTTTCTGGATTATTCTGATCGTCGACAACTGTGCAGAACTCAACCATCAAGGAACTCTTCCTACAAATATCGGGTGTGCATCCAAAGCCTGACGTATTTAGTAATATGATATACATTTATTTCTATGCCACAGAGGTTTGTTGTTGTCCAAAAACAATGTAAAAACCACATCACAGTTAGCTACATCGCACTGGGTGACATGTTCCCGCACCCCACAGACAGGGGGTATGTTAGTTTGTTTCGAAGCAGCGTTAAAGTCTGATAACAGCTCGTGTTTTTAAGTCTCCGGAGAATAGCTCTGTGTAAGGCCACTGAGCATGCACAGGAACATGATTCTGTTTACAGAGCTCTGCTCGCGTGTTGCACTACACAACGCAACCTCTTGACATTATACCGTTTCAATTTCACAGAGAACCAGAGGAAAGTACTTAGTATCAAGGAGTACCTTAGGTATGTTTCAAACAAAACACAGCAGTAAAAAGAGCTAAAAAAAAAATCCCCCTTTGACATTATCACAACAGCTGCCACCATCACATCTACAGTTTTCAAAAGTCAAAGTCAATTTTATTGTCAATTTCTTCACATGTACTTGACATACAAAGGAATTGGAATTCCGTTTCACACTGTGACTTTTCATCTACCAATCAAGAATTGACAAGATTCACTTCTCTCTAGGGGTCGTTTTATAGTCGATTTATGAGGAAAGTAAAGGATGGTTGGATGGTTGCATGTTAATGGTCAGCATTAACTAAAAAAGAGCCTAGTAAACCCAATGTAAAACCTGAGGTGTTTACCTTACATAGATCAGATAATCACAAATTTGCCATGCTGTTGTTTTTTTTCCACCAGAGCCATGAAAGTCATTTAAACTGTGACTGTCAATCAATATGTTTTAATAAATGTTCATCAGCTTGTGAGGTATCACGAGTTGCATTCTCTCTTTGACACACAAATATTTCCATTCTCTCAGTGTTTTGCACGGTATTAGTTCTATAGTCACATTTTGGGCAAAAGACTCATCATCAACAGCCATCATCTATCTGTTACAATTGGGTTACTCCAAGCAAAAGGCTGCATCACTGCATATTCTAAGTAACCGATTAACATTAAGAATATGCATATGTGACCAAGTATGATCATTTTCATCCAGCCTTACATTTCCTTGTATCCTGTCCTCTACAAATGATAACAACACTAAAGCTGGCAGAGTGAAAACATTTGTGTTAAGGATTCCTTCATCCCTGCTCTCCGTGTTCGGGCCCCTGCTGCTGGAAACAAGGGAAGGGCACATAAAGCCATGTGCCGCAACACGGCAGAACACTGCAATGAGCAAATCAAAGAGAAGGCATGCCGCTGACAAGAGGCAGGGATTGGAGGCTGTGAAAAAGCAGCCGCCACTACTGTGTATGTGTGTGGGGAGGAGGGGGAAGGGTGTTGACTAAATGGCTTCAATTGGAAGAAAGCAACAAGTCGCTACACTGTTTCTGCAGTGATTGTACAACTGTTAGTATCAGTCCAAACTGGAGTTATTATTGGGACCAGTGAGTTGTGAGGGGACTGTAAATGTGGGTTTGTCCCAGTGAATGCAGGCTACGGGGCTTCAGCCTGGGCAGTAGGGTATGTATGTGGGTTAGTGGGATATAGCTGAGGGAGTTTAAATAAATATAGGCTAGTGAGGCCACACTTTATTTTGCAATACAACTGTCTGGATATTTTTTACATCCATGTAAAACCTCTTACATGGTAAACTGTATTTTGTGAGGATTTTTTTAAGATAAAGAGGTGCTGCTTAAGATATGACATGCAAAATCAGTCCCTTTCTCTTCCCTCATTTATTTTTATCTCTCTACTGCCCCCTATAATAAAAATGTCTGAGGCCACATTGTAAATCTCAAATATTTTAATGTAAACCTTGAAAATATTAAGAATGTTTGAGGATTTAGAAACATTTTAAAAAGAAGTTATAACAGTTATGACAAATAAAATAAAGACAAAATATAGGCCAATAAAATGTAACTAGATATGTGGCACTTATGAACTTACTAATTTTAACAAAAGATCAGATTTCCTTGAATTGTATTCCTTCTATTGAAATATGTGTTCAGATCACATTCATCTGGATATGATCTACTCATCAGAGGCTTCAAGTTTAAGCAACCCAACATACAGCCAACCTGTAACCTGTATAAATATATGTTTTAAATTTCCAGCAACTCTTTGCTCACTGAGAAGCACTTCAGCGAGAAACATAAAAACAACACTGAGAGATAGTATCAGAAGTCAAATTATTAATCTGAGCAATGAGGAGCTTCCTCAGTGTCAAATCATGGCTGGACTAAAGTTTTCTAAAACCAGATCAGTCGTATCCAAAGAATGATCAGTGAGACCAACAGTGACCATGAAATCAGAAGTAATAAATAGAAAGTAGAAGTAAAAAGTAGAAAATAACTCCATCACAGATACAGACTTGGCTTTCTCTAGTACAAAAGTGCTGTCAAAAGAAGTCTGTCTAGAAGTGGTCTTAGGGGATGACAAGCAGTTTCTAAACCTCCCTAAACAAGGCCAAAGCCTGGGGTGGGCTGAGAAATACAAGCATTTCACAATGGATGACTGGGGGAAAAAAAGTCTCTACACCATAAAATAAATAAGCATCAAACACTCAACAGATGTTCAGATTCTGTGGGGACACACATTTTGAGTTTCAGTCCATTTTGCTATTCCGCATTCCTCCTATTCTTTCATTCATTATGGCTCAACTCCAGCTCTGTAGTGGACAGGTTGGTGGAGGCAGCAGACAGAAGGAGCTCAGAGTGAACACACGCAACACAGACCCATGCAGAAATGTTCTTTCCCTCACTATCTCTTCAAGTACAGGAACATTTCTGCAGAACTCCCAGCATTGTCTCACTTTCCTGACACAAGCATTTATTATTAAACTGAAAACATCATTTATCCCTGAAGGGGAAATTGACTCATTAAAGCAGCTCACAGTTAGAGAACCAACAAGAGAAGAAGGAAAAAAAAACTAAGACTGAATGGAAAAACAAAGATTTTCAAACAAGGACACTCAAACACAAAAAATACATTATATATGTCTATCCTCAAAGATCTGCAGTGACAATACACACATGGAATGAAGTACGGCACAGTGACAAGCGCTGAATAAATTTGCAACCATTCAGACACTTAAGATAGATAAGATGATGAATAAATAGATGTAGCCTAGAATGTACTGTGCTAAGTAGCTGTTATGTTATGTTGAGTGTTGGCTGACAGAGACAAAACACCATCAATATTATTATGAGCTGCTGTTTTTGACTGCCGTCAGGATGACTGTGATTAAGATTATCCATGAAGGCAGTTCTCTAAGCATTCGGTGACATCACAAAAAGATCTTAGAGAGTGTTGTCATATCATGCTGGGACAACATGGTTCATCAGCTTTTGTACAAACTCCCATGCATGTACCATGCAGCTCTAGTGTCTGGATTCAATAAAGCTCCAAGTACTAAGATGGATGGAAATTCAAGTTCATTTTTCCAAAGATTCAACTTTTCACTCTGATTTTTAGGTTGATATTAATAATTAACAATGAGTGTCAGACATTTGGACCTTATTGTATACCTAAAAAACTATAAACACTCACTATAAACACACAGAATAGGCTCTGATTCTTTAGCAGATTCTGCATTGTTCTCCTGTTGCAATAATCAGCCTTATTCTGTATAAGATAAAAAAACTGTTATTTCCTCATGACTCCCAAAACAAAGAAAAGTGTACTGGAGCAAATTAGATTATCTCATTTCTTTTATCTCTCCAAGGCCTAAAGATGGGATGAATTCACTTGATGAAGTGAATACTTGGCACTGTCAGGATTAGTCTGTTCTAGATGCAGTTAGATCAGATCATTATGTAATTATGACGTCCTCACAGGGAAAAGGTACTATGTGCGGTTCCAAGATAGATAATTTGACCATATTAAATGTCAACATCTCATCTCACATCCACCTCCACTTTTCTTCTTACTTATTCTACCTTTTTCATGCTACCCAAACTTCAAATTCCCATGAAGACATAACCTTGCTGCTGTGTGTGGGTGTGTGTGTGTGTGTGTGTGTGTGTGTGTGTGTGTGTGTGTGTGTGTGTGTGTGTGTGTGTGTTCTGCAGTCGAGTAATCCCATCCTCTGTTCCCCTGCTGTAATCCTATAATTTCCTTTGGACGTCGCCACTTACACTTAATCGTATATAAACTATCCCTTAATCTCCATAATCTAATAATAATTGTATTGATGTGCAGGTTATTTGCTGCAGCTTTATTTATGACCTCCATGATTTTCATGAAAATAATAAATGGAAGGTGTTTTGTTTAACAAAATTGTTGTGATCAAGTCATTTATTTCTAACACATAAGATCTTGCCTCGTTTTGATATAATTAAATTCATAATTAAATTCTTTATTAATACATACTGTCTTTCATTATTTCTAAACAGGAATGTACAGAATGTCCTCTATACAAACAGGTAGAGCGAGAACAGTAATATTAAGTTCTCATGTTTGACTGCAATGCAAAACCAATCATTTTGTGAGACAAATCCACATATTTATTAGCTTTTCTCTTGATTAATTTAACACCAGATTTAAATGATTTTAATTACCCTTTATTTTGAGTTCACAATGCATTTTATTATCACTGAAATGCTGAACATGAGACAACAACCTGTTTTGCTGCCTTAATCTGAAAAATATCTTTATTTATTGCAATTCTTGTCAGAGAGATTCTGAAGGACAATGGCTTCCTATTCCTTATGTGATTTTAGGTGTTGATTCATGTAATTACTGATCAAAATGTAAACCCTACATCCTGTTATATATTTGTATATTTTACTTTGTTAGTAAAGAGTGTTTTTTGTTAGTTGACAAATCTCAAATGAAGAAGTGCCCTAAAAGATATGGACCTACATTTCATTTGGCAGGCAATCCCCTCTTAATATACATAACGCTGGCTTCTGAAGGCTGTATGGATGTAACCTGAGTCAACCTTGCATGGATCAGGAACCGCAGCATGAGTACAGGTGTAGTAAATTGAATGGGGTACAGTAGGTGAGATTAAAATAGTTTGGCCAGAGCAGATGGCCCCAGATTAAGGCCTAGAAGAAGCTGCTTCGCCACCCTCTGAGAAGTCAATTGGTTGCTTTAGAGGAGGAAACACACCCACGTACAAAGACACAGCATAATGGATCTGTGATAATCCGTGATAGTGCATCAGTTGTGACAGGAGATCCCTTCTAATAAAGCTCTGTGTTATTTGTGGCAGAGTAAAGTGAAGTAGGAATTGGCTGCCAAAGAGAAGTGATTTAATGCAAGGCATTCAACATCACACAGTGTTCAAAAAGGTTCACAAACTACCAGATTAAAAAGAGACGCATCCTCTGATCGACTTCTAAGGGATATTTGTGTATTTGAACATATGTTCATATGTCAGTGTGCTAATGAGCATGTCTGCTTCAGTTCTGCCTGGGTCTACATGAAGACGTGAGTGTTTACTACATATCTGAAAGCGGGATGACTTCTCTCCCCAAAGATGCAGGGAAGGAGTAAATGCACCACTTCAGAACAATGAGGGAATCCTACTTGTTCTTTTCTCGCGTCTGACTTGTGAGCTTTTACGCCCGGGATTCCCACGGATCGTCAACAAGTTCAGCAGAACCGCAGATCACACACTTTACAAAGCGTCTGGTGACACTTCCGGCAATATGGTGAGAAGCAAGGAAAGCCGGCATGCCAGGAGACGAAAAGAGAAAGTCAGACGTCAGCTGTGTGTAAATGGTGACTCAACGTATAATACCCTGATTGTGTGTCAACATATAATTAATTTATTTGGTTTTACAAGTTGTATCATTATAAAGAATATCTTTTTTACTGTGCAATCAGTGTCCCAGGTAAAATTCACTCCTAACCACAATGTTAACCTCACAAATACAGCAAGCCTGAGATTAACTGTCAATCTGGATTGAAAATACATTTTTATTTATGCATATATGTAATATGTAATTTTCTGGGGTTCTGTCAATCTAAACTATAGCTAAAGACAGGATCTATTGCGTTAAAAAGTAGCATTGCATCGTTTGAGCCGTTGTCCTCTTGTTCTGCAGTCAACCATGTGTTTGTAGTGATTCCTTCAACGTTCATCTCTCTCTCTCTCTCTCTAAAGCAAACAGACAGAATGATTAAAGGTTAAAACAAAGCAGCTTTATGTTAAAAATCTATATTTCTACCAGGCAGTTCAGTGGTACTACGTAAGGTGGCGCTAATCTTTGCCACTTGTTGCCTATGTTAAAATATAAATGTCTGATGACTAAAATCTTTCATCCAGTTATAGATAGTTTAGAAACAACCAAGATTGTGGATTGAAAAAGTGTGTCCTGAAACTGAAAACTGTAAAGAGTAAATGTATGACAATCACGACACATTTGCACAGGAGACAAATGTGAAGAGTTATATGAGGAAGCAGCAGCCATATCTAGTCCTGTGATTAGGTTGAATGTAAATTTCTTATTTGTGATACTGAATGCATATAACTCAATATTTTAGCCCATATTTAAATATGAAAAAATTACGTATTGGGACCATAACCCCCTGCGGGTGTTACAGTAATATCACTAAAAGCATCTCTGATTATCTCTAATGTGAATAAATGGATTTATACTTGAAATTGATTTTTTCTGAATATAATGCCATCATCCAAGATGTGTGCTAATGCAGGTGGAAAGAAGGTCTATTCATTGGAGGGATCACTGCCTGTTTTCTCATTTAGCTAAGAAAGAAAAACGAAGCTTTTATTCGCCAGTCCACTTGGGGGGGGCGTCGCCATCAACCTCTGGAGTCCATCATGAAAAACCATTAAGAGGAGCACAGTGGTGACAAAACATTTCACCAAAGTGATGCGAGATGCAATTATCCTGACGGGGGCTGTAACACAAGTGATTTATGTAGGCTCACAATGACTGATTCAGTATCGGCATGCGCAGTAAATTAGACTCTTTCCTCTTGTTAACGAAGAAAACTCTGATGAAAGATCCCCTATATACAGTTAAACCAATTTATGCAAAATTAGGTCACTGTTAAACCATATTTTGACACACCACACATAACATATACATTACCAGACAATTACGTGCAGCAAATAAAAAAAAATCAGACAGCCAGGGTTAAACATCCATGTAATACTGCTGCAGACCACCTGAAATAGCCTCAAGAACCTGTGGAAACCTCTGTTCTGTTTGGCTCTGTCTAGGATAATTGTGCCTTGATTGACAGACTCTCTCAGAGGGAACTGTGTCTGGTGTCAGGCGTCAGACTGTGAGGCCTGTCATTAGTGAATGAGGAATTCTTCATCTCCAAAGATGAAATAGCTTGGAGATATTGTCGAGACAAGAATGCATGAGGTAAAGTTTTAATTTCCAAACTCTTATGTAGAAAGTAAGTAGTGGGTATATAAAAGTTCTTGTTTGAGGAATTGTCTGCGTTTGGATCATCCTGGGGGTTCAGACTCTCCCTCTCTCTGCAGGGTCATTAGTCAACGCTGGTGCTGATAGTCGGCTACTACAAGACCAGAAAGGCTGCAGCACTTCAGCTGGTGGTGGTGGTGGGGGTTTCATTCGTGACATCAGCACTATGAGTTAATTGGTGACATCAGCACTATGAGTTAATTGGTGACATCAGCACTATGAGTTAATTGGTGACATAGAAAAAAAAAACAATTATCCATTTGAATAATTTTTAAGAAGCAAATGTGAATATTTTCTGGTTTCTCAAGTCTTCTATAATACTAAACTGATGATTTGGATTGTACACTATTGGTCTGGACATAAAAGAAGTATGAGGTTGCATCTTCAGCTTTATGAAACAGCAATCAAGATTTTACACAATTTATAGTCAAAGGATTTCCAACATTTTTTTCTAATAATAAATGTATATGTGTACACGTTTGAGCCAATTGCAAACTACTCACAGAAAAATCCAAGATCTTAATTGTGATATTTCTAGTGCAAAACAATGGAGTTTGATTGTTGAAAAACAAAAAAATAAACCTGAGGTTTTTTCTCCTAAACCAGTGCTAGTCTATTCATCCGTGTTTCTATGCCCACACACTCTTCCTTGGGGGGTTGTTATGAGGCATTTCACAAAATGCAAGAAAATGCATGAATGAGATGAAGCAGGCTGAAAAGAGCTAAATTAAACCATTATGTCACAAAGCCTGCGATGCGCTCAACATCACACATGAGATCTCAAAGCGAAAGACACTGAGGGTGTTTTTATTTGCTTCAACACTAGTACAAAAACCTGCAGTAGAGAAGAGGAGACACTACATCGTTAGGTGAGCTGTGAGTCACTCTCACATTGTTCCTGGCTCTGCCCACACATATGAAGAGAATAATGCTTTACAGGAAAAGGTTCTACAGGTTTCTGACAGAGAGAAATAAATTCTAGTTTTATCTTGTATATATTTTTTCACAGCTTTCCTTTGAATCATGTACAGTGAGTATGTAAATGTATATGAAATAGCATGTAACTCATCAGTGCTTGAACATAAATGACATATACACTTGAAGCTACTCCAGCTGTGCTGTTATAATCTCTAACAGCCCACTACTGTACCTCGTACCTCCCTGCTCAAGTGTTTGTGTTTTTTGTCTGTCTCATGCACCCTGAGAATTTTTTTTTTATATTCGAAAGGCTTTCATGAAACTTGGTGTGAAACATGAAAAGCATTGAATTTTCTATATATATACAAATGCTGACTGATGGTGCCAGTCACACTTCATGCCATATCTTATGCCAGGGCTGCCTTTTGAGTGTCATTTCATAACCAAAAGCATTAAAATGCATACATGTGTTAATAAGATTCAAGAAAGATGAAGTATTTTAAAATTTAAACTGGTAAATATTTGTACACTCATAGCTCGAAGACTATTAAGATGTTGACCACTCAAAAATGATTTTGCTAAAAGGTTATCTCATGCCAGTCAACATGACTTTAGTCTGAAACAACTCCATAAAAGCATTTCAAACCTCCAAGTAGCTCTGGGTGAAGCTCTCACGTTAACAAACCTTGTTTTAAGGGACATCAGTCACTGAGCAGTGATCTACTTTGAGCTCACAACTGTCAGGAACAAAGTTAAGAGTCTGGGTGTTGGGACTGACTCATCTCAGCATCCTGCAAACCAAAGGTCATCTAGCTTGACCTCAAATGTCCCTCAGGGCAGGCAAAAAAAATCAAAGTTGAGGAACAGAAGCCTAACAAGACACATAGCACTGTCCTGGGTAGCAGGTATAAATCTGTCGGTGGACAATACAGACCCTTTAGCTTAGGTCACATGGGGACACTTTTTCTCTCCTCAGCCATAACAAAAAAAGAGAAATTACTTCACTTCTCCCACATGTCAGTGTGAAGCTCCTTTCTCTGACAGAGCTGTGAGCAGCACAAAACCTGAAGTCAGCAGTCTGTAGTCCATCAGTATTCTAACACTGGGCTAGGATTGCTACTTAGACCTTTTGTTCCCATCAATGATTGACTGGTCAGAGGGATTTTGATTTCATGGGCATGAGATGATTGCAAAAGGCTCTAAAACCATAGAGTCATGTGTAAAACAGTGCAGAACAGCTCCTCAAACCGCAAGATGACTCATGTTTTGTTGAACCCATCAACTGAATCTCATTACAGTCGCTAAGTAATTCAGATTTCATGTATACCATCTAATCCATTTTGGACCAATGACTCAGTTGGTTGGTTAGAGGCAGTATTACCACAGCTGTAATTGGAGCAGCGCACAGACGCCGCTGCTGCAACCTGATTTACCTTCAGTCATTTCATTTCTTCTTGAAGACGATAAGACACTCAGACATTTGTTCCAAACCTTGTGTCAGCAAACATCAACACCAGTTTATAAAACGAAACCTATACTGTAGGTATGCTGACCAGAACCCTGTCCTGACTTCTGATGCAAAACTGAAGACAAGCAGACAGCTTTTCTACAATACTAAAGCAAAGGCATACTAGCCATTTATGGCCTTATTTGCATTTTTCCTGTATCTTCCATAATGTGAAAGTGAAGGCCAAAAGTGGGCCTTACATAATCGACACATCTTTAAAAATATAACTTCTCAAGCAAATAAAAAAATACATGCTAAATTTCACCTCTGTGATGATGAGGGGATTTTACTTTAAGGGTTGGCATACTCTAGTATAATTCTCTGAGCATGGCTCACCTAGAATTGTTCGACTTTAATATATAGAATTTGTGGGATTATGTTATTAGTCAAAGTACCTGTTAAAGCCCAGAAATGAGCTTTTCTACATTTAAATGACAAATGTTGGAATGTTCGACAAGCACAGAAGTTATATCAGAGCTCAGGCAATAATATGCAATATCTGGTATATTTTTATTAATATATTAACATAGTATGCAATAGTCAGCTGAATATGTCACTATTATGTTCAGGAATATGTGGAGTTTCTATTATCAATGTTTGTACAAAATTTAAGACATGTTGGTTTTTAGGCAATTATGGGTATTTTTCCATTCTTTACTGGTGTTTTAACTTTATTAAATTTAATATTACATTTTAAGTGTCAGAAAATATTAGACATGTAATTGTAATACATTATAGCCATTATTCAAATAATTTAGAGAATAATTAATATCTATCCAGAATAACAACTTGAATTGCAGTCCTAGTTGATATCCCTCATTACATATGAACATTAACCAGTGTGTTAATCTTCCAAAAACCTGGACTACTTCACTTAGCTCGAGAGACAGAATAGAAAGCGAGGGAGGGAGAGATTGGCATCTTGTTGGCAGACACGGAGTGTGTTGGTGTTGCTGCTGCTGCCAAACCTTCCACTGAGTGTCTCTCCTCTTATGAAAGAGCCTTTCCCACTTTCCCTCTCTCTCACACACACACACACATTCACGCACAGAGTTACACAGAAACAAACACACACACAGAACATTACGTCAATCTTTGAAGGTGACAAGTAAGGATTGGATGTGCGTGTGTGTGTGTGTGTGTGTGTGTGTGTGTGTGTGTGTGTGTGTGTGTGTGTGTGTGTGGCTGACTAAGTATCTTTGTAGGAATCAGGATTAATTTGTCTCAGTGACACAGGCTCTATGTAGAGCTGCTCTATAGTAGCTGTACATGACACCACACATGCTGACATCACACAGAAGACAATGAATATCTGTTCACTCAATGGTTCCTTAACCTCTTCTTGTTGGGATGTTTCTGGGCGTCAAACCTTTGCGAAATGTGTGTATTTATGTCTGTGTCTGTGTCTGTGGTTGTGTTTGTGTCTGGCCAAACAGAGCGCATGGTGTGAGGTTGTATAAAATGGTTACAACAATGTGTTTTTTATGCGCTTCTGTCTTTCCTCTGCTTCTTAATTATTATATTTACATAAAATCAACCAATAAAATTCTCTGAGCCCTGTTGGTGTGTCTTACTGACACACACACGCAGAGTAGAAAGGACTCAGCAGATATCCGGAAGCTTCCCACTGAGTTGTGTGGCGGTGTGGGTGTGTTTATCTATATCATAACCTCTGAGGAAGGATTAAAAATCATTTTATTTCTCAGTTTCCCGGCATGGTTTCTCCCTGCCACCACTCCCTCTCTACTCTCAGCCTCTAGCCTGCTTGGCCACTGCTGCTCTCTTTGGGCCATAGGAAGAGGGGACAACTTTCATCAGCCTATATACAAACACCAACTGACAAATCCTGCATGTTCTACCTTTCATGCATTCACCAAAAAACTTACCTCATCCATCTGCATTCATATACAACACAGGGTGAGTTAATTTGATGTAGCTGCACACAGGAAGAAACTCTAGCCTAGTTCTTCTTCTGTCTAATATGTGACTGACAGTTATTCAATTCAACATCCTCATGCATTGACCATGCAACACAAGCAGTGGTTCATTAGCACGGTAAACACCACCCATGCATCAACTCCACATCTGCACATTTCAGTCTCTCTGATGAAGACTTAATTAATATTCACTTATTTTCTAATTAGTTTTGTAATTTCAATAATTTTTTATCGAGAAGAATTTCAGTCTAAATTAAGATTTAGAAATCAAAGCAATTGCAACAGGTCCCTTCTTCCCTTCACTGGTCGGGAACAGGCCACGTCATTGTGCCAGCAGACTGGCCCCTGCCAGTCCCAGAAAGCTCCATTAAAAGCAATCTGTAAATTCAGCCTGGTTTAGCACTGACATTGAGTTTCACAAAATCTATATCTAGTATATCAGAGCTGAAAGGAGGCATTTTTTGTACAAATTCAAAACCGACGCCAATGCTAATGTACTGTAGCATAACAACCTACAGATGTTTGGCTCTTAACAAAGAAAACGGCAATGGAAATACATCGGTAGGCAAAACCAGACAGAAACACGCAATACACTGCCTCCACGATGTTCACTCTCTCCTTCCGTACAGCAGGACAGGATTAGTGATATGTAAAGGCCCAGTGGTCATAGCAGTATCATGCAAAAAGCTGGCCTATAGGCGGAGTGTTGGAAGACAATACAGGGGCAGCCTGGCCCTCCAGGAACACAAGCACACTCCCTCAGCAAGGCGGAGCTCCCGCCTGCCTCGCCGTCCATGAATTAATGGACCCCATCCTCATCCTGAACGGTTCACGCATTCAAATGCATCTGCAACACTATGAGCAAGTAGACATGACAGAGACAAATCAATAAGCATCCCCTGTATGTAAATGAGGTCTGGGTTAACATGTACATGGAGCCGGATGACATTTATCACACATAAGCTCACTATCTAAGCTTCATTCAGCATAAATCTTAAGGCTGCTTTAGATGCATTAGCTGTGCCGGGTTTATTATAGAGTTCAGTTAAAGGTCTTAATGTAATCAGCTTTCACACTTGGTTTTGATGGACAGATAAGGTGTGCATTATAACATGAAACAACACGTTATATCAATAAAGGACCATCAATGAAATAATGTCTCTTATAGCTTTGATTCGAGTGATCAATCAGAAAAGCACCAACCAATATGACTCAGCACCTGTTTTAGACCCCCACTCTCTTTCTCTCATTAGGAGGCACCACTCAGAAAAAAAAAACATTATTAGGCTCCATTTCTATAGCTCAGGGCTTATTCTCAATTATGTTTTGGCAGTGACCTGTTCCTATATCTGTCTAGCATATGTTCAGACTCACTACAGACTGGTAGACCACGCACTGCCTCCGCAGCGAGGCGAGTTCCCGCAGTGACCGCAAGGCTTTATGTAGCACAATGCAGAGATTATCCTTCCACCGGAACAGCCGTTCAAACGCGTGACTGGACCAATATCAGACAGAACAATGATGCCAATCAATAGGTCTTTACCTCTCTCACGGTCGTGCTTTCTTAGATCTGTTACTCAGCTGTGCGTTCATGCCAGACTAATCCCGCAACACCGCTCATCTATTAAAAAAAACGGGAGGGAAGCAGAGATGAGACAGCACAGACTCATAAGAACCAGACCCAGTTCTGCTGTAAGACGCGAACAATGCGTCCTTTCCCCGCAGCCGGAGGATCAGCTCATCACTCCGGCTTCGGCGCTACTTGGTTCCATAACAGGTGCTTTTCCTCAGTCATGTCATTAAAACACAGTTTGTTGTCTGATATGAGGCTGTCGGTGCTTTTCTTACCTGTTCGGCGCAGCGTCTTCCAGCGCAACTCCGGCTCTGTCGGACTGAGGCTCCGCAGCCTGCGTTTACCGTAATGACTGTAGTAGTCACCACAAAACGATGTTCGCGGTGATCTAGTAATTACGGTGTCAGTGTCGGTGTCACGTTAAATCTCCACAGATGCAGAATCACTAATAGTTTTGTGAATTTTAACTTGGAGAGAAAAAAAGCAATATCGACGCGATTCACTAGTCTATCACAACAACACGTCAGCTTTTAAATGGCAATTAGCCTAAAAATATACAATTTCGGTGTTAATTATTACATTCTTTTAAACTTTTATTATAGTTCAAAATTATTTATCTTCTAAATGTCCTGTATCTTTTCTTTCTATTATTTTTCAGTTTAAAATAAAATTAAAAAAACACTTTTTTTAAAACCTTTTTTTAAGTAAAAAAATAAAATGAGTAAGTAGCTAGATACGAATATATCTTAAAATATATACTTAATTTTCTCAATGGAGAATAACATTATTAATAGGTGTGAAGATATAAATGACACATTATTATTCATATCATTATTATTAGGTAATTTAATGTGTTACTTAATATAATTTAAGTATTATTATACCAGGTTTACCTTTTTCCATGAAACAAGTGAGTTGATATTAAAGGTCCCATATTTGGCACTTTTCCCAGCTTTTGTTTTAAGCTTCAAAATCTAACTATATATATATATATATATATATATATATATATATATATATATATATATATATATATATATATATATATATATATATATATATATGTGTGTGTGTGTGTGTGTGTGTGTGTGTGTGGTGTTTTAACTAATAAAATCAGTTTAAATCTACCTTCTCTAGTCTGTCTCGTTAACAGTAAGTAGCCTCTCCTCAGCAGGCTGGGTGGTAACTGGATAATTGGAATATCATACCTTCATGGAAGTCAGCTTGTTAAAGTGGATTTTGAACAAAATTAAGAAAAAAATAAAATCTTCCTTAACATTAATGCTTTTAAGTTTGAGAGCAGCCTTATATCTGCTAACTTCACTTCATCTTTATCCATATCCATAATTTTCATTTTCCTGATGGTCCCAAGGCTGCTCCTGTATAATATTTAGCACAATAACTAATGTGTAATCAGTAATATTAGTAACACCTGCTCCTTCTCCTTCTCCTTCTTCTTTTCCCTTTTTCTTAGAGTGGCAACCGCAAGAAAAAAGATACCCCCAAAATCAAGCAAGAGAATACCCCTAAAATAATAAAAAAATATATAAATTCGGTTAAATTCAGTTACCTTCGAAAAACAAAATAGACTCTATAATTCAATGATAAATAAATGGGTCCTTTTTCCCTCTCCATCATTTCAACTGTCTCTTTAGAAAATGAATAACGAAGATTTACATGTTCCACAGGTTCCTCTGTTTGACAGAGGTCACATGACCCTGAGGATGTTTTTCTATTAATTGTTGCCTTCACGTGGCATAGGAAAGATCAACTTTTCCACTCGTGAAGTGGAAATTACCTGTGTGTTGCGTTCAAATGCATTTGCTGCCGTAGTGAAGTTAACTCGCGTCTGCTGTTGGGAGGTAAAAAAAAAAACTATAGAGGTATTTTTAAATGGCGAAGTCATTTAAATTATGAACGTTTATCAGAATGCGATGCTTAACATTCACGACCCTCTTGCTGCTCTCCGCCATGTTGAAAGGTCAGAGTTTATCTCATCTCGTTAGCTCGAGTGTCGTAAAAAAAAATTGACCATCTTTCCAGTGGAAATTACTATGTGAGTGGGTGTTAATATGCACTTTTTAAGTCTTTTGTTTATATTTACGATAATTATTATGGGACGTGAAGGAACAATAAGTCTGGTGGTAAAGGTGTTAACTGTCTCTTGTATTTTTCCATAATAGCAGGTTAACATAGGTGTTGCCAATGACATTAATTCTTCTTTTAATAATAATAAATGGTTCTTAATAAAGCTTCTGTTCTAGCTATCTATGGTGCATTGTGTTTCCACTCCATTCAGATCACGATTAGTATACTTTAATACATATAACCAATGTGTCAGTTCTTCTAGTCCTCGAAGACTCATAATAATCTAAGATAGATAGATAGATAGCTCCTTTATTGTCCCACAGTGGGGAAATTCACAGTGCTACAGCAGCATTAAAAGAAGTTAAAAAAAATTAAAAGAAAAAATGTTTTAAATTAACACAACAGTGAGCCGACTGTGTGTGACTGAGATAGGTAAAATAGGTAAGGTAAGACCCTAATCTATATACTATTAGATTTGCTATGCAATGTGTGAACCTCAAATGGTATCACTGAATTCTCCCTATATTCACCTATTATTTCATGTATATCTATTATTCATGCTGCCATTTAGACCCTGATCCCAGAACCTTGATTTCATGTATGGCTTAGCAAACCAACTGGTGGCACAGTCAAAAGTTTAGTTTCATCTGCTTGAAAACACAATTGTCCCTGGTAGTCATAATCCAAAAACATGTTGCTCAAGATCACCCACCAGTGTAATTGTATGAACAACCTCTTAACTAACTTAAACTAACCTGAAATTCTGTACTGATGGCTAATATGGCCCCCATGTGGCCACCGGAGGTTCTCATTCTGTCTGGGAGCCATCAGGACCAGACAGATAATACGTTGTCTCCTGTTGTTGTGTCTGTTCAGGGAAAGATGCGACAGCCTCTATCTGTCACAAAGCCTGAGGAGAGACCAAGTGTCCAATGGCGAAGTGACCTTGACTGTTCACAGCTCCTTGTAAGAGAGTCTTTACAGAAGGAGGAGATCGAGCATTCTGCTGGCCTGCCCTCACTTACTTTCACCAGGGGCACTAAATTGCATTTTTGTTAGCTATTGTATTATTATTCAATGGAATATTTAATGAATCAGTCTGTAGGTAAACAGTTTGTGGGTTTGACTGGTCTGTGCTTTCGATGGATGATATATTTTTGTAGAAAGCTTGTTTATCTCAAAAATCTTTAGGGATTCTAAAAAGAAGTATAATTTGAAATGCCTCAGATGTGAGCCTCTCATACTGTGCTTATGAAGCATATAGTCCACAGTATTTTATTCATTTCTTTATAGTATTCTCTAAGAACCAAATGTCACTGGGGTTGTTGTTAAAAACAGCAACCAAATTAAAATATAACGATTTTACCCAGTAAACATCAAAGGCACAGATGATTGAAACAAAAAAACAAATATGGAATCAGATTATTATAATCTGTAAAATAATTTCATGTGTTGGGAGTTTCTAATTCTGAACACTCAGTTTCCCAATCCTTGGTATAACACAACTAACACACAGATGTAGGTGGGAGGGATGACCTTGACCACCATCTGCCCTCAAGGGCCTTGGCACCTGTGAAGGATGTTACAAGAGGAGGTTATCTATATGGGATCTAAGAATGCAGAGATCATGGCTCTAAAAACCTTCATAACTGTTAATCATCTGAATCACTGACATGACCTCACGAGTTTGTCCTTGCAATGTTAGCTCGTATAAATGATATCACACTAGGCTGACTTGGTTGAAGTTGCAGATATAATATATTTATTTTATTTATTATGTTATGTTATGTCGGGCGACACGGTGGAGCAGTGGGTAGCACTGTTGCCTCACAGCAAGAAGGTCGCAGGTTCAAGACCGCCTTGGGCCTGGGTCTGGGACCTTTCTGTGTGGAGTTTGCATGTTCTCCCCGTGTCTGCGTGGGTTTTCACCGGGTACTCCGGCTTCCTCCCACAATACAAAACATGCTCAGGTTAATTGGCAACTCTAAATTGCCCATAGGTGTGAGTGTGTGAGAGAATGGTGTGTGAATGGTGTGTGTGCCCCACGATTGGCTGGCGACCATCTGGGGTGTATCCCTGCCTCTCGCCATAAATGCGCTGGGATAGGCTCCAGCAGACCCCTGCGACCCTGAAAAGGAATAAGCGGGATAGAAAATGGATGGATGGATGTTATGTTATGTAATTAAAATAAAAAAATAGTGTCTGACTGATTAGACGTTTCACTTCTGTGCCTAAACGCCTATAAGGTAAAATGGTACACTATTTCATGCTATAGTCCTGGTATTTTGTCATCAGATCTCAAAGCTAAAATTCTCTACTGTGATCCCATGTGTGGAGAGTCGAGAGCCATGGATTTCCTCCTGATACACAAAGACCCCAGCCTCCTCATGCAGGGACTTCAACCAAGCAGTAGGTGTCTCTAGTGATGCAAAAAAGGACATTTTCCCTCTCTGGTTTCCCACTGGACATTGGAAATAGAGAAAACACTCTAGAAAACACTTTGCCTTCCAAAGTATGACACAGACCACTATGTTTTACTAATCTTTATATTTACTAATAACTTCTCTTTCTTCATTAAAAACTATTTACCAAAATACCAGCATCAACATACAAACCAAAATTCACAAAATCACAAAACACATGTAAATGATATTCATATATTATATATATAATGTGTGTGTGTGTGTGTGTGTGTGTGTGTGTGTGTGTGTGTGTGTGTGTGTTATGTAGTGTTTCTATCCAGACTTTAAAAGAAACTGTGATAATAAATAGCATGTGACAACTACAGACAGTGTATAAACCTGAGGCTACCATGGTGTTGTGCTGGTACATGTTCTTTTCCTTATATTCATACAGAACCTCTTGTATATTAAAACCTGAAAGTGTAGCTGGAGTTAAAACCATTTTCACTACCTTACAATGCCACAGTATAAATTCTTCTATATGCTATACAATAACATCACATCATTATACTCAAGGAAGGCAATAAATATCCCGATTAAGGTTCCCATGCTTCTTACTCGTGGTCTCTGATGTGAAGAGATCTGGAAAATAAATAATACAATAATCAATCAATGATAAATATGACATATCAAAGCCAAAACTACTCAGTGTTTGACTGAGACCTAGCTACTGTCTATATGTGCAAATAATTATGTAATTCCTTTCATTATACATTAATGACTTTATTCCTTGAATTTCTGTGCCAAAATGAAATTAATTATGCCTTTGATAAGGTGATGCATAAATAATGAATATTCAATTGGATACAGTGAAAGAATAAAGTAGTAATAAATTGCTATATATATTCTTTTACATTATATTTGGTAA
This sequence comes from Eupleurogrammus muticus, assembly GCA_036785175.1. NCBI lineage: Eukaryota > Metazoa > Chordata > Actinopteri > Scombriformes > Trichiuridae > Eupleurogrammus > Eupleurogrammus muticus. The sequence continues at coordinate 16,469,215 of JAYKQN010000001.1, forward strand.
ATTGACTCATGCAAAGAAGAAACATGGAATTACGAATTTGTTTAAACAAATTATGTAAAAAGCTCTGGCACACACAATATAATGCAACAGCATCTCAGATTAAACAGTGAATACATAACTTACATAATTGTAAACTACATGCTTACATGTAGGCGTGTGGCAACGCTCACTCAGCAGCCAGTGGGTGTACTGCTACTGTCTTCGCCACCAGAGGACAGTGTAGCACCAGGTCATCAGAGAGCAGAGCTTCTTCCTCATCATCCAAAGGAAACATTCGTGGCTCCCAGGGTGTCTGAGGCTGTCAGAGGATTGAGTGGACATACAATAATAATAAAGATTTGAGCAAATACAAACATTATATTCACAAATGTAAATTAAATAAATTTTACAAAGTTTCATTACAAAATGCTATATGTACTGCATATATGAGAATATGTTAGTAATAGTCTTTCCATTGAATTTAGATGTTAGGGGCTCTATCATAGGAGTTCATGACTGATGCCTTTTTGCTAAATCAAACAGGGTTTTTTTAAGTGCTGGAGACTGAAGCAGTGGATATTTGTGGTGTGGAGAAGGTTGATTATAACAATCTGGTTTTATAGCGATGTATTCCTTCTCCAATCAAATTGAAGTGGTGTAGAGCACTGCAATCAGCGCATCATCCGCTGGAGCAAATCATCTGTGTGGGCTCTCAAACACCCATCCAGGCTTTAATATTGGAAAACTCACACAATATCACCTAAAGTCTTTGTCCCTGTCTAGAAAAAACAAACAAAAAACACAGACATATTTTTGACTGAAACATCACAGAAAAAAAAACCTGAAAGGAGAGTTTAGGTGTAAATAGGAAAGAAAATAAAAATATATATATATATATATTATCTATATATTAGGCATTAGGTAATCTCGTCCACAGTAGTACACGTGTATTTGTATTTTTTATTTTTAGTTTATGCAACATGATCCATAACTTTCTACTTTTGTCCCTGTTATGGATTTCTTTTACATCTCTTCAAACCAAATGCTTTTCTTTTGGATAAACCACTCTTAGGAAGCTAAAAAAGGGAAAATTGACCTAAGCAAATCATCAAACATCAAGCCAAAGACTACATCACCATTTGTATTTCATTAATTAAATACATGCATAAAAATGACCATCTGTCCACTATGATGAAGACAGAAGGGAAAAGCTGTTGTCATCATTATGTGACAGCCGTTAGAAATGTGCTGTGTATGACTCAGCAGGAGCAAGTTAGTTTGGGGGATTTGAGGTTTCAGCTGTGTTGCTTTTGATCTTACCAGCCACTCCTCTGAGCTCGATTGTTCATCAGTATCCAGCTGAGCACAACTCCACTCCACAGAGCTTTCCTCTCCTGATGTGCACAGCCCGCCCCCACTGCCTGACAACCTGCTGCCAGATCTGGAGCGAAACAAAATAAGCATACCCCATGAAACTGCACCAAAACATTCCACTTTCACATGAGTTAGTCTGCAAAAATTGCACTATGCAGTCAGCACTGGCGTTTTTTTTTTAAAGTTAGGATAGAATCCAGTTGTCTTTTTATTGTCTTCTGATTAAAGCATGAAATATCACACCATCAGACTCTAATTTTTAAATTTTGACAAAGACAGATTATTTTAAACCACCAGCCTGACACACATAGTTCACCTTTTACATATTTTCTTGGATGGAGACAGGTAAAGTGCATTTGGTGTCAGATGATGCATGTAACAGTATTCAAAATTGTGTGTGTGTGTGTACCTTGTAGAACGCCTGAAGCCTTTACTCTTTTCCCAAGATGACCGGCGTAATTTCTCTCTCTGCTCTAAAGCCAGATGTCTCTGAGCAAAGACTTCATCAGTGAGGAGCTCCATCTGAAATAGCGCATTCACACACACACAAATACACACACACACACACACACACACTGATGAGATGATATTTTCTACCTGGCTGAAAATAAAGAGCTAAAAAGAAAAATAGACACTACCTGCCCTTCATCATTGTCCTCTCTGTCTTCAGCCTTCTTCTTTATCAGAGATTGGGAGTCAACTACCCACCAACTGTAAAGAAATTATCTAAGTGTAAGACAATGACATTGAACAGTGGCCAAACAGCTGAACACTGAAAATATTTTTCAAAACAACAGAAATTCAAGCACAATATTTTATTAGAATTAATTAATTACTACATAAAGTACTGAATATATTCAAAGTAAAAACAAAACAGCAAGCAAATAAATCTAAGTAACAGCATCTGTAATTTTTTTAGGGCCTGTGTGATTCTATACCTGGGTGTGATGATGTCTTTGTACTGCAGCTTCTCCACTTTGGCCAGTGACATGGGGATGACGATGTTGTTGATGTTGTACACACTCTCTCCCTGACGTTTGCGGACAAAACCCTAAGAGGAATAACGGCCGTGTTGGATGTAAGAGCATGAAGAGTGTGATGAAATTTGGAGGTTTCTGAGTTTTAGACCTCAAGAATCTGCTATGCAATGAAAGCAAGGACTTGTTTTTAGGTTCAGGGTGGTGGAGGGCAGGTGGCGGTTAGATCTTACATCAGTGAGAATGCTTACAACTATAAGTGCATGTGTTACTACTAAGTGCACGCGTTACCTGTGGCGTTTGCTTGCGTGAAACCTGCATGTAGCTCTCCTCCAGGACTTCATCTAAACTTTCCTCTTGGTCACAGAGTTTGTAGAGTACATCTGCATCTAAGTAGAAAGTTACACACACACACAAACATCAAATTAGTGTTTTGCTGTCACAAGCAATATATCTCGAACAAGATTTAAAAAACAAAAAACAAAAGGGGTATTGATTCATTTGGCTACTACAATACTAAAATTAATATTAAAACTCCAACTCTGTAAAACCTAAAATGCTAGACAAAGTATAAAAGACTATATTCTACTTCCACATAATAACGATTTGTGTTGGCAACATTAACTCTTAGCTGATATATCACCCAATCTCAATTTTAATCCTGATTTCCTCTAAACACCAATTTATCCTCAGTCTCACTGTTATCTCAACACCATTTGCTGCCACCAATATGTTCCTACATATTTGCTTTGCCACTACTGGCAGCTGGAATTGCAATCAGCAGTTTTATTGTTGATAAATCCAACCAAAATCAACAGAAAACAGTATTTACCAATGGAAAGTGATGCCGGTTTTTCATTGTTGCCATCTAATCACACTCTTATTTACTGTACAGAAGAAAAAAAGGTGAACATACACTGCATACACACACACCTTCTATCAGCCCATGGATAGGTCTTCTCTTTCTTTCTTTTTTGTTTCTACTGTGTTGACTGTGAGCAGAACCTGCCGACCTGATAGGTGACAGCCCCATAAATCTGCTTTTGTGACGCCCTGCATGCTGCCTGTGTTTGTGACCTATAAGGATATTCAAAGACATACACACACACACCCACACACAAACACACACACACACACACACACACACACACACACACACACACAGTTAGTGCACCACAGACATTTTCTTTCTGTTCAATCTCCCATTTAGTTCCAAGTGATTTTGCACTTGCTTAAAGTATCCAAATGTTAATCCTTAACCATTAGACCTAATGATTAAGCAGGTGACTGCCTCTCAGTTTTCTGATCCCTACCCCCAAAATAACATATTAAGCTTTGAAGACTGTACTCATGGGAATATTCTAAAATCTATAATCAATGGTTGTTATGGATCGGCAGGCAAATTTGTGGAAACAATGAAAAAAAGGGAGAATTTTGAACAAGTTAATTAAAACAAGTCATTTTGTTTGCCTGTGTTGCTTTTATGATGATATTTCACTTTGATTGCTTGCTTTATTTCATGTTGTATTTGCTGTTTTACTTTTTGTTTTGAATGTTAAATAAACTGATTAAAGAAATTGTGTTAGGAAATGGGACCAAATAATACTGCACACCAAGAATGTAACTAATGCTGCTTAATAGTGTGACTCTTTACAGTGTTAAATTAAACTAAGAATTCAAACATAGCAAAGCAAGGCAAGTAAAGCCAGTGAGGCTCCTTTGAATAATTACAACAAAATGCATCCTTTTAAATACCACTTTTATCTTCCCATCATCTGGCTCATCACTTGACTGTGACATCGACACAGCGGGTCACGCATCGGCCTTGCTCTCAAGCAGCACTTAAGCATATTGGTTCAGTAATTGCTACATGACAGAACATAATGGAATGAGAGGAGAGCACTATAGAACAGGGAGGGGTATGTAATCAATGCAGGTATACGAGACTTACTGTTTCGTATTGGTGTGGAGCTGCGTCTGTGGCGGTGTACTGGACTGAATGGCTGGGTGTTGATAGTCAAAGGCCTTTGGGACCATTCTTCTCTGGCCAGGGCTCTCTGTGAGTGGTGGGATAGAGGAGTGTCTGAAAGGAGATTTCACAATGTTTAATACAAGGTTAAAACAATACACACACATTCACCAAACAATATGAATCCATTGTTCAAGGTATGAGGGCATCATACACACATAGCGTGAAAGACCCTCACCCAGTGTTTTCTATGTAAACCCCACAGATGGAGTCATCTGGACACATCAATAAAACAGGTCTATTTCTTAGAATTGACGGCTATAAATCCCTAGATTAGGACATACTGGCTTTTTCAGACATAATCCTACGTCACTATGTTAATGTTTCCCCCTACCAAACGAAAGGTGCAACCCAGAGTAAGGTCTGGAGCCTGGGCTCCTGGAGGACAAGGCCCTGCTGGAGCTGCAGTCAGGATCCGAACACAGGACCACAGGATCACAAGGGGAACAACAAGAACAGGAAGACGATGAGAAAGAAGTGATGGTAGATGTGGACGTCACTAAGTCCTGAAGCACAAGGAAGAGGGAACAAGAAATAATGAAAATTACTTCTATCTACTGTCCTGAACTTATTTTCTATCTCATATGGTGATATCACATTTGTGCCGTATCTTTTAATAGTAGCTACAATTGCTGTGTTTGGTTTGTCAAACTGAAAATTGTTTTATATTTTAGACTCCTTATAGTAACTACTGTTTGCTTTGATGATCTTTGCACACAACTGACTGTTTCTAGAATAGATTTTTTTATTGTTATTTGCTGACAACACTTATTCAGAATAAAGACAGAACTTGACCGGCATGACGACCACAACATCCTGCATCCTGGCTTAGTATGACCAACATTTATTTCTCAACAGGACATTTCAGTAAAAGCAGGGTGATAAACTCCTGCCTCCATATAGCCCCCCTCAACCAGGTGAGATAGTTTTGGATGATGATGGGATGAGTTGGGACCTCAGAGTGAAGGAAAAGCAGTCAACAGGTGCTAAGCATATGAGGTAACTCCTTTAAGACTGTTAGAAAATAACTTCAAGAGTGTGCAAAGCTGTCACCAAAGTAAAAGATGGCTACTTTGAGGAATCCAAAATAGAAAATATAGATACGTGTAATTTTATATGAAGCTAACATAAAAATAAATGGGGCTTTGGCTGGTTGTAGCCTTAGAGACACAAGTATAACACATCGCCTACTCTGCTGTCCACTGTTAATTAGAGGTGCTGAGTGGAATCACATCAGAGACACAACTCACTCTTATTTTGGTGGTTTCAGAAACCGCTCAAAAGAAATTGCCTAGCAGGGAAACAGTTCAAGACTGTGATCTTGTGATATATAAACATGAATGTTAATAAAAATGCACTTGAATAGTTTTAATAAAGAAGACATTCCGGGAGTGGTTGCTCTTCTTCATGTAAATCAAGAATGTATGGTTGGAAAGTGCAGCAGGCGTTTGAAACAATATGACATTTAACTGCATTCTGTGGTATTGAAAAATGTGCTGTGGAGCTGAGCAGGACTTTATCAACCACTTCATCCACAGAACTGCCACTGAACTCTCATTATTTTGGCAGTAAAAACATTGCACTATGCTACCATGGCTAAATAAAGGCTGGAGCTTTAAAGATCACATGTATTTTATTTGAAGCAAATCCAAGAGATATTGCTGTTTAATTAAAAGCTTGTTCCCGGCTTTAAACATTAAGTCCTTTTTAATTTGGGGATCTATTTTAGCAATATGGCATTTCACCATTGAAGAACTTTCTGGGCACTATCACAGCTTACCAATTTTGCCTGACTGCTTTGAACCTGTATTCCACATGAATACTTTATATAAGAGATCAATTAATAAAACAGGTTTTACAAATTCATCAGGATTACAGTCGCATATTAAAGCCCAGGAAAGGAATACATATAAATAGCACATTTTTTAATAATTATAAATAATAATGAATCTATTAATTATTGAATCGATTAATAGATTAGTTGTTTGGTTCATGAAATGGTGTAAAATGTTAAATGTAAAAAGATGACATCTAGCCTAAAATGTCCTATTTTATACAGACCAACAGTCCACAACTCAACAAACATCAGTTCAAAATGACAAGACTGAAGCAACCAGAAAATAATCAGAATTGAGCAGTTGGAACCAGCGAATATGGACATTTTCTCCTAGAAATCACTTCAATCAATTAATAATAAAATGGTAATGGCAATGTATTATTTGGCAATAACCATTCAATTGAGTAATCATTGCAGCTATGTTAAGGTGTAATAACAATAGTGTCATTTTCATTTCTCTCATGTAACCACTCAGAGCAAAGAGAGGGGGAGAAAGATGAATAACACATCTGTTGTAACAGTTGTGTGTAAAGCGTCCTATGGACTGACTCGGGAATAGAGGAGACTGTGTGCAACCTACCTGTGGACTGCTGGGGTTGCAAATGAAGAGTTTGGGCTTGTGGTAGGTGAGCAGGGGTCGGACTCGAGCACACACGCACGACAAATCAAACCCCAGTCTGTTTCTCTTTGAGCTCCTCGGCAGAAAAACCTTGTCTCCTCTCTGACCACTGCAGGGACAACATCTGATTAGGCCATAGAAATATCAGGCTTATGATTGATGCTGCGATCACATGTACTACAACATGTTTCAAGGTCTCTTAGATCTTGTTCACAAACAAAAAACAGAATAAAATCTATATAGAACCCTTTGTTACACCCATACACGAGCAGAATGTCTTTTATTTGTTATGTGGCTTTTATCTTCATAGCGAGACAGGTGTGGGTGTGAGTGTGTGCACGCTTTTCTCTACCTTGTAAATGCTCTCTTGCCTTTCCAGGTCTGAGCTTGTTTAGATGGTGGTGAAAAAGTGTGTGGCGGCATCAGACTGTTGACGATCTGGCTGAGCTGAGCGCTCTGCAATGAAGAACGTGTGACGAAAAAAAACGTGTAATATGTGAAATACAATCTGCCCCTTCAGAAGCAGTGAGTGAGAAGTCTCATCCGAGGAACGACTGAGTCACCAAAACACTCCAGTGTTTAACCGCTCCCGTCTCCTCATGAACTGGGCATGAGTATATTGTGCAGCATTTAAAAAATCATAGCATACAGCAAAGAATTCATTCAAAATGTTATGGTGTGCCAACAAAAGGATAATTAAGTTTTGTTCCAACCCTGGCCTTATGTTTCTAGTCAAGTTGTTATTTTAAATGATCACAGACACATTCCATTGCTTCACTACAGAACTTGAAATGCTCACTGCAGCCTCACACACACAAAGATGATTTGGCTGCATAGCGACACAGGGTGAAAAGACACTGGGAGGCACACATATAAACTCAATTTCCATAGCACAGCACAAGGTGGTTAAACATCTAGTAAGAAGTGTACAAAAATGTATGTGATCAGCACATTCCTGCAAAAGAGGAAACTTCCCCAAATCACTAAAAAACTAAATAAAAAAAAAACATATGCCGAGATAAGTGAAGGCCCATAGCTGTGCTGCCTTCTTACTTATTGTGGCACAATAATGCATTTGAGCATCTGTGTTTTGTGGTTTGAGGTGGAAGAAGCATTTACACACACACACACACGCACGCACACATGCACACAAACTAAGTGAAACAGCGTGCTCCAATTATCTCCTCAGTAATGGTTGTGTATCTAACATTCTGGAGAGATAACCTCCTGTGACTTTTTTACACATTGAGTGAAAAGTTTTTAATCTTTGCTCTGCAAATGCCAACGAGTTATAAAAGGATGTTCTGACTGTGGTGTGCAGCCCCCCCCCCTTCTCCTCCTACCTGTCTCTCTATGTTGCGAAGAAGACGTGTTGGGCTGCAGGTTTCGGTATCAGCATCTGAAGCTGTGCAGGATAACGTGGCCTTTGTTGGTGGCTGAAACTCTGCAAGCACCACACCACCCTTACACACACACACATATACACACACACACACACACACACACACACACATATACACACACACAGAAATGCATGCACACACACACATGAGTTAAAACACTAATACCCACTCTTCAACTGTGATTATATTATTGTGAAGTTTGAGGTACTTCTACCGTATTTGAGCTAATTGTCCACCACTGATTGTATGTGGATTTTGTTCACTGAATGTTGTCACCACATGTTTTGTTTGCATCTGGAATGCATTATTTGACAGCCTACCCAACCCACTGAGAGTTTACTAATAAAAAAGTGAAGGGAACATTTACTAAAATTGACACATTTTTCCCCCCAATATTTTCACCAGAACATATTGGTCCTTAGGGGCACGGTTAAAAAAATGAATAAATAAATAAATAAATAAATAGGTATGTCAGACCATGTCCGGTTCAATCAATTTGAGACTTGGGCCCACCGACTAACAGATTTAAGTCATCCATAATAATAATAATCTTTCCATAAACACACTATACAGTATAATCTCACATTTACAGTACCAGTCACCACACAAATGTTACTGTCTCTTAGTTGTAGCAGCCCAACAAAGTTGCTGTAAGTTTGGTGGTCACTACCCTCACTAAATGACACCCCAACTTCACAATATCTTACATAATGTCATTAGGTGCATTATGTGAGGTGACCTTTTTTTCTGCGTGTAAATGGGTGACTTTATTCTTACCTTGGAAGAGCGAATGCGCTTGTGAATCTCTACCAGTTGCTCTGTCCTCCCCTCCAGCTCAGCCAGACGCAGCTGCAACCAGCTCCATCTGCTGCCCAGCTCCGCTCGCTCCTCCAGCCACTTCCTCTCACAGCTGCTGCTGCTGCTGCTGCAGAAGGGACAGAGTGACAGACGAGAGAGAATAGTCCCATGTAATAGTACAACATTCACATATTTAATTGTTCATTATCTAAATCATGAAGCTTTGTAATTTGGTCATTAATGCAGCAACATTACAAGGTAATGAATCCAGTATGATACACTGAAAATGCATGAAGTGGTTATTATGTTGAGAATTATTAGCAGGAATTAGGGCAGAGAAACAGTCATTGAGAGGCAAGGAAAGACAGAGCAAACCATTTGTCTATTCACACGTTTGTGGGACAGCACTGTCAACATGCACTATGCATGGCTCACAGCCCTGCTGTCATGTAGTGTATAAATTGTTTAGCATCCCGACAACGACAGGGCGGATGCTGAACCACAAAAGCGTATCTAGGGCACAAAATAAAACACTGTTGATTTGTGTGGTGTTTGTCTATACGTTTCCATGGCACTAGCCTGTTCAGTTAGCCTTTCTCTTGTGTGTGTGCATGTGTGCGTGTGTGCGTGCAGCAGGGCTATAGTTGCTATGGCAGTGATCTTGGACCTTGGCTAGGACGGAGAGGAACACATCAAACACACTGATCTGATGCAGGGTGAGGAAAGGTTAGACCAGGAGAAACACAGACACACATTTGGTTTAAAAAATATTCTTTGGCACTACCAAGATTAAGTAATTATGTTAATGTTTGCCTGGTAAGTGAATCATTTCAAATTATTTATTTGCCTACAATTTACGGCCCATGGTTAGTTAATGTTTTAATGCCTCTCACAGAGTTTCACTCGACCTTAAGCTAATATCTGTGTATAGAGAAAGAAGGAGGCTCTCTCTGTGTGCAACAGGAACAATGACCAGACCTGGCTGCCCTGCAGCTCTTTCCAACTGTATAATGAGAAAATTCCAGGAATATTTGCCAAACAGCAGACCAGTCAGGAAGAAAGGAAACGATGGGAAAAGGAGAGGAGTAATCCAATCATGCCCTCATACCTAGTCCACTCCACACACATCATATACATATTTATCAGGGAGGTGGAGACACTGCTGAAAGAAATGTGGGGTAATAAGTGAGCGCCTCACTGGATACCCTCCATAGTGAAAAAAGTATGCGTTTTCTCAGCCAAGTCCTGGTTAAAGGCCTCAGTAAGGAGCTCTGCTCTACAAATTCCCTTATTTGAACAGGTGTTTCCTTGCAGAGGCTCTGTTGTGTCCAGCAGTTGAACTTTCCAACACTTGGCCTCTCACAAATACTCTTGTAGAGTGAAATATATTTCAAATTATAAACATACTGAAAAGGAGCGACAGCTAAAAGCTTGCTTTTTTTTTTTTTTGCAACCACTGCTACCGGTGCAAAAAATGAGCGATGCGGACGTGGTTTCGAATTACAGTCAAACCGTGTCACGGGTTTACACGTCAGATTAAGAATGTGAGAGGCTATTCCCACATTTTCTGAAGGGAAAAAGGAGTTGCCCATGTTTTTTTCAGGGGGAACCTGCCATAAAAAACCCTGCAGAGAGGTTTACTGAAGCGGCACAAGGCAACACAGTAACCAAAGCTGACAAAGACTGACCAAAAGGTGGTCAAATAAAAAGACACATAAAAATCCTCTCTCTCTTTCCTGTTTTTTTGTGTTAATACTCTAAACATGCTTCTATTTCATAGATGCCCCTGTGCATTGATGAATCATGAGATGATTGTAAACTGTAAACACTGGTTAAAAGCATTGTTTGGTTGGCACAACAGAACTGGGACCAGGACCAGGACCAGGACCAGGACCAGGATGTGACTCATGCTGCCCTAACACTGACAACATATTGACGTCACAACATTGTTGTCTAGAAAGAGTATTAACTTTATAACATCATGGCACTGAAAAGAATTGGTTCAACACAAACATCTCTCCTTTCAAAATGACAATGTTTGGATTGAGTCTAATATCTGTTATATTGTTGATACAACCATTTATTTTAACTTGAACAATGAGGGGTATTCTTTTTCACTAGAAATTCTCAGGCGGACGTGACTGCTTATTTAACTCAGAACTCAAGCTTCATGACATTGAGCCTGTCCTCTGGAACATTCCTGACATTGTTTTTGACCACTGAAGTCCTCTAATAAAAAAGAAGGTCCTGAAAAGGAGAATTTAAAAGAGCTGTGGAAGGCCACAGTTCATCTTGCGCTTAGGTCTTTTAGTGGATGTCTCCTCCCAAAATGTTTCCCCTTCTCAACTGTCTGCCAGAAAAATAATCTATAAAGAAATTGCACATTTTTTCCTCCATGATCCAAGGCTGAATCCAGAATCTGCAATCAGTTAGACATTGTGTTGTGAATCATGGATGTTGAAAAGGCTGATGCTAACCTTGCTGCTGTTTGGATGGAAAAACAGTTGAATCAGTGTGAATAAATTGGAAATGTGAGAACTAGGTAGGTCTAATTAGGAAATCTTAATCAGCTATGTTGAGATTTTCAGGGAGTAAGAATGGAAAAATTGAAGAAACAAAATGTGATAGATGTGGAATATTTTAAGGTTTGATTAGATTTAAGTTAAGTTTTAGAATAATTTGGGTTTGACAGTTTTTTTGTAGTAAATAAAAAATATAATTTAGGTTTAAAGTGAGTTGACTATTTTGAAAAATTGTAATGGGATTTTAAAAACTGTATAAAACCTTGAATGTAAGAAACATTTAAAACATCTTAATGGAGTTACTTGGCTGAATAGTAATCACCATGAGAGAATGTAGTCATGAATACACATCAAAATAAGGGTTTTGATTACTGATTATTATTTACAAAAGGTCTGACAATATTAAAAACAACTAAGATTTATTGGTAAATTGTTTTACTGATGGCTGCTAAACAAGAAGGGAGCCTGACATTTGGTAGCAACCTGGTTCAATGTACTTACAAAACACTAACAAACAAATTGCATTTTGCACCAAGGATGCTGCAAAATAAACAGCATAACATAGATTTGTTTTCCTCACAGAAATAGTTATTATTGTTGTCATGTCCTCACATCAACGCTGCACAATGCTCCCCATATTTGCCACAATATAAACCAGACTAACACGAAAACATAACCTAATTTAAATATGTTAAATACCGACTTATTTTTGTGCAGAATGTGCAACAATGTTTTTCCAGTTCTCCTTCGAGTGGAAACTGTCTTGTGGCTTGTTAGCTCCCCCCAAAAAAAATTCCTTAAAGGATCACAACACATGCAAGACTGACATCTTTGTTCCTCATCTGAAGTATTATGACTTCCTTTTAAAGCGAGGGCATAAATACAGCAGCAGCACTAACCCCAGCTTCAAAAAGTATGTTTCACTAGGAGGAGGAGGAGGACAGAATGGCTGGCATGTCGCAGGCTTTTCTGGCAAATCTCAGATTTTTTCCCAGCCCGTGGGTAAAGAGAACTGGCGCGGCTGTTCCATGGAAAGAGAACGTGCATTTCTGAAGTACAGCACGTCATCACTCTCTCCACAGCTGGGAGGACAAACGTGCTTGTGACAACCGCACTGTAAACATCTCCAGAGGGTCGAGACCAATACGCTGTGGAGGTACAGTGGATTACAGCCACTATTCAATTAACTCCTTGACTTCAGGGCTTAATACCTGACATTTGTAAATGTGTGTCATTTTCGGTATTCTCTTAATGTCAAAGAAATAAAGGTTCAATATCTGCACTTTTATGTGTTTTACTTGATATTTTAATAACCCAAACATGGTATATTTGCAATTAAAAGTACAAGAATTCAGTCATTTTACAATGGGACAGTGGGGACAGGTGGGCCGGGCAGGTACATATACTGTATATAAATAAAATCTAAAAAAATATTTTGAACGCGCCTGTTCTCTCTCACATGTGCGCAATGCCTTCACTGAAACTTAAGGTGAAGTTGGGTTCTAATTGTTGTCTAGGAACAGTAATTCTGCCTCTTCAGATACATATTTTCAATTAATAATAATTAAATTCAATTGTTTTTGAATTACAAAACCTTGTGAGAAAGATTTACATCCATAGACTGGTGTGTTACTGTTTCACACAATATGACTTGCCTCAATTCGATTAAACAAGTCTCTTATTTGGTTTATATCTGTAACCTGCTGTGGCAGCTACATACACACACACTGTAGCCCAGTCCATCTAAACAAGCAGCTTTTTGTAATCAAGCATGTAAAGAAAGTGAAGTACTTTGACTTCCTGGATACTCACACAGGTGAAGTCTTTGTCTCTCTGTGAATGGTGTCCTCCGCCTGCTCTTCATCTGAGCTGCTGCTGCCCGTGGCCTCAGAGTCTAATGCCTCCTGCAGTCCTCTTAACACCGCCCGGCTGGAGAGGCTGAAGTCTCGGAGCTCTGAGAAGGAACACGAGGTCATGGACGGCTCTCGCCAGGACAGATGTGGCTTTCTGCCCGCATGTGGAGATGAAACACCAAGATGTAAGGGGTCCTGGCTGTCATCAGACACAGTCGGACAGTACCTGTTCAGCCCCTCTAGCTGCTGGCTGCAGTGGCGCAAAGCATGCTCTCCAAGCAGGGCCTGCAATCTCCTCTGCAACCTCCAAGCTCGGCCCTGCAGTCCTACCTGCCTGGAAAGCTGCTCCCCCAGCACAGCTCGTGACCCCGACTGTCCAGAGGTCAGACAAACACCAGGTGGCCCCACTGATGCTGGAGGAACACAGTGTATTCCAACCATGTCCTTCTGTGATGTAGGTGGGGGTATAAAGCAGGGAGTGTAGCCTTGGGATTTCACCCCCCCATGGGAATATGAAGGAGAAGTGTTTGTAAAAGTAAGAAAGGAGTGATCAACACCATCTGGCCCACATAAAGGAGCAGCACTGTGTCCATGCTGCAGACAAGCCTCTTGGCTATTGTGCTCAGGAACAGGGACCACAAACATGTCTAGTGCATCTGGGAAGACAGAGCCCACCTGATGAGAATCACTCAGACCTTTATTGAGGGACAGGAAGCCGAGGAGGGATCCCGGACTGGGGAGAAGCAGCATGTCATACTGGCTGGCTGGGCTCTGCCGAAATGGGGAAAGCACCGGGTCGGCAGGAGTGTCCAGGGGGCTCGGGAGGAGGCAGGTGTCTAGAGGGGGAAACGAGGAGAGGTTCATCCACATCTTCTGCAAGTCACCGTCCTCCGTCGATCTCATCTGAGACCCGGCGCTTCGCATTACTCTCTCAGCAGCAGGAGGTGAGGATAGGTGGATCCCATGGCCATCTTTCAGGATCTTGGTCAGGGCTGGGGCCATAGCCCTTTCTGAGCCACGATACTTAAAGTAGCAGACTTCACAGCCTGCACTTTACTTCATCTGACAGTAAGAAAAAAATGCTTGTCAGTAATTTCCTGTTTCTAATGTGAAAACAAAAATCAATATTAAGGTGCTTGTATTGAGCTTACATTTATATGTAATAAGGCCTTATAAGGTGATTATTATTATTATTTATTAACAAAAAAAATCAATATTGAAGAAAACATGTACCTCTTACGCTTTCTTTTGTACACTGTTTTAATATAATTGGTTCACACATATCTCATAATTTATGTGTCCTAGGGCAGGTTTTAGCAAGCTAACTAACATAAGCTAACGATAGACACATAAAACTCAGGCATTTAGGCATGATACCTCCCATATTTTCCATCTGACGCCAGCTTTATTTTTCGACACGGATGTGTTCAAATAACTTGATGCAAAAATGTTAAATTGCGCCTAATATTCCTATAGGAATTTATTTTTTTTCAATAATGCAAATAGGCGCAGCCTATAGATTTCATATTGTGGTTCAAAATCACTTATTAGCAAAAGGAACGTTTTACAAACTCCATGAATAAAAATGTCATAATATAGAGTCATTACTGACCTTGTTGGCAGTTTTAAGTGTCCTATCAACAGTTTCACAGCTACTGCTTTCCCCATGATTGTGTGCGGGTTGAAACAAACTTTCTGAGTTTGCGCCATTTTGTCTGCAATACCGACAACGGCCACTGGGCCTGAGCTCGCCCAGAAGGAGGCGTGGCGTCCAGACGACGGGAAGTGACGTAGGACTAAATCCATTATAAAAACAGTTGATTGGATGACGTTTTGTAAATGCTACTGATAGCGACTCATTCAACCATTCATTATTTCACAAAAGATAGATTTTTTGATCGATTTTGATGCAAGGCATACTCAAAATATCAATATTTTTACATATATCTGACATATACCAAGTCACTAGATTAAAACTGGCAAACTGTTTTTTTTTCCTTTAACTAACGTTTTAAACACTCACGTTACTCATAATAAATCAATCAGGTAAAAACACTGAATATAAGTGATATCTTAAACTGTATCTGTAGCTCAACCAGTGATTTATCATTAACCGTCCATAGTAACTCATGGAGAAGTGAACCTAAGTTAACAGTTAGACTGAGTCACTTACCTGACCAGGAGGTAACGGTAAACCGTTAACTTCACATCGGTTATTCCAGTTCACATTTACGGCTCAGTAACGTAATGATCTTTCTCTCCTTTTTTTCTTTACTTGTCCTTATCAGATCTGACAATCACACGGGTCTGCCTCTCTGCTGTCCCCCGGGAACACTTGTTGTGTCCTCACAGATGTCCGACAGCTGGTGCGGCTCCTGCCAACAGACAGAGACGGAGCCTCAGCCTCTCTCTGCTCCGCTCATCAGCTGCGGGAGGAGGGCGGTGATGCCTTCACGGCCTCCGCAGAGGCTCGGACATCCAACCACTCTGAGTGGAAAATGCAACAGCTCACCAAAGACTGTTTCACCCTTAACCAGGGGGTTTTCAGCAGGGGGGTCCACGAGCCTACGGAGAACCTTTATACTTTAATCATATCTAAACATTTATTTCCCCACCCAAAACATTTAAATATGACTCAAATACACATTTACATGAATTGAACATATTATTTGCACAGATATATGTTTGATATGATTTTATTTATTCCTACAGTGAAATTAAAGGTTCACTAAAAATGGTTGAAACATTTTTTTCCAAATGCAATTAATGAATTGTACAGGAAAAAAAAATAAAATAACACATGGAAAGCAAAAAAACAACATTTCAGGCAATAATCAATGATAATAGTGTTAATTTCAAGGTAGCCAGACAAGGAAAGGGTAGCCACTGAAACATGAGCAACAAAGCATATTACATGTATATGGTTGCAGCATCATACAACCAGGCTGCAGTTTGTAGAGTTGAAATCCAAAGGTAAACATTTTACACAATATATGGGAGTGGAAGAGAACAGAGGTTAATAAAACTAAAATGGATAGGGCAGAGAAATGAAATGAAGCATGAAGATATTGATCAAACATTTAACATTATTCATGAACAGCATGACCACTAAATGTATTGTAAAAAAGACAAAAAGAAGCATTTGTACATAACATTCAACAAATATCTCACTCTATAAAACATACAAAATTATTGTTCCCAACATTACATTTCAGCAACTTGTGTTTTACAAGCAATCATTTATTCTCATTTTCTACACTACAAACAAAAATAAATCTACAGTCAGGTGTGACATTTATACAGCACAATTACTTTATGATAACATCATAACAGCTTGCATCCATGTACATTTCAGATTTATGTCACCAATGTCCTGATGTTCCTGTCTGAGCTTCAGAATCATCCTTCTTGCTCAGACTGTTTAGATGACAGCTGCTCTTTGTCTGAATACAATATATCACTGTAAAGCAGAGCAACAACCCCTTTAGAGGTTCTAGTACTTGATCCTTTTTGCTTGAAGTGGACAAACAATATGTTAGACAATCCATCTTTGTTTTTCAAACTGATGAAAACACTGATCTGTTTCTGCTATCAAAAGCTCAATCGATGTGCTCGAGTACTTTTCCATCTGACGTTTGCTGTCTTTAAAATTAATCTCTGTAATATGTGCAGATATTCTGTTCTCATCCATATTAATTTTGGTTTTGTTTACCTCTGTTTCTGTTTTGGTGTCTTCTTCCCTTGTGGTACTCTTACATTACAAATACATCTGAGTTTTTTTGTATCACATAAAAATAAATATGAAAATAAAGCACACTACTGTTCTTAGTATATGTATCTTAGTAATGTTCAAGTATTGATACTTACATGATGATCTGATGTATGATTAAAATCCAGAAATCAAACATTTAAATGAAAAGTTAGATAGAAAGCTGCAAGATCCTAAAAAGTGCTTTGCATATTTAAACTTCTCTGCTCTGAGTAGAAACAAATTATTAATTTACAGCCTTTAAAAATTGTGCTTATCTTAATGTAAGAGAAGCTGACATTGACAATTACACTGTCTTCACGACATCATAACCTTATCTCCCTGTACAACGAATGTGATTACACACAGACCTATGTTGGTATGTCCTTCTGCCTTCTGTGACACTCTTCATATTCCTGGATTCAGCATAAAATTTTTTAGTATGGACATGCCCTAATTTAATTTGCATAAAATATAACAGATTCCAATTATGCCTCGCACTGGTTTCAAGCAAAACTACAGCATCACATAGCAAATAACCACAAAGTTATTCAGAAATCGTAAATTACATTATATCAGCTGAGTGTCACATCATTTGTTACCATGCCAACGCCGGAACAGGCTTTGAGTGATTTCCACACTTCTGCTGCCCTCTCCCTGAAAGCAGCCTGGCCGATGCCAGTGCTGACCGTGGTGGCCGTGAAGTACAGCGCGGTGACAGTGAAGTCCAGCCGCCAACCCAGCTGAACGTCCGCATGGTGCATGAGGGAGAACGAGCTGAAGAGGTAGTAGACGATGTAGAGGGAGAAGAGCACGCTATGTGAAATCCCGTTGATGGCGATTTTCATCTGACATTGAAGAGTGGAGAAGGAGCTGCCGCCCTGGGCTGCACTCCTCATGTGTCTCAGTAGATAGAGGAACGTTGACACGCTGCACACTATCACTAGACACAGGCAGAGCACCATGTACAGTAGAGAGGTAAAGCTGATACTAAAGGTGTGCTGTTCATCAGCATGATCAGTACATGTGCCGTTGATGTAAGCTTCATTCGGACATGTCATTACAACATGCATAATTGCAATGAATAAAGAAGCTGTCCACTCCAGAAAAAAAGTAATGTAAATAAAAACCTTGATGTTGTTCTTGACCCAGATTAATAGAGCTCGCTGGACAGGGACAATCTGGATGCAGTAGTAGAAGATCAGCCAAACATAAGTACTTAAGCTGGTATGCAAATTGAAGAGCAAAGCAACCAAAGTCAAAATAATAATTTGACGATTTTCAATCCCTGCCTTTAATACCCAGCAGAATAATGCTAAGGAAACAAAATACATACAAGGGCAAAAGACAAGAGCTCCCAGGAGTAACATTAATGGTTGCGTGAGTCTTTTTCTGTTGCAGGGCGGGAACATCAAGCAAAATGCGTAGAAGATGTTTGCAATGAGGTTGAGAAAGATGAGAGGGCCGTTGATTAATAAAAAAGCCTGCTCACCCAGATTAATGTACCAGTGTTCCATTGGTGGTTTAAGAAAGTAAAAATATTAAAAGGCAATTGCTCCTTTTTGTGTGTATTCAGTCCTATATATCAGTCTTACAAGACACCTCATAGGAAACCAATGCACAGCAGCCTAATGTTGGAACACACCTGCAGAATTATTTGAATTACAAAGTGTGTCTAAATGTTTGACTGATACTGTAAATGACCCAGAAATGTGGTATGTATCATGTAAACAACTGTAACCACAATGAACAGGATGAAGCATTTATTCCCAAGATGCAAATCAGCTAATCTATAGTATATGTTCAATGTGAAGAAAAAAAACAACTTTTATATTTTTATTGCTCAGTATATGATGATTTAAGAGTTACACTATTTACTACTTAGCATTAGTATTATGCAATATTCCTGATGATTTTCTGGAACAAAAAAATTGCGTACTTCTAACTAACCAACATAATTAATAAATGTGCAAGAACTCGGAATGACATAGTTACATATGTATATATATATATATATATATATATATATATATATATATATATACAGTGGGGAAAATAAGTATTTGAACACCCTGCTATTTTGCTATTTCTCCCACTTAGAAATCATGGAGGGGTCTGAAATTTCCATCGTATGTGCATGTCCACTGTGAGAGAGATAAACTAAAAAGAAAAATCCAGAAATCACAATGCATGATTTTTTAACGATTTATTTGTGTGATATAGCGGCAAATAAATATTTGAACACCTGCGAAAATGAATGTTAATATTTGGTACAGTAGCCTTTGTTTGCTATTACAGAGGTCAAACGTTTCCTGTAGTTTTTCACCAGGTTTGCACATACTGCAGGAGGGATCCTGGCCCACTCCTCCACACAGATCTTCTCTACATCAGTCAGGTTTCTGGGCTGTCGCTGAGAAACACGGAGTTTGAGCTCCCTCCAAAGATTTTCGATTGGGTTCAGGTCTAGAGACTGGCTGGGCCATGCTAGAACCTTGCTATGCTTCTTACGGAGCCAGTCCTTGGTTTTCCTGGCTGTGTGCTTCGGGTCGTTGTCGTGTTGGAAGACCCAGCCATGACCCATCTTCAATGCTCTGACTGAGGGAAGGAGGTTGTTCCCCAAAATCTCACAATACACGGCCCCAGTCATCCTCTCTTTAATGCAGTGCACTCGTCCTGTCCCATGTGCAGAAAAACACCCCCAAAGCATGATGCTACCACCCCAATGCTTCACAGTAGGGATGGTGTTCTTCGGATTGTACTCTTCATTCTTCTTCCTCCAAACACGCTTAGTGGAATTATGACCAAAAAGTTCTATTTTGGTCTCATCTGACCAGAAAACTCTCTCCCATGACTCCTGTGTCATCCAAATGGTCATATGCAAACTTAAGACGGGCCTTGACATGTGCTGATTTAAGCAGGGGAACCTTTCGTGCCATGCATGATTTCAAATCATGACGTCTTAGTGTATTACCTACAGTAACCTTGGAAACGTTGGTCCCAGTTCTTTTCAGGTCATTGACCAACTCCTGTCGTGTAGTTCCGGGCTGATTCCTCACCTTTCTTAGAATCATTGAGACCCCACGAGGTGATATCTTGCATGGGGCTCCACTACGATTGAGATTGACCGTCATGTTTAGCTTCTTCCATTTTCTAATGATTGCTCCAACAGTGGACCTTTTTTCACCAAGCTGCTTGGCAATTGCTCCGTAGCCCTTTCCAGCCTTGTGGAGGTGTACAATTTTCTCTCTTGTGTCGTTGGACAGCTCTTTGGTCTTCGCCATGTTACAAGTTAAAGTCTTGCTGATTGTATGGGGTGGACAGGTGTCTTTATGCAGCTACCACTTCAAACTGGTTCATCTGATTAAGGATGATACATGGATGCAGGTGGACTTCTAATGGGCGGACTAACAGGTCCTTTAGGGTCAGAATTCTAGATGACACACAGGTGTTCAAATACTTATTTGCCGCTATATCACACAAATAAATTGTTAAAAAATCATGCATTGTGATTTCTGGATTTTTCTTTTTAGTTTATCTCTCTCACAGTGGACATGCACCTTTGATGAAAATTTCAGACCCCTCCATGATTTCTAAGTGGGAGAAATAGCAAAATAGCAGGGTGTTCAAATACTTATTTTCCCCACTGTATATATATAGAACTGATATTGGGTGGAATGTGGGTCTGTGTTAGCTTTTGGTTAAAAGGCCTAAAACACAGGTACAGCCTGTATTTTTTGAGATAGCTTCAAGGTAACTATCCAGCTGCACACAGGACATCCTGGTGGTTTGCCTTTTGGTAATTAAATGTATAAGAGGGTCTGAAGGATAAGAGGGAATCTGCAATTCGGCCCTGTTAGAGATGCTCTTTGATTCAGCAGGTTTGTGACCAGGGTTCAGACAGAGAATTCTAAGGTGAATTTTTTCCTTTTTGCTACCTTCAAAATAATTGGTATCCCCAGAACAAATTTAGGATAATAAAACCTATATGAGGGTCTGCTGTGGCTAGACAGCGAGAGATCTGCAATCTGCAACTCAGAGATGCTCTCAGATTCAACAGGTTTTGACACTGTTGTGACACTCTTTTTGTAATAAAATCCTTTTTATGCAAGAGGAAGACTTGTCAGGTAGTGATTTCTATCATCAGCACATCAAGAAACAACTATGTCAGCTCTATTTAATTTGAACTAAAACAATGTGTTAGCATTAAGCTCAAAGCACTGCTGCGAAAAATTATGTCATCACAGACCTTTGTCCTATCATGTTAAAAAAACGATTTCATTTTAAGTGTTTTTATTGTCTTACTGTGCAAGACGCTAAAAACCTAAGAGTACATGTGACCAATATATGAATGTACAGTACTATTACTGCAACATATTTAATTTGAAATATATTTTTATTGGATTTTTTAAAAAATAATGCAAATTCAAGCTTTAGTAGTTAAACATTACAAACTGTGTCAAACACAGAATAAAAGAGTGGAGAGTAACTGCTGTGCAATATTTTTTTATTTAAATAAACACGTCTGACTAAAACGCCAGAATCAACCGATCATACATACACAGAGACAAAATAGTCACATAAAAATCATATTCCAAATGACACATATTTACATTCGGACACTGACAGTTATGATATTTCTGGTATACAAATAATTTCCCTTCTCTCTCTCGCACTCATACACACACACACACACACACACACACACACACACACACACACACACACACACACACACACCTAAAGCCACAGGTTCGTCCCTCTTATGTCCAGCAGTGTGTCTGAATGAGGTGTCCACTATGCTACATGTCAAGGACTTGGACATAGGGGGAATAAATAAAGCCTGCTATCAGCTTTTCTTGACATCAAACTAAATTTTGTGCCTCCTTCAGTGGTTTATTATTGTCATGACACATTAATACTCTTTTTCTCAGACTATTATCTGAGAAGATTTTCAAATCACAGCAGTGGCATGCACATATTCATATTTCAGCATTTAATGGACCATATCAATGCTTTTGCATGGTCTAGTCTATTTACTACACATCTCATATAATTCACTACTGTTTTCCATTCATTGCCAATCATTCCCAGTATTTCTGTGAGCACAGCAATTGAACACTCTACATCAAATCTGCTTTTTCTTCTTCTTTTTTTTAACAAAGTGCTGTAATGCAATGCAGACTTTTCAAGCAAATCTGCACAGCATCACCAGGCAGCAACATAACTCAGGTAATGGAAGGCAGACATGCTGTTTTCTGTAATGGATGACCCACCTTGAGTATGTTGCAAATGTCTGCAATTTGTTTGCATTATACAGCGAAGCAAATGGGAATCAGTGGCTGCCTGCAAGGCAGGAAGAACACATTAAATAATCACGGCACACCATGCTTTGGAAAATGGTGGCAGTAATGTATAAGTATATGACTAAATGAGAAGCAAATTAGCCCTAACATGCAAAAACATTGAAATGGCCACGAAAGAACACTCATATAACATTTTACTTGCAAACATGTGCACGTCCGTAACATGCAGACACACACACATACACACACAGCTCACGCATTAGCATTGTCACTGTGAAAAACAATAATGATGCATCACAATTGCCAGTAAAAGATATGTCATTTTCTGAAGGTATGTGCATATGTGTGTTTGTGTGTGCGCACACGTGTGCATGCGTTCAGGGCGGTTAGAAGTAGTCTCTTCTCCGTGAATCATCACTGATGAAGGATGGGTTCCACTGGGCGGGGTAGATGCATGAGTGGCGAGAGCCCGGCAGGCCTGTGAACGGATACAGGCCGTTTCTCTCCAGGTCGGAGTTACGCAACGCAGGCTGTGAGAAAGGGCGGAGAGGGTGAAAGAACATAAATCATACAATACAAAAAGTAACCGGTAGGGGTTCGGAATGTGAGTTGTATTCTGCTGTAATGTATGTCTCCTTACAGAGTAGTAAATGTCAGTCATCTGCAGCAGGTTCTTGGTGCTGCCGTTCTCCTGCATCTCGATGGTCTCTCTGCCCCACTCCGTAGATATGCGGTTATTCTTGGGGAAGTCTGCATACGGAGACATCTGCAAGTCTCCACTATTGAAGATGATCTTGTTGATGTCATTCTTATCTCTCCTAAAAAAGATAATAATTATGTTTAAAACATTTAAAAAGTTAATCTTTACAAACTAAGCTATTCAAAATAATGTGTATTCATACAATTAACATCAACATAGTTGATTTTAAGAAACACAATGTTAAAGTTTGCCATTGTTAATTATTAGAACACTTTCAGCATTTCCAATGTTTGAGTATCTCAGTGTAAATAACTTTCTATGTTGCTAGCTGCCAATGGAGTTACAGAATGTTTTGTTTGGAGTTTAGGTGTACTGATCCTTTAGGTTACCCTTTAAATGTTTATATATTATTATACATGTGAAATACAATTCCCAATATTGTGCAAGAAGTATGAAAATGGAAATTTAAGGGTGTTTGGTTTGGTTTTTACGTTTGGAAAGCTATGTTTTCAATGCAGATGATAACAGCGATCTTACTTGCAGCAAACAACGATGAGAACAATGATGAGGATGAGGAGCAGGCCGCCTCCTGCAGGTGATACCACCACTGCAATCAGCTTGTAAACTGGAATGTCAACGAGCACCATATTAAATACTTAACTTTAAACTTACTTAATTTTCTTATTGTATTGGTGATGTTGATATTGATGATACATATTGATGCTGTAACAGTAACTTGTGTTCCACTACAGATAAAAACACTTTATTTAGCTGAGGTTTTCTCATCCAATACATATGAACAAACATAACACATGCATGTAAAAATCAAAACAGGCTTTTGCTGAAATGAAACTGATTATTACAGTTCTCTGTTACTTAATTTTTAGTGGCACTTACAATTTCCGCAGTTGAATCCTCCAAATCCAAACATGCATCTGAAAAGTGGCAATAGAATTTACGATGAGAAACGTGGTCTGGATCTTTTTGGAGTAAATGGACTGACACAGCAAATGAAGCTGAACTTACGGTACACAAGTGCTGTTTTCCAGCCGGTAGCCGTCCCTGCATTCTGCAGCAAGACAATTTAATCAGAAATTTATCTTTACAAATATCCAGTGCTTTTGATTTTGATACATGTATTTGCAATTATTTGTTTGTTGGTGTTTTTTTGTTTAGCATGTAGCACACACACACACACACGCTTACCTAAGCAGGACAGGTCGTCAGGGTTGTGTTTGTAGTATCCTTGCAGACATTGGCACTGGGCTGTGCCGATGTTGTCTGTGCAGGTGGAGCGCTCTGTATCACACAGAATCCTCTGGGCTGAACACAGACTCTCCGCTGGTACACAGAGGACAGAAACAGTCACAACCAAAAGAAAATTGTAGTCATAGTTTAACAACAAGGTAAAAAAATTACAATTCATTATTCATATACACTGCATGTTCACAACAACCACCCTACATACAGTTACTGATGTATACATTACCTTATAATAATTTTATTGTGGATCTCCTTATAGTAATGAAATATAGCCAATGGATGATGTCATGTCAAATGTGTAATAGTGTGGTATCTTTAACACGGGAGCTATTTATGGCCAAATGTGCCCTCTAGTGGCTGAAAACATACTCAGAATGACCGGTGTTTGTGAGCCCTTATGGGAATAAAGGCTAATATGAACAGAGATGCCTGGCTATAACAGTACCGTGATAAGTGAGCTGGTGGTGCAGGACTATCCGGCAGTGGGCCTGCGCCGAGCTGCAGTTGCTGAGAGACATCTGGATGGTGTTGTAGACCTCAGCGCTTGTCACATCAGTGGAGATGGAGAACATGTTGACGGCTGATATATGAACTCCGTTCTCTTCTCTGTGGGGGGATCAGAGGTCTTTAAAGAGGTGTGCACTCACAAAATGGGGTAAAATATTTAATTTGAAGTTAAATGTGCATGAAACTAAATGTTTTGAATTGCAATGCAGTATTGCAACAGTAGACTGACTGAATATAGATTAAACAAGAAATATTGTTGAAACTGCATTATTTTCTTACATCATCTTTCCTGTTTTGGAAGTTGTAGGTTAACTTATAGCGCAAATGTTTATATTGTATTTCTTTACATGGAAATTAGTGAGAAATTTGTAGGTGACATTATTTATATGTAATTTTTCACTGATCCGGCCCAATTGAGATAAAATTGTGGTGGATGTGGCCCTTAACCTAAACTAAGTTTGACTCACTGTGTCCACATTTCTTATAATAATACTTTGTTAATCTTACTTCCACTACATATTCCACTAGTATTAAATACATAATTGTAACAAATTGAATTGCACTTGGACCAAGAGAGATAAACTGAGATGGTAGTATTTGTCACTTAGTCATTATCTTGATTAAAAAAGCAAGATTTATTTCCTTTTTATCGGCCGTTGAATAATAATAATAAAATATATTAATAATAAAAAATATATATATAACCTAGAGTCGATGTACAAAAAACGGACAGCTCATGACGAGAACTCACTTCCTACTAAGAGTTGAGCGGCTGTAACCTCGGAGGACTGACAGCGAGGCATTGAGCTGAGGAGGAGAGAGGAACAGAGCATGTGTCAGATACAAACACATACACGTTGAGGAGAACATGCAGAGATGTGAGTTGCCTCTCACCAGCTGAATGATCTCTCTCTGGATTTCATGCATGGTGGCGCTCTTGAAGATATTGGGGTCATGTGGCTTTCTGTTCACACTGAAAGTTCCGAGGAAAGTCTTTGCTGTGGAGGGAGAAATTCAGTGTCAGTAAATTAAAGAATGAATTAAACATATAAAGATTTACTATAGTGATGCAGTCTTACCTTTGGTGCAGGTGCGTCCGTCCTCCAGGTCCAAACCCAGCGGACATTCACAGCTGAAGGAGCCTCTGGTGTTCACACATCTGGAGCCACTGGGGCAGGGGTCCTGCTCACACTCATCCACGTCTGGACACAGTTACATGTAGCAGGTTACCATATTAGACATAAAAGAGTCTTTAGGGAATTCACAAACGTACACTGCAACCAAACGTGTGTAGGTGTCTGCCCAGAGACCAGGAGGTTGGGGTTTCAACTCCCATCCGGGTCATAGCAAACACTGTATACAACGGTACCCATTGCCTCCATGTTTTTTCCTGTTATAATTACTTATGTTATTATTATTATTATGTTATAATAACCTTGAGCAGAATTATCTTGATTATTTTATTCCACTTATTTCATTGGCATTTTTTTTATTTCAAAACTTTATTTCTAATTATTTTTTTCTTGATTTTGGTGAAAATGATATTCATATTTTCTTACTTAAACAAGTTAAACTTACCAAAATCAGAAAAAAAAAAAAAATTAAAAAAGCAAAAATTATTTACCAACGGAATAATTAGAATAAGATAATACAAAATGTTTTTTTTACTGACTTACTGTACTAAATACAAGATATTTTCACTTGTTAGGATTTCATTTTCTGATTGTAGAATCTTTATCTATTTTCAATCTTAATCTTAATTGTCTTAACCTGCAAAAATCATGGACTACACTACCCCAGACTTTTTTTTTTATAATCTTACAATCAATCTGACTCACTCACTTGCCTTACATATCTGAAGCCTATACGATTTTGCCTAAAAGCAACCGTCTAAAATCTTGACATGGAAAACTCATGCTCGGTAAATTGAAAAAACCCCAACCATGTCTCTAAGATGTCAGAAAGAATAGAAGAGAACTGAAGCTAACCCTGGTTGCAGGTGGGTCCTGTCCATGCCTGCAGACAGCGGCAGGCGAATTCATGCCCTTTGGAGCTCACACACATCCCCCCATTCAAACAAGGGTTGGACACACAGGGGTTTCCTGCAGAGTAGAGAGCAGAGAACAAGCATTTTACTCTATATGGTAACAAAAACTAAAACCCTTAATAAAGTTCTGTGAGACCCTGAAGTGAAAGAGGACTATGAAATACTGACTTGGTGCTGCTTCCTTGCCGGGTCGGACACCGGCGAGTGAGGTCGTCGCCGTCAGCTCTGTTGTTCCACTGTCTGCCTGTTTCCTGGTGGTGTGCAGTGTCTCCGTGCTCCTGGTCGGGGTGCTGTGGGTGTAAGTGGTGGCGACGTGCCGGTCGTGGGCCGTGGTGACGCCCACGGTGCCCGTGCTGGTGTCCAGCCGCAGGGTGGTGACTTTTGTCGGGTCAGCCAGCACGGTGGACGGGCCCTGGGTCCTGCTGGTGGACAGGCGACGGGTGGAGGGCGCTGCATAGGTGTGCCGGCTCTGGGTGGAGGCGCTGGCTGGGGCTGTGGTGTAAGGGACGGTGGATTGGGTGGGTGACCTGGGGGTGGAGATGCTGGCGGTGCTGCTGGACCTGGGGGGAAAGGTGGTGGGTAGAGGAGTCGTGCTGGTGGCGGAGGGAGTGGCTTTAAAAGTTTCTTTCTCTGGCATGGGCGACCTGTTAAGTGTAAAGTAAAGAACAGAGATACTGAATCAATATTGCAGACTCCTGAAGAAAAATTTTAAAAAAGCATGTCATAAAAAACATGTAAACACTATCAGCTTCATATTTTTGGCTACTGCAGCTCAGGTCTAAATTTACAATTCTGTTGATCACTAAATATAACTAGAAGAGCACTCAGAGAGCGCAGATCTCCGCCAAGCACACGACCAGGCTATGCAGGTGCAGACATCACCACCAGGTAGCCCCACACAATGGTGTTTGTTTAAAAGTCCATTTACCACAATGTTACTGAACAGAAAATTCAAAGCAATATAGAATGCAGGATTTCTTCTGAATCATTACCAAAATGTAATCATCTATTCATTGTACCATTCCCAATATTTGCTGTAAGTTTGATGTTTGATTATCTTGCTAACAGACAGACAAATGCTGGCAAAAAACATAACTTTCTTTGCTGAGGTAACGTTATAGAGATGCTGACCTGACCTGACATGAAAATGTCCTGCAGAATGTTGCAGTTCTTTAAAGCATAATGATAAAAATATTACACCACATTCTGCCTTGGTATAAGTGAAGGTTAAAAAAAAAGATTGATAATCACAAAAACAAACCTTTCTGTAACAGGGGCAGCGGTGATGGTGGTGAGCGGGACCTCAGTGACCAGCACTGGTGTTTCTGTCAGAGAGCTGTCCAGGTCCGTGGTGGTGCTGCTGACGGTTGGAGGCGCTGTGGTCAGAGCGAAGCTCGCATTCTCCTTCCTGGTCTGGGATGAGATCTCCTCCGTTCCCTCTTGGTTCTGAGTGCTGGAGCTGAAGGTTCCGGTGGAAGATTCCGTGGAGGATCCGACACTCGAGGCCGACCGCTGATCTGTCCCTGACATTCTGGTGGGACCGCCTGCAGGTGAGCTGACAGGAGGCGTGGAGGAAACGGACACCTCGGATTGGTCCGTGCTGGGCTCAGTGACCCTCAGAGGCGGCGTTGAGTCTGACGTCCCCTCTGACGTTGAGGTGTGTTCCTGCTGGGTGGCATTAGGGGGTCCGGTTAAAGTTTGGGTCCCCCTGGACCTCCCTACGCTTCCAGTTTCTGAAAATATCCCCCCAAAAGCCTGAGTGATGTGCTGGTCTGTGGTGTCCCTGCTGTCAGCCCTGGTGGACGGGGCGCTGTGGGTGTAGTCCTCAGTCTCCGTGCCCTCCGAGGCCGGAACGGCCCAGGTCGAGGCTGGTGGGCGGGAGTTGGAGTCCTCCGTAAACGCAGAGGAGGCGCTGCTGTTGGAGGAGGAAGAGGTGACTGACAGCAAGGTCCTCTCCCCGGGCCTGCTGATTGTGGTGGAAGTGTAGGCACTGTCGTTGAGGCCGGCCGCCTGCGACGCCAGGGATACGGCGTCTCCCGGTCGAAGGGCGCTCTCCGCACTGTCTCTGGGCATGCCGGAGTCCTCCGTCCCCATCCAGGACATGTCCCTCTGGGACACAGCAGGGGAGTGATCTGGCAGCTGCTCCGTGTTGAGGGGGTCGCTCCACTCCCTGCTGCTGCTACTGATGCTGCTGCTGCTGATGCTACTGATGATGCTGCTGCTGGCCTCACTGTTGGCTGCCACAGGGGTGGAGGTGAGCGGCTCCGTCGACAGCTGTACCGTCTCTAGTGCCACGCTGCTGGATTCCGTGAAGGTTTGTGTTCGCTCAGTATCTGTGGAAACAAACCAGTACACAGTTGTTTAGTTACTCACTGCAGATCAGCCTGTCAGACATTCTCACGCCTGGTATTTCTCTTTCTGAGATGATTAGCCAATTAAGACGATTTCTGTGTGGAGTTTGCAGGTGATGAGGGTGTGCCTCACAATATACTGGCAACCTGTCTGGGGTGTATCCCTGAAAAATGCTGGGATTGGCTCCAGTGTTGGTCTCTCAAGAGTCCCGATTTGCACTTTTTTTATGTAAATAGTTTTGATTTTGAACTATTTACAGTAATAAACAAGCATGTTGAACACACAAACATCATTAATACACACTCAGCATTTGTCATCATTACCCAGTACATAAAAGCCAGCCTCTGCATGGTAGATGCCATTACAGGGAGTCCAACAGAGGGTTATTCTTTTTTTCCCCCTTTCACTTTGTCAACCTTTTTTTTTTCCTTATTATAACTTGTTTTTTGATATTGGGATTTTCCTCCAGGAGCGGCCACCAGATGGAGCTCAGCGGTCTGTGACTGGCCTGTTCAGGCTGCAGGAAGACGGGACGATGGTGTCAGAAGAACTGTTGCCTGCCGCAGAGGCAATGATTTTGGGTGGAGAACAATTGGCAGCCGGGCTCGTCTACTCTAACAAAGGCTTGTGGTCCTAAATATGGCGGTGACTGTCTCTGTTGGGAATCTGCCATTTCCTTCCTAAAGCTGAGTGAGCACAAGGCCCCGGTAGAAAACTGTCACCATGGGTGTGTATTTTTGTTATGTATTATGTTTTGGGTTTTTTTTCAGCCTGGCTCAAAAATGACTGTTTAGTCATAAAAACAAAAAAAATAAAATCAGAAGTGAAATGTTAAGAAACTCATGCACGAAGATCCACAGCTTGAATCAAACCAGGGGACTGGGCCGTAATATTTATGACTGATTTATTAACATATAATTAAATCAAAATAAGAGATGCAGTGTTTTAATACTTTAGATTGAGCCCTGTTTATCTATATAGGCAGGAAGGAAAATTGAATGAATGTCTGTGGGTTTATCACTGCACATAATCCCTTTCAACATAATTTAGCAGATATTTTTTATGTATTTTTGCTCTCTATCAGCTCCTGAGAAAAAAATCTCATTAATTGCTAAATTCTCCCTTGTCACTAATATGCTGGTTGGTGTGTGCCCTTTTTTTTTAATAGATCAGTACTGAGCAGTACAGTAAAGTTGCAGCTGGACAGCCGCACAAAGAGCTGAGCTAATGATGTGAAACTCATTAAAGTGGAGGCAGCGCTTCGGTGTCTGTGGGTTCGTGACAAGCAACGCCTTGTTACACACCGTAATTACATGCATTGTTGTCCATCAAAATTAACGTGTTCATGATCACTGAACACGAGCCGTTTAGAAAAAGACTCCCATTGTGATGTCACAACAGGGGTGGAAGTTAATCGTCACCGCCCCCCCGGGTCCATGAGTGCTTGTACTTGACTCCTGTTTCCCGTGGCTGACCCCATCTCTCTGATGGGTGTGATGTTTCCGACAGCTCCAGGCTTATCACAACAAAGTGGATGTTTCAACGGGGGAGGAGGGAAACAGGATTTTTCAGGGCGAGCCAGTGAGCAGCCAGACTGCATTGCAGCTACATGTCTAACAAGGGGCTTTCAGACCATAAAAGGATGCATGTTTTTCAGAAATAGACCATGAAAATGTAAATATTAAATTGGGACAAATGGCCCCTTTAAATATCAAATGTGTGAAAAATTAACCTGCTCTGACCCATAGGCTTTTTCTCTGCCTCTCCCTGACAGGTTCTATCTGGCCGAGCTCCAGCAGCTCAGGAATGAATCAGCAGCCCTCTGAGGTTCAAGGCTGGATATCATCCTGACACCCAACACAGAGACCAGCCGCCACCGTCCAATACCGGCGGAGGGGGCAGAGTTCAACTGCAGAACGGGCGTCTGCCGGGAGCCTGTTAGAAGAGCTGAGCCGTGGGACTCTATTTTTCTCTCTCTCACACTTCCTCTCCATGTGTCTCTTTCATTATTTCATTTTCGTCTCTCCGGATCCAGCCCGGGCAACAAAACTCAGACTGGAACGTGGTGTTGGCAACGAGCGACGGACACTCCCAGATTGTCTGCTGTTTATCTCCCCAGCTCTTAACTGTTAACGCTGGCCCAGTCAGTGTCGTCTTCTCACATCTGTTACACTCGAGAAACTCTGGACTCAACCAGGAAAGGCAACACATCGGGCATATTAATGAGCACAGGGGATGCTATGACAGAGCTGTGTAGTGGTGAAAGGTGGTTGTGGGGGGGGAAATATGTGTGAGGAAAGTGACTCATTTTCCCTTTATCATTCTTCAGCCCTCGGATTGCTTCAGAGAAGCTGCACCGCGCAGTTCCTGGGCTGAATGTGTGTGAAGGTGTAAATCGAAATGAACCCAGGAAACAACATTACTTTATAATGTCAATAAACCTTCAAAAACAGCCAGGCTTATCACATACATTCCTGTTAAGCTGTGAGAAATGAAGCCTGCACCTGAGAAGTGACTTTTATTATCATACTACTTCATACTTCTAATTCAGTGCATTTGAGAGGGAAATATTGTTCTGTTTCTTGTGTAAAAAAAAAAAGGTTCTGCACTTTGTGTAAAATGTTGCTATATAAAGTGCATTATCACTATTATTATTATAGAACATATGCTGTACCACAGTTTTACTAGTAATCTATTGTATCTAAATATCTAAACTTGGCTTCATATTGATGAGCTACGTGAACATGAATATGCTATACACATATTTGATAATGATAAAGAATTACTTTTTGTAATTTAAATACATTTTGCTCATTCCACATATATATTTTTCAGTAACATTTTGAAATAAGTAAAGAATCTGAATACTTCTTGGAGATTTTGCTTTCTACGTTGATTGTTAAATATGTTCTTACACTGTGATGGTTTATTTGGGGTCTTTTGTGCAAAGAATCAGAACCTAAATTCATCATGCATCCTCACTAAATACAAGTTAACTTTGGTTTCTCTGAGGTTTATATATCTTAATACATCATTGATCCCTCTCAGATGGCTCCGCTCCCTTTTCTTGCGGATCTTCCTGTTCATGAGTTGTTCATTTTTCAATATATTGATGAGTGATTGACTGTCAGAGCCTCACAGATCACCTGGAGGAGCTGATGAGCCTCCAACAACAACAGAAACTAAAAAAAGTTGTCAACAAGTGTTTTGTGGTTAGATGAACCTGAATGAATATATAGATTAGGTGGTAAACATGTTAATGGTTAAAGTTCTTGCAGGTTGGACTGGGAAATATATTAATATATCTAGATTGTGACACAAGACTCGATACAGTCTTATATTTTAGATATCTTAATACTGTGATTTCGCATAAGTTGTCTATTCCTGGTTTTAAAGGCGGCATTGCGGTAAAGTGACGTCATTTCTTTAGAACTTACTACACATGTCTAATAGTGCTGTTACCCAATATGTCATTATGAGCACATTACTGATTGTAACATTTTACCGTTGCAGTATCCATATTGAGATGTTTAGTCACAGGAATGGGTGAAAGTCTGAAATGTTCAGAACTTCTTAAAGGATCACTTTACCTGTTGATTTTTAAAATTAATTGATCATATGTTTACACTGTGTTAAAAAGCTGTAATAGTAGGTAATATACACATATCCTAGTTACTCAAGTACAAGAAAATTTCTTTGAATGTTTTGTTTTGGGATTGACAAACAGCCCAAAATTCAAAGAAATATAAAATAGAATGAGTTAAAATAGAGAAATGCAGTGAATCCACACAAATAAAAAGTCCTTTTTGCTTGAAAAATGACTTGAATGGTGAATTAATTATAAGAATAGTCACTGATTAAATATCAAACAGTTGCATCACTAGCCAATCAGTGAATAATTGAATATTTGGTATAAAATGGATCAACAAATTCCCTCCATAAGTGAAAATATGCACACAAAAGAAACAAAAAGTAAACTGAGAACTTTAAGGATTTGAACTGGTAATTAGAATATGACATTGGTTTTGGTAGAAAAAAAATGGTTAAGGACACTTTTTAGCGTTTTCTTACAGTGTATGAATATTCAATTATTTGTGAGAGAAACTTAATTGATTATAACACTAATTGTTAGTAGAGGCCCTGTAGTGAAGCATGATGCACTTGTTTCATGGCACCAGATGAACATCCAGTTGAACTGATGCAGCACATTTCACTCTAAGAAACACAGACGTATTCCTCTCTTTTCTTGCAGCCAAACCCCCTTTAAGTAGAACATACATGTGTGGAGCCATGTGGGGAGATAAGCTGAACTTCACATGTTGTCTGCAGGCCTCAGACACTCGTCTTACCGAAGCTTCCAGCAGCAGCCGTGTGTGTTTCTGCGGTGTGTGTGAGCAGCAGGTTTCTCTGTGATGGTGACAAAGTCTCGCTGGAGTGTGAAGTTGAAGTCGCGTTATATCCCAGTTCATCCGCGGCTGTGGAATAGTAAGATCCAGTCGCGCCGGGCTCCGCGCTGCTGTTGTACGGGGTCCCTGCCCGGAGGGGCCCCGGTAGACCCAGCAGCAGTAGCAGGACCGACAGAGACAAACCCGGAGCGGGATTCCAAAACCACGTTTCCATGATTTTTTTTTTCAAGACCCCGAGCACGGTCGCCGATAGTTGCCGTGAAGTCGAGTGGAGGCCGGGGAGTCCGCCGGGGACAGCATGGGAGGAGCGCTGCGGCTTTCACACAACTTTCATGACTGATATAAATCCGCGAGGAGGCGAGAGGACGAGGAGGAGGAGGAGGAGGAGGCCCGGAGAGGAGAGAGGAGGTCCGCCGCTCTGACGGCGGGGAACGGAAGATAACACAGACGAGGAGGAGGCAGCAGCCCCTTATCAAACAGTGGAGGAGCTCCTCCTCCTCCTGCACGCGCGCACGCGCTTACACACACGCGCGCACACACACGATGGTGCCTTCAGGTGTTGTATTGTGGAATTCGTTCCCCATCATGTATATTCTCATCGGTAAAAAAAAATCGCGATAGATATATATATATATATATATATATATATATATATATATATATATATATATATATATATAAACAGAATAACGATCTGACTCTTTCTCCTTGGCTAGTGGCCTTGCAGGTTTGATCCCCTAGCACGTTCAAATGTTAAAAGTAATAGTCTTAGTTATAGCAATATTTACTCATATTTATACATAAGGCAAAAAAGATCATGAATCACGGAGGGTAAAAATATTACATCTTTGGAGGACCCCGCGTCTCCCTCTCTCTAGTCTAGCCCGAGTCACTGCTGCTACGATAACTAACATCGTTTGCACTCATTAGGTAAAATTTTAAATAGCAGACTGTTAAAATAAGGCTAAATTGGACAAATGTGAAACAAGTGGTGTGATAAATGACTTTCTGCTTTCTGAATATTAGTTTAATTAGTTTCTTTTACGTAGTTAGCTACTAGCTGACTGTCAAAATTTGCTGTTAGACACTGACCCCGCCCACTGGAAAAGAGCATCTGGACCAAACCACTTTTCGGATTAGGGGGGTGGGCGTTATATTTATTTTCAGAATTAAGATTAGGAAACACATTTTTTTCTTACATTTAGCAGACGTCGTATTGTGTGTTTATTTAATATCTCTTGAATACAAACAATGGAATAATTGGCGTTTACTAAGATTTTTCTGGGGGGACAACTTTATGGAAGGGCATGACATGTCCCCTGTGCCCTTCCCGGGGATTTTCGCCTAAATATGATTATTAAATGCTGTGGCTATTTTATGAAATTAATGCAGTGCCCATAGAAAGTCTGTATT
Source organism: Eupleurogrammus muticus (assembly GCA_036785175.1). Taxonomy (NCBI): domain Eukaryota; kingdom Metazoa; phylum Chordata; class Actinopteri; order Scombriformes; family Trichiuridae; genus Eupleurogrammus; species Eupleurogrammus muticus. The sequence continues at coordinate 16,504,345 of JAYKQN010000001.1, forward strand.
CCTATAAAAAAAAGTAGATAGATTAGATGTAAGTGAATTTTTCCATAAAACAATAGTGATTAGCTGTAACACTGGAAAAAAATTACTACTGCAGGATAGCAGGATCACATATCTTTGTATAGAATTTTACATTTCTTTTTTGTAAAATATATTTTGTGACATAGACATAAGAGAATGCTTCATCTAGTACTCTAACCTGCTGGGTCTGCTGCTTATAAGGCAAGAACACTACCCTCTACACCACTACAGCACACCTACAGGATTTTAAGTTTTAACAATAATGATGAATAATGTTTTGATCATCCAAACAATTTCACAAAAAAGGATACACACCATTATGCCATACGTAAGCTATATCTGAACACTGAGGTTGATCCAACAAAGTCAGAGAGATATGTGAGTCACAGACTGACAGAAGCCCCTTGCGTATAGATGGATAGAAGAAGATAGACGATAGACAATGTTTTTTTTTTTTCCTTAGCTGCCTTTAAACATCTGACCCAGGCACTGCAGTGTGAAAATTAGCCATCAGCTAACGCTGTCAGCCACATATACAAACGGTTTTTTAAGGTCTGATGTCTCTGTCTTAATAAATAAAGTCTAAGTTTAATTAATGAAGTATTAATATGGCTATGTAAAAATACTACAATGTCCTGCATTAAAAATCCTACTGATGGTTTGGCAGCAAAAGTGTGTACTTAAAGCATTAAAGTGAAAGCAGTTTGTTTAAAAATTATAAAATTATACCGTAGTTTACAAGAAATGGAAATCAGATACCCCCAAAAAATTCTTAGTAGAGACTCAATTATAGAGATCAGTTGATAAAACATATAAGAATAAAGTTTATATCTGTCGCAGTTTGCAGCCCTGACATTTGAGGAAAAAAAAACAAGAGGAAGTGGTTTTCACAGCTTTGCTGTTGAGGTGCTCAAACACTGCAACAAAATATTTGCCCAGCATGCCCTTATAATTTCAAATTTACTTTGCATTTCGAAACAAACATCCTCGTAAAATATGACAGCTGAGAGAGATCACTGACCTCCATACTTGGATATTTTTGGTATATAGTATATTTGGTACATTGTAGTGCTAGTTTTACTTGATGACAGGATGTTGGTTATGAGAGATGATTTAATAGTATCTGCATTTCACAAACATGTGAGCCACCATATTGAATGTTTTTGATTTAACTGTCTTCAAAGCTGTTATTTTCTATACCACTGCAACCTGAGGGTCTGACTTTATGTGTACAGAACTACATAAAATATACATATTGAACCGGTGAGTGTGGAATAATCAATGTTCATAATCATTTCAAATTTATTAAAAAAAAGTCTGTCCTGAAGGAGATGTTAAACTATTAAGTATTTCAAATCACCTGAATCCAAAAGCTATTTTGACCTCCTTATTTTCAGTTCTGTAAAGAATTTTTAAAGATGAAGTGAAGTGTCATGTCATGAGATCTCTTGATTTTTTTTTTTCTTTGAACATCAAATGCAATTATTAAATCTGATATTTTTTGTCTTGTGTTTGCAAGAAGGCTTCTGAAATTTAATTACTAGGAAAAGCAAAACAACCATAGCAACTGTAAGCTTGCAGAAGTTAACATAAGAAATATTTAATGAAACCGTCACACCATATTCATATACATACCATATTCATATTATGTGAGCACCAGGCAGTAAACTGACCATAACTTTTAACAGGTAAGATTTCATTACTTAGGCAAAATTAAATCAATTTTTTCTTCTTTACTTTTACCTTAACTGTATATCATGGCAGATTAAGTTCTGCCAATTGCAGCTATGTTCAGTCTCTCTCCCTCAGTCGAACACACCTGCGCACAAAACACACACTTTGTTGCAACTAAAGAAAAACGATTAGCTCTGATTCCCTCTGACCACCACAAGAAAATGATCTGAGTCATTGTATGTCTCTCTAAAATAGAAAATGTGTGCAGAATGTGGTCGATCAGGGTGACACAAGACGCTGTTTGAGGCAGAAAATGTGGCAATGTTTCAGGCTGTGAACAATCATGTACTACAGCGGCGTTTCAGTCAGTCAGCGGAGTTGCGGTTGCACCATTTTGTCGGCCATGATGAATGAGGATTGGTGAAAGGGGTGGCGGGAGGCAAAGTCTGCGTTTTCCTTTGTCAGCTGCTTGGTTTTCAGATCGACTCCGCACAGAGCGGGTGTCACTACAATCTCATCCCGGGGAGATTGTTTTCTCCTGGAAGACAGGAGGGAGATAATATTTAGGTGTCACCAGGGAAATTACTAATTAAAAATTTTTTTAGGCGGCTCTATTTTTTTCACTGTCCCAGTTAAATAATGTCGTGTTCATGGTGAATTTTAAAGATTTGCATGAATTGATAGTCAAAAAGCACCTAGTTAATTCTGTAGTAGCAATGCAGTCTGTCTCCAATCCCCAAAAATGTTACAAATGTTACAATACAATGCAAAGAAAAATCAAATATTAAGTATTAATCCAATGTTGAAATCCGTTTTTAAATCAACAGGAGTAGAACTAGTTTGCAAAGCAAGTTGCTGTAAGGATTATGTTGTGTTCAAGACCTGATGAGTAAAATCCCTGGTAGTTACTGTAAATCCAGGTTTTAGCAACACAATATTATGAGTGGGTGGTCGTAATTGACAGTTTGTGCGTTAGCAGGAACACGGAAACCTCAGTATTCACACACAAGCTCTAAAAATGTTTTAAATAATAGGGCCCCTTTTAAATAGTTAAAGATACAATTGCTTATCTTCCATGCTTGGACGAGAAACAAGTATGAAATGTCAGTTTTAGTCTCCGTGTTATCAAGGACACATAATTTGAACTAAAATAATCTTCACTGCAAATCTTGCAAGAATATTTGCACAAGCCACAACCTTTTGAGTAAAAACCTCAAGAATTTTATCTCATTAAGTGAAGATCAAAATAGTGGGAAACTAATCTTTATTTACAATTTACAGTTTCATTTAACTCATACTTTCATCCAAAGCAACGTACCTCAGAGATTTAACACAACACAAGCAAGAAGTGGGTTACTGCCCTGAAACTAAGTTCAAGTCCAATCGGGTCTAGGAGCCAACAGGCAGGGCTCAGAGGCCATTATAGAGCAGAGATGTAGAACCCTCCCTACCAACCTTTTATTGGCACTAAATTCAATGTTGCTACTGTGAATTTTGTTTAATAATAAACCAACAAAATACCTGCAAATGCTACTTGCTGTGGACTTGAGCCATGTGAAAAAGCTGAATCGAGCTGCAATACCTGAGAAATAAAACAAATAAAACTGTTATGTTTAGAGTGTGTGCTGAAGAAAAAGGCTAATTTGTTATTTATTTACTACTAGTTGCACAAATTGGTATAAATTATAGTAATCATAATACTAAACATGTCCTATTGGAAGTTGGAACATGGTGGAAAAACAGACACCTGTGGAACAAGTGGTTAACACTTGCAGAGCTTGTTGCTCAGAAATGTCACGAGTCAGACAGCGAAGGCTCCTAATGTGTTGAGTTTAATGCACAGATGCACAGAGCCTGTTCCAGCTTTTCTAGAAATCCTAAACCATGACAGCTGCCAGGCACAGAAACTGCAAGTGAAACTCCAAGCAGGTCATATAACAACTGGACATGGGGTCAGCAAATCTAAATGCCTCAAATGTTAACTACGAACCATGATTTATTTTTGGTTGACATAATGAAATAATCCAAATGATTACATATTAAAATACAAGAAGGCAAACATGACAGGTTATACAATGCATAGATTGTTTCTATACTTTATTAAGTAGACCTGCCCAACTTCTTGTTTACACAATTTTCTAATCAGCCAATCACATGGCAGCAATTAATCGCATTTAGATGTGTACATGGTCAGGATGATCTGCTGCAGTTCAAACTGAGCTTTAGAATGGGGAAAAAAAAAAAGGTAATTTCACATTTTTGTTTCAATTTTACAAAATCTGCAAAATTAACTAAAATGACCGATTTTTATTCCATTGAAATTGAATTATAGTCTGAGTTGCAATTGCCAGTACAGCCATGTCTTCATTTATATTTTTCAAATAGTTGGTTATATTTTCTGTTTTTCATAGAATTATATGCACTGTACAGCCATAGCCTGAAAGACTTAAAAAGTTCAATAAAATAGATAAATGATTGAAGTATCAAATATAAACTGGCACTTAATGTGCTCATTAGACAGTGTTCATTTACATAAACTTATCACTGAAAATCAGATCAAACCAACCCAGAGCTGCACTGGGCTGAAATCCCACTCCGTCCTCTACAGGAAATATAATTGATCCCAAAACAGCCGGCTATATTCACAACAAGGACTCAAGATTCCTCAATGATGGTGGTATAGGAGGTACAATGTGACAAAGTCACATCTTCCCCTCAGCGGACAAGAAAAGAAACACTTACAGTAAACATTTTCCTCTTGTTGGATCAACTGTCAAAATCCAGGTCTGTATGTTCAAAGTCAAACATTTGTCAACCCCAATAAACTATCACAAAAATCTAGCCTGTGTCTCTACAAGAAATGTATTAAAGCAGTCACCTCTAGGTAATCCAGGACTTGATTTCCCAATGTAGAAGAACAGCAGCAAGGCGATGACTATGTTTGCTAAGGCATAAACCCACTCAATGACAAACATGATCAATATGGAGATCAAAGCCTGAAAGAAAACAAACATTTTTATTAATTCAAATCAGCTACTGAAAAGAAACCATGAGCTCAAAAGGAAATAATGCATGAAATGAAGAGCGTAACTTACACCGATGAGAGCGACCCAGTGGTTGCAGAACTTTGCGTAGACTGAGTCTGGCATCGGTTTGATTTCAAAGCTCTGGTGCTCCGCTTTACCTCCAGCATCTGAAAAGAAAAAAGGAAAAGGTGAGGTTACTCTCTAATCTATGAAAAACAATGTGCTTCTAGTCTGATGTTTGGAGCTGATCACCTGCGCTGTGAGGCTCAAAAGGTGGATCCTGCTCAGCCGGGCAGGTTTCAGTTTGTGGCTCTTCCCTGGTCCTGGGTTCCTCGCTCCCACGTCGCACCTCAGCTCCGTCCTGTGGTTGAGCGGGACCGATCCCTGCTTTCGCTTCCAGACACAAATTGCTGTTCAAATCCCAGCCAAAGCTGTCCATCAGCTTCTGCTTGGACGTAACCTTTCCGTTCCTGCACCTGCCGCCCAGGTCTTGCGCGGCGGAGGTCTTTTCTAGTCCAGCATCTCCATTTGAGATAGAGGGAAAGATCTGATCCATGTCTTTGGTGAATTCCAGCAGAGTGCCTTTGCTCTGTGGACTCTCGCCTCCACTCCCGTAGTTGGGGAGCGCTGCCGCCATCAGAGGCCTGGAGCTCCGCATGGGGGTAGCCTGCTGTTTTTTGGCCAGCATGAGGGTGTGCTTTTCTTTAGTCTGTAGCTGGAAGGTCATGGCCACGCTGAAGTAGGAGTAGTCGATGAAGCTGTAGGTCAGCATGAAGTTGATGCTCACGATAGGGGCCAGCACGTTGACCTGGCCGATGAAAACGAAGGCCATGGTCAGCAGGCTGGTCAGACAGATCGCTGCCACCGGCGTCCTGTTGGGGCCTTTCTGTTAAGGAGAAGAAACTTAATATATAGAAGACCTTCCTCAAATATGAAGAGTCACATTAACCATCTGACCAAATAAAACCTGTCAGTTGAATGACACATACATGGATACTGAGGAGAAATATATATAAATCAAAGTTAAATTTTGGGTCAATAAAAGCTAACCTGTAGGGAGTAAATGCTTTAGCTAGAGAGGAGATTTGCTTCTATGGTTCTGTTAAGATAAAAACATCAAAACAAGCGTGGACTTGCACATACTGTATATCTTTATGGAAAAAACTGATTTATTGTATAACTCGTTTTATGTAAATATTACAAAAAATCTCAAATCAGCCCAGTCTCCAGAGGAAAGAAATGACAGTTTCTGTCTCTGCATTAAATGGATAGGATATCAATATCAGTGTCTCAGACATGGTGACGTAGCTCAGAAGATATTCCTCTTAAGTTTCCCTTGTCTTAGCAGCAGGAGGTGGGTAGGGTGGACGGCTTAATGCTTTGTATCATGGACTGGATTTGGAAAAGTTGCAGGAAACATCTGTTCAATGCCACTGTTAACCAGACATTCTGTCGCGTCACTTCGGGCATTTTTCTGACGTTCACACAGACATTTTGCTCGATGTCGAGAAATTGAGCCCAAACCAACGATTTTTTGTACCTAAATCTAATGACCGCACTTTAACTACAGAGCCGTCACGACACTGATACGATACGTTTATACTCAACGTATCCACGTAAACGGACACTTTCAAGGTTCCCCCTGGAGACATGGTTTTTTGAATATATTGCACTCAACTTGTAACCTTTATCCACCCAAAATGTGTGGATTTTTACAGTATTGCCAAAAAATCCTCCCATGCTTTTCTTTGGTCAGATGCATTATTCAGTCATCCCTCAAAGACTCTATCCCGACGCTGGAAACTTGTGAAGTAGTCTGAGAAAATAAGTCAGATTTACTACATAAACGGTATTACGGCTTGAGCCCGGCGCATGCTGTGAGTGCATCTGGCTGTACTGATGAGGTGAGACGAGGACTACGTTTAACGTGAACAGGAGTACAAAAACAATGCCCCGACAGTAATTCTTCGCTCGAGAATGGACGAATCTTTTTAACATGTGGTTTGTTAACCCAGCTTGCTTTCACTTCCCACTTCCCAGGTCCTGTCATCCAGTTAGAGGAGTAGCGCTGTGTGCCTGGCGGGCCTCCAGAGCACACAGCGGAGTGGGGCCCTGCCCGTCGCCCTTCCTGCGTTTGTTCTGAAGCTTTGATTTGGGCCAAGATGTCTAGGGCCTCATTCCAGCCCGCTGAGAGAGGTCAGACACCGCTGCCATCCAAGGAAGTCCGAAAAACTGGCGGTGGATGGGGTCAGCACGTCAACGTGATTGTGTGTGTGTGTGTGTGCAGTTTTGTGTAGCAGCAGTGGGTCATAAGTCTTTGCTGTAATGCAGTCAGTCATTCTCTTCTATGGAGTGGAGTCCGCACTCTATAATTAGGCGGTTTCCTGCTGAGTCCACCCACCACACCCCCCTATACATCCAACTACACACACTTATTAGGTTACAATATGCCAATTACTGAGGATAATCCTAGACAACATTTCTACTCAACCTACAAGACTCATGCTTATATCATTTATCTAGTAGTTAAGTAATGATGCAATTATATAAATATCTAGTTCAGTTCCTTAGCTTTTTTTCCCTTAAGACTCATAAACTCAAGGGCCCTTTTTATGGTTCTAAAGTGTCCTGAACAATGAGATTTTTAAAAACTCTACTCATAGATGTCTATAATAAGCAACACATCCGTAATGCAGGGGGAAAAATGACAGTTAGGGTTTTTTTGTTTTTTCTAACTATTTCTAAGCCCCCCTATTTAGCATTTAAAATCAATCAAATTTATCAATAGTATTTGTTAGTAATTCTACCTGACGAAAACTTATTCATTGTTTTACAGTTAATTTGTCTATATTGCACTGTCATTGTAAATTAACACCTAAATAGCTTCAAATAGCTAAGCTTATGTTATAAGCCACTTATTAAATGATATACTGCTTATAAATGAGAAATTGGTACCAACAATTTCAAAAGTACATTTTATGCTTTTTATGAAGGCTTGCTCATCTGTTATAGAACTTTCTTGTCCTGAGGACAAACTCTGTGGCATAAACATGTCCAGGGTTTTGGCAAATTCAACCAGCTCAAATGATTCGTTGCGCATGTTTAGATAAAATTGATTGATGATTTAAATCTGTGATACATTTACGGTTGGTTTTACCTTACTGAATAACAAATCAACAAATCTGGTGTGTTGTTTGTACAAGTCACGTCAGAAATGGGTAAAAGTTTATCATATAAATGATGCTAAATGATAGGCTAAATTATTAATTTACTAATTTACTTACTTATTCATATGATTATAAGAAAGTGAAATAACAGAACATTCCTTGCCACGTGCACAGGTTTCAGCATGTAAAAATGGTCATAATTCATTGGCTAGCACCACTGGTGCCAACTTCAGGTAAACATTGATGTCAAGTGTATTTTTAATAATAAAATCAAGTAGGAATATTAATTAATAATACTCTGTGTCAGCCTGGGCACAAAATGACTTGTAATCTGAAATATTATGTATCCCCCTATAAGATGAGTTTAAAAAGAAACCCGTTTTTCATATTTTCCAGTGTTGTTACACCTGATAGACATGAAAACAAAACAACATAATAATCTTTCATCTATTCATTAATTGGGGGCACGGGGACAACTAGTAGAAAAAACTATCCTATTAATAATTGCTTTTAGTGTTTAGTAACCTGGCAGTGCAATAATACATCTATTATTACTGTAGTGTACTGTGCACAAAAGTGTGTTCACCAGGTGCAACTCACTCTGATCATCACTTTACTCTGAGGATAATATATCTTAATATTGTCATTTTTTTATTAATAGTATATATATATTTATGAGTTCATATCCCCGACATCCTCCACTTTCACTCATCCACCCACCCCTCTTGCCAGGAAGGCCAGAGCAGGGATGACCCTCTCCTGGGCGATGCACTGCAGGATCCTGGGTGCTCCGTACAGGCCGCCCATGCAGGAAGCGAGGGAGGAGATGTAGAGGCCCAGCAGAAACAGGAAACCCACCAAGGAGACCTGAAGGAAGAAGGAAAACAAACAGAGGCTGGAAGAGGATGGGGTGGGGTTCAGCGCTACACCCTGTTCAGTTCCGCTGCAGCCAGTGCCTTATGAAAACAATGAGCACTAACTAAGTGCTGATGAAGAAGTCAGGGACACTGAATAAACTCTGGGACGATTTGAGAGTGAGTATTTTAGGGGATAGTATTTACAGCATATTTATTTTCGTTGCCTGCACACATGAGTTCAGAATGTCATGGTGACAACTGGTTAGAAATTTTCAAGGATTGAATTGCTCCATGTGTTTAAAAAGAAAGTGTTAACAGTAGTCTCTGACAGTCATCGATCTATTAAAAAAAGGAGCATCTGTGTGTCTGTGCCTTGCATATTTCTCTGACCGTTTGTCAGATCCAATTCGGCTTTTGGTTGTAGCTTGCAAATGACACGATTGTGTGCATCCCATTTTGTGGAATTTTTGGGTAGATATATTCAAAACATCATTATTATTATTAGAATCCTATAGACTTACATATCACACCACTATCTTGCAGCAGCACTTTCTTTACAGTTTAAAGTTCCCTATCACGTTGCTCCTGCTACTTTATTCCTCAGGCTACTATGGCTACAGAAAATTCCAAAACAACAAACAAAGACAAGTTTAAGAGTGCTGCCGTCATCTCTTCTTTTAAAAAAAAAAAATACTACACTCTCTACACAAGCTACAGCATCTTAGTCTAAAGACGCATATCCCAGATCCCAGATAGTGAACTGGTCCTTCCTTCATTCCATTACACTACTGTGTATATCATTAATTATATCACATTAAAATCACCCATCATAATTGCATTGTAAATACTTATATAGTCTGTACATAACCTCTTTATATTCCGTATCATAATTCATACTCATTATCATAGTCATAACCTGCACCATAATTCTCAGTATTATTTTTACACTGTATTTTATCATTAATTATCTGTAATTCTATCTGTATTTATTATATAGTCTGTATATGTATATATAGCCTGTACATAATGTACCATTACTAATTAATTTACTACTGAAGCACTTCTTGTTTGATGCTATCTGCATTTTGTTGCTTTGTACTTGCAAGTCTCAAACCATTATAGGAGCAATATTTTCTGAAAATGCTGCAGCACGTGGCTGCGTGATCCTGCCCCTGCAGCGCTACTGGCCTGCCTGTTTTAGGAATCTCCCCCACTTGAACACACCTGATTCTAATTATCAACTCGTTATCGAGCCCTTGAGAAACTTCAGCTGCTTGATTAAGGAGTCGATAATTAGAATCACGTGTGTGCGGTGGTTCTGCAGGAGCAGGACCGGGCCCCTGCTGTGGAACCTATCTGATTCACAGTCATGCCACCATCCAAACATCAAAATAGTGATAAATACTTGCAAATGAGTAAAGAACATGATCTAAAGTTACTATCATACATGAAGGTAGTAATGTGATTTGTGTTTGTTCCCACCCCACATTGCTTTGACTTGAGAAGATTAAATTTACATTTCAAATAAAGATGGCTTCCTTACCAAAAAAATGCAACCTGCTGCTATCAAAGTTTAGTGTCACAACACAAAAGTCTTACTTTCATTTCCTTGAAAATTGAGGTTAGTTAAAGTAATTTTTCTTCCCCAATTCCCCCCCCCCACAAAGTTACCCAGACTCCTTCATCTCAACATTTAGAAACCGCACACAATCAGAACCAGGGCAAACCACATCAACAGGAGTGAGCCATCATGGGAAATCCCCAGACCTCACCCCTTCTGTTGAGAAGGCCGTTCCCACCGAGCGGAGTGGAAACGCAGAGTGGAAAGACAGCGGCCGGTTTACCTTTTCTGCTATCAAGAAGTCATAGCGCAGTGCTTCTCTGGTGCAGATGGCCCCCAGGAGGAAGACAAAGACCAGATACAGGAACCACCTGTGGGTCACCAACAGTGCGTCGTGCAGAATTAACAACTGTCTTTTTTACCCCTCACTATTAATAGGAGAAGTGTGTCACAACAACGTCACAAGGATCTGATAAAAACATGCGGTGAATGTGGGTTTGCTTCCTTTTATGAAAAAAATGGAACACGTTGGTGTTTTTAAAAGATTTAACTCAGTGATCTGAGCTGACCACTAAATTCCAATCAAAACATTTGGAAGGTTGGGGAAGGACGGGAATCCAGGGTGTTATATTTGAATGATTCCTGTGTAATGACGAGTAGCCTAATAGATTTTGGTATTTGATAAATGCTTATAAAATCCAAAAATAATTTAGACATATTCCATTTATTAAATTGTGCTCTGCAGAATTTGAATCTGCTTTTACAGCCATTCACCCTTTCTATTGTTTATTTCTTACTGTATAAGTGCTGTCGGCCATACTGATTGTATGTAGTGCTTTCATGTTTTATCGTGTGTGTGTGTGTGTGTGTGTGTGTTAGTTGTCATACGAGGTGAAGACAGCTGCCAGTGTTCCCACAGGGATGTTGTGCTCAGGCCGCTGAAGGTCTGAGCTCATGTTGAAGCCTGACATAACCCCTACACACACACACACACACACACACACACACACACACCACAGAAATGAAAAACATCGTACAATACAGAAAAATGAACAGCATGCTGTACCGTTTGTACTGCATATACTGATTAACTTCTTAAATGCAAAATTAGATCGCAAAGGAGATGGGGGAGGGGGGTGTTACTCACCTGTAGCAGCAGGGAAAAAGACGCCAAAGACAGTGAAGAAGGTTTCCCCCGCGCTGTAATCTGGCATGGCGTTGCTGCCAAGCAGACCAGCTGAATAACCAATGAAACCGTGCGCTGAAAGAAGAGGCGACAGAACACAAAGCACATCAGTACTGAACTTCAGAGCGGCATTTGAATGCAGTCAACCATCAACCTGTCAAAACACAATTCTTTTATATATATATATATATATATAAATATATATATTTATATTTTTATCATGTGAAGGTAAATAACTTGACATATTATGTAGTATTGTATATACATGAATAACAGAGAAGAGTGTAATAAAAAGAATTTATTAAAAAAAACAAAAACTGTACATTTGGCAGATATGCAATTGCTATGACAAACTTAGATAGCTGATTTATTAATATCCAGTAAGAATAGGAGGACTGGTTACATCAAGTAAATCAGCCCCACTACTACTTGGGTACGACTTAAAAAAACATGTCCTTAATAAAAAAAAAAAAAAAGGTGTTTTTCCTCCTAAATATCTATATAATGTGAAAACCTCAGTACTGAATAGACTGAAACACAATGGCAATATACTGCAGACTATAGTATATTTAAATAAAAAAACAGGAAACTGTAAAGAATACTCTGATTACAATATTTATTTACCCCTACACCTTTGGAACCTATACAAAAACAACAAAAAAAGATAAACTATTTTTTTTTTACTATTCTTATTCTTACAAAAATAAAAATCTATTTATTACAAAACCTAAAATGGAATCCCAGATTTAAATTTTGAATTGTCCCATGATTTTTATTCAAAAAAAAAAAAAACAGGCAAAGATACACTGTGCTCCCACACAGTCTAAATACAGGACAGGTCAGTTCAGTTTGTTGAATGTACAGGGGGGGGTATTGTTCTTTATTGGTGGGGGTCATTTAAAGCTCACGGCCTGCAGGGCCTGCCTGTGTTACAACACCGGACATTTCCCCCTTGGTTATCTTGCGATGGGAAAGAATGTGTTCTCTCAGATTAATGACATGTTTATCCAAAAGGAAGTCACCACCCTTTTCAGAAGCTCAGCAGCTTCCAAGTTCGAGAGAAAGAATCAGAGCGAGGGAGGGAAAAGAGAGAGAGAGAGAGAGAGAGAGAGAGCGCAGACACAGGATTATATAGTGCACGTGTTCGCCAGAGCAGGAATCTTAAAGGAGGCTGGACATGAAATGGGACTAGAAGCCCAAACTTGTTCACTCTGTGATCCGGTGAGACCGCCCTCTGTCCAAACAATCAGAATCTAACAAATCCAGGTCAGTCAGTGTCCATGGCTGCACCACGAGCTCCCCACCCTTATTACAACATCATTCTTTAACATCCAGCCGAGTTGGACTCTCACAGCTCTCACCACTAACCCCTCTCTCGCTTTCTTTCTCCGAGTATTCAGTTGAGGGCGTTCACATATTTAGTCAAAACTATTTCTATAAACATGGACTACATGTTTGGACACATGGCCAGTGTTTTGGGCTTTCATCTCTATTACTGTGGGCAAAAGGGGCAAATAAATACGTGTTTAAATCTGAATTTTCTGATTTTCCGTGAGGCGTAATCTCAAATCTCTCCAACTACGATCCTTTAAATAACATGAAAAACATGCACCATGCAAGCATAATATAATCTAAAATATTAAAACCATTTTCTGGGCACCTCTATAAGATTGAGCCATCAGGATTATGTAATAACAAAAGACCCAGTTGTTGTTTCATTTAGGGGTAACCCATCATTAATATAACATCTGTACACACCAAACACACATTTTCCCTTTATTGAAATTTAAGAAGTATGAGCCCAAAGAATACTTTATTGAATTCATTAGATCTATATAGATATTTTACTGTATATACGATGGGGGACAGTGTAGAAATACTACCTCATGTTTCAAAATGCTCAATTGACAGAAAACGTATACAGCATGTATTCAGAAACTGTGCTTTAAAACAAGCAGTCATGACTCACGCGAAGTTGTAATGTCACAACTAGTCACACCAACAACTTATTTCCTAAAACGTTTGACCCGTTTGCATAGCAGCGCCATGTTGGGAGCCAAGAACAGAGATTAGGGTGATTGCTAAATTATCATAACTCCTCTAAAAATCATAGAAACACGTCATGTGTCTTTCCCGACCCGCCAGTGAATTCCTGGGACACTCTCAGTGGAAACATTTTTTGGATGTGACCATTTTGGTTTTCAAAATATTGGGACATGTTTGGACTTAATTTCCCTGCATCTTAAGTGCCAGAGAAACATTCAGATCAAAGTTCACGCTGTGTATTATTATTGTTTTCAGCAATTTTTAATATCATGTGACTCCTCCTGTGAGGTGTTGTGTGAAGGATGTTACTCTGTGGGCTGCAAATAAAGCCAGGGGAAAACTGACAAGTGTATTTTTAGACAAAGCTGTGGTGCCAGCATCCATATTCCAGTGTGTATATTGTCTGAGGAGCACAATCCTCCTTTCTGAGCTCAGCATTCCTGACACAGCCTGGAATGTGGCGATTACATGAGCATCTGAGGCCTCTCCCTCTCTGACTAACCGCTCTCCTACAGGGCAGACTGCGGCGTTACAGATGTGGGGCAGCTTCCACTGGGCCGATGGAGAACTATATATTACAGCGCGGCTCACAGGAGGGGATGATGTGGCGGTCTCCGGGAGCAGCAGCGGCCTCCGATCTCGGTTCCGGCCTTTGCTCTTTGTCATTTACCAAAAATGTGGGTGAGGTCTGGTTAACACCCTTAACCCTAGACCCATATTATGGCACATTATGGCTTCCTGCTCTTCAGGGAACCGGCTTCAACTACAGGGACAGGGTAAGGCGTGTCTGACTGTGTTTCATCTGGGCACCAAAATCAGAAGGGTTCCTGGTTGCACTGTAAACTGGGTGCACTGACAATTCCTGGGTTACCGACCCAATTAAATTACTTACAAAACTCAAATATTACACAGGCTACAATTGGGAAATTAACTCTCCAATCTCTTGCATCATTGAGGAAGAAAAGTTCATACAGATTATGTTCATATATGTACAAAATAATCTCCTAAATCACTATCACATGAGTGGAAGACATTTAGATAATGGTCTAGAGATTTTAAACTGTTAAAAACATAAAAACTGTTCCATGCATAAAGCATTCTATAAAATTGAGAAATTCAGAGGGCTTGGATTCAGTAACTTCATGGTTTTGTGGCTTGTTTGACCACTGCCACAGCCACTTTCTTCATTCTTCAAAAGTTAAAAAAAACTGAAGAGAGGCTCGTGAATATTCATGAGACAGACCAAAACATGTACTTTCTGGAGCTCCAGAGAGGTGCTTGAGAGCGAAAGACCTCTGTGTAACTATGTTAAGTTAAATTCTTGGAATTTAAATATCCAAACTTCACATGAATCCTAGAAAAATGCAGGACTATGGGCCTTTAGCATATTAAAGGTGCTGACTAGTGACTTAGCTGCTGTGATAATTGACATATGGGTAACACCAGACAATAAAGGCCTAGGCAACGTTATATATACATATATATACACATATATACACACACATATACATAAATATATATACACACACACACACACACACACACACACACACACACACACACACACACACACACACACACACACACACACACACACACACACACACACACACACACACACACACACACACACACACACACACTGTGTTTGACTGTATTTGTATTTGATAGTATCACCTGACTGACCTCGGTCGTGGTGGTGCAGCCACTGATGATGATGATGTGTAATTGTACATCAGAGAGGAGGGGACAGTGTTATCCAACTATGACCAAATGTGTTGGCTGCTTTTCCTTCAGGATGTGCCACAGTGCTCACTGAGTTCAAGCTAATCTGGGCTGTTCCAGCAGGCAGGGGACCTGCTGGGCATCTGCCAACCATGAGGTCAACACAACAAATACAAACAGCAGCTCCTAATTGGAAAAACCTGGAGCAGACGTTATGGCCGGTTCTTGCATAAGTCGTCAGCAAAGCGCAAACTGGCGTCTGCTGGCTTGTGGTGGACGGGGCAGGAGGTGGAACGCAGGTAAGGTTAGGGACAATGTTGTTGAAGCTCAATCGTGCAAAAATAACACCTTTTCCCAACACGTCACAGTTCCTTATGGTCTTCTAGGAAAGAAAGCGGTCACTACATGCACTAAATGTAATATTGTTGTTCCTAAATTAGACAGGGAGTTCTCTTCTCTGAAGCATGCTATTCACATAAAGACTGGCTTGACTTCTGAAACACTTTTCTCTTCCCACTGGACAGGACGTTGATAATCAGTGAGAACAGGAAATGTGGGGAAGGACTTCCTGAAGGCCAAAGAATACAATCTAGTCAAAGAAACAAGAAAAACACGCACACACACACACACATTTCCTAAGCATAAAAGCTCTACAGCAGGGAAATACCACATGGGAAACAGACACAATGAAAATTAATTAAATATGAAGCAAAAAGGTTTTTTTACACAGACACCAATCTAATCATCAAAGTGATCTGCAGAGATGTGGACTCGGTCAGAATACTGACACTGACAATGATAAGTGATACTACAGCTACCCCTAGTGGTCACAACAGGAGACACACATTCACCATCCCAGTTTCAGGGACAATTCAGTTTCAATTCAAGCCAAAAAATATTTGCAGTTCATCTCTACTTTCACTCCACAATTTTTCTTATTGCTGCTACAAATTGCTTGCATTTCCCTACTGATTCCACTATGGTGTGACGATGTTATCCTTAAATTTCAAGACCGCATCTGTCTCTGACCCAGGGCTGAACATCAAACTACTGCAAACACATACAGTATCTGTACAGCTGTAGGAGAGTTTGTGCTGTTTATACCAAAACTTTATAAATGACTCAAATACTGTAAATAGTTAAATTGGAATATTTACTTTGTATTCTATAGCTATCTTTATTCCCGAGTCAGTCAAGTGGCTCTGGATACTCTGAGTGTCTACTAAATTTCTTGACAATCTGAATGCTGCTACAGAGGCTTTAACAACAACCAAATGTTCAAAAAAGCCCCAAATTGACTCCTCTTTCTACCTGGGTCGAAATGGGTGAACGTGCCAATGACAAAGTCCAGCGTGGAGACGGTGAGCACGGCCAGCAGCAGCAGCTGGAGGCGGACGATCCACTTGACCCCTGCCAGGTTGATCCCCAGCAGAGCCAGCAGCACGGCGGCAGACATGCTGCGCACCACCCACTGCCCCTGCAGACCCAGCAGCTCTGCCACAGACTCGGAGAAGCCGGTGATGTACATGGCACCGGCCACGCACTGCCGGGGCGGGAAGCAGCAAAGACAAGGGGGAAATGGACATTAAAAACTGTGGATCTGTGACAGTTGGAACTCTCATATGATGCACAAACGATCACTGACGGTCCAGATCTGTTACTCACCTGCCCGAACACGTAGAGGAGGCCCACGGTGCCCCCGACCCTGCCGCCCAGGACGGTGGAGATCATGGAGTAGATTCCTCCGCTCCCGATGCCACAGTGCTCACACACTCCTATCCCTGACATCACTGTTACTAGAGCAACCAGCACCACCATGGAGACCAGGAGCATCCCGAGCAGCACGCCCGTGTTCCCCTGCATGTCAGCAAATAGGATTTGGGGGGGTCCATACCTCACAGACCGTATCGTATATTGTCACTATTTTACATGACTTAAATATAAAGCTGATGTCTCCAATAAAAATATAACCATGCTCAATCCCATATACCTTCATTTCAATCTAAGTGTTATGAGTGCTGCAAAGTCTTATGGCGGAAGGTGTGTCTTATAAACTCTGATTCTGAAAACTCGACAATGGTCTGAGAACTGAAAGAAGTTTTAAGTGAGGATGCATGATCAACATGTGCAGGATTGTGTTCTAACTCCGTGGTTCTTATTCTTTTTTTATGTCAAGAACCTCTGAACTGACACAAATTAGACCGTGGAGCCTCATTTGATATGATTTTTGTTTCAAGATATTAAAGAAACATATAAAACCAATGACATTTGACAAAATGACAAAAATGACAAAAATGCCATTGTGTTATTTATTAATAGATTATATAAATAGATTTATTTAAATAAATAACTCCCCTTTTTGTTGTGGACCCCTTGGAACCATCTCAGGGGCCCCACATTGACAATCACTGTCCTAACAAACATTGCTGCTGTACAGGTGTTAAACACTATTAATACAAGTGAAACTAGGTTGCATTCTTTCTCTTTGCACAATAATAGAAAAGCAGTTTATGATAATGTGCAACTGGATATGAAATATCTGCCTTTTTTGCACATGGCAGGCCGTGATTTATCTGTCAAGCTAAATGAAAACCAACCTTGGGTGTTTCTAGCCATGTCTTGTGACGTCAAATCAGCCATTAATGGATGTTTACACAGTCATATATTCTGTACAGCACCAACCTGCAATACTAGCGCATAGTGCCCCGCCACTCTGGCTCATAAATACACATTGTTCTCATTGTGATGCAGAGCTTGTACACTCAGCCACACGGTTCACACTGTAATGACAACCACGAGAGTGTTTTCAGTAGAGTGGGTTTGTTGTAGTGGTGACAGGAGCGGTAACGTGCCGACAGGAAGGTCACTGGCACCGCGAAAATCAGCTCTGCATTCATAAGTTAATTTCTGATGGGAAATCCTCCCCCCCCCCATCTTTATGAATGAGCACGATTGCACCGCTCCACCAGTTACCATAGTCACACTGACATATGGCCGGGCAGCTGGCTATAAGACATAAAAGCATGCTCACCACCAAGTAGCCTGTGCGCAGGAACAAAACCACACCGAATATGTTGATCATGCACGTGGTGAAGACGCCGTCCCAGGTTCCGAAGAGTACCGGCTCCCACACAAACAGTTTGATCTTCCACCACGGCTGGCTGGACTGCTGGAAGCCCTGGACGTAGACACAAACGTCACGGTTACTGTACGGACAGATTTACCTCCATAGGGGCGTACATTAAAAAGGGCACAGATGTATAAAAGAGAAAATATACGAGGAGGAAGACGGACCACAAGAACAACATATGTACAATTTAAAGAGGTAGAGCTGGGTGAGAGGTGAATTACAGGGCAGAAGCATTCTCATATACATTTAGGGGCACAATACACCTTGAGAGAGTCCATTGAACAGGACATCAGGGTACATTATATTAAAAAAGAAAAGAAAAGAAAAAGAATATCCCACCATCAGTTATATTAGTAATTACCAACTGCAACCTGTTGTGGTGGATCCTTACTTTTTCAGGATGAACTGTTCACCCAGTATGTAGTGAATTTGTCCATGTACAGGTACAAGGAAAAAGGCAGTCTATCAAGTGCCATGCGTTTCTTTCACAATTGCAAACCATTCCTCTTGCAGCTTTAAACAATACGAGCAAAGCAGCCACATACACACACATACACACACACACACACACACACTCACACACATGCACGTGCTGCAGCTCTTGAAAATATTCTAGAAATTAAACATGCAAAATTATGCAAAAAATACTCACTAACACCCCACAACGATATTACACATAATGACAGACTCTGGTGTTTTTTTTTTGTTTCTCCAAATTCCAAGCAGCAAAAACTCTCTGAGAGCAGGATCTTCCTGCAGGGTCTGTTGAAGGCTAACCATGGATCAGTTAAACATTTGAGCATGGCTTAGCAAACATACGTACCTGTGCACACACGCACGCGGCTCTTGAAAATTTTCTAAATAAAAAAGTTCTAAATTCCATAGCATCCTGCAAGGAAAGTTGTCTCATTATGTGTTAGTGTTCTGCACAACAAATACCTAAATAAATAACCAAGTGATACTTATAGGAAACGTGTATGAGTATAAATATGTAAAAATAAATAAATAAATTGATTTTTACTTGGATTTCTATATAGTATGAAATAGAAATGCAGTAGTTTATGACAACGTCAGGTGATTAAAAAGGGAGATTTGGTGGATTACAGTGTTTTAAAAACAAAATGAAAACTTCTAGAAATTAAACATGCAAAATTATGCAAAAAATACTCCCTAAAACCCCACACAACATCACACATAATGACAGACTTTGGTGCAGGATCTTCCTGCAGGGTCTGTTACAGGCTGACCACGGATCAGTTAAACATTTGAGCATGGCTGAGCAAACATACGTACCTGTGCATCTTCCTTACAATTTAACAAGTCAATAACACATACTGAGAATTGATAAAACAATATATCAAATAGACTCAGACCATAAAATATGTAGAAAATAAAAAAAATATCAAGTCAGGAATATGATCATTTTAATGTCAATGGGATGTAATAATGACAGAATGTGTTTTTTTTTGTTTCTCCAAATTCCAAGCTCAAAAAACTCTCTGAGGGCAGGATCTTCCTGCAGGGTCTGTTGAAGGCCGACCACGGATCAGTTAAACATTTGAGCATGGCTTAGCAAACAAACGTACCTGCGCATCTTCGTGGAACAGCTCGTGCACGTGAGCGTGGGTCAGCAGACCCGCCTGGTCCGTGTCACGTCTGTGGACCGTCCATCCTACCGGCAGCGGCTCCATCGCGGCCTGCGAAAAAAAAAATTAATTAATGAAAAGACAAGGGTAGGGGATGGTTTGGGTCTAAGTGGATGAATCCCTGATTTGCTCTGTGTGGACGCCGCCGGCCGGCCGGGCCGCGCTGGCCCCGCCCCCTCCCGCCAGCCCCGCCCCCTCCCGCCAGCAGGTGCGGCGGAGTGGCACGAGGCACCCGGACACAGCTGGGTGTCTCCGGCCTGTCGCCACATAATGAGTCAACACGGACGGCGGACTGGCCGCTTCCTGCCGGATCCGGGGGAGGAAATATTCATTCCCGACAGTTTCCAGTCAGAATAAAACATTTCGGTTCAAACCCGCACAACAGTTTTGTTTGTTTGTTTGTTATAATCGATCTACGTTATATTATTGACTCCAGACAGAGCAGAATCATTAAAAAATCTAATAAAAAAACAACAACAGTCAAACATACTGCTGTATTTTCTCCAAATTACTCTTAAATTCCCCTTTAACCAACGAGGCTATAATTAAATGTAGTTGTCCTACATATTAAAACGCTTTTTCTCTCGTTGATTTGATTTGCCCACAGGTTAGAAAAAAAAAAGTCAAAGAAAGTGAAATAAGTGAATAAATCGCTGATCGGTGGGTTGGACGTGTCATTCAGCTGAGAACGAGCAGCTGCGCATTCATAATTCAGGCTATATATAGCGTCTATCCACAGATTTGTGAATAGTCTTAACTTTTCGTTGAGTAAAACCTTACCTGCACAGAGTCACGGTGATCCATGCTGGGAAAACAGGAGCATAGTACAGAGTATGGGGGGGTGAAAAGGTCAACGGATGATCTCCATCACATGAATAGTGAGTGTCCTCCTGCTGCTGTAGGAGAAACGCTGTATGTTAGATGAGAGTTTGTCGTTGGCTGCTGGTTGCTTTCCAGGGTGTGTCTGCCTTTGTTGGTTTTGGCAGGCCCTGCAGCACTCAAGGTTGACCAATGATTAAAGCTAAAAACAAGCAAGTACTGCTCAATATCCTTATCTTTTTATTTTGCAGAATTCTTACCCAACATCACGGGAAAACAGATCATTATTTTGACTTGATCGGCCTTCATCAGGGTGTTAGTATGAATGCAGAATGTGACACGTAAAGACTTTTTTAAAATTCCGATAATATATGTGTGGATTTAACATATCAAATAAAAGGTGGAGCTGTGACTTTAGTCTATTTGCACAAATATTAGGATCAAATATTAGAATCCAAAAGTTAAATTAATTGTGTAGGAGGAAAGGAGGCTAAAAGGCTCATACAGAGTCCTTCCTTTCATTTTAACAAGTCAATACCACACACTGAGAGAATAAAATATGTAGAAAAAAGAAAATAAAAATAATCAAGCCAGGAATATGGTCATTTTAAATGTGAATTGGATGTAATACATATTACTAGTTATAAACTTCTATGTAGATCCAACATTTTAAAGTTTTAAAATTCTATTTAAATGTTGCTGAAGAAGATGTTCAAAGTTGTACTTGGTTAATTCCAGAGATGAGGACCTTTGAATGCAACAAGACTAATGATTTGAAGTGTGGCGATTTCATACATGAAACTCTTTTAAAAGAGTAGATTCATTTGAAGAATGATTGTCTGATGACAGGAAAAAAAGCACCTGAATGTATATGAAAGGTTTTGCTTGGGATATATGAATTTAAACATGTTTCAAGTGCTGAAATGTAAATAAACTGTAACAGAAAATGACTTACCAATAATTAGTTATATTTCCTCCAGACCAGACACAGTTTTAAATCAAGAATACTCTTCTTTGAATAATTAATTTACACATTAAAATGTTCAAATAACTTTAAAGCTGATCTCTCAAAATAAGAAAAAAAAATCCTCTGCTTCTTTTATGCAGAAAAAAACATCATTTTTTACAAAGAAATCACAGCACCTGCAGTTGAACGGCATGTAAATAACAATTCAAAGCCAATTTCTGTGAATTCTTTTATTTATAAGGACATGACACACGACAGTCAAAACAACGATTTAATCAGATTGTTTACAAATCATAATATATTGCAAAACTCTAATCATATGGGTTACGTTACTGAAATGAATCAGCTACAATTAAAGCTGCACATTATCCATATAACACGTTCACTCAACCCAACAAGTTAGAGACCATGCAAATAACTCGTACTGTCTAACTTCAGATCAGTCCCCCACAGTGAAGCTTCTTTAAAAGTATGAAAATGCCAGTCAAAAGGAGATTCACATCCGTATTTGAAATATCTTGACACAAACGACTTGTACAGAGATAAATGAGGGTAGCAATAGTGACTGCATATGATATACTGTACATATCAGTGCCTTAAATGACATGTTTCAAAAATAGTTTTTATCAAAAAATTCATAATTCTGATCTTTTTACACAAAACATTTTTTTCCTCTAGCTTATACAAGGACACTTATGGCCAGGTTATTGATGACAGTTAATTAAAAGGAAAAAATACCATAGTACTGCTCTTATACTCATGAATCTCCATCAACAGTTTTGCATTTAAAATAGCTGAACTGAATTCAAGACTCAGTTTACCCAAACCGACCGACTCATCTGCACTGTGCTTTTAATAATTGCTTGTAATGAAATCTGTTGCTATAGTACAAACCACGGAACTATTTTTAAAGTAATATTCCACCAAATTTCTTTTCTCCATAGCTGAGGATGAGTATTTGATACCGAAACAAATTTGGTGGCGTATTACTTTAAAGACAAACATTTTCTAGGGGATTTTCATGATCAACAATTGTATACAGTAAAACCCATCATAATGTACAATCAACTGCATTACCTTACAGAAGAAAAAACAAAACAAAATCAAAGTTCACTTTAACCAATCAGCAATAAAACTGTTAAAAAAATGTCCATTTTCTTCTGATAACAGTGGTGAAGATATATACAAATCTCAGAAAGCCACAGCCTTGACAAGTGAAACAGACTCACAGTTAAATCTAATAAATGCTGGAAAACAAATGAATATGCCTTCCACTGACAAAAAAAAAAATTCCAACAGATCTAACAGTACTTCTCAGAACATAAAAAAATATACAATGTATTTACAGCAGGACATTTTTTTATGTATTCTAGAGGGAATGTTCAATGAGGAAAAAATAATAAAAATTATTTAATGATCAATGTGGGTGCTGTCTGTCCCTGATTGTCAAACCAACTGTAACAAGAGGGAGCTTAATTCATTTTCAAACCTAAGATCCTGCACATAAAACAGTGTTTTACACAATAGCACCTAACACACCGCATGAACACACACAGGAAAGTAATCAGCTGAATAATGTCTAATGAAGTACAGAAAAAAAACCTCACTTAACTATTTGTATTCAAAACCTCTCGTTTCAACAAGTCCCTGGCAGATGTGGCTTACTACTGATTTCTAGCAAAGAGGTGATAAGTTATCAAACCTGCAGGCATTGGAAACATGTGCGTTCATTAACAGTTTGATCCATCCTGGTGTCATTTCTTGCAAAAATACATGACGGGCAAGATTAAACAATGCTCATAGGTCTCAATGATAGACGACAGACTGAACACGTGAATAGCTTATGTGTTTGTTTTCAATATTGTGCGAGTGAAATTAGTAGCCTTAGAGCGTCGACTAAGTGAAAAGACAAACACACTGAATAAGTATTGAAAAGGTTGGAATAAAAAAAAAAAAAAGGCACAGATGAGTAACTAATATAATCGGAAAAAAAAGCGCCTCATTTCCACATGTACTGTGTATTTCATAACAGCCATGTTAAAAACGGTTGCATCTTCCAAGAAGAAGAACAATCGAGGTAGCTACGAGAGCTACGCTGTTAAGTGACTAAAGCAAAGAGCATCATCTCTGGGTCAAACTCAGACATTTCATTTAACAGAAAAGTTGCCTTGTGAGTACAGGTACTCAATGACTCCACTGTGACAGTAAGTACTACATTCCTTTGTAGTGAAAAATGTGCAAATTGTGCAAAGCTCAAGCACAATCCTTTTAAGTAATTTCACTACAAACCAATAATACTATTAAAAATAACTTACATGTGTGCAGCTATTTGATATGTGCACACATGTGCGGGGGGGGGGGGATTGTTTATGCTTTATAATTTAGTAAAGCCTGGTCCAGCTGTCACATTTGTCATATCTGCATATCTGACAGTGGCAAACTGGCAACGTCACAATTTATCAATAAGAACTATACTTTTTCTTATCAGTCATCACAGACCAGATCAACATAATCAGTTCGACCTTTTCCCCCATTCATTACACATTATCATGTGGAAACATGTTTCAGGTGACGACTTAAAGTTATGGTGATCTGATGATGGTGTCATTTCAGAAGGCAATTACAGCGGTTTAATACAGCTGGAAAATAGCATATTTTAGGAGTGATTTTCAACTCAATTTTTCTACCAGATAAAAACAGCGCGGGGAGATAGCTGACACCAAAACAGCATCCATAAACAGGGCCTACATCTTGGATGTCAAGTGGAAATATTGCATTAAGCAGCAAGTGTGACTTGATTTTTGTGCAACGCAAACTGATTGACAACATTAAAAAAAAAAAAAAAAAAAAAAAAAAAAAAAAAAAAGCTATGGCAGTGGTGCGAGAGGATATTTCACTATATCTCTTGCATAAAACTTTGGTCGCTTAATCTCTTAATTCAAGACATTCTGGAGCAGGAAATATACCCATGGACTAATAATTGTTTTTTAAAGGGGAAATGCCAATAACCATTTTTCAGATTTCTAGATTTACATTCTATGAGGTTGAGCAAAAAAACAAACAAATGAAACAAAACAACAAACAGACAAACATGAAAAGGTTTTCTATCAAAATGCTTTAAGAAAGAGCACATATTTGCAATGGGACTCATTTTGGCAAAACAGGTGACATGAGATAAAGTGCTGCTGAAATTATTAACAGAGAAATAATTCTTCCCTCCCCTAGCCGAACGTTTCGCTTGTCGAAACATCGGGCGAGGAGTTCAGCTGGGACCTGGTCTCGGCGACTCTAACTGAGGGGAACTCTGAGAAGTCTGTGCCGTGTCCTCGTAGACTTACTTGCCCGTTGGCAACAGTAAACTGCGAGGAGGGTCCAGATCTCGACGTCTGGAAATGAGATTTGAAGTTTGGATCAAAGGAGCTTATTTGAAAAGTCTGTAGTATCCCTTGCGGCGAGTCTGTCTTTTTGGAGGTCGAGACCTGTTCCAGGAAGTCCTCCTCTGCTGGGGACACTGCAGAGGGAGGGGTGGTCTCGTCGCCCGAAAACGAAAACGAGTGCTGGGAGTCCCCGACCAGTAATCCAAAGTGAGGTTTCTCTAAAGTGGATCTTAAAGGGGAGCTCATCCCTGATTTGAACCTACTGGGGGAAGGAAACTGTTTCTCGGTGGAGAACAGAGGCTGTCCCGCTAAGGTGGGGTTTTCGGAAACCAGGCTGAGGCTCTGGCTCGTCAGGTAGCTGTCGTTCTGGCTGGTCCTCTCCAGCGCTTGCTGGAGAAATTTGGAGTATTCTTGCAGGAGGCTGACCTTCTCCGTGGGCGGCTGAGTCTGGGCGCTGGAGGCTCCGAGGCTCTCCACGGGGCTGCTGTCCGAAACGTCAGAGGAGTTAATGGATATGCTGGAAGTGACCTCCGTGTCAGCCACGCTGAAGGAAATGTCCGATTGCCCGTTTGCTTTGTTGGAGTAGTGGTCCAACAGGGTCTGAAGAACCTCATCCGGCAGCACGTTCCTGTCGTGAGTCGCTTTGATTTCAGCGTTGATGGGCTGCGGCTCCAGAATGGTGGCGGGGACGGTCTCGTCGATGACGGTGGACACCACGGTTTGCGTCACAGGCGCCTGAGAAGAGATGCTGCTCGTGTTCAGGCTGTAATCCCGACTGTTGTTGGCCATCGCAGCTTGAAGGTAACGTTTCTTCTTGAGAAACTGCATGGCGTCGTCGTAGTTTGTGCTGCTGGCTGCTGGCTTTGTTGGTCCTCCTTGAAGAGTCTCTACTGACTCCAGTTCAGTGTTGCTCTCTACGTCTAAAAGACCTTGCTTGTCCACAATTTCAAAGGTATACTGCGCAACCTTGCTGTTATCGTCAAAGGAAGACAGGGTGGACAGGCAGGGAGGGGGAGGTTCGCTGGATTGTTTAAGGCTCCTCTTGGGGACCTTTTTCAGGACCAGTTTAGAAGGCATCGTCTCTTCTGAGGACACGTCTCCATCTTGGTGCTGGCTCACCGTCTCTTCAGGAAGTTCCACGGAGTAGTCAGCAATCACGTACTCATGTTTCACTTTAGAGGAGACGGCATAGAGAGGGACGCCTTCGATTTTATTCTGCCTCTGCTCCTCTTTCTCTTCGGTTTCTGTTGCAGGGTCGGTGTGCCCTTCCGTTTGGGCAGTGGCGGCGGATGAGCCTGAACTCTGTGACTTGTCGACGCACTTTTGCCGTTTCTTCTTGGGCAGTGAACACTCTTTGGCGAGGAAGGGGAGGCCCAAAGAGTCTGCTTCACGCAAAGGTCCAACTTTACCAGCAGCCTTGTTGGTCTTCCTCTCTCTGTTTTCATGACACATTCGCCTGTGCTTTAAAACCCGGTCTGTTCTGGAGAAGTACTGTGGATGAAATATAAAATAAATGAAGTCTATTGTATCAATAAACAGATAGTTAAACAATAAAATTAATAACACTGACGAAATACTCCATTCTTCAAACTCTGATTGTAATATATATACACCATAATATGCGGTGTACCGTAAATCAGGTGTACCTGATTTATAACCATGTAAAATGTTCTTTTTGCTCTCAAATATTCAAGCAAACTAAAGCAGTTTACCTGATGACAGTAGTCACATTGGTAAGGTTTCTCTCCACTGTGTGTCCTCTTGTGTCTCTCCATGTGATACTTCTGGATGAACCTCATACCACACTCATCACAGCGAAAAGGTTTCTCACCTAATAAAAGAACCAGAAAAAAAGAAGACAAGGTAATTCACTTGAGACCGACATGTCAAATAAAAAAATCCCTGTGAGTAATGATCACACTATTCATCCTTCACTCACCAGTATGGATTTTCTCATGTCTCTGGAGGAGATATTTCTGAATGAAGCGCATATCACATTGGCTGCACTGAAATGGCTTCTCACCTGCAGTGTGAATAGAAACCTTAGTACATCAATAACAATTTAGACATTGGATATTAGATGATACTCAAGGCATTTACATTTTTTTGATGACTGAAATATCATCCATCGACCGTAGTTAAATTTAAAGTGAATACCTGTGACATTATACAACATGACTGGGCAATTCATACCAGTGTGAATGAAGACATGCCTCTGTAGATGGTAGTTGGTTCTGAATGCGGCATTACAGTGAACACAGACATGACACTTGGGGTTTTGTATACCAAACGATCCGTCATCATTGATGTTGAGAATCTACAAAAGCCAAAGGGAACAAATAAATACACTGGTGTGTGTTTCACTCTCTTCATACATGAAGTATCACATCGGAAATTCATTAAGAACTCTTCTGATTTGCACCTTTGCTGGTGATCGCTGCTTCCTTTTTTTCTTCTTGGGACACACCATCAGGTCCTTAACTGCTCTTTTGTCCTTCTTTATCTGGACCGCTGGCTCAGACAGCTTCAGTTCCTGCTTAATGCTCAGCTGTAAAAGTATGATACACAGACATTTGACAAAGCACATGACCTTGTTTTAGTCAACCCACTCATCCAGCGGTTCTTCTGGATCAAGGACATCTTACAACAGGGCGAACAGAAGAGAATTAATCAATTTGATGGGACCTCACCACTACATAGCCTCCACAATTTAAGAGAACAATGGCTGTAGTTCAAGCATCCTGAAGGCAGACCCTGCAGCTGTTCAGGGCATAACACATTGGAGGGAAATTTCCGTGTAGATCTGGGATATACTAAAATATTTCATCTGCCCATTGGCCTAGGAGCATTTGCAGTTCCCCCATCTGACTTTTTAAGCAGCGCTCATGTCTGACCCTGTGGTTTTGGTTCAGGGTATTCTTAGATATGCTCATGATCAGAGTAAAAAAAATACAGTTTGAAATGAATGTGTGCCATATCATCATTCTTTTGTAATACAATGATTAAATCAGTTTCAACAATCGCAGGATTATAGTCTGTGGGGGGAAGTTTTACTACTAATATTTTCATATCCTATACATGATATCCTTAATTTAAATGTTAAATACAGCATTCCATTTCAGGCTGCATATTTTACAAGAGTCAAGCTTTGTTACTTTGCTATGTCAAAACCTTTCGAATATTTTTTTTTTTAGTAAATCGACATCACTGGAAAGGAATGAAAGGAAACTCACTATGGATTATTACGAGACTAGGTACAGTGTCTACACAAATACTCAATCAAAAATATGGGCCGCTTCTCCACCAGCATGAACTCACTGGCATATGAAGTAAGCAGGGCAACTTATGGGTGAGTTTTAGGGGGAAATGCACTCCCACCTCGCCTCCTCCCTCCTCTTCGCCACCGTTCTTTGTCAACTCCTCCTGCATCATCAGCTGCTCCGGAGGCACCAGGTTGTGGGTGACCAGCGAGCTTCCGGTCAAGTCCTCGTCTTCGTCCTCGTCATCGTCGTCCTCCGCCAACAGAGGGTGGTTCACCAGCGATCGCTCCCCCAGGGTCATCACCACCAGCCCTCCTCCACTGCCTAGCCCGACTCTCCCTCCTCCATCCACTCCTCCACTGCTGCACTTTAGCAGCATTCCTTCCAACTTGTCCTCAGTGTTCATCTTACATAGAGTAGTTGGTGATTCTGTAAAAACAGAAGAAAATAGAGACATGACTGGAAAAAGTTGGCAAGATAAATGTAAAATATTCACAGTGCAAACACACACAGCTTTTCAGGGTTTGTTTTAGATTGACATTACAAGTAAATCATATACAACAACATGAATTATTGTAGCAACCGCAATAATGCAGGATTTTAGGAGACTATGATATGAAAAACTATTAAATTTACACTTTCTTCTTTCATTTTAATACTTATCATTTTATTGTTCCACTTCAACTTCTATTTTCTGAAATCACTAATTGTGGAAAAGTAGCCATGTTGGTAGTGAAACTCCAAAAACTGATAGCATTAAATTCTGATTTAGAGCTCAGATTTAATTTTTTCCACTTTGCTAAAACCAGATTCCGCTGGGAAATGGCCATGGCCCTGAAATGACCTGTAGATCAAAAAAATAACAATAACAAAAAGTTATCGAAGTTAGGCTATTTTCACACTGCTGGCAAATGTGACCCAAATCTGACCTTTTGCTCATGTGTGACTCAGAATTATGTCTGCTTTTTTATTCTCCCCAGAACAGCGGAAAACGCATGATATCTGATACAGGTCAAATTACTATCTCAATTCGGTCGCATTCCCAAAATTAATTACTTTTTTTTTAACTGTATCTGATTTACCAAAACATATGAATGTCTATGTCTATGCTAGGGGATGTGAGCAAATGTCAGAGGAGGATGAGGATGAAGAGAAAGAGAGCCATGTTTGTAAATACGTATTTCTGTGGAGCAACGGCCACTAACTTATTACATGTTCGTTTATGTTTGATTTTAATCACCTGTGACTCCATCGCCCAAACTAGAAGAAAAATGTTGGAATAGAAAACAATAAAATTCAAGAAACTGTGGGACTAATGCTGCTCAAACGGTTCTGAAATAAATATATATATGCACACACATATGAGCAAAAAGGTAAGGTGAATGTAGCCTCTTTTGTAACAGGTACATTTTTCCTCAACAATAGCTGTTTGCAGTTTGTTTAAATATTTGACCCCGAGCTGCCCTCTAGTGGATCTATTGCATTATATCCAAACCAACGTGAAGGATGCATGGAAGTACAATATGAGGGCAGTGAATGCTACATCTTTTAAACTAATTATCTATTATGTGAGCACATATGAGACTGAAGTGTTTATTCCAATTATATGTGTCACTTCCTCACCTGTTGCATATGCACTGTAAAACTTTGCTCATATAACAAACTATGACTGATTATCCTGTTCAGTCTTTTACCAACAATCCCTCAAGTGTAAACACTGATAACTGGGTCAGCTGTTGTTTCTGTGACTGGTCTGAACTCACATGCTGCACAGTGCACAAACTCTGCGAGTGGATAAATCATTTAAATTAGTTCTGCTTTTTTAAATAAAAAGCTAAGCACGACAATGGGCTATTACAACGTCTGAAGTCATGTTATTTAATCAAGACAATTAAGACAGGCAGACTCAGTGACATAATTATTGAGATTATAATGTTGCTCTGTAAAGGACAA
This sequence comes from Eupleurogrammus muticus, assembly GCA_036785175.1. Classification (NCBI taxonomy): domain Eukaryota; kingdom Metazoa; phylum Chordata; class Actinopteri; order Scombriformes; family Trichiuridae; genus Eupleurogrammus; species Eupleurogrammus muticus. Next base: position 16,534,757 of record JAYKQN010000001.1, read on the forward strand.
CAAGATGTTTCCAGGAACAAAACGTTTTTTTTATGTTTTTTAACGCACCTCTATTACGTTACTGCAGCATTATACTATCGTTATTAAAGCGATAACTAACACTTTAACACGGTTAGTTCATGTTAGCTAATGTAGCACTGAAGCTAACATTCATTGACTCAGCAGGAAAAAGAAAGGTGAAGAATCTGTTACGGTTCACACACACACCAACAGCCACTTTTCCCCATATGCAAACACACTCACTGTGTCACTTAGGTTTAGTGGGTTAACGTTAGGTCTCTTCCCTGCTAGCCAGCAGCTAGCCAGCAGCTAGCTGGCTGCGGTGGTCAAGGCTGTAACGTCACATTTATTTCAAACGCCGGAAGAGAGAAGATTCGCCTTCAGAATAAAAGCGACAACACGAAACACCCTACATTAAACAATTCCAGCGGTGGAAGAAGTGGTACTGTAGTATTCACAATGGTGGAAAGTAATGAAGTATATTTGCACCGTACAATTTTTAATATACATTGAACTTTTTTTTGCTAAATACTTTCACGCTAGAGAAATATTGTAATGTCTACTTCACTACATTTATTTGACAGCTTTAGTTCCTTTTCAGATGAAAACTTTCAAATAAATACATAAATAATGAATAAACTATAAATAAAACAATGCTCTCAGTATTAAATATTTAGTAATTTAAGAAAAATGTACAATATACTACTTGCCTAGGTCAGCTGCCTTTCACTTCGATTGTCATGTTTTTACTTAAAGTACATTTAGCTGCTCTATACTTTCACCTAACATTTTCAATTCAGGACTTGATGATACTATTTAAACTTTTACTCAAGTAAAGGATCTGACTACTTTCTTCACCATTTCATTAAAGTATTACAGTACATTGCCTTTTTAAAAGGCATGTTATACTTTGTGCATTAGCAGGCCTGTCACAGTAATTACAATTAATTAACAAGAAACAGTTTTGTAAAACGACAAAATAGATGTAATATGGCTCTATTAATGTCCTTGCATTGCTTTTTAAGCAATATTTTGATGCAAATGTGAACTTACAATGTGTTATATTACCATTATATCAGTGCCATATAATGTCCTAATGTTACAATAATATAACTCATCAGCAATGTATTGTTATGTTTGTATTGTACAAAATAATCGTCACAGGTTTATGCAATAGACTGTATAACTTCTGTATCACTGAGAAATTTTACTTGGAAGGCTGCGACCGGAAGTTCCATCTACCTGCCGCTGTCTACGGCCTGTTTGAGGCTAGTTTGCTAGCCGCTAGCCAAACTGCTGCAAACATTGCTTAATGAGTGTTGATATTCAGCTGTCGCCGCGTCTATCACGGCTGCAGCCGCCGGCGTTTCCTCGCGCACGGCTTGCCTGCGCTCACGTTAAACGCGTTACACGGCGCGGCACGCAACTTCCGTCCGCATATTTCCCCAAACTTGCCCAGGAACTGCTAGTTCGCTTTAGCGTTTAACCCTCAGCTCTGCTCAACAGGCCCACAACGTTACAGCTGGCGTGTAAAGCTAAGGATCGTCAACTCGCGCGGCCGCGCGACACGCGCGTCTCAGCGGCGCACGAGTGAAACGTTAAACCGGTAACGCCGCGTTGCCGCTTCTTACCTGCTAAGCGTCCTAAACCCGTTTAGCTGTCATGATTGTTATGCAAGACTCCAGTGTGATGGTGAGCGGAATAATCAAATACACCATCACATTTCAGGAAGGTGTGCGTTTGTCGCCATCTAGTGGCCGATGTGCGTCAGCGCGGCGAACTGCGCGCTCCTCGCCTGCTAATAATCTTCGCCCCCCCAGCTTCACTTTGATGGCCTACTTCTATAAATGGTCCAATAATGTTTTATATTCACTGTTATTATTCATAATTATATTAACTCATGTTTTATGTGGATGTGTATTAATAGCCTACAGTAGCAAATAGGCCATTAATGATCCATGTGGGGCTTAAACACCAGCCCATGTCTGATGAATAAAATCTCAGTTTCATGCAGTCATATCTACGAGATGTCATGATGTGTTTGCATTTACCTACCTACCAAGTACAAAAGGGTTAGTATCCAGCTTATGTTTGTATGAGCACATTTTAATTTGGGGCAAATTGATGGATCGTGACACTGTGATCCATTTCTGCCTAAATACTAAGTAGGTTATAGCTTTATGGAATAATTCATAATTAAAAAAAATGAGAGGCGATTTCTATTATGAGGCACCTATGACTTAAAACTGACAAGTTTTAGGCCTACATGCGTGTATCCTTTAATGTGGGTTTTCAGAAATGTTTCTGAAAGGTAGAATTAAGGCAAGAAAACATACACTGCAGCCGAAATTGCGCATCAAGTGGAAGCATGTGTAACCTTCCTTTGACTGACAGCTTTGCTTAAACAAAAAAGGGATGTTGAGGTGGTGATAAGATCTTCCTCTCTCTCTCTGTCTCTCTCTCCCTCTCTCAAACACACACACACACACACACACACACACACAGCATGCATACATGCACCTACACACACACACACACACACGCACACACACTGTGTGAGGAATACTAATCAACCTGTTTGCCGACCCAAGTACAGCAGATCGGCGCGTAATTTGAGACTTGTCCATTCTGTGTCTGGAATCGTCTCTTCTGGGTTTAATCTGAGCCTCCACCTGCTGAATCTCATCGGGTTTTTATTTATTTATTTTTATTTTTTTTAATTCTACAAGCTTCTTTGAGCGAATCGCGGCTGTTATCACTCCCGTCTCCTCGCCTCAGCCGCTTATCGATGCGCGATAGGGAGCCGGGGAGCGGATCCGGGGACTGACAGCCCACCCCGCGCCGCTTCCAGCGAGGGAAGCCCCCCATACACTTTGCGCGCCCGAATCGCCGGCAGCTATATATATTCGCGTCGCGGAGTGCGTGTGCATGTGCGTCAGGCTCTAAATGTGTGAGTTGGCGCACGTCAAAGCCCCGGGCTCCTTCCTCAACAGTTGCCACCAGAGCGGCGGAGAGGAGCGGAGGCGAGCGAGCGAGACAGCGGACTGAGACGCGGAGCTCCACGCCGGTCTGCCCGGCTCCGCTCCTGACATGCACTCGCTCATCTCTCCGGTGACCAAGGCCATCCTAGTTGCGCTCTTCATCTTCGCCATACTTCTGATTCTCTATGTGATCCTCTGGTACATTTGCAGGGACGTGGACTGCGACCACGGCATTTGAGGAAATCCGTTAAAACGGGAATAAGGGGAATACCACAATGGGGAGCACGGAGGACCCCGCAGAGCCCCGGGTCATCCCGTAAGTCCCCTTCAATTCGTATTGTCTTTGTATCTCTTGCTGTGTGTGTGTGGGTGCGCGTGTGTGTGTGTGTTTCTTGGTTATCTGTGGATGTGTGCGTGTGTACGCGCGCATTCCTGTCGTGCGTAATGTTAAATGCGCTCTGGTTAGACGGCGATGACCGGCGCGCGTCTCCAGTATCCCGAACCCTACGCACGCACAGCCCCCCCCCCGCATAGTCCGCATTTATCCATCAAACTTAAGAGCAGCGGCGATCACCTGCCAATCAGCGGGTCATCTATTAAGACTCCGGCTCACCGCTGGCAGCGAACCCTCAGAGGTGAAACAATGTCATCGGGACGATATCGAACTGGTGTCAAACGGAAGACGGTGCGGAGCGCGCCCGTGTGGGCGCAATTAACGGAATACGGTGACCGCCGGTGACATTGCGGTAAGCGGCACGCGAGTCCCTTAAGGTCAAGAACAACAATGTTTACCTCAGGTTGCCAATATTGCTTTATCTTCACCCTCTCCTCCTCCTCCTCCTGCTGCTGCTGCCGTATATCTGCAGCATTAGTTCATGTTCAGTTCATCCCGGTCTCTGAGGATGTTTCCACATTGGCATTTTACATCCGACGAGATAACGGGATTATCTCCTTTGCGTCTAATTGCTAATCGAGTCTCGTGTCATGTTTTTTTTTTCCCTTTCTCGTTAAGTGCTTATCATGAAAAGCCCACTAATGCTTTTACGCATAGCGCATTTACATTCCCCCCTTGATGTTTTCCGAGCTTGTTTCAACATGCTATATGTCCAGTCTTGGTCTGCGAAGACGCGTGTCTCTCTAACAGACGCGCGCACAGAGCATCTCTTATTGTCCATGCTTAATGAAGGACTTCTTAATATTGCAGGCACGTTGGCCCCCAATGTCTACTGTCACATGGCACATGAAGCTATTAAACATGTGAAAAATCATTTTCATTTCCACCCTCCCCCTATGTAACCCTGAACCAGGAAAGTTGACAAATTGTGCCCATTGCAAAGTGGAGAATGTGAAGGACACACCAAGGACACATCCCTTTTTTAAGGGCTCTTAGGTTATTTAAGCTGTATCATAGAGAAGGTTGCACATAATACAACGTTCATTTATTTACAAACCAGAGGTTACGTATATTTTGTTGTTCGAGAGGAATCTAAATATAACACAAAACTGGCATTTTAACAAGGGAAATGCATGACTAAATCACTTGGAAAGGAATCCTGATTGGTGATGGCTGAAAGATGATCATTAATGGCAGTTTAGCCGCCGCTAAACGAAACACTGCATCACTATTTCCCCCTAAATCACCCTGGAGGATTTTAACAGCTGAATATCTCGTTCCCGAGAAACTGCAAGTTTAAGCCTAAAATGTTTAAACCTTCTTAATTTGAGCTACGAGCGCCGAACTCTAACATTTAAGAATCCATAAAGAGCTTCAACGCTGGTCACGGGAAAGAAACCCGGCAGCCTCTGAAACTGTTGTGTCTACTCTCCTGCAGAGAAAAAGAAAGAGTCTGGTGGGATGGAAAATGATTCCTGCCAGCCAAGAGAAAACATATATATGAAACAAGCCTCGGCACAAAGACTGAAACTCACACACTCACACACACACACACACACACACACACACACACACACACACACACTGTAAATGATAAGTCAGACAGCAACAGAACAGCAGAACATAACAAAGACAGTTATAGAGAGCATGCTGGTGTAAGACTAGTGCTCCAACTGTCAGTTTGGGTCTGTTTAAACCAGTGCACTGGATTGTCTATATACTGTATGTGTGTGTGTGTGTGTGTGTGTGCTTCTATGTTTAAGAGTGTGGGTTAAGATGGAAATAAAGAAAAAAAAAACAGTGTTTGAGTGATTGTGTACATTTGTGCAGTTTGTAAAAGACAAAAGGTGTGTCAGCGTGGGAGGGGGTTAAACACTGACATGTTCCAGAATGACAGATGGAAAAAAAAGTGGAGCAGGGAAGGCTCAGCGGACCTCAGCATGGAAGACAGGTGTGTGTGTGTGTGTGAGAGAGAGAGAGCGAGAGAGAGAGAATGTGAGCATGACTGAAATTCACTCGTCTAGTGCAACTATTTTCCTTCATTAAATAAATGTGAAGTGTAATATTGCACGACAGAAAAGGTAATGATTTGTTTGTGTTAGGTGCGTGTATGTATGTGTGTGCATGCGTCCTACACGGTTAATTAAACACTGATTGTAAACCCGCACACCCACATACACACACATTGAGGACCGTGTCAAATGCAACACTGAACGGGGTTTTCCTTCATTTCTCGAGCTGTATGAAGTGTAGTTTGTGCTTGAGTTATCTTAACACTCATAAAAAGATGCGTGATGACTCATACAAGTTGTAATGCGAGGTGGGATGCAGGCAGCAGGCACAATGGCCTTTCAGAATACTTCAACATTAATACATCTTGAGAGATCCAAGTTCAATTAAGATTGAAGTCATAAAATATTAAGGAATGAAATTAAATTATTGAAGCTTGAGGCTGTGGAAATAGGTTTTTTAATCTATTTTATAGCCTCCGAACGTGCCTGTGCTGTATATGACAAAACGTGTGTGTGTGTGTGTTGTTATCCTCTGTTTACACAAACATATAACTTATGGTTGAGAAGCTAGAACATGATGCCGACATCTCAAAATGGAATTTGCATTTAGAAATATAGGCATTTTCACAAATGTTTCCACCCAACAAACCATGAATACAACTGTAAAGGTCAGGATTTTTTTCTTGGGTTCACTGAGATTGGGTGTTTAAGGTCACAAAGCAGATGTTGCATTGACAGCTGATGGAAAAAGAAGCACAACCATAATGATATTGTGTAGCTTTCAAAGTGATTCCTTCAAGCCTCAAACACCTTCAAATGCAATTTTGCACATATGCCTGATTAACATTTTGTATTAGAGTATGCAAATCTTCTATTTCTTGCCTGGATCTGCGTGTGAGTATTATGCATGGGGCCACTCAAAAAGCCAGCATGCATCTTTTGCTTATGTATCATGCACATACTACTGCTGCTGATTGCTGCTTGTTTCTGTCAGTGAGTTTCATGGTGTGGGTAGAATTGTAAAACTGAATTGCCAATTCAGGATAAAAAGTAATTTGTTCTAGTCTAAAATCTCCTGTTGATTTTAAAACATACCAACATCCACCAGCATGGTTTAAACATCATATTAAATACCCCAATTTATATTCACAATATTAGTAGTTTTTAGTACATGCAAATTTTAGACAAAAGGGCTAGAAGTAGAGTACATTTTGTGTTTTTTCCCCTTAAATATTGATGGACCCATATAGAGAGACACACAGGGACATGGAGAGTGACTGTGTGACATGCAACACAGGTCCCCTGGGTGGAAACTGAAAAACATAGACATTGACATAGTTGTGTGGCATACACTATATACACCCCTCATATATCCTACTCCTAACCTCAAAGCTGTGAATTAGAATTAACTAGAAATAATTATACTTCTTAAACTTTTTTAAAAACATTTTAAGCTTTGTTGAACTTCCCCTCCAGTCAAAAGTGTGCTTTTCTAATGTTTGTATGCCCCCTCAAGTGTCATACCATGACTATATTGACTCTTATTAAAGAGCTCTTTTCGCATTCCTCAAAACATATGCTTTTACATAATTTAAAAGGTGTCAGCTCCAAAATATCTCAAAAACATGTTTTGGTGTATTTTGTGGAGCCATGGGCCAAAAATAAATGACAGATATTGGGAGCAGTATTTGATCTGTATCTGTGAACTTTATGAAGATTTTCAACAACATATACAACAGGGGAATTTATTTTTTTATATTTCAGTAACATTACTGTAAACAATTATTAGAGTAGTAGATTGCTGTATATTTTAAAATTATTCACAGTATTGAAAGAAAATTATAGTAGTGAAGGACTACCATAGTAAATCAAAGTTAATATATTTGTAATAAAGTTAATCACACAATTTGGTAAATTAAAACAACTGAAATCACAGTATTTAATTGATTTGTATTTTATAGTTAATCATCTAATACTGTACATACAACATAATTCACAGTATTTACTTTTTTTTTTTTTACAATAAAGACACATATTTGTAAACAGAAGTGCAGTACTTCTACTGTAAAAAATAATTACAGTTACATTCTTGATAATTGTTGCCAGTTATTTACCATGAATTTTAAGAACAGTTTTACAGTGTAATTTAAAAAAAATGTTCCCAGAACTTGTCCACCAGAGAGCACATATAAAGTGTGTCCACTTAGTTCCAGTCCATTAGTATCCAAGTTTCCCTGATAAACAAGTGTTTGTTTCTGCAATGCATCTACTTAAAATAAAATTTGATAATATGTTCAACCTATTCATCAAAAATGACCTTAACAAGTCTGTATCTGAATGGAAAGTATAGAAACATACATTAACTGATTTGATGGTTGATTTGATTGACTTCAACAACTTGTTTTAGTGTTTTGAGGATAAATACCAGGATTTCCTCTCTCTGGAATGCACACTCTAAATTTACTCTCCCTGATTCATTTATTACAATCTGCACTGCTTTTCCTGGGGCACCCCTGTGGCCTAAAGGCTTCAATTGCTGACTGTTTAATCGAAATATCTCTGCTTCAACCCAGCACTTGGACGTCTGTTGCCCGTCATATCTCGTAAACGCAAAAAAAAATAATAATAATAATACATCCCCAACTGCACCACATGCCTCAACTACCTTCACCTAATCCCTATTCATCCTTAACCCCCAAACTAGGTCCCATCCCTCGAACAGAGCCGTAACGTAGTGAGTAGCAGTGTCAGGATGACCCAACCTCAGTGAAGGTCTAAAACTTAATTTGGCTCTCAGAAAGATAGAAGTCCTGGAACACTCACAACACACACACACACACACACACACACACACACACACACACACACACACACACACACACACACACACACACACACACACACACACACACACACACACACACACACACACACACACACACACACACACACACACACACACACGCTCACACACACCTCAAAGCCATGAAAATAGATTGTGAGTGACTCAGCCGTTATGTAAAGTCCATCTCCGATAGGGCCGCCCGGGGCTGTTTATGTCAGTTTAGCTTGACGGCACTGGAGCTGAGGTGACACGTGTCTGCTGTGTCCGGAGTTTCAACACACACATTCATATTCACACCCACACACACACACACACACACACACACACACACTTTTCCCAGCAAATGCATGCAAGCCTGTCTCCCTCTCCCTCTTCCTTCCATCGCATCTTCTAAGCCTACATTCCCCCGTGTGTGTTCCCCTATGGACGGAGACATGATACAGTCAGCATAATGGACTCCCTCCAGCCCGAACAGTGTGTGTGTTATTAACATTTCAACATTGACTGGGAGGGAATCGCCGCGTTTAGAAATGAATCACATCCGCCACCCACCCGCAAACCCGCCCCCACCTTCTGGCGAGATGGACAGTTCAATCAATAGTGGTAAACACGGGCAACCCAGCACTGGAAACTACAGCTGGACTGATCATGTCTGCATCATCTCATGAAACAGATGTGATGCAGTGTGTTTGATTATATATTTATCATCGACACTGTTTTCCTGTGGGAAAACTGTAAACCTGTACTAATTATAATGAGAAATTTTAATCATCTTCCACGGAAATATGTTTTATTTAAGAGAATAGAGAATTTGATTGTCCTGTGGTGCTCTTTAAGCTCTCAAATCCACACCAGATTGAAATTCATTGTTAAACATTAAACATATAAAGTGTTTTTTAAATAACTAGAGGGGCTATAGGTTTTAGGAGCTGCCACATAAAAAAATTTAAATTCAGCCAAAAGTGCAATTTGCCATCCAATAAACCACACTTGCCCAGTCCTCATCTAATGAGGCTTGAGGCAGATGAAGGTAATAGAATGAAGGACTCTGCCCTTTAAATAAAAGGCTGTAACGATTTTACCGTCACACCAACAAATAATCACGAGTGGCATCACATTCTGATGCCTGATGTCTGATTTAATTTTCTTTAAGACACTCGAAATAAAATGTGTGTGTGTTTATGTGACTGCATGACCGCGCCGAGGGGTGGCTCCTGTCGGGTTAAACTGAAGGGGATGTAAAGGGCTTGAAGCCAAGGAAGCAGAACACACACACACACACACACACACACACACACACACACACACACACTGAGCACACACACACACATCACCTTAAAGGTTTCCTGTGTTCATGCAGCCCTGAAGTGAGAGACAGTAAAAGAAAAGAGAGACAGCGAGGAAAAGATGAAAGCATCTTGTCTCAGTATTGTCTCAGTGACAGGTTTCAGACAGGATCAAAAAGAACACACCCGGCCTCACAGAATATTTAATTGAATGTGTGAAAAAATGTGAAAAGCTGTGTGTGTGTGTATGTGTGTGTATCTGCAGCATGTGTGTGTTTTTCATGGAGTTAATGACTTAATGGTTTAATTGGTGCAAGCAAATATCCCTCCCACTACTCCTCATTCTACATCTACTAATGGAAAGGCATCCGATCCCAAAAGGCCACGTTAGATGGTGTTAGAATGTATTTGATGAGAACGAGAATGCGCACAAACACACACGCAGACACATATTTTTTCTTGACAGTGTGATGAACAAATGGTACGCACACAACTTGCATACATAATAATAACAACATATTTTAACATGTATGTCTAGACACATGAAAATAGCTGCAGGCATCTACAAGCATAAGAAAAAAAAGTTGCTTCCAAAAGTTACTACATGCAGTAATACATACACACATACACACACACAACCACACACACACTTTACATTAACGTAAACCAGAATGTGTGATCCTAACTCACGATGGCAAGCTCAATTCCATATATACTTGTTAATGAAACTTTCAGAGGAACTGACATTTTAACGTACAGTTGCTGTAATGACTAAAGACAACTCTCGGGTTTATTTATTCTAACTTGTACTCCAGAATTTACAACAGATTTATCCCTAAATAATCAACAAGCAATCATAGGAAACAGTTTTTCACTGTATCCATGGTAACATTTACCCATTTCCAATAATAAAGGTTTACAACTTTTTTCTTTTTAGTCCCATTGGGAATGACTGGCTGTGAATCCGTGATGTAGTTTTGTAGTGTGTGTGTGCCCATTGCAAACACCTGCAAAAATCTCTATTACCTTCATGTTTACATGCTGGTGTTTGTCTTCTCCCTGCATGAAAGTCCCCATTCGACGGCTGCAGCTGAGGCCACACGACAATTACCAAATCTGTCCATGTACAGTCCGCCTCCTTTTTCCACCCACAGCTCCTGGTGCACATCCAGGCATCCACGGAGGGCGAATAACCTCAGCTGATGTTTCTTCTGTTTTTGTTCCATTTTACTTATAAGCTATCTGTAAAAATGTGTACTTTTCCTGCATTCCCAACCCAACACTGCTGTTGTGGGCCAATTAAGCCCTTTGAGACATAATACTAGACAATACAAAAAAAAATTACTATACTGCAAGTTGTAGGAAGTGCTTGTAATAAATGCTAAGAAAAAGTAAGAGCATCTTTATTAAGTATACTGTAGTAGAAGTAATATTACTTAATACCTAATTCACTAAACCAAAATCTTTACACCAAAAATCTTTTAAAGGAATAGCTTGACATTTTGGATATAAGCTTGTTTACTGTCTTGCTGTGACTTAGATAAGATGATCAATATAATTCTCAGATATGAGCCCAGTGTTGATCTTCTCATCGACTTCCCAAGAGCAAACAACCTATTTCCCAAAATGGCCCTTTTCAGAACACACTGCAAAACAGCTGTCAGATAGATAACTTTGAGTAAAAAGACCAACATTTCCCTCTGATATGAAGTTTAGAAAAAGTTGAAACTACTGCGTAATGGAAAAAGTTTTTAGTTCCAAAAATATGTAGATACTGAGGTTTAGTGCTTGAGCAAGTGTACTTTCTTACTTCCAACAATACCAGAATGCCTGATTCAGCTTTTAAAAAAGAACAAGACACACACACTCGAACAAACCTGCAGATACCTGCTGCCATTTACACAACGCAGATCCAGACAAAGACATGTACACACACAAACCACTGCTTGAAAAACAAGGCATGCATCCTCTGTGGATTTCTCTTTCCTACATGCATGCACACATGTTGGCTCATTAGAAATACTGTCATCATAAAAAAAATAAATACAAAATTACATGTATTTAGAACTTTTACATATACACAAATGAACTTTCAATGCATTTGAGTTCTTGCAAAAGAAATTCACTCCCTTTTCTAACTTAAATGTGGATAAAATAATTCAACTGTGCAACTTTCCAAGTCTCTCCAAGTGTCATCAGGCCAAATGAATCAAATTCTGGTAGTGAAATGAGTCATTTTGTGCAGTGATGTTAATTCACTGATTCTAAGCTGCAACATTAGGCGAAGCCTTTGACGTAACCACTCATTGACAGTGTTTTTTACATAGCGTATATTTGACTTACACACAAAGTGCATAGCAAATTTAAAAGGTGTAGAAAATGCAATATTTAAGTACAGTACTTGGGTAAATGTACTCAGATACTTTCCACCACTGCAGAGCCTCCAGCTCTGACTGTATCTGAGTTTTGAGTCCATCCTTGATGGAGTCATCTGAGCTTCAACCATGAGGAGAAAAAAAGAAACTCACTTCTCACGTGCTGCTGCAATTCGGAGCCAAAATTACCTTTCTTCACGAAAAGACATTTCACCTGCCACTCGGGTGTCAGTTGATCAGTAACAGAAACAAGCGGTGTGTTAAAGAACAGTGTGTTAAGCAACGGTGTGTCAACACTGTCCTATTTGAAAACTGTTAGTGCCACTTACTGATAAAAATAACCAATATCATCCACCTTCTTTTCCCACCAGGAGTAAGTCGAGGACGTGACATAAAGATTATATTGTAACTGGCAGCACGCACGCAACACAAGCAAACATCCTGTAGAGATGTTGTCAGTCAGGATTTACAAAATAAGACATCCCGTGGCTGCCATAAAGACTAGGCGACCGCTAGTTTGAGCTATTTTGATGGTGTTCACATGTTGTTTACATCGCGCTCCCTCCTGTCATGTCCTGTTCAAGCGTGTCTCCAGGTGTGCGCATACGTCTTAGTGCGTTTGCGCGTGTGTGTGTGTTTGCGCGTGCCCGACCGTTTTCCCCGATGTGCCATCATCCCAAATAATCATCTCACATTCATGCGTGAGATGCGATTTCCTTTAAACAATAGCAGGCCGGCTCGCCTCGCTGACCATCACCCTCTCAGGCTGCAGCAGAACAAACACTCACATATGTGCACGCACACACACACACACACACACCCTCAGCTCGCATTAACAATGATACACGCACAGCAATACAAATACACAGCTCCACTTCCATCACAGTCGGTTCATGTTGCTACAGTTAACTGCCTTCTAAGCAGACCTTAACAACCGGGGCCAACCGCTTGTCAATGCTGCTGTTCTTTTCTCACCTTAACAATCGGACAGTTAGCAAGGGACAAATACTAACTAGACGAGTGTTCTCCGAAGAGTGCAGGTCTCCAACGGGTCTGTCTTCCTTACAGCCAAGATAGCAATGATAGAAAAAAAGATAACAAGATGGATTTATTCATCGTGCGGAACGTCAGAAGATCACAACATATCAGGAGTTCATTTTCAAAATGTGGGCAGCAACAAAGTGGTGCTGTGGCTCAAATCACAACTGGCATGTGGTTGACAAAAAAAAAGCATTTTGGGATCCATGGCTGTCTACTTTAGTGTGAATATTTATAATAAAAAAAGAATTGAATTCTATTTATAACACATTTTTATCCTGTTGAATCTCTGAGTGCAACAGAGCATTTTAAAACATAGTTCATAGTTAAAAACAATTTGTAGCAAGCTATAGCAGAAACAGTCCATAATAGTCGAGGCAGTATATTGTGTAGTAGTATGCAGGAGGCAGTACAGAAGTATGTGATTTGAGACACAGCACCAAACCTTGTTTTCAGCCTCGCAGATTGAAAATGTTGGGCTGATGGGTCGCCTCGAATGCGAAAATAGCTGCAGAATATGCACACAAGGACACACACGCACACACACACACACACACAAACACACAGACACAACCAAACTAACGCCTGGTGGAGATACTGTAATGACTCCTCTGCCAAGAGGAGAAAAGCAAAGTGATTGTGAATGCTCTGACCTGTCTTTAACAGGAATTACTGTAATTTAGTTGAAATGAGGGACTTGGAGTGTTTGGTTGCCCTACTTAGAGTGCCAGTGATAATTCAGCGGGCTCATGGCCTGTTAGCCAAATACAATTCATCATGGCAACAGCCTTCCTGTGCAGACTGTTCAATGTAACCTCTGCATTCTGCTTAAAGCATTGTCTAGTAATGATGTGCTGGAGTGCGTGTGTGTCACCTGTCAGTCAAACAATGGCGTAAGCTATGTCTTTTTTTGGATTTTCTAAGATGCTCCATCTTTGTTTGTTCATTGCAGCTTCAACATCACTCAACCAAGATTTTTATTAAATAAATCACAAATATTTTATTATTAGTCAAATATACTAGATGGATTAAACGTTAAAGCGTTTTTTTCTGTAGGTTCAAGTCAGGTCGGAAACCTTTGTTGTACTGTATCTCCCTCTCCGTAATTCACATCTTCATTCTTTATATAATAAGGACTTTGATATTATTAAAAGTAAAAGAGTCATTCTGGTGAAAACCCCCCATGTGACCAGTTCATTATCATTAATCATGTTTTTAGATTATTAACACTGATTCATCAGAGAATCAAGGAGATCATTAAAGCAATTTTAATATAGGTAAATCGGGTTAAAAATTCCACAATTTTCTTCCTGTGCTAAATGCTGTCTAAATCAGGTCAATCAAGTCAGTATCTTTTTAGCATGAAATTCCTCTTTGTGCTGCCACAGTGTTTTCTTGTTGAGCACAAAGCAGGAATCTCTGCTGTCATTTTGGAATATGTAAACATATGTTTCAGTGGTTCAGTAGTAGTTGTTGCATTTCAGTTCATTTAGTACAGTAGTTTTATTGTTATGCTTACAAGGTTTGAGAGATTGTGAAATGATCAGTTCTTTACAAAAGTAGATGTGTTATACATGCCTTCATTGATGCATGGATATAATAAAACTGTTTGTCTATCCGGGCAGCATGATGAATTCCATGTGTTATTTTTTTAACAGGAAGGAAATATGAGTGAATTTTGATAAACAAAAAGAAATTGTTTTTTGTATTTTTTCATTTTTTTGGCAAATATAGTTAAATAAGTGAGCAATATGACCAGGGATGTGATCTAAAATGATGTGACCCAGCAAGATTACAGTAGATCAGTGGTTCTCATATGGGGGGAGTGTGCCCCTAGAGGGGGAGCAGTGTTACATGCCGTGTTACTCATAGCACAGAGATACACAGCAATAGAGACACTGAGAAAGTGACACAGGAGGAGAGCAAGAGAAAGACAGACAGCGACACAGGAGGCGAGCAGGGGGAAAAAGATGAGATAGGCGGGAAGCGATGTACCAAGATGGACAGATCTGTGACTGGTGTAGAGCGTAAATCAGATGGCAAGTCTGTTACGGCTGTAACAGGAGACATGAGTGCCACTGTGGCACAAAAAAAAAGGTAAATCAAAATCAAGAAAATACAAGGAGGCAAGTCTGTCCCTGGGCTTTTAAAGCACTTCGGTCGACCAAGGGGAGAGATGGCAGCGCTTTGTGTCTTGAAATACTGGCAGTGGACAGTTTGAAGCCCGGTAAAATAAAAAGACACTTGACCCACCACCCACACCATGTGAACAAGCAGCTTGGATTTTTCAAAAAAGAAGAAACTGGAAAAATGTCATGCCCAGCAAAGTCACTTTGTCAGGAGTGCATCTGTCCCTGTGTAAGCACAACTCACTTCCTACGCTGTACCCTACAGAGTCGCCCAATGGAAAAAACACGCCTGCAGCCACATAGCTTCACCGGTATTTCATGCAGCAACCGCCACGCAACCCAGATTATTCTGCTTTCCAACAATAACAATGTATAATACATACACTATATTCCAAAGTTATTCTCTCACCTGCCTTGACCTGCATATGAATTTAAGTGACATTTCATTTCTTGTCTAAAGGCTTCAATATGACATTGGTCCAACCTTTGCAGCTGCAACAGCATCAACTCATCTGGTAAGGCTGTTCTAAGGTTTATGGGCTGCGTTTGGGGACATTTTTGATCATTCGTTCAGAAATGGGTTTGTGAGGTCATTGAGGTCTCTCAGTCTCTGCTCTAATTCATACCAAAGGTGTTCTATCTATCAGGTTGAGGTCGAGTAAATCCACACCAGACTCTGTCATGCATGTCTTTATGGACCTGGCTTTATGCATTGAATGGTGGTTTTGTTGAGTGAGCGAATACTTTTGGTAATATAGTGTACCTCGGGTATATTGATGTGGAAGATATGAAATAGGATTTGCTTTTCTGCAAATATATGGGACAATGTCAAAAATAGTTTTATATTCTTGCTGGATTAAATGTTAAATTATCACACACCAACAAACATTGTTTGACAAAATATTGCACTTCTATGTGATTTAAAAAAAAAAATAGTACAAATGGCCTTTAAGTTACATGAAACCAACATGAACACAAAATCTATATTTTCAGATACCTGATGAAAATTGTAATTTATAAAGTATTTTGACATCTTGCCAACCATGATTTGTCACTGACCCACATAAGCACTTAAGAAGCACCGCGGAAGAACTTTCTAAAATAAATCAACACCTATTTGAAAGTGGCAAATCTGAAGCGGGAGTCTGCACAGACGGGGCTCAGGCCACGGCTGCAAGCTCTCATCTGACGCCTCTCCCAAAGCACAGTGGAGACGCTGCCTGCTTCACAGTGCAGCATCTGCCTCCAAAGAACCCAAGTCCTGATCTGAACTGGACATCTGTCAACAGTATTGACAGATGTCATCCCAACAGACTACTGTACATAAAAAAATTGACTTGAAATCCAAAATCTTATCATCAATATGTGAAGAAAAAGCATCTGGGCGCAGTTCTGTTGTGGCAGAGTGAGTCTCAGTGGATTTCAAGAGGGAAGGTACTGTCCAGGGTGTTTGAGCTGAGGGATGAGATTGGAGTGTTCTTGACTGACGAAGGGAATGACCTTGCCCTCAAGTTTCATGATCAAAACTTCTCACAGAACCTATCTCAGTTGCTAAGGAAGTCTATTCATTTCCACAGCTCACAGATGAAATAACATCTTTTACAGGAAAACTGGAGAAATGAGAGATAAGACTTGCAGAAGGGGAGCGCAGACTTCATTGAGAACCTGAATGCACGGCTGACAACAATGAGTCAGAAAATACAATTATTCACTGTATGAAGGCCCATATCTCAGCCTTGCAAAAGCACTTCCCGTTGTACGTCCCTGAGGATTCGGCAAAATATGACTGGATACGAGACCCCTTTCAAGCACCTGAACTTGCAGACCTCAGTACCACAGAGCGAGAGCAGCACACTGACATGACATCTGACTCAACGAGGAGGCTACATTTCACGTCCAATTCATCGGCTGTGTTTTCGGATTGGAACGGACCGACTAAGCCAAAGTAGCTGTGGGCGCATGGTTTCCTTTTGCCACATCCTCTTTATGTGAAACAGGATTTTCTGTGGTTTCTGCAATCAAGACTCAATATAGATCAAAGCTGAATGTTGAAAATGAACGGAGAGTGGCCAACTCTACCAGACAGGATGTGTAAAATAAAGCAAGCCCACACCAGTCATTGATTGATATGATGAAATAGGAATATTTCTCTGAATAGGAATATGCTACAGAAAGAAGATGATGCATGCAGAAGAAGCTTGAGTCGCGTGCACATCTTGGTAAATTAATCGTGGCACACTTGTATGTCACAAAAAGCTTCTTTTGAAAGCAAGAAGAACAAAGTAAACCCACATCAATCATTGTTGGCTCTTATTTCTTCTTTGACTTGTTAATAAGTTCATGTTTATTTAAAAATGAACGTGTCAGAAACCAATTTACATATCGGAATAAAAAATGTGATCTCTGCAGAGAAAGCACTAACTCTTTTTTTGATCAGTCATTGTTTAATATGCAGTTTTTTTTTTTTAAATTTTCCTGCACATTAATTCAGTTTGAGAGAACTTCCTGTTAAATGAGAAATGTAAGCTACTGCACTGTTATTTAACAATAAAGTACATTTTACTTGAATTCCACTTGAATATTCAAGAAAGGAATAAAATTATGTTGTAAAAGCAAGCAATCAAAAGTCCAAAGTGGATTTTACTATTTAGAGTATTTATTTTAGAAATTAAAAAAATATATAGATCTTATATATTTAATGCAATTCACTCAGAAACAAATAAGGTACAGCTTATTTGGTTCAGATAGTGTGCAGTGCGTCATCAAAGCTAGGAAGTACCGGAAAATAGAAGTCAAAGCCCTTTATTTTGAAAATCATGCTCATTTTACAGTACAAATTGAACGGCCTCCTTCATTACTAAAAATGCACATCAATCAGCTCCCACTCTCACAGAGGTCGAATCACTTGAATTGATTAAGTGATCGCCATTATAGGGAGGTGACTCAAGAGGCTGACATAAACAATCCTCCAACATAAATAGTTCAACAGCTTGAACGTCATCATTTACAGACTTTGACACAATGTAACTACTTTCAGCAAACATGTTTTTTAAGGTGTGTGCTACTCACAAACAGGTGGATAAATGAATTTATTCATTTAGCTCATGTACCGTAAGGAAAAAATAATTCATATACAGGCGGTAAGTTAGCACCACAGGTCTGTCAGCATCTTGAAAACATGTGATCACTTTGGCAGCGAAACAACTGAGAGTCACTGCAGAAAATGTGGTAAACCCCAGAAGATAAAATTATGAATTATTTAAAAAAAGTGTCATCCATGATTCTATAAGTCCCTGTATAAGTAGCGTATCTCTGGATGTGGAAACTGTTGCTGTGACCAGAACTGTTATAATACAAACCGTGTAGTTTACTGAATAGAAAAATGTATATACATACACACATGTAAGTACCACATAATATTTTAGAATCATGATATTCTGTTCAACACATTCTGAGTTACACCAATTTTTGTCCCGCATGTCAGTTGAAATCCTATATTTTTCCTGCATACTTTGTGTATCCAAGACAAACTTGCTATTTAAATGATTGAATTAGTGTTCAGGTGGTATAAAAATATGATTTTAACAGCTGAGGTCTCAATTGGCTTAATGTTATAGCAGAGTGTGTATGTAGCCTTTAATGAGAGTAGACTGGTGGACTCAAGTGGGAAACAAAACTTAACATCCAGCCATTTCCTAAATGCAAAGCAAGTGCATTTGTATAACATTTATTCCAACATCGAGGGAATTCAAAGTGCTTTAACAAAGTAAAAGCATTAGGCAGTGCAAAAGAAACACATTATGAAAGGACATTTAAATGCAATAAAAACAATTACTGAAGAGTTAAAATAAGTAGAACATAAAAAATGAGCTAAAATATAATTAAATATGAGATTAAGAGTTAGAGTGCAGTGTAAGAAATTGATAATTTGATTTCTGAAAACGCTGCGGTAAACAAAAAAAATCTTCGGATTTGATTTTTAAAACATGTGAGTTGCAGCCGAGTTTTTTCCAGATGGAGCAAAAAAAAACTGAACAATACTTCTCAGTGTTTAGTTTTACCTGCGAGGAGAGAAAGTAATGTAGTACTATGAAAGGAGCAATATTACTCCATACAAGCGCATGTATGTAACAGCACAGGCACTGCACTGCACCAGAAACATGCTCATGCTTTATAAGTCTATCTGGGAAATTATGGATCAAACTAGTGTGTCATCCCTCTGTTGCATCTATCCTGTGTGACCTCTCTGGCAGCAGTTAATGAGATAGTCTGTGAACTGAAGAGAGCAATATGCTGGATCTACAGAGAGGGATCATACGGTACATCAAGCAGCCAAGCAGCAGGGATGAGTCCTCCATCAAATGGTGATTCTGCCTCTGAAGCTAAAGCTACTGCGATGATGATGGATATCTGCCAGAGATCATTTCTTTTCAAGGTCAGCTTGTCAGTGAAAATGGGGCATCAGAACAATCGGAATCAGATTTATTGGCCAAGTACGGATAAGGAATTTGACTCCTACTGGATCTCATTGTGCTTACACACAACAATCTTCAGAAAAAAAACAAGAATATTTTTTATTTATATATTATAGGCTAGAAGCATGTAGAGCAACAAATCAATACAAAACGCAACACACATAATGTAGGCTATAGGCAAAACCATTTCTGTAAACAGGTTGCAAATAGGGGGCGACACGGTGGAGCAGTGGGTAGCACTGTTGCCTCACAGCAAGAAGGTCGCAGGTTCAAGACCGCCTTGGGGCCTGGGTCTGGGACCTTTCTGTGTGGAGTTTGCATGTTCTCCCCGTGTCTGCGTGGGTTTTCACCGGGTACTCCGGTTTCCTCCCACAATACAAAACATGCTCAGGTTAATTGGCAAATCTAAATTGCCCATAGGTGTGAGTGTGTGTGTGTGAATGGTGTGTGTGCCCCACGATTGGCTGGCGACCATCTGGGGTGTATCCCTGCCTCTCGCCATAAAAAATGCGCTGGGATAGGCTCCAGCAGACCCCTGCGACCCTGAAAAGGAATAAGCGGGATAGAAAATGGATGGATGGAGGTTGCAAATAGTACAAAAGTGTGAGGAGTATATTAAGTGATGAAGTGATGTTACTTTATATGCATACAGTAACATATGGAAAATGTTCATTCAAGGCGAAAGACAAGGTGAATTGGTGAACAGGGTAAAAATGTTAAGTAATATCACCATGAAATGTTTTCCAGTTGATTTCTTAGATTACATTTTTTTATAATATTATTATTATTATGTTTTCTGAAATTATATGTATGAAAAAATTGCAATGATTCACAAAAACATGTATATAACATCTACATTAAAATACATAGGATATATTATCCTGAGTAACAAAAGCATACCAAACTCTAGGGCCACACTAGGAGAAAGATCTTTTTTTTTTATTATGAGGATGAAGTTATACTATTATGAGAATAAAGGTGTAATTTCAATTACTGAATGTTCATTACAGGAAAATAGAGCTGTGTTATAATGAGGCATGTGGATAACCTTGTGAACTTCAGTAGGCTTTTTTTTTTTTTTACAAATTAAATACTTAATCTTTTGGCATATCAGCAACATATAATCAGTAGGACTTTGGGATGATTATGCAAATGTTTGTAGTTCTGAGGAAAAAACCACAGACGAAAAATGTCTCATGGATCTTGCTTTAAAAAAACCTTTCCTTCGCATAATAGGTCCAACTCTATTATTACAAGAATACAAATTAACATTATGACTTTTCCCACGTATTAACAGTATAATAATAATTCCACTTTCTTTCTCTTAGTGTGGCCCTAATACACTGCCACGCCTCACCTTAAAGACAAGACAAGAAGGGATCGAGGAACCTTCCTATTGGGACGCGTCCCATAGGCGGAACTGAACTTTTCCCACGGAGCAGCTCCTCCTGTTTCGCCTCCTCCTGTTTCTCTTCCTCCTGTTTCTCCTCCTCCTGTTTCTCCTCCTCCAGCTGGTCCTCTCTCTCCACGGCGATGCTTTCTTATATTCGGTCGCATCTTCTTCCAGTTCTTAATCTCTACCTGCTCGGGTTGAGGGCTCTGCTGACTCAGCTGTTCAGCAGAACTTTCAGGTTGCCAGGTCGGTGCAACTCCCTCCCCGTTTAAAGTCGCGACGCTTTGTCGCGCTACGAGTTTAGCTCGATGTCACACTCAGCTATGTCACGGCACCGCGAGTAATGTTACTGTAACGTTACCTCGTGGTTTGTTAGGGCATACGGTTAAGAGCGTTTAGGATCCGTTGTTCATTTCGGTGCAGACACTTAACGCTGAGCTAACGCAACGTAGCAACGTTAGCCTAGCTAGGTATAGCTCACGAGTCGGCAGGCTCCGCACATGAGATACAAGCTCCTTCTGTTTCGCTCATTCTTTTCCTACATGTGCCAATCATAAAAAAAAGTAAACATAGCTCTTACCTTAAAGCCACGGTTAACAGCCAACTTTACGGTGCGGTTGTTTTATTCAATACTGCGTATGTTTTCAATAAATACGTGTTTTGACTCGTGCATGTCTGTGACATTTCTCAAAATTTTGCCTCCGCTGTCAAATTCCGCGTTTCACTTGCTCTACAGCGCCCCCACCTCCCGTTGGCTGTGCAGCAGGTGAAACCCGGAACTACACACCCGAAGCAGCACTGTGAGGGAAGTTGGAGGCACGCGCAAGATATAAAACGCTTTTACTATTAAATAGAAAATAGTGAAGAAAATAAGTACACCGTATAGCCTCGGATAGCAAAGGATGAATCAATAACTTATGGCTGTAATTGGTAATGCAAGGAGCCCATGTCTGATTTTGTTTGCCTGCAGTCATTTTGAGACTAGTGGTGTGTGGTAATTCATGAGACGTCTGTCAACTGTTCGTCAAAGACTGTTGACTGACAGAGTAATCATCTACCCGCCGATGACATTAAGTTCATAGATACAAGACAAGTACAGCAACTGTGAATGCGCCTTCTATCACCGGAGCCATGTTGGCACGAGTTAGAAGGTAAACACAGGTGTTACTAATTACAGAGCCTTAATTAATGTAATTAAAATCACCTAGTGGTGGCAAGTAACAAGTATATTCAGATGCAGATTTGAACATTTGACATCTATGTATATTATTATTATTCTCTTATTTATATTCGATTACATTGTCACTCTTTTCCTTTCTTGTTAATTTGTTAGGCATTTTTGTGAACAGTGCCAAGAGTTATGATGCACAAATATTATTTACAATGAACCCGAAATATCTTAAATTGACCCCACATGAATGAACTAAACATTATATAGTTTTTATGTGCATTTAGTGATTTAAAACCAAGTAGTACAGTACAATAATGTAGTAATAAAATGTATAGTAGTATATACATTAAAAAAGTACTTTTGTTACTTTAAGTACTTTTTGCTGGTGCTTCTTCTGTTTTAAATTTTATAACATTTTCAATTTAATGCTTTACTGTTTTCTTGAGTATTTCGTTGATGACAGTATTTCTGCTTTCACAAAAGCAAAGGATCTGAGTAGTTTGACAACTGGCATCACCTGTGTTTACCGACTAATTCCTTTAAAGTGAATGAAGGGTCTGTTGTTATTCAGCTGTTTACTGAAGAATTACAAGGGATTAAATGCAGTCTTAAGGGTGAGAAACAGATTTATTTGCCAACTAGTAAGTACAGCGGCTTCATTGTGGTACAGATATCAACAGAAAGTACAACAAACATGAGCATGAAAAAAAAATCAATTTCAGAGATTCCACAATGACATATTTTGCAATGCTTTTGGTGTTTTGAGGCATGTTTGTGTTTAGTATTCCTGTAGTGTTTTTTTTGAAGGACACTGTACAAACAACTCAAAGTAAAAGTGTAACAGCCAACATTCTTCAATAGGATTATTGTTATACAGAATCATAGAATTCTCTCAGACATTCAACATGTTTGAGTGCAAGGACTTCTCATGTCTTGAAATGTCGACCTTTCTTGAAGGATGTAAGCAGATTCCTTATCAAATGACATTCTATTTGATATCTCTGTGTCCTCTTCTGCCTCTAATAGTGATGCCCAGACAAGATGGAAAGGTTGCCATAGTGACAGGCGGAGGCAGGGGAATCGGCTATGAGGTAGTCCGCCACATGGCCAGACTGGGGGCGCATGTTATCATAGGTACAGTATCAAACAGTGCTACACTTGACACAAAGACGGCACCAGGTTTGGGTTTTATGTGACAAAGAATTCAAAGATGGCCTCCATGTATTTGCGTTCACATTTACAACAAAATTACAGATAACACTGATAATATTAAAATGAATACTACCTTTCATAATTATGTAATGCTTTTTCAGTTAAGTTAATTTTCTTGTAAATAGACCAGTAGTGGTATTATTCGTCACACTTTGACATGTTTCGACTGCTGACGTCTTGTGGTCTTTTTCATAAGCGACACGTGATGTTACTGTGACGGGACCTGTCGGGTGATTTATGGGGTTTTTCATCTGGATTGTTGCTGTAGGATGACGTCTACTGTACGGGAGCCATGACAAAACCTATATAAATTACCTGACAGGACTCATCACAGTAACATCACATGATGCTTCTGAAGAAGACTGCAGGACGTCAGCAGTGGAAAAATGTCATGGTATAACAAAAAATATGAAAAACAATAAGACCTCTAGCCTGTTTACAAGCACATTCTTTATTTTTATGCTTTGCGATTGCCTTACAGAGAATGCAACAATAATAAAACACAATAAAACACGTAACATTTTACACAAAGGAAGAATCCTGTGGGAAATAAAGGAAAGATGGATGAAGCTCATTCAATTTCCTGACTCATTAGTTTCATTAAATTCAATAATTTATTTAGATATTTGGTCAGATTTTTGTGTTGTTGCTTGTTTGTCATTGTTTAAACCTGAGTCAGGAATTTCTTTCTTTGTATGAACAACTGAGAGTTTAATGAGAATAGCTTTGTGTCAGTGCTCAAATTGTGGGCATTTGTCAAGCTTTGCATCCATGTTGACGAATTCCAGCTTCCAGATAAAGGGATATTTCATTAATCCCTAAAACAATTTCTGATTTGACGAAAATCATGTCACAGCGTTACAAATAATAACTGATGCTATGTGGCAATACCTCTGTTCTGCCTTGGTTAAGACTCTCCAAGGTTAAAAACATGCATAAGTAGGGAAATGCAGTTTTACAGAGTAGACCGGATACGCTCATTATTTTTGATTTAATGTCAAGCAAGATTCAGATTCACATGTCCACAACAGGAAACAGGAAGAGGCAATCTGTCAAAGCAGCCACATGCTGCATGGTGCGAGACTGATAGGTAGAATAACCGCGTCTTATCAGAGACTAGTTCGTGTAGACAAGTCAATGTTGCCTGTGAGATTAGTAGAGTTGTGTCTGTCAGACAAATGAACAAATCAGCTAAGGGGTGGAATGACTTTTAAGTAACATGAAAGTAAGCAACAAGTTAGGGAATGTCATTTCATCTTTTGGGAAGTATTGAATAATTAATTATGTTTTACCAGTGTAATTATGGATTCTGGTTTCACTATTTTTAACCTTAAACTGTTTCTAAAAGAAGGAAATGAGAACATTTCCAGTATTGTTGAATGGTGTCGCTGGGATACAGTTGCAGCCTCTTGTAATAAAGTAATTTGCATTGCGGAGTGAATGAAAGCATGACTCTGCAAGACGTCCTCTGTGTGTTCCTACTTAAAATCCCGTCGCTGTCAGACATTCTCAAATAGTGTCAGGCAGTCAACAGCGTATTCACGATGCCACTTGACACCCAGTTGCTCCCTCTTATGGTTTAGAATAACATCAAAACAGTTTGTTTTCATCATTAGACGATTTGTGTGATGCTACAGTGTGAGGTGATGTAAAGACTTCCTAAGATCAGCTGGGATTAAAAGGCTGTTATCAAACCGGGTGTTACAGTAAATGCAAATTCAGGATTATGAGTCTTTTTTATTTGCATAAAACAAAGTGTCATTGTTCTATTCATTATTCATTTTGGAGGATAACTGCAATACAGCAATCTCATAAGGGAATGGGCAAATGTGTTCTTCTCATGGATGTGCAATTTTTATTGTGCTCATATACAAAAATACCAATTCATTACATACAAATAATTAAACAGTGTGAGCATTTGTTATAAAAGTAAAATCTGTTCTAAATTTTCATTTCAGAGCCAAAAATAATGCACGTGTGTGGATAGGAGATGTGTATTTCTGAAAAGAAGTAAATACAGATACATACTGTCAAAGTCTTGAATAACGGGGGGGTTGATCCAACTAAGGTTGGTTAAACAACAAATACACAAGAATTTAATGGATCTTCCAGACAGAATCTGACATGCTGTTTATGGGCTCATCTGTTACTGTACTTCCTTGGTTTTCTCTGTGGTGGAGACAGGAGCAGTAAAATAGCTTCCCGTTTAATTGCTTGTATTCTTGCACTTTGTTCTCCTGCTAGGAGGGTTTTTGCTGGCGATCATGGGGATCTGAGGTATATTTTCCTTCCTTTTAAGACGCCATTAGCATCTCCTCGATTGTACACGCTCCCATGGGGTTGATATCATTTCTGCCTCTCCCATAAAAGAAGATCAAATATTACTCTTTACTATTTGTAATCCACTGATGCTGGGTTTGGTTTGCTACTTAACTTAATCATCAGGTCATCAGAGTCAAACACAGCTATCAGTATTGCGTCACAAATTCATCACAGAGATAGTGTTTTTAAACAGCATGGAACAGCTATGCAGGGATTTTACATTTTACAGTCTGTATGAAAAGTCATTTGTTTCCAAAATCAAAACCAAAATGACATAGCATATTAAATGTAAATGAATGTATTCTTCCTCTAACTCCCTTCAAACCACCATCTTTAAAGTCAAAGAAAATTGTGTCTGATTGGGAGTTGCAGGATCTCAAAAAAGGAAAATTGAGAAAATGTTTTGATTGTTGATGATTTCTGATCACTTGATTGCTGCTGTCAGTTTGATAGCTGCTTTCGAAAAAGTTTCTTTTTTTTTTTTTTTTTTTAGAAAAAGTAGGAAATGAAACAAGACAAATCACAAAAAACAGTTATACTGTATTTATGGACCATTATACAAACTCATTAATTGAGAATTCCTTGTTCATGCCCTCCAGAAATAACTTTTCCAGTAGAGTAGCCAAATCACTTTCTTTTTCCTGAATAACTGATATTACCACCTCTTTCCCTAGACTCTTACTCACTACATTGACTATAAAATAGACATTAAATGTCATGCTGCTTTTCATTGAAATGTGTATTGAAGCTGATCCCAAAGGACTCTGTTATGGTAAACATCTGGTAATAGAGTCAATGCTTATTTCCAGTAGAGTGGTAGCATAGTACTTGTGTGAGGAGATTACATGGATTGACCGTCTTCAGCTATGAAAATGAAACATGAAATCAAGTCCTAAAGGTTGTGTTGAATAATAGAATGCCTGTAAAAACTGTACAAAAACTACAAATATGTGCAGTACATATGCATGATTATGAAAAGCTGTAGCTTTTGGACAAATGTACATAACAATCATTGTGCACTGAATTAGTGTAACTCATGTTTTACTATATATGGGACATTTTCAGTAGTTCAAAGCAGGATTTTGTGTTTTGTCATCCTGCAAATTGGACATAATATTTTACTTGCTAGTTTCAAGTTAATTGAGAAGTTAGTGTTTGCAGTTATCATTAATGACTTATGGACAACCTGCCTCTTGATGAGTGCTGGCCTCCTACGTTTCACAATGACAACGTTTTCAGCCTTCCAAATAACTGAATACATTACTTTAATGCTTTCCTCTGAAATGTGCTGTTAAATTTGCCGTTAAAAATTTATATAACACAGTTATATATAGAATTGATAAATTGAACTCGCGGAGGAAATCATCTTTGTTTTCTGAAAATCCATATTATTGCATTTGCTACCGAGGGAACAAATGTCTCTGGAGGACAAATTTGTTATATCTGATTTGATCAAATTGATCAGTGAACTGTCAATCTCACCGCTATGATGAGTGTTATGCAGCCTCATCAGCCGAGAAGGGTGCAGATTTACCTTGGGAAATAGGCACAGCGCATCCATTTATACCAATAAGCCCATTCTTGAATGTTATATTACCGTCTGCCCACACAGTCCCACATGAAGAATGGGCAGAAAAGCACAGAGTAGTATTATTATACCCTCAGTATTGGCCGTTTTTCGATAAAAAATAAACATGCAGGATGTCTAATGCAAAAACTCAAAATATCACACCGCTCACTTACTAAAAGGTTTTATTCAGTGGCACCGGATCTGTGTGTATTTCTGTAAAATTATTCATAACCTACAGAGACTTAATACATTTTTATGCCTCTGTGCTGTGGCCGCAGGCATAATGTTTTCAGGATTGCCTGTGCATTCATCTGTCTCTTAGTCCTTCTGTCTGTCCCAATTCTGTGAACATGCAATCTCAGAAACACATTGTGGGAGAATGTCTTCAAATTTGTCACAAATGTCCAATTGACTTGAGGTTGAACTGATTAAATTTCAGTGGTCATAGGTCAAGGTCGATGTGACCTCACATCCATCTCACTCTCTGGTTGATGCAGTATCTATGGGGAAGCCTGGAGGGAATTTTACTATATGTGGCACATATGTCAGGTTCAACAAAAAATATGTTGAATATGTTTAATTTGGTGTTCAAAAGTCAAGGTCACATAACAGGTTTTTAGCTATAACTCAAGAATGCATAATGTAATTATGACAGGACGTAAACTGCAACTTGACTGACTGATATATTGTACGACCCTGAATGGTATTTCTAGTTATACATTTGTTTATACAGCAAAAAAGCTCAAAAATGCTTTAAATGCAACTTTTGAGGCATAAACTTAGATTCTGTTCAAGTTTATCAGGATTTCTGCAGCTTACCAGGGAACACCTAGACTGGCTCTATCCATTTAAAATAAACCCTACAAACACATAAAGCTTAAAAAATAAACCTCTGACTCCTGAAATGACCTAACGCAGTATCCTGAAGTCTTTTTCTAGATGCACATTTGGTAGTACTTAGTCTAAAATCAGAAGAGTTATTTATTTCTTTTCTTTTGCCTGATAACAAAACTAGTGTAAACAAGACAGACTGACTACTTGACACACTGACATGAAATATTGAGCTATGTATTAGTGTAATTTTGTTGAGTATGATGGGACTTACTCTGTGTCTCGTGCAGTTTTGTTCAGCAGCAGCAAGATTATTCCAGTGAATAATTAGGTTACATTTTTAACCCCCAGCTCAAAAATATTTAGTAGGCAAATTATTTCCTCAGGGCATATTTTTAATCAGTTACTATTTTAGTGGAGAGCTTTGACTGAAAGCAGTTGTGTGGTTGGAAATGTGTATTTAAATGATATGCAGTGTTCTCGGAGACCGGCCTATGAGCGGAGGTAGGAGCAACAATTTACAAAACAAAACATAAATTTGCATGGGATCAGCGCCCGTTCTGTATGTGTGTGACCCCTGTGATGCGTCACGCAGAAGAGCTGCATCCTTCAGCTTTGCCTGAACCGCGGCACATCAGGGTAAATGATGCTGTGCCCTTGAAAACGGCTCGTGTGATAATCCAAGATTAGTGTGTATGAGTGGGTGTTTGTGCAGGAAGGAAAAAATGAGAGTGCACATGTTGGCTATTTGTGAGTTTGTGCAAAAAGACAGAGAGAGTTTGCACACATCTACAGAGAATTCTAACATTTGAGAAGCAGGGACTGCCTCATCTTGGGATAATGTTATGTCACTCAGTGATTTGTAACGAATTACTTAATTCATTGCCAGTGAGTGCATGAGGTTGTTTGCGTGTGGTTCCTGTCTCTTTCTCTTTCTCTTCCATGTATCTTTCTTAGTAAATATTTCCCTCTCTCTCCTTTTAATAGAAGCAAGGTTCATTTGTATGCAGGCTGCGTCTGTAAACAAAAAGTCCTTCCTGAGTCACAGAGTCAATGACCGTATCTTTCACCGGGGCATCTGTGCGTGTTGAAATTTTTTAAAATATTGATTGTGGCGCAATAGCTAATGTTAATGTAACAGGCCGTTTGTTTTTTGTGAAGTTGTGACCCATGGTTCAACATGCTTTTTAATTTATTGAAAAAAAACATAAAAAACACACACTTTTACTTGCACAAATACAGTAAATGATTTTTCAAGTCTAATACTGGTGCAGTTTATGTAATAATTTGTATGTAGCTATTTATTTACAGTTACAAACTATTCACATAGTTACATTACAGTTGTACTATGTGATAGTATCTCCTTTTAAGACAAAATCAGGATATGTTTAACACGCAACTATTCAACACTAAACAAAAAGTACAACAATAATGATTACAAGACATTGTCTGACATCTTGTTAGCTTTATTTTAATTTAATACTATATATACACATGTATCTATCCAGGTATAATGAACTGTACTTATTAAAAACCTGTACATTAGAGCTGCAATGATTAATCATTTGACAGAAAATTAATCAACATCTGCTTTGTTAATAATTACTTTTACATTCAAAGCAAAATAAATATTGAATGTTTTCAGCATCTCAAATCTGAGAATGTGAAACTTTTCTGTGATGTACATGCTAGTGGAGTATTGATTAGACAAAACAAGACATTTGAAAATGTCACTTAAAGAAATTATAACTTCCATTTTTCTCTATTTAGTTTACATTATATAGACAAAGTTTAATTGCGAATATAATGGATCAATAATTAAATAGATTGCAGCTCTCAGTTTATTGTTGAGCAGATTTGCAAACTCTTTACTGAAGCAGAATGGTTTGCTCAGAACCTTCAGCATTAATAAAGTTAGATAGAGAAGATAGTTAGTTAGAAGGAGAATTATACAGAATAGAACTATTATTGTGAATTGTGTGCTTGAGTATTTGTGTAGTGGCCCATTGAACTGTTTCTAATTCATAAATGTTCCCCAAGGGATAAATAGTTGTATCGATTTTCAACCCTTCCTGTGAATATGTGTTTATAGGATAAAACTCGGGACTAACGAAAAAAAGCTGTAAAAGCTTGATCATTTTATTGAAAGCCCTGAAGGTCTTGTCAGACATTGTATTAACCTGCTTGTGTATCTCCTCTCCTCCAGGTGGGAGGGATGAACAGGAGGGCCTGGCAGCCGTCAGAAGGATCTGTGAAGAATACAAAGAGGCCAAAGGTACCATTGTGAACACGACTGTGAACACAAACGCACAAATGCTTGTGCGCGCTTGCACTTTTTAGCTTTTGAAGATAAAGGGCAGAGCTCTGCAGCAGTGTGTCCCTCAGGCTTGTTTTTACAGTCTTAAAAAAACACACAAACATAACTACTCGCTTGCAGTCAAACACCCACACACAGAGCTTCCATGCTGGCTGTGCAATGACAGCAGTGTTAATGATGCAGTGTGAGGAAGAGGCGGATACAGGGGGAGTGAGTAGACAGGGGGGAGATAAGTCAACACACTGTGTAGGGAAATGGAGACACAGGGACATGCAAATGGACTTTTGTTGCAAAATAAAGCAAAAAATGAAAAAAGGAGATGGGCGACAGAAAGAGAACAGAAGAGCAGAGATGAGAGGTGACCAATGTAGCACTGAAGAGATTTATTACTCCATTCGACCACAGGTTAAAGTGGACTCTCTAACTCCCATGCTGAGAAATTGATTCGGGCGACCTTCACAGCACTATAAATTCCACCATAGTCTCACCACGAAGAAGCCTCATAAGTTAAGTGTTCAAACAGCCTTGAGTCTTCAACACCTTGCATGGTGTCAGTAGCTTTTTAAATCAGCGGATGTAGTGGAATTTATTTGTGTATTACATTTTATAAAATGCTTGTGAGCTCATCTCATTTATAGAACAACTAAGAGCTGGTCGGTCGCTTGCTCGCTGTCTACTACATATCTATCTGTCTATCTCTCTCTCTCTCTCTCTCTCTCTCTCTCTCTATATATATATATATATATATATATATATATATATATATATATATATATATATATATATATATATATATATATATATATATATATATATAAATATAAGTCAAGTGTTTGCCTCCTTCAAGATTCCATGTCTCAGATTAGCAAACAAATTCAAATTAGTCAAAGACTTGTGTCAGGGTTTTATCATTATGGGAGAAAACTAAAACTACATGACCCTGTGTAAAAAAGTGTTTGCCCCCTAAACCTAATAATTGGTTAGGTTTCACTGATCTTTGCAGAATTGCTGTAATTCAGCCACACTGGAGGGGTTTTAAGCCTGAACCGCCTTTTTTTAGGGTCATGCCACGGCATCTCAATAGGTTTCAGGTCAGGACTTTGGCCACTCCAAAGTCTTCATTTTGGTTTTCTTCACCCATTCAGAGGTGTACTTGCTGCTGTGTTTTGGATCATTGTCCTGCTGCAGAACACAAGTTTGTTTCAGCATGAGGTCTCGAACAGATGGCTGGACAATCACCTTCAGGATTTTTTGGTAGACAGCACAATTCATTGTTTCATTTGTCACAGCAAGTCTTCTAGGTCCTGATGCAGAAAAAGCAGCCCTACGCCATGGCAGTACCACCACCATGTTTTACTGCTGGTATGAGGTTCATTTTCTACGAGGTTTCTCCAGATGCAATGGGATTAACACCTTTCAAAAAATTCAACTTTTATCTCATCAGACCACAGAGTATTTTCCCAAAGGTTTTTGGAATCATCAAATTGTTTTCTGGCAAAATTCAGACAAGCCTTAATGTTCTTTTGTTTTTCTGCCATGCAGCCTTTTGTCTCTTTCTTATGGTGGAGTCATGAACCCTGACCTTAACTGAGGCAACTGAGGCCTGCAGTTCTTTGCATGTTGTTGTGGGGTCTTTTGAGGACTCTTGGATGAGTTGTAGCTGCTTTGGGGTAATTCAGGTTGGCTGGCCACTCCTTGAACTCCATGTTTTCACTATTTGTGGATAATGGCCACGCTATGGTTTGAATCCCAATGCTGTAGAAAGGGCTTTATAATATAGAATATCAAATTTCCAGACTGATCGCTAGATTTCTCATTTGTTCCAGAATTTCTTTAGATCTTAGCATGACGTCTACCTTTTGAGGATCTTTTGGTCTCCTTCACTTTGTCTGGCAAGTCCTATCTAAGCGATTTCCTTGGTTGAGAACAGGTATGGCAGTAACCATCCCTGCGTGTGGCTGAATCCAGGTGTGATAAACTACAGATAAATTGTGTGAGCGGGGCAATCACTTTGTTCAACAGGGCCATGTAGGTTAATTGTTTTTTCCCCCCTAATAATAAAGACTTCTGTTGTCTAATATTTAAATTTGTTTAAAAGATCTGAAACATTATTAAACGTGCTGTTGTGCTGATATTTATATCTTTGGACACTACTTATTTTTCTTAAAAAAAAAGATAATTGACCCTTTAATACATTGTTCAATTAAATAGAAAAATATAGTTATAGAAATATAGAATAGTCCAAGTCTATTCATTCAAACTGTCATTAGCAAAGGTGTAAGTAGGTCCATGAGTTTGGTTGGTGGGGCTGACCACAGGTTACAATGCTGCGGCTTGTCTCAACAGGCTAAAGAGAGCAGCAGAAAGTGACTGTCTGGCTCCCTGCTTATGTG